>OY282560.1:214837598-216209591 GCA_958295665.1 Tipula vernalis | reverse complement strand
TTTGTAGAATAGTTCTACCAACGAATTACATTACATATAGCTGAATAATATGGTATATAGGACGTGCTTAAGATGACAAAAAATGGAACAATACAACTAAATTTATGTTATGTCTAACGTCTAAATAACGTCTTAGGAATAAACAAAACTAAACATAATGTGTTGTATCCATTCTGCTTCTAAATACCGTTATAATTTCCATCCTATGCTACATATAAAATTCTAGTCTGTTGCGAAAACAAAAACTATAAAACGAAGGTTAAGTATTATTATATTTGAAATAGCCTGATTTATATTTTATTTCCTGCGACATTTTCCATTTTTTTTTTTTTTTTTTTTTTTGTTTGCAATACTTGGAAAAGCATTTTGTTTCCCAAATTAACATAAAGACTTACTTCCGTTTGGGTTTGCTTTTATATATTGTGTGCTGTTGAATTAATCAAATGGTACTTAAGTAAAAAAAAAAAAAAGTTGAAGAGAAATGTATAAGGGAAAATAAGGCAAAAATTATAAGAAAGTTTTATGTATAAAAAGGAAACTTAAGTGGAAATCTTGAGTGGTTTAGCAAAATCGGTACTTTGTTTATGGTCTTACACTTTTTTTGTGTGCGTCTTCTGTCATATAATTAACCATTTGTGAGCGCCAAAAGTTTATATTGTATAATAGGCAACAGCAATAAACATGCAACGTAGCTTTTTTTTTATGGCCGCATAAAATAATTAAAAAAATAAAAAAATAAAACGTAGCTTCTTTTATTTTACTTCATGTCTATGCTCTCTATAACATACATAACAACAATAAAACCAAAACCCAAACGAGAATTCTAAATTCACCGTTTAATTGAGTTCGTTGATTCTTTGAAAAGTTTTAACTCAATTAAAATTATTTCAATGTTCCTTCTTCGTCGTCATTGTCGTTTTTCCATTTTCTCGAGAAAATTGTATAAAAAACTCTCAATAATAAAAAATTACCAAACAAGTGAAATTCGTTTTATTATAAAAAAAAATTGTTAAAGTTTTTTATTTTTTTAAAATATTAAATTAACTTTTCGTACTTTTAATGTTTGTTTGCTGTTGTTATATATTAGTGTTATTTTTGTTTTCGCTTTTTCAATTAACACATCATGAAAATAATTTCATTTTAATTGTTAAAGACTTGGCTAGCTCAGAGAGTTTAGTTATAATGCCTTTACGTGATAAATTTATAATAGACTAGGTTTAGACTTGTATGTTTTTTTTATCTTATCTAAACAAAGCGGTGGCAATATTCTAGTAAAGGTGTATTACTTTTTTATTGCTATTGCCAAAGGACTTTATTCGTGCATCTATCTTTAAATGAAACTAGTAACATTGGTTCGCCAAAGTAACGCACCAAAGTTGTTTTCAATATAACTTTGAAAATAAAAAGAAATATTCAGTTCTAATTATTAATTGTTGTGTTAGGCCAATAATACTGCGCATAACGACGTCGTTAAGAATACAGAAATAATCTCGAATCGTCCAACAAAACGCGTTCCCAATCATCGAGAGTCCAATTCTCTCTTGCTTTCTAGTGACATAAAATCGAGCCCTTCAATAGTATATTGTTAATGCTGGTTCTTATGCTGGGATCCTAAGATGCAAGTTGTGCTTTGCAAGGTGACTCCTTATTAAGTTCATTTGGAACTTTCTAGCTGTTGTGAAAAGCTCTTAAAGTAATGTATTTCTATGTAATGTTTAATTACCAAGAATAACAGCTGTTATACATTCATCAGATATTTAATCCCTGGTCGTTCGTTCCATTATAAACTAAACAGTATGGTAAAATGAATAGAATAATTCATCCGGAGTATGAAAGTACTTACAGTCGCACATACAATCTAATAATACATTGTAATAATTAATTATTACATGATCTTTGATGTTATGCAATTGAAAAACAAAAACTTCTAAAAACAAAAAGATACTGTGATATAAAAATATTCAAATAATCTCTTGCTTCTAAGCCTACTAACAAACAACAAATGCACCTATAATTGTATACTCTTTTGTAACTTAAATTTTACAACGAAAAAATATTTGGTGCGTTAATTTTGAGGACCCGGGGGGGGGGGGGGAGGTATTCTCGTTCTATGAAAAAACCTAATGAAAAAAATGCCTGTAAAATATTTCCCAAAATAAAATCTCAAATTTGCCGTAAGCATATTTTATGTATTTGGTGGTAACCTATTCGCCTAAATGCCATTTACTGAGTAAATATTTTTCAACTAATCATCTTTTAGGGGAAATCCAATATTCAATTTAATTTAAAAGACAACATTTAAGCGGTTTTTATTATTCAAAATGACTAAAGGAAAGACGGTTCATTGGCTTTATATTTTGATTTTATGTAAAACTAAATAAATAATAGGCCATTGGAACATATTACATACCGTCATTTGTACCAAATTCAACGTCGAAATCCGTTCAACAAAAATCAAAAGATTGACATTCGAATGCAAAATATAAGGTGTATGTATGTAAAATGTCATATCGTCGATCCTAGGGGTAAGCCATATACATAAATAACAGGCAATATATATACGGCACGTTGCATCAAATTTCAAAGACGAAATCTGTACAACAAAAATCAAAAGATTGATATTCGATTATCAATTACCTAAGCCTTATAAGTAAAATATCGGCTATATGGATAACAGGCAATATAAATACGGATTGTTGCAGCACGTTTCAATGAAGCAATCTCTTCAACAAAAAATCACACGCGAATATGGTTTCTAGGATATCTGTTGTATTGACTTTGTACTGGAAATTTCAAATGGTCAACCTCTGAGGATATAAACATAATTATATAAACATTTTTATTTTATATGATAGTTGTAAGATTCAAAGGTAAGAATATAATATACATTTTTAAATTTTTTTCAACCAAAATTAACTTGTTTTGGATTTGTTTTAACTGGAC
This sequence comes from Tipula vernalis, assembly GCA_958295665.1. Taxonomy (NCBI): domain Eukaryota; kingdom Metazoa; phylum Arthropoda; class Insecta; order Diptera; family Tipulidae; genus Tipula; species Tipula vernalis. The sequence continues at coordinate 216,206,648 of OY282560.1, read as the reverse complement.
TCCGTATTTTAAAGTTATATAAGTTCAATTCTTTATTGATTTTTGGTTAAAAAAAAATAATTTTTATTTTTAACTTATTTCTTTAACATCGAAATTACAACTGATTATTTTCTTATTTTCTTATTACAATTTGCTTAATTAAAAATATGTAGACTATGAAACCATGTCGTCAAAAATATTCACTCAGCATTATGCCGGATGCGCGTGTAACTTGTTGTCATTGCTAATGCAACGTGACAAATATGATCACGTTGTATTTTTGTGGGAAACCTAATTATTACGCGTGTTAACTTATATAGTGGCTGCACAGCAACCACCACATTTCCAAATTTGGAATCAAGTATTTTTTTGCATTTTTTTTTCCAGAAGTGGGGCACGTAATGTTTGGGATGTAAATCTTTTTATTGAAATGTTCCAAATGAATTTCACCGAAATTATGAAAGTCAAATGGTAGATAGTATAAATCTTTAATATTAGCTGCATTTCACGAAAATTTGACAATAACAGATTTTGGTAACAAGAATTCAACTAACAGTCCAACATTAGTGGAAACATCAAGATTTAATCACAGGCCTCGTATATATTTATTTTGAAATTTTTGAATAAAATACTCACGCGCGTTTTATGTAAATCTGCAGTTAGACCAATGTCAATATATTTGACAATAAAATGCAAAAATTTATTTTCAGGAAATGAGTTGAGTCCATTGTGGATTGTGTATCTATTTTTTAATAAACTCAACTGCAGTTTTGAAATTTCTGCCAAAGAATTGCCACAACCTTTTCGCCCATATGTTTCGAATCTTTAGTTGTAATTATTTTTTTTCTCCAACCTTCCTCATTGGCTTTGTCGTCCGGATCTGATTCATTTGACTCGCTTGTTCACACTTTTCTCTTCCTTTTTCCCAATATTTTATTGAATTTGATTCGTTTTTTGATTTGGGCAGTTTTTTGTTTTAGGATACTGACAAACCGACCAACCACTGAAAGTTTTTTGTCTGTATACTGGTGCTTTACAAGGTTGAACCAATTTTCAGCCACTGCATTGTTTATCCGTCCGTGATGTCTTGTATCAGGCATATCAAAATTAACCCATAATGGTAGGTAAGAAAAATATTAACGTAACGACTTTGATTTATTTTTTATTGATTGGGTGATTGTATTAAACTGTCGTAAATATCTTTTGTAAAATGGGTTATTACGCTCTTAAGTTGCTCGTCATCGTCACTGAAACTATCTGGTGCTTCTTCTTGCCAATTAGTATTACCATTGTGGCTGTTAATTCATTTAAAAGATTTTGGAAATTCTTGCAACTTTTTTCTACATTTTCGTATGACAGTAAATCGTAGCAAAAATCAAAAAAACCGATATGCGAATGTGGTTTCTAGAATATCTGTTGTGTTGAATTTGTACTGGAAATTTTAAAAGGTCAATCTCTGGGATCAGCGATATGAATAACAGGCAATATGTATACGGAATGTTGCAACACGTTTCAATGAAGAAATCTCTTCAACAAAAATCAAAACATCGATATGCGAATATGGTTATGAGCCAAACGGAAAGCGGCTTGTGGCCAAAATAACCTTTTGGGAAACTGGCAAAGCATTAAATTTAACATTTAACATAATACAAGGATGATAAAGTACAGTTTCTTATGATGGATTAACACAAGACACTTGGGATGATCACCACAATTCACTTTGGACGATTCATTCATGATGATTAGTGATCATCCAAAATGATCCATATAAATTCGTATTAGTCATAATTTATATTATTCTGCAATGTTAAACAATGGAAATTTAATTCATATAATTTAAATAAAACTGTAGCTTTATTCATTTAACGTGTATCGTGAAATTAATCGAAGAATGGAAATTTGTTAAAATATGTTAAAATTAAATCACTTTTAATTAATTGTTTCTTGATGATTGAGTGATTTTTTTTTTTTTCACTCGACTGATTAATTTAGTTTAATGAAATTTTGTTTAGATAGTGGTTAACTCTGTAATCGTTTCAATGTCGACAACTATTTTTTTCGTATAAACATCATATATAATAAGAAAATATATACCATAAACGTTCTGGATTGAACATTTCAACAGCTTATTTAACATTTTTTCGATCAGTCTGTCGTCACTTTAAATCTTATATCGTGTAGGGAATTTTCATCTGGTATTTAAAATCGCTCGTTATTTATTTCCCGGATACATATTGTATTACTAATATAATAGACTAAGGTTTGAGTTTTAACAGTTTTGAAAATAACATATTTTTCGAGAAAATGGTGGTCAGATACGCAAAAAACAAAACCAAACAATTCTCCCAAAGATACACTTATCACGGGTATGAAGAGGCAACATTTTTATATTCAAAATTATGAAAACAGCCTACTAAAGTATTAATTTAAAACAGGATTAATCATAGCCATTATTGAAAATCAATATTAAATAAAATAAAAAAATGGAGGTATAGCCACCATTCGATTTTCTTTTACGAACGGAGCCGGAATAAGGTGCTTTATAATACCACCTTGATCAAAAAGTTCCCGGAATTTATTCAGAAAATTAAAAATACAAGTAAAAATATTAATCTAAATCTATATTGTCCCCTTCAAAGTAATCCCCATCGACTACAACACACTTATGCCAGCGCTTGATCCAATCCTCGAAACATTTTTTATATTCGGTTTTCAGTATGTCCATCAGTGCTTCCTGCGATTTTTCCGAGTCTAAATTATGGAAAAAGGTGAACATAAAACAATAAATTACGACGAAATAATTAAACCAGTTTTAAAAAAGTATTAATGTGTATTCAGTGGAATTATTTAAAAATATAAAAGTTTAGTAGAATAATCTAAGTTTGTTTAATTTTCAGTGTGTTCTAAAAGTGATGAATATTTTTTTATTTCCCATTGCAAACGCTGAATGTACAATAATCAAAAAAAGTGTATTTTTTAAGTTAAGAAAGGTATTTTACGATACATTAATTGTCGTACAGAAATAGCATATCTGGTTAGTATTTCGGAAAGATCAGTTAGGACGACAAATATTGTTAGAAAAACTCCGAAAACAATACAAAGGGGCGCGCTACATACATACATGGTAAGTACTATAAACAAAAATTATTTAACGTTTCAAGCCCGATTCTTTTCAATCGTAAAGAATCTAGGGAGTGATCAAATGAAAGATTTTCGTGTATTTTTTTTTAGCCAATTTTCAATTCAAGGAGTTATCAAATAGCTTACACACTTTTTAAATTACTGAAAGCCTAGAAGATTATTTTGAGGACCACAAAGAATAATTTTAGTTTGGTTTTTCTCTAAATCAAAATTGATGGGTGTTTTATTTGTAATTCTGAGCTAGGGTCAATAAATTTGTTAATTGCCCATTTAACTTGAATACACCAATGCAAAACCAATACCACATTTCTTTGTAATCAGCGGGTGTATAAGAGTTATTCCTTCGTCTTATAAGTATAATTTAAGTTTTTTTAATTCCTGTTAAAAAAAGTTTTTAGATCATAATTACAACTAACTAGCTAACTGTTCTTATTTTACCAATTTATATTTATTTTGAAAGTGCTTATTCTACTTATTTAATCTGAAAAGTGTCTGACGTATTATTACTTTTCATAATTTGGAAAAAGTGCTTATGTTACTTATTCTATCTAAAAAGAGTTTATTCTCACATTACATTGATGTCCGATTATTGACATAGCATGCACGGACTGATCTATTTAAATGATATGCGCATAGCGATATAGCGTCCGGTTAAACTACATATACTCAGCACATTATGTTATTATAACTCCTCCCGGGCGTGGAGAAAGGGTATCCGCGTCCTTTGTTCTAATTCCTGCATCTTTAAGTAGGTCTGAATACGACTTACGTAATTCTTCTGACCATGATTAATTTGGGGTGACCACATTTACTGAAGTTGCCTGCTTGTGAATACAGATGTAGAAGACTGAAGCTATTATGCAGAATGATGAGAATGATACCCCTTCTGATAATGACCAAATCCATGTTTGGTGACTTATTTGACTAAGGTGTACTTTTTGTAATCGCTTCATATTTTCTATGTTTTCTTGCACGATTTCATCAACGTTGGATTGGAATTTTTTGTTTCCGAACATTATTTTACAATTCTGAAATGATATTAAAAAATTTCCTTCCAACGTTCTGTTGTCGGGATCACAATCTGATGATAGTGTTTCATTTTTAGCATTGCTTATTACAAGTTTGTTTTCTGTCATAAATTACAAGGCTGTTTCTGTTTCTAGTCCTACGTTGCAATGACTTTTTGTGCCTATTACTAAAGGTTTGATACAGCTATCCTTAAATTCCTGAATGTCGGAATATTTCTGAACAAAGTTATGATAATTGGTCGTATCATTATTGGCGCTGAGGTTTCTTCCTCTAGTTTTGGGATATGTAGGATATAAAGAAGGATTTCATTATTCATTGCTATTTTAAGTGTAATATATTGCAGGACTTCATCGGGCCAACCTGTGGTTCTGACATGAAAGATGGGTCGACCCATGGACTCTGCACTCTCAACAGGGAGTCATAGATGTGTTCATCTTCATCACCGATCGTAATCAGATGATGAAGGGTCCCTTTTGCATCCCGCCCCTATAGGGATTCGAACCCGGTACCTCCCGATCCAACCGCCGCAGCTTTGGCCACTGCGCCGTTTGCTCGGTTAAGCTAGTCAAGTTAATCAAGAAAAAAAATATAGTTTTAAATGTTTGGGGCCACTGGCGATTACATCGAGAAAATCAAGATTCTTGCTTAGGCATGAATCAACAAAAAGAATTCCCTAAATCGCTTTCACTTAAGATGCACTGAGTATTAGCTTTCTCATATAAGCACCTCGCGGTCGTCCTGTTATCGTATTTCAAAAAAACTGTGGTTGATCTTTAGAAAGGATGTCTCAGTTGTTTTTTTCGCCTTTACCGATCGCGAATTGTTAATAGAAAATCCTTTTCGGTATTTCCCTTCCAAATGACTCAGCTTTATCCACTGTGTCGTTTGGTCGGTCTAATTTTGGTTATTCAAGTAGTTCACCATATTTCTCATACAAATTGCATGTTTCGCAGCATTAAGATGCTCCTCAAAAGATCATGTAAGTTTCAAAACAGTTTAATTTAGTTGAAAAAGTTGTGTTTAATTTGGAAAATGTTTAATTTGTTTTGAAAGAAGTTTCTTTCAATTTAGGAAAAGTTTAATTTAATCTGCAAATGCTATACTAATTAAAAGAATATATTAAGCTAAATTTTCGGTTATTTTTTAGCTAATAAAATTAAAATGAGACTGCGGGACTCAACTCATGTTGATTAGGGTTAAAATAATGGCCGACAATTAGGAAGGTTTGATTGTACGAAAGAACGACCACCTGCATTACTATAGTTATAAATAGTTATAATAGTTTTGCACGAAAACTTGTATCTTAAAAAAATAATTTGCTGCGCTTTTAAGGCAACACGCTTATCAATACAACTGTAATTGTAAATATCAGTTTAGAGGGTTCGAATCATTTCAATTTTTATTTATTATATCGGGGACCGCTTTTGGGGTCGAGTTATAAATTGTGTTGTTTTGTGCCAATGTATTTTTACTACATTATTCTATGTAGCGTAGAAATTGTATTGGCTTGTGATATCTATTTTATTTTTTATTTATTACTAACTAATTTATATAAGTTAATTTCTATTAATTAAGTAGTAAAGCAATTTAGTTTTCAGAGTAACCTGGGAAACTCTATTTGAGTCTTATTAGTAAATATCATATATAGGTACAACTAAACGATTAATATTCTAAACCTTTTGCATAGTATATAATAATTAATTTAAACATCATTAACTGAGTAAATAAATAAGTAATTTAAGCATTATTAATATCCTTTTGCAAGATTTTTAGGAAATTGCCGATTAGTTGAATTTTTGATAGTATGGTTAAATATATATGGTAAAATATATATTTTTTCAGCATTTATTTTTGAATCTAATTGCAGTGGGTAAACCATTGATTAACTATCTACAGGAGAACGGTGGCTGATGAAGCAAGTGCTGTGAATTTGAATTGTAGCTTAGCAATTTGTAATTTTTTAACTTTCCCGTAGAATTTTATTGTTGATGTTGAATTATTCATATGGCTTAATATTATGGTTGAGGTTGGTATTGGTATTGAAGTGGGTGTTGGTATTGGTGTTCGTACTGGTGTTAATGTTCATACTTATTGGTATAGATGTTAATGATAGTTTTGGTATTAGTATTCATATTGGTTAGTTAAAATGGTTTTAGTTTAGAACACTCCTGAGAAACTCGACCAAGATGACAATGGCTGTGATGACAGCACGATGGGCAGATGGTAGTTGGTTCAATGATTGTTAAACTATTAATGGTTATTTATTTGTGGTACATAGGGATTGATCTAGAATTTATTTCAGAGAATCAAATTTAAACTTAATTAATTTTAAAATAATTATTATAAAGAATTAATGCATATTTTAAATTTAGGAATGTCTTGAAGAACCTGAAACAACCTCACAGCAGTTGGAGCAGTAAATGAACTTTAAATTGTATTGTCTTGTGCTAAATAAATTACTAAAAATATATTACTGACAAATTTACTAACTATCAACTACTTAGGTGTCTGGAACCGGGTTGAGTCTTTGTTGCTAACATTCCTTTCCCATCCCTCGATTTTGTTATATGTAAAAAGGTGTACGAGGGCGGCCTGGTCAGGGGCGAATATCACAACTATTAGACTTATGTGGTTATCGATATGGCGCCTTCCTTTACGGGGTGAAATATTGCTATGTTGGCTTCATGAAAAGCTGAGTATGATGGTACATATTTCCTTGGTAAGGGAGAGTTATGGTGTCGTGTTGCAACATGGGTATAGTGGTGTGTACATCGCAATCAATCAATCAATCAATCAAGTGCTTCCTGCGATTTTTCCATTATTTCCTCTCGGCTGCTGAAACGCGTTTCCCGTAATGGTTTTTTTAACTCGATTGAACAGAAAGAAGTCACAGGAAGCCAAATCAGGTGAATTCGATGGCTGTTGGATGGTATTTGTTGGATTTTTCGTCAAAAAATTACGAATAATGATGGCACTGTGCGGCGGTGCGTTATCATGGTGCAAAATCCACGAGTTTTCTGCCCATAATTCTGGTCTCTTTCGGCAAATTGCTTCACGCAAACGTCTCATAACGCCCAAATAATACTCTTTGTTTACGGTCTGGCCTTCTGGCAAAAATTCATGATGCACTACACCGTTGTAATCCATGAAAACCGTGAGCATTGCCTTCTTTTTTGACTGAAAACGACGTGTTTTTTTTTTGGTGAACGCCATTCACTTGCCTGATATCTGGATTGCGTGTCGTACTCATAAACCCACGTCTCGTCTCCAGTAATGATTCTTTTGATGAATGTGGGATCGGCTTCAGCCTCGCAAATCAAGTCTTTTGCGACGTCAACACGGTCTCTTTTTTGCATGAAATTGAGGTCTTTTGGCACCAACTTTGCTGCTACACGACGGAAACCCAAATCATTAACCAAAATGTCTTGGACGGATCCATAGGCAATGTTCAAGTTCTCCGCTATCTCTCTGATGGTTAATTTGCGGTTATTGACCAACATTTCTTTTACTTTATCAATGTTTTCATCGGTTTTCGATGTCGATGGTCTGCCACTGCGTTCATCATCTTCGATTGACTCACGACCACTTTTAAACCGTTCGTGCCACTGGTAAACGACCGTTTTCTTTAGAGAATCGTTGCCGAAACACTTTTCCAACATTTTGCAAATTTAAATCCATTTCTAAAATTGTAAATAATCGCCAACACACTCAGAGATAGATGTACTCTTGACTACGTAACTTTTGCAAATGTTAAGCTATGACGCTAAGATTTAGAGGGAATATCAATAACAGATGTACCAACTTAATAAAAAAAACAGAACTTAAATCGGAACGATGGGAGCGCTACACGGTGGTTATTCCGGGAAGTTTTTGATCAAGTTGGTGTAGTAATTTTATGTGATTGTTGGTGAGTGATGATCACCGCAGGACAACAATTTGGCCCTTTTTTGAGACCACATAAACTCACACTGTTGCCCTTCAAAATTGTCTTTGTTTTCCTCCATCTCTGCCATTTCTATTAGTAAAATAAAATATTATTTATCTAAACAACGATTTAGAATCATTTAATTTCTTACCAGATGCATAAATAATTTTTTATACCAAATTTTGTAAATAATTTTGTAAAATTAATATAATTTTTCAACACAGCAACAAATATCAGTATTTTAATATAATTTTGTAATTTTTACTCAAAAATTTTAACACAATGATATCCATAACAATTTTCGTTCTATTTATACAATTTTCCTGAGTAACACAAATAAAACGGGGTAACACAAATAAATAGTAGCTGGATTCAAAAATTTGAGATATAATTAGGTTTTAGTTTCGGCACTTCTGGAATCAACTTATTACATGTTACATCCTTAAAAATATAATTGTCCTTTAAATCTTTTCGAAAAACTTGTAAATATAATTTTTAAAATACTCGTATTTTAAATTTAAAATGCTGTACTGTTATCAAAATAATATTCACTGTTTTATATACCCAATTTTAGTTTTGAAAATATCTCTATTCAAATCATCCTTTAAATGTTCACAATTGGTCATTTTATAATTAAAATTCATTCGTTATTCAATGAAGTAGCTTATCCACTTATCAACGAAATACTTATCTATAAATGGTAATACATTTTTTCCGCCCTCTTCAAATTTAAATTACATGTATTACTTTACGGAATTTACAATTATTTTTGATTACCATTTAAATAACCGGCAATTTGTTTAGAACTACGTATTTCTTTTGGAAAATATCGAATTTTACATGTAGCCATACAATACATTACATCTTTGTACTGATTTAAGAAATGTATGATAGTATCACAGAAAACGATATAAGAATGTTTCTTTTCTTACAGTACCCCGCCATTGAATTATAACCGATCAGCAAATTTTAGAAAATTTAATTTTTCCCTTAAATAAAGCAGAAGAAATTCAATTGTTTTTTATTGCAAAAACATATATTTATTGGTACATGGGCTGCGGTCGAATTCTTGGGTAAATCGGCTTAATTCGGTAAATGCATTTACCTTTTTTTATGAAGACTAAACGAAATAAAAAATTGTAAATGTTTCACGTTTAGATACTTTATTCTTTACTGTTATAACAAGTGAACGAGAAAAAATGCATAATTTAACAAAAAACGAACACTAAAAATCTACATTTACCTCTTTAAATTTTAATATTTGGTGCTTCCTCCGTTGGCCTGTATTGATATTAGTAACTTCACTTCACTTCTCAATTTTCCAAAACTTCGAATGTCATTTACTTGAATTTCACTTACTCACAGAATTTTACTTGTTTTTTTCACTTTGAATATTTCTAACTTTGATGACTGTCTCGGACAAGCTTCAAATCTAAAATGATAAGGAATGCACTTTTGGACTTATTAATAATTGATATTTTGAATGAACATCTGGGAATTTGGGATTACCTATTTTATAAGGTAGAGGTATAGGGAAAAACCAAAAGATACATAACTATCCTATTACCCAGAAAAAATAACAAAAATAACACTCAGTGCTCAAAAAATTATCAAAATTCTTTAGAAATGAAATCGGTAATAATTCAGTGGCGGGGTGCTGTCTATTAAAATGGTATTCGAATCATTAAAATAGAGACATCAATCATTAAAGTATAAAATTCCGGTAGTTTGCCTGCCTACGATAAACGGCACTAGACTGACTTTTTCTGATAGAGCGAGATTCTTGGGCATAATCTTGGACAGTAAACTCAGCTGGATGCCTAACACGTTAGAGGGTAAATATGGCCACTGTAGCCATTTACTCGTGCAGGAACGCCATAGGTAAGAGATGGGGTTTGAAACCGGAGCTGGTACACTGGCTGTACACTGCCGTAGTGAGACCTGTACTTATGTACGGAGTGGGCGTTACAAGGTAACATACAGGAGTAGAATGGAAAGGATGCAAAGAACGGCCTGCATACTTATAAGCGGGGCGCTTAGGACGGCTCTAAGCTAGATGGTAAGGTAGAAGCCGGAGTCTTCTGTGAGAAGCTTAATGTTAATATTTCTGTTCGTCTTCCTGACTACTGCAGCGTGTACCAAGCTGAAGTGGTGGCGATTGGGGAAGTCGTGACATGGTTGAAGCATAATGTGGTATCAGTAAGGGATATCGCAATTTATGTGGACAGTCAGGCGTACCGGTCAGGTCACTAGAGGCGGTTTGTCTGAGATCACGGGTGGCGCTGGATTGCCGATCATCTCTTAATGAGATGAGCGGTATTTCAGTATCCAGATAATCTGGGTCACTCGGACATCACGGGGAACTGCAGGCCGGACGAACTAGCTAGGTACGGTATGACTCTCCAGATGCAGACGGAAAGGGCAGGTCTGGGGAGGCCTATAGCAGCGCTCAAATTGGCGCTCATTAGAAAGGCAATCGCCTTGACAAATGAGAGACCAACACTCTCACGTGCAGGGTAGCAAAACAGGTTTGGCCAAAACTGGACTTGCGGCGCTCCAAGGCACTGATATCCCTGGGAAGACGAGAGTTAGGATTGGTCTTAGGGATACTGACAGGACACTGCCTTTTTGGGGAACACGCGAGAAGGCTGGGTCTACAGACAAATGACTTTTGTAGAAGTTGCATGGACGAGGAGGAGGAAGAGACTATAGATCACTTCCTATGCTCGTATCCGGCACTATCATACAGAAGACATAAATACTTGGGTGTGTACGGTATAACCAGCCTTTCGGAACTCGCGAACTGTGGAGTACGAGATATTTTACGCTACATAAGTAGCACAGGATGGTTTCAGGGGTAAAGGGGAGATATGATCATGTGGTATCATAATGGGCCACTATTTGCCTAAGTGTGCGTAGCAGCCACTCTAACCTAACCTAACCTAACCTAACTTTATATGCGATATTTTTTTCGTTTGGAACACAGACTTATTGAAAAGACTACTGCACTTTTAAACAAAAGTTTTCCCCGGATAAGTCAACAAACCAAATTATTGTTAGTAAGTTTCTCAAATAGTTTTGGACTAAACTGTCACTTCTGGACGGAAAAAATTCTGTAACAACAATAATTTTCACAGCAGCATCATAGCGGTTTTTATGTTTAAATATGAATTTACAGACCGATCCATCAGCGATGACCATATTTTAGCATCGAAAAGGTAACATACAGACTGATAATAGTTCGAAATCCGTTTTCTGACTCGACACCAGACCCTAAAATAAAGTTAAAAATAACAAATATTTGTGATTTATTTTACTATGTAAAATAAATCAAAATGTATTTTAGTAATCTTAATAATGAAAAATAATTATATAAAACAAAACTAAGAATATTGTTTATTTCTACATTATAAAAAATTGCGTCTATGTATGTACAATACATACATAAATGCAAATGCATACAATGTACGAGTAAAAATTACAATTTAAAGCACACAAAATTAAAATAAATTATCGTAAATTATTCGAATGTTCCTACCAAGAATTGGAAAGAACAACATTTCTATTTTATTTACACAAAATTGAGTTAGAAGTTTTAATTGGAATTATTGTATTTCTTTTATATTTCTGCCACCTTGTTCTAACAGTTTTATCGTTAGGAACATGTCCACTGAAACAATTACGAATTCAATGAAATTAAACAGCAAGCACGATCTAGACGAATATAATAGAAAAACACGATCTAATAAGGATACATAATTGATTACTTTACCGTATATACAATAATCTTTTCTTTATTTTGAAATTTTGTGCAAAATTAAGTGAAACGTTTCTATAGGTGGATTACTATTAACGAGAGAATTCTTGAACATTTGTTTTGCTAGTACATATCATGATTCGTACCCTTTATCAAAATGAACCAAAAAGATTTTTTTTATTTATTAAATTCGCCTTTATGTTACCAAGTAAACACGTACGGTGATTGATTTTTTTTTTCAATGCATAAAAGGAAAGTGGGGTTTAAAATAGTGACAGAAACAAAAAATAATTTTTGTTTTTTACTACTCATATGGAAAATCTAAATTATATTTCTAAAAAGTAGGCGGAAATAGAAGATAAAATAGAATAAATATGTAGCGATTATAACTAAGGACAGGAACAAATTGTTTCGCAGTAGGCCACTTTACGCGCTGAAGCCTATTACACAGAAAGTAAAGTATTTGCATGCCAACGCGATTTATTGTTTCAGATTTATGTTATTTATGTCATTTCATTTGTTTTCTTATTTAAAAATTATCGAAATTGAAACACATTTCTGTATTTTGTAGGCTAATACCGAAGTTTTTCTGAAAAACACGATAGGTGCCGTGCGCCTGTAAGTTTTTTTTTTGCCTTTCTCAGTTGAATTGTGGCCCTAGGGTTTGCCTCAGATTAGGTGAAGTTGTTGACCAAGAGCAACCAATTTTTTTAAAGGTTGTCTGCTCAAAGGAAAGAGATAACAATAATTGGTATCCGGGGCCAAAGCACTTATTGTCGCCCGAATAAGAAACAGTCGCTTACAATAATAAGCAAGCGTTGCCGAATAGCAAAATCGTCCTGGGAATTATTTAATGAAGCTCTTAAAATGTGCGTCTGGGGTGTAAGCATTGCCAACTTGCATGGAATAACTTTAGACGAATTTCGGCACTGTTTTAATAAAAAGTTAATAAAACCGAGTTAAAACATTATATAATGGTAATCTGAATTAGTATGACATATGAAACACATATGAAAAAAAAAATAAATAAATAAAAATTGTGGAACCGTTTTAAACTTAATTCAATAAAATGAAACGAAAATGATTTTAAAGTATACAATTGCGTAAGCAGTAACTTAGTTTTGGTTAAAATAATATTTTTTGTAGCCAGCATTAAGACATTATGTCAAATCACCAACAACACACAAAAAAGAGTTTCATTTAATTTTACGGCCTTATTCTAAAAAAAATAATCTACTTTCATTCTTGTTAGTCGTTTTTCAGAACTTTATCAGAAAACCATTTTTTTACTCTTAGCAAAGTTCCATACTAATTGGCCATTCTAAGAAAAAGTTTAGTTCCATTTCAGTTGGGAACCAAAACTTAATCAAAAACAGATGTTTGATCCCATTTCCATCGGAAACACCGAATTTCGAAGAGATAGTCAAGTGCCATTCCAAACTTTAGACATTTATTTCCATTCTACTTAGTTTATATTGTAAAGGTAAGTGCACACGTTGCAAATGTTTGGGAAAACTTGTTTAGGAGATACTCTCGGTTTGATCTATTTGGCAGAGCTCTTTGCTGGACCGCATTCAAGCCATGGCAAAGAAGTAGCAAAAATATTTGCCGCGTTCGTAGCAAATATATTTTCTTCTAGTTCCTACTGTGGGAAATATTTGGCGGCAAATAATGATCTAGCTAATTTCTATAGCTTCAGTGGCCGATGATTGAGTAGTGAAGAGAAGTGAATCGAAAAATTAAAAATAAAATGAATAGAAGAAAATAATTTATTTTTGCTGATGTTGTTTAGTGCTACCAGCTGCTACGTTTGTCGCTGTGTAGTTGGCGGACCAAGAAGCGGAAAACAACATCAGAAGAATATTGCGAGTGCAAAACAAAAGAAACTGGTCAAAGACTGGGTAATGCGTCCTGATGAAAGTGGCTGCTGCAACAGTGGCTCAATTCTGGGTTTTCCAGGGAATTGGGGGAAATATATTGCTATAATTCCAAACTGCAAAGATTTCCAACTTTTTCCCCTATTTCCCAAAAGTATATTCTGGTAAATTCCGAAAAAACATTTTTGGAAAAAAATTTTTGTTCAAATGTTTAGCACCAGAGAAACTAACAATTTAGCAAACCGTTATTATAAGCAACATCAAATATTTGCCGCTTTGCTCGTACGTCCAAATACGAGCAAACAATCACAACCACTTTGCTGATTAGCATTATGCATCGGTCACAGGTGGTAAATATTTGCGGAAGCAATATTTGTCCAAACTTGTTGGCAATTATTTTTAAGGAAATTTTAAAAGTAAATATTCGCCGTTCACACGTAGCAACAAATATTTGCGATGTTATCGCAACCTTAAGAAATAGGCTAATTCCAATCCATTAGGAAATATTTGAGAATTAATCGGAAAGGAAATCGGTTGAGATATTGTACAATACAAATGTATTTATATGTCACCAAACCAACCATTTACGATTTAAAATAATTTTCCTTATTTTGAGCAGTGGCAATATCACAATGGTTAAATTACTCCTATCAGAGCACAGCCACAACTACAATTTTCTGAAGATTTAAATATTCGACGCAATTGTGTCGTTTGGACATCATTTGGTTTAAATGGACATCGGATGCAAGAAGAATTCAAATTACAAGTTTACTCTGGCAGTACGTTCCTTATTTCGGTGTTAATTACGAACTTTTTCGGTTTTTGAGTTTTTGTTAATTTTTATGTTTTGGGGTTGCCTGAGTCATAAAAGGTGTTTTTTCATGTCTTATCTGTCGGTTAGTTTGTCAATCCGTCTATTTGCATGTATTCTGTCTACAACCCAAAAATGGATTAACGTATCAGCCAGAAAATGTAGGTATTTATTGTGTATGTACGAGTACGTTTTCTAAATAAATGGTGAGATCTCATCTTATAAAGATTTAACCTCGGCATCTTATAAAGATCTATCCTCGGCCAGCAAGGACCAAAGTTATTGAACTTCAGCGAAAAAAGGCATTTTGATTGCCCAAAACCTTTTTCCTCAACGTTTTGAAGGAACCCTGAATTCGAAGAAGCAACAAGAAAAAATTTTCGCTCGTCTGTCTGTCTGATTGTCTGTTCCCAAGGTGTCTCGAAAATGGCATTTGGATTTTTTTTTTTGTCAATTATGTGTCTCTGGCCGAGACGGATAACTGAAAACATTTTGGAACCTGTACGTTAAGAGGATCGACTATTTGCCACATGAATTGATCCAACAACCACGAAATTTTGACACATGGCATTATAACGGAGTTTCCGATAAACGTTGACCAATTTTTTTTATATGCTGGTTTAATGATTGAGTTGAGCATTCAGTTTGGGGTTGAGTTGGAAGATCGATTTATAGTTTTTGAGACCATATTAGTGTGAGAGTTGAGTTGCAAACTGAGTTTGGGGTTGAGTTAAAGGTTGGGTTGAGGGTTGAGTTGACGTTCATTAGGAGTTAAGGTGAAGTTGAGTTGGTGATTGAGTTGAGGATTGGATTGGGGATTGAATTGGTATTGCATTTGGATCAAGTTAAAATGGCATTGAAGGTTGAGTTGGAGATTGAGTTGGGGTTGAGCAAGGGATTAAGGAGTTCAGTTAGGAATTGATTAGGGAGCTGAGATGGACATTAGCCTGAATTAACATACCAATAATTTATTTAATTTCTTAATACCTTTAAAATGCGTGCAGACCAGAAGCTAATGAAGAAGGCTTTGAAAGTCAGAGAGTCAACCAGTTGTATTTATTTTTTTATTTTCCGTACAATTTTTCTATATTAAACTAATTTTATAAATTATATTATTATTGGTAATAAAGGAAATACGGCCCACTCGTAATCCAGAATATTGAGGAATGGAATCGGTGCGGTTAGTACTTATCCTGGTGGATAGAAGAATAGCGGAGTTGAAGCTGTCTATGTGAATATTGATTACAAGGAAAAAATGGCCCAGACGTAACCCATGGTATTTTGAGGAGTAGAATCGGAGTGATTAGTACTTAACCTGGGTGGACGTGGAGTTGAAGCTACTCGTACATAAGCGAATAATGGCTGTATTGGCCTGAACGAATTTTTATTTTAGATCAAATATTATATGTTGGCAAATCACTGCGCACTCTATTGTGAATGAGCTTATGCTCAAAATAAGGTTTGCCAAAATTATAATAAATAAATAAATATCCCCCGTTTTCAATTTTCAAATTTGTATAACCTTTGCAACATTCCAACTCACAACGAACTACTAAAAAACACATTTCTGAAATAAAAACCATACATCCAAAACAGTTTTTTTCATTCGTTATAATTTTAAAAAAAAAAAATCAAAAGTTTAAAACATCTAGTCATAACCTTGAACATTACCACCACAACTAATTACACCAAGAAATTTCATCGTAAAAACATCGCTTGCACTCGTTCATCATTTCAGAGATAGAACTGTCACAATTATCTATCCGGGTACACATCCTATAATATACCCCGATATTTTATATCTTATGTTCCGCACTTTACGGTAAATCTCGAAATGAGATAAAATATTACTTTCGATTGGCCGATTTCCACCAAAATGTATTAGAATCCCACTCTTTATATAGGAAGGGTAGATATAACTTTCCAGGATACAGGGGTACAGGCACGACTTCAAAAATATTTGAATTTTTCTGACACAGACGACCCTAAAATGTATAAATCGATTTAAAAAAAAACGAAATTCGAAAATTTTGATGATCACAAATTCCAATACAAAAGTTTACTACGTAAAGAAAGTAAAAAAATAAAGCTTATTAGGACTTCCTTTTTTCCACATCTTACCCAGTGTAAATATATGTTATGCATAAAAAATAGTACACAGGATAATATACGACGTTGCGTCAATGTAAATTTAAACCGGTCTAATATAAAAAGCAGTGTACCATTTTAGCGCGTTCTGTATGCGCTGATGAATTGCGATTTTCATTGTAGAAAAATAACAGATGGGAACTAGTACAGCGCCATTAAGTCAAAAATTGATTAAATAATTCTTCATGGTCTTGGCGGCCATTTAATCGTCTGAAAAATCGGACCTGATATCGATACACCATCAGGTTTGAGAGCAAACCGATATACCTCCTTCATTTTAAAATATATATATATATATATATATATATATATATATATATATATATATATATATATATATATATATATATATATATATATATATACAGGGTGTCCGGGTTTGGGATGCTGATCCGTCATGGGGGGATTCCTTGGTTCATTCTGAGAAACAAATCGTATGTGGAGGAGGGATCCATTCTTGATATCCTTTGAGATACAGGGTGTTTAAAAAATTTGGTTCAGAAAAAAAGTACACCCAAATATTAAACTGTAACTTCCAAAATATTTATCGGAGAGCAACCAACTTAGTCTTATTTGGTTGGTAATCGTATAGGCTATTATTAAGGTTTAAGTATTTATCTTGTATCTACAATTACTTGTACCCACGTGCCATAGTTTTCTTCGTATTCCGTTTATTCTCAATCTAATTAAAAGATGTTAAAGTGTTAATATTTTACCAATTTTATTTTGATCTGTAAAACAGTAGGCGATGATTATCAACTCATTTGTTTAAATGTTGAAAAAACAAAAACTAAATATTTTCAGATTCAGTCATTAGTTTCGAGATATTATCTAGTGTTGTATCAGTGTTGTGAATCAAAATTTTAATTAATTTAATAAAATTAATATTATAATGGCACAGTTCTCAGGTGAGGAGTACATTGATATCCATTTTGTTTACGGATTTTGCGATGGTAATGCAGCACGAGCTCGCAATGAATATCAACTCAGATTTCCAACACGTCGCATTCCTGACGCAAGAGTATTTATAAATATTCATAGGAGACTGCCAAATATCGTAACAAGATCGAATACTCGGGCGGAGCCCCATTCAGTCTCACCAAACCATTTGGATGTCGACGAAGGTATAATCCGTAATGTAACAGCAAATCCTTCTATTAGCATAAGGAGGCTCGCTTTACAATTAAACGTCTCTCGCTATCGAATTCATCAAGTATTGCACAAGGAGAATCTTCATCTATACCATACAACACCCGTTCAACAACAACTATTACCGATAGACCGCACTACAAGATTGGAGTTTTGTAATTTGTTGATGGAAAGGAATTTGGACAATGCAAGTTTTGTGAAACGTATCCTATGGACGGATGAATCTCAATTCACAAGAGATAGCATAACAAACTTTCACAATCTACACACGTGGGCTGCTGAAAATCCTCATTCGATAAAACAAATATCATTTCAGCATCGATTCAGTGTAAACGTATGGGCTGGTGTAATTGGCGATAAATTAATTGGACCATTCATATTACCACCTAGATTAAATGGTGAACGTTATTTACAGTTTTTACAAAACGATTTGCCACTCCTTTTTGATGATGTTCCCATTTTAAAAAGATTCTCGCATACATACCAACATGATGGTGCACCTAGTCACTACCATAATAATGTTAGGAATTTTTTTAACGAAAATTATCCAAATAATTGGATTGGAAGAAATGGTCCAATTCATTGGCCTGCAAGATCCCCCGATCTTACGGTATTGGATTTTTATGTATGGGGAAGGATGAAGGCGCTTGTATACTCCAAAGAAATTGAAACAAAAGAAGATTTTATACAACGAATACACACAGCAGCACAACAGATAAGGGAAGAATTACCAAGAATTGAAATAACCAAAGGCATACTTAAACGAATATTAGCATGTATTCAATCACAAGGAGGACATTTTGAGCATCTTTTATAACTCCTCGACCCAAACTTTGTATTGAAGGATTGTAGAGAACATCATGACAAAATAAAATTAAATAAACAAAAGAAAAAATTATAACGGTTTTTTTGGAGAAAAACTCGATTTTATAAAAAACAAATATTTTTTTTTTACTTTAAATCACCATAGCCACACCCTGAATCCGAGACGAGACTGTTTTATGTAATTTTATTTTGTATTGTCATTTTTTGTTGTGTTTTGTTTTATGTCGCGCGGTTGGTATACAAAATAAAATGTAGAATGGGCGCGTTGTTTTGACGTGAGGCGGTGAACGCATGTACAAATGCGTGACCGCCACAGTAGTTTGAAATTGATCCATTCGTCACAAAATAATGAATACCTCAATGTGGTTGCTTCTGAAATGCTTCTATTTTCGAAATTTATTAATGATAACTCATTTCATCGTCATCTATTTGTCAAAACATGAAACGTTTCAGCTCATGTAGTAACGTTCCAAAAGTTATTATCAGAAATTACAGTCATAAAAAACAGAAAAATAATTAATTTAATTCAATACTACAATAATAAATCGCCCAAACGATAAAAATAAATTAAAAAACTAATCAGCGGATTTAACTCTATACAAAAAATGCATATATAATAATGCATATAAAAATAATAATAAATTAAAACTAAAAAAGTCACGGTAAATAAAAATTAGTTTTACATCAATCTTAAATTGCGATTTTGTTCCATGAAATCAATTCAGCATAAGTAGCACTTTCAAAATTGATTTTCGGTACTTTAAATTTTCTCACAGGGCTTGTACTATTATGAATATTTTGATTTCTTAATGTAAGAATTTTCTTGAATGCATTATTCCTCAAATCTTGGCACTCATCTGCAAGCATGGTTAATAAAATATTTTCTGGATGTGCAAAGAAGGCGTTATTTTGTATTGTATCATCTACTATTTTGCGCAAATCTTTTCGCAAGTATCGGGATTTTTCAATAATTGAATAAATGTGTTCTAGAACATTAATACACTTATCAGGCTTCTTAATTCTGAACTAAGTTGGGCAATAAACTTTCATAATAAAAATGACAATGTCTTCAAGTTATTAGTTGGTTTAGGAGTTGACACCCACAGTCTTAAAAATCGAGCTGTCGTGTTAAGCCACCGAGAGAGTGACATATTTCCAGGTTTCGTTGCTGATAATTATGTACTAAAGTTTCCGGTACAAACAGCCTGCGTCATTTTTCAAAGAAATTTTGGATCTGAACTTAAAGGATATATATCAATGTTAGGCAGATATATCTGAATCTTTTCAAAACCGTTTTTTACTGGAAGTGTCTCACAGTTTTGAAGATGTTTATTTATGGTTCCGCAAAAGGTGGTGGGGCCCGCTGCACATCCATATAATTTTTTAATGAGATATCTTAATGGAAGCTCGTTGAAATGTAGTAAACAAATAAACCAATGTAATGGCCTTCCCAAACGATTTTCAATCAAGGTTATAATTCCTCCGTTACAACCAGTATTTAAATTTGTTCCGTCAGAACCTATCGCTAACATATTAGCGAGAGGAGCTTTTATTTCGGTTAATTCGTGCAAAATGGCATTAGATATTGTTAAAGCATCACTTGTTTGATGCGACACATGGCTGATATAGTGGGATCCTAATTCTTTAATTAAACAAATATGCTTCTGATTTACAATTTTTCGATGATATGTATTTGATGTATGATCTTTAATATTACTCATTGTTTCATCTCTTTTTCTATCAACATAAAGGCCCCACATGTTAGACTCGGTAAACGAGTTATTTACCATTGTATTCCTGCTCTTCTGTCGTTCTCTTCGAACCTTGTGTCTATCAACAACCAATGATTCATCAGACAAATTTAAATTGAAAGATTCCTTCAAGTGTGCCAAGACTAGCAAAATTTTTCAGTGCCATTCCTGTTTGGGGATAATCAAGCTCGCTGTCAATCTCCGTTTCAGTGTCCGATTCCAAGTCTATTTTATCGTTTGAATCGTACCAACATTGCTTTTTTGGAGGCGGTAAATCTTCTTCAGAGTCCGAATAAGGGTCAAATGTTTCAATATCTTCTATAGATCGAATTCTGTTTTGTAATTTGGTCTTGCAAAAAGTTAAACGTATCTCTAGAAATTAGAGACTATTTAGAGCAATCGCAGTTTTCAAGTAAATAACTGTAAGTGTTGAAACCAAATCAAGAAGGCTATTGATTTTATCTTTAAACCCAATTATAGACTCTGATAGTTTTTGTGAATTTGGGTTTGATTTTTTACGTTTCCGAAGCTGTTGTAAATAAGAAACAAAATGAATTATTAAACCCGTTGTGGTGCGATCGCTTATTGTAGGAATCGCTGTTTTTTCCAAATTGAGTTTAACTTAATTAAAATTTCTTTTATGATATCCTTCTTGGATAATATTCTTAGATAATAATGAAGAATATCTTTAATACTTGGTAGTTTTTTTTTCTTCCAGTTTTTTGGCACAAATAAGTATTGGACAATCATTTAATTCAACTAAAATATTTTGATTTGATTCCATTCTGAAATTCAAAATTTTAATTTGTGCGTAAATAAATAATTTTCATATATTTTGTAAAATATAACGCTCATCATGTAATTGTAGTTCATATAATATTATAAACACAACAGTATTACAACAAGAGCTTCGAGTAAACAGAATTATGTTTACAAATTTATTCATAGTTGTATGAGTTGAATTAACAGTTTAAAATACGTATCTTTTATATTTTTGATTAAGCGATTTAATTGCAAAGTTCATTTAACTGACTTATTAATTATTTTTATGTTTATTAGTTACCATGAAAACTTTATTATTAGTTGTCATGGAAACAGTCATAATCAAAGTTGTTTTTGATGATTTGAGTCAATCTACACGAGTCTAGGTGTTCGATGATGTTTTAAAAAGCTTTATGAGGAATAAGCGAGTAAACAATTGGATAAGAAAGTCCGCCCGCAATTAAATGCAGAGTTTAAGAACTTTTGATCTTTTATTTAATTTTAACCATTTACACAATCAAAGTTGTTGTCTGTATGCTGCGCGCAATGTCATTAGTTTTAACAAAGATGAGTGAGTTATTGTGCCTGCTGGTCATAACCGAATCTTTAAACTGGGGGTTGATTATAGTTTCCTCTAAAACTGCATTCCCAACTGAATCGCCTTAAAAAGGGTTTTTTCCTCAATATGCAGTTGTAGATGTAGAAATACACCAAATTTAACGACTACCTAGTGTTAATTATTAAAAACAAGGAGCTTTTCAGCTTTTCCCGTTTTCTTGACGATAAAATATGAATAAAAAGTTAAACCCAGTTAAATAATTTTTTCTGAAATTGCTAAAAAACAACTCAATGCCCCTTACTCACTTAAAACACGGGATCTCAAATTTCCCCTATTTCCCAACAATAATTAAAAGAAAATAAGGGAATTTAAATTAAAAAACATTTTACAACAATAACAATATGTATTAAAAAGTGAAAATTCATGTTAATCACGTCATGAATTGTCCATATCTAAAACCAATGGTAAGAAAAAAGACAACACGTCTCCGCTCAACAATCGAAATTAAAATAAATCAAAAAGAGCCAAACATAAAAATTTAAATCAATACAATGAGCGAAAAACAAAACATCAAAACAATCTAGCGTGCTTCGCAAATTCAATATAAATAGAAGGATATTCAAATTCAAATTTGAATGAAGGCAATGAAAGAGATGATTATTGTATTATATGCTTCATGAACATTTTCTTATAAAAACAAAACAAAAGCTCATAATTCTAATAAACTAAAATTGTAAATGAAAATAATCATTTTCCCGTATAGTTTCATAGTATAGAAAAAATTGTATGTACCTTATTTGAAGCTTAGTAAAAAATATAGTGGATACTGGAGGCTCTGGGTCTGTATTTTTATTCATCCGGTGCAGTGCAGTTCATTATTTTTCCTTGTCTGCTTTGATTGTTTTCTATTAGAGAAACAAGGAAAAATTGTACACTACACTGCTCGGTGTGAATAAAAAAATAGGCCCTCTTATTTATACAGTAGGCTCTGCTAAAAGTCGTGTAAGATCCGAAAAATAGAAATTTCTATAAAAATTAATTTTTATAGAAAATTATTTTTAGAAATAATTTTTTTGGTGATTTAGACCATATAGTAGCCAAACTATAGTCGTTGATCATTACGTTTATATTTGTTAGAGATATTGAACCATCGCGTTATTAATTTTTTGATACTCTTCGGGCCGAGACATTTAGATACTTTTATTTTTCTAAAACTACCTCACTAATGCCATTTTATAAGTTTTTTCGAGCAAGAATCAATACAAAGAATCTGTAACGGTGACTTGGGTATTGTGTGAAAAAATTTAAGAGGGTATTATGCCTATAATGACAGTAACTTTTGTTTTTTTTTTTGTTCAGATTTAATTCATATCCATTTGTGCTTTTCCTAGTTATTGCTACGATCCAAACAAATCTGTGTTTTTTCGTCGACTTTGAGTTATGAATGAAAATAACTCGACAATTTTCTAAATTTTCAAAAATAAGTGGCAGTTTTTCAATATTTTCCTAAAAGCCATTGTGATATTTTCAGTTGCCTTGTTTTAAAAAAAAACAACATAGAAATAAATTAAAGGTTATTTGTGGTTCTTCTAATTGCTTCATAAACATACAATGATTTTGCCAACGAGCGGAAAATATCATCGGTTTCTGGCTGAAATTGCAATCTTCCATATTTGAGCTGAGTTCTACATGAAAAAAAAAAAAAAAATCATTTCCAGCTCTAGAAGAGTTGCCGTATGATTGCGTTGAGAGATTTTGAATAAGCGCTGGCTATTTTGCAATGGAATTATTTATCTCTTCTTTGACACCGTGAGATTTTATTTCATTGTTTTAAGCCGCGATACAAATTTTAAATACAAATTTTAAGTGTGCCGTTTGCTGTTAACAATTCTGTTAATTTATCTCCAATTGCAAAGCCAACCGCATGTTGAAAATTTTTCAGATTCCATAAGTCCATGTTAATTCCTGATGTTTTTCCCATTTGTTGTGTGGTAATTTTCTGTGAAACGTGGTGACAAAATATTTAATATGATTTATGTGCTTAACATAAAATTGGAAAAGATCAAAATTTTTCGAAAATCTCGACCCACATTTTTTAAATTTACCCTAATTTCGGCTAGGTAATTCGATTTTGAATGGCAATTTGAATATTTGAGCTACGAGGGAAAATAAGAATAAAAACAAACAAAAATCCGGAGCTGGAGTCGTTCAATTTCACATGGCTCCGGTTCCGAGTCCGGCTCCAATTCCACTTCCCTGCTAATAACTGTGAACTACAATTTTTGTGGTTTTTGTCTTATTGTGACTAACTTATCTTTAGGCAGCGGTATATCACCATAGTAAACAAGAGCATGGAAATTCTGTATAAAATAAGGCAAGATGATGGCGGTCCATGGTGAAACTGATTTTCGACTCGTTCGCCCTCGTAAGCTCAGCCAAAATAGTGTACCACCATTTTAATCATATGTAGATTACGTTTATCTTATTGTGACTAACTTATATTGCTTCAGGTTGTGTTCTCTCAATTTCGTAATGATGAATGGTTTTGTTCTCTAATTTTATTGAATAATTACCTAATAAATTTTCATTTTTAGCACCTGGAATAATAAATTGTTTTTTTCTAATTGAAAATCGTAAATTGTTCACATCATCATTTTGATGATTTCATACAAGTTTCGGATGTCATCTTTTAAAATAGACTCAATTCTTGATTATTATTATACATATTAGCAGTTATAATGCCGGTTTCTGTAAGTGACGATTTTTTTAACAGGGATCAGCGAAAAGTACGTTGACTAATTGAGGCTTACGATGATTCTCAAACTTTAGTAATCTATTTTTTCGGTTCAGGGCAGTTGGTATAATAGCAAAATTGCTTCTTTGACTATTTTTAAACACTCGTTAGTTCAAATAATATTATGACTACATAGCACATATAGGAAATGTCAAATTTTAAACTCATGGCATGGCAAATCATGTTTATTTCAATCAGAAAAAAAATTATGTATGAAAAAAAAAAGAAAACTATTTTATTTGTTTATATTTCATGTCATGAATTTTTAAACGTGTATTTAAAAATAATAATTTGGTTTTTAGAAGAACAATTTAAACATTAATTTCTATTTATACATAATTTGGTTTGGAGAGGCGAAAAGGGTTCTTTTTATAATCTAATAAATTTTTTTTATTTTGTAAATAATTTATTTTTTCATAGATTGAAACCAGCAGGTTTCATAATACAGCAACAACATTAAACCTAACTTTTTTTTGTCGGTTGTGTTTTAATTTGGTTGGATATTAACTGTCAAAAACAGATAATAAAATTTCAATATAAAGCATACTCGTCTCTATATTATTTGTGTTTTTATCAAAAATCAATTTTTAAATATTATTTATTTTCACAATATGACGATATATGAAACCACTTGACTTAACAATATCAATAAAAAGAAAACCAGAACAACTACCTAGGCTACAGATTGTTTTCTATCATTAATATTACTATAACGTGTCTTTACCCAAACATTTTGTTTCACTTAATATTTTTATTGTAATTTGATCCGTGCCATAATTTTATTTTATATTTGTCTTACGTACAATCCAATGTTTACGATTCTTATGTCATTTAATACCCAGCGCGCCTCTGCCATATTAAGGGGATTAATATTACAGAATGTACTGTAAATAAACATATTTTATGCGTAAGTAAGCAGCGACTCAGCTCGTTTACATAATATCCCGTTTCATTCGATAAATCCCAAACCAATCGTAAACGTGAACACAATAACATGTACATAATACATATACATATGTACGAGTACATAAGGAAGCGGTGTCTACATTTTTCGCATTCTTTTGTTGTTTAGCAGCTTAAAAATTTTCATTTTTTCATTTATTTTCCATTGAAAGAGCAAGCGTAAAAAATGTTTAAAATAGTTTGTCTCAGCACACCACGCTTACATGTTTTTTTTTTATTTGTTTATCCCTTAGTCATGTTTTCACACGAATCTTTTGTTTTCATTATATTGAAAAATTAATTTGCCAAACAATGCTATAAATCATATTTTTGCTTTTACCATTTTCACATATTATATTATACTACATGTAAGAAACCCTTTTTGGGATGGGATTTAGTAAACATATAAACGTAGGTGTTGTGTTAAACTGTAAGTGTGTCAGTATGGTCAGAGCCGTACCATGTTTCATGTAAATTGAAAATGTCTCGGACGATATTTTATGGTTTAATCTTGATTTGTTTTGTGTTTTATTGGTTTTCCATCTTCAACTGTTGTAAGTTTTTGTTATCACTTCCGGGCGATTTGATTCTTTTGCTTGTTTCCTTTTATTATTCAATGAGAACAAAAGAAACAAATCTGGCAAGAGGATAAACAAAATAATTAAAGTACGGTGGTACAGATTACGTGGACAATTTGTTTAATTTTTCTTGTTTTTTGCATTATTATTATTAGGGTTAGGTGGTTTTGCTTCTTGCGGATGTAATTTTGTGTTATTTTTACGAGAGATAAAGAGTGAAAAATAAATAGTTTTGTTCTTCCTTTCGGGGAAAAATGGGTTTGATTAATTTTACAAATTTAGTAATTAAAGTTTCTAATTAATTCGATGGAGTGAAGTTTTAATTAGTTTTTGTTCGTTGGTAAAAACAAGCGAGCAAGGTTTACAATAGGAAAAGACTGCAAACATATATTGTTCTCGATGGTTGGCGATATAATTGTTCTGGGTGTACTTTTAATAAAACAAATTTCGTCTCGATAATTCCATTATTCGTTTTAAGTGTTACGTTACGTTTTATTTTTTTTCAAATTACTTAAAATCAGTCCCGACTGGGATTGAATGACGGTTTGCTCCAAATTGCATTGCTTTCAAATTTTTTACATAAAAAAATTACACAAAAAAATGTAAAAACAAGTATTTGATCAGTTTTTTGTACCGCTACATTTATCTAAACAAGGTATAGTATCCAAAGAGACCCGTTTGAAAACTTCATAATATCCATAGGTTTATAATCTATATAGTAGTATTTTAATAGGTATATTAGAACTGGTAATAACCCGTCAAAAATGACGGACGGTTTAAAAAGCATAAGCTATTAAGCTAGCTAAGCTCAACAAAATTGACGGAATAGAAATCAATAAGTCATGTAAATCATAAAAAATCAGATATATAATCAACAAATCGCACATGACACAGAAAAGTGACACAACTGTAATGCTGGATAAGCCTCTATAGTCTATAGGGCAAACCCAGTTACATTTAATTTGTTGCCTCTATCCTTTTACACATCCCACAGGCGGCATTAACCAGCTAGCTCGAGCGGTGAGGTTAAATTAGTCATGGGGATGGGGATGTAAGAATAGTGGCCTAGATTACCGCCTAAGGTAAAAAAAACTAATTTGTGGATAAAGTAAGGGCATCGGACCATTAAATAGTTAATTGGGCAACCAGCCCATCGCGAAAAATTGATCAAACGCTCACCGTGGTTTTACCTACAATTGTACTGGCTCTCTAGCCGAACATTTTTATTTTTTTATTTGTATACCCTATTTTAAAATTTCTACCAGATCTTAACTACTTAATTAACACTGGTACCCGCAGTACCAGTCTTCACCCTGTCATTACATCATCTATTCAGGCATCTAGTACTGCGTAGGTGGTGTAACGACAGAATGGTTCGCGATAATGAATTCCTTATTGTTCCCGCTACTACCAACCGCCACTTCCTTCTTTTTCATTTCTCTTTCTTCTCATCTTCTTCTTCTGCTCTCCCGTCGGCTGCCATATTTGATTAGCCTCCTAGAAAAACCATTCATTACTAGTCTGTTCTTCTTTAATCTCTCCTCTTTATTGGTTTGCAAGACTAGTTGGTTTACTTCTAATATCTTTTGCATGGTACACGCCCAAGATTTTACCATCATCATCCACTAATTCATATGCAACTTGGCCAACACGCCGGTGTACTCTTGCAGGTAAGAACTTTTTGTCCAACTTCACGGAGTAGTTGTGTGCTGCTTTGCTATGTGAGAAATTTCGCACATACACCTCCTGACCCACACCCAATACACGATCCGCCGATCGCAGGTTGTGGGCCTGCCGGACGTGTGTTAGAACTAACTCCCTAGTCAATCCTTCTGAAAAATAACACCGCCCACACCCGTTTTTGATGCGTCTACCTGGATATAGAAAGTACTCGTATAATCCGGGTGCACTAATACCGGCGCCTCGGATAAACATGATTTTAATTGTTCAAACGATTGTTGGGCTTGCTCATTCCACTTGATACTTCCTTTAGATTTTGAAAGATCAGTGATCGGTGAAGCGATTGACGAATAATTCGGAATGAACTTCCGATACCAACCACTCATTCCGAGAAACTGTCTGATGTGTTTGACTGTCTTCGGGATTGGGAAGTTTTGGATAGCCTCGACTTTTTCTGGGTCCACCTTAATGCTTCCATCCTCGATAACATGTCCCAGATATTTAAGTCGTTTTAAAAGAAATTTGGATTTCTCCACATTGATGGTGAGACCAGCTTCACTCAAGTGCCTCGCTACTAGTTCTAATAGTGTTGGAGCAGTGACTAGTAAATCATCCAGGTAAACAAATACGCGGTCGTGTAATTCATTCGGAATTACCTTGTGCATGAGCCTACACATTGTTTGGGCTGCATTGCATAGACCGAAAGGCATTACCGTGAATTGGTATAGTGGTCCGATGGATTTAGTGGGATTTGCCAAAAAGCATCTTTAAGATCGATACTCGAAATGTACTTGTTATTATCTAAACGACTGAGGAGCCCATCGATTATTGATAATGGATATGCATCTTTCACTGTTACCGCATTTAACTTCCTAGCATCTAGGCATAGCCTTGTCTTCCCATTACTTTTACGCACATTGCCATTGGCGAGCTCCAAGGGCTGCAAGATTCTTCTATTACTCCTAGCTTTAGCATCCGCTCTATCTCTGAATCTAAATCTTTCTGTACTGCTGGTGATATCGCATAATACCGTTATTTTATGGGCTTGGCATCACCTGTTTCAATATCATGCTCCAGCAAATGGGTATACCCTAAACCAAGCTGTTCCGAGGAAAGGAACTTGTCCTTAATCTTGTCTAGGATGCCCTGTTGTTCCTCAGATAAGATGTGATGGGTGCTAGTCAGGTTTTTACTAGTTGATGTGGGGTCAAGTAGATTTTGAGGTAACCTCTTCGCACTTATTTCTGATACAGATGTTTGAAGATTGAATACCTGCCAGAAATCGGTTCCTAAATATAGTTGTTGTGATAATGACGGGGCAATGTATAAACATGCCGCTCTGGATAGGTTGTTAAAAAGATTGGTACATGTACGTAGCCCAGGACTTGTTCAGCTTCGACACTAGCAGTATGTACCTGGGGCTTATATTGTTGGTATGTTAGTCCCTGTTCTTGTAAAAACTGCTCACTGCCTCTTCCCAGTATGCTAATATTGGCTCCTGAGTCAAGCAGTCCACGAAAAGCTTGTCCATTTATTGTAACATTGGCATATGGCCGACGGTCTGGCCCAGATTGGATAACTGTCGAGATAATATTTTTACGCCTCTTACGGCGCTTGTGGAAATAGCTTATCATTTGAATCAAATTTCTGTTATCCGTTTGACAAGAGATTGAATGAGAAGACTCCTTGGAGATGGTTTTTACTGTCGGGAGTGCCGTGTGTACAACTCCGGATCGGTGTTGCTTGCAGCTTCTTCCGTGGTACTTTGAGGTCGGCGACTCGGCTCTGCTGATCCGAGATGAGGCTTCCGAGTGTATCTCATCTCGGACCTTCAGTTTTCCGTTTGGTTGCACCGGGTACAATCTGGTTTAAGGATATTTCTAGTCCCACATCCGAAATAAAAAATTCCAGTAACCCTCCTATTGCAATCTGTGAAAGGATGACTACTCTCCCCACAATTCCAGCAACTGGAATTTCTGTTGTATGATTGTGCTGGAATGGGGTCTCCTGGTTGCCCCCCAGTGGATTGGTGGTGTCGTTGCTTCAGCTGATGATTAATGGCACATACCTGCCGGTAGTAACCATCACCTTGCTCTTGATGGTCTAGGTCATGATCTTCATCCTTCAACACATCGGGCGGATGCACACTCTCTAGTGCACTTATGCGAGGTGGATGAGGGTCAAACCTTACGTGTAGTTTTGGTCTAATACCCTCTGCCCCATATGACGAATTCCCGGCCTGATTGGTAAGACGTAACCCCGCTTCTGGGTTATGTCCAAATCTTTTCCATAACATTGCCAAAAAACTGCACCGACGAATGAAAGAACCTAAACTCGCAAACTCTTTCTCGTCATGTAGCTCCATCTGCAGCCCTGGCCTCATATTCCTTCTTATAACGGTATAGAGTACGTTATCCGTTATGGGCTTGCTTGACTGCAGTGCAATTTTCTGTACTGCTTGATAGAACTCTTGTATTGATTCTCTTGGATACCTCTGTTTTCGGTTGTTAAGTGTTCTTCTAACGTCATCATCCGTTGTATCTGACGCAAACCTAATGGTCATTGCCTCAAGTCATCCCAGGTTATGTCTGGATTTATGTCAACGGAGCTCCAAAACCATTCTAGGGCTTCGTCCTTAAGCACAAATCTAGTACCCTTACTAAGTGGTCAACAGGAACACTTGACATGGCTGCGTGCCACTCCATTCGTCCCAAGAACCGTTGTACAGTTAATTCACAGTGCAGCCCCTGAAAACGCACCTTCCATGTCTATACCTCCTGTCTTAACTTCGTGTTATTCCAGGAAGGTAGAGGAGGTAGCCTGGTCGAGTTTAGCACTGATGGAACAAATAATTTCCCCCGTGGAGGGTTTTCTGTCAGGCTAGAGTCTAATTTCAACTGGTGTAGGGTGAACTCTGTGTCGGCCATAGGGTCTTCTCCTATATCCTTTACAGTGGGTGCTTGGGATCCACCTGGGCGCGGATCAGTTTCCTTGGGCACCTCTCTCCTAGTTTCCTCAGCAAGTATTGCCGTCACCCGGTTTCCTAATTCCGTCTGGGCTTGTTCCAGTGTTAGTTTGCCTCGCTTCACTAACGCCAGCGTCTTGCCACAAGTCGTTGCTGCGTCTTTCAGATTTTCTGATCTCTGGAGGAATTTCTGGATCTTGCTAGCGCGGTTAACCCTGCCTTGTATATGGGTTAGCTTCACAGATGTCTGTGGAATCCACTGGTCAACCGGCGTCTTGTCAGTCAAATGATAAAGATACCGTGTAATAAAACAACTTCAATTCTAAATTAAAACCAAACTCCATTCACCAAAAAAAAACTTACTATTTTAACCACCCTTGGCTAAACTCAAAAACCAACTACCAAAAAAAAAAACTCCACGCGATACCTTTTTTACCAAAAAAAAAAAAAACAGAAAAAATGTTTGATCCAAAGTCAGGGGAATTTTTATTTTTGCTCAGAAAAATTTAAAATGCACTTTCAATCAATTATTAAAAATTTCCTTTTTCTGCTGATAAACCAAAAATCGGCATCAATTACCGCGCGTGTTAAATATTTCCATTCATCGTACATATACCTCAAATACAGAGTTCACAATTCTATATAGTATCGGTCACTTACTTATACTATATAAAACAACAACACCTGCACTCAACATGTATATGCCATTGAAAATGAAAGAAAAAGGTGTAATCAAATTACAAAACATATTTACTTTTATTCAACTGAGGCTCATATGAATTTATTATGAATTAATATGCTGACCTTCAATTAAATAAGTGTATAAGAAAAAAAATGTAAACAGAAAATTCAGCATGACCTATATATTAATGAGATTTAGGTGAAGATGTAATCTTCAATGTCATGCTGATCACTAAATTAAATTTTTGCTGGGCTAGGTTAGTAATGGAATTTCTCTTTAGATAAGAATTCCGTTACACAACTAAAAAAATTAAGTTTTTTGAGATAATTCGTTAAGAAGATCTCATAACCTGACATGAGTAGTGTTTTCCATGAGAACTGCACTAGAACTCGATCAATTTTAAATCCCTTTTATTCTATGTAAAGAGAAAAATTAATAAATTCATAAAATGCCAATATGTAATGCAAATACACATTTTAAGTAGTTACAGCAATAAATAATTACAATTATAGCTTATTTTTTAGTTACACTTGATAATAATGCAGAATGCGCTTACCATCGTTACGAAATGGGCTGGCAAATGTGGACTTGGTATTAACCCGTCCAAGACAGAGCTGGTACTCTTTAGTAAGAAATACAAAATCCCGGTAGTTGTCCCTCCTACCTTAAATGGCACGAGACTTGCTTTTACTGATAGAGCTAGATATCTGGGCATTATCTTGGACAGTAAGCTTAGTTGGAAGCCCAACATGTTGGAGAGAATAAACAAAGCTACTTTTGCTTTGTACTCCTGTAGGAACGCCATTGGTCATAGATGGGGTCTGAAGCCGGAGCTGGTACACTGGCTCTACACCGCCGTAGTGAGACCTGTACTCATGTACGGGGTGGGTGTTTGGTGGCCAGCTCTGGACAAGATAACTTACAAAAGTAAGATTGAGAGAGTGCAAAGAATGGCCTGTATGCTTGTTAGCGGGGCATTGAGGTCGACACCGACAAGTGCCTTAGAGGTTATGTTGCACCTTCTTCCTGTCGACATTTTTGGCAAACAGATGGCGGCAAATACGGCTGTACGACTTGCAGCCGTCTCTCAGTGGAGGTGTCTTAGTATAGGACACTCTACTATCGTCAGATCGTTGAAGGATGAGCTGGCGAATCTTGACTACATTAAACCTACTCTACGCTTCGAAAAGCGATTTCGGACCTCCTTCCCTTCAAGGGAATCCTGGAGGGATAGACCGTCATCGGAAACTGAAGCGTTGCAATTCTTCACAGATGGCTCCAAGCTAGACGGCAAAGTAGGAGCTGGAGTATTCTGTGACAAATTAAATGTAAATATTTCTATTCGTCTCCCTGATTACTGCAGCGTGTACCAAGCTGAAGTCGTAGCGATTGAGGAGGTCATGACGTGGTTGAAGCATAATGTGTTATCCTCAGACGATATCACAATCTATGTGGACAGTCAAGCGGCGATCCGGTCGTTAGAATCGGTGTCTTTGGCGTCACGGATGGCGTTGAGTTGTCACTCATCTCTAAATGAGATGGGTGAGCATTTCAACATCCAGGTAGTCTGGGTCCCAGGTCACTCGGGCGTCATGGGGAACTGCAGGGCAGATGAACTTGCTAGGCATGGTACGACTCTCCAGCTGCAACCGGAAAGGGCAAGTCTGGGGAGGCCTATCACAGCGCTGAGACAAGCACTTGGGAAGCAGGCGCTATCCTCAGCGGGGGAAAGGTGGTCTAATACCCTAACCTGTAGAGTTGCAAGACAAGTTTGGCCAAAGCTGGACTTGGGGCGCACTAGGGCATTAATATCCTTACGAAGACGTGAATTAAGAACGGTCGTAGGAATACTCACGGGACACTGCCTTTTTGGAGAACATGCAAGAAGGCTGGGTCTGGAGGCTAATGACTTCTGCAGAAGCTGCTTGGACGAAGAGGAGGAAGAGACGTTGGTCCACTTCCTTTGCTCGTGTCCAGCATTGGCTCTCAGAAGGCACAAACACTTAGGTAAGTTCAGGATGGACTGCCTCTCGGATCTCGAAAACATTAAAGTGCGGGACGTCTTACGCTACATAAGTAGCTCGAAATGGTTCCAATAGGGGTAAAAGGAGATACATCCTGTGGTATCACAATGGACCGTCACCGGTCTAAGTGTGCGTAAGCAGCCACTCCAACCTAACCTACACTTGATAAACCCATGAATTTATCGAGTGTAGTTGCGTCTAATGATGTCAGCAAGAAATAAGAAAATGTGGATGAAATAACTGAAGGGGGAAAGTTTTAAACTTAAAATGTGTATTTGTGTGAAATACAACACGACATATTCGCGCTTTATGAATTTATTTTGTTTCGGTTTACATGGAATAAAAGGAATTTAAAATTTACTACCGAGTTCTAGTGCAGTTCTCATGGAAAACACGGCTGTAGTGGCGTTTCCATATTTAGTTTACAAAGCGAGAGACGGCTCAATTTTCCTATCTTCCTTTTTTTGACGGCCTTAGGGGAAATTGTAGTAAAATCGAAATAAGCATTTCGATGGCAAATTGTGAATAGGGCGTAACATCAATTTTTTTGGAAAAATAGCTTTTTGTTTATTGAGGTGCCTCTGGTTGATTTACACAATTATAACAAAACGATAGGATCGGTTACCAATCGGAAACCGTAGTTTTCCCGCTTTTTTAAAAGTCGTAACATCACGATTGCTAAACTTTAAAATAATAAGCCGTAACAAACATTGTGTTAATGGAGTAAGTTATATTCTAGTGCAATAGGTTATTAAATTGTGTTAAAATGCCGAAAAAGTGGAAGTACCTATTATTTTTATTATAATTAGTAGATTCATTAGGCATTACTTGTAAGAATATATATAATTATGGTTTGTTACGTCCTATTATTTCTATACCAGTTATTATTAAAGTTAAATTCAATTTAATTTTAGTTATAAAACTCGCCAAAAAAAGTATTGCGGAAAGTAGTTTAAGATCTGTGAATACCGAATATACTGAACCGTCAGCAAAGAACTTTGAAAATGGCGAAAACATTTACTTAACTCCAACGGAAATTGTGTCAGAAACAAAAGTCTACGGAAATTATAAATGTTAACGAAATGCTAGAAAATGTAGTATACGAGATTGAGGTTCCAAAAATCAACATACAAGCTCACGAACATATTCCAATATCTGCGGAGTATGTGAGCGACATGACCGAAAATGTGGAGTACGAGATTTAACTCTCAGAATCCAACCTCCAATCCGATTTAAACTATGAAAACGGGATTGAGATAGAAAGCTAAGCAGATAATAACAATATTAATATCAATAACAATGACTATAATAACACGAAAATAAAAAAAATTATCGAAACAAAATCGTATAAATGGGTCTGCCTATCATGGCTATGAACGGTCAAGAAGTAATCAAGTAACTTGGGGAAATGTGCATATCCAAATATTGCCTCAAAAGTAAAACGAGGAAATGTTCCCAGTTAGGCCAAACAATTCGAGAGAACATTTTCACAGAGTTTTGGAAAATGAATTTGCAACAGAAACAAATTTATGTGTGTAGTTTAGCTAAGGGAGTAGCCACGAAAAGAATATGCACGGTAAGTTCATCCAGAAGAACAACATGATGTTGCTACTATTTGAAGGCAAGTAACGGGGGCATGTTGCGGCTGTGCCAAAATATGTTTTTAAATACACTTAGGATGAAAGAAAAATGATACGAATATAGCTCAAAAATAGCCTGCCACACGGCCTGCAAATTAATCCGGTTGAAACTAGTAAAACTAGGAAAAATAAATTAACTACTAAGCAATTTTTCGAATTATAACCAAAACTGGAATCACACTATTGTCGTAAAAATTCCAAAAAAATGTACTTACAGACGGCGAGCAACAGCAAAACGACTCTTTACAATAAAGAATACGTAAAGGAATTTATTAAGAGTAACATACAACCTTTCACACAGAAATGGAGACAGATCAAAAATTGGCAACAGAAGGCCAAATTATTATATTATGTATGGATGGATTATATTATGTATGGATGCCAGCTCACATTATTATAAAATGAAATTACAAATTCATAATTTCACGATTTATAACGTAGTGACGCATGACTCAACAAACTACATGTGGGATGAAACGCAAGGAAACGTAGTAACTTCTTGTTTTACCATAATAATTTGCAACCACATCAGACGCATAGTGATTTATTCGGAAAAATCCGATAGTGGTTTATTCTGACGGGTGTAGGGTACCAGAACCGTAATGAAATGCTCTCAAATGCCCCTTCTAATTTATTTTCAAAACACCAAATATTAATCGAACAAAAATATTTAGATAAAGGGCATACGCAGAATCAATGCGATTCAACGCATTCTCTAATTGAGAAGAAACTTAAAGGCATTCCCAATGGACATTATGCATTAAGGAATTCAATCGGAAAATTAATTTTATCATTCGGATTATCAGAAACCATTGTATCGACGCTTTTGTAAACTATTGCTTGGCCATCGATAAGATCAAGTATTTTACAATTAAGTTCAGTAACATCAACATTTCTTGGTGACAAAATAATGTTGTTTGTTAGTTCAACGATTTGTTGCCAAATCAGGATCAAAATCAATCTCATTATTTATCAATTCACCATCACCTAAGCGTAGAAGCCAATCATTAAATTCATTTTGACCTGCTGATCTCATATTTTTGACCAAATTTTTTTTTCTTAACATGACACCATAGCGATTAATTTTTTATGTCTGTCTGAAGTCACCTCCTAAGATAAATAATTTACCACCAAATGGTATTATATCATTTTGAATTTCTTTTAATAAACTATCAATGACTCTAAACGAATGTGTTGAAAGCATTGATGCTCCATCATATCTAAATTTTTAATTTTTTGACTGTCAATTGATGGAGTTTTCATAGAAGAAACATAAGTTTCAGTTACTGACAATGGTATTTTAAAACCACTATGAGCTGTTCTTCCACCTTTCAATAAGTCTGCAGCAGTGCCAGTTGTAGCAAATGTTAAAGCCGATCCACCTTGTCCTCTTATATATGACATCAATGTATTATATAAATATGTTTTTCCAGAACCACCTGGCCCATCCATAAAAAAACACGATTCAGCATTAAAATCATCAACAGCTATAATGATTTAATCGAAAATTGTCTTTTGCTCCGTGTCTTTTGAGCTGCTGAGATTTTTGATATTGTTCTCCATTTCTTAAATGTTCGCAGTTTAAAATAGGACCTGAATCCGGTAAACCTAAATCAACACATTTCATACCATGAATACGTAATTCAGATTCATGCATCATTCATCATGAAAACAGGCATAATCTTCGATCATGTACTGTTTTTCACACAATTCCAATGGATTTTTTGGAAGATTAAATACACAAATAAGTGCAAATGTTACTCGTATATGATATAGTTGATGCTTCTTCTAAGCATCTTCTGGCATCTCATTCTATTCTTCTTCTAAGCATCCTTAAATGTGTCATACGTTATACCTTTAACTGTTTTGAGAAAATCAAAACTGGTTGCAGCACTAACATGTTGTAGTAACCATCTCAAATAACTGTTCTATAAATATCTTTGTTACAATAATAATTTGTGAGTTATTTATATACCTACTTAAAATCTAACACTACTCTAATCTATTGGTTAATCTTTCTAGCTATTCACGTAATTAATGCTATCGATTGTACGGTGAACTAATTAATCTGATAATTCCGAGCTTGCCACTGGTGAGGTCTATTACCGGAATTACGAAGAATTACTGTTATGGAGGAGAGTGCTGCTAGGGCACGGGGTTATTTGAGCTAATCGGATACCTTGTCCAATAACCAACAAATGAAACTTATGCGTAGCACTTATATGTTCTTTTGGCGGCTTTGAATCAAGGCCTGGGCGCAATTGTTAGTGGTTGAAATACTTACGATATTTTCTGGATCAGCTGTTGGACTACTCTCTGGACAACTTGACTGGAACTTGTGGAGTTTTCTTTTATTTTTTATTTATGTTTAAAAAAACGGACTAAGTTAAAAATGTTTCAATTTATTTTGAATTAAAAGATTTTAACATATGACGATACGTGTTGACGTTTAAATTACAATTATTGTCAGCGTTGACTCTATGAGTTTTAAGATACAATTATTTAAAATATACAGTGTTTGCTTACTTAACGAGTTTGAAAATACGAATCATGATTTGGCTAAAATTTACTGATCTTATATACTAAAAAAGTGTGTAATGTTTTACACTAACAATAACATTGACACATACAATTTTTGTTGTAACATTACTAAAGTCATTTGTTCTACTGTTTCACTTAATCGCTGATTGGCTCGAATTTCGAACTTGTTCGGTTGTATTTACACGTCGTAAAATTGCTTAAGCCTCAGTTTCTCTTGCTTGAATAACGATCTGGAAATACGCATACGTCTCGCATAATTTGAACGATGAACATTTTTCTCGGCTTCAGTTTCATTTGCTTTTATTTGTATTCATCCTCTTTTTCGAGCTGCAGCATCATCTAACTGGCATTGTTGTCTTTCATCAAAGCTTTCATTTAATCAAAGCTGACATCCACGATCTATATCATTCTCTCGTATACGTTCAAGACTTTCTTGGCTTTGACGTGCCCGAAAACGTTGGACTCTTTCTCTTGTTTGACGTTTTTGTCGTTCTTCTTGTGTTTCATTATTCATTCTAAATCTAACCAACTTATAAAATGAAAAATAAAAAACAACAACCAATTTAAAACTAATAAAAAAAATTATGCCATGCCGTTACGTTTAGACAAATATATAAACGATCGTAATTATTATTTAGGAATCTTTCCCACCATCAACGGTGAAATAAATATTTCGAGCGAAATCAGCACTTTACGCAATTAAATATTTTAATAGCGTATGCAGCTAAAATTAAGAATGCAAATTAATATTAAATTGGAATGTTCAAGTAAAAAATGCAAATTTTTTTTAAAGAAATATTTTCTGAAAACGTTTTATTTATAAAATAATTAATACTGAATGAATTATTCAAATTAAACATAAATACATGCATATTACACATACCATATACAAATTTTTTTTAACTTTTCTAAAAATAACCTCTATTTTAAATGCTCTATAAAGTATGTACATCATCTTGCGAAGTTTTATCTTCCATCATTTCTTAATTTTACCGATCGTAATCAAATGATATGATATTTACAACGTAGACCAGCTTACCTTTAACACACCAATGTTTGCCCATGTCAAAATGTTCCTTCAAACTCCTTCAAATAAATCAGCAATTGCATAGCTCAAAAACAATAATTATTCACATACTAAAATAGAGAACTCACCTTAGCGCAAGAATGACAGGAAAAAGTCAGACAAATTTCAAAAATATTTACATTTATTTATAGTGTTTACGTTTGTATTTCAGATGTACGAACCCAACTACGGTGTACTATTTGTGCTTGGTGCACAAGAATTAGGTACAAGAATTATCGGCACTTTAATTCGCGTTTTTTGAAAATTTTATGTTCGTCAATATCCCCGGTTCCCCGCAAGGGTATTACTGTTACTGCAATTCGATTACCTAATTATTCGGAGAAATCTGATACATAAGACACGATTCGATGGCCGAACTGACTAGGATTCCTGAACTTACGAGGGTTTATTTTACTGCATGATAAAGATTTGTTAAAGGTTTTAATTTTTGAAGAAATCTACTTGGAACAAGCTGTGTACAAATACCAATTCAAATTACCATTATTTGTATTTTGATTTTTATACTTTAAGGTATTAGATCGTTAGGTAGGGTAATTTTGTTGATTTAATCCCTTTCGGCATCGTAAAGATATGTAATTTGTCCTTTTTTCAATGGTTGCTTAAATGTTATTTAATCATCGCACCCAACAACCATCACGTTGGTGTCACGCATCAATATAATCTAACAATTCCAACTAAACGACAAACTCTCTAATTAACCTTTAACAACAGTTTCATTGCATAAATTACGATACATATTTTCATCGATAGAATAACTGTAATTTTTCATAAAAATATGAATGCTGAACCCAAAAATAGTAATTCCAGAAGTTTATCGCGTAGTGCCTGACCTGACTGCATTTTAAAAAATGCCAACAAACTTTACCGAACTGATTTTCGGAATATAGTTAAATAATTATGTTGAAGATAGATCAAAGAAAACGAGAATGCGTTTCTTAGAAGAAAACGAGAATGCGTTTCTTAGATGCCGCACAGTGCGGCCGATTCCAAAACACCTGGCCAAAATTGAAAAACTCAAGTAAATTATCTGAAAATCTGCACTCAGCTGATTACGAATCTGATGTTAGTGTTGCAAAATGTATCCCCCTTCATCCCATATTGCTAACCCCCATTCGTGAAACAGCTCGTGTACCATGTTACGATGAAGATACTTATCATTTTCATGGTTGTTTGGGTCGCTGATTACGAATCTGAAGTTAGGGTTGCAAAATTAAATAATAAAAACGAATAATGCACAAAGCGCAACAATAACCGTATTTCCTGGACAAAGTTACAACAACAATTGCACAAGAAAATGTCTTTATTATAATCATAGCATAAGATATCAAAGAAAAGGGGCAAAAATATATCAAAACTAAATTAATTTACATTTTTCTCAACAAAACACCGCTTGATGATTGATTTGCGTTTGAAATTGGAAAAATTCTGGAAATTTCGATATCAAAGATGCTCTGGTCGACCAATCACTGAAAAAGTCTATGAAATCTTACAAAAAATGGAAGAAGACCTGTTTTGTGCCGCAGGAATTGTCGATGAAAAATTTGATGACCGAATTTCCATCAGCGAACCGATACTGAAACACAATGAAATAGATACAGTTTTGAAGCAAATCATTACTGGCGATAAAAACTGGGTAAAATATAAAAAGTTCGTTCGAAAAAGATCATGGTCAAAGATTGCACTTCAAACGACTTCAAAGCCAGGATTGACGCCCAATAATGTTATACAATTTGTATGGTGGTATTATTATTATTATTATTGGAGGGCCATGCGGGCGATCGGCCAATTCGCACTGCGACCTAAAAGATCTATTGTGCTGGATCCTGCTTAATTATCCGTCCAGTCAATATTCAGGTTCTTAATGAACCTGACACAACTGTCTCCCGGTACGTGATACATACTATCTGGGCTTATTGCTCTCCCTCCTAGATGTTTACTACAGCATGTAGTTCCGCTAGAAAGACGGTAACATTCCTACTCCTGCCCCATATTCCATTTGATTTTACTCTTACGAGTTGCTGGAAATTGCAATTCGCCTGTAAGTCACCCAGCTTTACTACAGGAAGGCTAAATAAAACTGGAGGGTGCCTGGTATCCAGAGTCCGCATATTTTGGACTGATTAACCTATCAGCCATTCATCCATCGGCATATTCTTTTCCATCTTATATTAGGGTTTTTGTCAAGGTTTTCTCCTTTAGCGCCGTACTTTAGCCGGTGCCAAATGGCCAAAAATGTGCCAAATGGCCTTAGTTACCAGTGGTTGCCACGAGGAAGCAGCACGTACACTTGCGAATTGTGAACAGATTACCTCTTACACAATTGTACCCATCACGCAGCTGCCTAATGACAAGACCACAACAGCTCACGTGATGCGCACCCTTCTGGAAGGTTACGGAGCTGGTAGATTAATCTATTGAACTTTGGTTCCCCCCCCCCCCCCCTCCAATAGTCGCCAAACCACCTATGGTGGTATTAGAAGAGAACGTAAGCGATTGGGTCAAACGAATGGTTCTAATCTCTACTGTTTGCAAATAACCAGATTGTAGCAAGCAATTCAAAAAAATCTGTTAGAATTGATCAATAGGAAGGAAGTTGTTTCCCATCATGGCGACGCCAGATTACACACATTTTCGATGATCCGGCAAAAATTTAGAGTGCATAACTGGGAAGTTTTTA
This sequence comes from Tipula vernalis, assembly GCA_958295665.1. Taxonomy (NCBI): domain Eukaryota; kingdom Metazoa; phylum Arthropoda; class Insecta; order Diptera; family Tipulidae; genus Tipula; species Tipula vernalis. The sequence goes on along the minus strand of OY282560.1, from coordinate 216,165,325 downwards.
TGCATCAAACGTATACCACAAACCTTGTACCCTCTGACTACCATTTGTTTCGATCCCAGCAAAACACCCTTTATAATCTAAAGTTGGCTGCAAAAAGAACTATAGTATTTTAAAGATTGACATTGTTAAAAATTGACTCTAATCACTACGTTTTTGTTATTTGATACTTTCAAAATTAGTAACAATTTATTTCCATGTTTTACCAGAGCCTACTGTATAAATTAGAGCCTCCAGTATCGACTGTATTTTGTACTAAGCTTAAAATAAGGTACATACAATTTTTTCTTTACTAGAAAACAATACGGGAAAACGATTATTTTCATTTACAATTATAGTTTATTAGAATTATGAGCTTTTGTTTGGTTTCTATACGAAAATGTTTATTTCTTAGTAAAAATCGTCTTTAAAACTAAGGTATTTTTGAACATTAACATGTTGTTACTACAAACTCATAACTGGAAATTTAAAACAATACAATAATCATCTCTTTCATTGCCTCCATTCAAATTTAAATTCGAATAGCTTTCTATTGTTATTTTGAATTCGCAAAGCAAGCTAGATTATTTTGATTTTTTGTTTTCCTCACGCTCATTGTAATGATTTAATTTTTTCTGTTTGGCTCTTTTTGATTTATTTTAATGTCGATTGTTGTGCGGAGACTTGTTGTCTTTTTTCTTAACATTGGTTTTAGATGAGGACAAATCATGACGTCATTAAATTCAATTTTCTCTTTTTAATACATATTGTTATCGTTGTTAGAATGTTTTTTAATTTAATTTCTATTATTTTCTTTTGATAATTGCTGGAAAATAGGGAAATTTAATAATCTGTGTTTTAAAGGAGTAAGACATCGCGTTGACTTTTAGCGATTTCAGAAAAAATTATTTAACTGGGTTTAACTTTTTATTCATGCTTGATCGTCAATCGAACTGCGTTTTTTCATACCAACTCTATGAAAATAAATTATTTTTTAGTGTTTCTACTTATGTCCCTTATTTTAAGTTCATTTTTTCACATGGCGGCTCTATTTACATCAAGATGGTTCTGGTACTATTCGGACAAAAATAGCATTGTGACTAATATTCTAGATATGGTAGAATGAAATCTAATCTTCTATGAGGGATTACTGAACGTTAAACATATACTTTAGCCATTGCAATGTAAAAAAAAAACATTTAGAAACTTTTTTAGACTTTTGCCCAGCTTTTTTCGATTTGACCGCACTGTGCGCCAGTTCACTATGGAAAAGTGTAGCACTGACCCTTACAGACACTACAATCCACTTTTATATTACCATTCAATTTTTAAGAATACTGTACGATCACATGGTATTCCGCTTTATCCCACCTCAATCACACCAACACTCACAGATACGTATCGCACTGCAGACGGATATACGTTCGATCCAAAACGACCTACATACGGTGGACAAAATTTTGCAAACACTTTGGAAAAATCATATATTTTAGTTTTGTCGCGCTTTTTCTAATCAGTTATCGATTAAAAAAAAACTTTTTTATACTTTTTAAATAGAGAATTTTATACACTCACAAAACATAAAATAAAAATTACAAAAATCTAAGCCTAATATTTAATTGTACCCTCTTTGTTTTTGAGAAGAGCAGCAACTCTAATGGGCATACTCGCTATACAAGACTCGATAGATTTTTTTAAAGCCTGATTTTCATTATGAAACTTTTACAGACATTACTTTTTACTGAATAAAAACGTAAACATCGAAAATTTCATTGAATTGACACAGATCATTCTTTGTTTTTAATTTTTTTTGAAAGATTGCATTGAAAAATCGAAATATTTCTGCAGTACTGACAAAATATACTTCGCTTCATATATTTTTCAGTAAATTTTGTCAGTAAACTATAAAAATGTCGGTATACTATAATAATTTTTTCAGTACTGTAAAACTGAAAAAGTTTTTTTTTTCTCTCACACAGCACGCGAATGTATATTTTTATCCCATTTTGTTTATACTGTCAGTAAATATTTCATAATGGAAATCAGGCTTAAATCTTCGTCCCCATACTACACATCCCTTATATTTTTCTTTAGCGATTGAGGATACAGCTATGAAATTTTTAATCTTTTTGGCTGTGTGGTATGGGGCGTTGTCTTGCATAAAATAATAGCGAGAACTAGCATCCCGAATATCTTGAATGGATACAAAAAACAATTTTTCAAGATATTTTGGTACTGGTCTTGCCGCACTATCCCTTCTACGAAAAAAAGGGGCCTGGCCCCGACGCGCTTATCGATCCCCATATCATCACATGCGACGGGTGTTTAACTGTTCGGACGAGGCAATCGGCTTTATGCGCCTCTCCAGGCCTTCTCCGAATGAATTGCTTCATTTCCGGAGTAATTACAACAGTCGACTCTTCCGAGAAATGTACGTAAAAAAATTGGTCAAGTGTAAACAAATTGTTTTAAGACAAAATTATAAACACAAATATAAAAAATAAATAAAATACTTTATTCCAATGGTTGAAGGTGAATGTCTGTTGAGTTTTAGCCCAATTCAGACGGGCTCTCCTCATTTTTTAGGTCAACATCGGCTTTTTTCGCGGTCTGCGCACTGCCATTCCTTCGCTCACTAATCGCCGCTGAATAGTTCTGATGAATATCTCCAACTCATCAGCAACCAAATTATCTTTCATAACCTTTTTGGTTATTGATCGGTCTCGTAGCACCATTGATATTATTTTGCGATTCTTGGGGTAGATTTTTTTTCGGCCAGCAAAATGATGCTGGTTTATAAATATGTCAGCTCCGGTTTCATATTTAAATGTATTTTTGTGGACCGTTGACGCGTTAACCCCCTCTAATCTTGCGATTTGTCTCACGGATTGTTTCCCTGATTTAAAATGACCAAGAATTAGCCCTTTTTTTCTATCAGATAATGTAGATTTGTATCCCGTCTACAAAAAATGGTAAAAAACCGCAATTTTTACTAATAAATTAAAACAAAAACATAATCAATTACAAAAATAAAAAAAATATACTCACTATTTAGCTAATGTATTGAACGATAAAATCACAGAAAATTAAAACAAAAAAACAATCATAATTCTCTGAGGGATGCGTACGCCAACAGAAACCGTACAGAACTGACAGAATACAAAAGAGCATGAAAAGTTACAAAAAATTTTCGAGTCGTCAAGTCGTCATACTCATTGTATTTAGGTAGTTTTTGTTTCATAAGGATGGGGGAGGGTTGTGACCATTCGAAGAATGTAAAAAAACACGGCTAATGGCAAATTTAGAAATTTTGTGTTGCTATAAAGTAGTAAAAACTATAATTTTGCTATCATTTTTGTGTATAAAATCAGAGCCTACTGTATAAATAAGAGCATCCTGCATATAGCGTATTTCCTTGACAAATTTACAACAACATGTAACCAAATCTCGGTAGAGTTGGGTTTGACGGTGCCACAATTCTTAAAAGTATTGTGAAAAGTACACGATACGTGGCACCGATCCCTTAAACTCCAAATTACCACCGAAATTCCGCTAACAGAATCTCCGATCAGCGGTCTTGGAACGCGGTATAGCTGGCTTGGCTCAGAGCTGGGGTGGGAGATTTCCAAGACATGATCGAAGCTAGAATTACCGCATGAGAGACAGAATAAAAACGGGGAAAAGTAACTAAAGAAATTGCACGCTCGGGCTCCGACAACCAACAGGCCTGGGCGGGCACCGAACCCTCAACCCATCCTCAGCACACCACTACGATTCTACTAACCGCTCATCATCATCTTCTCGACCTCTGATACAAAAAAAAAATTTAAGAAAATGAAAAGCAACACCGTGAAAAGGATCGAAGAGCGAGAGGGAGAGAGGGCTCTGGAAAAAAAATGTTTCTATATACGTAAAAAAAAATATATAACCACAAGCATGCCAATTAAAAATAACCGCCAAATGTAGCTTAATAAAAGAAATAACAACGATAAACTGTACGCGCACGGGCATAAATCATGGTATTAGTAAAGCAAAAAAAATAACTTTAATAATGAAGTGGGGCCAAAAAAAAATTGAATCAAAGTTATAAAAAAAAAAAAAATATTGCTAAGAAAAAAAAATTGAACGAAATTAACGGAAATTATACAAAGCAAATTTGTGAATGAATTAATATAGAAATAAAATATAATATAATATACAGGTTGAACTAACTTTTTTCTTATGTGTTTGTTTGTTTGTTTGTTTGTTGTTACTCCCGGCGGCTTACAAGCTGACCTTCATCTGGACGACTGCTACCTGCAAACTTTGATGAACCACTGACAACGGACCAACCGTAATCCGCAGAACGGTAACCGATGAGTTGGCTCAACACCGCAATCCGCAAATAGCGGTAATCCTCAAAATGTACGACCGACAATCCAATCCGCAATACGCCAATCATCAATATAATGCGTAACACTACTGTACCGCCAAAAAAACCGTACTTCACCAATCGATAATAAGAATAGTAATGCACTAAATGTACAACAGCTCCACGATATTCCACGTCAGGCGACACTTTTAGAATTTTCTATCGAGTTATACTAGACGTAGAAAATTATCCCAACTTGTATTTGTTTTAATAAAACAACGGTTTACTACAATTTTTTTTTAACAACACGTAACAATTTTTGGTTTATTTTTTTTTGTATTTTTTTATTTTCTTTATGTTGAATCACAATTTTAAATTAACCTTATACAATTAACAATTCTAGATTTAGTTTCATTTTGTTTTTTTTTTTATTTTTTTATTTTATGATCAATGACCATTACATCAAACTGAATATATAAATTTTTTTTGTTTTTATTTTACTTATTGAACCAGTACATGTATATAACACTCAATGTACAGCCAAAAAATTATTTTATTTTTTATACACAATGATTCAACTTTTCCACAGAAAAAAAAACAAACAATCATCAAATTTTAAGAATTAAGAACATAACACAAAAAATAAACAATCTCATCGTCTCGACTGGCCACCAAAACTTTATTAACTCCCAAAAAAAAAATCTATTACCCGATTAATCACAAAAATTCGATTTTTTTCCCCTCTCTCTCTTCGTTAAGTTGCCATATCAGTTGCAGTACACCGAAAATGCATAGATCAAGCGGGGCAGTGCACCGGCGTTTCTCTATGTGCCGGAACGACATGGTATTGGATTTATCGTCGGCATCATCCCAGAGCCATGTGGGCCGATCTAAGAAGGGATTTCATTGACAGATTCAAAGATCGCCGAACTCCTTATGAGATTCGCTGGGCATTCGAAGCCAGAAAACAGCAACCGCATGAGAATTTCATTGATTTTTACCATCACTTGTGGGGCCTTACTCTTCAATGCCAAACTCCTTATTCGGACGAAGAATTAATACAATTATTATTATCTAATATGAAACCTGTTCTACAATACCACCTGACAGATCGCCATTTCAATAGCATAGGGGAACTAATAAAGAGCTGCACTGCCTGGGAGGACACTCTAAAGCGCTTCCGTGTTTCATCGAACCCTTCACAGTACGTCAAACGCGGAATTAGTGAGCTATCAGTTGGTGATTATGATGATAAGGGAATGTCCGTGGCATACGCGAATGCTTATCCACCTGAATCTGCTCCTGAGTGCGCAGTGTCTGCGTTAAATGTCACCCGTAGGTCCTCAGTGAGTACGTCGGAGCGAACAGAGCGATCAGTACCTAGCGGTAGCGTCCCACAACAGTCCACTGGATCGAGACAATATCCTATTTGTTACAACTGCTTAGATATTGGCCACACTTACCTAGATTGTCCTATTCCACCAACGGATATATTTAGCTACAAATGTGGTTTAAAGGGCACCATTAAGCCGCGTTGTCTTCGTTGCGCGGGAAGCCAAACGAGTGGTCAATGGAGATCTGGGAGCCAGGGACCACTGCGGACAAATACCCCCAGCATCTTAAAGGAGGACGCAGCCAGCAACACGGACCCAGAGCTTCGCCGAGGATCTCCATCAGGGGGAAGGGATCAAATGAGCCCGTGATAGCTTTCGTAGAATCTTATGATTCCGATTCATTGTCTGGATCGGGTTCGTTCGAATCCAACTCACTGATGGTAGATGCTTCCGTGCCTTCACTCCTTCCAGAATGTCGAGCAGTCAACACCTCTAAGTTAGGTGACTCCATTCGGAGGAACCCTTCCGTTGATACGGCCACTATACTTACCTATAATTCCGTAGATCCCTCTAATACGTCATCTTGTTCCACTGTTGGTTCACTAGACTTAGGCACCAGAACCTTGCCGCAAAGCGAATCATTCCAGATTTCTCGAATACGCAGTCTAACTTGTTTGTCACGCTCAAAAAAATATTGGGAGAAGCGTCGGATCATGAGATCCTTCGTCGTTTCCTCTATACTCGGTTCTGAAACAGGTGATGTGAGGCCTTACGCCGATGTCCTTGTTAATTATGTTCCTTACCGAGGTCTTTTAGATAGTGGAGCTAGTGTGAGCGTGTTGGGTTGTGGGTCGGAGAGGTATTTATCTGATAAATCGCTGAAAATTCACAATTTTCCTTCCCACATCAATACTGCCAGTGGTCATTCTCAGCGAGTGTTCGGCTATATTAATGCTCGTGTGAAGTTTAACAATATATCTCACGATTTAATTTTATACACAGTACCCTCGTTGGAGCAGCCTCTTTATCTCGGGATCGATTTCTGGAATCGATTTGGGATAATTCCGAAAATCTCCTCACTAAATGCCTCCAACGATCTGCATACTTTATCGGCTGCGCCTAAATTTCACCTCCTTTCTAACGAAGATCAGCAAACGTTGGATCGAGTCAAAGAATTATTTCCTTCGAGTGACCACTTGGGTCTAGGCCGTACTTCCTATCTGTTTCACTCAATTGATGTGGGATGGGCAAAACCTGTCCAACAGCGTTTCTATTCGGTATCTCCGGCCATTCAGAGACTCATGTATAGCGAGCTGGACCGGATGTTGTCCTTGGGGGTTATCGAGGAATCACAGAGTTCCTGGTGTTCACCGGTTACTTTAGTGCGTAAGGCCAATGGCAAGGTTCGTCTATGTTTAGATGCTAGAGAACTGAACAAGGTCACTGTCAAGGATGCGTATCCGCTGCCTCTTATCAACGGATTGTTGGGTCGTTTGGATCAGACCCGATATATATCGGCAATAGATTTAAAAGATGCCTTTTGGCAGATACCTCTCGACCCACAATCCCGAGATAAGACAGCGTTTACGGTACCTGGACGGCCCTTGTATCAATTCACCGTAATGCCTTTTGGGCTATGCAACGCTCCACAGACCCTTTGTCGCCTAATGCATAAAGTGATTCCGCATCAGTTACATGATAATGTCTTCGTGTACCTCGATGACCTCCTGGTCACATCCGCCACTCTGAATGAGCATTTTAAGTTGCTCAGAGAAGTTGCTCGTGTCCTGAGTGCTGCGGGTCTCACTATCAACCTCAGCAAAAGTAAGTTTGCGCTAAAGGAAGTGAATTACCTGGGGTATGTCGTCGGTGATGGTTGCCTCCGCACCAACCCAGAGAAATGTAAAGCTATCTTGGAATTTCCAGTTCCAAAAACTACGAAACAGATCAGGAGTTTTCTGGGTATGTGCGGATGGTATTGCCGCTTCAGCGCAAACTTCACTTCCTTGGCCGCTCCACTTACCGATCTTACAGGAAAACCTTCTAAGATCCGTTGGTCCTCGGCTGCCGATGCTTCTTTTAATGCGCTAAAGACAGCCTTGTCCTCAGCTCCCGTGCTGGCTAACCCTGACTACAGCAAGCCCTTCTATATACAGTGCGACGCCAGTACCGTCGGCGTGGGTAGCGTTTTATTCCAGGTGGACACCGAGGGTTTCGAGCGCCCCATTGAGTTTATTTCCCATAAGCTTAATGCGGCACAAAGAAACTACTCGGTGACCGAATTGGAGTGCTACGCCGCGGTACTCAGCGTGCAAAAGTTTCGGCCTTATATAGAGGGGTATCCCTTTGTGATATACACAGATCATGCCAGTTTGCGCTGGTTGATGTCACAGAGGGATCTGTCAGGGCGCTTAGCACGGTGGAGTCTAAAACTCCAGGCATTTGACTTCCAAATCGGATACCGGAAGGGGTCTGATAACGTGGTTCCCGACGCTCTATCTCGAGCATTCTGCGAAGAGTCTACAAAGGCATCTGAACCTGTTATTACTATCAAAGCTGGTGGCTCCGCGGTCTCTTCGAATAATCCTTTGCCTGTCTCCGGGTTCAGTAATCCGGTTCGTGTTTGCAGTCTTACGGATCCTGTGACTATTCCTGTGCTTCACATCGATCTTACATCCACTGCGTTTCAGGATGAGGAGTATGTTCGTCGGATTGCTCAGATTGAACAGTTGAGCGACTGTGAACACAACTTCAAAATTCATGGAAATAAATTGTTGATCGCTCCTTCTTACGGTATGCGGTACGTAGACACTGATATTCCCCCGTTTAGATTGGTTGTTCCTTCCTCTTTGACTGCTGATTTGATTGAACAGGCCCACGTCCCTCCCACCTCAGCACACTTAGGCGATGGTAAAACACTTGAACGTCTACAACGACAGTTTTACTGGCCTGACATGGCACGTCAAGTAAAGCAATACATAAGCCACTGTCCTAAGTGTAAAATGAATAAGGCTGTGAACTTCTCGACCAGACCAGCTATGGGAAATATGGTGGTGTCTTCTCGTCCTTTTCAGAAGTTGTATGTTGACTTTCTTGGCCCGTATCCGCGGTCGAAACGAGGGAATTCCTATATTGCATAGTCGTTGATCATTTTTCAAAGTTTGTCCTTATTAAACCGCTGCGAGAAGCATCGGCTTCTTTGTTATGTATGTTTTTGGAGAACGAAATATTCTTGCTGTTTTCCGTCCCCGAAGTGATCACTTCCGACAATGGCAAACAATTTACCTCGCATCTATTTAAAGAGTTATTGACAAAGTATGGAATCTCCCACTTTCGCACCCCTCTCTACTCTCCTCAGAGCAATGCCTCTGAAAGGGTTAATCACACCCTGTTGTCAGCCATTCGATCATATGTGAACGATCACGAACATAGTGAGTGGGACAAGCATCTGTTTGAGGTAGCGGCTGCTCTACGCAACGCAATTCATGATTCTCTGCACTACTCCCCCCACTATCTCGTATTCGGCCAGCATATGTCATTACATGGTTCGGATTACGCATTGCGGAGACTGCTCAGCGATACCGATTCAAACGAAGTTCAGGCTTTGTCCAAGCCGGATCGTCTTAATATGATAAAAGCCAAATAAGTCATTATCTGCGCGTTGCTCACGATAGGGGAGCGCGCCATTATAACTTACGGAGTAGTCATCGCGTATTTCAGGTCGGTCAGTCCGTGTTCGTACGATGCTTTAATTTGAGTGATGCACCTAATAGGTTCTCGGCTAAATTGGCCTCTAAATTCAAGCCTGCCATAATCATATCAAGAGTCGGTAATGTAGCGTATAATATCCAAGACCTGGCTGGTAAATCTTTGGGAGTTTTTCATGCTAAGGACATTCGCGCATGAGTATGCTTTTGTTTTTGTACTTTTCCTCCCCCTCGTCATCGTCTTCTCGGAGGACGTATTCAATTTGGCCCGGCTATCGAGACCCTTTCTCGGATGTGGGACGTCCCCACGTTTGTTACGCCGCGTCTGTGCGTCGTTCCGGCACATAGAGAAACGCCGGTGCACTGCCCCGCTTGATCTATGCATTTTCGGTGTACTGCAACTGATATGGCAACTTAACGAAGAGAGAGAGGGGAAAAAAATCGAATTTTTGTGATTAATCGGGTAATAGATTTTTTTTTGGGAGTTAATAAAGTTTTGGTGGCCAGTCGAGACGATGAGATTGTTTATTTTTTGTGTTATGTTCTTAATTCTTAAAATTTGATGATTGTTTGTTTTTTTTTTCTGTGGAAAAGTTGAATCGTTGTGTATAAAAAATAAAATAATTTTTTTGGCTGTACATTGAGTGTTATATACATGTACTGGTTCAATAAGTAAAATAAAAACAAAAAAAATTTATATATTCAGTTTGATGTAATGGTCATTGATCATAAAATAAAAAAATAAAAAAAAAAACAAAATGAAACTAAATCTAGAATTGTTAATTGTATAAGGTTAATTTAAAATTGTGATTCAACATAAAGAAAATAAAAAAATACAAAAAAAAATAAACCAAAAATTGTTACGTGTTGTTAAAAAAAAATTGTAGTAAACCGTTGTTTTATTAAAACAAATACAAGTTGGGATAATTTTCTACGTCTAGTATAACTCGATAGAAAATTCTAAAAGTGTCGCCTGACGTGGAATATCGTGGAGCTGCTGTACATTTAGTGCATTACTATTCTTATTATCGATTGGTGAAGTACGGTTTTTTTGGCGGTACAGTAGTGTTACGCATTATATTGATGATTGGCGTATTGCGGATTGGATTGTCGGTCGTACATTTTGAGGATTACCGCTATTTGCGGATTGCGGTGTTGAGCCAACTCATCGGTTACCGTTCTGCGGATTACGGTTGGTCCGTTGTCAGTGGTTCATCAAAGTTTGCAGGTAGCAGTCGTCCAGATGAAGGTCAGCTTGTAAGCCGCCGGGAGTAACAACAAACAAACAAACAAACACATAAGAAAAAAGTTAGTTCAACCTGTATATTATATTATATTTTATTTCTATATTAATTCATTCACAAATTTGCTTTGTATAATTTCCGTTAATTTCGTTCAATTTTTTTTTCTTAGCAATATTTTTTTTTTTTTATAACTTTGATTCAATTTTTTTTTGGCCCCACTTCATTATTAAGGTTATTTTTTTTGCTTTACTAATACCATGATTTATGCCCGTGCGCGTACAGTTTATCGTTGTTATTTCTTTTATTAAGCTACATTTGGCGGTTATTTTTAATTGGCATGCTTGTGGTTATATATTTTTTTTTACGTATATAGAAACATTTTTTTTTCCAGAGCCCTCTCTCTCTCTCTTCGTTCCTTTTCACGGTGTTGCTTTTCATTTTCTTAAATTTTTTTTTTGTATCAGAGGTCGAGAAGATGATGATGAGCGGTTAGTAGAATCGTAGTGGTGTGCTGAGGATGGGTTGAGGGTTCGGTGCCCGCCCAGGCCTGTTGGTTGTCGGAGCCCGAGCGTGCAATTTCTTTAGTTACTTTTCCCCGTTTTTATTCTGTCTCTCATGCGGTAATTCTAGCTTCGATCATGTCTTGGAAATCTCCCACCCCAGCTCTGAGCCAAGCCAGCTATACCGCGTTCCAAGACCGCTGATCGGAGATTCTGTTAGCGGAATTTCGGTGGTAATTTGGAGTTTAAGGGATCGGTGCCACGTATCGTGTACTTTTCACAATACTTTTAAGAATTGTGGCACCGTCAAACCCAACTCTACCGAGATTTGGTTACAGTGGCGCCCAAAACTTTACTAACTCCCAAAAAAAATCTATTACCTGATTAATCACAAAAATTCGATTTTTTTCCCCTCTCTCTCTTCGTTAAGTTGCCATATCAGTTGCAGTACACCGAAAATGCATAGATCAAGCGGGGCAGTGCACCGGCGTTTCTCTATGTGCCGGAACGACGCACAGACGCGGCGTAACAAACAATTGCATATAATAAATCGCCGCAAGAATAACATTAACCCAAAAAAAAAATTGGGTTTATTTGAACATAATTCTAATTATTGGTTATGATACCTGCCACCAGAGTCATAATACATATTAAATTTATATTTTATTTCGAAAGGTTGGCTTTTGTCAATTAAATCAAATTGGCTATTTTCTTGGAAAAAAAATTAACCCAAAATAATTCGAATTAAATTTTGGTCAACAAAATACGCTTATAGACTGTATTCTTTACTAAGCTTAAAATATGCTGGTTTTTGTAATTTACGTCATAACCTTAGAACTCGAATCATCTCTTTCATTGCCTCTATTCGAATTTGAATTCGAATAACTTTCTATTGTTATTTTCAATTTGCAGAGCATGCTAGATTGTTTTAATTTTTTGTTTCCTTCAGAAAAAATTATTTAACTGGGTTTAATTTTTTATTCATGATTTATCGTCAATCCAAATCGCGTTTTTTCATACAAACTCTATGAAAATAAATTATTTTTTAGTCTCTTATTTTAAGTTCAATTTTCACATGGCGGCTCTATTTACATCAAGATGGTTCTGGTAAAATCCATTTATATGACTTTGTTGTTTTGTATATCTATGATAAAATCCAATTTTACGATAAACTGTTCATTCTAACTATAGAGAAAAACATGACTGCGCAAGAGAACGGTAACATTGTGTGTTGAAGTTCAGTGACGAATAATTTTATCTCGCCTCAAAAATGTTTATAGTCACATATAAAATTTATTATTTTACATTTTGGTCGATAATGTAATTTTTAAAACAAAACATTTATTATTTAAATGTAATATGGTACACATTTTTATTACTCGATTGTTTTTTTTTTGTTATTTATTTAATGTAGTTTTTATTTTATATATTTATTTTTTTATTGGTTTTATAATTTTGTTTATTTTATTTTTATTTATTTACAGTTTTTTATCGACTTAAAAAATGGGGTACTTAATACGAATCATAATAAATAAAGTTAAAGTGAATTGTAAAACAGTTAGAATGATAAGATATAAGTGCACTAATTAGAATAAATTAGTTTTTAATTTTAGAAAAATGAAAAACAAGTGAAAATGTTTTTTACTTAAGTGACAAACTCAAAGATACTATATAGGACAAAAAAAAAATGTTTTGTGATTTATACAAGCAATTGTGAATTAGGTTGTGATTGAATTTACATATCATTAAACATTAGCTTAACCAAATCTAATTTTTTTTATATTGAAATAAATAAATTGACAAACAAAAAAACAACGGGATTAGATTGAAAATTATTTGGATACGGTGTACAACCTGGAGCCCATCGCCATGAATCGTGGGGGCCAGGAATGTACGTAATATTTCCAGCTGATGAACTAATATTTATGACATACGGTGCCGCAGTACCTAGATTACAACCTCGACCAACTCTGGACAACCTGCGAGAACCACTTGTCCCCTCCAGTAGTAGACCTTCATCCCTTAATTATAGTAACCCATTACCCGTAGATAATCAAAGCCACACCGTTGAATCCCAACAATATCAACAACAGCAGCGTAAAAGTTCCCAAGAGAACCAAAATCAACAACAACAACAACCATCGATTGATTATACGGATGATTTTGGTAACCCATTCGATAGTGAATATTTACCACAATATCAACAGCAACGAAGCCGTAGTCCCAGCTTATTTGATTCGGGACTAACCACAACATTACAGCGATCACCAACACCGACCGGCAGCACTAGTACAAAATCGGCTAGTGGCGTCAAACCGGATAAAAAATTTCGCCCACGGCTACATTTGCCGTTGGGCCGATTGGCTAAGTCGCACGTGATTGATGCGACACCCGAGACAGCACGTTTACGTGAAGATCATCAAATTTATGTGTCAAATCCAACATTTACACGTGAAAATTTACGTCAACGGAATTATGATGCATTTTTTGAGTCGGGCAAACCAGTCTATTCAATAGAGAAACGTATCCAGTCCCGTACCGCATCCGAAACCGATTTATCACTTCAACTATCAACTCAACCATTACCACAAAATTATTTGACACCGGCCACACCAGTCGCCGAATCCAATCATAAAACGGTTAGTTTTTTTACACGTTCTAAAACTCCAACGTCCGCCACAACACCAATTGGATCAACATTAACATCGACGACGCCGTCAAGTTCCTCCTATAATTATAGTAAAAATTTTGACAATTTCGACGAAAGTTTTGATAAATTTTCTGAAGCTTACCAGAAAGGTGACAGGTGCCCCCTAAAACAATTTTTTTTTTTTTTTTTTTTTTTGAAATTTGCGAGAGTTTGTGTTGATTTAATTTTAATTGTGTGTGTGTGTGCGTCTTTAAAACAAAACAAATTGAATTCTAACACCTCATGTTTATTTTGCAATTTTCCACTAACCCTTTTTTTCTTTTTAAAAATATTTATTTTCAATTTGTTGCATTATTTAAGCATATTTACATTTTTTTAGGAAATATAATTATTTACCATAAGCAGCAAAGTAAAAAATAAAAATCTGACACTTGATACTCGTACCACAAAAGAGAAATTCAAATCAAGAGTATTTCCACTTTGGTGGTTTTATATTGTATTTATGGTAAGGCATATTAAAAATAAAAAAAAATTGGGTTTTCTGTAAAATTTGTTGAATGATAAAAAGAAGTGAGAATCTTAAAGAATCTAAAATATCAAAAAGATGTTTGTTTGTTATATTGATGATTTTATGGTCAGTTTATTTTTTGATTGTTTCTTTCTGGGTTTAATGGGGTTTTAATTTATTTTTTCGGGTGTTTTATAGCATTGGAATAATTGTTGGGTCAAATTTTATTCCATAAAATATGATATCGTCTGTAGAAAAAAATGATTTTCTTTATTATTAATATGGCTGGTGGGTTTTATGCGGCAGTAAACAATTTTTTTGTTGTTTAGTATTTAGTTAATTTTTAGTTGAAGTGGAAAGTCTTTAAAAGTATACTGAAAATTTCTATTAATTTAGGGTTATTCATCTTAATGTTATGTCAACGGAAAAATAATCAGATTTATATTTGGATTGAAATTAATAACAAAAGACACCAATATAAACCAAGATGGAAACATGTACAAAGTCCTTGACAAAGCACTAAGAAACTGTCTAATTAATTAGCGCAATACAATGATTAAATTAAAACCGCACTATTCAAAGATGCTACCTGGTATTGAACCATATTTTCATAAAGCAAACAGATCTAGCTGGGGGTTGGACATGTTTACCCTACAGCCGTTTCCCATAAGAGCGGAGATGTTACCAGGTGTGTACCTTTATTTCCATAATTTGTACTGTTCCAGCTTTCCGACCGAAAAATGACCGAAATTTGCCTGCTACGGAATTCCCTGAATATCAGAGACGTTACACAAATTTTCGAAAAATGCCTAAAAACGTTCAGATGTTACCAGGCGTGGTTCCACATTTTCCTAAAGTACAGGTTAGGCATTCCTAAACAATTCTTGTTATCAAAAGAAAAGGGTTTGGGAAGTTCGAAAAATTTTCAAAAACTGTTAAAATTATGGCAATATGATACTAGGTGTGGCCCCATGTTTTCATAAAGAGTAAAATATGATAGGTCCTGCTCTCCGAAATCATTTTTGTACGGTGTGCTCGACAAATTTTTAAAAATTGTTAAAACAACAGAATACAACAGAATAGGTGTGTTGGTCCAAATTTTTATATAGTGAACAAACCAGGCTTTCCAAAACAATTTTTGTTATCAAAATAAAAAAATTTGGGCATTTTCGATACATTTCGGGAAATTGCAAAAATGATTTAAAAAGTTCTGCTGCCCTAAGACAATTCTTTATTTCTCAGATATATTACCAAAAGCATGCCTATATTTTCTTAATTGGACAGGTCGAGCTTTCTTATGCTTATATGTCTTGCAAGTGGACAGGTCTAGCTTTCCAAAATATTTTTTATTTTCAAATTAAAATCGGTTGAGCATGTTCGACAAATTTTTGAATATTGCGAAAATGTCTGAAAACCGTGTACTACTTTAAGGCAGTTCGTGCTTCTTAGAGCTATTACCGGATGTAGACCTATGTTCCCTTGAAGAGGAAAGAACCCGCGTTCTGAAAATAATCTTGTTATCAAAATAAAAGGGTTGGGCATGTTCGACAAATTTTTGAAAATTATGAAATTTATTGAGAATGGTCTACTACACTAAATTTCCATAAAATGGACAGGTTCAGGTTCCTGAAACAATTTATGTTGTGAAAATAAAAATTCAAATCTTTGAAAATTTTGAAAATGACTATATGGCAATTCCCTGGATCTCAAAGATTTCAGCAGCGCCTATATTTCCTTTAGATGGATAGGTCAAGCTTTTGAAAAACATTTTGTTCAAAATTTGAATTTGCATTATCGTTTGCAACGATTCCTCTATCGAAGAATTGAACCGTCTGTGGTGCCAATTGGATAATCAGCTACTTCAGATCGTAATGATGAACTCGATCCTCAGAAAATAGTTGCGCACACGGCACTTCTCGAGGGGATTGTATTTGAGTGGCGTCACATCTCGGAGACTGCAAATCATCTTTCAGTAATTCTGGGCTGCAGGATCACCTGATTTTCCTTATCACCTAGAATTAATTATTGCAAGAACTTGGTTAACGGCCGGCAACATTCCATGAATCTTAACGTCTAACACGTTCCGAATAAGTTGCTTAGCGATTTCGATTGAGGCTTCCCGCAGTCCATCGAAGTTTGGCATTATACAACATGCATTTGGCACAATAAATTTTTCAGCGTCCGAATGAAGCTCCTCCAAATGAAGCATGTCAACCTCTTGTTCCAAGTGCACATTCTGGTCCGAAAATACACAAACATGACTAAATATCGCCCCTTTTCTGGACTCTACAGCGAACATGATGAGGTGACATACAGACAATGGTCAGCTGAGTAACTAAAATTCAGATCGGTTAATCTCTCACAACAGCAGATCGAGCCTAACTAAATCAGCATAATTTTGATCTCCTTCCCGCGATGTAATAATTACGGCCTGCTGTATTTTGGATTCCCTTTGATGACAATAATTAGGCTCCGACGTTGTCGAGCAAGGTGTAATCTGCAAATAAGAGCATTCATTTTTAGTATCGCCCTGTATCTCATCTAAAAATGTGTATCATCTAAAATATAATGTGTGCTGTGATTAATGTTTTTGGCGATTATTATGTCCTTGTGACCTCCATCTCCATATACACGCAGGTTCCATAAGATTTCTCCTCGGGCCAAAACAAGGCCGCTCACTGAAATCTGAACTTGACCCACCCAAGTTCGGTTATTATGTCTGCCCTACCCATCTGAATGTTTTCACACAAAGTTTCGCTAAACAAATAAACGAAAAGTGTTTGTGAAACTGTTGAAATTACGAGCCTAAAATGAAACAAAATTCACACAACTTTCCCGGAGAAAAAAGTTATATTTAAAGCACAAGAAAAATGTGCAAGGATAGACAATCAATATTTAAGACAGTGGATATATTTTCGAAATTGGTCGACTTTCCGTAGTGCTTGGAGAAGGCAAATTTCCTGTTAATTGACTTCTACTGTTCGCAGTACAGCGGAAGCACGTAGTACTCAAATTTACCATATTTCAGGAGTTCAGTCAATTCTGTTTGTATCAGCGCTAGCTCGATCGAGTCTCCACCAGACATTACGTCATCAACATACATTTCATACCGAACACTTTTAGATGCACATGGAAATGTTTGCCTCTCGTCGAACGCTAATTGTATTAATGTTTTGATAGCCAAGTACGGAGCACTCGCGGTGCCATAGGTTATATGCTGTATTTATCGCTGTATTTAAGCGAAAATTGGTAATTGGTTCATCAGGACTTGAACGCTAAACAATTTGTTGAAAATCGGTATCATCAATGCTCATTTGATGATTATCGAGAGGCATCAAATACCAGCCGAAGCTTAGTTGTGGTACTGTTCTGCTTAAATACAGAATAATGTGGCATGTAGAACGATCGATTAATGTTAGTCTGTGGATTTTTGATAATTTCGATGTGCTGTTGCTCGAGATAATCGCTCATGAATTTGGTATATGTATCATTAAGCTGTTTGTTTTGACGAAAACGGTTCTTTATCGACAGTAATGTGGCAATCACTCCATTTCGTGAACTGCCAAATGTGGTTTCATCTGGTCTAGAAGTAATAAACGGAAGACTAATGATATATTTACCTTCTGGTGAACTTGGTGATATTCACTGGCCCTCTCTGGTTATATTCACAGCCCTCTTGGTTAGGAATGTCTGCCTGAGAGCCTTGATCGAGACGGGACGACTATAATGATAAGTGCTGTTGCAAAAAATAATTGTGTATGGCTAGATGTAACATGAGCGCTGAATCGCTGATTAAATTGACGATTAGAGTAGTAGCCTCTGTACGTTGCTGGTTAACTTCAGCGGGTGTAGTTTTCTTTGGTCTTACATGAACCAATGTGTGATGTCGTTGGTTACATCGTGAACAGCTTTTAGTATTTAAACACTCATTGTTAGTATGACCACTTTTGAAACAGTTGAAACATAGTTGAGAGAAATAGAAGAGAGTATGAGTTTTATCGGTCGTTTGGTCGTTGACTACGGTTTGTGTGCTGTTAAGGCTTCTAAAACTGGTCTTGAAGGAACACTCGCTTATTTCCCTAAGCTGCAAGCTTGTCGTTTAACACATTCGCCATTTTCAATTGGTTTAAGCTTTCATAATCTAGTCTAGATCCAATCGTCCCACTGTTGAATTAGTAAGTCAAGGTATTCTAATGCCAGTAAGATTGCACCAGTTGTAACTATCTAACAGTTTTATAATAGTTGTCGATGACTCGATCTGTAAATTTGACTGTGACGTCAAATTTTTAAAATGGTGTTGTCATATCGATTTACTAAGGTTTTCTAGGCATTATTATAATTAGCATCGGTGGTTTGAATGTTTCGAGCAGCTTTTCTACATTAGAAATCGATTTGTTGTCATAAATAAACGTTTTGAGCAGGTCTCGAAATGATGTCCACGCTATATAATCTTGGGAAAATACGGGTAAACTGATGTGTGGTAATTTGATGTCAGACTTTGTGCTGGTTAATATTGGCGTTGTGGTTGTAGAGGCTGCTGGTGTGTGTTGTTTCAACCTTTCAGAAGTTTCACTGTAGTGAGAGTGACGTGTCCGTATACAATAATATAAATAATTTTATATTGGTTTTTTAAACTTACCAATATTTAATTCTGTACCAGACAAAAAGTGTTAGTTTATTATTATTATTATTATTATTGATTGAAGGGCCATGTGGGCGATAAGCCACCTCGCACGGCGACCTAAAAGATCTATTGTGCTGGACCCTACTTAATTATCCGTCCAGTCAATATTCAGGCTCTTAATGAATCCGATAATACTATTGGCCGGTATAAGATACATCCTATATGGGCTCGTTGTTCTCCCTCCTAGATATTGCAGTCTTTGCTGGAAAATGGCTGGGCAATTGCACAGAATATGTTCCGCTGATTCCGCTTCCAGATCGCAGAAGCGGCATCCATCTATCGTACTTAGGCCCATCTTCTTAAGGTGATACCTTAAGGGGACATGACCTGTGAGGAAACCAGTAAGCAGCCTCAACTCAGGTTTCCTAAGTTCAAGACACTCCTTAACCCTGACAGACGATGGTGATATAAATTTCTCCGCCTGTCGTAAACCTGGAGTTCTGCGCCAGTAGGAGGACTTTTGAACATCCTCCCAGCGTTTTAACGCTGCTCTAAGGTGTCCCTTAGTGACGCCGCAGAAGGGTTCTGGTCCAATAAATGGAGAGGCAGAACCCCCACGGGCGAGGCCATCAGCTGCCTAGTTTCCTTCGATTTCAGTATGACCTGGCACCCACATAAGTGTTACCTTATTTGAGCCTGCCAGATGTTTAATAACCTTCAGACAATCCCATACCAGCCTTAACTCAACGGTATAAGACCTAAGAGCTTTTAAGCCCGATTGGCTGTCTAATACAATATAAATTATTGCATCGTTTGAGCCTTTTGCTATGCCTATCCTTGCGCAAAGTTCTATAGCATGTACTTCTTCTTGAAAAACGGTAGCATTGGTACCCAAGGACTTCGAGAGGGTAGTTCCACTCCCGTGTATTCCTATCCCCGCCCCATCTTCCGTTTTTGATCCATCTGTAAACCATACCATGGACCCTCGCTCAAAGGATGGTCCACCTGCACTCCACACATCCCAGTCAGGTAACCTAACAGAGAATGGTTTGTGGAAGTCCAGTTTAGCTGGCATATAGTCGGAAGGCATTCCTATGGTAGGGTCTGTCTGAAATTCCTTAAGGATTTCCAGATGACCCACCATATTGCCTGGTTTGATATTTCCTTCCGCCTGCATTTTCAGGGTCATAATTGCAGCATCCTTTTTAATATGCAGCTGTAACGGTGTCAGTCCTAGAAGTGCCTCCACCGCCGCGGTTGGACATGACTTCATTGAGCCCGTAACACCGATCCAGGCTACACGCTGCACCTTATTCAATAAGGTTTGCGTTGCCTTCTGCTCAGTTTTAGGCCACCATACAACCGATGCGTAGGTGACCATAGACCTAATGATTGTAAGAAATGACCAGTACATCATTTTTGGTTGTAGTGCTCAAGTACGCCCATAGAGTCTTTGACAGGCCCAGAAAGCCTTGGTGGCTCTATTTTGAACTTTCAACAAATGTTGGTTCCAGTTCAGTTTTTGATCTAGGATAACCCCTAAATATTTAACCTCGCTGGAAAAAGGCACAGTAGTACCGTTTAACGAGGGAGCTGTAAGCGCAAGCTTTTTTCTCATCGTAAAAGGAACAATAACAGTTTTGCTTGGATTGACACTGAGTCCTTCCTGGTAACACCACTGCCATATTATATTGAGTGCATTTTGCATGCGATCAGAAATGACCTCATCAAACTTGCCTCTGATTATGATAGCCACATCATCCACATAGCCTTGGACATCAAACCCATGGCTACTCAGAAGGACCAGTTGTCCGTCAATAACCAATGACCACAAAAGAGGAGATAGTACGCCTCCTTGGGGACAGCCCTTTACGGCCTTGATGGTTACTGACTCGCCCCCTAGTCTGGCAGTAATGCCACGATGTTCCAGTATGGAAGGGATCTACCTAATTGTAGAAAACGGAACCCTTTTTCCCATTGCTGACCTCTCTATAGATCCATAGGAGTATTATCAAACGCCCCCTCAATGTCCACAAAGGCACATAGGGCAATTTCCTTATAAGTCACTACTTTTTCAATCCTCGTGACTAAACCGCTAAGGGCCATCACCGTGGAATTACCAGTTTGATACGCAAACTGGTCCCGATGCAACGGATACTTTCCAGTGACCTCACTTCTTATTTGATAGTCCAGGATTTTTTCCATCGTCTTCAATAGAAACGATGTGAGGCTAATTGGCCGATGTGCCCTGGCCTGGGTGTCTGGACGACCTCCCTCCCCCTTTTGGTATAAAGACCACATTTTCTTTTCTCCACAGTTTCGGAATATAGTTAAAAGCAAAACTTGCCCGAAACATCTGGATAAAGCTGAGGAGTATTTCCTCAATACCTTTTTGAAGTAAAGCTGGAAAGATACCACCCCCTCCAGCGGATTTGAAAGGTTTGAAAGACCCAATAGCCCATCGCACTTTGCTGGGTGTGAATATTTTCCCAGAGAGACTCCAGATCCTATTGTGAGGCGCATAGGCCACCTCACTTGAGGGATCATACGAGTCCTCTTGGGCTCCTACCACTACTGAATCCGGAAAGTGGGTCACTAGCAGTACCTCTAAGGTTTCCTTCCGGTTTTCAGTGAACCTCCCAACTTGCTTCTGGAGAAGTCCTAAACCATTTGAATGATCCCTGGAAAGGACTTTCTGGAGGTGAGCTGCAGAGGGCAATTCATTGATTCCCTCACAGAAATTCCCTTAGGTAGCCCTCTTGGCTCGTCAAGGCCATCTTACACTCGCCTCATTCACCGATGCATTTAGCCTTGTTGAATAATCTTCTTGATTTTTTCCTCAGTTTACCCAGCGTCCCGTTCCACCAAGGGGCCATCTTTGTGGACCCTCTTCGCTTAACCGGGCAGCTGTTCTCGTAAGCCAAGTGTATAGGATCATGCAGCTGGTTTGAATAGATCTCCAAACCCTCTGGTGACTCTATGTTCGCCACAACCGAGGGCATTTTTGATTTGAGTGAGACTCTATAAGAGTCCCAGTCGGTCAGTTTTGGAATTCTGATTTCCTGCCGCTGCATGGTTTCAGCCGCCAAATCGAATCTGATGTGCAAGTGATCCGATAATGGGGCCTCTTCAGACACATGCCAGTTTTTGACCAAGTCGCTGAAATGCGGACTAGCAAGTGTCAAATCTTGGACCTCTTGCCTAATCGCATTTATAAAAGTAGGTTTCCTTCCCCTATTGACAATGTCTACATTATTTGAGATCAGAAATTCAAAAAGGTACTCACCCCTGTTATTGATGTCCGTGCTACCCCACACCGTGTGGTGCGCGTTTGCATCGCATCCTATCAGGTAGGCCAGCCCATTGCGTTTACAATGAGCTATGAGCCGCCTAACATCAAGTGGAGGCATTAACTCTGAGTCTCCAGAAAGTAGGCGGAGGCCATTATAGCCTCCTGTTTGCCTCTTTCACCAAGAACCTCCACCATTACTGCAACCAAGTCCCTGGAGATGAACTCTGAAATGGGAATAAAATTAATTAGCGAACTGGCCAAAATAGCCGCTTTTGGACTCTCAGTTCCGTTATGATAGATTAACTTAACCACTTGATTTGGTATACCTCTAATCTGGTTACCTATCACCCATGGTTCCTGGATTAGAGCCATGCCAATGTTTTGGCAGAAAAACCTACGACAAAGGACGTCCGAAGACCTCCCCTAGCAACGCCCTTCGCCATTTAATTTTTTTTTCTGGAATCTTGTAAAGTCGTAAATAAACTATGGAGATCCTCTGTATATCATGAGCAAATAGACTAGGTTTTTTGTAATTTTTACAGGCTAATGGTGCATCGGCCCTTTTAGAAATGATGCTTTCTTATAAAGACAACGTGCTTAAGAAGGCTAGAGCAATTAGTTAAATTCTTTTTTTGTTTTTATGATCAGATGTTCAAGGCATTATTTCTGTTGTCTTGCTTCTGAGTAACGCATTAGTAATAACTCAAATTTCCTAAACCGTTTCAAACTTTTTATTTGTGGAATCTTATAAAATCCTAAATGAACCGCCTCACCCCTCTTTATGTTACGGCAAAGCAACACTGCGTCGAGTGTTTTCTTCTGCAACTTTTTGTTCGAAATTTCTTGATACGAGGAGACGGTCGCGTTTACAAGTTTTTTTTATATCTTTAACAGAATATAGATGGCCTAAAATTTTATAGGAAGCCACCACCTGTTTGTGAACCCAATTTCATCGAAAACAGGGTTAGTTAGCCCGTCCAAATGGGACAAATCTTTAGTTGTAGGTTTAAAATGTTTTTGCTTAAAGCCTAAATTTGAGACAAAATAAAATATTTTGTCACAATTGTACACAAACCTTAAACATCATCAACAACACCTATGCACCTTATCGGAAAATCAATACCACAAAAAATAATAATTCATCGACCTCTTTCAAAAAATGTGAATAATGGATATACACTACGAACAGAAGATGGTAAAATTTAAAATTAGGTACACAAAAAAGGAAAATAAGTTTTATGAGTTCGTTTTCTGTGAAAATTGTATTTTGGTTTTATCGAATTTAAATTGGTTTTAACAGAATTTTATGTGTTAGTAGTTTCAATGGATGGCTAGGAAATGCTTTAAATATTTATTTCCGATACTTTAGATAGCGTTGCGCTTTTGAGTAGCTTAATAAACTTAATTTTAATCAAATTAACATCACACAAAATAAACAACCCTTTAAAACCACAAACTATCTCTGGATATATAGGTAAGGTAAATTACTCGTATATAATAAATTTACCTGTTAAAACCTTAATTATTAATATTTTAGTAAATTGTTGGCTTAACTCTCTAATCCAAGAAGTATATTCAGGTATTTTTTTTATTTTTTATTTTTTGATTTGATATGGGAACTTAATCTCCTACATAAGAAGATTATTTTTTTCCGTCCTCAATGCAAAGCATTTTTTGTGAATTATTAAAATGTTTTAGATGTGGAGAAATTAAATATTTATCTAAGTGTATTGTTCAAAATGAGATGAAAAATGTATGAAGCTTAATAACAAAAAGTCGGCTTAAAGGAGATCGTAAATAAAAATCATCATTAGCAATATTGAAGATTTATAATAGTTTCACTTCTGAATTATTGTTAATTTAGCCTAAATTAAATAATTTTTTTTTTTTTTTTTAAGTTTTGTTTGTATATAACATTTTGTTACATAATATCCATCTGAATATCCGTGGATTTTACGTTTAGATTTTCACGTTGCATTCTCTAAAATTTCGATCTGACATTTTGAGCAAGTCCGTGTCAAACATCTTATGGTATTTCTTCAAGAACTCTTAGATTTTATTGGGCCTGATCCACAGATCACAAATTCATAGAAAGTGACAACCTGTCAGCCTCATTTGCTAAAATTGTTGGTTGAGGTATAAGTCTATTATTTTATCAAATGATATCAGTCTCAATGAAGATAAATGCTCAGAATGTAGTAAGGACATTGAGGGTGCTATTTTATGAAGAGAGGTATTGAAAGGGTATGATACTTAGGAAGTGCTACCACTAATGCCATTAAAAAATGAATGAATTTCGCAACATTTATGCCACGAAATCATTTCTTTTATAATTATGAATTAAATCCCATGTATGGCAATTTTGCATGTATTTAAATCAGCTTTTAAAGGTTAAATGTTGCGCCAATAAATACGAATTTATTCAGCCACAAGAATTGGAAGGTTGAAATATAATTATAGCCGTTGAAAATGAAAGAAATGTTAAGTCTTGCAATGGGAGTTGAGTCGAAAGGCCGAAAGGATCAAAAGGACAATATTCGACCTGGGCCGCAAGGGTCGAAAAGACGAATATCGAAGAGGCCGAATGTCGAAAGGCCGAATGTGCTGAAAGGCCGAATGTCGAAAGGCCGCTTGTGTCGAAAGGCTGAATGTCGAAAGGCCGCTTGTGTCGAAAGACCGAAAGTGAAGGGAATTAATTAAAGGAAAATTTTCTAAGGTAAAGGATAACTATATTAAGTGAAGGAGAATTCTCTTAAGGGGGTAACTGGGGGGTGGTAACCCTTAAAAAAAACTCTTCAAAATATATGTTTGCAATTATTAATGTTTATTGTGTACATATTGAAGGGTTTAAATTAATTTTTTACTATTATTATATGAAAGGCAAATTATTAAAATAAGGGAGCAATACGAAATCCCGCATAATAAAATCTGGCATTACAAAATCTCGCATTACAAAATCAAGCAAAAAAGTTCAAACAACAAGGCTGGGCTTGGGAAAAAATTTGTTGTTTTTTTTAAATATTATTCAGGGAATTATAAAACAATACGCTTCAAAAATTCTGTTTTTTTAATTTTGATTCTTTTCATAATTATTCTTTTTATATTTTTATTTTTTTGGTTGAGTTTTTTTGTTTTTTGGTGTTTTTTCACCGCATTGTCCTTTTTCGATCCGCGCCTTTGCTAAAATACTTTCTTTACCCAAATCTCCTAATAATTTGTATATACTGGCGTGTCGTTTACCGACTATCACTTTGAGACGTCGGTGCCACGCTTCTACTCTATTTTGCGTACGTGGGAATGTCTCTGAACCAATAATATTTTCACCAATAGGCCAAAATTCGGGCTTATATCTCGGCTGTTGGCTGTCTTCACCAATATAATTTTTTGTAAACCAACATAAAATTTTTTAGCGTCCTTGTCATCAAAGTTTCTGCACATGCTCTGGTAATAATTCAAAACTTCATTTTGTGCAACAAAGGCTTTACTTTTAATCATCCTGATTTCAATTGAAAAATTTTTCACGTTACCATATTTAGCCACTACACAGAGAAAAATCATATCTCGTATTATGAATAAGGGTATATAAATTATGAATAAAACCTTTTCATTTGGCACCGTGCATGACCATTTCACAATAAATGCTTACTATGCATCTATTATGAATTATATTCATAATGTTTTAAAAATACTATGTATGTTTAATTATTCATGTCTAATGAAAAATAATGCATATTTATTTATGAAATTAACTCATGAATTACACATATTACTTTATTGTTTTATGCTTTGTATTGCATACTTATACAGGGTGTCCGGGTTTGGGATGCTGATCCGTCATGGGGTGATTCATTGGTTCATTCTGAGAAACAAATCGTATGTGGAGGGGGGATCCATTTTTGATATCTTTTGAGATACAGGGTGTTTAAAAAATTTGGTTCAGAGAAAAAGTACACCCAAATATTAAACTGTAACTTCCAAAATATTTATCGGAGATTAGTCTTATTTGGTTGGTAATCGTATAGGCTATTATTAAGGTTTAGGTGGTTATCTTGTATCTGCACTCGTTTGAGAGCTATGGTGATTTAAAGTAAAAAAAAATATTTGTTTTTTTATAAAATCGAGCTTTTCTCAAAAAAAAACCGTTATAATTTTTTCTTTTGTTTATTTAATTTTAATTTTTCATGATCTCCTCTACAATCCCTCAATACAAAGTGTGGGTCGAGGAGTTATAAAAGGTGCTCAAAATGTCCTCCTTGTGATTGAATACATGCTAATATTCGTTTAAGTATGCCTTTGGTTATTTCAATTCTTGGTAATTCTTCCCTTATCTGTTGTGCTGCTGTGTGTATTCGTTGTATAAGTTCTTCTTTTGTTTCAATTTCTTCGGAGTATACAAGCGCCTTCATCCTTTCCTATACATAAAAGTCCAATACCGTAAGATCGGGGGATCTTGCAGGCCAATGAATTGGACCATTTCTTCCAATCCAATTATTTGGATAATTTTCGTTAAAAAAATTCCTAACATTATTATGGTAGTGACAAGGTGCACCATCATGTTGGTATGTATGCGAGAATCTACTTAAAATGGGAACATCATCAAAAAGGAGTGGCAAATCGTTTTGTAAAAATTGTAAATAACGTTCACCATTTAATATAGGTGGTAATATGAATGATCCAATTAATTTATCGCCAATTACACCAGCCCATACGTTTACACTGAGTCGGTGCTGAAATGATATTTGTTTTTTCGAATGAGGATTTTTAACAGCCCACGTGTGTAGATTGTGAAAGTGTGTTATGCCATCTCTTGTGAATTGAGATTCATCCGTCCATAGGATACGTTTCACAAAAGTTGCATTGTCCAAATTCCATTCCATCAACAAATTACAAAACTCCAATCTTGTAGTGCGGTCTATCGGTAATAGCTGTTGAACGGGTGTTGTATGGTATGGATGAAGATTCTCCTTATGCAATACTTGATGAATTCGATAGCGAGAAACGTCTAATTGTAAAGCGAGCCTCCTTATGCTAATAGAAGGATTTGCTGTTACATTACGGATTATACCTTCGTCGACATCCAAATGGTTTGGTGAGACTGAATGGGGCTCCGCCCGGGTATTCGATCTTGTTACGATATTTGGCAGTCTCCTATGAATATTTATAAATACTCTTGTGTTGGAAATCTGCAATACCATCGCAAAATCCGTAAACAAAATGAATATCAATGTACTCCTCACATGAGAACTGTGCCATTATTATATTAATTTTATTAAATTAATTAAAATTTTGATTGACAGCACTGATACAACACTAGATAATATCTCGAAACTAATGACTGAATCTGAAAATATTTAGTTTTTGTTTTTTTAACATTTAAACAAATGAGTTGATAATCATCGCCTACTGTTTTATAGATCAAAATAAAATTGGTAAAATATTAACACTATAACATCTCTTAATTAGATTGAGAATAAACGGAATACGAAGAAAACTATGGCACGTGGGTACAAGTAATGTATTGGGGGATTGTAGAGGAGATCATGACAAATTAAAATTAAATAAACAAAAGAAAAAATTATAACGGTTTTTTTTGAGAAAAACTCGATTTTATAAAAAACCAATATTTTTTTTTTACTTTAAATCACCATAGCTCTCAAACGGATGCAGATACAAGATAACCACTTAAACCTTAATAATAGCCTATACGATTACCAACCAAATAAGACTAAGTTGGTTGCTCTCCGATAAATATTTTGGAAGTTACAGTTTAATATTTGGGTGTACTTTTTTTCTGAACCAAATTTTTTAAACACCCTGTATCTCAAAGGATATCAAAAATGGATCCCCCCTCCACATACGACTTGTTTCTCAGAATGAACCAATGAATCACCCCATGACGGATCAGCATCCCAAACCCGGACACCCTGTATACATCGTATCGATTAAATAATATGATTTTTTGGCCTTTTTATAGACAAATATATTATTTTTGACAGCAATCCCAACATTTACTACT
This sequence comes from Tipula vernalis, assembly GCA_958295665.1. Classification (NCBI taxonomy): domain Eukaryota; kingdom Metazoa; phylum Arthropoda; class Insecta; order Diptera; family Tipulidae; genus Tipula; species Tipula vernalis. The sequence goes on along the minus strand of OY282560.1, from coordinate 216,137,123 downwards.
TTTCGAGACAGTAAAATAAAGAGCCATCTACTCACAATCAGTGCTGTCGTTCTGAAAATTTTAATCGAAGTACGTTCAAATTTTCATGCGAGTATTTCTAGACAAAAGGGAGTGTACACGAAATAAGATAATTAGACCTTAGCTATAAATTTTGTTAGCACTTTATCTATTTTACTATTTAAGCGTTAAGCTCTGTATACTGCTCGAGCTAAACAGTTTTTAACTCGGCCACAACTCTTATCGTTTTGGGAGTTTTAAGTTTTTATCGTAGAGAAGAGTACTTTTGCCTAAACTTTACGTGGTAAATGGAAAATTTATCTTAAAGCAACTTTAGTTCAAAACCTTTTCACTTTCACCATCGGAATTTTGGCAGATATTCCAAATTCAGACACGTTAAATATAGGAACATGTTTGTCATAATGGGAAGATATTTTGGTGCAATTTAAAGAAATGTCATTGACAGACAATACCTCAATAGGTACCTAGGGTAACCAGGTCATAAATGACTAAAGTTGGACGAAGTCTGAAAAAATCGCCTTAAAAAAAGCAGGACCGTTATTAAATCTCGAAATATGTTTGTATTTTTTTTTTTTTTTTTTAAATGTTGCCAATGGCTTTATTCTTGAATCTTTCTACATAAGAAAATCACAAGAAGTAATCAAATCTTTAGCTAAAAATTATTACATATTTTAAGTCTTAACCAATGTTAATACTTATTGTTAGTGCTCACAATTTAACTAATTTAGATTATACTTATAAGTATAAGATAATCATTTAGTAAATTCATAGGTTCATAGGTTCATCAGTCCGAGTGGATCTGTTCTTCTCAGTCGCCTAAATCGCGGCTGTTTTAGTATCTCCCTGGCTAATTCGTTGGGATGTGCTTCTAGTTTTGAATAATATTTCGAACTGAATTCTTTAATAGTTTCTTTAACGGTTTTAATCCCAAGATCGAGATGTATATTACTATTTCGAATGTACCAAGGAGCATTGGTAATACTGCGAAGTATTTTCGCTTGGGCTCGTTGCAGGAGTTCTCTGTTTGAAGTGCTGGTGGATCCCCATAACTGAATACCGTATGTCCATATGGGTTTGATTATCGCTTTGTAAAGTAACTTTATTAGCTAATGACAACTGAGATTTTCTTCCCATCAGCCAATTCATTTTAGAAAATGTAATTTTTATTTGGTTGCGCTTTGTTTCAATATGATTTTTCCACGTTAATCTTCTATCCAGGTGCAAACCTAAGTATTTTACCTTCGTTTGTTGAGGAATATTTTTATCGTTTAATTTCACTGGTGGGCAGGTGCGTTTGTTCAGCGTGAATGTGACATGAGTTGATTTGTTTTCGTTCACTTTGATTCGCCATGCTTTCAACCAGTCCGCGACTTTGTTTAAATGATTCTGCAATTCCTTTGAGGCAATTTCAGGATTAGTGTGGGACACCAGGATGGCCGTGTCATCGGCAAATGTTGATATTATTATTTTGTTAGTTACAGGTATATCAGCTGTGTACAACAAGTATAATATTGGTCCTAGAACGCTCCCTTGCGGGACACCTGCATTAATATCATTTAAGCAAGTAGATGCGCTGTTTTGTTTTACCATATATTGCCTTTGAAGAAGATAGTTTCCCAAAACTGAGTGAAATTTCTTCGGTAGAAGCTCTTTAATTTTGTAAATTAGTCCATCATGCCAAACTTTATCAAAAGCTTGTGCGATATCCAAAAAGGCAGCAGAACAATATTTCTTTTCCTCGAAGGTGATTTTGATTGCATTTACAGTTCTGTGTACTTGCTCTATAGTACCATGTTGGTTTCGGAACCCAAATTGATGGTCTGGAATAACGCGCCGTTCTTCTAATATTGGATTCAATTTCGTTAATAACATTTTTTCAAATAGCTTTGAGATTGTGGGCAGCATGCTTATTGGACGATATGATGAGATTTGTGTTTCTTTTTCCCTGGCTTATGTATCATTTTGATCAAGGATATCTTCCATTTTTGAGGAATATAGCTGGTTCGCATGATCGCGTTGAATACAAATGTTATTAGTTTTATGCATTTATCCGGCAATTCCCTTATCATTTTTCCAGTAATGAGATCATGCCCAGGTGCCTTTTTCGGGCTTATGCAAGTTTTAATTGTATTCTTAACTTTCTTCCAGTTATACTTTATAGGTTTGTAGGATAAACCATCATCCGTTGGCTGGGGTAGCACGAAATAATTATCTTCTTCGTGTGGGACGAATACTGTTACTAGATGAGCAGCAACAGCATTGGCTTTTTCTTCATCACTTCTCGCCCAATTTCCTGTTGGTAGTCTAATCGGTGGATTCGAATTTGTTGGCCTTTTTAAATTTTTTGTTGCCTTCCACAAAGAATAATCTGTCCTCTCGGTTGCCGAGAGATCACTTAAATAGTTCTTTAAGCGCTGGTTTTCTTCTTCCCTCAAAGCAAATCTTAGGCCCTTAATGCCATTGACGGCGAATTTTTCGCTTTTCCTGGATTAGTTCCTGTATATTATGTGACAGTTTATTAACTTTTTCCGAACTACTTATGCCGGGTGTAGCCCTTTCAGCGGATAATGTCATAACATCTTTTAGATTTTCTGCCGCCGCATCAATATCAGCTGGTGTGATCAGAGGAATATTAAGTAGACACTTTTGTTCGACTAGCCTCCTATATTGATCCCAATTAGTTTTCTTGTTTGTAAGACGATTCGGTATTTCGTTCCTTAGGACATCGGTACTCAATGTTACTATTACCGGTGAGTGATCAGAAGACAGATCATAGCAATCGGTGGCCTTAGCGTATGTACGTGGAATGCCCTTAGTTACACAAAAGTCAATTAGATCAGGAATTTTATTTTTATCCGTGGGCCAGTAAGTTGGGTTACCGGCAGATAAATAATCCAGCGACTGTTCCTCTATAGCATCATAAAGTTATTTGCCTTTCGGCGATGTTAATCTGGAACCCCAATGAGTATGTTTAGCGTTGTAATCACCGCCCGCAAGAAATTTATTACCCAGCTGGCTGAAATAATCCAAGAACTGGAGTTTTTTTATAGCATGTTTTGGAGGGCAGTACACTGCCGATATGACGCAGTTTCCAGACCACTCCTGCAGACAGATGCTCGTTGATTGTATATGTTCTTTCTCATATTTCGGAAGTTCGTAGTGTTTTAATCTTCGCTTTATCAATACAGCAGTGCCTCCATGTGCTTTACCATCTAGGTGCTTGGTGTCGTAAATAGAGTACCCATTAATTTTGAAATAGCTATTTTTGGTGAAGCGTGTTTCTGATATTAACATTATGTCAATATTGTGCTCAGTGAGAAATGCATGTACCTCCGCTTTATGTTGTGCTAGGCCGTTTGCATTCCATATGGCTATTTTGATGATGGTCATTTCTGGCTTTTTACGACTATCTGCATCAGCGTGCTCATATTCTGCATCATTAGATCCATGGTTCTCTCCATCATCGCCATGAAGCTTTGCATCATATTGATCAATTTATTTAAAGCCGTTGAGATGTTTCCCTCTTCACTTGCTTCAACTTAAGGAGCGGTACCTTTAAGAACACTTGCGTATGAAACCCCTTCGTGCACGCTGCCGTTTACATTTGCGTACTGTTTTCCATTTTGAGCGTTTGTGTTTAGAATTTCTGGTCGTGCTTCTTTTCTAGCTGAAGAATGAAGATTAAGCATTCGTTGTTCTGCTCGCTGCTTTGGATTGATTCTCCTTTTCAATTGTAGATAAATTGGGCACGCCCTCTATAATTAGCTGTGTGATTTCCATCGCAGTTGCTGCATTTTCTCACTGATGCTTCCTTTTTTGCTTTATTGCAAACCTTTGAATTATGGAGTTCACCACATATAACACAAACATCGTTCAAAGTGCAATACCCAAGTAGCATAGTTTTATAACCCATTTCCGACGTCGGTACAACGTCACAAATTTCTATAAATTCACTTGTTTGACATCGAACTAACAATTTTTATTTTTTCGTCGGCACGACCACAATGCGACGTTATATGTTAGCAGCCGCCAGAGCGTTATTTTATATCTACGTGACAACTGTTTTTGACTATTTTCAACTATTGACCGACTAATATGTATTTTATAACCGTGTACCGATTATTTAGTCATGTTGTCGTAATATGTGGTATTTAATGACTACCTAGCAACTTTTTTGTCGTGTAAAAACCAATATCCAACCTAAATATTTTGTTGTTATCTGCACGACAACAAGATAACATTTTTTACATATTATACAATTTAGTGAAATAATTGACAAAAAAGATATTTTGTGACCGACATTATTACATCATCGACAAACAACCTTGTGTCATGTCAATGTAAATTTTTATATAAATAATTTAATATAAAAAAGTTTTTCTGACTTCAACTTCTTTTATCTTCCAAAATAGGTCAATCATAATTTTTGTTATATTAAGGATTTAATTAATGATTAACTATCAAACATAAACAATACAAATGTTTTACGTTTTTGAAGTTTTAATCATGTTTTTTATAATTCGCGAATGTATCATAAAAAACCAAATACATTTGTATCCATACAGTCTCCTTTGTCTTTTACATGGAATTTTAAATTAACTATCTCATTCGTTAAGTTTTTCTTTTTTGTTGTTAAGGAATTTTTGGTGAATGCACAACGCTTTTCGATATAACTTATTTGGTGTGCAAATATCTTAACAGTTGAATTCTTGAAAATTTGGTAATAAAATTAAATAAATCATCGGGAGAATGACTAGACCGTCGTGACAGTAACTTTTTTGAAAATAAAATAACAAATTTGTAATTTTTGAGTCGAATTTGTTATAAATTGGTTATTAATCTAACATTTTAGTGGTTTAAATATATTTTAATACATAATATGAAGTTCGCCATTTTTAATTACACATGCATATAAAAATTTGTATTTTTTGAAAATAAAATTCTGATTTTAGTACTTCTCATGACTAAATATTATTGTAATATCATTATTTTAATGGTGGGGATTATTTCAATATGGTTTAAATTGATTTAAGAAAATTTTAGTCAACCTAAAATAAAAATATTTTTGAAATAACAGAAATATATTTTAAAAAAAGACGAATTTAAAAGGCGCATGAGTTTTTAGTTCACTGATAGGTGCACATTTACGATAAAACTTGCTTTGTTTATAAAAATATGTCGTATCTTGCCAGATTTTTGGGTTATAAATATTACAGGGAATGTGAATATTACATTTACAATTATTATGAAGTAAATTTTCATAAAGTCGTAAATAATGAAATAGATGATAAAGGAAATAGACAAATAATTATTATATTTATAAGATAAAAGAAGACAACATGATTATTTATATATTTTATAAAAAATAGTTGTCCTATCTGCTAAAATATAAACAAAATAGTTGTCAATATATCTATTTCCTGACTTGTATTCTATGGTCAATTGACAAGTCGGATAATAGTTATTACGACGTTGTTACAACCCAAAATTTATTCCCCAATAACGTTGTATCTCAGTTTTACTACCATTGTCACAACGTTGGCTAGCCGACCAGTAGTCATTTAGCCAACCACAGTACAACGTTATACCAACCCACTCGTGCTACTTGGGTATGCTCTAGTGTGCCCATATTCTTGGCACTTAACACACTGTACCGGCCCCTTTCTTTTCCTGGGCTCCTCGATGGTAACTCTTCTGTACAGTAGATATTTTAGGTTAAATATTGAATAGTTGCCTTTAACTTTTTTATTGTCTGGTTCTAATTCCAGACGAAACAATGGCTGAGGTACCTTCTCCCGATTAAAAATATTGGTAATAGATCTGCATTGGAAACCTTTTTCAGCGAGAGCATCCCGTATTTCGTTTGCATCCACGTAACTCTCTATTCCTTTTAAGATAACAACCAATCCTTTTTGGCTCTTTAGTTGATAAGTGTAGTAATGTTTACCAACTTGGTCAAAATGTTTAATTAATGCTCTGTAAGCATCAATATTGAGCGGTTGAATTTTTGTTTCTTTTATATCTCCGCATTTGATCCCGGAAATATAAAATGCACCTTCAGTAATAATCTCGATCGTTTTTGCAAGTTCTCTATTTGATTCTTCCCTCAAATAGATTGGTGGCGGCTTCTCAGTTTTTGGAGTTTTTTCGGCCGGCGGCTCGTCAACAACCAAGCAAGAATACCTATTACCATGCGTTAATTCAACGCTAGCTAGGTTAGTGAATTTATTCGCGCTTGCACTGGCCGCTGATCTAGGGCTTCTTCTTCGTTTTGATCGGACAGTAATATACCGGTCTATTCCCGTTTGCACTAAATACTGACCTACATCACTGTTTATTTTATTATCATTTGATGTCGATGCACTGTCATTGTTTGTTTTATCGTCAATATTTGGCGACGATGCACTCTTAGTTTCGTTATGGTTCAACATACCAATGTTATTTAAATTAATAATTTCACTTTGATTTAAATTGCCTGGTAAGGTAATTTTTTGAGCATTTAAAATTTGTTGTCGCTTTGGACTATGCTGCACTTTTGTATTTTTATTAATAATTGAGGTCGTGACGTTCGGTGCCAAATCGCTTGCGGACATCGCTATCTGCTGATTTGGCTTAGCCTTTTTTACTTGAGGCGGAGATAAGAACATCACGATTTCACTTGTTTTTCACATCACAATATTTTTAAAAGAAAAAAAAAAGATTTAAACTGCTGATTCAATTTTTCACACAAGTAATAATTAAATTATTTAAATGTTTACTCGGTGGTAGCAAAATTACAACTCGATGTTTGTATTTGATTTTTAAAAAATTGCTACCTAAAATTGGTTTAGAGGCGACAACTGGTTACAAAACATGGACGTGGTGAAATCTCATCCAGAAAAGTTTTTAACCCGCCAATTTGATTAATAATTTGAAGGTGTTACAACTAATTCATTGATCATTAAATATATTGGTTAAGTCAGAAAATATAACTCAATGGAACTTGTGCGTAATCACAGCAGTTCCATTTAGGTCAAAGATATAGAGTTTCTTAAATGAAACATGGCCAGAATTCAACAAATATTGCAAGACAATATAATGATTCTGTGGTTTTTTGAAAAAAATTTGGGGAAATTAGATTTGCGAAAAAAAAATTGTTTTTACTTTCATAACCACTCCAGGCCCTTACAACATTCCCGGGTTCCAGTACCAAATGGAGCACGTTTGACAATGGTTTTTAGTGAAATTTTAATAAAATCTAATATAAAACAGAATTATTGACGCTCTGAAAATTTCTTGGGTCACCTTATTTGGGGTCGCATTTGTTTTAATAAAATAAGAGCCAAATTTAATAAATATTGCGGAACACCACTAATGATACATTGGTTCATGCCATTTATCAGAAACATTGTTTCCCTAATTTTCTTTTTTTTAGATGGCACGTTTGTGGATGGATTTTAATATAATATATATCTGAGATTTGAGATATTAAATAGATTCTTTAAGTAGTTCCTAATATAACATTTATTAATTCCGGCTCTGGAAAATTCCTTTGGCCATATCATCTGAAGTTGGACTTCCGAATTAAACCATGGCTCAAATACAGGATATTTTTGAGTTGAAATTTTAAATTAAAAAAAGATATTCACCAAATTTATTTGTATATACTTAGCTAATTCAGACTAGTTTCCAGCATCAAATAGATGGAACAAACACATATGTTGATGGATTTTAGAGTAATCTATTATTTGCGATATTCTGTAAATTCTATAAATAATTTCTATTATAAAACCTATTATTTCATGGCCTGAAAAAATTTTCTGCCATAAGGTATAGGGATCAGCATTTTTTAAATAAAACGTGGCCCAACTGCAAAAAATATTTTGGAAAACTATGTAGTTGAAAACAATTTCAATTGTTATAACAAACGCCTCTAAAATTTTACTGTAAAATTTATAATTCTTTGCAAAACTAATTTAAAACAAAAAATTCAAATGATTTGTCGTTTTTTAAAAAATACATGTATTTTCCCACCCTGTCTGAGATAATGGGATTTTGACAAGATACATCAAACTCTGTTAGTAATATAAAATTCTGACAGTATCTGATGAATTCTGAGCTGGTTTAAAGAATTCTGATGAATTATTGTGAATTCCGACATAATACGTGGAATTCTGACATGATAGGTTTACCAAATTCTTAAAGATTTATCGAATTGTATAAAGCGAATTTTGAAATGATATTTCGAATTCCTACATGATGTAAAGAATCCGGATATTAAGTAGAATTGTGAGATAACATAATTAATTTTGACATCATGTGTCGAATTTCGACTTAATTCTGACAGATATATTGAATTCTGATAGTATATAGCGAATTCTGAGATGGTATATCGAATTCTGATATGTTACGTCGAATTCTGAGATAATATATCCGAATTCTGAAATATTATATAGAATACTGATATGATAGGTATCTATACCAAATTCTAAAAAATTTATCGTACATAACGAATTTTGAGACAGTATATCGAATTCTGATAGATGTATCGAATCCGATAGTATGTATCGAATTCTAACATGAAATTTTAAATTCTTAATGATACACATAATTCGGATGTGAAATATATAAATTTGAATATGATACGAGTAAGTTCTGAAAATATATAGCGAATTCTGATATGGTATTTCAAATACTTAGGTAATATGTATATCGAACTCTGACATGATATAACGAACTTTGACATAATAATTAAGTATAAAGAATACTAACTGGATATATCAAATTCTGAGATGATTTATGATGATATCCCAAATTCTGACAAATATCAACGATATATCAAATTCTGACTGATGTGTCGACAATATATACATATAAAGCAAATTCTGAGATGATATATCAAATTCTGATATGATATTTCGAATTATTATGTTGAATTCTGTGATGATATATCGAATTCTGACATGAATAAGATACATACTATATGACGAATTTGGAAATGATATGTCGAACTCTGAGATGAGAGATCGAATTCTGACAATAAATGGCGAATTCTAACATGGTTTATTTAAGCCTAACGCGATTCTTCGAATACCGACATAATATATAGATTTCTGATAGTAACTACAATTACTCGTACTAATGGTATTATGACCGATACCATAAATCACAAATTAGAATTACCAATTTTGGTTTTCCATACACAGCCAGCCCCTCCGACACCGAATGGAATACACACATTTGTCGTTGTGTTTTAGTGAAATCTTATATCGGAGATGTTAAGCCGATTCTATATAAATAGTTCCTAGGTTAGGTTTGGGTGGCGGTCCACAAGGACCAGGTATAGATACAAAAATGGTCCGTAGCCATAAACAGTTCCTAACCTTAAACATATTATATCACACAAGACGAATGAAATTTCCCACATCACATTGCATAAATTCAGACTTCCATACAACTTTCCAGTCTGAAAAGTTTAAATAACTGCAGAAATTATCTTACAGTATTATTTTTACATAGAAGTGCTAATCTAAGCTTAAATAATTTTATTTTCCGTACATCGTTTTTGTGTGGTAATTTTTGTATTCAGGATGTTCTAATCTAAATATTTAGTCAAAGCTGCTACATTTTTTTTTTTGGTAAAATCAGGTAACGTCTGTCATGTTTGAGTGATATTGTTTGCTAAAATGACTGATTCATTACTGCAAGAGAAATGTTTTATGGGTTTATGCCTGAAAATGACAGAAACCATTATAAATTAGCTTTGAAAAATGCTTTATGAAAAAGCTAGATATCTTCCAGAATATTATAATTATTGCAAGCAAAAGCTGAAAACTTAAAATATTATGTAAAAGTATTATTATAATAGCAGTTATTAGAATAGGGGAGTACAAAATGAAATAGCGGAGTACAGGAGTAAGCACAAAGCGAAAGTAGTACAAATACTCCGATTGTACTCACTTCGACAGCACTGCTCACAATATATCTACTAATGAAAAGTAGAAATATTATCCCTCCCCTCCTTGATTTTACCCCAAGGATTATATAAAGTGCAATATATAACCCTTTAAAAATGAGCGTATGCTACAAATTACAGAAATGCAAATCTTAATTTTTTCGTTTAGTATCAAGTAAGACCATAATCTTTTAGCGAATTACAATATTCAGCAATTTAAAACTCAAGGAAAACTGTGTGTGTATTTATAAGTATTTATAATTGTTATTTATTTATTTTAATGTTATGAGCGAATGGATTAGATTATGAATAAGCATTCATAATCTAATCCATTCGCTCAATGCATAATGAATTTTATGCATAGAAAGATAAAAATATCCATTTCATTCATTTATGAATTGGTATGCATGATCCATGTAAAGCTTTTTCTCTCTGTGTAGTCCTTCTTTTTGAATTTTGCGCCATGGTACTTGGCCGAAGTGCAAATAGGCATCCTTCCGAACGAAGCTTTTGGAAAAAAAAAACTTTGGCCGACGATACAATTGTCTTTTCGAAATCACAAATTAGGCGTTCCGTATTAATATTTATTGCATATTCTAAGCAAATTTTTCGTAAATTATAAAATATTTGATCATAAACTATTTTGGATTTTTTACTCATCAAACAAAAACCAACGGAACTATTTCTCCCTCAATACTACCATACATTGAAAAAAGTTGTCGCATTATAGATGGAGCTACATCGAAAGTTCCATCCATAATCCAACAACTTGTTTCACCAAGGAGTCTTAAAGAAAAAATAGTTCCCATCAAAATAATCTTCGTTCAATATAAATAATTCTCCTTCAAGTAACGGAGATTTTCCAGAGTTTTAATATTTTCGAGATTTTCAGGTTCCTTAAGTTTATTTTTACAGACTCGGTCAATTTTTATTTTTTGTGCCATTTTTGTTGGCAGGTAAACACTTGAGTGGCTTGGTGTATTTATAACTGAATCTCTTAATATATGAGATGGTAATGTATCTGTATTGTTAGCACAATGTTTGACGTCTGAATTTCCTTTGTGCAACAATCTTTTCGTGTGCTACGGGCTCATCAGAATGGTTCGCAGTATATTTTAAAATTTTGTGTTCTTCTCCTTGGACACGAGTTACCATCCGTCCTTTGCATAAATTACTTTTTTGCTTGCTGTAAACCCAATTGTAGGTTTTTGCGGGTTTTCTGCTTAAATGGTAGCAATATCTTAATCTTACATTCCCCATTAAAATTTCCAATACAGTTAATCTCGCATTACAATTTGCCGTACATTTATGTAATCGCACGCGCGATTACATAAATGTACGGGAAATTGTAATGCGAGATTTTGTAATGTGAGATTTTGTAATGCAAGATTTTGAAATGCGAGATTTTGAAATGCGAGATTACATAGCCAACCCTTAAAATAAATATGAAGGTGCATCTGAAAATTCTTTCTTCGCGGCATGCACTGTGGCATCTCGTAGATTTATCCGAAAAAACGAAAAATATAGAGTTTTGTAAAGTTTATGAGTGTAGTTTGTAGATATACCTAAAAATTGAATTATTTCGTTACAAAAAATCATAAAAATCATAATTTGAAAAAAAAAAAAATCCGTTTTTTTTTCTTATATTTTGCACACTATCTTTATAATGTTTTTAGTACAAAACATGTGGTATGCATTCAAGGCAATTAAATCACCTTTAATTTAAACAAAGAATTATATTGGTCTATTGAGAATTTTTTGAGTTATCCTGTACGCCAGTTTCAAAAACATGGTTTTGAGAAAAATGCATTTAAAGTTTCCGAACAAGGAAAAAGTTTCATGAAATTTTGTCATTGTTAACTTACCTGTACTTTTTAAAAGCGGTTATTTCGTAATTTTTGAAGGCATTTAAGCAAAAAAAAAAAATAAAAATCGATTTTTTGAAGCCGCTATACCAGGTTACCCCCTTAAGTCAAGGAAAATTCCAATAGATGAAGGAAAATTCTTTTAAGTGAATATATTTCTGTATAATCAGTAAAGAAATAGTCAAGTTCCACCTTAATTGGCCATACTCCAGAACTTCATTAAAAAAATCATTTTAGAATTCCATTAATATTCCCATTGCATAAATCGAATTTAATCATACTCGGTTACGAAACAGCAAAGTCATAAAATGTACCGTTTTGTTCCATATGCCATACTGAAATATAACGAGGTGTACCATATGTCGGGAGCGGTACTGTATCCCCAAAAAAAAAAAATCCAAGGAGACAAAATCCAAAAACCATTTTTTTGCCCAAATACAAAATGTATTTTAGTAAAAACCCAGAATAAAAAATCCCAAAAAAATATCATGTTATAAACCAAAAAAAGGTACTAATTTATTTTATTACTGCTAAACATGGTAATTATTAATCACAAAAATTGATAAAAAACATTGAACAAAAAATAGTAAAAATTATTATTTTTAAATTAATAAACTGTTAATAAATTCGAAAAAAGTTCATTTAGTTGATGAGATGAATATTGTAAGCTTTATTTTTTAAATAATCAATTATGGGTGTAGTCAACCGTTTTTTTTTTTGATTACTTTTTTAATTTGTTTATATTGTTTTACATTTTTTTTTTTTGATAATTAAATCATCTATAATTGTATATAGTCCACTGTTTCGTTTCCCCACAACAATTTTGAGTCGTCGATGCCATACCTCTACGCTATTCTGGGTACTTGGAAAATTTTCCTTCCACGCATCTTCATTTGACCAAAAGTTTGGATCATATTTTGGATCAGTGTTGTTTAGTCCTATAATGTAATTGGTTTTTAACAACTTTGCAATTTTTTATCAGTATCTTCTAAATGCTTATATAGTTCATTATAATACGTTTTAATTTCGATGGGACGGTCAAAAGCGAGGCTTTTAATCATCCTAACCTCCAAACTAAAAGCTTCACTTCTTCCATATTTAACCGCTACTTTCGATTTTTGGACCTGACGCCATAAGATTTGTCCAAAATGAAAAAGGCATCCCTTAAAATCCGTCGACGGAAAAAACTCATGAGCTGCAGAATGAATTGTTTTTTTAAAATCCGAAATAATCCGTTCTGAACTCATCTAAACGATGAAGTTAAAAAAAAATTCTGCATAGCGTTTTTTATTTTTCTTGCTCATTAAGGAAATTAGTAGCGGTATTATTTGGTTTCCAATTTTTCCATGAATACTAAATAGTTGCGCCACAATTGTCGGTACTATATAAAAAGTGCCATCTATTAGCCAGCAAGATCACTCAGATAAAATTTTTATACTTCTAGACTAGACTAGACTTCCTTTTCTGACAGTATGAATAATTCCTCCTCAAGGTATCGTAAATGCTCCGGAATGTCGATTTCAGATAAATTTGTTGGCTCTTTAAGAACACTTGAGCGAATCCTTTTGATTTTTCGATTTTGAGCTTGCTTATTTGGTAAGCAATAAATACGAGCCAACGGTTCACACTCCACAGTTACATCGCGAATTATTTGAGATGGAGGCTGTGTGGTGGAGGCAGCTTTGAATTTTAGTTCCACATTCGCTTCCGTAACATAAAAATCAGCAGCACAAGGATCATGACTATGTTCAAATGTTTTTTGAACCTCTTTATGTATATTTTCTTCGATGGTTGTCACTAATTTGCTTTTGCAGAAAAACTTTTTTCTCTCAGCACAACTCAACTTGAACACATTCGATTACGCATAGCCGTCATGGAATAACTAATTCTTTCCCTTGTTGCTTATTAAAATATTCATTTTTGTTATAATATAGCTAACTAATAATGTATTTCAAGCAAAAAAAAAAACAATAAGTTTCAAATATAGAAGCTTCAAAGTTTATATATGTTTTGTATATAGTGAAACAAATTGTATAATTTTCCAATGCATTGATGATATCGTATAAAATAATAATAACTTTACAATAATTTAATTTTGTATTATAACAAGGTACATATTTAAGAAATGTAAAATCCCCAATTTTCAGAATAAGTTTTATTAAAACATGTGCGGCGCTGCACATGTTTTCATAAAAATTATTCTGAAAATTCGGGATTTTTTTTTTTGGGGGATTTTGTAAATTGGGATTTTGATTTTGGGATTTTGTAATTGGGAATTTGATTTTGGGATAGCGTACCCAACCCCCATATGCCAAATTGAAATATACCGTAGTGTATCATATTTTATTTATTTATTTGATTTACATATACATTTATTTATCTTTTGGAGCCCTCCATTTTGAGCATAAGCTCATTCACAACAGAGCATGCCAAAAGAGATGGATGGTTTAATTAAACAGCTGTATTTGAGGCCGGCCAGCCATTCTTCTCGGCCCAACAATGGCACAACTTCGCCTGTATTTTTCACTCAAAACGGCTCGATCATCAGTGGCTGGAGATCAAGATTCGTAATATTTTGATTTGGATAATATTCCGTGATTGAGGCAACATAGCTTTGGGATGTTTGGTGCAGAATTTCATCGGTTTAGATTAAAATTTCAAAAAAAAAAAAAAAAAAAAAAGAAATTCCTCATGTACCGTATTGAAGCATGCTAGTGTTCCATAAGCCGTATTGAAATATGAAGAAATGAACTATGCCGTATAAGTCGTAATCGTGCATTTTAAGTCGTAGTGTACCATATGCCTTTTTCTGAAATATGCTTTACTGAAACATGCTGTTGTACTGAATACTCCTTGATGAAATATGCCGTAGTGACCGAGATCCATATCAATGAACGATCTGATCATCTTGCCGCCATGTAGTATAAAAAACTATTTTCTTTAAGTTTTAAATAAAACAAAAGAATGTTTTATAAACTATATTTCTCGAATTAGTAATGCCTGATTTAAGAACAAAACAGCAATTCTTCAGTTAAATAATATTTTCTCTCTTCCTTCTTTAATGAAATTGCAATTTGTTTCATAATTAAAAATCAATTCACCTGGTTATATTTCTTTTTTACATGAACATTTTAACGGTAGATTAAATATTTGACTTTTCCATACCGTTCAAATAAATATTTAATTCTCCCTTTAAAATGTTCATGTAAAAAAAAAATAATCAGGTACCATTGATTTTAAATTTTGAAACCAATTGCAATTTCATTAAAGAAGGAAAGAGAAAATGTTATTTAACTGAAGAATTGCTGTTTTGTTCTGAAATCGGGCATAAGCAAGGCTGGGCAGTAACGAATTACATGTATTTTAATTACTCATTCTCCAAGTAACAGTATCTTGTATTTTAATTACATAAATTCTAAGTAATTGTAATTTGTATTTTAATTACCCTAGTTTTTCAAATTTCTTATTTAAATTTGGTTCCAGAGTCATCAGCATAAAACCTAACCTTAATAATCTTTTTTCTAATGATACGTTTTTTCACTTAATAAATTTTGACAAATCAAATTTATCAATTTACAAATGTTAAGTAATTGTAATTTGTATTTTAATTACAAATGACAATTCAAAGCAATTGTAACTTGTATTTTAATTACTCCACTCGAAAGTAATTGTAATTTGCATTTTAATTACTGAGTTTGCTGTAATTCGGAAAAGTATTTCAATTACTCAGAATATTTAATAATTTTATTACTTAATGCAAAAACTAAAAATAAATAAACGGATTGCCTGTCCACAACAGTTATTACAACAAAATATACAAAAAAATGTGGGATCATATTCCCGAACGAAAAAATCCCAAAAATAAATACCGAAAAATACAAAGTAAACTGCCCCATCGAAAAGGAAGACTCCTTTAAATTTTTGTTAACTACAGCATGAAAACAAAAGGGATCTATGTTAGAATTTCAAAAAATCGTCAAAGCGGGGTTTGAACCCGGCAGCCCCCATCCTCTAAGGTATAAAACGAATTAAAATAATATTTCAAAAATTTGTTATACCATATTTAAAAAACTTGATTTTTGGGATTTTTGTTTTCTTTGGGATTCTTTTTATTTTGGATAACGATATCAACCTAAAAATGTAACCGAAACATCAAATAGCAAGGGTTAGCTACCTTATGTACAAAAAAATATTACAGAAACTGAAAATCCGAAAAAAATAATCGGAAAAACAAAAATCCAGAAACCCAATTATCAAAGGGTGGCCCAAGTTAAAATTAAAGTTCATAAACTGTCTATAAAATTTGAGTTTTTCCGTAAAGTTTAGGGGAAATAATATTTATGGTAATGGAAATTGCTTCGTAAAACTTTTCAGACACAGATCAAAGGAATTTTATCGCTCGTTTAGCTTTTTCTGATCGACGTACCCCAAATGTCTCGGGATCACTACTTTTGCCTGCAAAAAAAAAAATCCAGAAATTTTAAAATCCAGAATAATTGAAAAGTAAAAATCCAGAAAAATAAAATCTAGAAATTATCAGAAAAGCAATCCAAAACAAATATTTTGTTTAAAATAAATGAGAAAAACTCAATTTTTTTAGACTTTTGTCATCACTTGAAATATTTGTAGTACATCTATCAGTAGAAGCGATACGAGCGATGCAATTCCTTTGATCTATGCCTGCAAGGTTGACGAAGCATTAACGAAACTCCAATACATTCGTCGATACCATACTAACCCAACGAATTGAGCCAATAACAAAATAACTTGAAACATTTGTGGTTCAACTATCATAGGTGTTGGTGACAAAATTTCGAAAAATCCCGAAAAATCAAGTTGTTTAAATATAAAAAATATTTGAAATATTATTTAAATTTGTTTTATACCTTAGAAGATGGGGATTGCCCCTCCCAACACTCCCCTTTGACGATTTTTCAAAAATGTAACATTCCTAGAAATTAGAGCATTTTCGAAAAATGTATATTTTTTAATAATTATTCACATACTAAAACTAGAGAACTCCCCAAAGCCGTTTATTATTTAAAAAATTTCAAAAATGTTTACATTTGTAAAAATATCTACGTTTGTATTTGACAAACTAAAATAAAAAACTCCCCTGTACACTTATGATTTTTATTTCGCACAAAAACGCTTTTTAAATCACTTTTGAATTCCTTTTTAATCTTCACACTATCGCTTACCAAATACTAATAATAATCTTACAAGTTTACACTATCGCATTGGAAATACTACTAATCCAATTCGATCTTGTTCGCCTTTTACTTTCTTTTACTCTAGTAAAATAAAGTATAGTAATCATGAAAATTTTGGACCTTGAGATTTTTAGAGATGTATTTGTTTTGAGGTCCCCTGAGTCCGAAAAAGTGGGTTTCGCAATGGTGTCTGTCTGTCAGTCTGTCAGTCTGTCAGTCTGTCAGTCTGTCAGTCTGTCAGTCTGTCAGTCTGTCAGTCTGTCAGTCTGTCAGTCTGTCAGTCTGTCAGTCTGTCAGTCTGTCAGTCTGTCTGTGTCCTCTCTACAGCCCAGATGGTTTAACCAATCGAACTGAAACTTCAGGTTTAAGCTTTTTTGATAAATTGGGAGGTCCCAGTGAATTTTACTCCAAATCGGCTAACCGGAAGTGGCCACTCCCTTGGTCCAAAAAATTTATTTTGCAAATATCTTAAAAAGTATAAGGTTTACAAAAAACTACTTAATACAAAATGTTTCCAAAAATTAAAAACAAATAAAAATAAAAAAAAAAATTTAAAAAAAAAATTTAAAATTTAAAAATTAAAAAAAAAAAAAATTTAAATTATAAAAAAAAAATTAAATTTCTCAAAATTCTCTTTTCGTAAAAGAAAGTCGTGTACCTCCATTTTTTATATACACAAACCAAACTTTTTGAAAGTTCATAACTTTTCTACTTAGAATAGTGTAGAAACATTTAGAACTGTTTTATCATGGAAAATTCCATTTTGGTACAGTAAAACATTGAGCTATTAGTTTAACTTATTCTATCATACGCTAGGTGTCACCATCACACCGACATTTTATAAATTTTAATTTTAACTTGAGCTGCACTTTGATAATTGTGTTTCTGGATCTTAGTTTTCTCGATTTTTGTTTTTCTGAATATTTTAAGGTAGCTAACCCAAATGACTCAGGTTACGATAAAAGTCTAAAAATGCCTATAAAATAGAATTTTTTTCTTTTATTTTAAACAATATTTTTTTCTGGATTGCTTTTCGGATAATTTCTAAATTTTTGTTTCAGGATTTTTTTTTCTGGATTTTTACTTTTGAACTATTCTGGATTCTAAAACTTCTGTCATTTCTGTCAACCATTCGACCCATTTGGCCTTTTAGCATTCGGCGTACCCAATCGGCAATATGTATTTTTAGCATTAAAATTGCCTCCGATTATGAAGTTAAAACCTAACGATTTGAGTAACGTAACATAGTTTTCTTTATTCAGCTTATACCACGGAGGGCAACATATTGAAGATATGTTCATAGCCTTGCATAATTTCTTTTTCAATTTTTACTCCTTTGTAATCTTTAATGTTTTCCTTCAAAAATATGGTTGAGCCTCCTCTCATTTTTCCTGCTGGGTTGTAGCACTGGTATCCTCGAATTCTAACGAATGAATCTAGGCATCTAAATTTAGAAAAATTTCTAACTCTGCAATTTGTTACAACAGCCCAGCATTCCAATTGGCGATTCTGAATGTCTTATTTATCTTCATAGATTAGTACATCATGGAAGTGATTTCATTCACTGTTTCTTGCTTATTTAATCGATTATTTATATCGTCCAGGCTTCCTTCTTGTTTTAGTAGCCTTAAGTTTAAGGTTTCTATATTGTTTAGAATTTATCGAAGAATTTTGCTTTGGCCGTTTTCCTTATTACTTACTGTTTCCCGCTGTTATAATCTGTGAGTATGTTTTTCGGCCTACTATTGCACTTGTTTGTGGTAGTTCTGCCACTGGGTTTTTGGACATTGTTCTACTGGGTAGCCCCCGGTTTAGCCGGCACTGTCGTTTATTATTTCACAGATTTTGTAGTTCGCTGGCCTCTATAGTTAGCGAGATGCTCTCCGTTACAATTTACGCATTTTATAGGCGTATTTTTTGTCAAATTACAAGCTTTTATACATCTAAGCTTTTGTTTGCAATATTTCTGCGATGATTGTATCCTTGGCATTACTTACACTGAGGTATCAAGCCAGTGGATTTTCTTAACGCTTCTATTCTAACTCTCATGTTAAAGACTACAACTCTGTATTCTTTTGTGGTCACCGATTTCATTAGTGATTGGATAGTACCATATTCATTTACGCCAATAATGTTGATTGGTGTTGGGGTTTATTACTTAATTTTGGTACGTTGGTTTTCCTGATTAGGTATATTTTACTTTAATACATCTGATTTTGAAGTTTGGTTTGAAGCTACAATTTCTGGAGAATATTCTGCCCTCCTTTTTTTGCCTTTCAACATGAAAGGTGAAAATGTAACAGATACATCAAATTGCAATAAGCAAAAATCAACATTTAACATTAAGAAATAAATTCAATGGTTTTAAATGTTGATTTCAATAAATCAAGTGTAGGAAAATTCGGCCTTACGACATTTGGCCTTTCGACCCATTCGAGTTTTAGACATTCGGCCTTGCGACATATTCGGCCTTTCGACATTCGGCTTTTCAACATCAAACGCTTGAAATGAACTTGAACTGAAATACACATACATTTTTCTTCAGAAAAAAGAGATTGAAATTTATTTAACCTTCACTCTGTGTCTTAGCATAATATAACGTTGTGTTCATTGTGTGTTCATTTCATAGGGCAAGTAACTAAAAACTACCAAATTACTAAATTTACAAGTAATGTGGGCCCTCTTTTCATTGTATTGCGTATCTATGATATTAGTTGAGACTATCTTATAAGGCATGCACCATTTAAATAATAAGAAAAGTATTTTTTTAATTTTAAAATCGATTGGGGTCAATTTGACTCCAATACACAGAGAGAAGGTTAACGTCTACAAATGAAATTGAAATGTTACACATTGTTTACACGTATGGAATATGTGTAGGCCTGGGGGTATGAATTTGATCGGGAAATGATGTTTACATTTATTCAACAATTTTATTTAATAAATTAATTGTTTTAACTTATCTTTTTGAATCCAAATTGTGAGGTACTATTATAGACGAAAAATTCTCACCATCATCGACTTTTTCCGGGGTAATCGAGATTGTTCCGCGGTATATTCTAGATTTCTTAAGTTTTTCGACATTTGATTATTCGAGATTATGTTAAAGATTTTCAAATTTTGAATGTCAATGTTCTGCGCTTAGCTTTGGTAACTTAATAAGTAATATTTGGTAAATTTTTCGAGATTATGCCAAAAGGCTAGGTTATTTACGTTTACTTTTATGTTTACAGGTTATTTACGTTTTAGATGGCGGTGATTAGCACAAATAGAATTCCCTTTGGTTTTACATACTTACGGATAATTCGATATTTGAGAACTTTCAATGGTATTCAAGACACGTACTTAGAAAATTCGACAGTCTTGAGATTATATTCGAAATTTGTAATGCTTCGATTTGTCATGTTTCGTTTTGTTTGAGGCTATTAAAATGAATCACGTTCAGTTTCGTCTACTCTCGAAATCAGATACTTAATTAATGCGAGACTTGATAACAGGAAAAAAATAAGTTTTTAACTAAAAGCTTCACGTGTTCATAGGCGCAACAAGCATTTTTAGGGGCCCAAGAAAAATGTTGCGCCCGGAATTTGTAGTTACTCCACTGGGAAAATCGTACAACATTTGATATAAATATATATATCCCGACCCCAGGGGCCGGCCATTTAATAACTTTTAGATTAAGGACATACTATGGACATTCGAAAAAAATCATTTGACTATGGGAATTTTGATTTTGGTTTAACAAATTTCGTTGGCGGAAAATCGTACCACATTTGGTGCAAATATTGCTTGCTATTTATATGGTCGACCCCAGGGACCAGCCATTTGATAATTTTTATATCAAGTGCATAATAAGGAAATTTGAGAAAAATCATTTGACTTTGGGACTATTAATCTTTGGTTGAATAAATTTAGTATTTTTTGCTATTTGCTAAGAACTTCACTTCGGTATACAAAAATTTAAGTTTAAATTTAAATTTACATTCAAATTTAAGCTTAACAAAATAACGATAATAAAAATAATAAAAGAAGAAACTATGACGCTAATTATAGAAAAATATTAAAAATTCGAAAAAAGAGCTGCAATAACAGAGTAATAATTCAAGTAGATAAAAAATAGGAAAATCGATTTATTCTATGCTATTCTTAAGATAATGTTATATGTATAGTAATACATAATAATAATTTAAATATAGATCTTACAAGGTAATTTCTTATTCTGAAATACGCCATTAAGCATCCAGAATTTCCAAACAATCAACAACAATAACTTTACCCTCTACTCATTTTTGAGCCATTTTTGAACATTTCGTTGATGACCTTAGATTTCCTAAGTTGTCTGGCTCTATAAAACAATGCTGACGCTATCCTGTTCAAATGGTCGTTGATAAATAATGGCTGAAGCAGGGTAATTCTCGTTTAGTATTTTTATATTTAGACTACCGTTTTTGATTTGACTCAAGTAGTGGCCAAAAATTTTAAGTTTCACTGATAATTTGGAAAATCATACAGCTACTAGACAGCCATTTTGAATAAATGGGTCACTCCTCTAATCCGAAAACGTCTATCTACGTTGTCCAAAGAAAAATTTAAAATGCTCAGATATTTTGCAATATCCAGAATAAAATTGTGGTCATCTTTATGTCATCCGGAATATCTTGAATTATCAAGTTTATTTTGCTTTAATCTCCTTCCAATTTATGTTGATGGTTTTCCAGCAGGCATTTTCTGTGTGACAGCTCATTTATAGTTCAATATACGAATCGATACCAGGCCACATTTTCTGTTCACCAGATCTTTCCTAACATTACTACATATATCATACATGTACATAGAACAAAGGTGACACAAGTGAAAAAACGACATTTTTCAGGAGAAGCAAAAAAACGCTTTTACGGAATTAACTGGTGTTTTTCTAAAATTAAATAAGCTTAGAGGAAATAAACAAATCTTTATAAAATAATTTTTGTTTGTGGCTTAATTAAATTAATAAAAAACAGCCGTATTTTCAAAATACAACACAAAACAAAAATTAAAGTGTTAATCCAATTAAAACCCAAACACGTACTTTTCCAAAAGTATTATTAAAATAGAACAAACAAAAAGAAGTCTTTGCTTCCTAAATCGGAAACGAGTTTATATTTACAATTCAAGAATTTGTTTAAACAACGAATCGTAATTAATTCTAGGGGTAATATTTATGAAAAGATCTTATATATCCCTTTTTTATGAGTAGGTAATGAAATTTTATTTGTCTATGCAGGAATCAATCTTAAAGCGTTGATTACGCTTTCTCCAGATTTATTCCTCCTTATATTTTTCGTACATGAACTTTGCTGTAGGTTAATTCTTCGTATGCAGCGTTATAGTAGAAAATTAGTGAATCTTTATTTTCAACTCGAAGAATCTATATGTCGTGCCACTTGACGTATTTTCTGCCGGAGTTAATAGTACACTTATTCCCCTACTCTTCTTGAAGCGTTTTTAAATCGTAAAAATATTCATAGCTTAGCTCATGAACACAATAAGTGTAGCATACTGCTATGGTATACATATACATCGGACTTGCTTTTATTTATCGTTTTACCTGCTTTTCTATTACACCGCCATGTACATTGTCGCCTTCATTTTGAGAATGGCCTCGTATTAGAAATTTGTGTGTCGTGCTTCGAATTTTGAAAGTATTAACCGCGTAGGAGTAAGCTGAGATTAGGTTAGGTTAGCCATACCACATAAATTTTTCTCAAACATGGAAATGCCATTTATGAATGTTTTCCGCTTTCTTTAAGTTCCTGGCTAAGATTTTAGCTGGCTTTTCATGCTTTTCTATCATTTCACTCTTCAGTGTACTTGTATCGCTTTTCTTTAAAAATGCTATCCTTATAGGTCGGTCATTGATGTCGAGAATGGTTTTAAATAATTTCTTGTAATTTCGTATGCGTTTGTCATCTAAATCGAAAAAGAAGGCTGCATTCAAATTACGAAATTTTGGCTTTATTTGATCTGTCTGCTCTATACAGATATTTTCTTTGACTCTGAAGGCCTGCTAACTTCCAATAGTTATTGAACATTTTTTCACGGCAGGCTGCATTAATTTTGCAAGTACAGGTTTTACATTTATCTCCACATCCAGGTCGTATGTTTTTCGCGGCAAAACCTTTCTTTGATTTGGTTGGATTGAAGAATTTACGGAACCTAATTTCTTATTTAAAGACTAAATTTCTTAATTACTTATTTTATGTAGTTTTGAAAATAAATGTTGGAAAAGGCTAAGTAGTTTTGCTGTTAAGGGAGTATTTGGTCGCCTTCCAAACTTAGACATGATTAACTTCCGATTAACTGGCGAAGGTACAGATGAGATGGAATTCACTGAAGCTTAAAGCAAAATAAACGATTTAGTTTCCGAATATCAACAATACCAAGAGGGAACCGCTGATGAGGAAGCCGAATTCGATGAGGATCAAGAACCAGAGGTCGATGAAAATTAAATTATCTGATTTAATAATCCACTGCCAGCCCAGTTTTTAAAATTCCGAATAGGTTCCAATGCCAATAGTCTCTGTAAAACCTTATGTTTAGTAAAGCAGCCAATTTATACTTTAATGTTTGTCTGGACTATCCCCCAATTATTTTATCATAGAAGACTTAATTTGCAAGTACCAAATGGATACCGATTTAAAGATAACGTTACCCATAATCATCCAAACAAAGATGTTGGTATCATATTGGCCGAGCTTTATCAAAGTAGCAATTTGCGCTAAAATTTTATTCTGATATACCATGCAGCCACCAACAATTAATTGAATATTTTGAACTTTTTGGTTAACATTAATTTTCTCTGTTAAACTATGGTGCCGACGAAATTTGAACAACTCACTTGAAAATACACTGTGGCAAGAATTTAAAATCACTTAAATTTTTTCTTTAGCACTCTGGTAATATTGGATGTTTCGAAGTTTATTAAGATCACCTTTCGTTATAATTTAAAATTTAAATGTGCACGTCATAATAAAATTTTAAATTTCATTTAATATTATTTCTATTCCCACATTTTCATCGTTATCTTAACTAAAAACTACTTGAGAGAGAGTTTTGAAGGTAAGGTAAAATAGCAAGATGAAAACAAACCAAGAGACCAACTATTTTGGCAAGTCACTTTTTTAAAACATTTTATTCCAAATTTAACAGGTTTATGAGGAAAATGTTTATGTTGCATAGCCAAACAAATTTTTGCCAAATTTACGCTAAAAATGTTCACAATATTTCGATCTAACTCAATTTCTGACAGAAAATCGATATGACCAGTTTTGATAATTTGGTCGTCTGACAGTGAGTGCTTTTCCACAGAATCCTTTTTTTGCCATTGTTGACTTTTAAGTTGAAAACATAATGCGCCTTGGTTGGGATACAATTTCGCACGATATGATTCCAACAAATGTGGAATATCAGCAGACTTTGAAAACGTTAAAATTATCATTCTGGCACAAATATCAAAGTTTAATCATGAATTATTTCAATTTTTAGTCAAATTTAGAAGCATTGGCGCACCCCATTTATTATGATTATCGTTTTCGCTTCGACATCAAACCGACAGGCAAAATTGGTGTTAAACGTCTTACTTGGTTAATTGAAAGAGGAAGAGTAATAGAAAACGAAATGCCTTGTGCTCAAAGTAACACCTAAGAATGTTTTTTTTAAATTTATATCAATTAGCACGTAGCAACAAAAATGAAAGAAAAATAACTTTCAAAATTGCTAGAATAATTCTATACCAACAAAAAAATTGATTAAAAGCTATTACCAATCAAATATTTGCGTGTTTTTATATGAAATTTTTCACATATAAATTTTACTGTCCTACGGTATACAACAGCGCTGCCCAAGCAAAGATAAAACCAAAAATTGAATTTGGCAAATGGTTAGCCAGTTTTATTTTATTTTAATTTTACTTTTATATTTATTTACAATTTGATGAAAGTTTACGCAAAGCACACCGCTGCTAAATATATATTGCTCATAATACCTCTTACTTAATCATAATAAGGCCTCTTACTTTAAAATCAAGAGAGGATTTTGAACGGCGGTTTTATATAGAATTAAATAAAATCCCAAAAGCCACACAGACGCCAGATTGTATTGCAAATCATTTAGATAGTTGGACATATTCGTATTTTTTATGAAGGTTTGCGAATTTGATATTTATTTTTTAACACACTTTAACTTGTGTAGCGTTTGTGATGGACAATTGGAAAACGTTTTGCCAAAATGGGTAGACCAATTAATTTCGCATTAATAGTTACATGTGCGAAAAAAATTTCATGAACTAATCGGGGGAGGTAGAGCAATTTTCCTTCTCATACGTTACACTGTTAAAAGTTTTCGTACTTTGTGCTTCTATGCTATTATTTTAGATTTTCCCAGTCATAAAAGTCGAAATAATAACATTTTAAATCTTTTTAGGCACTACGCCTATGGTGCCTGGTGCTTAAGACTGTCGTGGTCCAAAGTTGCATAATTAATAAAATCTTTCAAGAATCTTGAAATAATCCAATGAAATCTGTAATGTATAATCTTAAGCCAAATACAATTTCCTTCATAATTCAAATGTAAAACGCAGTAGCCCATAAAATTTAGGGAAAACAAAATTATGAAATAAAATCAAGGCATTCTGAGAATATTTTGATACATAATGTGATGTAAAGCGAAACTCATTGAATAAAAATAATCATCGAAACGTCTACTTTGATGATGAATAATGATTATCGATAAAGATTTGCATAAAAGGGGTCATCAGAAAGTTGAATTTTACTTCAAAATGCTGTTTTATTGGTTTTGTTTAAGAGAAATTTCATTATACTAAGTTAATACATTTATCTTTATAGAAAAAAATGGATTACCTACATCTTCTTTCCTAAAACAGTTTTTTTCTTTTATGAAGACATCAAATATCGTCGAACGTAACTCAACCATTATATCAGGTTAATAAAAACAAGACAATTTTAAAGGTAAAAAATGGCAGATTATATTATAGCATTCAACCGCATACATAGTGTAGCATAGTCGAATAAATAGGGGCGTTCATTTGGTCTAGTTTCGTGCCATTTTCTTTTTCAAATAGAAATTTTCTATAGAATAACTAAAAAAAACTTAATTTTTTTTTTTTTTATTATGACAGAAAATCTCTTTAAATTTAAAAATAAAATGACAAGAAAATTAGACCAATTATTTTACCGCCGACGCCAAACATGTAATTGACTCACTACTATGTATAAAGAAAGCGATTAAATAAGTCAAACTCTTGGCAGAAAAACATAATGTTAAGGTTTTTTTGGGATGCTCCTCAAATGTTTGTGGAAACATTGAAGATACACTCTTGGTTTGTTTAAAGTCCATGTTTTGAATCATCTATACCACAATATTTTTTTGTTTGACATTATTGTCGAAGCATATGTCGTCGATCGAAGCATAACTGCAAATCATCGATTCTTCAGAAATCGGACAATTCAATAAGAATTTATGTGTGACTAAAATTCGAAGCCAAATCAAATTAAGTATATTTGTTTGTCCTTTCATATTAAGGTAGCATGTTTGAGTTGTGAAACAAGTGCCAAGTATCACAAATAAAATAAATTTAAATTTATATTCTTAAAAGTTCATAGAGCAAGCTGACATTTTATTACTATTTTCTGTTGTTGTGGTTCGTTTGGTTCTTTTTCGTTTATGTTATGATTGTTGGTGGTTTTAGATCGCTTTGTTGAAAACAAAAACCAAATTTATATATAATAAACTGACCAGTTTTACTACTCAAAACGTGAAAAAAAAAATATTTTACTTAGGGTTAGTAATGCACATAATAATCGGTACTCATACATAGACTAAATCCTTTCAGCTTCTTGTTTAAATTATATTCATCAGATTGGTTCGCATTAATTTTTTCTAAAATAATTTTGCTGAACCCTTCCCCGTCTCACATGTTCATTCCTTTAAATTTTTTTTGTAAAGGGAATAGTTGCTTGTTAAGAGATTGAGCAAAAGTAAAGAGAAATTGATCGATTTTGAAGAAATCAAATACAGGTAAACAACGAAGAAATGAAATGAAAAAAATCTTTAAAGCTCAAACGCGACCAATTTGTAGGATTACCCACATTGATATAAATCAATGCCATTGCTATAAAGCATAAGGATCCCTGAAGATAAAGAGCTACTCAGCAGCTGGGCGATTTCAGCTGTGACACTTTTTTAATTTAAAATGACTTTAGCTTTATGGGTGGTATGATATCTTAAGCATACCTCAACCTGGAGTGGAAGTCCCATATAATCACTAAAAGTTACAGGAAGTGTAAAAACTGTTGAATTAAAGTCAGGATGGTTGGATATAGTCAAATCTAGCAACGAGTTTTTAGTTTTCGAATATTGATAATATTAGAATTGCTAATGGGAGATCCGAGTAACAATAGCTGTTCTTTGAGAAAGTTTTCATAAAATACGTAAAACGAATTTAGTGGCAAGTCAGATTTAGAAGGAAACAGCAAAATACACAACAAATGGATGATTCATCCACAGTGAATAATTGTTTTTCTACTCCTTCGTTCAAAAGAAGTATGCTAATTCATTAAAAAATTATGTATTTTGCTTGGGTTACTAGATGTGTTAATAAAAAAAAAAAAAAAAACGAATAATGATTTCAATAAAATTCATATTCAAGTTAAACAGTAAAACAATTTTTATTAAATTAATTCATGGCATAGCGAAAAATCGGAATAGAGAAAGAAAATATTAGGAAGATCAAAAAAGATTTATTTGATTTGTTTTTAATGATACAGGGTGTCAAATATTTAAAAATGTCATGCACTTGATGCTATAGCACAAAAAAAAATTATCCGAAAATTTTAAAATTGGGCTCAAGTGCATGACATTTTTAAATATTTGACACCCTGTATCTAAAACAACAACAAAATCAAGTTCGATAAATTGTTTGTTTTACTGAGTGCTACACATTCAAAACATAAAAATCTAAAAATTAAAACGTGACTTCCAAAAATATGGGATTTGACGTATCTTTCACCAAATACAGTGAAATGCACTTATAACGACATTGAGAATCTGTTGTTATAACCGAATGTCGTAATATACGGATTTTAATTATACGAGTAACATAACAAATCAGTTCAAATTTCCGACGTTTTCAAATTTCCGAGGGCGTTATAAATGAATTTCACTGTATTATAAGGTTCATGATCGTTTTAATTATTAAAAACTGTTGTAATAGGATTAGAGTCCCAGAGAAGCAGATATTTAGCCGCTAATTTATTAAGAAAAGCGAGATGGAGTTACGAGTATATATATCAAGTACGTTTGTATCACGGCTTTGACATAAAACACATATTATCCATTTAAACTTCAACGATAAAACCAGCTCATTTGGTAGTGGCATTTAACTTTACATGAGACTTCTACGCTTTCTTGCGGATGTTTGCTTAATTATAATCTCACAACTTTAACACTTCTTTATACCGTAGGTATTCATAGTCTCGATACATTTCTAATAGTATTTCCATCTTTTAAGAGATACACAAAACACTAAAACAAGATTGCTAAATAAACATCTACTGAAAGTCATTGGATGCGTAGTCATTACCGCTTCACGACGAAAGAATCATGTCTACTATGTGCACCGTGGATCAATCATCAGCCCTGCTCATCCAAAGCGTAAAATTTAAATTCGGCTTGAGATATTTAAAGCTGTCGCCGGCTATCGTGTTATTGTGAGTTTGGGCAGCGTGTGCGACACATGCATCTAGTATTAACACGAATGTAAATTTCGGAAAAAATTGTGACGTTTTGCGCGAAGGGTCCAATGCTAACTGGCTTTGAGAGATTCTTTATTTCAGTATGTGATATGGTAAACACAAATTTTTAAAAAATGTTCTAATTTCTATTAATGTTGCAATTTCAATAAATCGTCAAAGCGGAGGTTTGACTTAGAAACCAAAGAAACTAGTCACTAAACGGACATACCCAGGAAAAATGGTTATATTATTCACTTAAAAAATAGCCATAAAAATCAAATTGAAAGAACAAATTTTATTTTTTAGGCGCGAGCGACAACTTCTTCCTTCAGTTCGAAAAAAGGATAATCGGCTTTATAATTCAAACTTTATTTTAAAACTTAATCTATGTTAGTTCTTAATATTAACTAGATCTTAGTAATTATTTTAAATTAGATAGCTAGATCTTAAGGAAATATTTTTTTAAGATTCCGATATCTGGGCCTTCTCTACATTTCTCTAGCAAAAGAGTTGGGACGTTCTACTAATTTCAACTGGTACTTTTTGCTGTACTTGTGTCTGCTATTGTTCCGATGTGTAGATCCCGATGTATATTTGTCCAGATAGATTTACGTATTTTTTTTATGTAACAAAACGTTACAGTCTAGGCTTAAGTTGAAATGTTTTCCTATTAGCCAGTTCATTTTATCACACTTTAACTTGATTTGTTTACGTTTCTTCTATCTAAATATAGTCGAGATATTTAACGTTTAGGTGTCGTGGTAGAATGCTATTAATTAGTCTCCAGTTAGCCATTTTTCTATTTCGCGTAAATGTTCTTGTAGATTTCTTTCTTAATGCTACCGTGGGATTTCAATGCTTAGACAGGACTGCTGTATCATCCGTAAATGTTGAACTTTTACGTACTGATTGATTGAAGGGCCATGTGGGCGGTAAGCCACCTCGCACCGCGACCTAAAAGATCTATTGTGCTGGGGTGCGAACTTTTACGTAATTTAATATATTGTATAGTGGATCTAGGATTTATTTAAATAAACATTTTTAAAGTGCACCGCAAAAAGCTATTATGTTTAAAAATGTATATTACTATATTGGTCAAACTGGTAGGAGGTTCAAACAAAGATTAAAAAAACATATAAAAGTTATAGGAAAAATCATCAATATTATTTAGATTACAAAACAGGGGATGTAATGGACCGTTTAGAAGGAATCGAAATTTACAAAAACAACAAATATTTATTGAATACCAAAATTAACACCACAACTAACAAGTTACACGATTTGATTCTACAAAATTCGTAAATCAATGTAAGCTGTTCAACTAACATGCATATTCAAAAAATTTCTGATTAACGTAAACACTGACTATGAATGTTTTTCTGAATATAAAGAGGAAAAAAGTCGTTATATTTGTAGTCTAAAAAAAGTAATTACCAGCTGCTGATGATATTTTAATATCGAAATCGATCTTGGTTGCAAGATAAAAATAAAAACAAATTTCACAATAAGGAATCTAAAAAAGAAAATTAAATAAAATACAATTAAAAAAATTATTAATTTTAATTAATATAATATAAATAGAAATAATCCACAGTCTTTATAAATATTTTTAATATGAATATCAATTGGCATATTAAGTACTTAGAACATGAACAGATGCTTTAGTAAATAACTGAAATTAAATTTTGCTATAATAGTAAATATTATTAGATTTAACCAAACTTAATCAAAATTATATTACTAACTGACTGCCAAAAATCATTCGATTATTTTTCCCAAAATTTTTAACTTTTATCACAAAACAGCAAAAAAATAATAATTTTTAACATTTCCCCACCATTAATACAACATAACATGAAATAATAAAATATCAAATCATACACGCAAAGAAAAGAAAATAAAACCCTCGACTATAACGGTAAACCACACTTTGGTGCATAGCCTTATTTTTATGCTAAACCGATGCATGTGGTCGACCGTTGAAATCGAGGAGTGTTTCTTCGTTCATGAAAGCAAAGAGTATGAAGTAGAAGAGGACCGAAACAAACCAAGAATTTGTATCAAAGAAATATGGGGTTATGCAACATTGCATGCAACAAAAATAACAAATATCTGTGATTATCGCTATCTGTGATTACACAATTCTAGATAAAAAATAGGTTTTGAAAAAAAAAACTAAATAACTGACTCGTTCTATACTTTGTGTGTATGTGCCAAATCGATGTGTTTGTGTGAAGAAGAATTACAATTGCATTATTAAAAAGAAAAAATATTTTCGAGCTGATCTTGTTTTTATTGTGTAGATCAAGCATGTCAAACTCAAATCCTAACACGGGCCAAATAAAGAATTAAAAAGTTTATGTGGGCCACAAAAAAATAAAAAACTTAAATGTTTATAGTTGTTTTGAAAAGTATAAAAAAAAGGTAAAATTAATATTTTTTCCCAGACATTTGAAATCTTTTCCCTGCAACAATCTTTCCTACTTCGGGGGCAATCTTGTTTGCAGTGATTAATTTTAAAACTGATCCGAGATGATTGTCAGCAATTCTTGATCTGATTGGAGGCTTATTTCCTTTCCAACAATCGCACTAGATAGACCAAAAAATGGTTTAGCTAACCCAAAAATAAAATAGTGTTTAAACAAATCTTAACCATATTTTTAGTTTCAATACCTGCCACAAGAGTCGAATTGATAAGAAAATGCACAAAAAAAATTAAACCAAAATTTGGTTAATTTTTGCTCTTGCTTTGACCAGCCGTTAACCAAATAAAATACCTAACTCATTTTGGTTGAAAGCAATACACTTAATTTTATCGAAGGTCAATTTTTGCTTCTCGGCGAGGTGAGAACTATAATAGAAAAATTCAAAACTACCAAAAACTTCAAGAAAATACAATAATTATCGCGGAAAATGCATTGATTAACCAAGAATTTGCAAGCGTGGGTGTATCCTTTTAGGACGACTGGTAGGTGTATCATTTGTTGATTTTTCCCCCGTGTTCGTTGTATTGCTGTTTAAAAATTTACACTTCATAGCCCATTTGCAGTGCTTTCTAATTAGGCCGATGATCATAAAATGCAATAATATTTTGCGATGATTGTAGTATTCGGAATTATCTTGAAACCACCTATTATATTCCAAGTGTTGGATTATCCATGCAATATACTGATCCACTACAATTTGTTAAATATTTTTGAGGTGTGGTGATTTGTCAAACACTTGTCGAAATATTTTAATGTAATTTTTGCTTATATCTGCAAAAATTCCAGTCGAGGGTGGAATCTTTCTTATAGTTTTTATAAAAAATGAAGGATTCATTTTGCAGATTAATTTTCTTGTCAGCTTTTATTAATAGATTTTCACAAAGCTTGCAGTTAAATTTGGTTTCAGGCGGTATACCAGGTATCCAGGAAAATATTTTTCTGAGCATTCATCTAGTTCGGGAAACTAATTGTTTCCGAACTCTCGTTATCAATTGCTGAGTTGGTTGTTGTATTGTTTACGTGAAGTTGCAAT
Organism: Tipula vernalis; assembly: GCA_958295665.1. Classification (NCBI taxonomy): domain Eukaryota; kingdom Metazoa; phylum Arthropoda; class Insecta; order Diptera; family Tipulidae; genus Tipula; species Tipula vernalis. Next base: position 216,104,785 of record OY282560.1, on the reverse strand, counting down.
ACATTAGGAACTTTAAAATAATTATTAGGGTCAATTAATATTTCATCGTTATCAGCCTCGTAGTTGAATTTCTCAAAGGATTGTAAAATATTAATTGACATGATTTGGCCAATGTTATAATTAAAATGGTGGACTGTTGGATTTCTCGAATTTCCCCCTCTCTGTCTTATTTTTGCAAACAAATTTTCTCAAGGATCTTGATTAAAACGGGATGTTATTATATACGAAATTTGTTGACTCTTATTCTCTTCTCCTATCCTATGATTTGTTGTCAAAATTTATTGCACTACGATTAGGATTCGCATCATACTGTTTCCTGCTATTTAAGTCATCAAACAACACGTCCATTTTCTCGCATAATTACATTATTGCTAAAGCTTTATTTGGGTCATTGAATTTATCGAAATGAAGAGCAGTGTTAATTTCAGCTGTAACCGTCCTACTAAAAACCTGAGTAGCATAAGAAAATTTCATTTGTTCAAAGGTGTTGGGTGACAACGATAATTTGGTGCAAATTTTCGTGTTAGACGTTGATTCCATTTCAAACAACTGTTGCAGCACCGACCAACTTGCGGTTCCGTCTGGGGTTAACAAATCTGTTGCTATTAAATTATTCCTTAAAATTAAAAAATTGGAGTTTCTGAAGTTACCCCTAACATTGAATAGCAGTTCCTGTTGTTTGACCCTTGATCACAAACGAGAGCCGTAATTTTAAATCCGCAACGCTCGGCTAGATCAATATTTTCTAGCAATTTTTATTTTATTTCGCTACCTTTCATATTATGTTTAGATGTGTAGTAAGACAATATATATTTTTAACTGGAAAAGAGCCTCCTGCAAGACATGGTTTTGGTGAAATACCCATTATGTACAAATATTTTTTCACCTGATAATTACAAAAGGAACACAAAATATGAACAACCAAAATTAATGCAATATTTTTGTCCAAAGATTAAACATAATAAAATACATAATTTCATAAGAAATTAATTTATGTTTGATAACAAAATTTACAAAATATTCCCTAAAACAACCCAGTTATTTAGTTTTGTGTCAAAACCTATGTTGTATGTTGTATCTAGAAATGTATAATCACAGATAGCGAAATAAGTTGTGTGAGCGCTTAACTCATAATATTTGTTATTTTTGTTGCACGCAATGTTGCATAACCCATTTGAATTGCTTAACCCCATATTTCTTTGATGAAAATTCTGGTTCTGTTTCGGTCCTCTTCTACTTTCATATTCTTTTATGAAAGGAAAACTGAAGAATGACAAAAAATTTGTAAAATACTGTAGCAACTCATATTATAACATCAGTAACATTGAAAAGCGGTCGAGGCGATATTACACAATACCGGCTTCACTATTTCATTCGTTTATCCTTTCTCCCACTATTTATTATAAAAAGCGTAAACAGAATACAGAAATAAAACATCGGTCAATTGAGAGTTTCAAATTATAATTGTTGAATTGTCGTTTATTTAAAACATATTTATTAGAAGTTCTACTGTAAAACTAACAAAAATAGTTTTCTTAAAATTACTGCTGATACGAGACGTCTGTATATGGCTGTATATGTCTGTATATATAGCTTGTTTTGGCCAAAATCAAGAATTTTAGGGATATTTTTCATAGAGAAATTGGCCATTTTCAGTCCATGCTGGAAATAGCCACTTTTGGTCTAGTATTTCACTTAAAAAATTCTGCCCTGATAGAAAAAAAGAAATTATCGTTTTGGAAAATGTAAATAGCGACTTTTGATCAGACACTCCTCAATTAGGTACACAACTAAGGTTTTAGTTTTCAAAAACGCATAAAAATTATGTAACACTAACAATATCAATATTTTCTAAGATATGTTTAATTTTGTATACCGCCCGACGTCTCGGAAGATTGGTAATTAACTTCGGACAATGCGATGTAGGGATATTATTCCAGGTATCTTCAATGTGTTTAAAGAGCCTACCTGAATTGTGGAAACTTCAGGATTTTAATCCCCTCTTAAGATCGGCACACGAATTCTTAATCGGACTGAGGTCTGGCCTTTGCGGTGGCCAATGTTAATCATCAATGTTGTCATCCAAAAATCAATACTAGTGTATTTAGAATCATTATCCTGATAAAAAATAAGAAAATCGGGCATGTTTGCGAATGGATAAGGTTCCATCATATTTTCCATAATATCTCGATATACATGTTGGTCTATTTGCTCATTAATCCTTAATTTTTGGTTGAACGCCGCGCTAGGAAAATGCTCCTCACCGTCTCACGTACGTCTTACTCTCAGATCTGAACAAATTGGTTTTCGACTCATCGCTCCGAGGAATGTTTTTCCAGAATTCCAAAGGTTTGTCTAGGTGTTGTTTTGCAAACACTATCCTTATCTTCAAATATTTTTTTTTTTTTTTTTTGAAACTTTTGTCTTTTTGCGTGCAATAAATCCACGCAACCCAGATTCATTGAGGCACCGTCTAATGGTCCTATCTGACAATTTTTTTTTTCATTTTGGTGCGATACGGTTTGATTTACTTCCTTTGGCCGTCAGAAAATGGTCACTCTTACTGTTAAAGCAAATGATCCCATCTTCCCCTGCGGTTGGTTTTTTGAGATTGTAGACTTCTGAGTCTGTTTTCACAATTGCCAGTCCCGTTGTAGCACTTAATGGCTTTATAAAGCATCTTATTTAGGCAACATAATTGATAAATTTTCTCTGCAGTATTTCTGCACGATCAGACCCATATTGCGGCATGAATTACCCTTTAATTTAATGTTTTAAACTTTATTTATTGCGCTGTTTTTAATTATTTGTCAACACTTTTTAAGGAATTTTTGGCAGTACAACTAATAATCCTCAAATCGTTACCGTTCCTCAAATTACAGATAAATGAAAAACGAAAAACAGGTGAACCAAAACACAATAAAACAAAATGGATTAAACAAAATAGAAAAACTAAATTACAATATTGTGGTGTGACTATGTTTAAAAAATTTACATAATTCTAGAATATCCTCGTTCCAAATTTTGTGTCCACCACTGTATATGTTTGTTTTGCGATTTTACAACTTTAAATTGTCTTGGAAAATAATATGCGCTTATTGCTTGTAATTTGTCACAGTGGAACCTTATTTAACGAGCAACTCGCATAACATCAAAACAAATTGTGAAAAAACGAGCGACGTTTCGCAAAACGAGTGACGAGAAGAGGGGAAGACCCGAATTGTGCGCTTAAAAATTACCGATTAATTATACTCGTTAATCGAGGTACTACTGTATTATATAAATGTAACTTACAAATTATAAATTGACAACGAAAATTCTATAACCGCGGAAATTTACTTAATGTTAATTAATGAGGAAGTGTTTCAGAACACAGCTCCCCATCAATTGAAGATTTTTGTGAAGGACATACACACACTTAAAAAAATATTGCATATGTAATGCAAATTGCATTAAATATAGGTCCTACGGAAGGCTGTATTACATAATAATACAAAGCTTGTATTAAAAGTGATTCTAACGCATGTTGCATTAACTTTTATAACAGAATTTATACGAAATATTATTGCAATGTTCTATTGTAATATAAAGCAACTAGTAAAAAAAATACATAGAATAGCATTAAAATATACAACAGGTTACATTAAAAAAAACAACATGTAGTAGTAGATTGTATCGCAGGTTACTTTAAACAAAGAGATAATATTATTAAATTTTAAAATAATTTGTATTAAACTATATAATTTGTTGCATATAAATATAAAATAGGTTGCATTGGTGTATATTACAGGTTGCATTACAATATATCGCAGGCTGCATTGGCAAAACAAGTTATATTGTTATATTTTAAAGCAAATTGAATTAATATAAATCATCTGTTGCCTTAAAATGTATAACAGTTGTATTCCAATATGCTACAGGTTGCATTAGTAAATTAATTTAAAAGTATTAGAATTAAAAGCAAATTGGGTTAAATATCCTTTTAGCTTGCTGTTGATTGTGTTGTATGGTAAATTAAAAATTAATATTTATAAATAATAATTTATTATGCAAATTGCATTTGTTCTCCCAGCTAGTTGTACAAAAATATATTATTGTAACACGATTTCTTATCACTAGAATGCATTACAATTTATACTTTAGCAGAAGTGGGAATTGTTTGTTTTAGCTAGTGTAGCTATATCGGTTAAACTGTAAATGAAACGATTTTTATGTAAATTTAGAATATAGTGTATTTCAGTTAAACTTTAATTAAACATTTGATTATAAAAGATTACTTAAATCTACTTCATAAACTATGGAAATAAGTTACGCAAAACTTTAAAACAAATTAACATTATGAGATAAAATGTAATGCTTATTGTTATGGTTACAAAAATTAGATTCGTAACTCTTCTTGTATTTGATTTCTAAATATTTAACACATTCACATTCAGTTTGCTTGTCAAAAATATTAAAAGCGCTATAAAAATCATCATAAATACCAATAAATTCTTTAACATAAAAATAAATTGCATTTTCTTTCTCTATAATGTCTGTAATTTTATAAAAATAAATCAGGGAATCACTAATTTTAACTTTTACTAAAAAAAATCCTTTCTTGTAATGGAAATAATGCGTAAAGAAATTTAAACTATAAGCTGGGCATGTGTAAGTGTTACTTAAAATTTTTTTTTTTTTTCCTAAAATGATTTTATTTTCGAAGTCACAATTACTCCAAACATTCGAAATGTATTCCTGATGCCTTTCAGCGAGTGTCTTAGTAACATTTATATAGTTTTGCATTTTTAGACGAGTAAAATATCTATGTTTTGATTCATATCTCATAGTCCACATGTAAATAACAGGACCCATTCGCCTAATAATATTTGGATAATGAATCAAGAAATGTTGTTTAGGAGTAAGTTCTTTTTTAAAAACATTAATAATTATATTTAAGTGTATCTTTATCAAATTATTAAGAATCGATATTTGACTTTCGTTTATGTCGTAAGATAAGATAATTGTCAATATTTTTAAAACAGTAGATATTCCTTCCCATTGTGCGCCATGTTCAGATTTAAAAAATTTTGCAAATATAATTGGAAAATGAGTTGCCAAACATAGTATTTGTATAGCATTTTGGCCCAAATTACTTTTTTCTAAATTGACATTTGATGGTTTATTTTTTCTATCGGTATATCCAAAATTATACGCAGATATGTAATCATTTATATTATTTATATTGCTGAATATTTTTTCAGTTAAAAAAAATTCTAACATGTACTTTAATATAAGAGAAACGAACCCTTCCAATCCATCATGCATTAAATCAACGCTATGATTTGACATTGTATTGAAATATTTCAATTCATTTAAAATGGATTTACGGTATATACCCTGTGTGTTAGATAGCTTTATTTTCTTATCTGAAGGTTGTTCTAATAAAATATCATAGCATGATTGTGTCCTAAGAAGGGAAGTATTTTCAACTGTTGTATTTTTTGTCGTTTTTTTATCCATATTACAAATTCGACAAAAATTATTGGCAGAAAATGATTTTGTAAAACCTAATAAATCATTTGCTGCCAGGTTATCATGAGCAAGGGACACAATTGTACCACGTAAATAGCCTAAGTCTTTTACAAATATACCTTTATTTTCAAGAATTTTAAGGTCATCTACAATTGGACTTAGAATATTGTTTATGTTAAATTCACCGTGGAGATCATTTACATAAAATAAACATACGAGAAAAATATTTGCTAACTGTGATTTAGATTGATTGGGACTATTTTGTATATTGAAATATATTGCACCAATTTTATGGATAACTACTTTGCTACCTAAAACTTTTGTGATTTCAAAATCATCATAATATAGTTGGATTTGTAACCAAAGTAAACTGTTAAATTCCGCCTTAATTGAATTAAATGTATCTCCACAGCATGGATATTTAAATATATTACTTTCGCACTTATGCGAATAATTATGTTCTAAAAAATAATTTTTGAAGTGATTATTTAAAAATATTCTACTTAATGTTTCAGTTATAGGCACAAAATAAAAATTATTTGGAACAACTATCCGTTTGTATGAATTTGTAATTTGATTAAAACGCATTTCCCACCTGAACCCGACTGAATGTGCGACAGGTGAAACAAAAAATGGGTTTGTTTTAAATGTATTGCGTCTCCTGTACTTTGAACAGTATTTGTTAAGCAATTCTTCAACTGAATTATATTTGTCTTTTGACTCATCTATGTCGTGATAAATTAAGACTTCTCTTACTAAGTCCTTAGTCGCAGTAAATATCTTAGAAATTGATTCTTCAGCTAAACCTATCTGGTTCATTGTGTTATATAATATTTTAATTTTAGTTTCGCAACTGGTTATACTCTTATCTGTCTGATTTATACTTTCACAGGAAGTGACATTTTCTTGCTCATCTGTAATGTTAATTTCAAAATTATTTGATTCTAAAGTGAATGAGGTACTGCTAAATTGTTTACAGGTGCCTTTTTTAACATGTTTTCTCAAACTAGAGAACGTTGAAAAGATACTATTACATTCTTTGCTAATAACACATCTTATTTTAGTGGAGTTCTTCTCTTTTATATGCTCTTTTAATTTCAAATGGTTTATGGTATTTTTTATATTACAAAATTGCATCCCGCACAAAAAACAAAAACAATTCATAATGAGTTAATAATAACAACTTAAAGTTAATGTATTGTAACTGAAAATCTACGGTTAATAATTTCGATTCAAATTGATTAAAAATTCACAAAAAATTACTTATTATTGAATATTTTTGATAAGATTCATTTTATAGTATGACAACAATTCAATGTGGTAATTAATAGCGAATTGTTATTATCATCGATAACTTAACTAGAATTTTCACTTATTGCTATGTTTAATTTATTCATAACATCTCTGATTTTTGTTGGTAACGATTTTTCTTGAATTTTATAGAAAAAACAAGAAATAAATGTCCAAAAATTCTTCACGCTTTTGTCGAAATTTTGGTTAAAAACAAAATGCGATTTAAATAATATATCCATTGATTCAAGAATGCCAAAACTTGACGGAAGAGGTATTAGCTCGTTTTCGACGTAAAGCAAGAATTCCGAAATAGATTTTTTATTTTCTCCGACCGCAATTAAATATGGTGATATTAATCCATTTTGTTTCAACTCATCTGGGGTGGAGTTTAACTAGAGAAAATAGATTGAAATTAGGTTTAAGCAAAATTTGTATTTTCGAATAAAAATATATTACCGGTTTAAAGATTATAATACGTGTTATCGATTCCAGAAACGTCAATCTTTTGCTGTGAGCCGAAAGTTTACCCAAAGAAGTTTCCGGTAAAAGATTCAGTAAAATAAAATATTTTTGAAACGACGGGAGCCAATCTATAAAAATGAAATAAAAATGTTTGTGTTAAGGAAATGTATTGTAATTCTAAATGATTGGTATAGTCCTTAGCAGTTCATATAGTTTTGAAAATTATTTATTATTTATATGTACCGAGTGATTCTTAAGTAAGTACCATAAATTCGGGAGGTGATGTAACCCCTAATCTGAACAAAAAATTATATGACTGCACATATCCCACCTGTAACCGTTATAAAGAAAATTAAGGTTCTACTGTAAACTTAGTCAATTGAATTTCACTCTTAATTTAAAAAGTCTTATTCACAAATTTAGTATATAATTAGTTTATAAATACAAGGCCAATAATAAAGTTAATTTGATAATAAATACACTTCAGACTAAAAAAGGTATGAAAATAGTTAATTTTTTCAAGAACTCTTTAAAAAATGCATTATTAACGTAATCTTTTTTGCATATTTTCAAAAAATTTGGAAAATTTACTAGTATTTTGAATTTTCTCGTTTAAAACTTTTTTCTCGTTTTCTAACAATCATTTTACGTATAGAACTATTAAAACTTGATGTTACAATTGTATTTGTGCGGAAAATATGTAACTGAACCGTATGACTACTTCAAAACAACAATAAATTTTCCAAATTTTTTGAAAATATTTTTTAAAAAGATTACGTTGTTCAGATTAGGGTTCTCCATCACCTCCCGAATCTATTGTACTTACTATCTCAAGAGTTGAACCATAGATCAAATTAATATTATAGAGACGTCCAAATACGAATAAAAAAATGCTCGAAATTGTGGAGGACCAATAATTACAGGGAGTGCTATTATTTCTTAATTTACAGACATACATCATCTTAATATTAATATAATCTATGGTTGAAGTGAATTATAAAGAACAAATATTTTTTAAGAAACATATTTTTAAAACAAAATAAATACCATCGCTTTCAAGAAATTCTGCTCCACGCGTTTTAAAACTTTTCCATACATTTTCAATATTTTCAGAAACTTTTGGCCACTTATTAATAAACTCTCGGCTTGTTGCGTCGTACCGTAACTCGTAATCAAAGAGTATCTGTAATTTAGAGATTAAATTAATAAAAATTTAAAATTAATATTAAACAATGCAACTTACCAAATCCGGACTTGTAATAAAAAATGGATAGCCTATTGATATTTTCGGTCCTTGCTGACTCCTTAATAATTTGTCTCGATAATCAAGGGTGATTTTTAATTTTTCTTTTATAATATCTTTTTGTGTATAAATGCTCAAATGCTTTAAAATGAGAAGGTCCTCTTCAATATTTTTTGGTGTCGTTGGTATTTCACATTTATTTTTTTTATTTTTTGTTTTTTCAGCATGAGATAATCTTCTTTTTGAAGATTGCGTAACGCTTTCGATTTCGCTTACTTCAGCTTCGTGCTTATAAAGATTATTTCGCAAATGGTACAATCTACTTAAAATATACCCACGATTATCTTCTCGATTATACAAGAGGTCCTAAATAAATAATTATTTAAAATTGAAATTTATTTAGTATAGAAATTGATAGAAAATTAATTTAAATTTAACAATACCACTCCCTCAATTTTAGAGTCTTGAGTTTTCAGTTGGGGAAAAAGTTGAATGATTGCATGTGCCAAAGAAAGTTTATGTTCGTGTTCAGGATGGTACTTATATTTTTTTACGAGCAAATTAACTGCTTCTCTTATTATAGTCCGCCTTTCTACGTCGGATAAATCGTATAATTTGTCGGGCTTTGATGGGTTGAATTTTTTTGACAAGACGTGAGAGTTAGATGACTCCATTATAAACTTTTCCAAATCCTGTTTAAACATAGCATATATAATCGCATTAATTTTTATTTTGACAAGGAAAAGGAAAAAAATAGGAAAGGAATACAAAAACAATTTCACCTTCGATGAAATGAACATGTCGTGCCCCATCCGACAATTCTGTGGTGATACTATTGTAGCAGGTATTAATATGTCCGTGGTGTCATTTTTAATGGTAATCGTTAAGACAAAATCATTTAATAGATATCTGTCAAAAACGACACTAAGAAAATATTCTTCTGGTATTTCGATGCCAGATGCGTCACCAATATATTTTATATCATATACAGATATATCACTATGAATGCCAACTAAAAAAGTAACATAAATTATTGGTACATATTAGTAATTAATAATGTTCATCATTTTCATGTTCCGCCATTTTTAAGCACATAGATTTAATTTAAGATTAAATTCTAGACGTAACTCTTCAAATTGAATTTTAAAAAAAATTACATATTTTTGAATTATGCGTAATTGTAAATCAAAATTTTAATAATTAACAAGATAATATAAAAAATATTTCTATTTAAACCACCATTTTAATATGTATAACATAATTCTATAAATTTGAATCAATTACTTTAGTTAACACTTTGGCTGCCTATGTTGTAATTAGCATACACTCAAACGCCAATGTTATTCTAGATATACATTATAAAACTTATCGCACTACGCCAGTGTTGTCGTGCAGATATATTTCAGAAAATTTCGATGTATCTAGGCCAAACTGAAATACTGTAGTATATATTGTATGTTTCGAATGAATGCACAAATAACACTGGCGTAAAAATTTGAATTTTTAGATGTATTGTTATTGCCATAAGTAACTTTGGCACATTGAATGAAACATGAAATGTATGACAATAGACATATTGGTGTGGTGCGATTACTTTCGGAATGTATATCTAGAACAACATTGTGATGAAATTTAAATTGAAATATATATTATTAAGAACAACATTGGGGTGAATGTAATGAATTGGCGATGTATGTTCAGAACAACGCTGGCGACTTAGATTATATAATATATAATATATTTTTGTATAGAACAACACTTGCGAGAATGGACATCATTTTCAGCGTACTCTAATTACAACATTGGCAGCCAAAGCGTTATTAAACATTATTTTAAAGTATCTACATACATATTACTAAATTTCATATTATAAATCCTTTATTTAAGGCATTTTGCTTTAGAAAAAGTACCGTTAATAATAAAAATGAGTACATACAAACATAATAATTTCTCAATTAAAATAACGGGTCAATGTTGCATTAATATGTGCTATTCAAATAGTAAAAAACAATACTAAAATTTAGCGGTATCACTTTAGATATTTCATAACACTAAGAAAAGTAAATAATTTAACTTACGTGCTAGTACAAAATCACTGTAATTCCAAGAATCTCCTCGTTTGGTAATTTGGGCATATTGGATTTTTCCCGTTTTGTATAATTGAATTTTACATTCAATTTTCGATTTTTCCATGTTCAAAAATTTGTTATCCAATTTCTGAAGAAATTATTTATCACCACTTAACAACTTATTTTATACCACTTAATAACGTTTTTTGTGAATAACGGTGCTTTTTCTAGAATATTCTAGGCACGTGTTTTAGTTTTTTGATTTAATCACTGATTTTAATTATCTGTAAAATACCTTAAAAATAACAAGTATTATCCTTAAATCACGTAAAAACAAAACTTATTATTAGACACAAATATTTATAACATTTTTTAAATTTTGTCCACCGTTTAAATTTTTTTTAAAATAATCACATTAAACCAGCAACACTCACAAACAAGACAACATGTTCATATATTCTACTCTACAATACTCGAACGCGGATCGGCAGAACGAAAACCAAAACCAACAGAAATATTATGCAACTTCATACAAGTCGAAATACAAATAAGGCTGGGAGCATACCAAAACTTATTTTCTTTGGTTAAAGCGATTTGCGGACTTATTAGAGTAAAACAATTTCGTAAATTTAATATGTAAATACAAATAGTCTATTAAAATCAAATCAGAAAAAACAGTTTTAGGTAAACATTCTAGATGAAAAGTATTGCATAAAACAAAGCATTTTGATTTTTTAAATTTTTTTTACAACTTTGGTGTGCCCTAAAATATTAAGTAATGTTATTTGTAAAGAGAAGGCGAGTAAAAAAACCATATTATGTATTTACAAATTTACAGGGTGATTCAAAAGTCAGTACAATAAATTCGGGAGGTGATGAAGTACACTATCTGACAAAAAATTATTTGACAGCACATATCTTATCTGTAACCGTTGATAATGATGATTCTACTGTAAAATTAGTCACTGAATTTCACTCATAACTTAAAAAGTTTTATTCACAAATTTCTCAAATAAAAGTTTTTTTATCGCAAATTTATTAGTTTTTCAATCACATGACCAATAACATTAAAAAAATGCATTATTAACGTAATCTTTTTTGCATTATTTCAAAAATTTTGGAAAATTTACTGTAATTTTGAGGTATTATTGGTACTGTTCAGTTACATATTTTCCGCACAAATACAATTATAACATCAATTTTCAATAGCTTTATACGTAAAATGTAAGAAAAACGAGAAAAACATTTTAAATGAGGAAATGTTACGTAAAAAAACTTAAGAATCACCCTGAATAATATTTTGGTGCGTGCGTTACAGACAGTTCAATTTTAAATATTAGTACATTTACTAATAAATGTTAAAGTATATTAAATTTATACTTTGACCGATACCAACGCCTTTTGTTTTACATATATAGGCCGGTACGCTGCTGAAGTGAAATGAATTTTTCTATCTGACGTGAAAAATTAGTGTGACGAGCTTCGTAAAAATTTGGTTTGTTGTTTGTCATATTTCATAAAAGCATAAACGTACCAACTAAAAGAAAACAAAAACTTACAGAATCCATCGTGAATCGTGATCACTGTATGTGTACAGTGCATCGTTATAATTTATGAGATAAAAGATTTCTCGCCAGGTGGCAGCGTAGTAGATATATGTTTTGCTTATTTTCTTATATGGAATTTGATGAAAACAGCACTTTTAAATTTAAATAAAAATTAAAATGATACGAAGGGTAAAGCAAAACTATTTATTTACAATGGAATAATTATTGTATTTAAAAAATTAAATAAATAAAAACGTCTTTGGTTTGCGAAGATATGATGTACATAATTGGAAAATATTCTTTCGAATGGAAGTATAATCTTTGTTTTGTATTTCAAAAATATACAAATCTGTTTTTGTTACTGCAAATGTGTAATCGATTGTATAGAAGTGTTTAAGGTGTCAGACATAGCAGAACTATTTTTCACACAATCCTTGATGGCCGATACCAATTACAAGTTTACAACATATACATATAATGAGTTAGTTTTATTTTATCAACTCTTTTACACTCTGCACTCGGTATTCATTTACGACGCAAGTTGCTTTAATATATTTAATAATTCTATTAAAATTTATTTTAATGCAATTGTTGCTTTACAATTAGTGATTACTTCCATTGAAAATATTTTATTGCAAATTCTGCTTTACTATTCAATAATAACGTATATTACATAACCTTCAAAGCAATGCCTGTATTAAAATTTGAAGTAATTTTTTTAACTGTGCATATTTAATTTGCTAGACTAATGTTTATAAATTTTAACTATGTTTTATTCGTATTTTCTAATTTGTTGAATAAGACTTGTATAGCAGCTTCATTGCACACTTTGAACCTTTTCATCTCATTTCGGGTTTTCTCGGAACTATATTTGTCTGACATCGTTGCTTAACTAGTAACGTTCGGGTTGAAACTCAAATCATCTTGGAAGTATAATAATTTGACTTTAATTACAGGAAATTTACTTGGCAATTTTTGATTCTATTTCACATTACCTTGGAAGTATCTTAGAAATCTTGACACTTCATAATTTTGTTGATCAGCCGATTGTGCTTAGGACTTTTTAATAATTCTACTTGTCTTTTTGGCAGCTGTTGTGATGGATCTGCATTTTAATGATCAGGTGCTTGTTATTGCTCGTATGTTTAATAAACGGTCTGATTTATTAAATCAGCTGTTGTGGTGAGAATTAGAAGAATAACTTAATTCAGGATAGTTTTTCGAGGTTATTAGTCATTGGATTATTCGAGACAAGCCCGATTCGCTCGAAATAACTAATGATCGAGACGAACTCGACGGCACGATCGAGACGGAACTGGTTATATTAAATTGTTGCTTAATACTATTCGAGGTGATACTCGTTTTTAGATTAATGATCGAGGCGATACTTGCCCATGAATTAATACTCGTGGCGTAACTAAGGATTGGGTCGACTATCAAGGTGGAGTTCGGTTTTGAATTAATGATCGAGGCAGAACTCGTTTTCGAATTTTGTTGGTTTTTCGTTTTTCGAAAGATTGCATCATAAGGGCGTATGATTCTGTTTCACAAAGAGCGATATTTCCTCGGATTGGAATTGAAATGATTCTTTGTCTTTTAGTAGGGCTGAAATGGTTGTCTATAATTCAATAGCCTCTTTATATTTGGTTTTAGTTCTTTATGAAGGGTATTAACTCAGTTTAGGGTTGCGGTCATAGACGATTATCATCATTGTGTAGATAATGAAAGTTTTCCTTATGACATTGTTTAGCGGTGTGACCATTTTGTTGCAAAATTGACATTACTTGAGAGTGCATACTGCTTGATTACTTGCTTCCATATTTTAAGGTCAAATCATCACTATTTTGATTTACATTTACCAGATGATTTCAAATTTTTATTTAATTTTTTTTTTAAATGAAATGTGATAACTAAATTTAGGATAGATTTAAATAAATTCAAAACTTTTTCGGGATTATTTAGTGCAATTGTTGTGTAAATTTCTTTTTGAAATACGGTTATTATTTCAATATCTAGAATAAGTTTAGATGTAGAATATTTACCAATGAAAAAAAAAACAATTTGAAACCCAATAGCGCTATTGTCATATACATATGTACATGTACATACTATAAGATTTAAAAGTATAGACTTTAAAAAACTCTTACCCAATTTATTTGTATATTGATTTATTTACGGTCATATTTTATCACTTACGACAACATTATACGAAATCATTAAGAAAGACTATATCCATTACTTTTAAATTAGAACTATTTCATTTACCTGAAAAACGGTATGTTGATGTACATGTTTATTTTGCGATTTTACAACTTCAAATGGCCTTGAAAAATGTTTATAATTATGCGCTTATTATTTGTAATTTGATATTGTATAATTGTAAATTGACAATGAAAGTTGTATGACCGCGGAAATTGAGTTAATGTTAATGAATAAGGGAGTGTTTCACAACAACCTGTTAAAACAAATAGGTATACATTTTCCTGTACATCCTTCAAATAAAATGTAATGCTTATTATACAAATTTGACGTTTCGTCCGTTGCGGATAAAGTTGGTGGCTGTGATATTTTTTGAGCGCGAAGCTTAAAGAGTTTTTTTTCGTAACGCCCACTTTTACGTAGTATATGACACCGTTGGAGTGAGACGTTAACACGTAAAAAAGAGTTCATAAAATTACGAGACTCATAACTATTGTTCAAATTTAGTCGGTTTTGAGGACCTCGGTATTTTATTAAATTAATTACAAAACACAATTTTCTTGAAAAATTTTGGCTCTTCGAGAAATCAGATTTGTAAAAATAAAAGGAGGGGTTCTGGGTGGCCGCCTTCCTCCCTTAAACCTCCCTTAACTGATGCTCACCGCTAGTTCCAGGTCTGCATATTGTATTCGATCCCAGCTGATTGAACGACCCATTTTGGTTCTTGTTTTCCTTTAAAAATGGTATGGTTAGGGTTTCAATATCGAATACGTCATCTTGCTCCAAATCGTAATCGACCCATTTTGGAATGGTAGAATTTAAATCATCGCACGATGTGTCGGCTTGCAAGAAACTGGGGCACACTTCTCGTGTCTTCTTTGTAACACTGATTAGGGCATCGTTATCGAGTGATGTGGTATCACGAAGTTTTGCAAGTAAATGTTTGCCTTGCGCCATTTTTAGTAAGCACGAATCCGAACTCATGCGATCACGTTTTAAATAAATAGGTGATGGATTTGACTTTACTGGCTTGTGAGCCATTTTAACATTTTGCGGAGTTACCATCGATTTATTACCACTTCGATTAACACTTGAATTTAATGATTTATTACTTAAATTTAAATTATTATTGGACTCACAGCTAACATTCATATTAATTAATAAATTATTATTTATACTACGATCAAATTGACTGATTTTTTTCAATACTTTATCGAATGGATCCTCTTCCAAGTTGTGATTTGCGATCCAAACACATTCGTCAAACGGATTATTAATTTCTGTCTCACTTTTATTTGCTGGCGACTCACTTGGCTCCTCGAATAGTAATAAATTTACGTCCATTTCGTTTTTTCTTACGTTTTGTATACCGTAATTTTATAAAAGAAATAAGTTTACTGTTAAGTAATTTTTGTGCGATTTGAAAAGGTAAACGAGTTTTGAGATTCAATTTTTTGACAGATTCATTTGAACGGTGTACGAACAGGTGTACGAATTATTGATGACTTCACGTTAATATAGGGGAGGAGAACCGAATAACCAAATGTTCAGTTAGAAATTTAGAATCCTAAAAGCCGAAAATCGTGAAAACTTGTGAGCCAAAAAATATATCGAAAAATATACCCAGTAAGCCTTGACTATATAATGTCGAATTCTTTGGAAAAAAAAATTAATACGAGTGAATCAGTTGTACTCTTTGCCAGCTTAAGGGTTTTTATTTTAAGGGTTTGCTATTTTAGCTATTTTTCGCGCGATGCGATTCGCGTCAAATTTCGCACTGGATGCCACACTTGCCACCAATACTGTCATAGTCATTGGTTGAAATGATTTTGTACAGTTTTTTCTCGAAATTTTAATTATTTTTATTTATTTTTTTTATTTAATAATTGTGTATTGCACACACATCAAAATATTTAATTGCGTTAAAAAAACTCGTATGTATGTCAAAAGTTTCCAAACGCGAAAAAAATCTTTTCTCAAATTGCGAAATATCAAATTTCGCGCGATAAAATATATAATGAATTATATATGAATAAAAATTATTATATTTCAAAAGACAAATGTACAGGATTTAAAGATTATATTGGTATTTCATACATAAACTAAGTGTTAAACGATTTTAATCGAATTTTTCCTGCTTATAATTCAAGGTAGCCATTTGAACCTTTGTTTTTTATTTTATTCGTAAATAATTTTGGTAATTGTAGCCAACTCTAAATTGTTCGAACAAAAACAATTGAGTTCGATTTTTGTCAATTTTTTGATAAAATCCCATCAGAAAATTGAAAAAATTAAATAAATTGTGTTGTTTGGACAATTTAGCATAGATTACTTTCTATTTTCGTTCACCTTAAACTTTAATAAATACAAAATTATATCATTCTATAAAATCTGCACACCAATAAGTTTTGCGCACATCTTAAACGGTGTTGCCTATGCCAGCCGATTCTTTACTGGAATTTCTGAAAAAAAAAATTGAAAGATGATATTTTCTTACAACTTTAATTAGATCTGTAAAAGGTTTATTATAACCTTAATCCGTCATTTATGGATGGCATTTAAGAAAATTTTGTTATACACTTTTACTTTTACATTTCTATTTTCTTAAGAGAATTTAAAGAGCATTTGCTTTCGTTTTTATCACCAAATAAAAATTATTTGGTGACATCTCACCTTAAACAGTACCTAAGTATTATTTGGTACTCGAATTTATAGTTTTGAATACAAATTTTAATATTCTCTTGCTTCTTCTGTTTGTGGTTATTTTGAATTTAATGTTCCTTAAACTTTTTCTTTGTCATTACCAATTTACGATAACCGCAAATTTAATTGGTTTATTCTGAAAATAGAGTGTAACCTTGTATGAGTTCTTTGTATGAATTTCCAACACAATGAACAAAAATTTGCATTCTTTATGTTGGAAATTCATACAATCGTGTAATGAAAAAATAAAAAGTATGTATTTCATTGGATGCGGTGTAACTTTTTTTTTAAACAAAAAGAAAAACTTTTATTATAGTGGCTTTCCAATCGATCATCACATCTGCTTATAAGCCCTTATGATTCATATCTTTGCTACATTAACTACTCGCAACTGCTCTAACCCCGTTTTTTTACGAGTATAGCAGACAAGCAGTTACATCAAAATTCTCCGCTAGGTGATATTTGATAATAATTTACAGCACTAAAGCCAAAATATAGTTTAATATTTTATTACCATTAATTTAATAAATTAAACCACAGTCGCATTATTTTTTGGTATTATGTAAATTAAAAATTGATAGGTTATATTTTGCTCATGTCATAATTTTTTGCGTGAAATATTTTTCGCACTTTTAAGTACTTGCAGTGGTCGGTTGGAAAGCCATTATTATGAACAATATTACAAACATTTTAAGCTATTATTTTACCGTAGAGGCCCCCACAAGGACCTATGAAATGAATTATCGACAGATGCTTATTACCCTAATGATAAGAAAATTAAACACTAAAACAAACGTAATAAAACTAAAAAAATTTAAAGTTAACAATATTATAAACAAAACAAAATGCTAAACATCAAAAATATAGGATTGGATTTCAACATCTTCGTCCATCTGCTTATCCACGACTTATTATTGTACATAACGAAGGGCCATGTGGGCGTTCAGCTATCTCGCACTGCGACGTAAAAGACCTTTTATGCTTGGGCCCTGCTTAATTATCCGTTAAGTCAATATTCAAGCTCAAAGAATTCTGTTCCCATCTGATATACTTACAAATTAAAAAATCCAAACCAAGAGTGGAAATGGTTTAATAGATGAATACTTCAGTAACTTTTAAAGCTAGAAATTCGCTTAATGGTTTTAATATTGTGCGGCAAATTATTATACAAACTAAGACCTCTGCTGAAAATGCTATTTTGGGTGGTTGAGAATCTGGCAAAATCTGGCCTATGTAAAAGGTTCGTTCGTAAAGTAAATTAAATGAAAATAAGCAAAATATACTGATTTTAGAACCTGTTTCGGAAGAGCAAAATACATTCCTTTAAGCACTCCAGCAAAACCGGAAATCCTCTTAATCATAAAGCCCAACTTACCAAGTAGTATACCACAGTTAACACTATCAAATGCCTTTTTGATGTCAATTAAAAGAACCGAAGATTTCTTCTTAGTTTCAATATTGCTTTAAGGTTGTTCAGCTAAATTTGAACAAGCTGAAAGCGTTGAAGGCTACCTCTGAAAAATACTATTAAAATTAGCCGAAAGTAAAAAGTCGATAATGCAGAACCGTGTTATTGTCAGGCGAAATTTTCCAGCCGAAAATAAAAAATACAGTCGTAATCACTCGATAGTGGAAAATTAGCCGAAAATTACTATGAATTCGTAGATAGCATTAAAGATTTTAGTGAATATCCTTATGTAGTAAATCCTGTCCCAACTCCTTGTGGAAAATTGAGGAAATTTCGCGGAACCTAAAAAAATTTTTAAAAATGGTGTAAAATCAGCCTCTACAGTGTTATCGCAATAGTTGTCGCAGGAAAAAAATTCAGTAAAAATTTCCCGTAGGAACTCTGGGAAAAATCGATTATCCAAAAATCGTTAGAAAACATACATAAAATCATGTCAATGGCCATCGCAGGACAAAAATTTAGTTCAAGTTTCATGTGGGTTAGACAATCTATCTCCAGATATAACGCTCTAGACTAGACTAGACTTTTTTTTCCCAGATTCCCCACGGGAAACTAGAATTGATATTTTTTCAGCGATGGTTATAGGCAAGTCACATAAAAACGATTCATCTTTAGATAAACTCGTACACTCTAGATGTTGATTTTATTCCAATTTTTTGCATTCTTCTGATTTTCCGATATTTTCCTCGAGTAGGTGGAGCAAAATTTTCCAGTAAATAATAACGTAATCTGCATATCGTCTTTTTACTTTCGGTAAGCTTAAACAGAGTATCTGAAAACCATTCTGATTGGTTGCAATAAATTTAATATTATTTATATTTAGTTATAATCTGATCTTTAAAACTTGTTAAAAGATTTTAGACAAATCCGGGAGGACAGAGGTAGATCTGTAATTACCGGGTTCAATTTTAGCCCCTTCCTTTTTTTTAAAAAAAGGTGTAACTCGAGCTACTTTATGTTCGGCAAAGAAATAACCCTACTTGATTCACTTATTAATAAGATGCTTAATAATCGGAGCTAGTCCCACCATCATTAATTTAATCAATTTCGAGGTTACTTTCTCATAGCTCGGGGTAGCAGAATTCTTAGCATCAAGAAGCAAGAGAGACATTTCCTCGAACAAGGCTCAAAATCTTAAAATTTCGTTCAGATTTGACGATGTATTTGAGTTGACTTCATTAACGGAATCCAAGTTGCATTGATTACCATATTTAAGTCTTTACCTACCGTGACGAAGAAATCGTTTAAATCATCAGTTTTATCTTGATTATTGCGCGAATTGCTAATATTTTTTTGAAAATTCGTTACCGTAAAAAATCTTTTTTGACTCTTTATATTTAGTTTTAACAGTTCTTTCCATAACGTTTAATCATAAAATCATTAGTTTCCTTTGCTTTTATAGGTTTGTAGAGTCTTTTGTTTACAAAGGTAAGTTAGTTACAAAAATATCAATAATTGAAGATGATTGCTCCATCACTCTAGTTGCCATTTCTAAAGAAAGTTTATTCAGCAAGACGTAACAGATATTGTGGAAGATTTAAAGGCTGATTATCGCCGATTAACATGAGGCTATTGAATTTAATGAGTACTTATTTCTTGCACCACACCTCTGTAAACTGCCGCTAACACAAAGTTAAATGAGTCTAGACGGACTACAAGAAAGTTAGTTTTAACCTCAATTTCTACACTACTAATTAATTCAGACGATAGATCAGGGCGAACAAAGACAGCCACTACACCACCCCTCCCAGATCTTGTTGAGTGGTTACATACATAATTAATAAAATCAATATAAATTAGCATATAATCTTGTAGCCAAGTTTCAGTAACGACAATTTCGACTATCCAGAAATTTGTTATCATGTTCCAGGATTCATCTAGATTGAAATTTTGATCCATTAAAAAATTACTGAAGAAAGAAGTGTTTGAAAATTATTTCAAATTAGTAAGTACATTTAAAAGCAAAATATATATGGAAAATTTTTAGTAAAACCGTGGACGTACTCAAGAACATTAAATAAAAAATTATTAAGTTACTATAAAAAATTACAAAATATTGACTAATTGAATAAAGATAAACTAGAAAAATAAAAAAAAGATATGTAAGTAATAAAGATAAGTAAACTTATACATTGCCCATTGCCCCTTAATTTGATGATCCGACAAGCCTGTTCAGATCAGTTTCCGTTTATATCCGTTGATTTGTGATTTTCAGCTTTCCGTACCAAGACTTTGCTATTTTAACTTTACGCATACTTCACTTTACTTCCTTTGGAGAATTGTTTTGCTTTCTTCAGAATTTTGAAATAAAATCATGACAGTTTCTCGCCATTAAATAGATATTCTTCTTTTTACTTTTTTTTAAAATCAATTACTGCTTGTTTAGTAGGACCATCTTTTAAAATTACATCAACCTTATTTCCATATTTATAGGTTATATCTAGTTCCGGTTCAAAAAACCTAGCGGCATTTTTAATATCACCCTCATTAAAGTTCCCATTCATCAATTTAAATATTTGAACTATTTTCAATTTAAGATCATGGCAAGATAGAGTAACCGGCAAACCAGTGGCAATGAGGTTCTCAACTTGGTTCATTTCTCAACTTGAATTTGAGAAATGTAACATCACTCTTCAGCATGTTGTTTTGTTCTCTAAGGTTTTTTACAGTTGAATTGTCGTATAGTGATTAACCTTTAATCAAACTGTTATTAATTTTTGAAACTGTATCTAGTATTGTAAATATTATGAATATTGTTGTAATATATTCTCTGTGGTATGCCGGGACTGTTTACAGTGCTAATATTGTAAACCCTTTGTTGTATACATTGAATCTTTTAATATTATGAACTTACTGATTGTTTACTTCGTAAATATTGTATTGTAAGCCTTGTTTGGTGAGCTGGTTTGAGCTTGTTACCGATTTTCTATGTTTTATTAGTTAGTTAATAGAAGATGGTCGTGTTAATTCACTTAGCGCTTACCACGGGTGGGGGCTATGTCCTAAGTGAATTTTCGTTAAGTCAGGAGAATGATTAGTGTTACTTGGAGAAATGCGTACACAATAACCGGCTATTGAGTAATCTACTGGGTTTGCACCCTACTTCAATTACTTTCCCACTTTGCCATGTAGGAATTAAATAGGCTGGGTTATTGCACGTGTTGCCTTTTTTGTTAGTGTGTGGATATACTTACCAATTTATACCGGACAGCTGGAATTTCTGCTTGTTTCAATGACACTATTTAGACGATTGTATTTTATTTTACTTTTTTTTTATTTATTTTCTTGTTATAATTTCAAGTGATTACTTTAACTTTCGATTTTACAATTTACAAATTTAAAATATTAACAGTAAGATATTGATTTCGAGTGATAGTTTCAAGATATTGATTACGAGTGATTACTTTGACTTTCGATTTACAAGTGATTACTTTGAAATATTGATTACAACTGATTACTTTGAAATATTGATTACAACTGATGATTACATGAAAATTTTCTGTTCTTATATACTAAATTTACATACTACTTTACACTAACAATGTTCTAAGACCTAATTAATAATTTTCATTGATGCGGCATTTTACTTGCCCGTCATAAAATTTGGGTCGTTTTTATTTTGGGTCGTTTTTTATTTCGAAATAATTAATTTTACAATTGATTTTGTGTTTTACAAATATTGCATTACACGCTGATTTGATTTTTATTTATTTTCTATATGCACGTGTTCTTGAAATATCGATTTGTATTTTCATGATTTTTATTTATTTTTTATTGTTAACGGATTTTACTTTATTAATTAATTTTGTCGACCCTTTTCTTATCACTTAAATTATTTTCTTAGAATTCAATTTTAAAACTATCCTTAATAATGTTCTACTTTATTATCTTTGGAGATTAATGTTGTGTAATGGCACATGTGTATATGGGCATTTCACAACACTAGTAGTCTTTTCTTAAATATTAGTCTAGTAGACAACGGCAGCGGCAATATGTCATTTTCATTATAATCAAATTGAGACGTCAAAATGTCGACGGAAATTATCTTAGGGTTATTAAAGGATTTGACTATAAAATAAAATATTAGAAAAAGTATCGTATTCTACTCGCAAATAATGACTGTTATTCACTCGGCTCGTGTCGGTAAACATCGTCTTCGTGAATAGCAGCTCTCATTATGTACTCGTTGAATAATATACTATTATAAATACTTATTACCGTATTGTTTGTAGAATAATCCTAGTTATATTAATTAATAAGACGGAGTGAAAAAATGAGTTTCTTGACACTTTACTCTTCCCCCTCTTCTTGTTTTTCTATTTATTAATATTTATCTATCTCTATTCTACTGAAACCTACGGCGCAACAACAAAAATAAATTAAACTAAATTTCAGAAATACCTGTAATCGACATATTTCTATCCTAAATCCCAATCATCATCTCAATTTTCTGCCAACAACAATAATTTCTTTTAATATTCTAAAAATGTTAGAAATACTTAAAACATTTTTATTCTTTAGAAACGAATTCATCATAATTAATTAGTTATAATAGCAAGAAAGCAAGAAACGCGTAAAGGAACTCCTTTTAGTGTTAGTTACGTTTATAGAATAATTCATTTATTTTGTGCTTAAAACAAATATACGAATCCATATCTAGCTATCTATCTTTAAAGCGGGACCTTTTCAGTTCGAAAAAGCCAAAATCAAGAAATGTCTTTAGAACGTTTACAGTGTGAAGGGAATAACCAAATTTGTAATAATTTTATCAACTTTTTGTTTTTTTTTTTGTTTTTTGTGTATTTTTTCGGCCCACTTTGATGTTGATAAAAATTAGACAAAAGAAAAATGCGAAAATTGAAATAAAAACAAACCAATGCCGTTTTTATACACGTATTATATTGTCGAATAACATCTTTACTTCTTTATCCCACTTGATTAGAGAGACGAAAAGAGCTTTTGTTAGTAATAATGTTATTAAAGTTATCTAGATTATTATGGCTGTATATCTTAAGTGCCTTAGTGATCTATTCACGCATTAAATTCAAAAGTGTAGTAATGGATTTTTATGTTTTTTGTTGAATCGATTTTTTTGTGATTTTTTATTGTTTGGTTTGACTGATGTTACAGCCAAAGATGTGATAAGAAAATTTGATTAGTTTTTACTTTTTTTTTTTTTTGTTTTTTTTTTTTGTATTGTTATTATTACTGTTCGGTTTTGTTTTGTTTGATTTGATTTAACGTCTCTAAAATAAATAAAACTATATATCACACTAACTTTTAATGAGATTTTAACATTTTTTTATTTTTTTTTTGTTATACCGCATATTATCTACAATAATGTATCACAAATTTTTCAGTTGTATAATTTGTTTTTGTTTATCATCTATTTTCAGAATCGCCGGAATCACAAAAACCCCGTCGTAGTATATTTGGGTGGAGGGGTGGCCGTAAGAGCCCCCGAAATCCACCAAAAACTATGGCCTCACCACCGGGGGGTATTCTAAAAGATTATATCCATCCCAATTACAATGAAACCCTAAAGCTTCATAATGGGGTCACCTTCAAACTAGTTAAAACGGGTAAGTACAAATATTAGTATTATAGTTGATGGCGGCGCACATATTAGGCGCCAATTTTTTTTAATGTAACAAAAAAAATGTTAATCAATATTTCTGTGGAGGTTTGCCATCATATCTTTGAAGGTCAACAGAGAATTTAATATAAAAAAAAAAAAAAAAATTTGTGATGCGAAAGAGTATATTTGTTCGTTTCAGTGAGTGGGTAAAAATTTTAACATAAATATAATTTAATAAAATTATGTAATTGGTTTGCCAGTTAGAGAAGCTGGCAAATTGAGCTCTTCAAATTTTGGTTAAAACGTGGCTACGTTTTTTTTTTTTACAATTTAACCAAAATTCTTATAACATTAAGATAGTAAATCTTCAAGTTCTTATAAATTCATTGTGTTTATCAAATCATTGTTGACGTTTTTGAAAATCGTACTTATTATTTGGCTGGTATTTTTGTTATAGTTTAGGGTTTTTAACCATAATGCATGCTAGAACGCTGCCTTGCGGGACACCTGCATTAATATCATTTAAGCAAGTAGTTGCGCTATTTTGTTTGACCATGTATTGCCTTTGAAGAAGATAGTTGCCCAAAACTGAGTGAAATTTCTTCGGTAGAAGCTCTTTAATTTTGTAAATTAGTCCATCGTACCAAACGTTATCAAAGGCTTGTTCGACATCCAAGAAGGCAGCAGAACAATATTTATTTCCCTCGAAGGTGATTTATTGCATTTCGAATTCTGTGTATTTGCACTATAATACCATGTAGGTTTCGGAACCCAAATTGACGGCCTGGAATAACTCGCCGTTCTTCTATGAGGTTTGCGTTTCATTTCCCCCCTGGCTTATGTATCATTGTGACCAAAGATATCTTCCATTTTTGAGGAATTTAACTGATTCGCGGATCGCATTGAATACAAATATTATTAATTTTATGCATCTATCTGGCAATTCCCTTATCATTTTTCCAGTAATGAGATCATCTCCTGGTGCCTTTTTCGGGCTTATGGAAATTTTAATTGTATTCTTACTTTCTTCCAATTAAACATTTTAGGTTTGTAGGATAAACCATTATACATTTGCTGGGTTAGCACGAAATAATTATCTTCTTCGTGTGGTTGTTGTTAGATGAGCAGCAAAAGCATTGTGCTAATTGGTGGATTCGAATTTGTTGGCCTTTTTACATTTTTTGTTGCACAAAGAATAATCTGTCCTCTCGGTTGCCGAGAGATCGATTAAATACATTAAATCCATCCATTAATTTCCATTTCAATAACGGTGAGTCTATTTGCTGCCATATTGACGACGAATTTTTCGCTTTTCCTGGATTAGTTCATGTATATTACGTGACAGTTTATTAACTTTTTTAGAACTACTTATGCCGGGTGTAGCCCTTTCAGCTGATAATATCATGACATCTTTTAGATTTTCTGCCACCATATCAATATCAGCTGGTGTGATCAGAGGAATATTAAGTAGACACATTCGACTAGCCTCCTATATTGCTCTCAATTAGTTTGCTTGTTTGTAAGACGGTTCGGCAGTTCGTTGCTTAGGACATCGGTACTCACTGTTACTATTACCGGTGAACTGAAGTATTTTTATAGCATGTTTTGGAGGACAGTACACTGCCGAAATGACACAGTTTCCAGACCACTTCTGCAGACAGATGCTTGTTGATTGTATATGCTCTTTCTCATATTTCGTCAGCTCATAGTGTTTTCATTTTCTCTTGAAAAGAGCATCTGGATGCTATTTTTGGTGAAGCGTGTTTCTGATATTAACATTATGTCAATATTGTGCTGGGCGAGAAATGCTTGAACCTCCACTTTATGTTGTGCTAGGCCGTTTGCATTCTATATGTTTATTTTGATGATGGTCATTTTTGGCTTTTTACGACTATTTGCATCAGCGTATTCAAATTCGGCATCATTAGATCCACCGTTTTCTCTATCATCGCCATGAGGCTTTGCATCATATTAGTCAATTACGTTGCATTTTGGGTTTAAAATTTGTAACTACAAATTATTCAGTTACATACCTAAATTATACACATATGCAGCGTCATATTTGTTAAAAAATGTAAAGGATAACTTATATTGGTTTAAAAATGCATAAACTTCTTTTTAATTTTTCATAATTACCCTCTATACGTACTAATAAGGTTTTCTCTAATATATCGACTTTTTAGTTAAAATGTGGCTTGGTTAATGCAGGCTACTTTGATTTACGGCAACTACATATTTCCCATTTTTTTCATATGCCGTGACTGATTCGCTCCCGCTTTAGCTACTTTAACTCATTGATATTTATTTCATTTTTTTGTATATTTCGATTTTAATGTTACCATCAGTCGGGGTGAATTAAGACTTTGACACCTTTTTATAATGGACATAAATTTTAATTCTTTCGGAGTAGAATACGTTTTTGGTTTTAAAATTTGATTTTGACAAGTACAATAAATTTTTTATTTGTTTTCTCAATTCACTTAGGGCCTTGAGAAACACACTCTGTTCTCATTTAAAGGTCATGTAACAAATATTTTTATCACTTCTAAACGCTTCACAAATTATTGACGTGCAAACTGAAATGCATTTAGCTTAAATAAAATCTAATAGCAACTAAACTAGTTTGGTTTGTATTTTATTTAATGTTAAATTTTGTGAACCGTTTAATGGGCGATAAAAAATATTCGTCAAGAGTTAGTTGTAAAAAATTATATGTTAAAGCAGAGGTAAAACATTAAATTTGTTCTTAAAAGAGAATTGGAAAATACAATTGCAAAAATAATTTTTTATTGTTACACTCCTCTTTAATTAAACATAGGTTTTAATGTGGAAAGCATACCATCTTTTTCTTTCTTGATAAGGAAACGGTACTAATATAAAACCATTGATCTTTAATGAGTTAAAATTCATTTTATGTGTCTGGTCTGGAAAAAATATCAGCATATTAACCTTTTGAAACAATTATTCTCGCCTTCCTGCAAAATGTTGGTCTCATGCAAAATATTCCCAAGCAACGCCCAACTAACAATTTTGAAATTTATGAGCGGAGAGTTAAAATGCATGTTATATTAAACTTTTAAGAGTCTTCTGGCGAACTATTTGGGCACATAAGGTTGAAATAAGCGACATGTAAGGTGTATATAAGTGTCATATAAGCTCAACTTTCTTGAGAAAGAATGATATAAGTTATAAGGATAGTCGTAGAGTAGTCTTTCGTAAGGTTGTTATCAGAATATACATTCGTATGTAAGAGCGTTTTAAGACTTACGTTGTATTCCTACATAATTCATCGTTATAATCTTAGAAAATTATGTTATAGGATTATACAACTTTAATGATTCTTAATTCAGTTTTATAACAAACTTGTTATTATCATTAACAATTAAAACAGATAAATTAAATTAAAACACATAATGCTTGAAAAACTAATTGCTTTTTATATAATTAAAATTTATATTGAAATTAGCATAGAATTTAGCTGCGAATTCAAATTTTTCAATTAAAAATAATAACCTGATCTAATGTTTTTGCGGTCTTAAAAATTCGAAAAATAAAATAAAGAATTATTATTATTTAAAAAAATAAAAATTATCAAAAAAAAGAAATATCATAAAATGGACTAATTAAAATACTACGTAGTACTTGTTATGAGAGGAAACTTTATAAAAGCACTTGCTAAGTTCCTAAAATTGCCAAAATATATCAAAATATTCCATTTGAAAAAAATGTATCTAAAAAATTACAAAATGGATGCTTTTTTTCCTAATGGAAATTCCTAAACCAATGGCCGAAATGACGTTCTACGTGAAATATCTTATAAGTGTCTTATAAGAAAACGTTTAAATTAGTTTCCAGGGTCGGCTTGGGTTTATATACTTCGGTAAAACTGAAGAAATAAACATAAATTAACCAACAAATTTAAAGTCATATAAATTTGTTGATACTCAATATTATCAAACAATTTATTATAATAATAAGTTTGTATGAATGTTTTGTATATTATATATATGTATGTATGTATATCTCTTAATTAGATTGAGAATAAACGGAATACGAAGAAAACTATGGCACGTGGGTACAAGTAATGTATTGGGGGATTGTAGAGGAGATTATGACAAATTAAAATTAAATAAACAAAAGAAACAATTATAACGGTTTTTTCTGAGAAAAACTCGATTTTATAAAAAACTAATATTTTTTTTTTACTTTAAATCACCATAGCTCTCAAACGGATGCAGATACAAGATAACCACTTAAACCTTAATAATAGCCTATACGATTACCAACCAAATAAGACTAAGTTGGTTGCTCTCCGATAAATATTTTGGAAGTTACAGTTTAATATTTGGGTGTACTTTTTTTCTGAACCAAATTTTTTAAACACCCTGTATCTCAAAGGATATCAAAAATATGGACCCCCCTCCACATACAATTTGTTTTTAAGAATGAACCAAGGAATCACCCCATGACGGATCAGCATCCCAAACCCGGACACCCTGTATATGTATAAGTTTGCACAATCAAAACCTTTATATAGGTATATATATATATATATATATATATATATATATATAGGGTGTCCGGGTTTGGGATGCTAATCCGTCATGGGGTGATTCCTTGGTTCATTCATAGAAACAAATCGTATGTGGAGGGGGGATCCATTTTTGATATCCTTTGAGATACAGGGTGTTTAAAAAATTTGGTTCAGAAAAAAAGTAGACCCAAATATTAAACTGTAACTTCTAAAATATTTATCGGAGAGCAACCAATTTAGTCTTATTTGGTTGGTAATCGTATAGGCTATTATTAAGGTTTAAGTGGTTATCTTGTATCTGCATCCGTTTGAGAGCTATGGTGATTTAAAGTTAAAAAAAAATATTAGTTTTTTATAAAATCGAGTTTTTCTCAGAAAAAACCGTTATAATTGTTTCTTTTGTTTATTTAATTTTAATTTGTCATAATCTCCTCTACAATCCCCCAATACATTACTTGTACCCACGTGCCATAGTTTTCTTCGTATTCCGTTTATTCTCAATCTAATTAAGAGATGTTATGGTGTTAATATTTTACCAATTTTATTTTGATCTGTAAAACAGCAGCGATGATTATCAACTCATTTGTTTAAATGTTAAAAAAACAAAAACTAAATATTTTCAGATTCAGTCATTAGTTTCGAGATATTATCTAGTGTTGTATCAGTGTTGTGAATCAAAATTTTAATTAATTTAATAAAATTAATATTATAATGGCACAGTTATCAGGTGAGGAGTACATTGATATCCATTTTGTTTACGGATTTTACGATGGTAATGCAGCACGAGCTCGCAATGAATATCAACTCAGATTTCCAACATGTCGCATTCCTGACGCAAGAGTATTTATAAATATTCATAGGAAACTGCCAAATATCGTAACAAGATCGAATACTCGGGCGGAGCGCCATTCAGTCTCACCAAAACATTTGGATGTCGGCGAAGGTATAATCCGTAATGTAACAGCAAATCCTTCTATTAGCATAAGGAGGCTCGCTTTACAATAAAACGTCTCTCGCTATCGAATTCATCAAGTATTGCACAAGGAGAATCTTCATCCATACCATACAACACTCGTTCAACAACTATTACCGATAGACCGCACTACAAGATTGGAGTTTTGTAATTTGTTGATGGAAAGGAATTTGGACAATGCAAGTTTTGTGAAACGTATCCTATGGACGGATGAATCTCAATTCACAAGAGATGGCATAATAAACTTTCGCAATCTACACACGTGGGCTGCTGAAAATCCTCATTCGAAAAAACAAATATCATTTCAGCACCGATTCAGTGTAAACGTATGGGCTGGTGTAATTGGCGATAAATTAATTGGACCATTCATATTACCACCTAGATTAAATGATGAACGTTATTTACAATTTTTACAAAACGATTTGCCACTCCTTTTTGATGATGTTCCCATTTTAAGTAGATTCTCGAATACATACCAACATGATGGTGCACCTTGTCACTACCATAATAATGTTAGGAATTTTTTTAACGAAAATTATCCAAATAATTGGATTGGAAGAAATGGTCCATTCATTGGCCTGCAAGATCCCCCGATCTTACGGTATTGGATTTTTATGTATGGGGAAGGATAAAGGCACTTGTATACTCCAAAGAAATTGAAACAAAAGAAGAACTTATACAACGAATACACACAGCAGCACAACAGATAAGGGAAGAATTACCAAGAATTGAAATAACCAAAGGCATACTTAAACGAATATTAGAATGTATTCAAAGGACATTTTGAGCATCTTTTATAACTCCTCGAACCAAACTTTGTATTGAGGGACTGTAGAGGAGATCATGACAAATTAAAATTAAATAAACAAAAGAAAAAATTGGAACGGTTTTTTTTTGAGAAAAACTCGATTTTATAAAAAACAAATATTTTTTTTTTACTTTAAATCACCATAGCTCTCAAACGGATGCAGATACAAGATAACCACTTAAACCTCAATAATAAATAGCCTATACGATTACCAACCAAATAAGACTAAGTTGGTTGTTCTCCGATTAATATTTTGGAAGTTACAGTTTAATATTTGGGTGTACTTTTTTTCTTAACCAAATTTTTTAAACACCCTGTATCTCAAAGGATATCAAAAATGGACCCCCCCCTCCACATACGATTTGTTTCTCAGAATGAACCAAGGAATCACCCCATGACGGATCAGCATCCCAAACCCAATATCTAACAAGACACCCCCTAGATATGTGAGGTTATGCTAAAAACTTAAACAGAAAAAATATTGGGTCACTCGAAGATGGTTTAGAGGTCGCGACTTGAGCGCGAAGTTCGATAAAAACGGTATTTTTTTTAATTTTTCAATTTCAAACGAACATAAAAATTATTTTAAAAATTTTCTCAGCCTAAATCAAAATTATTTTGAATAGAGGAGATAATTACCAAGTCGCGACCTCTAAACCATCTTCGATTAACCCAATATTTTTTCTGTTTAAGTTTTTAGCATAACCTCACATATCTAGGGGGTGTCCCGTTAGATATCTCTACATTTTTGTTGCTCCATACAAACAAGGACCACCCTAATATATATATATATATATATATATATATATATATATATATATATATATATACTGCGCCAATTAAAAAACGGAACAGAAATTTTGTTCGAAAAAATACCTAGATTTGAACGTTTGTATCTTGGTGAAATAACACCTTTCAAAAAAAATTTTTGTTTCTAGTTGAAGTAAATTTTGTTTTCTTTTCGATACTGGAAACCGTTTTATTTTATTTTGTTTTTTTATGACTTTTTTGAGTAAAACAAAAGGTGTCTAAAAAAAAAAAAATTTGCTGCTGTTTGAAACTGTAAACGAACTTGCTCGATATTTCATTCAAAAATCCAAATCGGCCATTTTCTAGAGAATTTAGAAACCTTGCAAAATGATACTAAGAAAATTTCTGTGCGGCCACTCCTTGTTGAGTTATTGGAGTTTTAGAGAAACGTATCAAAAAGCTTATACACGTTAACAAGTACATTTTTTTATCTTGTAAACTAAGCACTCTACGATAATATTTTGAGCAACTTCAAATTTTACGTTATTTTATGGAAAACAATAATTTAATTTATCGCATAGTTATTTGAAGAGTCGAGCGAGATGAATCGAAAAGAACAATTACTCGTTCGCGCTACAAAAATTGTGGCTTTAGTTGAAGCCGGTGAAACTTATCTGGAAATTGGGCGATATTAGTTTGTGATATTAGTGTGTCTGTTATGAACCGGACTTGGCATCGATATTTAGAAACAGGCGGTGTGAGTCGGTGCGAAGGGTCTGGTCGACCAAGAAAAACTACATCAAGAGAATATCGAGCTATCGCACGTTATGCTGGAAAAAACAGGACAAGCAGTGCTCAAGAAATAAGAAGTAATGTACCTATACAAAACCAAACATTAAAACAGTTGATATTAAATCGGTTGAAAGCTTATCGACTAAGATCACGTCGACCTGCCAGAATTCCATATCTGACTGATAATCACCATCGACAAAGAAGAAATTATGCGTTGCAGTATGGCAACTGAACTCAGAGGGACTGGTGTAAGGTCCTTTTTTCGGATAAATCGCGCTTCAATTTGTATGCATCAGACGGCCGATGCAGAGTTTGGCGTTCACTAGGGAAACGATTACACCCTAATTGCGTGATGCCAGTCGTAGCATTTCATGGAGGTTCGGTGATGGTTTGGGTGGGTATTTTTTGGAATTGCAACGTGGAAGAAATTTTAAGACTTCATATGCTTTCAATGAAAAGGCAATTTGGGCGCGGATTTTTTTATGCTTGATAATGCCCGGCCGCACACAGCTCTAAACACACGCCAATTTCTGCAACAGCACCGCATTAAATTAATAAGCCATCCTCCGCGAAATCCAGATTTGAACCCCATAGAACACGTCTTGGATATGTTACAAAGGCGCGTAAGAAAACGGATAAGGCAACCAACAAATGTGCAGGAACTTCGCGACGCTTTACAAGAAGAATGGCAACAAATCACCATGGAACCAATACGCAATGTTTTAAATATGCCACGGCGTATTTATGAAGTAACGCGGGCTAGAGAAGGTAACACGCGTTATTGAAAATTCCAGTTTGTTCGTAGATTTTAGTTTTATTACGTTTGAATAAAGTTTAAAAGGATTTTGTTTGCAAAATACCTTATGAAATAAATCATTCATATTTTTCCTGTAAAATGATATTTTCTCCTTGATTTTGGATCACCAAAATTACGCCTGATATCAAAATGTGGCTCAAAATTTCATCGTAGAGTGCCTAGTTTACAAGATAAAAAAATGAACTTGTTAACGTGTATACGCTTTTTGATATGTTTTCTCTAAAACTTCAATAACTCGACAAGGAGTGGCCGCACAGAAATTTTCTAGTATCATTTTGCAAGGTTTCTAAATTCTCTATAAAATGGCCGATTTGGATTTTTGAATGAAATATCGAGCAAGTTCGTTTACAGTTTCAAACAGCAGCAAATTTTTTTTTTTTTTAGACATCTTCTGTTTTACTCGAAAAAGTCATAAAAAACAAAATAAAATAAAACGGTTTCCAGTATCGAAAAGAAAACAAAATTTACTTCAACTAGAAGCAAAAAATTTTTTTTTGAAAGGTGTTATTTCACCAAGATACAAACGTTCAAATCTGGGTATTTTTTCGAACAAAATTTCTGTTCCGTTTTTTAATTGGCGCAGTGTATATATATATATATATATATATATATATATATATATATATATATATATATATATATATATATATATATATATATATATATATATATATATATATATATATATATATATACATATATAATATATATATATATATATATATATATATATATATATATATATATATATATATATATATATATATATATATATATATATATATATATATATATATATATATATATATATATGTATATATATACGAGTATATATATATATATATATATATATATATATATATATATATATATATATATATATATAAATCAGAGATGAAGCGTGACATTTTTAGAAACGGAAGCTCAACACAACTCAACCTCAGAGTAGTGTATGTAATAAGCATTTCAAATAAGTTGTCGGCATTACCATGCCACCGTAATAGTTTTGGCTTACTAAGGTATTGATAATATTTTCTTTTTTTACCATTAAAATTATAAAACCAAATAATGATTGAGCTGTGCTAGTGCTACAGAGCGATAGCTCCAAACAGGCCAATAATCGATCAGCTGTACGCAATATCAATTTCAATATAACGTAATAATATAGAAACCTGTGAGAGGTTAACATTAAGCGAAAGAAGTCTCTATTTTTGTGATCTTACAACGAACTTCCTCTGACACCACTAGAAGCACGTATGGCTATATTTTGCCTTGTTAATATTATATATCAAAACCAACACTTATGTATATTACCAGCCGTGAAGGCTTGCTGATACACGTATATTATTATAGTTATTTATGGTACTAGTGAGCAAAACGAGATATTATCCATGAGGGATAAGTTTGTCCCACGAGGCGATAGCCGAGTGGGACATTATCCCGAGTGGATAATATCTCTTTGCTCACGAGTGCCATACAACGTTTTATCCACTTTTGTTGAAATAAGTTTCGTAAATTAGTAAGGAATAGTTCCATTTAGTGTTTTCACACTGGAGCATTGAATTTTGAAATACATTTTATCATAGTGACCGTTCTTTAAATTGTCATGGTGTACTTTAATTTAATGAATTTTTGGAATGAATGCCGTCTTACTTTGAGCATTTTACAACAAAAATACCGTGTATTTTCATTCCGGAATGAATAGTTTCAAACCAAGTTTTTGTTGGTATAGAATTATTCTAGGAATATTTTTGAATTTTTTTTTTTGTTTTTTTATTTAATTTTAAATGTCAATTGATAAAAGTAAAAAGAAAATTATTTTCGGTTTTTATTTTGAGCATAATTTGCATTTTTATTTTTATACCAATAACTATTCCAGTGACCAAAGTAAGACGGCAATAGTTTTTCATTCAATTTGACTACGAATAATTTTCCAATGACTACTCAACATTTTGTTATATCAAATATAACTCACGATGCCCCTAGCAGCGTGGGTTATATAATAACAATGGGTTATTTTACATTTTCTTTATTTGAAATCAGCATAGTTATTGGGCTATTATATATCAAAAGTGGATAAAATAATTTAACTACAATTTGTTTCATCTTTCATATTCATTTACCCAAAATTACACAAAATTATTAGTATTTTGTTGTGTATGTATCGTGGTTTTATGGCTTGTACAACGTGTTGGTTTTGAATATAAACATAATATCTTGATCTCTTTCGCTCCTTTCGACCTCGCTCCATCTCATGCAGATCAATCAATTTTGTTTCACGTTTATTAACCGGTCATATAGTGATGGTTAAGGTGACGGCTTAGACACACCGCGGTCTCGAGTTCGATTCCCGGCGCTAAGTACAACGCCGCGTCCAACTGTGTGTAATATCGTTCATTGTGCTGACCATCTACAACGATCACCAATAATTGTAACATATGGTCTGAAAGAGCTTATAAAAACAATCTCAGTATAGGGTTAATTTTGACCTGTATAAAATATATATGCAAAGAATTCTACACCATTTCCTGGACTTGGCCTGATTCACCTGATACAACAAATCGGTTATATTGTTGCTAAACTGTGTACAGCAAGCCCCCGCTATACGGACATGATGCGTTCTACACCAACTGGCCGTAAAGCGAAAATCCGTAAACCGAACGCGCTATTCTATGCAAATTATATAGATGTGTTCCGTCAAACCAAAATATCCGTAAAGCGAAACCAAATTTAGTATAGAACTCTACTACAAATTCTAAGATACGTATTTAAAAATTTCGTTAAACGAAACAAACTTTTATTTAACATCAAAACATTAATTACCATCAAAAAAAAAAATAGAAAACACGTCCCTGTTTAACAAAAAGATAGGTTTGTTTATCCAAATATAAAAAACAATTCAATAAAAAATTACATAAATTATATGTAAATTAATTTCCGTTTAATTTCTCATGTCACATTTTCATTTTAAATTATTAAAATATTGCGTCAATTTTGATCGTTCGACGGAACTTTTATATAAAGTTAAATCCACACGTTCATCAAGGCTAGGAGCTGCAACTGCTAGCTTTGAAAATGTCTCATTAATGGTGTCTGTTTTTCCGGCATATTTGTCTTGAATTGTTTGTTGTCGGAGTTTTTGGATACTGGTGGTTTTCCACAATCTTCCTCGTTTTCTTTCATTTGGGCTTCATTACCTGGCACAGAAAAATAAGACGCCAACGAAGTTTGCTTGGGTTTACTTTTTTTTTATATATAACTCCCTGTAGGAAAGAACGGCATTCTGAATCTGTCTTTTTACTTTGTGGCTTCTTTCTTCTAATGGATCGTTTTCAACAAAAATATCTATGGCTTCTTCAATTAACGAGAATGCTTTGGACATTTTTTGGGTTGTCAAAATTCGTGGATTTTCGTAATGAACGTCTGCGTTTTCCTAATCAGCACATCTTTGAAGCGCCATCAACAATTCTTCATTAGAAAGATCTTCGTCGCTACATTGTAGGAGCTCAGTTACATCTTCAGTATCTACTTCATCCATCCCCTCTTCATGTGCAATAGCGACGATTTCGTTTTGTATTTCCACATTGTTTATTAACAGTTGAGAGCTCGCTGATAACGGATCTTGAATGCACTCCGACCATAATTTAATCCATACACCATTCATCGCAGTTTCATTCACTTCATCCCACGATTTAATTATGTTGTCGATTGTGTTCATTATGTTAAATTTTTTCCAAAATTTCTTAATTGTTCCTTGATTTGAACCGTCAATAGACTCAATCAGAGTTCGAAAGACTCGACGCAGGTAATAAGCCTTAAAATTAGCAATAACACCCTAGTCCATAGGTTGCAGTAAAGGCGTAGTGTTTGGTGGTAGGAAGATAACTTTAATGTGATCAGCTACTTTGGCCAATTTATGACTTGGTGCATTGTCAACGATAAGTAAGGCTTTATTTGCAATGTTTTGCTCACCGTTAAATTTTGTCACTGATTTGAAAAATACGTTATTCAGCCACTCCTCAAAAAGATTTATTGTCATCCATCCTCGTTTATTTGAGCGCCAGATTACATCTAGTGTTGATTTGTTGATGCGTTTTGAATGCCCGTGGGTTCTCTGAATGATAAATTAATAGTGGCTTTAACTTATGATCACCAGCGGCATTCCCCCCCAATAAAGTCGTAATGCGATCTTTAGCCGCTTTAAACCCTGAAGCTGTTTTTTCTTCTTTCGAAATGAATGTCCTAGATGGCATTCTTTTCCAAAAAAGGCCTGTCTCATCAACATTATACACTTGCTGCGGGGTGTAACCACCAACTGTGATAATTTTCTTAAGCTCCTCTGGAAACAATTTGGCCGCTTCAGCGTCTGAACTAGCTGCTTCCCCTGTTATTTTTAAATTGTGAAGCGAATACCGTTTTTTCAACCGATCAAACCAGCCTTTGCTAGCTAGGAATGGTTCAGACTGCGAAGATTCTCCGTGTTAAGCTACTAGATCTTCGTAAAGGGTCCTAGCCTTTTGTTGGATGATTAAAGTAGATATTGGCACGTTTCTTTGAGATTGGTGGTCTATCCATACACTCAACAACCGTTCCATTTCTTCCATCACTTTACTTCTTTGGCGTGACACATATTTTGCCGTTAGCGGTGTGACACGTTGTGCACTGGACAATATTTTATGCTTACCCATTATGCGTACCCACAGTTGAAGTGGCGAGGCCTAAAGATTTGGCAATTTCGCTATTTTCTCGCCGGCATCGAATCGTCATAAGATATCTAATTTAACTTCTAAAGTTGCCGATTTTCGAATTTTTTTGACGCAGTTTGTTTCATCTACACTTCCTGCACGCTTTTCTGTACTTTCGTTAACAAATAAAAAATATTTATAAAGCAAAAATAAATCATTACTTCGCTACACCGCAAAACAAACTCTACTAGTTAAAAATACATATGTGTAATTTACTCGCAGGTTGCGATGTGGGAATTCCCCGAAAAATAAACTAATAACATGCTAAATTGTTTGTATGTATGAATAAAAAAAGATGGAGTGTGTTGAAAAAGGAGAGAAAAAATAATCCGTAAAAACGAATTTTTTGGTTCGTATAACGAATTTTGATACCAAACTACTTTTGTCCGTAAATTCGAAATTGCGTAAAGCGAGCGTCCGTATAACGGGGGCTTGCTATATTTGTATACTTTGTCGTCAAATAGTTAAATGAGATTTACCCTGAGCCCGTCACTGATAGAAATGTCTCCTAAAATAACATTTTTAATTATTTTCCTATGTAAGAATATAGTAAGTATCTAATAAGGGAGAGGTATGAGTTTTTTCTTAAAGAGAACTTATCCAAGAGTATTAAGAGAATATTTTGCGAATACGTATTATATATTTAGAGACATATTCACTATATTATTTTAAATAAAAAAACTGAATAAAACTGTAATATGGTATATCTAACACTCGATGTTTAACATTAATTAGTTTTAGAGTTACGTCAATCACTAAGTTTTGTTTTCTGCGGTACTCAAACAAATGTTATATTTTCTAAAAGAAACACACTTTAAAGGCTCTTGCTAAAGAATTTAAACAATATGTAATCTTATAGCGATCTTATTATAAAGATTTGTTTATGTTTTAATCTTACAAAACTCTTGGTCAAGAGAAATCCTACAGAACACTCAAAGTAATAAAGAAAGAAATTAAGAGATCTGTAAGACTAAATATGTTTTGGCTAAGAAAACTTTTTCACTAAAAATAATAAGAGTATACTAAGTGTGGTGTAAGAAACAGTCTTACAACAGAAACTGTCAAGGTGTAAAAATGTCATGTAAGAATATAATATAGGTTATAAATCGCATTTCTTTGACAAGAAGCTAATAAGTATTCAGTTTTAAACATTCATTGAGAATGTTATTCTAGGGCTCTTTTAAGTGAAAAATATTCTTAAAAGACAATTTATACAGCAAAATGTTAGTTGGGCGTTCCGAAAAGATTTCTTTTCGCTAAAATCTAATTAAACTTCAGACTGCTTCATTGGCCGAAAATTCAGCCCGATTAAGAACAAGAAATACGACAAAAAGTTACAAGTTATCCCAACATGATTATCATATTTTACTATGTTTACTAAAATCCTAAAATAACAATTTAAGTTTTCATAAAAAAAAAATACTTAAAATAAGGGACTTAAGACAACAATCAAACTTCTTTTGTTAAACCAAAATGCAAATGTTGGAATGGTTGTATCAAAATTGAACATATTAAATTACATGAACCAAACAAAAATTCGCCTACATTATACAACAAATTGTTATAATATTTACATAAAACATAGTTCCCGATTCTTTCTTTTGTTTTATTTCTCTATAAATATAATTTTATGTTTACCGAAATTTTTATATTTAATGTTTTATTCCAATTTAATTAAATATTAATATTTATTGATTTAATAAAAAACAAAAACAAAATTATTAATACGTTTGTTGATTTGACGTTAAAATATTACAAAACCAAAATCTAATAAATCGAAATTTAGAGAGGCTATCGTTTTATTGATATAGCATACTTGTACATACATAGATAACATTTTAATTATGTATGCATTTAGTTAGCATTATTTTTGTATTTTGTATTTATTTCTATATCTAATAATAAAAAAAAGGTTGAAGTTTAAGTGGATTTATTGTTTATATAAATAAAATTATGAAACATGTTGGACGCATATAAGCGTTACAATAAATAATGAGAATAACAACGAGTGTGTTTGTGTTTAGCATTCGAAACAGTTCCAATTGGTTTTATGAAGGACATAAATGTTAGTTTTATTGTTCAAATCAAATCTTTTAGCCAGAATTTTTGACAATTAAGTGAATAACGCTTTATATTTCAATTTAATCCATTTCGTCTTTTAACTTTATTGACAAATAATTTTTACGGGCTACAGCTATTGCCAGATATCGTCCAGTTCATCTCTTATACAACAAGAATATCGTGGCAAATATTCTAAGGGACATCGCCGAAGAATATAATGATTGAATTTAAACATTTCCAAATTTCTGCATTACAATTTTTTGTAGCATTTTTTGTGCATTTGATTTCACAGTAGGGACTTTAATTGGATATCCTTGCACAATACCGCAGTGTTTGAATTTTGATTTGCTAGTTGATTCACACACTCCAGATCTCCCATCCTACATAAATTCTAACAATTTCTTGATTTTCTCGTTTGCTATAATTAATGGGGTTGCCTTTTCCTTCCACAATTAAATTACTGCTGTGTTAGTACAAAATTGTTGACTTCACCGCACCTTCGTTATTCAATCACACCAAAATAGTTCACAAAAAATAATAATTATGGTATATATGGTATTGTTTGGAAAAAAAAACTTTTTCAACTGAAATTTATTTAATCTTATACATTTTGTAATTTTTCGACATAATTCCCATTTATTTTTAAAGGCTGCAACGAATAGCTGACATGAATAGCAGCATTGTGCCGGACATCGCACAATCTGGGGCGTGAGGTTGTGGTGGTGCCCTTCCCTGAGTCTAACTTGCTGCCTTAGTGAAACAAAAAAAAATACTCACATTCACACTCATATGCCGTTGCGTGCACCTCCTGAAAAACTAATTAAATAATTACCACCTCATCGTTTCATTACTAAAACCATCACAAATTTTATATTAATATTATAAAGAAAAATTACACAACAAAATTATTCCCTCGTTACGTTATACAATAAGAAATCTTATACAATTTTTTTTTATGTAATGGCAAACAAACATTGTAAATCATACTTTTTGCTGGCGTGTTCCCGATCTTGTCTGTGCCGCTGTTCGTTTATCCTGTACTTTGGATCTCGACGTTTCGTTTCTCGTTTCCGGCGCTGGTATCTGCGGCGTCTCTTGTTCCTCCAGTAGGTAGCATGGTTTTAATCTGTCGATTGATGTTTTGCACGACTTTCCGCGCTCACTAATTAGGAAAGCGTTTCCTCTCTTTCTAGTATTTGGAACGGCCCCTCTTACGGTGGTTCCAGTGATCTCTTACAGAGGTCGGTTCGTATGAATGCATGGGTACAGGTATTTAATTCGGCTGCTATAACTATCTTTGGATTTGCGTGTCTTGATGGAGGCGTCGGTCTCACTCATTCGAAATGTTTGCGCAGTTCTTTCGCAAACTCGAATTGATGCGTGTGGACTATTTTTTCTTCGATTAGTTGGCTTGGCACGCGAATGTTTTCGCCGTAAACTACAATGGCCGCCGATGACTTCAGCTCCTCCCAGTACGCTGTTCGTAGCCCGAGTGATATTAATGGTAGTGTCCGTGTCCATGCTCCGCCGCCTTGACACATGATGGCCGCCTTCAGTGTCCTGTGGCATCTTTCTAAGAAACCATTGAATTTGGGATTGTATGCTGTGGTTCTTTTTCGTTCGAAACCCAACGTCTTAGCGAATTCGGTGAACAATTCAGACTCGAATTGTGCGGTCACTATCGACGTTCGAACTCCGAAACG
The DNA here is from genome assembly GCA_958295665.1 of Tipula vernalis. Lineage (NCBI taxonomy): Eukaryota > Metazoa > Arthropoda > Insecta > Diptera > Tipulidae > Tipula > Tipula vernalis. Next base: position 216,063,526 of record OY282560.1, on the reverse strand, counting down.
TGCGATCCAATGAGTCAATACTGCTCTGGCGACGGTTTCTGCTCGAATGTCCGGTACAGAAACTGCCTCCGTCCAACGTGTGAATCGGTCAATTATTGTGACGCAATATCGCTGACCCTCTGATGTCGGTAGTGGACCTACTATGTCCATATGTAGCTCCTCAAATCTTTTGCTTACTGGTGTGAATTCGCCTAGTGGACTTTTGGTGTGCCTGCTCACCTATGATTTTTAACACGGTATACAGCATTGCACCATTTTTCTAACGTCGCGCTTAATTCCAGGCCAAATGAACTGGTCTGTCATTAATTTAATTAATGCAGCTGCGCCCGAGTGTGCGAGATTATACGCGGTTTCGAATACCCTCTTCCTCCATTCCAGTGGGATGAATGGTCTCGCTCTGCCCGTTGATCTGTCGCAGTAAATTTTCTTCTCTGGATTGAACGCGATGGATACTGTTGTGAATATTAGATCGGTGGCTGACGTCATGTGTGGCTGACGTCACAGTGAGTGGTTTGTGACTAGATGTTTGAATTTTTTCCAGCAGCGTATATTGCAAATAACTCCCTGCCGTATGCACTGTATCGCTGCTGTGCTCGGGACAATTTCGCTGAATAAAATTGTAGTGTCTTCCATCCGTCATTTTTTTTGTGTCCCGTTGTTGAATGACTGCTCCTATTGTGGTGTCCGAGGCGTTAACCATTATCGACAAATCTGTTTCGGCTGACGGGTATACTAGTAGTGTGGCCTCGCTTGGCTGCTTTTTTGCAATGATGAATGCCTCCTCTGCTTCGCTTTTCCACTTTACTTCCCTTGTGTCGTTTTTCTTACTACCTTTCAAATAATCGTTTAGGATCGCTTGTTTTTTACTCGCGTTGGGGATGAATATCTTGTAAAAATTGATTATTCATAAAAATCGTCGTAGATGATTAATTGTTAGTGGTAGTGGAATTTTTTCGACTTCGGTAACTCGCTCTGGTAACTCGTCTTATGCCTTCTGCTGATACTTGGTGGCCGAGAAATTTTATTTTCTGTTTGGCGAACTGACGAATCCGACATTGTTTAGCCTTGTGAATATTGTCTCTAGATGTTGTAAATGCTCCTCCATTGATGCGGATGCGACGAGCACGTCATCTAGATAGACGAAACCAAAAATTAATCCCTGCAGCGTGGAGTGCATAAATCTTTGGAACATGTTACTTGCGTTCCGTAAACCAAATGGCATTCTTGTGAATTCGTATGACCCGAATGGCGTGGCAATGACTGTCTTCGCGATGTCTTCCGGCTCGATAGGAATCTGATGGTACGCTCTCACGAGATGTAGCGTGGTGAAAATGCTTGTACTGTTAAATTGTTTAACGCCCGATAGTCTCCGCACGGTCGCCATTCACCGTTCTTCTTTTCTACCAAATGGAGCGGCCTGGCCCAGGGGCTATCGGAACGTCTGCGGATCCCTTGTTCCAACATATATGGGAATTCCTTTTTCGCAATCTCCAGTTTTTCCGCACTCAACCTCCGTGGGCGGGCGAAAACTGGTGGACCTCTCGTTATGATGAGGTGTGTTACTGGGTGTGCTGGTTCTTTGTTAGCTTTAATTTTGCTCTTTGTTAATGGCCTGAACTTTTTGAGTAACTCGACGATCCTTTCGTCGATTTCCGTCTCTGTTATCCAGCGTATGGTTGGTACTACTTCGGTGGTTCTCGATGCCACAGCGAAGAGTTATGTCATCGGGTCGATCAGACAACCGTGTCGTATATCTACGATGAGACCTGTAAAATTTAGAAAATCCGCCGACGTGGCTTTCAATTGTCGGAGCAATTGAGATGGCTTCATATCCCTGAACTCAATGCCCCACAAAAGACGGTGGATCTTTATCTGGCTTGCACTGGGATAGCGGACATGGATGCGGTGGGTGTAGCTGATGTTAGTGGTCTAGCAGCAGTATCACGTGCTTCTAGCTCTGCTGTTGCTTATCGTAGGGGTATGGATTCGCTGGCTAACGGGGTGGTTTTTCCCCGCATTGCTCCTTCAAGTACCCTTTGTACTGCTACTTGGATCATAGCTTCCAAGTCCATTGTTGTTGCGATGGCATTATATTGCACTGCCACCGAGACTGGTGGTTGATCCTCAAGCGAGGTATACACTTTTTACACTACACTAATTTTTTCGGACCGACGGTGTGGCGCTCGCGACAAATATGATACGACCAAATATAATGCAAAATAAATAACGAAATATTATAAATAATGAATCACGGTAATGCTAATAATTTTATTTATTAATAATTTATTTTTTATTGGTAATTGCAACAAACACTAGAAATCGTAAAATTTGTATTGTTGAAAAATTCGTACAAAATTTCGAATATAATAAAAATATATGAAAAAACTTCCCAATAGTTTAAAATTTTTACAACGAACTTCGCTTTTACATAGTTATGTGATGTGTGCGGGGCGACAGTGTACGCAAGAATTTAGAATGTACCACTCGCTCGCACGGTGTAATGAATTACACCAAACACAATTTTTATATAGTATATGTAAAAATAATTTAAATTAACATGTTCTAATAACATGTACCCAGAAACGACAATTTCGTGAAATAAAGAAACAAAAGAACTTCGCTTACCCGTTTTACATACCCGTTGTACTGCTCGGGGTGCCGCTTCTGATGTCTCTCGTTTTTCGTTTTTGGAAGACAGCTGGTTTATTAACGTTACCTCGCTTTTTCTTACTTGCCTCTTCAGTGGGCGCTTTTTTTTTTTGCGGATATGTGTGTGGTCGTATACACGGTGAGCGAATGGTTGTGCTCGCTAATTACCGTGAGAGGGCAGGCAGAATTATGTTCTCGCCCTGGCCGTGTTCTTATAATTAATTCATGATTCTGGCACAAATATTGCGATGCCAGATCACGTCGGGGTCACCAAATTATGGGTGTGTGGGTTCGTATGAGTTCACCCGACACCTCATATAATCTAATGCCGACCGAAGTCAGATGTATTGATCAGTGGCACTAGGTGTTTACACTGTACTTTGTTCGATAATAAAATCACACTCACAATTATTTAAGTTAATACAAATTATATTTTAATTAATAGCACAATATATAATGGTTTTATTTAATACGTTATAATAACTAATTCTTATTTTATGGCGGAGCTAATATTTTGCTCCTTTTGATAACAGTCGTCACCAAATTTTCTTATATATACGACGTATTGTTTTGCGATGCCTATATGATTTGCGCGAAGTGTCTTTGATGGAATTCACCACATCGTGCGACGAGTGGTAGTAAAGTTTTTCAATTCAAAGAGAGATGTCACTTCGCATAACTATGGCAAAATTTGTTATTGTTGCCGGTGTACGAAATGTAGTGTCATCTAATTCTAACGATATGGAAATGTCATTAATTTTTATTAGATATCACAACATTCCGCGACCGCGCAAATGTTGTCATGTTGACTTTTATAATCGCCCTTAATGATTGGATTTGCACCTTCTGGACTCCATCATATTATAGGATTCTTGTTTATTATTAGTTTTAATTTTTGTAACTCCATCTTTTCGAAAGATTTCAAAATTATCGGAAGTAGGCTTATTTATTTATTTACATTAATTTTGGTACACCTCGTTTTGAGCAAATGCTCATTCTCAACAAAGTGTACAACTTATGACCAAACTTTTTACACACAACTGCTTATTTATATCATAGATCCCGCCACCGCACTACTACTCAATCTCTTTCCGTGATACTGCAACGTTTGCACGCAGACTCCGCTTTTTAATAAGATGAATCCGTTAACCGCTAGATTAGTATTTTATCCACCATAAAGAGGAATCCCACATCAGATATCTTGAACGCACCATGACCACAATTTTTACTTTTATATGAACAAATAATAATAATTTAATTTTTTTTATAAATTAATAATAAAAATAAATATTTAAAAAAATTATTTTTAATGAAAAATACATTTTTCCAAAAATATTCGACTGTTTGACTCGAAAGTCATGGCCTTAGCTGTTTAGTTTCTGGGTCGAACTTATAGAAGATTCATCGCCTAGTACAACTTTATTAAAGCAACTAGAATGACCTTTTTCAAATGTTTCTACTATATGTTTTATAGTACACCCATTTGCTTAAATTCATTTTATTAAATAGTATAAATTGTTTGGCGAGTGGGGGGTATTAACGACTTAGAAGGTTAAAAGTAGTTTCAACTTAAATAATATCAACAACAAAATTACAAGTAAAGTTAAAAAATAAAAAAAAAATAATGTCATTAATAATCGACCAAGATTCTGATGACGAAGAAACTTACGGTTTGGAATTTATTTACGACGATGAAATATTTCAAACATCCACGGATGCCGATATCGATTTTACCATACTCACGAGAAAATTTATTTCATAATATTTAAAGTAGTAGAAGTTGTCCGTAAATTCCGTAGGTCGCCACTAAAGAACGAAATTCTTCAGAAATATGCTAATTTCGAGTGCAAAAAGGAATTGTCACTAATTGTAGATCCCCTAACAAGATGGAATAGCATGTTAGCAATGTTCAAGAGGTTTGTAAAATTAACAAATTGCTTTATGTAAGGTTTAGATGGCGGTCCACTAGAACCAGGCATAGACACAAAAATGGTCCGTAGCCATAAATTGTATTAAGAAAGCACTAATTGACCTCAATTCGGAAATATACTTTAGTAAAGAAGAAATTTCAACCATCAGTAATATAATATCAGCATTATTGTCTATAAAGTTAGCCATGGAAGATTTATGTGCTGAAAATGATATCCTTCTCAAGTCTGACATCACAATCAATTTCATGTTGAATGAGTTTTCACAGTACAATAATTATTTATGTGATGATTTTAAACATAGGCTTTGACTTTTGAGTCAGATGGACGTTTTTTTATTTTCTGTGAATTAATTTAATTTTTATATAAATATTAAACGATAATTGAGGGTCTAATTGCAAAAACCGATATCTTACAATTTCACAATTTTTCAGGAGGAAGCAAAAACTAATATATAGCAAATTTTTGAGTTTGTGTACTGATATAATATTTTTTAACGTTTTATAGGCAATTATAAAGAAGTTTTATCCAATTGGGCTGTTATAGGGTCATCCCATTTTTTTAAAATCTCTGTTTTAGATTGTAGTTATCGGTTTTTGAAATTTACCGTGTAAGATATAGTCTTTTGCATTTTAAAATAAAATTAAATTTATAGAACATAACAGAATAATATATTTCTTTAATAAAAATCAAGAATAAAACATTTCTTAAGTCATCCTTTGAGTTAAGACAGTAAAAACATAACAAAATAATAATAATATTAAAAATTCTGCTTAGACTGGAAATTTTTCAGTTGCTAAACGGCAACATTCGTCGGCTTCATCATGTTCGGGCTCAGTTGGAAAATGGTGGCGATCTATTACAGTTTTATAATATACGAGTTGATTAAAATCCCGCCATTTCTCACCATAGTGTGCTTTCAATAAAGCAGCGACGTCTACATATTTTTCAGGTTTCACAAAATTGCCTAGCGGTATTGCTTTTGGATTTATTAAAGATATTCTACTGGATTTTTTTAAAACTGATTTGCCAATATTCATATTGGCAATGTAGTTAAGCTCCCCTCTGATCAGAATAATACCAGGTTTTTCACCCCTTGTTAGGATCATCCTTTTGGCGGGATTAAATTGAAAGTGCCATTGGCCTGGTAGTTTGATATGCTTCTTAGCTTGTTCGCGCCAGTCATTTACATTACATTCGGTTGCCATGTTTATTACTTTTCCAAATTGTTGAAAAATGTCAAAGTATTCGCTGGGTTCAATAATATGATCCTTGGATCGAACTACCTTTTCAATGTTCCCAAATACTCGGTCAGGTGGCATAAAGCTATGGCCGACCACCGGAAAAATTAGTTCAACCGTCTTAACAGTGGCTGGAGCAGTGCTTAACCATTTAACTAGCATAGTTAACATAGTTGAATTTTTATTTTGCCCGCCGCATCCGTCAGCGATAAGCCTTACTACTTTCACCGATGGAAGAAATTCTGTTTCATTTAATCGATGAAAAACCGCAGATGCTATTTCGTTGGAAGATTTTGGTCGGTCTACTTCAGACCAGGCATAAATAAAAACGTTATCTTTAGTAAGGCGGCTTTTTGATGTCCCCTGCACGATGGTAAAATTATAAATATAAAACTGGCGTGAATAATACGCTATTTGATCCGGGATCTTAGGCATCGGCAAGTTTTTTTCACAGTCAAATGAGAATACTATTACTTCCGGGTCTGTATTTTTCAGCATACCGTAGAAAGCCGAAGCCTTAAGAAGATGGAGTTTTTTCTCGGTTAATATAGCACTTTTCTCCGTGTGCTCTGTTATAAATTTTAACCTTTCCTTAAACCGTAAGCACGTGGATCATGCATCAGTCAACGGTGAACCAAATCCAATATTGTATTCGGTGTTAAAAATTGTTCGAAAGAAAGATTCCTTGATTTTATCTGGCTCACTCAAATTTGTATTATACATTCGCCATAATTTCTTTAGGGAAAGGTCACACGAAATATACTTTCTTTTCGTTTGGGAACGGCAGTAATGACTTTCAATACAAGTCAGAGACTCAATAAACTTTCTCACTGAAACTTTTTTCTCCAAAAGCTTGTGGGACGTACGGTCTCCCCCACGTCTCTCTGCTGGAAGAGCGCCATCAACCAGAAATCTTTTCGCAAGGTTACAGACGCGATCCTTTTTGATACCCAAAATCTGCAAGAACGCTGTTTGGCAGATTTGTTTTTTTTTCTTATCGTAGCAAATTATTGAGTATTTCATACTCATAGCACGGTTTTTTTTTAAATGTTCTAAAACGGTTCGCCTTTGCGGCGCTTGTAACTTCAAACTTTTAAGGATGAATGTATCTTGATCTTTTTTCGTTGTATGTTTGTAGTAATTTGAATGATATTGCTTGATGTCCCTCATGCTTAGTTCGCGACACTTAAAAACGTTACTAAATTTACCTTCGTGTTTACAAGTCGGAAACTCTGGTAGAGATGTAGGTATGTACCTATTAAGTAATAATATAAAAATAATAAACAATTAACACGTTGAATTTGGGTGTATTACCCGTTATATTCTCAAAGTATGTAAATCATTATCGGATAATAAACACTAACTTATTCCGTTTTTCTACATTACGCTTCCATGCGGCAGGATTTCTTGCTTTTTTCCTTGCTTTTCCTGCGTCCACAGGTGTTATATTTTCTTTAACAGTTTCCATATTAAATTATTTTGTGAAATTATTCTCGGACAAATTAAAACCGTTACATTACATTCAATAGCACCAGCACATTACAATAACAAACACTATACTGAAACTATTGAGAGAATAATCCTTTAAACAACAAACAAAACTAAAAATGTAATGACACGTGATCGATCACCAATGGTTAGGATTGGTTATCGTAGATATCGTTTTTTGCATTTCATATGGTTACTAAGTTATCGGTTTTTGCATTTAATCGTAAATTTTGAATTTAAATAACGCGGGAAATATCGCCTTTTGCAAGTTTTTCGTTTTGAAGTCTTATTCTACTGGAAGAGATGAGTTCAGTGATATGCATAACTCATTTTTGAAAAATTTGAAGATATTGGTTTTTGCAATTAGACCCCTCAATTGTTGATGCATCATGCAAAGTTACAACACATAGCAAGTGTCACAAATAATTTTGCTGATATAAAATTAAAATCTCCAGCCACCGCTAAGCAAACATTTTAAACCTGTGGAAAGATGGTGATACCAATACTGAAAATAAAGATTTCTGTGAATAATCCCGAAATATTGAGCGCGGGAGCTGGAATTGGATCCTGGGTAAAAGCGTGCTGTATTTTATTAAAAATTTTACTACTTTTGGTATGCCTCATTGTGAATGAGAAAAAGCTCAAAATAAGGTGTTGTAGATACTATAAAATATTAAATAAGCAAAATTGATAAAGAGCAAGAAAGAGAGACGTACCATTTTCGCGGATATATTCCACGTTCTATCGAACCCAAGCAACCTTCTAAGAAACGATAGCGACAGAAACATCTTCAATATCACCAGCAAATCACTAATAATAAAGTCTATCAGTATATTAATTGAAAAACTTTAATGGTCGGAAAGTTTAGGGTTGGATGATGATATTGTGATGCTGAATCTACCTCAAGATTTATGCGACGAAGCGGCAGATGAGTAATTAAATTTATAACTAAACAATTTATTAAGGTAGTAAGGGATAAATATCTTGAGTTTGTTTATAATTACCTTAAAACTATTCAGCCAACAAGCGTAAATTCAGAAAGAGCTTTTTCCGCTGCTCGCCAGTTATGCACAAATATACGGTCGCGGTTAAGTGATTGTACGCTCGATTCGCTTTGCTTCTTACGAGCATATTTTAATAAAAATAATGATTTGTATGTGTTTACAGAACCTAAACTTGGAGGATGGATTGTTTTATGATTTTTTAATTTTGTTTATTTAAATTACAAATTTGTTTAATTTAATTTTGTAATTTTTTCGTATTTATTGAAGATTGAACTTTAAATAAGACTAATGAGTTGTACAATAAAAATGTATAGTATATACAAAACGCATTTGGTTTTAATTTTAGAAAAAAAAACGGTAAATTACCGGCAACACCGGTATCGTTGAAATTTTTTTACCAAAAACCCGGTAAATGGATTTTGAACTACTATTGCATTTCCTATGTCCCACATTTAAATATAGTATAGACAATTATAGTCTTACCGTTGTGATCGGTGCGCAGTGGTGAATTTAGACATTCCCCCCCCCCTCCCCCCCAAATAATTGTGTATATTAGTGTTAAGTGAATCGTAAAAATGAATCCGGACGCATAAACTGAATTGCACGGCCGCAATTAACTAAAACCTATATGTTTTAACTTGTAAATTGGAATTAAATAAATAGAAATTACTTTACACGATAGAACTACGTGTGGTTCCAGGTTATATGTTATAAATCAGTTATATATCTGGCAGTAGTCATTGACCACCATTAACAACCCTTACTTTGTGCGGGCCTCCATATTAATGCTCCTATACCACGACACTACGACCGTCGTGCGTCATAACTAGCTGTTGGAACAAGGGCACACAACACCGACTATTGAAAACCCGCGTACTCGGATATTTTGGTTCTTTGTCAAATGCTCGACTCAGGTAATTTCATCATTTACCCGGGCAATTGATTCCAGCGAAATATCGGGAAAAAATTAAGAAACGTAATTATAAATAATAAATACAATTTTGAAAGAAATTTTAAAAATTAATTAAATTACAATAACTTTTGTTTCTGGCAGTAAGGCTGCGGCCAGAGAATCGGTTTCTTAGGGACTGAAAAATTCGGTTAGCTTATCGCGAGCACTATATAGAGCAGGATCGGTCCAAAATATTGCATTACAAAATCTTGCAATAACAAAATCTTGCATTACAAAATATAGCAATTATTTCTCATTTTAGTGGGCGTAATTAAAAAATATTAAATCCATTTTGAAATTCATAATATGTATTTATACAAACTAAAGCGAAACCAAACAATAATAATTTTATAAAAAAAAATTAAAATAAATATTTTAAAACAATAAAATGAACAATTTAATTCAGTAATATTCAGAATTATGTTTTGGGCAATTCTCTTTAAATATTCAATTTTCCCAAGTCTCGCTCGTTTTTGTATGATTTTTTTATTCTTTTATTTTTTGTGATTGTGTGTTTTAACTCTACGAACGGACTATCTGGAAAAAATGTACAGCTTACTAAATGACGATTCCACGTACGTACAAACTGCTAGAGACATATCGACACCAATAGAGACGAAAATAAATTCAATGGTAAAAGAATGGTAGAATTCTGGAAATATTGACTTGAAAACAAGGAAAAATTTAACGAGTTACACCGCAGTCATTCCAAAATTATATGGTTTACCAAAAATCCACAAACCAAATTTGCCGTATAGACCAATTGTCAGTTCCATAGATGGTCCCACATATTCTTTAGCATCATTTTTAGGCAATATTCTATAACCTAGTGTACACTCAAAAAAAAAGTTTACTAAAATTAAAGAAAAAATGGAGTATATTTAAAAAAACTAGGTCTTGATTTCGAGCCGAAGGAGTAGGGTTATTAAAAGAAACACATATTGTCCATTATTTTATCGAAATGTTAATTTCTTGTTATGAAAGACAACTTGTCTTTAATACAAACACATAACGAATATATTTAAAGCAATCATTTACTTTTTATGAATCGTAGACGAATCGTTGTTTTAAAGAATAGCAGCCGCTTATTTAAGGAAATCATTTTAATATCAAAGGGAAATTTAAAGCAAATAACTTAATTTTAATGGAACACAACCATCAACTTAATTCATTTTAATTCTTAAATTTTGATAGTGACTCCTTTTAAATTAGGCTTCTTAGGAGTTGATTTAAAGAAGGTGTTTTCTTAAATTCAAGGCATCTTAAATTTAGGTACGTTTCTTAAATGTAAAAGTAAATAGATTAATTATAAAGAGATCGTAGGTTTAAATAAAAGACTTATTATTATTTACATCAAATACTTCGTTTATTCGATCGCAAGACATTTTTCCGTCATAAAATTGATATTAATGCTGCTTTGTTGAAAATATATTAAACATATTTAAAATGTAATGAATGTAATAAAAAACCAATTTTAATTCTTTACAAATTTGTGTTTAAACATAAATAAATTCAATTATAATACTTAATAACTAATTACAGAAACTACTTAAATTGCTAATTGTTTAATAATTAATTATTGATTGTTATTTTAAAATAATATATATATATATGGCTTTTTAATACGTAATGCCTTTTTACCTGTTGGTAAATCATAAATAAAAATTGGAGGATGTTCAACATCTTTTACATTTTTTATTTCAAATAATTCAGTTTCATTTTTTAACACATATCCCAAAATATGATAATTGTACTCAAATAGTACATTTTGACATAAAAAGTATATCTCTGTCGACAATTTAAAAATTTCTCTTATTTGATAAAATTTATAAGTATTTTCAACTAAAAAATATATAAAGCAGTCTCTTTTATATTTTGTGCTTTTAAAATTTATTGCTTCAAAGTATTCGTCATTTTCATTGATATTAAAAGAAGGCAAAAACAAGAGCTTAATTTGTTCATAGAATTTACTAAATTTCAGTTTTCTTCCAGCTTTCAAAACATTCCAGTGTGTAAGATTAAAATTTAATACATCGTGTGCGAATGAAAACATATACTTAAGAGAAAATGTTAAAGGTGGATTTTTTCTTGTATTAATAACATTGAAGTATCGTTTCCAAGTTTTGTGAACAGATTCAAAACGGAAAGCCCATAAATCCCTCAAAGGCCCAGCCAGTTTTATAATCATCGGGTAATGGACCATTAAATGATGTTTGAGTTTTAAATGATCATTAAATAGTTTCAAGTATTGCTCATGATGCGCTTAATTAAATTTTTTAGTTGAAGAATATCGTCATCGGAAAATTTTGACCCAACGCAAAGGTTTACTATAGACAAAATATTTAATAAAAAATGCCAAACTTTATCATTATTCGGAATTAAGTCCCCAATAATGAGAGGTAAGAAATGAACAAAACACCACATTTCACTGGCACTCATGTTAAACTTAGACTTATTTAGATGTTCTTTCGTGATTGGCTTAGAATAATTACCGATTTCGTCTACGTTATAGCTAAAACCTTGTTTTCGAATATTTAAAATTTCAAGAGTTATGAATTTATTGGAAATCATATATGAAAAAACATGAGCAAGATCATAATTCAAAACACCTTCGAATAAGAGTCGTGCATAATATCTACTGCATAATTTTTAACAACATGAAACGAATTTAAAGAATTGAAAACAGAATTTTCATAGATACCGGTAATTGTTGAATCGTTCATAGCCACTTGTTCATTATAAGATGAAATAGATCGAACGGTACTTTCATTTTCTTTGCATAAAACTTTTGTCTCATCGGAATTACAAGTGCAAAATCTGCAAAATACTTTAGAAGAAAAAGATTTATTAAACCCTAAAGTGCAATTTAATGCCAAATTATCTCCCAGAATTAAATCTAATTTAAAATGAATATCACGTCCGTTTATTTGAATTGGAGAATTTTCTATCGAATTTAGTTCTTCAATAAATGTGTGGAAGCTTCTTTCGTTACCAAATGACTTTACGTCTTTTGATTTAATAATGGCTGCTAGAAAATAGTGAGCCAGTTTTGATTTTATAAATTCGGGAGCTGTCGGAAAAAAGTACACAACCACTCAGTTCAAGTATGTGAACTGAGTGGATTGTTCATTTCTATATCATCTATGTAAACGAAAAAGGGAATAACAGTTCTATTTTCAAATGTATTGGATTTTTCCTGCCAAATTCTACAATTTATAAAATTTCTTATTTCTTTAGACTTCTCCAATTTATTCATATTCTCCAGATACAAATTTAAAATCCCAGGTATTTCAAAATATTTTCTAATTAGAAAGCTCATGGGTAAAATAACGCCTTTTGCTACTTTAGATCCTAATGTTACTTGATAATTTTTAATAATGGTAGAAATACTATTATCTATGTGAATTATTTTAGGATATATAAATAAATCATTTTTGCTTAATACTTGTATAAACTTATATTCCGTTTTATGATCTTGGAAAGGAGAGTGGCATAAGTTGATTAAATCGTTAACTGTGTTTCTAAAGGTTTCTGAAATGACTTCAGATTGAATTAAGAGTTCAAGTTGTACACCAAATGCTGAAGTTAAAACTGCAATATCTTCTTGCAGTTCAATGGCTTGCTTTCTTGGAAGATTGCACTTAGAAAAATATTTACAAGAAAATTTTAATATTTTGCTTTTGACATCTTGAAAATTGTTATTTATTAGTGATAATTTACTTTGGTTTATTTCAGTTAGCATTACTTGCGAATCATTATTATTTATATTAATAGTTGAATTTGTGATATTTTGAATTTTTTCTGTGTTTTGATTTATAATACTACTATTTAAGTCATAAGAATATTCAACATTTTGTCCAGAAAAAGAGTGTTCTTTATTGGCAGTTATAACAAATTTACAATGATTTTTAATATGTTTTGAAAAATTCCGAAATCCAGTAAAACCTTGTCCACAATTTAATATTCCACAAATATAAGTAGAATTTGGTAAAAGAAAATGAATGTTTTTTAAATGGAAAAAGAATCTAGAAGTATCATTAAAATTTTCAAAACAAACGAAGCATACACAATTCATTTTTATATTCAATTAGATTAAGTGTCAAAAATATTTTAAGGTTTTAATTAATTACAAGCAAGTCGGAAGTAAAAACACATTTTTCAGCAAAATAATCTATTGCGGTTATTAATTTGGAATTTTTAGGATCGGTGGGTAAATAAATTTCGTAGAAAAATTTTTGAATAAAAGTCCAACATAAAACTGACTCCACTGGATATTTTAAATGAAAAATGTGAAAAAGCTTAAAGCAAATATCTATTGCTTTTAAAAAAGTTGGAACTTCATAAATTATATCATTAACATATACATAAAATCCTCTTATATTAAAAAAGTCATTACCTAGTGGGCTGAATAGTTTTTTTAGCTTTATATGCACTATCAATTAAATCTATTATTTTGACATTTACATCATTGGACGTTTTAACGAGATAAACACAGCTATTTTGTGAATCCTTAATTGTTGGTTTTAAGATTCTCTTTTTACTGGAGTTGGCTTCGATGACGACACTTCTGTGCGTAGGTGTTATGATTGCGTGTAACAAAAGAAATATGTTAACGTTGAACGAATCTAAAGAAAAAAGAAAACAACTCTGTAAGATTTAGGTAATTTATAATTTAAAGATTTTCTACCTTCTGTAACAGTGGTCTCAGCTAATTGGTGAAGCAAATTCACACTTGAACAATCCTTCAATTTTTCTTTAAAAAATATGGGTGCTTGTTTAGAAAATTCTTTCCATTTGTCAAATAAATATTGCTCTTTTCCATTGTAAATATGTTGGAAATCAATTTCAACCTGTCGTATAAAATTAAGATCAACACTAGTTATTACTACTTAAACATATATAGTTAAAAAAAATTACCAAAGTATGTCCAAAAGATTGTTTATACAACTTCCATTGCTGCACAATATCTATTATTTTACTTTTCTTTAAATGAAGCTCCCGATATTTCGCGGTTTCCTTCCAATATTTAAAAATAGTGTCAATCGGCTCGATGTTGTTATTTAACCAATTTTGTTTAGATTTAAGTTCCGTATCGTCAAAAGCTGTGAAATATGGAGGTTGGAATAAAATAACAAAATTTCAAATTAGTGACTAAATATTGATTAATCAAAATTACTTAGATTTTTTTCGTTTTCTGCAATTTCAATTAGATTTTCTGATGCCTAGAATGTAGACGCAGAGTGCTTTTTAAAATTAGGATCTAATTTTCTAAATTTTGTTAGACAATTATGGTATTTATTATACATAAGCCCTCCAGGTTTTGTGTTTTTACGGTGGAAGTAATATATATCCTGTAAAATGAAAAAAATATAACATATGCTAAACGATTTTTCTATTTTAATTCCGCGGAATCTGAATATGTCTTAAGTTGTAATTTATTGGTACACAAAACAAATTTACAGCTTAGAGATAAAAGAAAACGCTATTGGTCAAAACGCATAAACTGAAAATTAGCTTACCTCGTTTTCTTTCGGAAAAATTTTTCCGATTTGTTGACTTAAACTTTTAAAGTGAGCTGGCTTTACTGTAAATGCGTTTTGATGGACAAGTTGTTCTACGATAAGTTGGGTTAAACTATTTCTATAATTATCATTCAAGCTGGTGTTGGTTTTATAATAGTTAATTATACTCCGTCCTAAGTGAGTTGTATCCAGTAATTTTTTAACATCAAAAACCTAGACTCCTACAAATTTAAAATTTAAGTACAAAATTGTATTAAAATATAAACAAAATTTTATTAATATTTAAACTTACATTGTCACTATTTGTTTCTTCCAAGAATTGATCAAAACTGCTGGTTCTAGAAATAGTTGAATGATTTTTGAAGACTCAATATATGTACTTAACCGATTTTCAAATTTTGTCTTAGCGCCTAGATCTTCGTCTTTATTAAATATTTGATCAATGTGGCGCTCTTTTAAAATTTTGAATGTTTCAATATCTACACCACAATCTATAAATTAGTAAAGAAATCATTGTACACTTAATAACACATCAGAGAAATAATTATTAAAAATTAATTATTCAAAAACTTAAGTACAAAATATACTTACATTGAAATCTTTCAAAATATTTGTCCAATTCCCACGATTTAAGTAATTGAAATACTTCAACAAAACGTGCTTCAATTACAAGAATATCTCCAGAATATTCGACGGAAGATAACGGTATTTCATTCATGTCCACATTAATATTATTTTCACTTATATTTTTAAATACTATTTATTTACACTTGAATAATATTATATAGAATAAATTTTCACTAAAATATGTGTAATTTTAAATAAACCAATAAATCTATTACCAAACTACAATCACTTTTTGATTAAAATAGATAACAATTGCACAAATTTTAATGATAATTGCACCACACGCTTAACTCAAATGAGAAATACACTAAAATAACTAATTTAAAATGATAGTGAGAGAAAAAGACGAAATTTATTTTTTATTTTCGTGGAAACTCATTAAATATATCTTTAAATCAAAGAGTGTGCCTTTGGTTTCAGTAAATAATCTCCTTACATTAATGCCAGACTGCTTTTATTTGAAGGCGATAAGGAATATTCACCGTTAATATCTGTTTCTAAATTTCACGAAGTATTTAACCCATAACGCATAGAATAAAGATATAAGCCATTATTTAAAATATGTATTTTGTTCGAAAGAAAATGTAATCTTGTGTATATATATATATGCATATGTATATGAAAAGTAAATATTATTTACCACAAAGAAAAGTTTATGGAATTTATTAATGAATCTTCAGTATGCAAACACAATACAATATGCAGTCATTGTTTTTACACAATCAATCCTATAGGAAAGACAAATTCTTACATACAAAATTCTGAAGATTTCAAAAATAAAATTAGTAATGTTACGATCCCACCAAATTTTCTGTTAATCTCTTTGGATGTTACGTCTTTGTTCACGAACGTCGATAGCCAAATTGTCAAAAATATTATAAGTCAAAATTGGAGAAATATAAAGAAAAATGCTAAATCAAAATTAACAAAAATTCAATTTTTCACTGCTTTAGATATCGTTTTGCACAATTCTCAATTTTCTTTTGACAACAAAATTTATAAACAAATTTTTGGCTCACCTATGGGCTCACCAATAAGTCCGATAATAGCAAATTTATTGATGGAAAATTTGGAAAATTCGGTTTTAAATTCATTATAATTTTCAACCAGTGTTTTACTTTAGATATGTGGACGATATAATTACGAGCATTACGGCAATACCAATAAACAAAATTGATTCATTTTTAGAAAAATTTAATTCGAAAAACAACAGAATAAAATTTACCTTAGAAAAAGAAGTAGAGAACAAACTTTCATTTTTGGACATTCTGCTGATTCATGAACCAAATGGCAAAATTACGTGTGAGTGGTACCACAAAAATACTTGGTCGGGTAGATATTTAAATTTTCATTCTTGGCTTCCCAACAATTATAAAATTAACACCATTAAAATTTTGACCCAAAAAATTCTAAAACTTTCCGATACTAAATTTCACAATAAAAATTTAAAAATTCTAAAAGATACATTATGTCGAAACCAGTATCCGGAAAAATTGGTAAACCAAATAATTTGGAAACAAAAAAATTCCCATACAAATTTTAATTCTCGATCAACAAATGAAACCACTAATAATTTGGCCATTCCCTACGTTAAAAATCTTTATGAAAAAATCAAAAATCTTTTCAAAAATTATAACTTTAAAATTATAGGACGTGCAGCTACAAGTTTCAACAACAACTTGTTTTCTAAAACTAAAGATAAAACACCTTTAAAGAAACAATCAAACCTTGTTTATTAGGTACAATGTAGTTGCAATGCTACTTGCACAGGACAGACGAAACAATTTTTAGAAAAAAGTTTTTACCAACACAAAAGTGACATAAATAAAGATCAACATTTAAGCATTAGTGCACTTACACGACATCTGAAAAATACGAACCATCAAATCAGTTGAGATAACATAAAAATTCTCGACAAAACAAAAAAATTTTAGGAAAAGATCTATTTTGGAAATGCTACAAATTAAATCAAGTACAAATTCAATAAATGTCATTGAAGATTACGCGTATATTGGTAACTCTTATGATTTGTTCATTTAAATTGTTTTTTGCCTCATGCAATTTTATTTTTAGTCAATTGTACAAACGTTTCTATATGAAAGCGCATTAGCAAGGTTTTTTTTCGAAAATACATGGCTGGGCGTTTCCATGAAAAGTCGGTTTTAATAAAAATTTGTGATTGCTTTATTTTTTTAATTTATGTATAAAAGAAGGAATTTTTGATATATATTTTTCATTACGCTTTTGAAAATGAACTCGAATAGGGTTCGAAAGCTAAAGCTTTAATTAATTAAAAGAGAAATAAAAAGAGCCCTAAACCAAATAAAAATTGTTTACTTTATGTATTAGTATCTATTTAATCATTTGAAGCCTCTTTTATAGAGCACGAGCAATGCTAAACATAGCATACCGATTAAACAATTACAAATTATTATTTTATTATGAAGCAACGTACAAGTGGCAATGTCATAGCTCGCTTAAATTTTTGATATTTTGGTATTGTTGTGTACCTACTTTCGTTTTTTGAGTCACTTGCACTACACATGCATACTTTCTATGCTTTTCCATTTCCGCCGCTCGTACCGGATTTTCCGTGTTTTTTTCTTACATTCAATTTTTGATTTACCCCCGTTAAAGATATTTTCACATTAACAATTGAAATTAATTTGAAATTTTACGACTTTAATTTTTTTTAGTCAAAATTCAACAACTTGTGTGATTTTGCACAGCTCGTTCCGCAAATATCCTAAACGTTACACGCATTGAATGACTTTTTAGATTTTGTGTTTATTACTTCTAAACAAATTTTTGTATTTGTTATTAGGAAATAATCAATCGACAATCATTGTTTACAGGAGAAAACTCTTCAAACATAAATGTGAATAATAGTCAAAATGAGTTGCAGTATCTCGATAAAACCTCAACTAACTTATTTATGTATAGAGATAATAACAGCGACTGATAATTAATATGATGGCGGCTCTTGGTCGGAACTATTAGACTTCTATAAGATATACACAGGAGGTATTATCCCACTCTCCAAAATATAATATTTAATAAATTAAATGGAGGAGACGCATATATTAGCAGCAAAAATTGATTTTGGCGTCGTGGATCTTCAACTAAAACTTTTTACAAAACTAACATTTGTGGACAAATCTTATGTTATGAGATAACTATAGACTTTCTGCGATATAATACCAACGTTAATTCGGTTAAGAACGAAGAAATGAACTAAATGTTATAATTTTATGTGATATTTATCGAAATCCCCCCCTTAAAAATTTTGTGTTTGTGACTAAAACAATTTTGCCTGTGTAATGAAAGCATTCAACAGGTTAATACTGTGTAACCATGAAGAATTAATGAAAATTACAATTTGTCTGTCTCACGAAACACGAACAGTTCCAATCAGAGATTTTCAGCACATTATTATTACACAAAGTATATACCTGTACAGGGATTATGTATACATACGAATTTTACAGTATAATTATAATTATGTTATGTGGCGGCCATAATAAAGTCTCATGTGAAATACTTTATTATTGTACATTCTGATACCTTTTAATTTCATGACAACATACTGGTATAGTTGTTAAACACCATAATAAATTATATCCCATTATCAAACCATTCTCGGTAACGTTTTAAAGATTAAAGATAAAAAAATAAAATAAAAATATGTAACATACGTAAACACTAAAATAAATGTAATGTGTGTACCATAAAAATGTATAATTTAATCGATCTTGGTTGTAATGCTTATACCGTTACTTTATATTTATGAATCGATCGAACATGAATTCCACTGTACCTACTACTCAATTTCCCGAAGGAAAATGAAAATATAATTTCGATAAAATATTTTACTAGAAAATATACGTACTCAAATATGTATTACATAATAAATACATGTACGTATGTATACACTAAATTTACAGTAATCCCCCGATATTCATTCGTTTTCACAAAACGAGATACCCTAACACAATTTAAGTAATTTTCCTTTCGATTTACGTTCTCAAAAAAAATTTCGTATTCATCCAATATACATCGCATTAATAACCTGAGTGTATTAATGGTATGGGGGCTCATTCATAAAATCTACTTAGGTAAAGTGTTGAAAAGAAACATAGGCTCAATATATGAATTCTACGGCCCTTCAATACAAAAGGTAGATTGGAACGTTGGATAATTAAAATTTTGAGAAAGAAGGATGGCATTTTAAATAACTTGTAATTTGTTTCTAACATTGAAAATGTTAATAGCTTGGTAACTTCGAGACATAAAAATCGTCACAAACAATTGAGACACAAAACCGATATATTGGCGTTAAACTTGGTTATTTCTAAACGAATTTTGATGAAATTCTGCGTACACCCTTTTTTACATAACAAAGCCTAAGGTTAGTAAATGTTTCTTAATATTAAGGAATCGACCCGGTTCCAGACACATAATTAGTCGGTAGTTAGTATGTTTTTTTAGTAATACTCGTACATATAAAAATGTACATATATGGTAAAATAGTTGGCACAAGGAGACACAATTTCTGAACTACGTGTCCGCTAGATGCTTAAAGTTGAATGAGGTTTCTGTGGTATTTCTGAAAATTCATATTCTAAAATTAATTAATTATCGCTAAATATGACTTTAAAAATAAAAACCAAGCTAAAAACTTATTAGAAACTCTAAAACCCTCATATTTTAGTTTGCTGAATCAGATTTCTGGATTTTCTGAAGTAATCATAATTAGTTTAAATTTAACTTAAAGGTTTTAAAACAGTAACTCAGAGCCTACCTAACCTAATAAATATAATTAGTATCAGTTAATTATTCATATGATTTCTGCCATACACAGAAAAAAAACGGAGTTTCCCAGACTCCGATTCGGTGTCACATAGTATCCCACCGATCGGATACAATTTTCCATTATCCAAACGGTGTATTTATTTTAGACATCTTTTACTTTTATCGGATAGAAATGTTTACACTAAAAAAATTGAAATTACTATTTAAGGACATTTTTTTATACCCAATGAACAAATAAACTCACTTTTGATTGATTATTCTTTTATGCATTTTCAGATAATTTTAAAAACGAATATAGGATAGAATAGAAAGATTATTTAAAAGTCAAAGCTCAGCACCATTATTAGTTTACACCATTCGAAATAAAAAAATATCAGTGAAAAAGTGTGAATAAAACTGGCCTTTTGGATAATTTGAAAGAAACACATTGGGCGCTTTCAGTTCCCACAACATGTTGTCATTGAAAATTTACTGATGGAAAAATTGACAATCGATCTATCACATTGCCATGAAATTTTCTATAAATCGGTTGCATTCAGGAAATAACATGATTGTTTTACTCAACATGTTGCAAACAGTTGGCGGACCTGAAAGCGCCCATTGTTTGCATTTTTTATTATTATTGTTTTATTTTATTTTATTAAATTGTATATACAGGGTGTCCGGGTTTGGGATGCTGATCCGTCATGGGGTGATTCCTTGGTTCATTCTGAGAAACAAATCGTATGTGGAGGGGGGATCCATTTTTGGTATCCTTTGAGATACACGGTGTTTAAAAAATTTGGTTCAGAAAAAAAGTACACCCAAATATTAAACTATAACTGCTAAAATATTTATCGGAGAGCAACCAACTTAGTCTTATTTGGTTGGTAATCGTATAGGCTATTATTAAGGTTGAAGTGGCTGTCTTGTATCTGCATCCGTTTGAGAGCTATGGTGATTTAAAGTAAAAAAAAATATTTGTTTTTTATAAAATCGAGTTTTTCTAAAAAAAAACGTAATAATTTTTTCTTTGGTTTATTTAATTTTAATTTGTCATGATCTCCTCTACAATCCCTCAATACAAAGTTTGGGTCGAGGAGTTATAAAAGGTGCTCAAAATGCCCTCCTTGTGATTGAATACATGCTAATATTCGTTTAAGTATGCCTTTGGTTATTTCAATTCTTGGTAATTCTTCCCTTATCTGTTGTGCTGCTATGTGTATTCGTTGTATAAGTTCTTCTTTTGTTTCAATTTCTTTGGAGTATACAAGCGCCTTCATCCTTCCCCATACATAAAAATCCAATACCGTAAGATCGGGGGATCTTGCAGGCCAATGAATTGGACCATTACTTCCAATCCAATTATTTGGATAATTTTCGTTAAAAAAATTCCTAACATTATTATGGTAGTGACAAGGTGCACCATCATGTTGGTATGTATGCGAGAATCTACTTAAAATGGGAACATCATCAAAAATGAGTGGCAAATCGTTTTGTAAAAATTGTAAATAACGTTCACCATTTAATCTAGGTGGTAATATGAATGGTCCAATTAATTTATCGCCAATTACACCAGCCCATACGTTTACACTGAATCGGTGCTGAAATGATATTTGTTTTTTCGAATGACGATTTTCAGCAGCCCACGTGTGTAGATTGTGAAAGCTTGTTATGCCATCTCTTATGAATTGAGATTCATCCGTCACAAAACTCCAATCTTGTAGTGCGGTCTATCGGTAATAGTTGTTGAACGGGTGTTGTATGGTATGGATGAAGATTCACCATGTGCAATACTTGATGAATTTGATAGCGAGAGACGTTTAATTGTAAAGCGAGCCTCCTTATGCTAATAGAAGGATTTGCTGTTACATTACGGATTACACCTTCGTCGACATCCAAATGGTTTGGTGAGACTAAATGGGGCTCCGCCCGGGTATTCGATCTTGTTACGATATTTGGCAGTCTCCTATGAATATTTATAAATACTCTTGCGTCAGGAATGCAACGTGTTGGAAATCTGAGTTGATATTCATTGCTGCATTACCATCGCAAAATCCGTAAACAAAATGGATATCAATGTACTCCTCACCTAAGAACTGTGCCATTATAATATTAATTTTATTAAATTAATTAAAATTTTGATTCACAACACTGATACTCGTACAACACTAGATAATATCTCGAAACTAATGACTGAATCTGAAAATATTTAGTTTTTGTTTTTTCAACATTTAAACAAATGAGTTGATAATCATCGCCTACTGTTTTACAGATTAAAATAAAATTGGTAAAATATTAACACTATAACATCTCTTAATTAGATTGAGAATAAACGGAATACGAAGAAAACTATGGCACGTGGGTACAAGTAATATATTGGGGGATTGTAGAGGAGATCATGACAAATTAAAATTAAATAAACAAAAGAAAAAATTATTACGTTTTTTTTTAGAAAAACTCGATTTTATAAAAAACAAATATTTTTTTTTACTTTAAATCACCATAGCTCTCAAACGGATGCAGATACAAGATAACCACTTAAAACCTTAATAATAGCCTATACGATTACCAACCAAATAAGACTAAGTTGGTTGCTCTCCGATAAATATTTTGGAAGTTACAGTTTAATATTTGGGTGTACTTTTTTTCTGAACCAAATTTTTTAAACACCCTGTATCTCAAAGGATATCAAAAATGGATCCCCCCTCCACATACGATTTGTTTCTCAGAATGAACCAAGGAATCTCCCCATGACGGATCAGCATCCCAAACCCGGACACCTTGTATGTGTTTTTCATTTTTATTTATTCTGATTAAATGATGTCATATTTAGAAACTATAAACTTGTTTGAACCTTGCGTGTGGTAATAAACTCGAACGAACTCTTAAATTCTAAATTTTCTAATTTTATAGCATTTAATTCATTACTACGTTTGGTTTCATATGCATTTAAATTATAGCTAAAGCAAATCGTTTTTAGTAAACGATAAAAAATATATATTTCATCTTTGTTTTCAATTAAATGTTCTATTGAACCAAATAATGGGTAACCTGAATTCATTGGGTCCCTTTTAATTATACATATAACAAAATTTGTTTTAGATAAACAACCATAATTGATTTCTTTTAGAATATTAATTTCATCATTCTGATCAAAATTTAGCTTAATTTTAATATTTTTCAAATTTAAATTTAAACTGTTAAATGTAAAAATGTCGAATTTATTGCTTTCGTAGTTAATGTAATTTGTTTGTTGGTGCTTTGAAGCTAAAAGTTTAGTTATGCTTTTAAAATTACGGCTTGTCCTTGACATTTCTTTAAATTTAGCATGCTTTCCCTCGTAACGCATTGTCCATATATTTGTTAAAGTACCCATTGTGTGAATAATAGGGTAATAGTGAAGTACTAAGTAATGTTTAGGAATGACGTTGTGCCCAGGAAATTTAGCAATGAATGCTTTATGGTGTTCTATAATTAACGTTTTAAGTCTTTCAATTGTTTCATGATTTAATTCTGGTGAAAATAAAATGTTGGTTATTTTAATGAGAAGTAAAATAACATTAAATTTATTGAGAAATTCGGAGTCTGCCTTTCCAGTTAAATCGTGAATCAATATTGGGAAATATCTCAGTAAACACCAAAACTGTGATGCCGTCTGTTTTAAATTTTTAGTTTTGGTTTCTAAATTGATTAACGAAGGTATATTGGAACGGTTAAGATAATCAAAATTAGCACCTTTAATTTTAACTTTGCTTAGGTCAGATCTTTCAATCCATAAGAAGTCACCTTTAATTCTTTTATTAAAATCATCTACAGAAATTAATTTCCTCTCTTTAGTTAAATACAAAAGAAATAATTTCAGTTCATACTGCTCAATGCCTTCTAGTATGTCGTGCATTATGTCGACACTGTGTGATTCGAACGTATTATAATAATTAAGATCATTTAGATGGCAAAATTTTTGAAGTCCAAAATCTCGACCAGAAACATAAAGAATATAATCGTTTCTATTTTGCAGCACCCCTGGTTTAAAGGTTACTGATTTCTCTAAATCTTTCGAATGGGTTCTACAGAAACGTTAAAAATAATTTGAGTTAAACGATTCATTTAACCCATACAAACTATTCGCTGAAAGGTTATCATGGCTTAAAGCGAATATTGTACCCTTGATTTTAATTAAATTCCCTTTATGTTGAATGGAAATACCTTCGGTTTCGAGCGTTTTAATATCATGTACAATGGGTTCAAGAATGAGATCGTAGCCGTATTGTTTTACATCAGCATTATGACAAAGGCCAACCAAATCGATATTTTTGAACAAGCTATTGTTGTGATAGTCAAGATTTAAAATGGTCATATAAAATGCTAAAATTTTGTGAATACCCGTTTTGCTTCCTAACGGATGTACCACTTCGAATTCATCGCAATATATTTGTAAATGAAAACTCGGGCTAGATGAAAACAATTTGTGTTTTTTTAAAGTAACTACATTGCGTGTAATGAAATTTATTACTGTCACTAGAATAATCTTCTAAAATTTTACTCATAAAATTTTCATTTTCGCAAAAAAATTTTAATGTTTCTAAAATTGACACATAGGAAAAGGTATTAATGACAGGACGGTGACAGTCATAAATGTTTTGTTTCTGATTCCATCTCCTGTCATTCATAAAGCGATTTCCCTGGGCGAAGGAACTTTAGTAAAACTTTCTTTTTTTCTTAAATATGTAGTTTTCTGGAGCTGGAACGGGTTTCTTAAAATAAGTAATTCCGGTTGTAAAAATTCATTCAATATCTGGTAATTCTATTAATTGAGTAAAACAAGCAAAGGATTCTAGTATCGCATTTGTTTGGTGATAATTTAAATTTAATTGCAATAGTTTTTCTAAAAGTTCCTGGTCTAATTTTTGTAAAATACTCATATCATGACAAGTAACGTGAGTATATGACATATAGTTATGAGGGCATGTATAAGTCGTAAATGTCTGATATACAATTTATGGTCTTTAAAGGTTTGGACACATTGTTTTAATTTACATAAAAACATATTAATTTTATACGTACTCGTAGGTATACAAAAATTCAACAAAATAAAGCAAGAAATTAAAGAAAATTGTCAAATCCTGTTTGAATAAATACAACTTAAGATTAGTAATGCCCATAATTAAAGGAACATTTTAGTTATTTAAAATATTTTTTAATTCCTTTAATCTGGGGGTTAAAGTTGAATGCCCCATTTTTAAAATTCCTTCCTGAACAAATAAAAAGAAAGAATGCAAGTTCTCAGGGTACTTCCAATTGAAAACGAAGTATGCCTTGAATAATGACATAAAGTATTCTATAGAGGATAAATTATTTGTTAGTGGCAACTCCTTTCCGTCTATCTTGATGTTCCCTGGAGTAATAATTTTTCGGGATGCTCCACGAAAAATTAAGCGCGGATGTATCAAATTATGTTCTGATAGTGTTTTGGTCTGTAAAAATCATATTTTATTAATATTTGGAAGACAATTAGATTCGGTATAAAACTCTCCTTTTCAAAAATAAAAAATTGATAAATCAATGGATTTGTTTTTTTCCCATAGGTTCGGCACAGTCTCGATGGAACAATTAAAACAGTGATATTACTATCGAATTCTGAAATTAAATTTAAAATTTAAAAAAATAAATAGCATTGTATTTACAAAAATATTTTATAAGTGCTCCTAAAACTTTTTCCAATGTAAATATTTTCTACCATCTTTCATGTGCTTAGCAGGAGACCTTATAGCACATAAAAACATACCTGGGGTGCTATTCTTGAAACATTACGAAAACTTTCGTATTGCGAGTTAGTGTTAAAGTATTACGAAAACCCTAAAATCGTATTCTTGAAATCGAATTACGAAAATTTTCGCAACGGAACGTTACTAAAATTTTCGTAATGGTTTTTTCGTTTCCCATTGCATTTCGTAATGAAATCATTTGGATTTTTGTGTTAATTATATTGATAAGGATGTTCATAAAACTCAATATTTTCTATTCTCAATATTTTATAAAAAAGTGAAAACAAAAGCGTACCTTTTTTTCTTTGTTTCACGTGTTCTTAAAAATATCTATTATTTATTTCGAGATAACGATGTACATAATTATATGCATTCGGCTTTGTTTACTACCTATCTAGAACAAAACCATATTTTCTTCTAAATTTTTGTATTTACATGTCGTATACCTAAATCTTGGGATATTTTTTTAAATGCTTGACCACTTTCTAATTTTAAACAATACGTGTAAGGGTAAGAGATTTTTTCGTAATTGACAATTGGCTATAGCGGACAAAAATGGAATATGTGATTCAATACAACAAAAATATGTTAGTTAAAGCTAAATTGCCTATTTAACTTTTATATTTATTTGTTAAAATTGTAATGATTGGAAATTAATTAATGCAATGTGTAATTTAAAGTGTGATTTTTATCATTCATTAGTTCATTTGGAACAATTTTGTTTTATCATTTTAAATGCCGTGTCTTCAAACATTACGAAAATTTTCGTAATGCACAATATTTTCGTAATCGTAATGGTGAAATCATAAATTAGTATTCTTGAAGCCATTACGAAAATAACGAAGAGAGGAATAAAAAACTAAGAAGATTTCGAAAGAGATGATTAAAAATGTTAGTTTAGTATAACTGAGAATATTAAGCGAAGCGGACGCTTTCTTTACTTAAAATTATAAATTGTTGTGAATTTTTGTCAATAATGGCTTATTTATTTAATATTAAATTAAATATATTAAAAATGATTGTGTATGCTACTTTTTCTTTTAAAGGAAAAATTACTTCGGTCTAAAAATACCAATGTATTGAAATTTTGTCAAAAATGGCCAAAAATTTGTTTGATCCCAAATCATTTATCTCGACGTTTTGAAAGTCCTTGAGTCCGAAAAAAAAAAAAATTATAATAATAAGGTCTGTCCGTCTTTCTGGACGTCTGGATGTCTGTACCCATGATATCTCGAGAATCGCTTATCCGATTTAGAATTTTTTTTTCCAAAAATCTGTTTTTATGGTACGGCGGTACATATGATTGTATGATGGTACGATTGAACGATGATATAATGTTATGTCGTGTATGATGGCATGATGGTTTGATGGTATGGTAGTACGACGATATGATCCTATGCAATGCCACTACATAAAAAGCCATGAAAAAAAAAAACTTGTAGTGGTGTTAAGGCAATAAAGATTTTTATTTTCCAATGGAACGTAAACACAATCATATGGGATTTTGTGTTGCCTTTATTTTCAATTTAAATGAAAATTTTTATTGATAAATAGAAATAATTTTAAATTAAATACAATCTGTTTCGTCGGCAAGTGACCCTTTGTGTGTTGGTGATAGCTTTTCACATTTTTCATCATATCTCCC
Source organism: Tipula vernalis (assembly GCA_958295665.1). Taxonomy (NCBI): domain Eukaryota; kingdom Metazoa; phylum Arthropoda; class Insecta; order Diptera; family Tipulidae; genus Tipula; species Tipula vernalis. The sequence goes on along the minus strand of OY282560.1, from coordinate 216,035,911 downwards.
AAGTTATGGGCTCGATTTTAATTCTGTTTGCGGTTTTTTAAAGCTTTTGAGTCACTTTATTGGTTAATTTGCACACTAAGCCAGGTTTTTGTAAAGAATGTAACAAATTATGGGAAAATCACATTTTTTTACTTAAACGATTTTTTTATTTAAAAAAACCTCTACTTTTTAAAAAAAATGAACTGTAAGTCGAAAAAACGTCCCATGGCATGGTTATTTTATTTATAATTATTAAAACATTGTTACTACCTAACTCATAAAATATTCGAACACCAATTTGTCGAAAAAATGGCGTTTGTAGCCGTTTAGGTATAGTGATGTTATCTAACCAAATCTTTTAAATGATCGAAAACTCAAATTGGTAAGTAATATTAAATAGTTCAGTTGTTCGCTAACCAATCGTGTGACACTTTCACACATGTACTCTCAGTGTTTTGTGTTTTAACAATTTTAAGTTTGTGTGAAAATTAAAAGGACAGTTTGTGTTAAGTAAACGCTTAATCATTACAATGACACATTTGCGTGATCCACCACCTTCTCATGTAGCCAATATGCATTTTGTAAACCTGTTCTCTAATGGAAATGCACGCGTTGCTGTCGAAAAATACAGGCGTCGATATCCAACAGGCCAGTACTTGGGTATAGGACATTCATTGCAATACATCGACGTTTTCCTAAACAAGGATTATTCCAACAACAACACGAGTCCAGCGTGAATATTAACGTACACGTTGGAAGAGGATTTATTACGATTAATACGCGCTGAACCTACGACAAGTATCAGCCGCCTGTCTATTAGATTAGGCATATCGAGGTCAAGAAGGCCTTAATCCTTATCACTTTCGTCGTGCTCAACATCTAGGAAATGTGGACCATCGTGCCGGATCAGTTTTTTGTAACTGGATAATTTCACAGCAAAAAAGTGATGTCAATTTTATAAGGAGAATATTGTAGACAGATAAAGCTACTTTCACCAGGGCGGGTATAACAAATTATAGAAACCTCCATGTTTGTGCTGTCGAAAACCCAAACGTCGTAAGGGAGACAGCTTTCCAGAGCCAATTTGCTATAAATGTATGGGCGGGAATGATCCACGATTAACTAATCCGACCTTACGTGGTAATAAACAGGCTTGATCAACATGTATTATTAGAATTTTCAGGAATCACGTTGTCATGGAAAAAGTGCCATTGTTGAGGAGAAGGCGAATGCAGCTGCAATTAGATGGAGCTCCAGCACATTTTGCAAAGATAATACGTGATAATTTGAATGAAAATAATCCACGGTGGATCGGTAGAGGAGGTCCTGTAGCCTGGCCGCCAAGGTCCCCTGATCTTACGCCCTAGATTTTTATTTCTGACAGCAAGAATTTTCGCTGCTGCAGCAGAAACAAGAGGCAACCCTTAACAATTGCGTTGGACAACAACTAGTGTGCTCAGGAGAGCCCTTGTTTGTTTACAAGAGAGTGGAGAGCATTTCGAACATGTCATTTAATTAAAAATATTTAATAATTTGTAATAAAAATTGTTTTTATTGATTATTAATAAAATAGTATTATTTTATTTCTTTGACTTTAATTTAAATAACTTTTTTGTTTAATTTCCCTACTTTCTCTAGGTGACTTTTGCGCGGTATTTTTAAGAGTTAGCTAGTAAGAAAGTTTTGTCAATTTGTAGATATTATGCTGTAGATTAATAATAATAATTAAAATAATTAACTTAATGGGACATTTTCACGGTTTACAGTTCAGTTTTTTAAAAAGTAGAGGTTTTCTTTACTAAAAAAAATGTTATTTTCCCGAAATTTTTTACATTCTTTAAAAAAACCTAGCTAAGTGCGCAAACTATCAAATAAAGTGACTCATAAACTTCATCTTTTCAAAAACCGCAAACAGAATTATAATCGAGCCCATAACTTGAAAATGAGACACCCACCTTAAAGGATTTTTTGCGATAATTTTACTTAAATATTCAGAATTTTCCGGGCGGTCACTTGACGACCAAACACATTGTATATCTTGCAGCTTGTACAAAATTTTAATTGAAATTAATAAAATTTTAATTAACAATTTTGCATTTTAGTAAATTGATTTTTAGAGAAATTTAGGGAAATCGTTAGGCTTCGCGTTTTTTTTTAAATTTCTTTTCGTAGATTATTAGATTAGTTTTATTATAAATCATGGCTGTTTATATAGTAGCATTGGTAAAGTAATAAAACTAATCTAGTAATCTACGAAATGAAATTTAAAAAAAAAGCACGGAGGCTGACGATGTTTGAGAATAAAAATCAATTTACTAAAACGCAAAATTGTGAATTAAAATTTTATTAATTTTAATTAAAATTGTGGACAAGCTGCAATTCGATATATTTAATTTAAAATTGTTTATATTTATCAATAAAAATGTTCATTTAAATTGAAAATAAAGACAACACAAAATAATTCCAATATGATTTTGTTTATGTTTCATAGGAAAATAAAAATCTTTATTCGCCTGGGGATTTGACTGTTTAGACTGATGTCACGGCTGTTTATGTAGTGGCATTGTCCTTTGATTCTATGGCGATATGATTTTAGATCGTACTGTCGTACGATACTATTATGGTATGATGGTATGATTGTATGACTTTACGTACCATTAGTATTAGCCGCCTGTGACGGTATATCAATCCAATTCCAATTACAACACGCGACATTTAAAAATACATCCCAAATGGTCAATTAGTATTGTAGCTATTACCCTTATTTTTAAGAAAATAATAAACATACCACAAACAAATAGGTACCCTTTTTTGGTGGTAATAAAATAATAAATATTTAGCGAAATGTAAATACATATTATTTTTAACCATCAACAGAAATTATTGAGTTTTATGAACGTCTTTGTATGAATATAATTAAAACAAAAATCTAAATTATTTCATTACGAAATGCAATAAGAAACAAAAAAACCATCCGAAAATTTTAGTAACGTTCCGTTGCGAAAATTTTCGTAATCCGGATTTCAAGAATACCATTTTAAGAACTTACATTTTCATCTTCTCTCTTGAAATTTTATTATTTCTTTTTGCCTCTCTTCGTTATATTCGTAATGGTTTCAAGAATACTAAATTATGATTTCACCATTACTATTACGAAAATAGCATTACGAAAATTTTCGGTTACGAAAATTTTCGTAATGTTTCAAGAATAGCACCCCTGATCTATGTATCAAGTTACGACACTAAGACTTTACATACAATCAAACATCAGAACACATGTGAGTTCATAAAATAAAATCCAATATGAAATTAATATGTCTATTCAAGTTAAAATCTATTTCTTTACTATCCATCAATGAATACCTCATTATGTTTATTTATTTATTTCTTATTAAATTTAGCTTTTAACACAACCTATTTTGAGCAAGAGCTCATTCGTAATTGCTTGTGTCAGGAGTGGTCAAAAACAAAATAATACAAAAAAAACTGCGCAAAGATCACAGAACTGGTATTCAAATCAATCATATATCCTGGGTCATCCCTCCAAAAATGCATTTTCTTCAGGATCCTTGCATTCTCATTTTCCGAACCGAAAATTGCGGTACATTTGTTGAACGGCGGTTGAAACCAGTTTCTCACATCCATCCAAAATAATATCACTACGGTTCGGCCATTTTGCTGTTCTGCACAAAAATTTTTTTAAAAATTAGAATTTAAATTATTTGAAGAATAAATGAAATAAAAACCTTTTTTTTTATTTTTTATTTTTTCATAAAAGATTTAAAAATTTATTATATACAAAATTCGAGGAATAATATTAAAAATATAATATTCGCCAAGGTTGAGCATTTTAATCTAGTTCCCCTTGATGAATGTTTTTCTGGGGATGGGGCATCTGAATCAGCCGATTAGTAAATTTATAATTTATAATATTAATTAAATTAATTTAAAATCAATATGATGCAGTTTGTAATACCTGTAAAAATTATTAATCGTACCTAAATAAACCATTTTAAAAGAAATGTAAAAGACGGCCCCCAATTCCAATTCGACTCAAACCCATTCGATTTATACAAAGTATAAGAATCCTATTTCAGTCGAATATACAAAATCTCTTTGTGCTCATATATTTCATGTTTTCAATAATACCATAGTTGTTTCATGAATACAGAGGAACACAAAGAGATAAACAGCACCAGCATACAAGTAACAAAATCTTATATACTAAAACCACCAACACACATTGACGGTAAATATTTTCTACCATCTTTCATGTGCTTAGAAGGAGACCTTATAGCAAATACAAACATACCTGATCTATGTATCAAGATACAGGAAAATATTTGTGACAAATATAACAAAACCCACGAAAAAGATTCTCTTTTTTAGTGGTTGTTTGTACATCATAATACCAAAACCAACAAAACACAGTACATTTCCCTAATAGAATCTGTGTAAAGAGCGAATGAAATAGCTGCATAAACATATTGTTGGCCGTGTTATATACCATATTTTAAGCATGTATTAGTGTTGGTTGTACCAAAACCAACAAAAATGTTTATACAAGCCGTCCCGTCCCGTTCGCTCCTTACACAGATCTTATCAAAAAAAAGTACGCTATATTTATTTATGTATTGGTATTTATATATCGGTATTTGACAGATTTTTTCGTAGAATTATGGACATTTGTGTTAGTTTTGTGTAAATATACTTTCTGCTTTATTTTATACGCATCACTAATACTACGCCTTTACGTACTTTTCTATATCTTAAGTGTTTGTACTATTTGGCTTGTAAAAACATTTTTGTTGGTTTTGGTTGTACACAAAATCAAAGATAAGAATACAAATAAGTGTGCGTAAAAATAAAATCTAATATAAAATTTACTACGACGTATTTCTATTTAAGTTAAAATCTATTTCTATACTATCCAATTATTAGACAAATTGATTGAGGTTTTCTTTACATCATTTACGATAATGAAATTAGAGCAGTTATTTCAGCAAATTGGTTTGCCGGATAAGATTGTTTCTGACAACGGAGCCCAGTTTATGGCCCACGTTTTTTCAGAGTTCACGAAAGAAAGGGGGATTAAACATACGTTTACACCCCCTGGCTGTCCTGCTACGAATGGCGCTGCAGAGAACGCAGTCAAAACTATAAAGAACGCTATCAAACGGGCTAAGTTTGATAAGAGTGAGGCAAATATTGAAAATATTGTAAGTCGTTTCCTTGTGCATTATCGGGCTACACCTCACTATACAACGGGTACTCCTCCGGCCAAGGCGTTATTAAGTTACACTCCAAAAATAAGGTTAGATTTATTTAGGCCTGTGAAAGTCCGTAAACCGAATGAATCTAGTAATATAGTACGTGATACATCTGAGTCGAAATCATGGGGTACGTCGAAACGAAGGTATAAGGAGAGAAGTTTTAAGGTTCGCGACCCGGTTATTGTGCGTAATTTTACAGATCCTAATCACCCTAGCTAGCATAACGCGACAGTAATTAAGGTTTTAGGTCCACGTGCTTATTTATGTTCATTAGAAGGGAATCAGATGCATTTGCGTGTGATAAACAAGTATCCGATTTCCACGAAATCGATCGACGGAGAGAACGAAGAGATTAAGAATTACGTGGAGAACGTAGGACCAGTTTTGGATGATAATGAAAATAGGAACTACACGTTTTTGATTAAGTTAAAAAGAAAAAATAGAGATAGGTCAGTTTCTGAGAGTGAAGAAGTTAACAGAAGTGGTAGTTCATGGAAAGATGCTAATGTTTTGGAATATGTAACGGAAACATTTTCAAATGTGGCTAATTCATCAGATGTTGAAGATGCATTCGAGTTGAGTCACGAGGAAGGTCATATATTACGACCTCGTGATCTAATTGTTAAACCTTCTAGGTATAGAGATTAAATATTTTTTTTTTTTTTTTTTTGTAATGTAATAGCTTTGAGGTAGGACGAATGTGATGTATGTGGATTTTGTAGTATTTGACGTAATGACGTAAGACAATATATTGTGTTAGAACTCAGAATAAGTTGTACTAAAATGTTTTGTGCATTGGGCAATAATTGTATACCAAAAAAAAAGATCAGCGTACATCGCCATTCGTTGTTTGACTCTCGGCTTATTAAGTGAATTGAATGAATAATGGATAAATAAATTACGTTAATTGAATATATAAAATATAAGTATTTTATTTTTAAATTATGACGACCACCTTTACCACAATTATTTTGTGCTCGGTTTTAAAAAAAGGGTTTAATTAATGTTCAAAATATTTCTACTGAGGATCGGTTGGCGAGAGTTCGTCGAAGAGGATAGACGTGTTTTTTCTATCCGCTTCAAAAATTTAATTTAATTTAATTTTCTTTTCTTTTTATTTTTGTTTCTTATGTACTGATATGTATACACTTTATATACATATGTATGTATATGCATTTTAATTTTAAATTTTAAATTTAATTCTAATTAAATTCAAGTTTAGTGTAATAATAATCAAAGTGTAGTGAAAGTGGTTAGTGTAATTTTGGAAAATGCAATCCACCGGGATGCATTTGTCAGGCAATGATTTTGTAGATAGAAAAAAGAAAAGTGCATGATTTGGTATTTTGTGGGATTGTATTGTACATAAAATCAAATTTCAATTTTTAATTACTAAGGTCTAATAATTCGGTAGTATTGAAATGGATTTTGGCTTGAATGGAGATACGGCGTAGTGGATTTTATATTGAATTTTATTTTTGCGCACACTTATTTGTGTTTTTATGTTTGATTTTGGGTACAATCAAATCGACACTAGTACATGCTTGGAGTATGGTATATAACAGGGCCAACAATATGTTTGTGTACCTGTCTCGTTCGCTCTTCGCACGGATTCTGTGAGGGAAATGTGATATGTTTTGCTCGTTTTTGTTTTGTAATGTACAAGCAGCAACAAAGGGGAGAGTCTTTTTAATTGGTTTTGATATAGTCGTCACAAATAGTTTGCTGTAATGCATGGATCGGGTATGGTTGTGTGCGTTGTAAGGTCTCCTGCAACTGCAACGCACATGAAAGATGGTAGAAAATGTTTACCGTCGGTGTGTGTTTATGGTTTTAGTATATAAGATTTTGTTACTTGTATTCGGGGGTTGTTTATCTCATTGTGTTTCTCTGTATTCATGAAACAACTATGGTATTCTTGAAATCATGTATTGTAGGAGCACAATAGATTTTGTATATTCGACTCAAGCGGGCTTCTTGTACCTTGTATGATCGAATGGGTTTGAGTCGAATTGGAATTGGGAGCCGTCTTATACATTTCGTTTGGAATAGTTTAGTTAGATAAGATTGATAATTTTTTACAGGTGTTACAAACTGCATCAAATTGATTTTAAATTGATTTTAATTTAATTAATGTTGTGAATTGTAGGTTGACTAAATATATAAATAATATGCGTATTTGGAAATCTTGGTTTGAGTTGAGTTGGGATTTGATTTTTGACACAGAGTGATGTGTTCATTTATGTGGTGGATTAGTGGGTGAGAGAATGTTATTTGTATGTTGGTGTTGTTGTTCGCTCTGTGAGTTTTTAAAGGAACAAATATGGTGGGCTAGATAAAATGTATATACATGCTCAATGAAGTTTTAGTGTATTTGACTCAAATAGGATTGGAAATTGAATTGGAATCCGTCTTGTACAATACATTGAAAATGGTTTATTTAGTTTTGATTAATAATTTTTTACAGGGTATTACAAAATACAAGCTACATTAAATTGATTTATAAATTATTTTAATTAATATTATAAAATTATAAATTGACTAAATACATATATAAATAAAATGCTAATTTTTTTGAAAGTAAAAATTCTTATTGTACTTTTGACAACACTATTTTTTTAATAATATATTTTAATCATTAAAAATATATATAATTATCTTAACCAACAGATATTTCGATCCTAAGATCATCTTCATGTGTTATTTTCACATAAACTATAATACATTAAAAACAAATTAAAAAACTTAAATTAAAAGTAACAAAATTTTTTTAAAAAATTGATAAAATTGTTATGGAAAAACTTAAATAAAATTTTATAAAATTCATAAAATTTTAAAATAAAATATATTAAAAATTACAACTAGATTAATATTAAAAAACTTACTATCTGGATATTTTGATTTTATTTATATTTTTATTGTAGTTTTCATTTTGGAAACCGTCGGTTTTGATACTGACGTAATAGTTACCAATGAGCCCCAAAATTTATTTAAAAACATTCTTTTTAATAATGATGAACAAACAAGTAAGGAGATTTCAACTATATACTTAGTTGGAGACCTCAATATTGTTTCTTCGATTTTTAAACCATATTTAAAAATATAAATCAAAAACAATTTACTGTATATTTGCACAAAACCAATTTCAATACTTTTGCACAAAACCAATCTAACTCTGTGTATACAGATTATACTATTGTGATAGTATAACGGATTATACCATTGTATGATTGGAGTTGAGTTAAGATTTGGTTTGCAATTTATAATGACGTAATCATTTATGGGTGCAAAATTTAGATAAAACGAAGGTGTGAAGGGTGGAATTATGTGGAGACTTTGTTACGTTATGCGACCGAACGATCCCATATCGTAAACAGATTATCCCGCAATCTCCATCCGCCGGCTAATGCGCATATGCCGGCTAATGCGCAGTCTGGGGGGGTCGGTAAGATGGAGCCTTGCAGGGACTTAAGTTGCTGCTACAAAACAAAAATCACGAACCGATCACGCATATCCAACACTCGCCTCCCTGATCCTCCAAAAAGTTAAACAATCATACTTTCTTTAACAATGAGCATTTTAACAATTAAATTTTATTTATTTGATTTTAGTGGTATTGTAAGAAAAAACATAATAAATTGAATATTAATATAAAACAATGATAAGCTACGTTAATACAAACATTAATGGATGAAGATTCTTTCCATAAGCAAACACAAAAACTAAAAAAAAAATGCTGTCCTCGCCAAGAGGACGATAACGGTTGTTCTTTTGTGAATATCGGACCAATAACCGAGCTCGGGTATGTCCTAGAAATAAAAAAAAGAAAAAAAACGAACCACAAAAAAAAAAATTCCCCAAAGGGAGTTAGTTATGGAAACAATATTCACACAAAACTATCAATAAATAATCGAAATATTAAAAAAAATTCAGTACCACCAACATATGGATATGTGAATATAATCCAACGTTGACCATGCGTTACCGCCACCGAGTCAAGCCACACCTCAACCCGTCACCGCCAACCGGAACCCGGAACATACAACGAAATCGCCAGCTAGCCGCAATCAATGTAATCACCTGATTACTTCAATTGATTATAGTTGTAGCGTTTAGTGGATATGATTGAAAATATTTTTGGCTCAGCTTGATAATAATTATCACGAGAAAAAAAAACCAGCTGCCTCAATTTTAGCTTTTGATGATTCTGTACAAATCGCTTGCACTGGCGTGGTATAAACTCGATGATTTGGCCACCCAATGTGCAATACTATCCACCGTGTTAATTTTTATCCGGATTTTTCTTGTTTTTTTTCCTCTTGCTACTTTGGGTTTTAGTTTTTTTTTTCCGAGTACAATGTTCACTCACTTTAGTTTATAACTTGTATTTTTTTTATTTTTGTTTTTTTTATTGTTGCTTTCAAACTTTTTCTCTCAACAATCATTCACCGAATGCCCAAAAAAACCCAACCAAAATTTCTTTTTTTTCTCCTGTCACAAAAACAAAAAAAAACATCCAAAACAAAAATCGTTCGCCATTACACAAAAAAAAAACAATCTCCACATTCACCACAAAAAAAAAACGCCTCATCGTCATCAACCGAAATGGCCACCACACATAACATGCCAAATACAACACCAACATGCAAATACATAATCGGCATTCAGGCCACATTAAAACAAGTTAAATAAAAGCGGGTGACTCACAAAGAACTGCCCACCGCACGCGTGAACAACCAAAACCGATACAACCGGACAACAAAAAAACTGGTTACGATGTATCGTAACAACGTGGGGAATACCCAACGCCCTGAGATGTCTGACGAAGCCGGCCAAAAGTCTGTAAAGGCATCGGTAGAATTCAGGTTGAGGTACGAATAGATGAGGAGATGACCAGCCTCACTGATTATGCGCGGATGTCGTGCGCATGGTAAATGCCTAATGGTTTTCCGGCAGGATCCGTCAATCGATAAGCCACTTGACCTACTTGTTCCACTATGACGCCGGGTACGAACTTCGGAGCTAGTTTGGCTGAAAATTTTCGTACAGCGCTGCTCAAGACATAGGATCGGACAAATACCGCCTGTCCCACCGTAAAGGTACGCGTTCGACTGGTGGCATTGTAAGCACGTTCTCCCTTCAAATGTGCCTCTCGTAAATGCTGTATCACCTCGTCACGAACCCGATCTAATCTATCAGCAGTCGTGAAAGCATCCGCTTCACTTTTGTCAACACACTCAAGCAATCGTCGAAGTGCATATTCAGAACCATGTCCATTTCGGTGTTGTCCAAAAACCAGGAAGTGCGGAGAAAATGTTGTCGATGAATGTATGACGTTTCTCATCGTGGCTCCTACTTCAGACAGATGAACGTCCCAATCAGTGTGGCGTGCACCGATATACGCGCGCAGCGCGGCTACGACCGTCCGATTAACTCGTTCCGCTGCGTTACTCTGTGGAGAATGAAATGGCGTGCGCCTATGTTGGACTCCATACTTGAACAGCAACTGCCTAAACTGTACCGATTTAAATTGCATACCGTTATCTGTCAATACGATCTCCGGCACAGCAAAAAGATGGAACAGTTCTTTTTCAGTAAACTCGCATAAAGCTGCTGCAGATGCTTCCTTCAGCGCTTTAAGGAACACGAACTTGGAGTAATTGTCTAGCACCACCAGTACATAGGTGTTATGTCTACGTGATCGGGGAAATGGTCCTAGAAAATCCATATAAAGATGTTGGAAAGGGCGGGTTACATCAAAGGCCGATCCCATGGCAGGTCTTAGTGGAGCATTGGGAGCCTTGGTCATTTTACAGATCGCGCAGTTATTTATAAATTGTCGGACATTTTGATGCATTTTTGGCCAATAAAAGTGCCTTTAAAGAAGTTCAACGGTTTTGGTAATACCCATGTGACTCGCAGAGGGTGGTGAATGAGCGGAATTAATTAAAGACGGAATTAAAGGAGCCGGAACGACTAATTTCCACGGGGAAAGATCAGAAGATAAATAGTGATGGCCGGAGGAGGGTTGAACCAGTAACCTACCATCCCGAATCTTGAATTCAGCATGGTTGTTCGGATGATCAGATATCCTACGCATCCATTCCACATAATCCTCGTCATTAAAAGCCGGATCATCCAAATCAATGCACAATCGATCATCGATACAGGTACTTGACGGACCAGGTTCGATCGCGGCGCAAAAAGCGCGAGAGAGAGTATCTGGTACGGTATTCAGGCTGCCTTTACGGTGCATTATATTAAACTTGAAGCCCTGTAATTTGAGACTCCATCTGGCTAATCGGCCCGACAGGTCAGACAAGTTCATCAGCCAGCGGAGACTCGCGTGATCCGTGATGATCGTAAACTCGAACCCCTCAACATAAGACCGGAATTTTTTGACGCAAAGCACAGCAGCGTAACATTCCAGTTCGGTAATGCTGTACTTGCGTTGGGCGGAGTTGAGTTTATGCGAATAAAAGGCGATGGGATGCTCCTCGCCATCGTGAATTTGATAGAGCACCCCACCAACTCCCGTTGTCGATGCATCAACCTGGATGAAAAAGGGTAAATTGTAGTCTGCATGCACCAGGACAGGAGCGGATGTCAAAGATCTCTTCAACTCATTAAACGCGGTGTCGGCCTCTGGATTCCAGACGACTTTCTGCTTTGCCTTAAGCAAATCAGTCAAGGGTGCCGCGATAGAAGAATAGTTGGGAATAAATCGACATTACCATCCGCTCATCCCGAGGAAGCGACGAATTTGACGGATGGTGGTGGGAATCGGAAATTTGGTAACGGCCTCAACTTTCTCGGGATCAACCCTGATGCACCCCTCCCCAACGATGTACCCCAGATACTTTATCTGCCGAAGAACAAACCTACTCTTCTCTACGTTAATTGTTAGGTTGGCCCACCGCAACCGCTCGGCGACTAGTTTTAATAGGACAAGGTGTTCCTCAAACGTACTGGACGTTACAAGGAGATCGTCTAGATAGACGAAAACCTTGTCGTGATACTGATGAGGAATCACCCTGTCCATCAATCGACACATGCTTTGCGGCGCGTTACATAACCCGAAGGGCATGACGACAAACTGATAGAGAGGCCTACCCGGTACCGCAAACGCTGTTTTACTTTTGGCATCACTGTCGAGAGGAATTTGCCAAAACGCGTCCTTCAGATCAATGCTAGAAATGAAGGAGGTATTTTCCAATCGACTCAGAAGACCATCGATTATCGGTAACGGATAAGCATCCTTGACAGTTGCCTCATTAACCCTTCGGGCGTCGAGGCACAACCTAACCTTCCCATTAGATTTTTTCACCAAGGTAACCGGTGAACACCAGGGACTCTCACTCTCCTCAAGTACTCCCAATTCGATCATACGGTCCAATTCAGCATAAAGCTGCGATCGAACCGCAGGGGAGACAGCGTAATGCCGTTGTTTGACCGGAAGTGTACTCCCTGTTTCTATTTTATGGGATAGAAGGTTCGTACGACCCAATCCCAGTTTAACCGACGAAGGGAAAAGGTTTACGACAGCAGACAACGCACTGGTTTGATCTGAGGAAAGGACGTGAGTAAGTGGAGGATCTGGAGTGACCGAGGAGATGGGAGAAGAAGCGAGGTCACTGCACAACTCGGACACATTAAACTAAACCCCGAACGCGCGAAAAAAATCCATCCCCAAGTATAGAGTTTGCGACAAATTTGGAGCAAGGTGAATTTTGAGTCTCCGAACTTTATTGTTAAAATGGACGTCTACCATAACATAACCCAAAATTCGTTCTCGGGAGCCATTAGCTGTCGACACATGGGACGGCAGATGGTGGAAATAGATATTACTGGACTTCAAAAATTTCTCGCAACCCTTACCCAGAACACTAATATTAGCGCCGGAGTCGAGTAATCCGCGTAATGAACAATTATTTATTGTGATATCGACGAACGGTCGATTACCAGCAGAGTCGAAGACGATGGTGGAACATATTTCACGACGAATTTGACGACGAGTTCGAAAATAGACATATGATCGGTGGAAACGAGAAGCGTTTTTGGTTCGAGATCGGGTTGAATTTAACTTGACGGTGAAGGACGATGTAGCAATTGGTAGAACTCCGGATCTGTGTTGCTCGCGGAGTCCGTGAGTTCGTGCGTTTTCGGGGCAGACGAAGGCCGAAGGATAGAGCCCCGTATTTGACTTTCCCTCGCCCGATAGTTTCCCGTCGTGGGTCGCTGACATTTCAGGCAATCCGGCAGGTACGTGTCTGGCAGGCCACACCCAAAGCAAAACACCGTGCGTGCCTGTCGACATAGCTTAAAGGAATGCCCAACGCTTCGACAATTCCAACGATTTTCCGGCGATTTTCAGGTCTCTCGGTGGTAGGTAAATGAGTACGGTTTGCCCTCCCGAATGCTTTATCCAGGGCACATACCGAATCCAAATGTTCGGGCTGGATTTTCGGAACCCTGGTTTCCTCCATAAGTTCGTGGATTTGCGTACGTAACGGAACGAGACCGGATTCTGGATTATGCCTGAGCTGTTTCCAGAAATTTTCGAGGTATCGGGCTTCCTGTGCTAATTGACTCATAGTAGTGATGGGTTTGCCAGCCAATGGCAATTGAAGACCCGGACGGATGTTATTCAACAAGACATCTAAAAGTTCGCTGTCCGGAACAGGCGTGGTGGCTTGTAGTGCGATCTGCATAATACCATCATAGAAATCCTCGTAACTCTCGTGTGGATAGCGCTGCTTGGGTGCATCCAATCTCCGACGCAATTCTTTAGTTGACAAACCTAGCCCAAAACGTTGCAATAATTCACGTTTAAGAGAATCCCAGTTATGTGTGGAATCTCGCTCTAGAGCCGACCAACAAAATTCCAGTGCGGCACCGGATAATAGACACATTAAAGATTGAACTCCCGCGTTTAAATTCACGCCAGCACTCTGTGCCATTTGGTCCACTCGTGCAATAAAGCGCTCGATAGGGAGATCATCTTTTGATCCACTGAACTTGAGATTCCATCCTAAGATGGTTCTTGATATGTTGGGGTTATGCCGAGACCGAGATGCGTCCAAATTACCGACTTCCGGCGAATGGCCCATATTTTGATTCGGATTTGGCGGTGTCACGAGTGATCGACGAAAATCGTGCAGCATTGATCCAAAAGCATTAACGACTGTGTGAAGGTCCGATTTTTCTGCGGATGTAGTGCCCGAGGCATTAGGTAGTTCGAGTTTCGACGTAAGAGGCCCTATCGCAGGCCGACTGAGAGCATTAGAATCACCACTAGGAACTTCAAAATTATCGCGATTCACTGTTGGTTTCGGGGCTGGAACAGAAGATTGTAGCAACGGAGCAGTTCTGTCGTCCGGTTCGGAAAAGAAATCCAACCAATTCCCTGAAGATTTTTCATTGTCCTGATTCGCCAATGGTTGCAACATCGGAGTCGTTTCGTAGTTAGGAACTGGAGCATCCAAGGTATGATTTGGCTCAAAACGAGTAACCCTTGATGATAACGCCAATGACTTAATTTGTGTAGGCACGGTATTGATACCCGAAACTCCCGCATCGTCAGAAGCACAAAGTTTGATGGTTTGTAAATGTCGGACGTGGTTAAGTAAGGTTTCGCACTCATGCATTAAATGGGGTAGACGATCTGTTTCCATCCTATGTATCTGCAATCTGGACAATCGACCTCGGATATTCAATAATCGGGACTGTAGTTGGTGAATTGATTTCATCGACGGTGAAGGCTCGTTACCTAGACAGATAGATAGCCGATGCAATTTCAGCGAACATAATCGTATTTCCGTCAAAGGATTCCGAAGACCAGACGCATGTGGCATAGAGGGTATTAAAATGGGAAACTGCGTTTCAGCCAAAATTTTAGCTTGCAGCAATTCAACGGTGGACCGACCGGACGAGATTTGCCGAATTTCAAGCTCGATTTGGAATTCTTCGGGCTCCAAGAATTCAATTTCCATTTTGAACACCAAAAAAAAAAAATCGGGCTCACAGAACTAGAAAATTCCAAAACTTGTAAATCAGGTAATTCAAATAACTTAAAGTAAATCGTAATTTTAAAGCAATGTAAATATTTTTATTTTAGTAACTAAAGATGAGAACGAAATGAATAATTATGAATATAAATACCCTAACACCTAGTAAATAATAAAACGAATACCCCAAAAAATAGAAAAATCAAAAAAAAATTCAAACTCAAAAAAAATACGCTAGGAGAATTTATAATTAGCACAAAAAAATATAAATAGTAATAACTCAGACAGTTGAGATTCACATGCAACTCAACGCAAAAAAAAAACTCACCCGAAACAAAAAAAATCAAAATAAATGCAAAATCGTGCACAAATAACATCCAATACTTCCACTGGTAGTATCCCAATACCAACAATCCACAATAAATAGTTTTATATAATAGATAATAATTGATCAGGAGACGAGTATATGCGTATGCGTGAACTAAAATAAAAAGAAAATAACTGGAATTAATTAGGGTAAATGAAATTATCTGTTCAGCAGCGCAGCTCATGCCAATCACCGCCAACACTGGTGGGATAGGTGTGATGCCGCTTGAACACCAAAAAAAAATTCGGACAGCAATGGTCGTAAACCAGCTGGAGGTCAAACACCGCGTGGACGTCCACGTGGCCGACCGTTACTGACCGTACCGGAAGTTTAAACCGACATATCGTCACCCATTTTATGACTCCGTACACCAAGTTAACACCGATAAAGGAGTCCCAATGGACGACGATATCTCAGCAAAACTGTAAATAAAGGGAAAAAACTGTAATTAATAATTTAAAAAAAATATGAGAGGGTTAAAAAATTGCAACGTGTCGCATATGCCCACAAATCTAACGGTCACACCGTGATGTGAAGGCTGCGAAACACGTGATAAAAAAAAACACTAAAAAAAATTACGGTTATTAGGCTGTAAGGAATAGAGAAAAAAATATAGTTAAATTGCCGTTTATACTTTGGGCGCCACTGTTACGTTATGCGACCGAACGATCCCATATCGTAAACAGATTATCCCGCAATCTCCATCCGCAGCATATGCCGGCTAATGCGCAGTCTGGGGGGGTCGGTAAGATGGAGCCTTGCAGGGACTTAAGTTGCTGCTACAAAACAAAAATCACGAACCGATCACGCATATCCAACACTCGCCTCCCTGATCCTCCAAAAAGTTAAACAATCATACTTTCTTTAACAATGAGCATTTTAACAATTAAATTTTATTTATTTGATTTTAGTGGTATTGTAAGAAAAAACATAATAAATTGAATATTAATATAAAACAATGATAAGCTACGTTAATACAAACATTAATGGATGAAGATTCTTTCCATAAGCAAACACAAAAACTAAAAAAAAATGCTGTCCTCGCCAAGAGGACGATAACGGTTGTTCTTTTGTGAATATCGGACCAATAACCGAGCTCGGGTATGTCCTAGAAATAAAAAAAAGAAAAAAAACGAACCACAAAAAAAAAATTCCCCAAAGGGAGTTAGTTATGGAAACAATATTCACACAAAACTATCAATAAATAATCGAAATATTAAAAAAAAATTCAGTACCACCAACAAATGAATATGTGAATATGATCCAACGTTGACCATGCGTTACCGCCACCGAGTCAAGCCACACCTCAACCCGTCACCGCCAACCGGAACCCGGAACATACAACGAAATCGCCAGCTAGCCGCAATCAATGTAATCACCTGATTACTTCAATTGATTATAGTTGTAGCGTTTAGTGGATATGATTGAAAATATTTTTGGCTCAGCTTGATAATAATTATCACGAGAAAAAAAAACCAGCTGCCTCAATTTTAGCTTTTGATGATTCTGTACAAATCGCTTGCACTGGCGTGGTATAAACTCGATGATTTGGCCACCCAATGTGCAATACTATCCACCGTGTTAATTTTTATCCGGATTTTTCTTGTTTTTTTTCCTCTTGCTACTTTGGGTTTTAGTTTTTTTTTTCCGAGTACAATGTTCACTCACTTTAGTTTATAACTTGTATTTTTTTTATTTTTGTTTTTTTTATTGTTGCTTTCAAACTTTTTCTCTCAACAATCATTCACCGAATGCCCAAAAAAAACCCAACCAAAATTTCTTTTTTTTCTCCTGTCACAAAAACAAAAAAAACATCCAAAAAAAAATCGTTCGCCATTACACAAAAAAAAAACAATCTCCACATTCACCACAAAAAAAAAAAACGCCTCATCGCCATCAACCGAAACGGCCACCACACATAACATGCCAAATACAACACCAACATGCAAATACATAATCGGCATTCAGGCCACATTAAAACAAGTTAAATAAAAGCGGGTGACTCACAAAGAACTGCCCACCGCACGCGTGAACAACCAAAACCGATACAACCGGACAACAAAAAAACTGGTTACGATGTATCGTAACAACTTTTCGGAAGGCTGAATGTCAATTTTACTGATATGATACACAGATAAAATTTGTAAGAAAATAATGTTTAAGGTTCCTTTCACGGTTTTGTGATTTTACTTGCTTTGCATGCTTGACTTTTCAGGTAATATGTCTATAAACAGAGTTGAAGTTTTGTGAAGTACAGTCAGAAACATTCAGATGTATACGACTACATATTTAAAGGAAAATTTAAATTTAAAGTTAAAAACCAAACAGAAGATGTCATATGTAAAATATATTTTTTTATTAATAATGTTATCACATACATTTGTAATAAAAAAAAGTAAGAAAAATAACAATAAGTAACATAAAAACAAAAAATTAACTTAAATTCAATAACGAAAAAGGAACATTCAGTTGTATACTCGGTAAAAGAAATGTAATCCCGACCTAACTATCTTGCCGTAAGCATACTCAAAATTTGGTGGGGTATTCTTTGTTTCTAATAAAAGCTGCCAATCGATTGGGCATATATTCTACTAATTTCTTAGTGGTTTGAAGTTCGATATTTGACCATTTCTTTACAAGAGCACTTTTAAGTTGCGTTTTACTGTTGACCATGGTGTGGTTCATTCTTACTTTCCGGTCCAGATGTTCCCAAAGGTGTTCTATTGGATTCAGGTCTGGACTTTGAGGTGGAGTATCGATAACTTTAGGGCAATTGTATAACAACCAATTTCTTACAGTTAAAGCTTTGTGTTTCGGGTCGTTGTGTTGATAAAAATAAAATGTATTTTCCACCCCCATCTTACGAGCAGACTCCTTTAAATTATCTTTAAGTATATTTAAATACATTTTTTGATCCATGTTGCCTTCGATGAACACCAAATTCCCCACAGAATTATGGCCCATAGCACCCCACACCATTACACTTTGTCCACCATGTTTCACTGTAGCACATAAATTTTTAACTGAAAATGCTTGATTGCGTTCCCGCCACACCTTTTCATGTTTCTTATCATTCCGAAAGATGGAAAATTTACTTTCATCAACAAAAACGACGTTCTTTCAAAAATCAACCCCCCATATTTCGGTATTTTTTGGCGAATTCTAATCGTTTTTTTCTGTTAATTTCACTCACCATTGGTTTTTGCCTGGCAACACGTGATTGAAGATCATTTTTTTTTAAATAAACGTCTGACAGTTATAGGATGCACATTTGTGCCACTAAATTCGAATAACATCTTACTTAGTTCTACCGCTGATAACTTCGGATTTTTACGAATTTCTCTTAGAATAAATTTACTATCAATAGAAGTGATTTTTCGCGGTCCATTTGTACTAGGTACGCTTTCTAGCTTTTCTTCGATATAATACCGCTCGCAAATTTTTTGAACTGTACTTTTCGATAAGTTCACTATTTTCGCTATTTCTTGTAAACTTTTAAATATGACCAGGGATCGAATATTTATTGATGTATTTTTACCTCTAGCTTTCACCATTGTTTATTGTGAAAAATAATGTACAGAACAATTAGATTTACAATTTGCCTCTTTCTCAATTATGTTACAGACCTACTTGATCGATGTGGATTGTGTAAAACGTAGAAGCCGACTGATTTTGAAAACATTTGTGCATCGTATACAACTGAGTGTTTCTATTGTTTTTTTGTAATATTTTGAAATTTTATCGTAAGTCCCATTAGAAGTAGATTTGTTTTTTTTTCTAGGTAAATACGTGAAGGACAGTATAGACATATAAGACATCACTCATCATAAAACATGTTTTTATTTGTTCTGTCGGAAGTAATAAAAATGAATTTTATTATTTCGTTCTTTTTATTTGTCGTATACATCCGAATGTTTCTGACTGTAGATAAGTAATAAATTTCGTAGATATTGATTTCTGTTTAGCTTAATTAGGTCAACAAGAATATAAGGGATTTAAATGATTTTTAATATGTTTCGAAGATTGTAAGAGAATTCAATTCAGTTTCGAACTGATGAGCTTATGATTATGAAAAAATCAATCTTCTTATCAGGCCGCATCGACTGGACTGATTATACCACAATTTACATTCTATATATACAGAATGTGCTGTGATTTAAGTACTAGCGAATCGTACTAATACAGATGAATTCTCTTACAATTTTTTCTTCTTCAAAATATTCACACTGCTCTGTGTGTAAGCTAATTTTTACTTTTTTTATTAATTTTTTTGTTGAATGTTAATTAATTCATGTAATATCTAATATGATACCGGTGGTTAGACCATTTTAATTGTATTTCGATTAACACGAGAAGTATATTAGTATTTACGAACAGTAATTCAACGAAACCGACTAATAGACATAAATCTATTTATTTAATTAAATGATTTTTAATATGTTTCGAACATTTAATTAACACAGGATTGCGTATATGGCACACAGGATTGCGTATATGGCACATCAATAAGTTTTTAAGAGGGTAGTGCTTAAGTTTCATAACAAGGATTTATTATTTTGAATACTTTGCATGCTTGATTTGGCAGGGTTTTATCTAGCATAAGGGAAAGTGCTTTTTTATATGATATTGTAAACCTCATTGCATTGCAAAAGTTTTGAGATATTGATGAAAATGTCTCAGCATTTTTTGGATCTGTTTAATTTAATTATATCAAAGGGGCATAGTTTGTTCAAGTATTTTAGTCTGATGGAGTAATTGATATAAATTACACTTAATTATATATAGGCAAGTGTTGACCGTCTTCAAGATGTAGAAATACTGGTGAATTCTCGCGCAACATCCAAAGGCTCCTGGGGTGCGATTCCGGTTTGATGATATGATAATGAAAAAACCAAAATATCATCGAATTTTTCAATTGTTTTTGTCATTTTGATTTCGTCTTTGCTTTTTATCTTTTTAGTCTATTTTATCATCAACATATCGAAAGCGATTCTGGTTAGATGATAATCAAAAATGATAAAATTATCATTCATGAAAGAGAGTTTCCTCTCTTGATAATATTAAATATTGGTTAATTGGTTTCGTTTTCCAAAAAAATGGTTTTGAGCATGCGCACTGCGTATTAAAATTTTGTCAAGAGAGTTTCTCTCATTGCAATAGTAAATATTCATATTAGTTTCCAAAAAAATAATTTTGAGCATGTGCATTGAAATTTTATCTTGACAATCGTAAATATTCAGGTTGTCATTATATCGGATATGAAATAACAACCCAAAAATTGTTTAAAACTTTAATTTGCTTAGAGATTTATTTTAAAAATATTCTGGAAAATGGACATTTCGTTTTAAAATTAGAATGGAAATTTCCATTTTCCAGAATATTTCAAAGTTAAATCTTCGTTCTCTATTAATTATTGTTTTTAATTTTTAGTAAATCACTAAAACATTAACACTATTAAATATTATTTTCTTAGAAAATTATTTTTACTACCAAAATGTTGTAAATTCGAAAAGTATACTAGCATAAATTGTCTGCATTAAATTATATATCCACATTTACCAACGTTAACTAGTAAATGTGCACATTATCCAAATGTAGTAGGTAAATGTAGATTGAAATCACATTATGCAAAACACTAAAATCGGTTCACACTTGTTTTTAAGAAAATAAATTTTCTTAATTAATATTCTCCGATTAATCAATCAATTTTAAACGGTCGATTAATCGATTAATCTAACTACGTTCTACTAAAAACACGAATGGGCGAGCAAAATAATTTGAATCATCGGTCATAAAGAATTTTCAGCGACAAAAACAAAATAAAAAAATATTAATTTTTTTCACCAATTTTGACATAAGTATATCATACATCGTCAAACCGGAATCGCCATTTGTATTTTATCGATGATAATTACATCATTTTTGATTATCATCGAACCAGAATCGCTTTATACTATGTTGATGGTAAAATAAAATGATAAAAGCAAATGAAAAATCCGATGATATTTTGGTTTTTTTCATTATCATATCATCGAACCAGAATCGGACCACAGGCGTCCAGCGGTTGTGTAGCGTAGAGGTTGTAGTGTCTTGTGATATCTGTTTTATTTAACATTGTCTAATTTATATAAGTGGGTTTCTATTAATTGGGTAGTAAAGAAAGTTGGTTTTGGAAAATACCTGGGAAACCCTATTTGAGTTTTGTTAGTAAATATCATGTATGGGTACATAAAGTACTTAATTGAATTATTGATGTTCTAGACTGTTTTGTGTAGTATCATGATTAATGTTTGAATTATATATACTTTTATAAATAAATAATTAATCTCAAAATTAATAATTTCCTTTTTAAGATCTGTAGGAAACTGCAGAGTAGTTTAAACTTAATAGTATGGTTAAACATAATATTTTCAACTTTTATTTTAAATCTAGTTGGTAGTTGGTGTCTAGTAAAGGTAACTAATGAAATATGTGTTGTGAATTTGAATTATAACTTAGCAATTTAAACATTTTTAATCAATCTTTTGGAATTTTTGGCTCAGAAGTGGAAAAGTTTACATATGCAATTTCATAAAATATTAATTTTTGTAATACTCGTATGTAATATATTGTGTTTTGCTCATTAAGATATATTAATTAATTTAGCTTAAAGAATATTTAATGGTTCCTCTTCCTTAAGTTGCTAATAAATAAATAATTCAATTTTCAGAATACTATATAACGGGTTCTGGAATTAATCATTGTCGTGGGGATTAAATTAATCATTGATATTCTAGATTTTTTGCGTGGTAACATGATCAATGTTTAAATTATATTACAGGGTGGCTGAGACCAAGTGTTACCAAATGAAAACGCTGTAATTTTTTTAATTTTGATTATTTTTTATTGAAATTTCGTGGAATATGTTGAAAACATATTACATTTTATGAAAAACATGTTACTGCTCGATATGACCTCCTTTGGCTTTGATTATTTGATTCAGTCTTCCATAGAAAGCATTGCATGCTGACCGAACGTGGGCTTGCGGAATTTTATTCCATTCTCGAACAAGAGCTGACTTCAATGCATCAACACTTTCGTATTTTTTAGTGGACACCTTACTCTCCAAAATGGACCATATGGAGAAATCCATGGGATTCAAGTCTGGTGAATATGGTGGCCATTCTTTCGACGAAATCAGCCGCGGAACGCAATTTTGTAAAAATTGCTGTGTCGCTCGAGCTTTGTGTGACGGTGCCGAGTCCTGTTGGAATGTCCAACGGTTCGTACCAAAGTGTTTACGTGCCCAAGGTAGCAAAGCATCGTTTAGGATCTTTTGGCGGTACATCTCTTGGTTTACCTTGACTCCATGTTCGATGAAAACCAGAGGAGTGCGTCCATCTGCAGTAACTGCAGCCCAAACCATAACATAAGCTGGTGATTGCTTGCGCATGGCAACTCTTGTGTCCAAATTATCGTTGGACTTGTCCTCTAACCAAACACGATCATTTTGTTTATTCACATGCTGTTGAATGGTGAAAATTTTCTCATCAGAAAAGACAATTTTTGGAATCTCATCACGTTCGGCCAAGGCCTTCAATGCTCGTGTTCTTTCAAGCCTAACTTTTTTTTGTGCCTCCGTAAGATCTTGAACTTTTTGTATCTTGTAGGGCTTCAACAAGTGTAGTTCATTTTTCAATATGGTTTGAATGCTGTATCGTGAAACATGTAGACGTGCGGCTAATTGATTGGCACTTTGACGAGGATTTCGTTGGATTCGTTTCTTCACCTTTCGTATCATTTCTTTTGATGTTGCTGTCTTTTTAGGACCGCCTCTGTTGCGTTTAGCGATGCTACCAGTTTCGTTGTATCGAGTTATGGTTCGATACACAAACATTTTATTCACATTCAAATGCTGGAGCTGACGAACTATTGCTGTTTGTGAATTTCCACCCAAATACAGTGCAATTACACTATTACGTTTGAATTCCATTACGATTTTTTTATTAAGATATTAATTTAGAACAATTATTTATTGACCACATATAAACAACTAACCAAACTTCAATCTGGCAAAAAATTAATGCGCGAAAATGACAACTACACAAATGACAGCAGAGTGAAGTTAGTAACATTTGGTCTCAGCCACCCTGTATATACTTATATTAATAATTATATTCAACTTTATTAATTTCCTTTTCTAGATCTGTAGGAAATTGCCGATTGGTTTAAATTTAATTTTATGGTTAAGTATATATTTTCATCTTGTTATTTTTAAATTTAGAGGTAGTAGGTAAAAATTAATTAACGATCTACATGTTAAAGGTAACTAATGAAACAAGCGCTGTGAATTTAAATCGTAACTTAGCAATTTAAATTTTTAACATTCTTTTGAATTTTTAGCTTAGAGATAAAAGCCTACACATGCAATTTCATAAAATGTTAATGTTGTAATACTTGTATGTAATTTATTGTGTTTTGCTCTTAAATATATATTATTTAATTTAGTTTAAAGATTATTTATTATTTTCTTCCTCAATTTGCTAATAAATAATTCAATTTTCAGAATATAACATAGTTCCAGAATTAATCATTACTATGGGATTAAAATTAATCCTGAATTTCAGAATTAAATTTTAGTTTGGTATTATGGTGATTTATTAATTAAAATTAGTTTTCAGTGTTGCCTGGGAATTTGTATATTAATTTTATTTGTTGATTCTTGATATACTTATAGTACCTAACTGAATTATTGATGATTTTAGGCTGTTGTGGTGCTGTAACATTATCATTTTTAAATTATTTATTAAAAATTTTATAAAATAATTGAATTTTTAATTATTTATTCTATTTTTCTTGATCAGTAGGAAATTTATGATTAGTTTTAAGTAAAATTTTATGTTTAAAATGGTGTTTAACGTTTATTTTAATTCTTGTTGCAGTATGTAATAATTAATTAATTAGATATAGAAGGACCATGAAAAATAAAATAAGCGCTGTTTTTGAAATCTTAGCTTAGTAATTTTAAATTTTTCTTAAATAATTATTTTATCAGGAAAACTAATGAAAGGCGGACGGGGGGAATTTACAACATTAATAATTTTTTAAGTCCTGATTTAGATTTAGGGAGTCCTGAGTATCGGGCCCTGGATTCCGGAGAAATGATCATCTAATAATGTAGTTAGATTGTGCTGTCTTGTGCTAACTTATTTACTATATATTGTACTATTAATTTACTAACTATGGATCGCATTGGTGTATGTAACCGGGTCGAGTCTGTCCCTACTAATAATCCTATCCTATCCTTCGGTTTTGTTATGTGTATACGGCTGTACGCTGTATGCCCGGGAGTCCGGGAGTCTTGCTATAATGCTTGGCCGTACACTCTCAATCAATCAATCAATCAATCAAAATATTTCTACTGAGGATCAGATTGATGATGTTTTTACAAAATCGTTGTGCAAAGATAAATTTAAAAAATTTTGAAATCTTTTGGAAATTACGGAATGTTAAAATTTATTTATTTTTATATTCTTTAATTTGTAATTTAGTATTGTTCGAAGAACAGAAGAAAGGTGGTGTGTTGAGAAAGTGTTTCAGTTCCTTTCAATACCTAACTATATCTTGTGTTTAATATATACACTGTGAATAGAAGTAAGTTGAAGTTGTTTGGTCTGAAGAGGAAGTAATTAAAAATGGAGTTAAATAGAAACATTAATATAATTCTTAGTTTTGTATTTAATAAATATTGAATTAATCAACTTAGATAGTTGAAATATATTAAAACAAGGCCTTCTAATTAACAATTTCCATTCTAATTTTAAAATTAAATCTTCCTTTTACAGATTATAAAATTGGGGCTTATTTCATTTCATTTTTTGGGATTTATTTCTTAAAAAAATCTCAGCAAAGTTGGGATGGAATGGCTGCTTCGCGTATTTTAGTCTTTTCTATCCACACGTGTATCCTCAATTATATCCCCTTTTGCTTAAACTTAGGTACATTTTTGATAAATTGTTAAATTGCAATTTCACAATTTGTATCAGATGAAATATTTTTAAACAGATTAAATCGAATTGTAATTCAAATTTAATAATTAACTGTAATACACTAAAGAAAGCATCGTGCCACAATAATATGACCCCGACATTTTCGCGAAAAAACTATATTGTTTTAATTATAAATTGTGTTTTTTATTGAATTTCTAGGTGAATGCCAAATTTATCTTTTTAATTCAAAATTACGTGTACAATAAATTTAGAGAACATTATTTGAAGGTCGCTAAGTACACACATATTTTTCGTGCTATTTTCTTTTTTTTTGTTTTGTTTTTTAACACAAAAATATGTGCTAGCCCATTAATTTAATTGTCTGCTCAGTGTAATGAAACACGTCATATTTATTTGTGTGAATATGTTATATAGTAAAGGTCTCTTTAAAAATAAAATTTGACGAGGAGCAAATGATGTGTCAATTCTGTAGTCGTCGAATCACTATTTGTCAATAAAAAAAAGCAAAAAAATGTGTATTTGTTACCTTACATAACACTCTACAAAATTGTGTTGACTAATATAATTAATGTGAGTCAATAAAATTATTATATCATTTAATAATTTTCGGGTTTAATTTGATTTTCTGTGTGTGGGAAGTTTTATAACTTTTGAACTACAAATATATTTATTTAATTTTCACTAGAAGCCTCATTCGCTTCTATGCCACTGAAAGAAAAAACTGGGTAATTACAAACAAAAAAAATGGTTAAATTAACGATGCACTATGATTGTTTTTCAACTGACCTAGCGCTTGTTTATTGATACTAAATTGACTAGGTTATTTTTTAAATTATAACTTAGCACTGGTAAACTCAAACGAAATGCTACACTCATTGGCAGGTTATCATAACCTTAGCTACCCATTTAACTTAACTAAGGTTTTAAGTAAACATTCCTAAATTATTTAAACACTATTAGGTTATATCAACCAACAATCTTAATGTTCACATAACTAAGCACAATGTTAATTTTAAAAAAAATTTCAACAAACTGCTCAGTTAAGATAACTTTTGCGGACCATTAAAACAACTAAGCACCAAGGTTAGTTTATTCAATTTTGGAACTAACCGCTCAATTACGATAACTTTTGCCGTCCATTAAAATAACTAAGCGCAAATGTTAAATTTAACGAAATATTGAGTTTGTTGCTCAGTTAAAATAACTTTTGCTCACTGTTCAAATAAATAAGCGTTAAGGGTAATTTAAACCAAATTTTGAACTAATCGCCCAGTTAAGGTAACTTTTGCTGACCACGAAAACAACTAAGCACAAAGGTTAGTTTTACCTTTTATCTAAATTTTAAAGTAATTGCTCAGTTCAGATAACTTTTACTTACCATTGAATTAACTAAACACAAAGGTAAATATATATATATATAGCTATATATATATATATATATATATATATATATATATATATATATATATATATATATATATATATATATATATATATATATATATATATATATATATATATATATATTTATATGAGAAAGGAGATAGGAAAAATTATGAAATTGTATTTAATTTCAAATAAAAGATATCAGTGTCATTTAATTCATTTTTTATTATTGTAAATTATTATAACAGTATTCTCGCATTTAGCGTGTAATTTAATAAATTAAGTTTATAAAAGGTAGCTATATCAGTATAGAAGTATGTATATAAATGAATCATAAAAATTATATAAATCAAATTTTCTAGTGTAATATTATTTGAATTCAAGATATTTCTGTTAATTATTTAATTTATTAAGTAATATTTTTACGAATAGTAAAGGCAAATCAAATGATAAAAGTTAATTTTAAAATTCATTGTCAATTATAAAAATGATCTAATTATTTTTTATGACCTGTTTCGGTATATAAACATTTAACGAAAAGTAATAAAAAATTAATTTGAAAATACATTTCTGTAAGAGTAGCAAAGTAAAATATAAAATATATCAATATTATTTTTGATGACCAATTTGATTGAAATGATTAAATTCATTATCAATTATATTATAAAAATTATTTACATATAAATTTATTTTAGTAATTGGGTACTACAATTCAAAAATGATGAATATTTTGAAGCAAATATCAATTGCTTCTAAAACAACCACATTTTCATCAAATTTAAATTTATGATCGTCGAGAATGATAAAAAACTCACTAAAACTAGTGTCATCCACCTATGACACCGAGAAGTGGTTGGACCCTTTCCATACGTGTTGCATGATCTATTCTAGTAGCGTTTTTTTTGTTTTTATTAAATCATTGGCATCTTCTGCTTTAATAATAAAATAAGCTTAGGCATCAGCAATGGTTGATTTTTTCAATGCATTTTTATGCATTTTTTGTAGAACCGGTGGTGCCAATGCAGATAACAGGTACATTAGTTGCAGGTTATATGTATCTAGAATAGAAAAAAATACCCATTAATATTGAGATAAAATCGACAATGTTCAATAATTATTACCTTCAGTTAACTGCTGTCTTGACTTTGGTAGCGTCTCGAATAATAACTTGACGAGGCTCTTTAATATTTGATTTTTACAAATCTTCTATTTTTAAAAAGGTTTCGCACTTCTCGTATATTGTCCTGTGTCCTGGAAATCGCATTTGAAAATCACAATATATCTGAAAACAAAGTATACATAGTTAGTTACTGGAGGAGTAAAGAGCGCGTGACAAGTTACTTTAGTTCCGTTTCTCAGTTCTGCTACAGCCTCCGGTAGCAAAAGGTATTTCTAGAAAATCAACGGACAATCCTTCATGTCATTCAGATGATCTAGGATATCCCGGAGGGGTAGTAGGGTTAGGAGTACATCTATATTTTCGAGACACCGCTCCACGAAATCCTCCACAAGTTCCTTACATGCTACCAGTGTGCAATCCTCAGGTTCCTGTCCAGCACTAATCTCCTTGAAAGCTGGTTTGCATCCACCTATATTCTAAAAGTATTGTTAAGTAGCGCACATCAACTAATTTGCGAAGTAAAGAATTATACTAAAAATTAGAAATTTATAATGTGATTTAAGAAACAATAATATTTCAGCTATTAAAAAGGGGCTATTTTATGAAACACTCCGTCATTGTATAGCACTTAGATTTATTATTGCGTATTTATATGTATATTCGCGGTCGTACCACGTTCACGCTTATTTTATAATTAATAAGAAGCATTTAGATATACGTATAATTGAAATTCTTACAGGTAAGAGAATTAGTACAGTTATAGATCAGTGAAATACAATCAATTACAGTGAATCAAAAATAAAGTCGGACACCTACCATTTAATTCTTTATCACAGAATAAATAGTAAAATAGAAGCTTTTTTAAAAAAGTTCAATACTTTGTTTAAAAGCTCTATTCATTACCTTACAAAAACACCAAAATAAAAAACAAAATTTTATTTCATTATAACAAAAAAAAATCAATAATATAAAAAAAGTAAAAAAAAAAACTCAAAAAAGAACTCGGACAGTGTTATAATTTAATTCATTTAAGTTAAGACTATGTCTTGAAATGTTTTCATGTATGCATAATTCAATATTTTTTTGGTAAGCCCTTGTTTTTGGTCACCGCCAGAAGCCTCCTAGGCATGGATTCTACTAAATTTCGACATACAGAAGGATCAATTTTGGCCCATTCCTCCTTGAGAATACGTTTCAGCTGTTCTTTATTCGAAATCACGTGCTTTTTTAATTTATTTTCTAAAACAGCCCATAAATGTTCAATCACATTAAGATCCGGTGATTGTGGAGGCGTGTCTATAACATGTGGGCAATTGTAAAGCAACCAAAGTCGAACATTTTGAGCTTTGTGCTTTGGGTCGTTATCCTGGTAGAAATAAAAGTTTTCTTTTATTCCCAATTGCTCAGCGCTCTGCACTAAATTTTGCAATTCAAGATTTTTTTTTTTTGGAATTCAAGAAAATACATTTCGACAAAATCAATGTTAAAATTTTGAAATTAGTGTAGTTTGCAGCAAAATTGAGAACTATTTCTCTTAGTACGTGTTTCTCAATTTAAAATTAAATTTTTAATTTTATTTTAATTGTTAAAATTTTAGTTGACGATTCTCATCAATAACTCAATTTTGTCAGAAATGAAGTTAAATAAAATATGATAGCACAGGAGTATATATAGGTAATTGCAAGTAAACGTTTAATCTCTACATATCTATTTCTTTATTTATTGTATATAACGATTGCGTTCAAGCAAACCGACACAACTAAAAATATAAAAATGTTTTTTTGCAATTACCGATATGTCACCCATTACTGCGCAAATTAAAAAAGCAGATTGAATTTTCCAAAATTTGATTTATCACTTGGTAATAAAATTATCCAAAATTTATTTAAATTTTTTATTAGGCGGGAAAAAGGGTGACATATATGTAATTACAAACTTACAAATGTATTTTATATATATATATATATATATATATATATATATATATATATAAATAAAAATATATATATATATATATATATATATATATATATATATATATATATATATATATATATATATATATATATATATATATATATATATATATATATATATATATATATATATATATATATATATATATATATATATGGGGCATTCCATGCCAACTCACCCTACCGATGGATTTTGCATCTCCGATCTCGCTAAAATTTGGGCATTTTTTTCTATTCCTCAAAAAAGATTTTTATGATTTTTTCAAATTTTTTCATCCAGCCAATCGGGAGGTATGCATTTTGGAAGATTTCAAGGATTTTTTTTTTTAAATAGTCATAACTTGGTGGAAAATTGTCCGATTTGGGTCTTTTTTTTTTTTAAATTCGTGTTTTTTGATGAATTTTCTGAAAAATTTATGCAAAAAATTATTCATTATGAATTTGATTGTTTTTTTTTTATTTTAAAGTTAAAACAGGGATTTTAAGATTGTTTGTATACTTCGATTTTTTTTTTAAAATTTTCAAAAATATTACTTTCCAAAACACAAATTTTAAGCCTAGTCTCGTAATGGGATAATGATGGGTTCTAATTTTTTTTTAATTTTTAAATTAATTAATTTTTTTTTTTTACTATTTATGTATTATTGGCGGTTTTATGAGATGAAATTAGAAAAAATATTATTTATCATGATAATAAACAATTAAAGTCAAAATTTAAATTTCTAGGTTAAATTTTATTTATAACTTTTACAAGGTTTTTTTTTTTATTTTGTTTGGCGCTTAAATATTTTACAAGAATAAGTCTGAATTGAGCTAGAAATCAGTTTCATTGTAAGAGATTCATCTGTATTTGGCATAACGCAATGATACTTTTGTGTACCTGTGATAGTTTTAGTTTTAGAATAACGTATATTTAAAGTCTCTGTTGCTTTTTCATAATCTGCAGTAGTTGAATATTTTACTTCAATTTTTGGCAAGTTATTAGGTTGAACAGCCCATTAATACAATTCTTGTGCGTTAGAAATTTGTTTATCAAATGGTAATTGAAGACTAGCTCTTGCTGCAGCTCTTTTTAGTGTTCCTCCTACACCGTCACAAGGTCCTTTGCCATGGTAACTGGCAAAGAAATGCCATTCAGCATTTATTCCAAAATCTTCTTTGTGATAATATAAATTAACAAAGTTTTTGTAGTAATTAAATTGTTGCGGAGCTCCATCAGAAAAGTAGTAGATCTTTTTAGCAGTATCGGTCAAGGACTTTATAAAATCAGTAACGATTGTCAAAAAGACGTTAACTGCAGTCGAGTCATGTATGTTACAGTCCGATATGATCACTAAACTTCTGTGCAATAATTCGTTACTATTCTTAAAATAAATAACCACTGGAAATATTGTCGATTGATCATTATTCCAGTGGAATCCTGGTACTGCATTTTGGATAGCAAATTTGTAGTTCTTGGCAAAATCACAAACTACAAGAAATTCATCGGTTCCGAGAGACTCTTTAAGAGATTTCATGAATATTGCTTGCGATTTTGAAATAAAAGCATGAGGCAAAAGTTCTGTAATTTTTTCATAAAAGTCACTGATGAATTCTGATGAAACTACCGTTAAAGTTTCAAGGGTTGTCCGTGGCTTTGAAATCCAATATTGATACGTCAACTCATCGATATCATTTTCTTCAAAAATCTCGTTCAGAAAATTTTCGAGTACATCGATTCCTGGACAATTTTTACACTCGCCAAAATAGCACGCTGACAATGGATTCTGACAAACAATCATTTTTAAACAATCACTATATTCAATTACAGGTGTCGGAAGATCACTTGTCAATCTTCGTAAATTAGAACCTGAAAATAATTATATATAATTAAAAAAATAATTTTTAATAAAACATGGAATTAAACGCATAATTTAGGGAAAATAATAATCATAAAGCAAAATTTGAATTTCATACTAACCTAGTATCATGAGCTTTATGTTCTGGTGGATTGAACATACACACACAGTATGTGTACCACTGGATCCTGCTAGTACACAATACTTAGGGCGTAATGAAGCAAATATAGAAAATCCAACTTTACATCCAGGATACTCCAATTTAAATAGCTCATATAACTCTTTTAAATTTAATAAAATAAGCCTTTTTTGAATTTGCTCACGTACGCCTTCATTGTTCCTAACAGACACGAAATCTTTCATACCCGGCATATTAATACTCGTTTCATCATCAACATAGCACTTCAATACCTTTGATTTAACATCTTCAGATAAAGGTCGGCCTAGAAATAAATGTTTAAATCCAGAAATAGAATTAGTTAGAAAGAAGATTTACATATCAAATTAAATTTGATTTACCTGGTTTTGAATCTGGTAATGATAATATTCCACGTCGTTCTCTCAAAGACTTTGAAACTTTGACAATATCTTTTCTTGTTTCCATTATATCGCAAACTTTATAAACACTCCAATCTGGTGGTGTTAAAGTGAGAATTTGAATTTGTTCTTTTTTAGTAATATCTTTATCATGAAATTTGTTTTTTAAGGTTTCAATTGTGTCTAAAAATTCTTGCGCGAGTATTTGATCATCAGTTTTTTTCTCTAAGCCAAAAGCAGTTGACAAATGCGTGTTTACGTCAATAATTTTTTTTTCTAAATATTTATGGTTAGTTAATTTTCTTTGAGCGATAGGAGACTGATTTAAAAATTTCAAGGCATCGTTGATGACAGGCAATTGTGTATTGATACTCAGTAAAGAATGACTACTACTCAAAGATGTAGATTGACCAGATAATGAATCTATTCCTACAAAAATAAGCAGTGCAAATATTATTTCAAAAAAATACCAAATCGATAGTTTATAAAGTTAATTGATAAGCACAAAAATTATTTTTAAAATTATACCTGATAAGTTTCGGTCGAGAAGTTTGTTACGGTTTACATATTGTTTCATACTACCCTGAGGGTAGATATAGATGTACTTATGAGGAACCGCACACCAGACAATCCAGTTTGGGGGACCAAGATTATTGAACCCGAACCCAATACATCAATTCCCCTCAGTAGTCCAGTTGCCCAGACTACTCCTAGAAAGGAATTGAGATCAGGCCCGAGTCCGCACCCGGTCATCGCTGAACCCCTAATCCGATCATACACTGCGGGTCGCACGTTGCCGTGAAAGACCCCCTAGCAGTGTATGATGGACGAACTGGACTGTCAGCCGCGTGTCCTCACTTCTCCCGCAAGCAGATATCTCCGCTGACATCACCGCGGCTTGTTGCTCTGACTAGGATCAGTATGAGGGGTGGTGATTTAATGATGCCGCACGGAAACTTTAATTTAAGCCGCTATTGACAGATATGTACTTGCATTTTTCTGTTTACCACACTCACACTCACTTACCTGACATTAAGCTTGGTGTTTTAACGCACACACCCACATCTTCACTCACACGATCGCTCCCTGCAAAAAAATTGGACTAACAACACATGATATTTATATTACGTTATAATTTAGAAAGAATTTTATTACACAAAAAAAATGGTTTTGAAGCTATTAAGTATTACACAATCTTTACATAAATATTTGTTGTTGTTTTTTTTCTTTATATTCTAAGAAAAAATTACAAATGACGACGCACAACACTGGACATAAAATCCCTTTGACCGGTCCGTTTGTTGATCCGTAACGACACCAGCGTGGAATGTCTAAATGGTGAACCGGTGATCTCCGGATGAAGAGCTCTACCTCCGCAGACCCCTAAACTGTATACAAGAGAAAAGAAAAAGAGAAAAAAAAACGGCCGCGCCACACTAAATCGGTGTCTACGGTCCCAAAACCCAACCCTCGTCAAGATTCCGACCAGTACTTACGTACGTCAAAAGTTTTTTTTTCTTTATGGAACGCAATCAGTCGCAGGAACGGCAATCAGTCGCAGGAACGGCAATCAGTCGCAGGAACCAAATCTGGCGCAGCACTCCCTTATTTTGGTTCAGGAACCACTAGTTTGATTGTAGGATCACCCGGTATTTTTTCCTTCTTTTTGACTTTTTCCTTTTTTTTTTTTTTTAGGTTTAATAACCACACTGTATTTTATTTTGGATCACGCGGTATTTATTTTAATAACCACACTGTGTTTTATTTTTGATCCCGCGGTATTTATTTTATTGTTCGATTATTTATTATTAATATTTTGTAACACAAAGGAAAACTCAAAATGGACCCGGAATAGTTAGGCGGGATTTTGTTCAGGTAATTTATAATTTATGATTTATTTACCTGTCCCAATTGAATTTTGTTTGATTTGTTTTTTCCTTCCTGTGCCCAAAACTCGTATCGATGTCAACGTATGTATGGTGGCAGATCCGTGATCAAAAAGAGACCGAATGACACTTTTCGTCTGCTTATATACCTTTTTATTTATTGTACAACAACAACACATTGCTTATTTTAATTATCGTGATATTTTTGTTTTTGCCCCCTTTTCCTTTTTGTTGCTCATCATGCCTCTATAGGTGAACACCCTAAACACACAATTGGGCACGCAACCAAAAAAAAAATAAGAACACAAAAGCCCAAGACAGCCACTGCCATCTCCCCAAAAGGGACAAAAACATAAAAGAAGATACACCACAATCCCGCAATAGCTGGTGTTGTTGAGTTTTTTTTTTTCTGTTTGTTTTCATTTGTTTTAGTCGGTGTGTGTGTGTGACAGGTAAGATTTTGTTTTTTTTTGTTGTGGTTTTAATAAATGGTGACAAATGTTGATATTGAGTTTAATAAGCGTTATTACTTTCAGAAATTTGGAAGGAAAAAAAAGAAATTGACTCGAGTGGAAAATAGGAAAAAAAAAGTGATCAGATAAGTAGAAAAAAAATTGAATAGCAATTGCTTGGTGTGACTGTTTTATTGTTTTATTTTTTTTTTGGTTTTAGGTGAGACAACCAGCGGAGATGTATAAAATGGTGTGTTTTTGTTTGTTTGTTTGTATGTACGGAATTACAGTCAGAGAAATGTTTATACGGTGCGTGAAGAAAAAAAAAAAATTGTAACAACGGAAAGAAAATAAACATGAATTGAAATGGAAAAGAAAATGTGTGGGTTTTATTGAATCCGGACGATGCCTAGCATCGTAACAGCGTGGGGACAAACCAGACCCTGGGAGTCTTCAAGCCAGGCATTAAGTTGCCAAAGGTCAACGAAAAAGTATGGTGATTAAGATTTGAGTGTGTTGCACTGTGTATCATAACGTGGGGACGCCCCACACCCTGAATAGTCTCAAAGCCAGGCCTGGTGACAACACAAAAAAAATAAATAAATTGAAGTAACTAAACAGGTGTTTTTGGTTTGTTTTGTTTCCTTATTATTAGGTACGTATATCTTGAGCATGATATATTCCCAGAATCTTACCCGTCGGATCTTCCAGTCGGTATGATACTTCGCCAATTCGTTCTATGATTTTTGCAGGTACAAATTTTGGCGCTAGCTTTGCAGAAAATTTTTTTACCGCGTTGCTTTGCACGTAAGTACGCACAAAAACAGATTGACCTATGAAAAATGTCCTTTCACCACTTTTACGGTTGTAATGCCTTTCCCCCTTCACATGTGCCTCTCGAAGATTTTTCAGGACTTCATCTCGTACTGAATCCAAAACAACCGATTTAGTAATAGCGTACGCTTCCCCGTTGTAGTCGCATCCCAATAATCTTCGAAGGGAATAATCGGAGCCGTGATTAATGAAGTGTTGTCCAAAGACGAGAAAGTGAGGAGAAAATGAGGTGGAAGAATGTATGGCGTTCCTTAATGTTGAACCAATTTGAGAGAGGTGAACATCCCATTCGGTATGTTTATTTCCAATATAAGCACGAATAGCGCTCAAAATGGTTCGGTTGACTCGTTCAGCCGCGTTACTTTGAGGCGAATGAAAAGGAGTACGATAATGTTGGATACCGTATTTAGTTAACAAAAGTTGAAATTTCTGCGAAATAAACTGCATTCCGTTATCTGTCAGAATGTATTCTGGAACAGAGAACATCTGGAAAATTTATTTTTCTACGAATTCACACAATGCTGTAGTTGAGGCTTCCTTAAGTGCCTTCAGGAAAACGAATTTCGAATAATTATCTAATACGATGAGAACGTGAGTATTATGGTTTTTCGAGCGTGGGAACGGACCCAGAAAATCCAAATACAAATGTTGAAATGGCCTACTAGTTTCAAAAGCTGCTCCCATGGGTGGTCTTAAATAAAAATTCGGGGCTTTTACCATTTTACACACTGCACAATTTTTCACGTACATTCGAACATCTTTATTCATTTGCGGCCAGTAAAAAAGCCGCTGGAGTCGCTCTAAGGTTTTTGATATACCCATGTGGCTAGCCGTAGGTGGTGAATGTGCCAACTCTATCAGGGACGGTGTCAATCTTTTAGGTATTATTAATTTCCACGGAGAAAGATCTGTGTCCAAGTACCGATAACCATACGACGGACGAATCAATAATTTACCATTTTCCACACGATATGCGGGATGCTGATTCGGATGGTCCATAATAGTTTGAACACGAGTTAAATATTCACTATCCTGAAATGCAGGAGAATTTAAATCGACAAATAAATTACCATCCGTACAGGAGATTGATGGATCAGGTATAATTTCATCGCAAAATGCACGTGAAAGTGTATCTGGTACAATATTTAAGCTACCTTTACGGTGTTCGATGTGGAATTTAAAACCCTGTAGTTTAAGACTCCACCGGGCCAAACGACCAGAGAGATCAGCCTGGCTCATCAGCCAGCGGAGACTCGCATGATCTGTAATCACGGTGAATTCTAAACCTTCAATAAAAGGCCGAAATTTTTTTACACACAGGACAGCAGCGTAGCACTCGAGCTCGGTAATGCTGTATTTGCGTTGCGCAGAGTTCAATTTGTGCGAGTAAAATGCGACAGGATGTTCTTCGCCTTTAACAACTTGGTATAAAACCCCACCTACCCCAGTAGTGGAAGCATCAGCTTGGATATAGAATGGCAGGGAATAGTCCGCATGCACTAATACTGGAGCTGTAATTAACGCATCTTTAAGGCGATTAAAAGCAGTTTCAGCCTCGGGGTTCCAACTTAGTTTTTGCTTCGACTTTAACAAATCTGTTAAAGGAGCTGCAATGGAGGAATAATTACCTATAAATCTTCGGTACCACCCACTCATCCCGAGAAAACGACGGAGCTGCCGAATCGAGCTAGGGGTTGGAAAATTGGAGATGTCGTCGATTTTCTCAGGATCTACCCTTATACATCCCTCACCAACCAAATGACCAAGGTACCTTACCTGTTTGAGAACAAACCTACTTTTTTCTACGTTAATGGTTAGCTTGGCCCACTGCAACCGCTCTGCCACAAGTTTCAACAGAACAAGGTGCTCCTCAAAAGTGCTAGACGTGACTAACAAGTCATCGAGATAAACGAAGATTTTGTCGTGATACTGATGAGGAATCACCTTGTCCATTAAACGACACATCCTTTGTGGAGCGTTACACAACCCGAAAGGCATAACGGTGAATTGATAAAGGGGCCTACCCGATACCGTGAACGCTGTTTTGCATTTTGCATCACTGTCAAGTGGAATCTGCCAAAAGGCATCCTTCAAATCTATGCTTGAAATGAAGTTGGTGTTTTCCAGGCGACTCAGAAGTCCATCAATTAACGGTAATGGGTAGGCATCCTTCAAGGTTACCTCGTTAACCCGTCGAGCGTCCAGGCACAATCTAACCTTCCCATTTGACTTTTGCACCAGCGTTACTGGTGAACACCAGGGACTTTCACTTTCTTCAATTACTCCAAGTTGTAACATACGATCCAACTCCGCAAAAAGGGGTTTTTGCTTTGCCGGAGAGATAGCGTAGTGCCGCTGCTTTATCGGAGGTGCAGTCCCTGTGTCAATGTTATGGGATAAGAGGTTCGTACGGCCCAATCCTAGTTTAACAGAAGACGGAAATAGGCTAATAATAACAGATATGGCACCAGATTGTTCAGAAGATAGTTTATGCTGAAGAGGATCGACGGTGGTTTGACTCAGTTCGGGTGATTGAACATCTATCTCTGACACTCTGAGTTCGATACCAAAAAGACGAAAGAAATCCATGCCAAGATAAAGTTCCTGCGATAAATTAGGGGCTAAGTAAAATTTAACCTGGTTCGTTTTGTCGTTAAAACGGACATTAGATAAGATATAGCCTAACATTCTTTCCTTTGACCCATTTGCTGTAGATAAAACAGAGGGAAAATGATGAAACTTAATACCAGAATGCTTAAGAAACTGTTCACACCCTTTTCCTAGAACACTAATATTTGCCCCAGAATCTAACAAACCAAAGATAGGGAAATCATCAAGGGATATTTTAACGAAAGGACGACCTTCAGTGCTTGAGGTTATTATAGTTTCACAAATTTCACGACGTAACTGTTTACGATGACAAAAATATTTATAGGCTCGGTGGAATCTCAGGTTAGGTTGAATAGACTTATGTTTAGAATTTATTTCGAAGACCGGCGCAGTAGCCGGTAGAACTCGGGATCTGTGTTGGATGCCGATTCTTGGGTTTCGATTTGTTTCGGGATGGAGGTTGACTGAAGACGAGGTTCCCGAATATACACTCCCTTCTCTTTCAAGTTTTCCGAATTCGACCTTTGACAATGGA
This sequence comes from Tipula vernalis, assembly GCA_958295665.1. Taxonomy (NCBI): domain Eukaryota; kingdom Metazoa; phylum Arthropoda; class Insecta; order Diptera; family Tipulidae; genus Tipula; species Tipula vernalis. The sequence continues at coordinate 215,997,122 of OY282560.1, read as the reverse complement.
TACAATCAGGGAGATATGTATTACCTAAACCGCATCCATAACAAAAGATTCTACGTGGCTGTTTACAAAGTTTATAAGAATGATCCGAAGCATGACAATTCCAGCATTTGTTTCGCATATCACCGTTGTTGACAGGCGTTCGTACCGATTGATCAATCTGTACGTCTCGGGAATTCCGAGAATAACGATTATTTAAAGCGCATAATTCGGGAATTGACTCTGGTTCTGGATTATTAAATGAAGCTAAGGAAGTAGCTGATGCAGCTCTAATACCCATTTTATCATTTACTCTTATTTCATGAATTTTATTCTGGGGGTGCCAAATATTTGCTTCAGGATTATGTCGCACTTGAATCCATAGGTCTTCGAGAAGCCCACATTCTTGAGCTAACTGACTAATATTACCAATTCGTTTATTGGCTAACGCTAATTGCAAACCAGGTCTCATGTTATTAATTAAAATATCTAATATTTCCTGATCCTGAATTGGATGTTGAGCCTGCAAAGCTATTTTAAAAATACTATCCTGGAATTCACAATAACTCTCTTTAGGATATTTTTGTTTGCGAGAATCTAACAAACGTCGAATTTCTCTATCTGATCTACAAAGACCAAATCTATCGATCATGTCTCTCTTTAGTTTATCCCAAGTAGATGAGCGATCTCGTTCTAATTGCAACCAAAACCAATCAAGCGCCCCTCCCGACAATAAACAGGTAACGTCTTGCACACAACCATTGAGATCTATTCCCGCTCTATCCGCCATTTGATCGACTCGAAAAATGAATCTTTCTACCGGTGTGTCATTGCTAGCACCGCTAAACTTGAAATTCCAGGAAGCAAATATTCTAGTCCTAGTTAAGCCAGTATTGGTAGAAGAGGCTGTGTCTGAACGTATCTTTATATCTGGGGTAATTTTATCAACTGAATTATTACTGAATTTGGTCAACAACCTTTCCAGGTTCTGAACTAGAGAACTCATATCGGGGTTCCTATCTTGAGAAAAATGCTGACATGACTGATCGTCTAAAAATAGAGGTGATTCCAAACTTCCGCTTTTACTCTTAATATCCCGTGGTAATGCAGAACTTGTAATGTTCGTTGTCATAGGTGAAATAGGTACTAACAGATCAGTATTCAAATTTGGTGATGCACTGAAAATTCCATCAACCTGTAATTTCCGAACACGGCTCTGAAGCTTTTCACACTCCTGGTGCAATTGTCGAACTCGATTTTCATCGTAATGATGATTTTGTAACCGATCAAGTCGACCACGAATATGTATCAACCGTGATACAATATTGGGGAAAGCCGCACTCTCTATAGAATATTGACAATCCAAGTAAGAGGCAATACGATTTAGCTTTAAGTTACATAATTTAATTTCACACCCCGGGTTTCTAAGAGCCTGCGTATGCGGATCGATGGGTACTAAAACTGCAAATTGCTTTTCGGTTAATAACTTGGCTTTTAGAATTTCTAGAGAAGGTGGAATTATATGTCGAATTTCGCATTCGACTTGAAGTTCCTCAGATTCCAAAAGGGTAATGTCCATTTTGGAAACTATGAGAAAATGATTCCAAAATTACCGAAAATTACTACTATAGAAAAAAAACACTAGCTAAGGACTAACAAAAGTAGGTAATGATAGAAAAAAAACGAATTAAGGAAGTATGAATAAATAACGAAGTAAATAATTACAAAAAAAATAATATATATGTATTATGTATATACCGGAAAAAAAATTCCGATGAAGTAGAGAAAATATACTATAAGACTATAGTGAATAATAATAAGATAATAGTAGTATAATAATATAATAATAGTAATATAATAATATGGTGAATATAATAAGAATATAATAATAGCTGAAAAAAAATTGATTAATGAAATATATAATAAGACGATCAGGGAACGATACAGTGGTTGTGAAAACATGTGTGTGGCAACGAAGAGCGGATTAATTGATTAAAGGACGGATGCACCGACTACAAAAATGAATGAAATTCGACGGGTATCTCCCGGATAGCCTTCATTGTAAAACGTACATAAAATACACGGATACAATAACAAAACAATACAGACATCAACCCTCAAACACCAAAGGTGGACTGGTTGAAGCGTTACTTTGCCATTATATCGCGCGTTGCGAACTTACGCCCGTCTCGTGACAACCCATATACTCAAAGACCTAAAGCCGATAATAGGGCACGAAACGTCGTAGAGCATCTAATTGAACAAAAAACTATCAAAAAAAATATTAAAGAAGGTTCAAGATTGACGAATCGCTCAACGAAAAAACTCGTGACAAAAAGGTCAGTGAACACAAAAGAAACAAAAAAAACCAAGAAACTATCTCTACAAAAAAACTGAAAAATTAAATCCGCCACTTCGTTTACGAATTAGGTGACACAATACATACCTGTAAGTGATGTGTGAGTGTGGTGGTACTGCTTGATGATATAGATGTTGCTATTGTTCTTCTAGTATTTACGAATTTGGGCGCCACTGTTACGGTTTACATATTGTTTCATACTACCCTGAGGGTAGATATAGATGTACTTATGAGGAACCGCACACCAGACAATCCAGTTTGGGGGACCAAGATTATTGAACCCGAACCCAATACATCAATTCCCCTCAGTAGTCCAGTTGCCCAGACTACTCCTAGAAAGGAATTGAGATCAGGCCCGAGTCCGCACCCGGTCATCGCTGAACCCCTAATCCGATCATACACTGCGGGTCGCACGTTGCCGTGAAAGACCCCCTAGCAGTGTATGATGGACGAACTGGACTGTCAGCCGCGTGTCCTCACTTCTCCCGCAAGCAGATATCTCCGCTGACATCACCGCGGCTTGTTGCTCTGACTAGGATCAGTATGAGGGGTGGTGATTTAATGATGCCGCACGGAAACTTTAATTTAAGCCGCTATTGACAGATATGTACTTGCATTTTTCTGTTTACCACACTCACACTCACTTACCTGACATTAAGCTTGGTGTTTTAACGCACACACCCACATCTTCACTCACACGATCGCTCCCTGCAAAAAAATTGGACTAACAACACATGATATTTATATTACGTTATAATTTAGAAAGAATTTTATTACACAAAAAAAATGGTTTTGAAGCTATTAAGTATTACACAATCTTTACATAAATATTTGTTGTTGTTTTTTTTCTTTATATTCTAAGAAAAAATTACAAATGACGACGCACAACACTGGACATAAAATCCCTTTGACCGGTCCGTTTGTTGATCCGTAACGACACCAGCGTGGAATGTCTAAATGGTGAACCGGTGATCTCCGGATGAAGAGCTCTACCTCCGCAGACCCCTAAACTGTATACAAGAGAAAAGAAAAAGAGAAAAAAAAAACGGCCGCGCCACACTAAATCGGTGTCTACGGTCCCAAAACCCAACCCTCGTCAAGATTCCGACCAGTACTTACGTACGTCAAAAGTTTTTTTTTCTTTATGGAACGCAATCAGTCGCAGGAACGGCAATCAGTCGCAGGAACCAAATCTGGCGCAGCACTCCCTTATTTTGGTTCAGGAACCACTAGTTTGATTGTAGGATCACCCGGTATTTTTTCCTTCTTTTTGACTTTTTCCTTTTTTTTTTTTTTTAGGTTTAATAACCACACTGTATTTTATTTTGGATCACGCGGTATTTATTTTAATAACCACACTGTGTTTTATTTTTGATCCCGCGGTATTTATTTTATTGTTCGATTATTTATTATTAATATTTTGTAACACAAAGGAAAACTCAAAATGGACCCGGAATGGTTAGGCGGGATTTTGTTCAGGTAATTTATAATTTATGATTTATTTACCTGTCCCAATTGAATTTTGTTTGATTTGTTTTTTCCTTCCTGTGCCCAAAACTCGTATCGATGTCAACGTATGTATGGTGGCAGATCCGTGATCAAAAAGAGACCGAATGACATTTTTCGTCTGCTTATATACCTTTTTATTTATTGTACAACAACAACACATTGCTTATTTTAATTATCGTGATATTTTTGTTTTTGCCCCCTTTTCCTTTTTGTTGCTCATCATGCCTCTATAGGTGAACACCCTAAACACACAATTGGGCACGCAACCAAAAAAAAAATAAGAACACAAAAGCCCAAGACAGCCACTGCCATCTCCCCAAAAGGGACAAAAACATAAAAGAAGATACACCACAATCCCGCAATAGCTGGTGTTGTTGAGTTTTTTTTTTTCTGTTTGTTTTCATTTGTTTTAGTCGGTGTGTGTGTGTGACAGGTAAGATTTTGTTTTTTTTTGTTGTGGTTTTAATAAATGGTGACAAATGTTGATATTGAGTTTAATAAGCGTTATTACTTTCAGAAATTTGGAAGGAAAAAAAAGAAATTGACTCGAGTGGAAAATAGGAAAAAAAAAGTGATCAGATAAGTAGAAAAAAAATTGAATAGCAATTGCTTGGTGTGACTGTTTTATTGTTTTATTTTTTTTTTGGTTTTAGGTGAGACAACCAGCGGAGATGTATAAAATGGTGTGTTTTTGTTTGTTTGTTTGTATGTACGGAATTACAGTCAGAGAAATGTTTATACGGTGCGTGAAGAAAAAAAAAATTGTAACAACGGAAAGAAAATAAACATGAATTGAAATGGAAAAGAAAATGTGTGGGTTTTATTGAATCCGGACGATGCCTAGCATCGTAACAAGTTCTCCAACAGCATCTATCTCCTCAATATCAGAAGTAGCATCATTACTACTACTTACAGATATTGTTTCTTCGTCTTCTATTTCTTCTTTTTCTTCTTGTTTTAAAATGAGATACAATTTACATAGATAATCGGTACTACCGATATTGAACTTCGATTGTATATGAATAGACGCTAACCTCAAAGACTTCTTTACTACGTGACTATTTAAATTAAATGGATTACAGCACACATTGAATTGTTTGAAAGTTGGCATTATGTTGTATAGGATTTTCCAATAAGAGGTTTCCGTTCGAATAGCCTGCTTTTTGGGCAGCTGTCAATTCTGAAGCTGTCATCTTTTGACATTTGACAAGTAAAAACTACGCCATTACTAAAAATGGTACGATGCACGCTTCAGCAACGCAATGAAATTATTAAAATTCACTAAATGAAAAATCTGAAAAACCATCTTCAGTGATGAGGCCCATTTTCACCTCGGAGGCTACGTTAATAAGCAGAATTGTCGCATTTGAGGCTCAGAAAATCCAAGAATGATTGTTGAAGAGCCTCTCCATCCTCAACGTGTCACTGTTTGGTGCGATTTTTGGGCTGGCAGTATGATTGGACCTTACTTTTTCGAAAATGAGGCTGGTGCAACTGTTATGGTGAATGGATTGCGCTACCGAGCTATGATTAATGATTTAATTAGAAGATATTGAAGATATTGATGTGAACGACGTTTATTTTCAGCAAGACGGCGCTACGTGTCACACAAGCAACGAAACAATCGCAGTTTTGCAAGAAACATATCAAAATGAAACCTCTGATTGGAAAACCCTATATTAACAAATAAAATATTCTACAAAGTCAAAACAATAAATGAAACACAAAAAAAAAAATTAATTAATTTAAAAATTAAAAAAAAATTAGAACCCATCATTATCCCATTACGAGACTAGGCTTAAAATTTGTGTTTTGGAAAGTAATATTTTTGAAAATTTTAAAAAAAAAATCGAAGTATACAAACAATCTTAAAATCCCTGTTTTAAAATAAAAAAAAAAACAATCAAATTCATAATGAATAATTTTTTGCATAAATTTTTCAGAAAATTCATCAAAAAACACGAATTTAAAAAAGAAAGACCCAAATCGGACAATTTTCCACCAAGTTATGACTATTTAAAAAAAAAATCGTTGAAATCTTCCAAAATTCATACCTCCCGATTGGCTGGATGAAAAAATTTGAAAAAAATCATAAAAACCTTTTTTTGAGGAATAGAAAAAAATGCCCAAATTTTAGCGAAATCGGAGATGCAAAATCCATCGGTAGGGTGAGTTGGCCTGGAATGCCCCATATATATATATATATATATATATATATATATATATATATATATATATATATATATATATATATATATATATATATATATATATATATATATATATATATATATATATATATAATATATATATATATATATATATATATATATATATATATATATATATATATATATATATATATATATATATATATATATATATATATATATATATATATATATATATATATATATATATATATATATATATATATATATATATATATATATATATATATATATATATATATATATATATATATATATATATATATATATATATATATATATATATATATATATATATATATATATATATATATATATATATATATATATATATATATATATATATATATATATATATATATATATATATATATATATATATATATATATATATATATATATATATATATATATATATATATATATATATATATATATATATATATATATATATATATATATATATATATATATATATATATATATATATATATATATATATATATATATATATATATATAATATATATATATATATATATATATATATATATATATATATATATATATATATATATATATATATATATATATATATATATATATATATACATACATACATACATACATACATATATATATATATATATATATATATATATATATATATATATATATATATATATATATATATATATATATATATATATATATATATATATATATATATATATATATATATATATATATATATATATATATATATATATATATATATATATATATATATATATATATATATATATATATATATATATATATATATATATATATATATATATATATATATATATATATATATATATATATATATATATATATATATATATATATATATATATATATATATATATATATATATATATATATATATATATATATATATATATATATATATATATATATATATATATATATATATATATGTGTGTGTATGGATATATTATTTCAGCATAAAGGAAGATTATATTTAAAATTTTAATGTAGCATAAGTTATGTATTATTATAAAAAATTTAAAATCTTACCTGTTTACTTAATTTACTAAAATAACATTTTTACTAATGTTTCTTAATTTCACTTCAATCAGGATTTCAACCACTTGACCACAATCCCGATTTAAATAATTTAATCACCAAATAATTAACTAAATCTATAATCAACTTTTCACTTAAAATGCTTTAATCAAATGATGAAGTAATGACCAAAATGTTCATCTTTTATACAAATTGCTAAAGGAATTTATTATAATTAAGGGATACCGTTGGTTAATCTAAACTATGTAAAAGTATAAACTGCATATGTACATATGTTAAAGGCACTTTGATAGATAAAAGTATAACCTACCAATGGTTAAACTCAACTATGTAATAGTATAGACAACATAGCTGCACAAATTAGTATATAACCAAAACCAACAAAAATGTTTATACAAGCCAAACAGTATAAACACTTAAGATATAAAAAAGTACGTTAAGGCGTAGTATTAGTGATGCATATAAATAAATCAGAAAGTATATATACACAAAACAGATAAGTATAGGTGATACATTCATAATAAATATAGTGTACATTTTTTTGATAGGATCTGTGTAAGGAGGGAACGAGACGGCTTGTATAAACATTTTTGTTGGTTTTGCCAAAACTATTGGCTAATCTAAAATTCTAAACAATGTAAAACTATAAACTGCATATATGCATGTGTTTACTCCCACTTTTGATTTCAAATCAATTTTTTAACGCGGAAAACAAGTTTAGGTATACCTAAAACTACTGGTTAATCTAAACTATGTAATAGTAAAAGCTATGTACGCGTGTTAAATTCCCTTTGAGGCATATTAGTATGTAACCTACCATTGTTTAATCTAAACAGTGTAAAAGTATAATCTGCGTATGTGCATATGTTACTTCCATTCTGATGCCAAGTCAATTTTTAACTTTTTTTCGGTCCAAAGGTTATATTCACTGATTACATGAAAAACCTGCACGTAGGTGAGTCAATTTTTAACGTATTTTTAGGATTAAAGAGAGTTTAATATAATTGAGAGATTCTCAAGTCAAAACTATGTATATATGTATATTTTATCGATCCCGATGAGATTGCATATTAGTATTATGCACATAAGTATATACCTGAACTAGTTTTTGCATTATTTGCAATCGTGTAAATAAAAGGTGCAAAAATACTGTGAAAGAACTGGTTTAGGTGTACCTGGGTGGATTATCTAAACTATGTAAAAGTACAATACAAACTGCATATCTGCACGTTGTGGCGAATTGCACAATAATTTTTGGTTATGGTATGGAAAACGAAATGAATATTGAAATCAAGTACAGTTCATTGGGTCACTGTACTCTAGTAGATTTTATAGGATTAATTATTGTTTTAGTAATAAGTTAAAAAGACCGTAATAGATGAAAAATAATAAAGACAAAAAAAAAACTGATGACGAAGAGATTTGAGCGGAGGAAGAGATACGACGAAGGGGGAGTTGAGTTTGGTATTTTGATAACGAAAGGTGTTCCAAAGAGAAATTTGGAAATAAAAAGAATTGAAAATAAATTAATTAAAATAGTTATAAATAACAGTTATAAAATTAAATTCTAAGGACATTAATTTAAACTATAATAAATATTATTTAATAAACTGAAATGAACGTTAATTAATAAACGAAATTATAATAATAATAAAACTAATATTTAAGTGTGGTCGAAATTTAAAATAAAATTAATTAAAATAGTTATAAATAACAGCTCCGATTAAAACTAAGTGACAATAAAAAAAAAACTAAATGAATTAAATAATTATAGTTATGAAAAAGTAAAAACTTCATAATGATTAATAGTAAATAGGTAAATAGTGAAAATAAATAAATAAATGAATAAAGTTAACATGTGGTAAAAATACAGTGTTTGCAGACTAGAAAACAAATGGTGATATTTTTTTTGTGGTGACCGTTATAAAATTAAATACTAAGGACATTAATTTAAACTATAATAAATATAATTTAATAAACTAAAATGATCGTTAATTAATAAGCGAAATTATTATAATCATAAAACTAATATTTAAGTGTGGTCGAAATTAGCAAGGCCAAATGAAAAGTTAAGAACTTTGGGAAAAAACCCGTTTACGAAGAATCGGACGATATTTTTATCAGAGCTAGTGCTTATGTGCTCTGAAGGTTGCAAACCGCTATGTGTATATATGTGGTAATGCTATACTAGATTCAAAATTTCATTTTGGAAGTGCACCATAAAACAAATTTGTAGAAACTGGAATTACATCAGCCGCTTTAAGCCTTATACAGTGGAGTGGCAAGTTTTATGTATGAATCAGCAATCTCCATTCAGTATTATACGATAAACGACGAGAACGGATCCGCAACGATGTACAAAGTTAAGATTATTCAATTTTTATTTTTTGTTTCCTTCTATTTTGTGTTTTGTTTTTAATTTAATATTTTTTTAAAACAAGTACCATTTTTCTTGTTTCTTTTTTTTTTGTAATTAAAATAAAAAAAAAAAAAAAAACAATTTAAAGGAACAAACATGGTAATACGTATGATCATACGAAATTAGAAAATTAGGTTAAGGGGTTCTTTTTGATTTTTATTTACACGAATTTTGTACATTAATTCTTATTGTTATAATTTTTTTTTTCTTTTCTTAGTATGTATAATAAATTTTTAAATATAATCTTTATTTTTTTTATTATCAATTTAAAATTTTTTTTTTGTAATGAGTGAATTATTTTTGATTTCAACTTCGTTTCGGCGGGATGAATAATTAGTGTGATAGTATATTTCCATTGGTGAGCGGAAGCGGCGCCAACTTCATACAGTGCCCCAAATTTTTATTAATTTTGTTTATTTATTATTATTTTTTTTTGTTCACTTCATTGTTTTCGACAGCAAATTCAAGCTTTTCCGTGGTCCCAGAAAAGAACCATCCTAGCGACTGCAACCTAGCCGGCTGAAAAATGCTGTCTGGAATAACCACGGTTGAGTCTGCAACAGTCTTCCAGATGCATGTGAAGTTTATCCTAAATTTTTCCTAAATAAAAAAAAATGGCGTTTAGTATTATTTTAGGAAAAACTTCACACGTCTATATAGAGAAGTGAAGTTTATACTAAATCTTTCAAAATACAAAAAAATGCGAATGTATTGGTGAATTGCAAACATTTAGGCGATTTTAATGTATAATTAGGCCGCTTCATAAAGTTCTAATGAATTATACACCCTCAAATATGGCCTGGATTGCACCAACCCACTATGATATATAACTAAGGGGTAATTTAAAGCAACCGTATTTCCACAAATTCTAAAGCACATAATGGCAGTACTGTTACCATTTAATTTAAGTTTAAAAATAGGATTAGTATACACTAGAAATAGCACAGGACCTAACACTGATCCTTGTGTTACTCCAACATCGACAACTCTAAAATCACTAAAAGTATCATTAATTCTGACTCTCACTTTTTTATTATCTAGGTAGGAAGCAAACCACTTGTTTGACATAACCCTAAAACCAATGTCAAACAGAATAGATAACAAAAGTGTATGATTAACCCAATCGAAGTCCTTAGAAGCGTCAATAAATAAACCTGCACAAATATTTTCATTCTTGAAACCGGTATGAATAACATCTAAAAATTCCAACATAGGTGATTCATTCTGATGAACTCTTATGCCCGGTTTTACAAAATAATAGCAATCTCTAGTTAAATAATATTCCCTCCCTTTCTTCTTTTATTAAATTGCGATTTATTTCATAATACAAATTCAGCGCTTGCTAATTTTATTTCTTTTTTACATCAACATTTTAACTAGAGAGTTAAATATTTAACTGCCCAATTTCATCGAGCTCAATATTTAGCTGAATGCTAAATACTTCTATGTAAAAAAAAATGATTATCAACTTGCATAGAATTTGTATTATGAAACAAAACGTAATTTTATAAAATAAGAAAGGGAGAAAATACTATTTAACTAGGGATTGAATATTTTTTTGTGAATCCGGGCATTAGTGTTTTACTTAGTGATAACTTTATTTTTATTTGCCTTTTCGTGAACTTTGAGAACAACTGGTTAGATTGCAATTGGTTTTTAGTTTCCCTTATCACTACGATCATCTAACCACTCCATGCTCCAATGGAAAAATTGAAAATATGAGCAAGAGCAGGACCGACAAAATCAGCAACATCTTTCAAAATTTAATTACTAATTACTTCGTTAATATGTTTGTTCTTCTTAACATCAATATTAATCTGGATGGCACATTTATTTAGCACTAGAACTACCGACCGGTCAAAATGACCGGTTATACATTTATTGAATTCAATTTTTTTAATTATTATGTTAATATTTTTGTGGGAATCTGTGGTGAATTTTAATATGACAACAAAGTAATTATGTTAAAATTTATCATAAACTTCCAAAAAAATATTAATATAATAATTAAAAAAATTGAATTCATTAAATGTACAATTCGTCATTTTGACGGGTTGGTAATTCTAGTGTTAGACGAGATACTTTTTTTTTTTTGGTATAAAGAACATTTTTAATGATGGATCATTCATACTAGAAAACTCGTAATATTGTTTAAGTCGCTTGATTGTTCTTGAATATCCCTGATGTCTACCAAGAGGAATAATATGGAATTCCTTTACAACTTGCATTGTTATTCGGGATATAATTTGAAGAATGAGCTTTCCCAGCTCATTCTACAAACGGTAACGAACTACCAAAAACGGAACTATTGGGAGTTTGTGTTATAGTATCCTCAGATATATCACCAGTGTCCAGTGTACATCTTAAGCATTTCGTTTCGATTGTGCTCTGGTTACAGCTGCAATTATTTTAGCGAATTCAGATATGTTGAGCCTTTCACAATTTTTTAAACGACTAAGTGCATGTTAAAATTCTTTGGTTTATATTCTAAGTCGCCATCGGATTAAACCGAGAAGAAGCTTTCGGGTTTGTTTTCAGCCAGATTAAAGGACGATGATTAGTCGTTGAGTAGCCCAAACTAGATCCTTTTCCGCGGTATGGTGGTTTCGTTCCGCATCGTTTAGCAATCTACTCGCAAATGAGATTGGTAGATCTTTTCCTTCGACATCTTGTGATAGAATCGCACCGATTGCGTAATCATTCGCATCTTTAGTTAGAATGAAGATGTCATTGAAATTATGACGTTGAAGTATAGGAGATGAAGTAACGACTCAATGAGCATTCCATTCAAATTCTACATTTTTCGGTAACAATCGATTTGAAGGTTCGGAGATCTTGGAATAATCATCAAGATATACAAAACATTTTAAACCATTTAATCCCAATTGGAGCCTTCCTTCAGACCAAATAGCATTCACAAAAAATGGTAACGACCGGCTTGGGTACTAAACGCTGTCTTTTCTTTATCAGCAGCGTGCAGTTTAATTTAATGATACCCATTTGAAAAATCGAGTGTTGTGAAATACATTGCTTTGCCCAGTTGGTCTAATATCTCTGTTATGTTCGGCAGAGGAAAAAATTGATCACTAGTAATGTTGTTTAATCTGTGAAATTCTACAACTAAACGCCATTTTCGTTCATCAGCTGAAGATTTCTTGGGAACGATCAATAATGGAAAGTTCCAAGGACTATTAATTGGTTCGATAATTTTTTCGTTTAGCATCTTATCAACTTATTTATTAACCTCGTCTTTAAGTGATTCGGAGAAACGATATTATTTGACGTGAACAGGTTGCGAATTCTGAAATCTTGGAATCTAATGACAACAAGCGTTTGTTGTAGTCAGTCAGAGTATCGCTTTCTAAGGTAGAAGACATCGTTGAAATCACGGCTAATTTTGAATATGGAAGATTTTTCTTTTTCGTTCAAGTGACTGAGATTTAGATTTTCAATCTTGCTTCTATGTTTGGATTCCATTTCCGATATTTAGTATTATAAAGGAACTTGCTAAAAGCTCAGTTTTATTTTACCGATATTAACTGGATAATTGTTGGTATTCACTAGATCAAGTAGGCTCACATCTTGTCACCCAATAAAGGAATCCGATGAGCAATACCTATAAATGCCTTTAGTATTACGTCAAATTTCCTCAACGGGAAATATGGTGTGTGGTTCCGATCCGTATATATTGATCTCTATTTGGGTATCTGAAATCCAAGCCAAAATTCTAAAACTTGGTCAGTAGTTCAATTAGGGCCACATTTTGGCAAAAAATAAAGGAATCCGATGAGCAATACCTATAAATGCGTTTAGTATTACGTCAAAGAGTTCGCCAACTTGCGGTAGGTTGTATCTCTATTTGGGTGTCTGAAATCCAAGCCAAAATTCTAAAACTTGGTCAGTAGTTAAATTAGGCCTACATCTTATCAACCAATAAAGAAATCCGATGAGCAATACCTATGTATATATGCGTTTAGTATTACATCAAAGAGTTCGCCAACTTGAGGTATGTTGTGTGGTCCTGTATATTGATCTCTATTTGGGTATCTAAAATCCAAGCCAAAATTCTAAAACTTGGTCAGTAGTTTAATTGGGCCTACATCTTATCAACCAATAAAGGAATCCGATGAGTAATACCTATAAATGCGTTTAGTATTACGTCAAATTTCCTCGACGGGAAATACGGTGTGTGGTTCCGGTAAAAAAATGCAAATTTTAATATGCAAAATCCATGATAAAATTCTACAAATCACTGATTATTTGGCTGATATATACATCTTACTACCCCATTAGGGAAACCGATGAGAACGACCTATAACCCTGTTTAGTATTACGTCAAGTTCGAAACCCCTACCAAATTTATGGAGTTTTTGCAAAAAGATGCAAATTTCAATATGCAAAATCCATGATAAAATTCTATAAATCACTGATAATTTGGCTGATATATACATCTTACTACCCCATTAGGGAAACCGATGAGAACGACCTATAACCCTGTTTAGTATTACGTCAAGTTCGAAACCTCTACCAAATTTATGGAGTTTTTGCAAAAAAATGCAAATTTCAATATGCAAAATCTATGATAAAATTCTACAAATCACTGATTAGTTGGCTGATATATACATCTTACTACCCCATTAGGGAAACCGATGAGAACGACCTATAACCCTGTTTAGTATTACATCAAGTTCGAAACCCCTACCAAATTTATGGAGTTTTTGCAAAAAAATGCAAATTTCAATATGCAAAATCCATGATAAAATTCTACAAATCACTGATTAGGTGGCTGATATATACATCTTACTACCCCATTAGGGAAACCGATGAGAACGACCTATAACCCTGTTTAGTATTACGTCAAGTTCGAAACCCCTACCAAATATGGAATTAGCATACTTAAAATCGTATTTCGAAATTTTAAGTTATAATTATGTAAATGATTTGTATCCAATATATTTACATAAATCACATTTTATTCCTTAATTATACGTTTAATAATTTACTTTTATTAATATAAACATTATTAAAAATATTTATAAATTCAATTCTTTATGCAATCGCCTAAATGTATGCATTTTACTAATACAATCATGTTTTTTAGTTGGTGTTGTTGTTTTAGGAAAAGTTTAGGATAAAATTCACAGCGGTTCTTCCAGTTCCTCACATATAGGATAATTAGAAGATTGTTACAACGTATTACGCCCACATCTACGCCAAGTCAATTTTTGGACGTTTTTCGGTCCTAAAATAATTTCCTGAATACTTGAAAAAGCATTTCATGGAAATATTCCAGTAGATGTTCCGTCATGTTCTCTATGGGTCGAAAATCCGTTCAAACTTGAACAAATATTAAGGTAGTTTTTAAATCTTCACATAGGTAGGTTTTAGTTTTTTCTATAGTCTAACAACAACCTACGTGGTCATTCTAAATAAGCCAGTTCCTTAATACAATTTTAGAGTTAATTACAGAGTTAATTTGATTTTTTGTCGATTATTTAACGCCCCATATCGATCAAATTGTAATTGATTTTCAGGTGCAAGTATTACTTCAGGACTTCGTACTTAAAAAACGTTAGAAACTGATTTTTGAAACCTGCATGGTTCAAATTAATCAATGAGCATAGGTGCCTAATTTACCTTACTGTCGTCTAAATTAACTACCGCAACGTCATTTCATTGTAGTATTACCCTCGCACCTACGTTAATTTGATTTATAATTTAGTAAATGCCGAAGAAATAAATTAACCTAGCTATAGTTTTGTATTTTGAAACTGGCGTGGTTCAAATCCACACAAGCGATTTTTTTTCGAAATCAACGAAAACCTAGGTTATTATTACTAAAACCAATTAAACTAGCTAAAGTCGCTCAATTTTTTTTTCAGTGTGTCATACCATGTTTTAGGTGATTGAATTACGTTCATTTTTGTGTGGCGAGATAATTTAATGCGTTTCTCAACCCTAGACAATATGTATGTACATGTTGTTTCCAGGTCAATGCTATTTTAAATTATCGCGTGTTCTTACATGCAGAGATTTTAGGATTTACCTTGTATATTGGTATATTGGCATCTAATCTACACAATATCGTCTAGACAAGATTATCTTACTTTATAACACATGAAACAACAAAAATCATAAATCGCTTGATAAAATAGGAATTAAGTATGTACATAAAACAATATATTCGACATCATCATCGTGTGTTTGATGTTTAAGTATCTGTTTCACACTGTGACGTTATTTCATAAATAAATACGGTTCAAACAAATTAATTCATGTTTTACGAAAATAAAAAAATGAAATCAACCTAACCTCGAAAAACAAGAAAGGACAAAATATAGCCGCTACACACAATATTTACACAAAAACACCGACCGACCTCAAATGTTATTCGCCATATAGCAGAAACAAATTATTATTCGGTATCGCACCACTCCTCCTATATTATAAGAAACTAGAAACTCGAACACGGAAAATAAACCCTTTTCCCAAGAAGAAAAAACCTATCCTTACTTTGTCTACCTGTTTTCTGTACAGTTTTCTTTTTTTTTTTTGTTTATTGTATCCTTATGGTAAAAGACTTGAAATTTAAAGTTATTTAAGTTGACAGTTTTTACATGTTTTAACCCATTCTGTCACGGTTGTTTGAAATTTTTAACTGAAGAACGGGCAAATCAGAATGAATTTTAAGTTGTGCGCCTGGACATATTCAATCGATATTTTCGATTTAATATATACTTTCTGTATAAAAGTAAACACAAGTTTTTTTTTTTTTTTTTTTTTAAATTTCCAAATGAAAAAATAAAATTTATCTCTTTTACCTTTTCACCATGCTCAATTCAAATTCGTATTTGTATATTTTATGTATACACGTAACTAAATTATATTTGCTCACAAAACTGTGCAAATCAACGTAATCATATGTTATATGTTGTTGTTTTTATTTTTTGAATTTGTTATCAGTAATATATAACAGTACTATAACTACATAATCTGTCTACATTATTTACTTTAAAATGGATAAAAAATGACATTAGGTAAACTAATATGTATATCAAAATGTTGTTATTCATTTATCTCTAATCCATTGAATAAAATGTGTATATGTACTCGTATCTGTATTTCAGAATGGTAATTTAACTAGTACACGATTACTTACTATTAGTTGTTTTACAATATTACGGTTTTTCAAAGTAAAGAAAATATGTAGTTGGAACCCAAAATGGGGCGCTCTGCCATTTCATTATTAATTATTTTAAATATATTTTAGTTATCAATTTTACGTCAATATAGATAAATAACAGTTTATGTCATTATCAATCACAATTTGTGTTACTACGTACGTAAACCGCCTACATACACGGTATATGTACACAGCTTATCAGATATATAATTAACCTCTATAAATATTTCCATTACCGTATCACAATTTGGATTTATGTATGTTCGTATTTTCTTTCTACCTGAGTGTATTTATTTAATAGGAAATTGGAAAATAATAGGCACATAAATAAATTTGACGTAAGTCAAACATTTTTCCAGAAATTTGTTTTCCGTATACTAGTTGTTATATTTTTACGTGATAAATATTGGACACTAAATGAATTAGGTACATATATGAATATGTACATACATTCATATTCACGACTATGCGAGCGCAACCAAGTTACCAATTAACTTTTGAGTGTACTGTATTCATTCACCGCGTTTTAATAAAATGAAACAAATTCAAGTAAAACGTAATTACATAAACAATTTTAACGACAAACTTTATTTAATTTATTTTTAACATTTTTTGATTTAATTTATAACGAGAATTAATTTCATTCAATTATCACATTTACTAAATAATTTAATGGCGACTCTTGGTTGTGTGTGCACACAGTAAAAAATGTCCATTGAATTTTACACGTTTTTGATAGTGGGCAAATTTGACTATACTTTTCATGTAAATTTACTTGCATTTTTAAATTACTATACTAATATTAAAATTAAATTTATAATTACGTATTTTTACAATACAATTTTAAATGATTATTAAGGGGAAATGTTCGTAATATATCATCAAAAACTATAGTAGATTTCATAGAGACGTCTCATGTCGAATAAATAAACATTCAAATTAGTTGGGTGTAGAAAATACCTATTTGGGTGTAGAAATTATATTTCGAACAATACAGTGAGTCCCTACGCAATATACTTGAAACCACAAAAACATAATTCTCTCTTTGACTAAATTTACTCTTCAACTAATACGAGATTATTTTGAGCGAGGTCAAAAATATGTATTCAGAAAAAATTTCGTTTGTTAAACTAGTTAGTATGCGCTGGTACACCGGTTGAGCATGATTTAAGCAAGGTTAGCTCGATGTTTCGAGTCACGTGTTCGTGACGTCACACAATTCTGCCACGTGTTTATAAATAAATAGAGAAAAAGCGAATGAACCATTTTTGTGTTTGTTTTTAGTTTTCGTTTTTTTACTGCTTGTTGTAATTTAAAGGTCTCCTTTAATACTAGAATTGATTGTCGTCATTAAACAAAAAATGATCATTTGTTTACATATTTAAAGCTAAACTGGTATTAATTGAATCACGACCGGTGAATAAAGGGAATATATGTTTATTTGTTTTTTTCTTTATTAACAAATTAACGATGGGTTTTCATTGGGTTATGGGTTATTTATTGTGGCCAACCAGCAATATACATTTGAATACGATACTGACTAAATGTGGGATTCTAAAATGATTTTTAGATAAGATTCTGGAATATGGCCAAGTAGTCTGGCACTTGTCTATTTCTCAACCGATTATGATGAAATTCGACTTGTACGATGGAAATGGGACCTTCAAATGATTTTTAGATGAAGTTCTGGAATATGCCCAAGTAGGATGGAACTAGGATATTTCTTGTACTATTTTGATGAAATTCGACTTGTATGATGGAAATGGGATCTTCAAATGATTTTTAGATGAAGTTCTGGAATATGGCCAAGTAGAATGGAACTTGGATATTTCTTGAACGATTTTGATGAAATTCGACAAGTGCGATAGAAGTGGGATTCTAAAATGATATTTAGAAAAAGTTCTGGAATATGGCCAAGTAGGATGGAACTTGGGTATTTCTTGAACGATTTTAACGAAGTTCTACTTATACGACGGAAATGGGATCTTCAAATGATTTTTAGATGAAGTTTTGGAATAGGCCAAGTAGGATGGAACTTGGCTATTTCTTGAACGATTTTGATTAAATTCGACTTGTATGATGGAAATGGGACCTTCAAATGATTTTTAGATGAAGTTCTGGAATATGACCAAGTAGGATGGAACTTGGATATTTCTTGAACGATTTAGATGAAACTCGATAAGTGCGATAAAAATAGGATTCTAAAATGATATTTAGAAGAAGTTCTGGAATATGGCCAAGTAGGATGGAACTTGGGTATTTCTTGAACGATTTTAACGAAGTTCTACTTATACGACGGAAATGGGATCTTCAAATGATTTTTAGATGAAGTTTTGGAATAGGCCAAGTAGGATGGAACTTGGCTATTTCTTGAACGATTTTGATTAAATTCGACTTGTATGATGGAAATGGGACCTTCAAATGATTTTTAGATGAAGTTCTGGAATATGGCCAAGTAGGATGGAACTTGGATATTTCTTGAACGATTTAGATGAAACTCGATAAGTGCGATAAAAATGGGATTCTAAAATGATTTTTAGAAGAAGTTCTGGAATATGGCCAAGTAGGATGGAACTTGGGTATTTCTTGAACGATTTTAACGAAGTTCTACTTATACGGCGGAAATGGGATCTTCAAATGATTTTTAGATGCAGTTCTGGAATATGCCAAGTAGGATGGAACTTGCCTATTTCTTGAACGATTTTGACGAAATTCGACTTGTATGATGGAAATAGGATCTTCAAATGATTTTTAGATGAATTTCTGGAATATGGCCAAGTTGAATGTAACTTGGCTATTTCTTGAACGATTTTGATGAAATTCGACTTGTATGATGGAAATGAGACATTCAAATGATTTTTAGATGAAGTTCTTGAATATGGCCAAGTAGAATGGAACTTGGATATTTCTTGAACGATTACGATGGAATTCGACAAGTGCGATAGAAATGGGATTCTAAAATGTTATTTAGAAAAAGTTCTGGAATATGGTCAATTAGGAAGGGACTCGGTTATTTCTCAATCGATTAGGATGAAATTTTACTTGTGTGTTTACAGAGGAATTCCATTTTGTGAACAATTAAAATTGTTGGTTTAGAAATTCGATATAAAGTTTTGCAAGTATGTCAAAGGTGTTAAAGATTTTTTCTATTAGATTGATTATTTACTAGATGATATTTTTCCGCAAATAAAAGTAAATTATTTAAAAAACACTTTTGATTGAAATATAATGTGACTCTAAAGAAATAAAATAAACTTTGTTTGGGGGATTTTACTAACAGTTGTTTATTTATTTATTTACTGATTAATTTAAACATCTTTTGGACTAATAAAAAGTAAAATGAGGGGGCATTAGAATAAATATTACCTGTCGCACTGTCGCTCAATTAGCAAAGCTGGTTAGAAACACTTTCTATGCAATAAGCATTGAGAAGCACAATGGAGATTGGCTGAAAAGAATCTCTTAGCCCTATTATGGTTCTCACCTAACCGAAAAATTTCATACAAATCTAGTCACATTTGCATAGAATTTCTCGGTTAGATGAGAGTCATAATAGGAGTAATGGTTATTATTGAACATTTTGTTATTAATTATTAATAACATCTCATTTTATTCGTGATGCTATAAAGAAGCAAACTATTTATAGGGTCAGGCCGAGTCTATACCCCATGATTGTCCTTGTTCCGGAAGGACTTTGAATTTGGCAATGAAGGAACATAATAATACCTCTTTGTTCCGGAGTATGTCATCAATTTATGATGTCAGGTCACGTGAAGGCATTGAATCTAATCTACTGAACCGGTATTTTATGCAAGGTTTGGTTTTCAGAATAAATAATGTGCGGCTAATGGATCTGTAAGGCCTAACATCCTCAGGGGATCTTTCCACCATTTCTGGAATAACAATCACACGCACATCCCTCCTGGTATAGGTAAATCTAATATTAAAGCAAAGTTCCCAAGTTTTCATGGATTTCCCTATTTAGAGAAAACGTCAAAAAATATTACTATAGCTTCTTGATTGATTGATCATTTTAAATTGTAGTCTAATCAACGAAACTGTAGTTAGTATCCCCGTAAAGTGTAAAATGAACATAATTCTAAAATAAATTTATGAATCAAACAAGGGGTCTATTCGATCAAAAAAATTTCATTTTGCATATATCACTTATTATAATAATTAATATAATTATCACTTATATTTAATATTATTTTTACCTAATAATACATATATTTCATTAATTAATTTGCTTAAGTATTAGCGGTTTTTGTATAAACTACTTATTTAATTACAATTTCTTATTTATTGTACAATAACCGTGCTGCTTATGTGCTTTTATTTATCAGGTGTTTGATATGTTCCATGATTTTTGCTAAAGATAATTAACATCACGTCGTTCTTGACGTCAGAAATGATTCGATTTGAATTAATATTCAAACAGTATGAGATCGACGAATTTTTGATATGTTGACTAAAAAAAATAAAGTCGAAAATTAAAGCACTGACTCCAAAACAATCGCTTTTAGTGAGCTTTCAACGGCTTGGAAATAGGTGCCATTGGGCGCTTTCAGGTCCCGCAACATGTTGGCTTTCAAAATTTACTGATGGACAAAACGACATTCGATACATAACATTGTCATGAAATTTTCGATAAATCGGGGCATTCAAAAAACAACAGGGTTATTTTAGTCAACATTTTGCCAACAGTTGGTAGAGCTGAAAGCGCCCAATACTATCTCATGTTATTCATGATGCTTCTGTAGTGTTACAAAAACAATTTCGAAAAGCTGTGTTATGGCCGAAAAACATGACTGCATGAATAGGTGTAGTACAGAATTGTCAATTTCGTCATATTTATAACTCTTTCTGCTTTATTACTAGCGTTTTCTCGCTTTGCCTAAACTAATTTTAAATTGTATATTAAAATAATTCTAAAAATAAGAAAGACCGGCTTTTCCGCAATTCAAATAGAGATACTTTTCAGCCAATCTCCATTATGCTTCCCAATGCTTATTGTATAGAAAGTGTTTTCTAACCAGCTTTGCTAATTGAGCGACAGTGCGACAGGTAATATTTATTCTAATGCCCCCTCATTTTACTTTTTATTAGCTCAATTGTTAGTAAAATCCCCCAAACAAAGTTTATTTTATTTCTTTAGAGTCACATTATATTTCAATCAAAAGTCTTTTTTAAACAATTGCGGAAAAATATCTTCTAGTAAATAACCAATCTAATAGAAAAAATCTTTAACACCTTTGACATACTTGCAAAACTTCATATCAAATTTCTAAACCAACAATTTTAATTGTTCACAAAATTGTATTCCTCTGTAAACAAACAAGTAAAATTTTATCATAATCGATTGAGCAATAACCGGGTCCCTTCCTAATTGACCATATTCCAGAACTTTCTCTAAATATCATTTTAGAATCCCATTTCTATCGCACTTGTCGAATTTCATCTAAATCATTTAAGAAATATCCAAGTTCCATTCTACTTGCCCATATTCAAGAACTTCACCTAAAAATCATTTGTATGTCCCATTTCCATCATACAAGTCGAATTTCATCAAAATCGTTCAAGAAATATCCAAGTTCCATCCTACTTGGCCATATTCCAGAACTTCATCTAAAAATCATTTGAAGATCCCATTTCCGTCGTATAAGTTGAATTTCGTCAAAATCGTTCAAGAAATAGCCAAGTTCCATCCTACTTGGCCATATTCCAGAACTTCTTCTAAATATCACTTTAGAATCCCAATTTTATCGCAATTGTCGAATTTCGTCAAAATCATTCAAGAAATAGCCAAGTTCCATCCTACTTGGCAATATTCCAGATCTTCACCAAAAAAATCATTTGAAGATCCCATTTCCATCATACAAGTAGAATTTCATCGTACTCGGTTAAGAAATACCCAAGTTTCATCCTACTTGGCCTTACTTCAGAACTTCGTCTAAAAATGATTTAAAGGTCTCATTTCCATCGTACAAGTCGAGTTTCATCTTAATCAGTTGAGAAATAACCGAGTTCCATCCTAATTGACCATATTCCAGAACTTCTTCTAAATATCATTTTAGAATCCCATTTCCATGGCACGTGTCAAGTTTCATCAAAATCGGTTAAGAAATAGACAAGTTATATAATACTTGGCTATATTCCAGAACTTCATCTAAAAATAATTTGAAGATCCCATTTCCATCATACAAGTCGAATTTCATCATAATCGGTTTAGAAATAGCCAAGTTCCATTCTTCTTTGCCATATAATCCAATTTCCAACGCACAAACCGAATTTCATCATAATTAGTTGAGAAATAGGCTAGTTCCATTATACTTGGCCATGTTCCAGAACTTCACCCAAAAACCATTTTAGAATCGCATTTCCAATGCAACTGTCAAATTTCATCACAAGCGGTTGAGAAATAGACAAGTTCCATTATACTTGGCCATATTCCAGAACTTCATCTAAAATTTTATTTAGAATGCCACATTTAATAAGTATCGTAATCATATGTATATTCCTAGCTTGGCACAGCAAATAGTTCATAACGCAATGTACACCCATGTTAGTAACATAAATTCGCTTTATTTTCATATAAAAAATATGAACTCCAGCCGAAATACTCGTATGTAGTTTTTTTTATTCAGTCGGAAAAGGTTAAATAAAGGTTAAAAAATCCAAAACCAGTAACATAAACTTATTAGGAAACTAGACGAGAAGCGTTTATTTTCTATGTATGTTGTATGTTTTTTATTTATTTGTTGCAAACTATCACAAATTTTGTATGAATTGATGTACGTACTCACACATAAAAATTGTAAACACAAAAAATAAACAAAACTAAAAGTAGTGAGAAATGCGAATTTTTGTTCGATTTGTTTTTTAAATTTTTATACTCGTAGAGCATACTCAATTCAAAGTCAAACGCAAATCAAGAAAAGTAAGAGGTAAGAAGAAATTAACAGCAGAGAGTCTGATTTAAAGGGATTAAGAAGATAAAATTATTACAGTTCTACTGTATTTTCCATTTGTTGTTGTTGTTTTTTTATTTTTTGAAAATAAATGTTCACGAGACGTCTCGGTATTACATCGTTTTTGATATCATGTTTAAATATGTAAAAATAAATAATTCAGCAGTAAAATTACAGTGCTAAATATTTAAATGTACTTGTTATGTTCGTAATTTAACTTTCATAGAAATGTAAATTTAAATATTTAGTCTGTAAATTTACATTTTATAATTCGTAAATTTTCGTACTAAAAAGTGTAAATTGTGGACAAAAAAAATGTTTGCAATTACGGACAAAAAAATGTAAACTTAGAAGCGTAAAAATGCGAACTTTGCAAGAATATAATTCGCATATATATCAGTGACGAAGCGTGACAATCTTTATTGGGGAAGCACCTATAAACCGTACACCAAAAATAAAGAAAACATTGGAAATTTACATTAATTCAGTAGTTTTTATTAAAACATAATTTTCTAAGCATAAATCAACCTATATGAATCAATTTTTGTAATTTAGTTCCATTCTTCTATTTTGTTTTGCAAATTCATCTATGACGTCATCATACAATTTTTCCGAACTCTTCAATTTGCGTAACAATTGGTTTTCGATGTACATTAAAGCCAGGTTAGCAAATCGTTCTTGACCCATTCTATTTCTAATGAAACTTTTCAATAGTTTCATCGATGAAAATGACCTCTCCGCGCTTGCCGTTGTTGCAGGAATAGTTAAAATCAAATTACATAGTTTAAAAAATTGTTCAAAATCGGAACTTAATCCCGAGCTATTTAAAAAATCTAAAATATCATTAATATTTTTTTTATTTTTGAAATTTGTATTTCTGTAAATAACAGTTAGCTCTGTTTCTAAAATCTGAAAATCAAATAAATGGCAATAAGTTCTTTTCAGACAATTAAAAGCATCATAAGGAAATTCATCTACAAAAATTGAAAATTTGGTAATGTCTTGCAATTTCAAAAACAATATATGTTGTAAATCCTGAAATCGGTATTCAATTTCCTGTTGAATTTTGGAGGTAACCTCGGATATAAGCTTTTGAATGTGTTGTTTTGGTTCACATGTGACCCTTGATCTGCAACGTTTTAACCAAATTTTCTCTTCGATTCTTTCTTCCTGGTTAATTTTATGCCAAAATGCTTCAAAATTAAGATACATTTTTTCAATTAATTGCTTAAAATCATCTAAGCATTTCAAACAGTGCGCGATATCATTTGCTTTCTTCTGAAGCACGCTAAACAAGATGTCAACTTCCGGAAATATTTCTGAAAAATAGTATAACAGCGTTAAAAAGACCCCATCATCTTCTAACAAGAGTAAATATCCTCGAGAGTTATTTATTGTCTCAGAGTCCCATATTTCTACATCTTCATCCAGTATTTTATTAAAAAGTACTCTTAAATCGTTTAAGTGTCTTTTTAACATTAATACGATCCTGCCATTAAACTCCCATCTTGTTGGTGAAGTCGAAGGTAATTTTCTTTTAACAATTGCGTCAAAAGCAAAACTCCGTTTCGATGAATGGTTAAAAAACGCCACTAATCCACATAAACTAGAAAGAAAGGATTTGCACTCCACAATTTTACTACATGATTGCGACAGCACTAAATTTAATTTGTGTGCGAAACAATGAATAAAAATCGCTGATGGATAAACTTCCCTAATTTTTGTTTGCAGCCCTTTGTTATTCCCAGACATGACCGCAGCACCATCGTAACTTTGGCACACTATCTTTTCCCCAATTTTGTGTTTTGTTAAAAACTCGAATACAAATTTTGAAAGTCCATCCGAACTTCGATCGGCAGAAACATCTATAAAATCTAAGAATATTTCTAACACATTGCCGTTCGTATCTAAATATCGTAGAACTACCGCGAGTTGAGATTTTCTTGTGACATCTAAGGTCTCATCTAAAATTATTCCAATAAAATTTGCCGAATCCAGCTCGTTTTGAATTTGGGTTTTAATTATGGATGTTACTGATTTAATTAAATCGTTTTGAATATCGCTTGATATTCCCGAAAA
Source organism: Tipula vernalis (assembly GCA_958295665.1). Lineage (NCBI taxonomy): Eukaryota > Metazoa > Arthropoda > Insecta > Diptera > Tipulidae > Tipula > Tipula vernalis. The sequence continues at coordinate 215,971,301 of OY282560.1, read as the reverse complement.
AACCGTGGACGATTCTAAATGGTTTGACAATAAAGGATCGTGCCGGGATAATAAATTTAATGTTTCGATATAATTACCGCGATTGTTTGAGTCCTCAGATTCATCATTTCCTCTAAAAGCGAGTCCTTGCATTCCTAAGCAAACGGTGTCAATTAGAGCTGCAAGGATTTCCCTATTTTTTTTAACTTTCTTATTGAATTGTTCTATGGCGATGGTACGACTTGAATCAATCCAATTCTCAATTCGCACTGTTCCGAAAGTTTTTAAATTAATAACATTTTGCAGATGATTTTGGGATGTTTCATGACGTTTGGTTGCCTTTGAAAAATTGTTTATATCTAAAAAACCTTTCCCATTCCAAACCGATTTTTCTTGAGCAAACATAAGACAAGGCCAACAAAAAACCGCGTTTAGTTTGGCGCAACCCGTAAGCCACGTTAATTTGTCGTAATAAGCTTTCGAAAATCGACGTGTACACCCCTTAATTTTTGTACATAAATTTGGTAAATCCGGTGTTGGTCTTGATTGATTTACTATTGCCAACTTTTCATCAAAACTGCGCTGGCTAAAAGGATTGGTCAAAATACTCTCCACTACACAAACACAATGTTCCATAATTATATTTTAATAATATAATATGTATTGATCAAATGCTTACATAAATTTAAATATATAATGTTAAAATAAATTTGATTGATTGATAGATTGATACGAATGCATGGCCAAGCTTATGAAGCAAGAAATTCCGTGTTAGTGATGTGGTCATTAAACTGTCAAACCAACTTTATAACACAAGTGAATGCTTTCCATACTGAAGATACCTAAGCACCATTACCACAAGGAGAGCACAACCACCCGCGATATCACATAAATGTGACAGCATCATGTCCACCCCTGGCCGGGTCCCACCGTGCACTCTTTCACACATAACAAAACCGAAGGATAGGATAGGATAGTTAGAAGTGACAGAATCGGCCCGGTTACAGACACCTAGGTATAGCCGATAATTAGTAAATTGTTAGTAATTATATAGTAAAATAGTTAGCACAGGACAACACAATTTCTAAACTACAGCTAATTTACTACTTGTTGATCCTGGAGGGTTGATTCAAGCTAAAATTTAATTATGAAACTCAGGATTAATTTAATCCCTATAATAATGAATTATTCTGGAACTATGTTGTATTCTGAAAATTGGATTATGTATTAACATATTAAGGAAGAGACCCCTTTAAATCTTCTTTAAACTAAATTAATTAATATACATTAATGAACAAAACACGATATATTACACATTAAAATAAATAAATTAGTTAAGTTAAAATTAAATTAACTTCTCTGAAACAAATTATAAATTAATCCCTATATACTTACAACTATATTTAAAAATAAAACATAAAAATAAAAATAAAAAATAAATATTTAACAATAAAATTAAACTAATTAGCAATTTAATATAAATCTGGAAAAATTAAAATTAATATTTTCGACAGCCATGATGTCAGACTAAAAAAGTCAAATCACTAATGTAAAGAGGGAAATAAAAATGTTTACCAGGAACTAAATATATCGAACTGCAGCCGGCACACAACCCTAACTAAACTCAATAAAATTCCAACACACAATTCTGCATTTTAGTAAACTGACTTCCTTTCTCAAACATCGCTAGGCTTCGTGTCCCTTCATAGATTAGCTTTACTATGAAAATCAAATGTTCAAAGGAACACGAAGAACGACGATGCTTTAAAACAAAAAATATTTTAATAAAAATGCAAAATTACTCATTCAATGATTATTAATTTCAATCAAAATTGCTCACAGACTACATCTCGATATATTTAATATCAAACCATTCATATTTGTAAACAAAAACGTTCACACAAACTGAAAACAAATGCTGTGTTTCCCATTCAAATCCGTAGATCGAACAGATTTTGAAATCTGAAATCAGCTCGATCTGGTCGATCCGAAATAAGAAACAGGTTGTAGATTCTACAGATCAAAACAATTTTCAACCTTCAAAAATTTTCAATTTAATAAAATTATCGACCTTCGTCCACATAATAATTAAAATTTCCTTCTATTTCCATTTTAATAACGTTTACATAAAAAAAAAAAAAAAAAAAAAAAAATTGATCAGATCGATCTGAGCTGAAATAAGAAACAAACCCCCAGTACTCAGACCAATCAGACCGACTAGATCAGAAATAAGAAACCCAGCATAAGACGACACAAAAAAAATGCCTTTGAAAATCCCATACGATTCCACCAAGCCCCACAGAAAAAAAAAAATCTGTATACTTAACTAACACCACTACCACCCATCACATACAAGATGTATACAAATCCTTAAATAAATTTGAATTAAAATGTAATTTAAATAATTAAATTAAAAAACAAAATTAACTAAATTAAATTAAATAAATTCATTCAGCAAGAGAAAATACGTCTTTCCTTCACTCGACAATCTATCGTTCTACTTTGAATTAAATTAAATTTAACCAAAATTAACATTACAATATATATATACATATGTATATAAGGTATATATCCCTGTTGACATAATTAAATAAAAATTAACATTTCCGAAATTTATCATTACTACATTTATCATTAGTACTCCCACATAATTTCAACTTTGTTTATGGTTATGCTGCGCTGCAAAATCGAGCATGGACAAATAATTTGTATATAATATAGGAAATTCACAATCAATATTCGAACACATTCAATCACACAAAACACAAGGATCCAATTTGAATCGAATCCATGCATGTAGTATAAAATTCTAAAAGATTTCTAATGGTACCAAATAAATAATACATTTATAATACATAATATAATAAATATATACTGCAACCTAAACTCTGTTTAAAATATTAATTTAATTAAAAATATTTATTATTTCCAAGTTTATTACATATTTATAAAATTTAATATAATCTTAATGTTTTTATGTTACGCTGCGTCAATAATTGAGCATGTACAAATGATTTTGTTAATTGCTGTATGAGTTATTTTCGAATAAGACTCGAACGTATTCGATACGTAGTATAAGAATCCCATTCGAATCAAACCCACACACCTACGTATATTTCATTTTGTATAGTATCTACATTATATGCATACAAATAGCATCACAATGACTCGAGAATACAGAGAATACAAGGAATAAAACTAAAATTATATATAAAAGGAATACCAATACATAAATAGGAGCGATTACCACTGCCAGTATAGACACTATTATTTGTGCTACCATACATTTACACCGCTTTTATTCGGTGGCAATCAAAACCAACACTAATGTAATACTACAAGCCCGATTCAGTGATGAAGCACGCAGATACCCTCTTACATTTAATACCTTATAGTTGAAAGTGTTAGTGCGAAAATAGAATAAAAATACTCTCATCTAACCAATGACAATTAGTTTTTTTCATTATTAACATACCCAATTCTCCCTCCACAATTCGTTTGTTTTGTTTTATCTACAATTTGTATGTTTTTCACACTCATTTATATAATCTGTCGATCACCAATACTTTCATGTATAAGCGCAAAACAAATTTCTAATATTGGTGACAATCAGGCTTGTAGTACATTAATGTTGGTTTTGGTGGCAATAGTTATACATAATTTCAAAAAACCAACAAAAATGTCCATACAAGACAATACATACAAAGAAAATATATAAATTTATATTATCTTCCATGTGCGTAGCAGCGGACATAACAAAGGGTACGCGTATTATCTATAATACCTATAGACAATTCCTTATGAATAACAAAACCCAATTATATATATGCATACGGATAGATCCACTCAAAATACAAATTACATATATAAACAAAAAATCGTACTAAATTCATGTTCTATATAACAATATTCAGGAACATATTTGTGTCTTGTCAAAAACCAACATTAATGTACCACAAACCTAATTGTCACCAATATTAAGCCGCATCCACACGAGGTGTGAAATGTACACTTATGCGCGCATTTAGCGAATGTAAACGTCGTGTGGATGGTTTTCGCATGACGAATATTTTCATTTGCTTATGTTCGTCAAATAAGCGGTAAACGACACACATCAAAGGAAACAATCGATGGATTTGTGTCCCATCCACACGAAGCGACAATATGTTAACAAATATAATTTGAAATGTTAGTGCATTTATCTTTAGAATTTTTTTTAATGGAAATGTTATTTATTGAGCTTTGCATTTTTTTAGAGAAATAATATCTGAAAATTCTTAAAACGTAATATATAATTGATTTCAAAAGTAATGTTAAATGCCAATTTTCATTTAAATGGTCGGAATGGCTGTTTGGTCGGATATTATCAAATTTGCTGTTAATTTTTAATAAAAACCCGATATTTAAATACTTTATTTTTATTTCTGTTTAATAACATTACACCACAACTATTTATTAATATTGCACTGGCCAAATCAATCTCGTCGTCGCTATTTATTTCCATTTTCAATTTTGAATAAACCGAAAAACTTGAAAATTTTTTTAAAACAACAAATTTGTTCAATTTGAAATTAAATGAAAAAATTTTACGATATATGTACTAAAAATGTCTATCAGTATAGAAATGTTCATTAACATTCGCCTACATGTGATCAATGAACATTTAACGAATCGTGTGTACCGAGATGTTGATAAATGTACACTGCTCGCTTAACCGTCTACATTCGCCAATTAAGCGAATACGCGCGCATAAGTGTACATTTCACACCTCGTGTGGATGCGGCTTTATAAATTTATTTTGCGCTTATACATGAAAGTATTGGTGATCGACAGATTATATAAATGAGTGAGAAAAACATACAAATTGTAGATAAAACAAAACAAATGAATTGTGGAGGGAAAATTGGGTATGTAAATAATGGAAAAAGTAATTGGAATTGGTTAGATGAGGGTATTTTATTCTATTTTCGCACCAACACTTTCAACTATAAGCTATTAAATGTAAGAGTGCATCTGTGTGCTTCATCACTGCAAAATCTTCTATAATAAAAGTCATGAAAATTCCATACATATGAAATAAAAAAAATCAGGTTCTATGTGTATTGGTGTATATTTGGCATCACTAAATTTATATGTGTTAGTTAACTAAGTATAAAGGTGTTGGTGTAGAAACAAGAAAAAAAAATTCAAATTTACGTTGAATTGTTAGTGTAACTAATACAGCCAAATCTAGTGGAATCAATAAAAGTATTTGTCTGTAAAAGAGAGTTTCATGACTTTTATTATAGAAGATTTTGATCACTGAATCAGGCCTGTAGTATTACATTAGTGTTGGTCTTGCGATTCTACATAAAATAAAACACAACACACTTATAAATATGCGTAAAAATAAAATAAGATATGAAAATTTACTACGTACATTATATCAAATTAAGTAAAAATCAATTTTAATACAATCCAATTATTAGATTTTAGTAATTAAATTGTATGTACAACCACATAAAAATTTAAAATCATGCACTTAATCAAAAAATCAAGAATTTTGATTTCTTTAGCTATAAATACAAAAAATTGCCTGATAAATGCATCCCGGTGGATTGCATTTTCCAAAATTACACTATTATTTCACTTTAAATAAATTGAATTAAATTAGAATTAAAATGTATGTCCATATGTATATAAAGTATATACATAACACTTCACACTAACACATAAATAAAAAATAAAAATAAAATTAAATTAAATTAAATTTTGAAGAGGAAAGACAAAATACGTCTATCCTCTTTGAATGTTCGCTCCAAATATTTAATGTTAAAATAAATTGTACAAAAATTAAAATTGCATAGAACTTTAACCTACAAAAACGAATAATTTCACTGGTAATCAAGTAAGCACAACAGAATGATTTCTCGTCAATAAAAGAGCAAACTACTAAAACTTACTTGTTTTTGAAACATTATTTATTAAACCTTTGCAGCAAATAAACATATTTCATTTCTGATTTTTCCAATTAGAATGTTTATAAGATTTTTTTTTTCAAGTTGGATTTACTTTTATATGCCAGTTTTAAAGGTGGAATGCAATATGCAACTATTTTAACTTGATAATTTTAAAATTTTATGTTGATTTTTTTTTGATTATTTTTTTGGTAAGGGAAGCAGTGCTTCCCTTGCTTCCATGAACGCTTCGTCCCTGATATATATATATATATATATATATATATATATATATATATATATACGATTTTTGCCGATTTTTTAACGATTTTTGCTTTATTATTTAATTTCTTTTTTTTTATCTAGAGTATTGCGTATTTAAATTAAGGCACACCCTCTGCAACACTTCCAAGATTTGCGACAAATGAGTAGGATATTCCAAGTTAAAAGCGAAAAATGTTGCAACCAGTTGTAACACGGCATATTTTACTGAGCAGCATTGCGAATTTAGAATTTGATTTTCTATTAAGAAATAGAAACTGTTTCTAACGTTTTCATCCGAGTCTGTATGGGAAAATAAAAATAATTTATTAGTATAGTATGCTAGTGTCTACAAGTTATTTATTATAGGTTTTTAAATAAAACTATACTTTCACTAGAATTCTAATAAGATTGCTTTTTTTTGTTCAGCATAACTGATTTTATACTTTTGCTAAGCTGGCCTTGTATGCGCGGCTGGGCAAGAGTATAAAAAAATTTGCTAAATACAAAATGCAGCTTTGTGCCATAATTTTGTTGAGAAAGGAAAATGTCAAAACTAAAAATTCTCTATCAAAATATTCTCATGAATTCTCATTCCAATTAAATAGCGTGCTTTCTAGTTTTATGTAGGTTCTTTCCGAAATCTAGATTAATTTCAAAACCATTCAAATTGCCAGAGATAAAATAATATTTCCCAGAGATAAATTTAGATTTGCTTTTGATATAAATCCTCTGTGGTTCTATTTAACAAAGAATAGGTTTCGAAACCAAACATACTTACTTATAACAGCAAAGTATGGAGTAGGACCTAACGCTTCTATTTCATTTTGAGTTGTTCCTGCCTGGGAAGGAAATAAATTTCAGTATTATTTATTGATTTAGTTGAATAAGTTAAAAAATATTAGGTACATCGTACTGTTGTATCATAATTTCCAATTTTTCCTTAAAATAAAGAGTGATTATTTTCAAAACTGTTCAGAAATGTCAAAATTTTTTTTTTTTTTTTTGTAAATTCGAAAGTTTTTATTTTTAGTTTCTCCCATCTCTCATGAAAAAAATTTTCTTCAACATTCAATAAACTGTTAAAGCGATAAATAAGAAAATTAGGTTTCAATAAATGTGGCCAGTGCTGTTTAATTTCTATCATTTTTGGATTTTTCAGTAGATATTTAGGCTGAATCGAAAATGTATTTTTAAAAACCGTTACTATTTCCTGCCTTAGTTCTCCATTTCTGATTTCAAGGTTGTAGTGTTCTTTGAGCCAAATTCGTTTTGATTCGCCTTCTTCTTCGGTATAGTTATCATCGTCCTTTGTTATTGTACAAATTTGGGACACCTTCGGCAATGTTGTAATTTAGTTTCGTTGGTTTATCGATATTGTTAGATGCCCGATTCAAGTAGTTATTATGGTTTAGCAACTATGTTTCTAAGCCAACCCATTCATCTGAAATAAGCTCTCCTTCACTACTGAGTAGACCCACACTTTTCGGAAATGCTGCTAAAATTTCTCCAGCTACTTTACGAAATATCGTTTGCAGAATGTAAAATGAAGTTCGTCTCATTTCGGAAACAATACTATGGGCGAAATCTATGTAACATCTTCCTAAAGGGTTGTTGACCATTGAGCAAACTAACTAATTATTTCGACATTTTATTTAAATTGATTTGGTAACCTGAAAATCCTTTTTGGCCATTTCTATTTCCAATGTTATCAGATTTATTTGAATTAAATGATGAAATTCTTCCACTTGACATTGAAATAGTTCTGCTCAAAGGTGAATTTGGCAATTTGACATATTCAAAATGTTTACTTTCAGAAATGTTAATCGACTTTATATTATTTTCGGAATTGGCGACGTTTACAGCGATGGTCTCATTTACAGCGACGGTCTCGTTTATAGCGACGTTATCGTTTATACCGATGGTCTCATTTATGGCGGCGGTCTGTTGTGCGATACTTGCTTCTTTGTAAATAGTAACTGAAGAAGAGGCTGCAGCATCCCAAATTTTTACAATCAATCGTATTGATAACATAATGTATTAAAAAGAAAATCTAAAGGAAAAATAATATTTAATCAATAATAATAATTTGAATTTTGAAATCTCACCAAAACTGTGGAATTGAACATTGTAGTGTGGCATACGAGATTCGTCCAATTTAATTGGTTATAAAAGGAAAAGGAGAGGAAAGGTCGGAAGGAGTAACTGCTGTATTATTTTCATAAATATTTGTAATTTCATATAATCCTAATTTATAATTATAGATCATAGAAAATACATTACCGCGAAAAGCTAAATCTGAATAATTTTCAATAATTAAAATAGTCTTAATTGTTAAACAATAAACAGTTCCATTGACATTATTAGATATTGCCAGGCACTGCCCCAAACAATATTGAATATTTTTAAATGTCACAGTATTTGCTTGGTAGGGAAAAATTTGGGGCAACTGAACTACAGTCCGTAGATAATAATTTAGATGCAATAACGTTACTAACTAATCTTTTTCCAAATAAGGTTGATTGCAATATTTGATGCCTTTGAGTTAATAATTTAGTTAAATTAATAAAATGTCTAGTATTTACTGCGATTTGTTTAATGTTTTGATGTTTGCTTTCAAATCTTAATGTTGAAAATTTTATTAAAGGTTGAGCAGTAAGCGCGAGTTTACGACCATTTTCTGAAGAAAATTTTTCAGCAGATTCAATATGTTTTAAATGGAAAACAAAAGAATTATGTACGGAAGGGGAAATTTGTTTACAAAATAGACTACGTTGATTGGTTGCCTGTTGAAAATTTTTCTTCAGAAAATGGTCGTAAACTCGGCATAAAGGATAATGTTTTAAATAATGATGCTTTCAAAGAAGCCTACTATTTGGAAATAACAAAATTCGTAGTTCTAGGTATCTATCAATCAATACTTCTACATAATTAATCTGGGTAAAATTTACAGTATGTGTAATAATCATTTAAAGTACATTATCATTTACATCTTTAATTTTACCAATAATTACCAGTGGTAGTAAAATGTGCAGTGATTTTTTTACTATTTTATTTTAATTCTGGAAAGGTGACATTATATTTCAGGGATTTTGCTAATCGCGCACTAGTGATATTAAAATAATCGTATGTAAGCCAACTATTGCAGTGTTTTTTAATCGCTCCGGATAGCTGCTTCCGAGAGCCGTCATATAAAAAATGGCTTCCGATAGCGCTTCGTTTAAATATGTAGAGCCAAATATTTTTTATATGAAGTTTTTGGTAAACAATTGAATTAAAAATGATAGTTTGATGTTAAATAAGTTTAGTTTACTAATAAATAGCGCGTCAAATTTAAATTTAGGCGTAGAAAAATGACGGCTCTCGATAGCAGCATCCGGAGTGAATAAAAAGACACTACATATTATTAACAAAGTAATGAACAGCTAAACATAAATCAAGAGGAATTATCCCTTCATATAAATCGTGAGCAATACATGGGGGAAGTCCAGTGCTTACATGAAAGAAATTTAATTCATTAAAACACGAATTAGTTTTAACTCCCCTCCCATCATCATTATATGAACTCTTTGTTCTCAAATCTCTTCGTATTCGGAAATTATGTTTAAAGTTTGTTAATGTTATATAGCAATATCTGCAAAAGTATTCAGCAGTACTAACATTTTCCAGGTAACCTCCAATTTGATGTGAACCCAAGTTATCGCCACAAATTGCTACTTCTGTATTTTTATTAATAATAAACCCGTTTGTTTCTAAGATTTTTAAATCCGATAACACATTTTCGAAAATAGCGCTAAATCCGAAAGTTTTTATGTGAGATTCAGTACATAACAAACATAGCATTATATTATTGATCTGGGATCTATTTTGAACATATAAATTACCAAGAATAAAATAAACGCCTATCAACTTGTGTTTTGACTTTGCTGATTCGAGTGGATTGCAAACCTCAAATGCATCAACATAGAACAAAAGCTCAACACGTTTCTTGTTATAAAAGAAATCGTTATTTATATAATGAATACTATCTTTGTAATCCTGAAGCTTTGAATAACTTCTTTCTTTATTTGTCATAAATTGTGAAAAAATTTCAGTGTCTCCGAAAAGAGATTTTAATGTTTCCAATATTGGAATGTAATAAAAAACAGGGATTATGGTAATTGTTTAAACCCAAATTGATTTTTACAGATGCAACCATAGATTGTGACAAAATGTTTTGGTTTTGTTTATAAGTTGACATCGAACTACTAGACATAAAACTTAACTTAGGTAATATTGAAAGTAACAGTTCATTCATCAAATCATTTTGATTCTTACAATGATCAAAATGTTTTTCTATAATTTCCCGAACTTGCCTTGTTAACAAGTCTGAGCAATATAAAAGTTTGTCAGCAATTATAGAAATCACACGTTCAAGGATATTATGTTGGCTTTTTAGTTTTAATAATAAATCTGCAGTTACACTTTTAATGTCAATCGCAGGGTCTTGTACAATCACTGTTTTTACAGGTATACTGTTCTCTGTGGGACTACTTAAATTTTCTAATACTGGTGTTTCACATTGATTATCAATTGTAGATTTAAAAGAAGTGGTCTCTCTTCCTAAAAACCTTACTTTGTGAAACAAATTAACGTGGTTTCGAGAAGTTTTTTCTTTGATAAAGGTTCGTAAGCATCCGGCAATTGGACATTTTATTTGACATGACGCAACAAATCTTCCAAAATATTAAATTTAAATGAGCTACCATGTTTACTGCAAAATAGTTGTGACCCATTTTAGTTATTGTTTTCGATTTAGTTCTATGATGCATCTAAAAATGTGATTGATAATTATAAAAAATTGTTAAACAGTTTTTCACAATTAATGTACAAACATTTAAAAATGGCTTCTCTTTCTAATTTATGAACTTTTAAATGTGAACTGTAATTAAGTAAAGACGCACGTTTGTTTTTCACAATTTCATTTTAAAAATCTGGCAAACCAAACGTTTCGTTTCTCTTGGAAATGAAGGTGGTCCTTATATAAACGGGCTCTCAGTCGTGAGTGAAATGGATCTCATTGGCTTGGGTGCTCCATATGAATGGTAAATAAACTAAGATCCCTATAATGAGGCACTCATGGATGAATGATTGTATAAGGCTAGAGACCGAAACGTTTCGGAGAGTACATGAAAGTTGTCACTGCGAAATACATTGATTTGCTTATTTTCAAAAAATGTTTGCAAGAGCCCTCCAGCTCATATCAAAATGTCAATTAGTGAATCAAATTTCCCAATGTATGCCCTTTTTAACCAATATAGTCATACGTAGCAACATCTCCACGATTTTGGTAAATGGCCCGTAGTGTAGCATCAGGTTTGAAAATTTTATGTGATTTTCACAATTTTCAAAATAGCGTCGAACATACCCAACCCTTTTTATTTTAATAAGAAAAATTGTTTCGGATAGCTTGACCTGTCCACTTCATAGCAATATCGTCCCATATCTGGTTCTACTTTTTATTTACACTTTTTTATGTAGGCCTACACTTTTTCAGTACACTTACACTTTTCGTTAATTTGTGTAGCTACACTTTGTGTGAAATACTTCACACCGGTTTATTTTAAATAGCAAACAAATTTAACATTACATTTCAAAACCATTCTAATTACAACTATTTCGTGTAATTTTCAATTAACATTTTAAAATCTTCCAAACGGTGTGGAATTTTATGGGTTAAAAATTTCAATAATCAATTATTTGTGAAATTTACGATAAAAATGTAATATTAAATGTAATTTCAAGTAAACAATAAAAAATTATGTAATTTTATTATAAAAATGTTATTTTGGGTGTGTTTTTTTATTGCATCGGAGAGATCAGAGAGATAAAAAATAAGCCTTTTGCGTTTTTTATTTTATCGGAACGACCGGATACTTTTGTTTTTCGTTTTATTATTTTCTCCGAACGTTCTCAGACAGTGATTTTGCTATCTGAACTTTTTCTCAGACAGCTTAGAAAAATAATAAACTTTGACAGCAAAATGGCGGATGCTACGACGAGCGATAAAGGTAAACTAAACAGTTTTTCTAAATATATTATTAAATAGTTATTTAAAAATAAATTTTCATTCATTTATTAGTCGTCTCGATAATTATTTAATTACAAACCAATGTTCTTTTTAAACAAACTTTAAATATGAATCAAATATATTTATTCAAATAAAATACGTTGCTACACTAATATTTATAATTTATTTATATAAATATATTTGATTCATATTCAATGTTCTTATAAAAAGCTCATACTTAATTGGTTTTCGATTTTATATAATGTTTAATTTGTTGTGTTTTTAGTCGTGGGAAACCAATTTAAGTGGTCAAATATGGCGATCCTGTTTTTGCTGTCGGAAATTAAAACGGAATATGACAATATACAAAATGGTATTAAAAAGACTGTGTATATTAGGATTTCCGAGAAATGTAAAAAAACTAACATAATTTTAACGTGGATGCAAGTAGAATCAAAATGGAAAACTTTGCAGAAGCTGTACAAGCAAATCAAAGACCACAACAATACAACTGGCAAGAACAAAAAAGTATGGATTTACTTCGATGCGGTGGGTGAAATCATGGCAGGAGATCCCTGTATAACGCCCCTTTCAACCACCTGTAGTACAAGCCCATCATCTTCAACAGTGCGTGTATCATCATTCGTCTGAACATCGTCTGGGTCGATTTGGTCACCACTCTCAACACATAAATTATGCAGAATAACGCAGGTACCGATAAAGAGCGGGATCATTTCTGTCCGGTTGGTTTCAACAAACTTTAGTCTTCGAAACCGTCCTTTTAATTGACCGAATGCCCTTTCTATGTCAATTCGACACTTCGAATGAACAGTGTTGTAAAAAATTTCTTCGTCGGCCATTCGTCCATTATTTTAAAAAGGGACTAAAAGGAATTTTTCTAGCTTGTAAGCTGAGTCGCCTAGCATGTGTTCGTCTGTACATATCTCGAATTCGCCTGTAAATATATAATATTTTTATTTCTAATGTTACATCCAACAAATTTTAAAGTTATTACCTGACTCAATTTTTTGTTTTAATTTAGACCTTGTGAATACTCTAGCGTCATGGAGAGACCCTGCTTCTCCTGTATAAAAATGAATAAATTTCAATTTATGATCGCAAACTGCCTGTAATAAGAGCGAGTGAAACCCTTTTCGGTTTACATAAGAGTTTGGACGATTTCCCGGTGCTATGATGGGAATGTGGGTACCATCTACAGAACCAATAATTCCTAATATAAGTTTATTATTACGTGCATATTAAGCAAAAAATAATTTGTAAATTTTCTACATACCTCTAAACCTATGTTTTAGCGCATAGAACGATTGCGTGGCATTTCGTTCACTCGCTGAGGGCCATTTCACAATTGAATTGCTCACGTTTAGAGTTAACATAGTTTTTGAAAACTCGTTTACTATTTTCCAAGCTGTGGATTTTGCACAGTTGAAACGGCCACTGATTGTTCTAAAAATAATAAATTTATTAAGTTAATAAACATACATAATTTAATATGGTTTTATTTACCTGAACGGTTCGCGGTTTCCAAAAATCCATAAAGCTATCATCACTTGCTTTTCGATGGACACTTCTGGTCTTCCAGGATGAATTTCTAAATTCCTGCTGTTGTGAATCAGTTTGCAGAGCATATTGAACGTTTCAATATTTAGCCTAAAATTGCTTTTAAACATTTTATTATTATAAGATGGCACTATCTCCTCTGCAAAATTTGGAATTTTCCCCGTACTGCTGTCTTCATCACTGGAGCTTTCGGTGTCATCATCATTCCCATAAATTTGGTTAAATGATTCCTGCACCTGGCTTACTATTAACTGTTCGTCCATTTGGAATAAAAAAAGCTTTTAAATTTATGGGTTTTAATTGAATTTATTTGCTTTCAATTCAAGAAACTTCAAAATTTTCAAACGTTCAGTGGTTTCTTTGATTGTTTCAGTTCAGCGTGTTAAAATCTGAAAAAGGTCTTTTCAGATTAAAAATTATCGGATCTAGCAAATAATTTATCTCTCTGATCTCTCGGATCTCTCCGATGTAATAAAAAAACACGCCCTTTGTCAACAAAATCATGTGAAAACTGCATTGAAAATTCAATTTTTTTTTTTTACTGTGTAGTTAAAAAGTTCTGCGCATTCTGGAAATTTCATTGATATTTTTGAACACAATACAAACAAGAAGGGTGCTAGAAATTGATTTGCCCTTAAATTTACAAAAATATAATATTTTGTAAAGTGAAATTGCGTGTTTTAAAAAATAGTTCACCTTCTAATTAGGTACTTCAGTACAAACTTATCTTGAATAAGGTTTGAACTTTCAGTTTATATATTGTAAATAAATTGGTTTAAAATTCCCAAAAGTATTCTTCTCTAAAAATCACAGTTGAATATTAATTTAAATTTTATAAATAGTAACTACGATAATTACTGGCTAAACCACATTATCGATACGTACAATTTATATTCCATTATTCCAAAGGGCGAATGTTATTTCCATCAAAGAACCAAATTTTTGTTTAAAGCCAATTAAATACAATTCGATGAAATTATTTTTTTTAAATAACGGTTTTGTTTTTATTTATATTTCTAAAACATTTTATTTAATTTAATATTTGATTTCCATGTAGTACTCGTATAGTTTATATTGATTGAAATCAGTAGACAATAAAAAATGGCATCGATTTAATTGAAAAAATTGTTTGGGTTCAACGGTATCATTTACCGATTCGTTGTACTTATATGTGATTCAGTTTGATTAATTATATCCTTACGGTTCATATATATATATATGTATATACGTTAATAATATGGAGGCGCCCAACGAACTTCAACCAATATCGCCTCGCACCAACTAAACCAACGCACCAACAAAACCTTCCCCGGAGTTTTAGTTGCATATATGTATACATACATATATATTATGTACATACCAAAAATATCTTACGGTAAATTTAATTAAATTTTACGTACATACTCGTATATCTCGAAACGAAAATAGTGCTCAAATTCAATAAATTCATTAGTTATTCCCATGATAATCTTGTATTGATTTTATATACGTATGTCTATACGCCGTACAGTATAATATATCGACGCACAGAATTCATAATTTATAAACACATACATATATGTCCATGTATCCGTATATATAGTAAGTACATATGTACGTGTTTGCCTTAAAACTCTAAAGAACAATCCGTATGAGATATAGAGAGGATGTGTGTTTAATTTAAGATTCAGCGAACAATATTCGTTTTCATGTGTCATATTAAATTACTTTGTAACGATACACCAAAAATGTATAAATGCAAGTACAGGTACCCCTTGTAATATGAATTATTGTAATTAAATGTTAAAATGATAACATTAAGGGAATAAATAATGAGTAAAAATAAGCATAAAATAAAAATTAAAAGTTGAAACTTTATTAACATTCAGTGTGCTTTTTGTATAATACACGTGTATGTGCGGATACAAATAAAAAAGTTAACGCAGATATTTTATTTCTCTACCTGCCTTGGCTTTTTTTTTTGATGGTTAATGATTCATTATTCTCATCTTGGTTATCACACAAATTTATCATGATATAACAATTTTTTATTTTATTAATATTACACAAAATGTATAAGGTAATAAATTATCGTATTATCAAGAAGTGCAAATAATTTTGTTTTCGGTTGTCTTCCTTATTTAAGATGTTTTTCTGTTTTTACTACATGATTTATGAGATTATTGGCGTAACTTTACACTTTATTTTGTACGTGGGTAGCATTACAAAAATTAATTACTCCTGGCCTAGATCAATTTTGATTTACAAAATCCAAAATTATTTTAAATAAACATAATTAAGTTTAATCCTATAGTTTTGGTTAATTGGTTTTTCGGTTAAAAAACAAGTTTAGTAGGAGGAGGGAAGGGGGGGGGGGGGGAGGTAATCCGTGGTTTTGAAAGTTTTTTTGGACGTTTCCCAAATAGCAGAGTATTAAAATAGAAAAAATAATAATTGCTAGCTGTCGCATGTGTCCGCAACATTACAAGCTACATTTTATAATCAAATTAAAATACGCTTAAGACCGTTTAACTACAGAACAGTTGTCTAATTGATTGAATATAGAATTAATGAATTATTTAAAACAAAAATCTTGCCAGTAATTCTACTTAATTGCCACAATTACGTGACACGATTAATTAAATATAAGTAATAGTCACTATTAAATATTAAATAGTTTAAATGGTTTCACGACCCTGACTAGAACAGTCGTTTGGTTTCTTTGAAACTAAAATAATCAAAAACAAAAATGCAAGAATGAAGAATAATATAATATATTTTTATGTCCAGACAATTATAGAAAAGCCCTTTTAAAATGAAGTGGGTGGCACAACAAAAGTTGTAAGTTATTTATAGGTGTCACTTTTTTGGTAAGTAAAGTGATTGGTGAAATAAAGAATAGGCTATAATTAAGTGAACGAACAAAGGTGCCTTCATTTTTATATTTCTTTACATTTGTCAGCAGTGTTTGATTTTGATTGTTATGCGAGCCGAAATGTTTTTACAGTTTTAATAATAATAATATAATATTTATTGCATAATAAAATTCGTACAATATAAATTTATATATTTTCTAAGATGAGCTTTTTTTATAGCTTTACCACTGAGCATAATACTATTAGAGGAATAATTTGTATGAACGACTCAATTTCGAGCTCAACGAAACAATCTTATAAATTTCCAATATTTTGGGATGCCTCTTTCTATCTTTCGTATTTTCTATAAGGAATAATTAAAAGGAGAATTTAAAGGCGTTACTAAATTTTACGCTGAAAACAATGAATTAAAAGATAACACAACCGTTAATTTATCAATGAACTGACAATGTTGTCAATTTTCATTAAAAATAAACCAAACTCCCACTTTACAATGTTGGTATTATTTTGATTTGCTTGTTTAGAAATAGAAAATTATGAAACCGGAAAAAAACAAAATATTGGGAAATCGCAATTAAAGTTTTAGGTAAGAATTTTTAAAAATTTTGAATTCCGTATTGCATAATGTAAAGTTTCTTACTCGATTGTATTTGAATATGAATTTTACATAATATACATAATTTGTTAATTAAAAATTAATAACAATCTAATATAAAGCTTTTTTCAAATAAATTGCAAAATAACTGTTTTGTTATTCGAAATATTGCTTCGCATAAACTTAATATGTCCAATTGTCCAGATATCTTAGCTTAGGATTGTTGAATTTATGGTCGTATCCTAAGAAGTGGTTTTCTCCAGTTAACCACTTTTTGTTGAATAACCCAGAATTTTTACAATAATTGTTTTCCATTTAAATGAATAATTACTTCATTTAATAAGTATCTTCCTAAATCTGTATTTCAATTACTATCGATTGCACTAGAAATAATGATGGGTTTATAGGGTTCAACTAAAAAATTCGCTATCATTTAAATTATTTACTGCCGTAATTAGTTAACATTTGTATAAAGTGCAAATGTGATGCATATTCGAACCTAATACATTTACTTTTTCCGTTTACATAGAAAAAAGAAGCATAAGGTTTATCGAGTTCTATTATTATATATGTATGGTGCATAAGCATATTAAGAAATTTGTCCAATGTCGTCAAATCCGATCAGCCGCGTTAAATTGAAACCGAAATGGTCTTAAACGTTGTTATTTATTTGGCAATTCTTCATATTATTGGAAAGCACTTAAATGGTGTATATGGAGTCGAGGAAGATATAGACAATAACAGCACTCACGATGAGGGATTAAGTGGAGAATGCAAAGAGGGAGACCTACTGATAAGAATGCTGCACCAAAAAAAAGAGCTGGCTATAAAATACAAAATAAGTATCAAAATATTTTCATAAATAAATAGAATTGATTTATCAGAAGAACTACTAGGAATAAGGGAAGATGTAAACACTTCTAGTATAAAGTAGCTCTTATTCGTTCAGAAAAATTAGAGAAAACCTATTTAAAAGTATTATTTTTACGAAAAATGTTACTCTTGTTATCAGTAGTTATTTTATTCCACCCAGCCTATGGGGAAGGGTATAAAAAAATCAAATTCCGATTAGAGTTATATTTTCCGTAAAAGATAATGGCCCTTAGTAATAGAAAAATAAACATCAACTTACTTTTTAAAGTCGAACCTTAACAAATATATTGCACCGAAATTTTCGTTTAAGGTTGATCTTAAAACCTAAGCTGGTAAACTTTTAAATAAAAATTTTCTCTAATTTAAAAGTATGTAACGGTTGCCTTATTCTTACAATTAATTATTACGGGTACTGCGTGTAAATTTTTAAAGAATACCTACAGGTTTTTACTAATTTCTATTGTAGTTCTTTTGATAATTTAATTCGATTTATTTATGTAAATAATTTGGTACTCATTTTGTGGTAATTCAGTAAAAACAAAAAAAAAATTGAATCTAATATTCAGCTAATTTTGTTGTCCTCGAGTGCGTAAATGTCGATCTTCATCCGCCGAAATCCTAGACGTGGCAGATGTTGTTGTTTGCAACCTCCTTTTAACCATCATTTAAATGCTCTCCAATATTCAGTAGAACTGCGCATCAAATAAGAGGCACGATATACTTTTCGAGAGCCACACGAGAAATAACACATCAGACAAGCCACTTTGATACCTATCTCAACGCCCCACCTCTACTGTCACCATTTTCAACCAAAAAGTAATCCGCTACAAACTTACTTTTTCATGGGTAATTCTCAAAAGTTGTTTACTTTTGGTAGGACGCCGGGAAATAGGCATTAACGAAAGATTTTCATTTTTCGATTATTAATAATTCTGGCCATTTTAATAAAGATACATTTTGAAACTAAACTCAAATCTCCTGGTAACCAACCTAGTAAATCAAGTATACAAAGAAGAACAAAGATTTCTATTCTTTGTTCATAGTTTTTTAGTTGTTTATTGGGAGATCTTGAGTGTTTGCTAATAAAAAAAAAACAGTTACTTAAAACTTCTAGTCAACCGAGAATCAAAAACACAAGCATTCGATATGATTCTGCAGCAGTTTTTTGAAATGATAACAAAAAATCAATGATGTCCGCAAGTCGTAATATGTAGGCACAAAACTCGACATTTTTAACACGTAAAAAACATGCGTTATTGTATGAAACTTGTATGGTTATGAATTGGATGTTGTTGACAGATGTTAAATGAAAAAAATGGCGCCGATGACGCGGTTTGTTGAAAGGTACATGAACATGTGGCGCCATTTTTTGGTAAATTCCCGTTTCATATATACACACCTGGTATAATATGTGCACCTATTTTTAATGTCGAATTCTCCAAGCCTTCGTCGAATCGTATTGATTGACACTTCAACAACGTTCGCACATACTTTTTGTGTTGCATGTCTTTGGCACAAGATCACGCCTACGAGTATTCTACGATCTATTTTTGATAATATAGATTTTTTGTATTCATGTTTCATGAAACATGAATACGGGTACCCGACATTTACCTCGGAAATATTAGTATTCGTGAAAACAAAGACTTCAGAGATAAATAATTTTTGCGTATAAAATAGTACTTTATACAATTGCTCAGCAAATTTATTGGAATTCATATATTTTATTGCTTTTTGGGAAAGAATATTTTTGGTTTTTCTATTTCAGAACTTCATCAAAACATCATTTTAGTTCAGACATAGCCAACAAGAAACATCTTTATTTCAGAACTTTTTGTATAGGTCATTTTGAGGGGTATGTCAAGCTTAAATTGCCAAAATCCAAAAGAAGGCAAACTCAAACCTGCAAGCTTAGAAAACCCAAAAAGGGTAAAATTCAACAAATGAATCGAAAAAAATCTAAACTTAAAGAAAATATTTACTGAAATATTTTCATATAGTTTGAATTATTTTTTGGATTTACAGGTTTCTCTCTCTAAAATTCTGGAACCTATTGCAATTAAATAATTTCTTGTGATATAAAATGAAAAGATTGAAAGAGCTATGTACGAACGCCCGTTTTGATAACTCTCGTTTTCTAAGGCCCAATTTCAAAATATAGATTTTTAAAATCCCGCATCGCATAAAGCGCTTTACCCACTAAAAAACGAAAATAAAAATCGGATATAGTTTTTTCGATAAAATTGCCAAATTTTTTTTAATTTAATGCTTTGTTTTCGTTAAAATCTTCTGGTTCTTGACCAAATGTATCAAACAATTCTATTTTCAATTTAAAAAATTCAAAAAAACTTTCAATTGGCTGAACAAATGAAAATTTAATTGTTTTTGTCCCAAAAAAATTATTTAGAACCGAAAAAGCTTAATCTTCATTTTTCAGCCGATTCAAATTTTTTTTGAATTTTTTAATTGAAAATAGTATTGTTTGATACATTTGGTCAAGAACCAGAAAATTTTGACGAAAACAAAGCAATAAATTTGGAAATATATCGAAAAAACTAAATCCGATTTTTCTTTTCGCTTTTCAGTGGGTAAAGCGCTTAAGTCTTGTTTAAATTCTGGAAGGAAAATTTAACCTAAAAAAACAATAAAGATTTGATTTACACATAAGATCCAAAAAATTAAAAAGTTGAAAAAAACATAAAATTCGATATTTAGTAAGAACCTTGCCAGATATTGAAAATGTTGGATTTGACAATCAGTTTGAGGTTTTTGATCAAATTTCACTCAAAATCTTAATTGAGTTGAAATCACAAGAAGAGAATTTTTTATGATGGTAAAATGCAGTTTATTTTGTTACCAATATATCATCAAAAATATGGGCGAAATTAACAAAAAATATTTTTTGAATTTTGTCCCATTTGTAATTTTTATATTTGGATTCTGTCGTATCTGGATTTTGCCCTATTTGGCTTTTCGCTTATGGATTCTTAAAATAATTTGAATTTTGTACCTTTAAGGCGTTACCACATGCACAAACGGCAAACCTGCATTTGAAACCATCAAATTCATTTTTTGACAAAAAGAGAAAACTTACAACATAATAATTATTAGAAAAAATGTTTTAATTGATGACAAATATTACATTCATGGATATTTTTAATAAAATTAATACAATTTCATTCAAAAAAACCTATTGATATATTTTGCCGGCCGTCAAAATAAAATCCGTCCGTCAAAAATTTGAATGGTATAATTTTTGTCGGCTAAAGAACGCATTTTTGCTGTTTTACGAACCCATCATTTCTCACCAGATTTTTTTGTCGGTTTTGATTTTGGTTTCAGTGTCAAATAAATGGCGTTGTCCTTTAGATGTTGTGCTGTAGTAACAATAATAATAATTTAAAATGAATACGGTAAGAACGTTATACATATTTGTATACAAAATTTTACTAAACTTGTGCTTATATAAATTGTTTGGGTGGTGACGTCATTTTGCAGTCTGACAATGTGGCGATGTAAACCGATAATCCGACCGAATTGTCCGGTTTCTCATTTGTATGTGGCATGCAATTTAGGATTTGTTTTTGGATTTGACGACAAAACCAGCAAGTTAGGCCTAATTGGCCAAATTTAAACTTAACTAAGATTTTAGAAATCGGTTTAATTCAAATTTGACCCTTATTCCAGAATTGTATCGAAAATTAATTTTAGCATCCCGGCAAACACTTTTTTCTTTACAGGGAAATGTGACGAAAAATAAATTGTTTTCATTATGTTCTTTCATTTTTATCTACGTATTCAAAACGTATGGTGTTTTCGATGGCCTGCTTAGTGAAAATTATACGTTTTGAATAGATAATTTGGCACCAATACTACAATAAATGACGAAACAAATGCAATATTGCATTATTCGGGCTTGGTATTACATTTTTGTTGGTTTTGTTTCAACGTAAAATTTAGGAACGCCTTTAAATTCTCCTTTTAATTTTTGCTTATAGATAATACGAAAGACAGAAAGAGGCATTCGAAAATATTAGAAATTTATATGATTGTTTCGTTGAGCTCGAAATTGAAATCAAGGAAAAATCGATTTTATTTCTAGTGAACATTTGTCTTTCATACAAATTACTCCTCTATTAATATTATGCTCAGTGGCTTTACTACAGAAAAAAATGTTATTGAAAGAATTATACCATATTATATTTCCGTCGTACAAGTAGATTTTCATCATCAAATTGACCATTTTCCAGAACTTTTTCTAAATATTATTTTAGAATCCCATTTCTATCGCACTTGTCGAATTTCATCAAAATCGTTCAAGAAATATCCAAGTTCCATCCTATTTGGCCATATTCCAGAACTTCAACTAAAAATCTTCTATCTTGAAGGTCCCATTTCCATCCTACTTGGCCATATTCCAGAACTTTATCTAAAAATCATTTGAAGATCCCATTTCCGTCGTACAAGTAGAATTTCGTCAAAATCGTCCAAGAAATAGCCCAGATCCATCCTACTTGGCTATATTCCAGAACTTCATTTAAAAATCATTTGAAGATCCCATTTCCGTCATACATGTAGATTTTCATCATAATCGGTTATGAAATAACCGAGTTCCTTCCAAATTTACCATATTCCAGAACGCGAATTCCAGAATTCGCACTTGTCGAATTTCATCAAAATCGTTCCAGAAATATCCAAGTTCCATTCTACTTGGCCATATTCCAGAACTTCATCTAAAAATCATTTGAAGGTTCCATTTCCATCATACAAATCGAATTTCGCCAAAATCGGTTAGGAAATACCCAAGTTCCATACTACTTGGTCATATTCCAGAACTTTATCTAAAAATCATTTGAAGATCCCATTTCCGTAGTACAAGTAGAATTTCATCATAATCGGTTGAGAAATAGACAAGTTCCATCCTACTTGGCCATATTCCAGAATCTTATCTAAAAATCATTTTAGAATCCCAGGTATATTCCTGGTTGGCCACAATAATAACCCAATGAAAACCCATCGTTAGTTTGTTAATTAACAAAAAAACAAATAAACATATGTATTCCCTTTATTCACCGGTCATGATTCAATTAATACCAGTTTTGCTCTTAATATGTAAACAAATGATCATTTTTTTTTTTGTGACGAGACAACTCTAGTATTAAAAAAGACGTATAAATTACAACAAGTAAAAAAACGAAAAATAAAAAAAACTCAAAAATGTTTCATTCGCTTTTTCTCTATTTATTTATAAACACGTGGCGGAATTGTATGACGTCACGAACACGTGACTCGAAAGATCGAGCTAACCTTGTATGAACCATGTTCTCCGGTGTTCCAGCGCATACTAACTACTTTAACGCGCGAAAATTTTTCTGAATGCATATTTTTTACCTCGCTCAAAACAATCTCGCATTAATTGGAGAGTAAATTTACTCAAAGAGAGAATTATGTTTTTGTGGTTTTAAGTAGGTTGCGTAGGGGCTCACACTGTATTGTTCGAAATATAATTTCTACACCCAATTAGGTATTTTCTACACCCAACTAATTTGAATTTTTATTTATTCGACACGAGAATCTACTATAGTTTTTGGTAAAAGCTTGTTGTATGTTGATTTCCGAACAGCTAAGATCGCCATGTCATCTGCAAAAGTCGCCAATGTGTTGTTTTCTAATGTAGGAAGATCATAAGTGTATAGTAGGTATAAAACCGGCCCTAATACGCTGCCCTGTGGAACTCCTGCATTGATTTCTTTCAATTCAGAAAAGGTATCGTCTAAATTGCATTGGTAGAAGATTTCTTAACTTGTGGTTAAGTCCTTCATGCCAGACTCTACCAAACGCTTGTGCAACGTCTAGAAATACTGTTGAACAGACTTTTTTCTCCTCAAATGCTTTCTCAATTATACTGGTTATTCTGTGTACTTGATCAATTGTTTAGTGTTGGTTAGGAAAACCGAACTGATGATTTGGGATTAAGTTTTTACCAGAAGCTTCTTAAAGAGTTGGCACATGACTGGCAATAGCGAAATTGGCCTATAAGACGAGGTTATGTGTGATGGTTTCCCAGGTTTTGAGATCATAATTATTTATGCAATTTTCCACAAGCTCGGTACACATTTGATTGTAAATTCTGCATTTATAAGATTGGTGAGCTTCACCAGGGATTTCCTTGGCAGTTCGTTTAAGATAAGATCGTATCCAGGAGCTTTTTTCGTAGTCATATTACCTTTTATCTCACGCATGATATCTTTTGGTGTTGTCGGTAGGATTTCTTTACTTTCTTGCACAGCTTGTTCAGTTATTACCTTGACTTGCAATGTTTGATTTTCATGTAGCTGGAATATTTTTTCGAGACGTTCAGTAAATTCTCGAGCTTTGTCTTATTATTTGTAGCCCATTTCTCACCTCATATTTTTTTGGATGATTCTACATTATGCGTCTTTTAATTCTTTTGGTTGCTTTCCAAAGAGAATAATCAGTACTGTTATCATTAGTTAATTTTCTTAAATAGTTGCTGATAGATTCATCTTTCAATTCTTTAATGGCTCTTCTTAGTTGTTGAGTGAGATTGTTCAAATGAGTTTTATCTTGAGGGCCCTTGTTTGTTGTCATACACTTCTCGCTCTTCTTTTTTTTGCGAGGAGTTCCCTAATTTCAATAGGGTAGTTGTTTCCCTTGATTTTCGTTTTAATTTCTTGGGTATTTTAGAAGTATCGGTGAATGATTAGTGTTTAAGTCATGGCTTTCATCTACTTGTACATATTTTAACAGATATGTTCTTTATTATGAGGAAGTCAATCAGATCTTTGTTTGGATCAGTTGACCAGTAGGTTGGTCTTCCAGTTGAGAGGGCTTCACAACTGCATTTCCTAATAGGTTTTTGGGAGTTCTCTACCCTTAGTCGTTGTTAATCTGGAGCCCCAGTGGACATTTTTTGCATTAAAGTTTCCTCCAAGTGCTTCGGTGGGCAGTGCTAGCAATACTAGCAATACTAATAGAACTACTTTTGGTTTTGATAATAACAGTATGCTTGTATTTCTTCTGTTTCATATTTTAACTCTTCATAGTGACGAATACTATTACTAATTATATCAGCACTACCTCCTTTAGTAGTGTTTTCAGGGTGAATAGTTTGGTATATTTGATCATTTTTAAATTTAATGATTGATTGTGTAGTGAAGTTTGTTTCCGTGATGAGACATACAGAACCACTTGAAATTATTTTTGATGTTGCATCAGATGGCTCCCTTAGTGATGTACTCTAGTTTCTGTAATCGCTCATCAAATGTATTTAGTCTGCTTAAAATTAATTTAAGTTATATCTATCTTTGGTTTACCTAACATTTGACATACCTGGGATCCCTGTTGCAATATTTTTGTGTATGTCCATAGGCTTGACATTGTTTACATTGTGGTATAAGCTTAGATTTTCTTAGAGGCTGAATAACCACTTTGCACCCCAAAATGTACTTAATTTGATAAATTTTTTCGATATCTTCATCAGTATCGAAGGTCAACATAAACATGTTGACAGTTACTTTGCCTCTCCGTTTTAGCTTAATCGATGCTTCAGTTGCCTTAAATCCTTTTGCTTTCAGGTCATCAATTATTTTTTCTCATTTACACGTAGAGTGTAGGTTTTTTATCATGACTCTAATTGGTCTGGTTTGTTTGTCTTCAAACGTGTAGCAAGCACGTTTTTTTCCTTTAACATTTTTGTTATTTTTCTGTAAGTTTCAGCATCTTCCATGTTTATTTTGATGGTCTTTCCATTCATCACCTTTCCATTAAACTTATCAGTAGTAGTTATTGTTTTTATTTTCTCATGGAATAAATCCTAGTCCTTGACTTCATCTATTACTATTGGTGGTGGTGGAGGTATTTTATTTGGTATAATATTTGGAACGTCATCCATTAGTTGAGGTGCGGGAGGGCCTATTATTCCGTTTCCTTTTGTTTTTCCCACCTTTAACTCTTATCCATTCAGTTTTTCGAGCTAGTTATTCTTCATCCGTGTGGTAGCTTCATCAAAAATTTCATCGGAACTGCAATATATATATAAATTCGATGATTCTATTGGCGTGGTAAATACATTATTTACGTTTACTAAAACGTGTGTCCAGCTATCAGCCAGTACATTACAATTTTTTTTAATACCTCGCGGTATATTCTTGTTCCATGCAATTTGTATCGTAGGGTCGTAAAAGGTTTTTTGTCGTAAGTTTTAACGATGTGCAATTCAGCTTCAAATAATCGATTTTGTAATCGCTGTAAATGGTGTGATTTTTCTTTATTAGTCGTTTCAAATGTTGCATGTGGTTTTCAAATTTAAATGCACTGTATAATTGTTCACATTACCGAATTTTAAACATCTTCACCAATGTATTTAGGAAATTCTTTTACATATTTTTGAACCATTTTAGACGCACATTCATTGTTGATAATGCTCTCATTATCATCCGACAATATTCAACAAAATTTTGCGCAAAACAATAACAAGACATGGTTTTGTACAAAGCTAGAATTAGTATTCCTTTCAAACATAAGATTCCTGTGTAACACAAGAATAATTTTAATTCGTTTGCCTTCCACAACCAAACCCTCAAATCAACTTCAAATCAACTTTTAAATTAACCCTTAACCGAACTCTAAATCAACTCTTCAATAATTCCCCAACCGAACAACTCACTTAACCCCAATGCAGGCTAACTAAAGCCTAATTCAACTTAGCTCAAACCAAATATCAACCCTCTGTTCAACTCATACCATCATACCAACATACCATTATACCATCATATAGTCATACCACCATACCATCATACCGTTATACCATCACAACATCATTATACCATCATAACATCATACCTTCATACCATCTTACCGTCATCAAAAATCGACTCAATTTTTGAAGTTTTAGAAATTCCGCTGTAGTAACTTTAGACCTGATTATCATCTCTCAAGGAGGAGATGAATGTTTGAGATATAAACATTGACCTTTCTTAAGTCTTAAACAATATTTGTGTAAAGTTTGGTTCAAATCGTGCAAAGCGTCTGCAGTTGTTTAAATATCACACATATATACCGTACATACATACATTTATAGGTCCTCACTTTTAAATACAGGGAAACCTCATTTCAACAGACACTCAATTTAGCGTAATCCTTACTTCAACGGACAAACTTTTAAGTCCCATGCAACTGAAGTTTTCCAATGAAAACCTCCCTTAGATAACCTGATACTTTATTAGAGCGGACACGGACAGATATTTCTGCGATGATACAGGTTTTACGAATACAATTCAAATTGAAAATTTACCACTTTAATTTGTTCCTTTTACACTTCAAACGGAACCTTTAACATATCAAATTGGCCCTTTTACATTTCAAATTGAACCTTTAGTAAATTATATGTATGACCAATTTGGGTGGCACTTGGCAATTTCTTAGCCAGTTTTAGTGAAATTTTATATCCATGATTGATATGCGATACTAAAATGATATTTGGATAAAATTCTAGAATATGGCCAAAAAAATAAATAAATGAAATTTGACATGCGCGTTGGAAAGGAATTCTAAATTGATTTTAAGATCTAAAACTCAGTTTAGAACCAAATTTCCATCGCACATGTCAAATTTTATCATAATTGGTTAAGAAATAGCCAAGTTCCATCTTACTTTGCCATATTCCAGAACTATATCCAAAAATCACTTTAAAATCCCATTTTCATGGCAGATGTCAAATTTCACTCAAATCCGTTAAGAAATAGCCAAGTTCCGTCCTAACTGGCCATATTCAAGAAATACATTTAAAAATCATCAACTTTCATCATAATCGGTTAAGAAATAGGCAAGTTCTATTCTCATTGGCCATATTCGAGGACTTTATCTAAAAATCATTTTAGAATCCCATTTTCAACACACATGTCAAATTTCATCATAATCAATTAAGGAATAGCCTAGTTCCATCCAACTTGGCCATATTCCAGAACTCCGTGTAAAAATCATTTGAATATCCCGTTTCCATTGGAAATACTGGATTTCATCAAAATCGGATAAGATATAGATAGAATCCCAATAAAATGTTTTTAAAAAAAAATCACAAATCCTCAGTTTAACTGTTATAGTGAGGTTTTCATATATATATACATAGATTGCTCAACTGCTCCCTAACCCTAATCCAACCCCAACTAAACCCGAACTCAACCCTAATTCAACTCGCAAATAGAACCCAACTTAACCCTCAACTAAACCGCAAACTTTACGCCAAACTCACTCCTCAAACCAGGATCCATAAAAAATTGGTCAACAAGTCACATATCTTATTCAGCCCCAAATCAACTTTAACTCAACCCGCAAATTGATCGCTAACTTAACCTCCAAATCAACCTAAAATTCAATGTCCAATTCAATAAGCAAACAAGCATTTATAAAAAATTGGTAAATATTACTATAACCAGGTATTTTGGGTCAATTCGTGTGGCAGGTAGCCGACCCTCTTGACGCACAGGTTCCAAAAGTTTTCAAATCTCGGCCTTGACCATAGAAACAGATTGGCGAAAAAAAATTCTAAATCGAACAAGATGTTCTCGAGATGCCATGGGTACAGACCAATAGACATCCAGACAAACGGACGGACATTTTTTTTTTTTTGCTTTTTTAGACTGAGGGACTTTTAAAACGTCGAGAAAAGTGGTTTTGGACCAACCAAACTTTTGATCATTTTTCAATACTTTGGTCTTTTTAGACCGAAGTAATTCCAAAGTATCGGGTTGCGTAATTTAGATCGAATTTAGTGTCCACTACAAATCGAACGACAACACAAGAAAAAAATATGATTATTTAAAATTTACGCATAATTAAGGTTGGTTTACGAAATAGGTTTGTTACCCTGGTTCTATATACATTTGCGCTCTAATCAAATCAAATCAAACTTTTGTGGTTATTTGCCTGATTACGTTGGTTTTGATGACTTCGGTGACCAACCTTCAAAGACATTTTGATACTTTGTCACTCATTTCTCGCAAACTATACTTAAACTTGCACAATGTTTGTATTGACACAAGAAAAGAGAACATAGTGTTCGCACTAGCACAATACTGCCATATTAAGAAAAAAAGTTACAAACGTCAGAAGTCGAAAAATGCGTTAGTGGCGTATTTGGATTCTGCAAACAAATACCTATTTTTCTGCTTTTTAAAAAAGCTAAATATCCTTCTTCGAATGCTATAAAATCACGTTATTTAACAGTTAAGTTTCATATTAAGACATGGTAAACAAAAATAGAAAACTTGAAATTACTCAAAACTTCAAAAAGGCAAAGGTGACTTTTTTTCTTACCCTGGCAAAATATGTGGGTATCAGTATCAATAACTTTATTAAGCTATTATCAACTATTTTTTACTGATGATTTGTATGTCTCTATTATATGTATCGTTTTTGGTATAACATTAAATAGTAAGGAGATAAAGTATCGTAAATCGATTTCTAAAATAATGCCTGAAATTACCGCTCAAATATTGAATGGTAGAAGTATAACAACCACAGCTTTTAGTGTAAAATACTTCTAGAGTACTTCATTCAATAGTAGTGTCGTTTGCCGTTGTACACCTAGCACATTAAATATTTATTTTTTGCTTTACTTCTTGGTAAAATTCACATTTAAATTTCAAAGTAGGCATAATACGAAAAATAATGAATTCTCCTTTCCGCTTTCTTTATTTACACTTGCACCGAATCAAATTTATCATTTCATTGTATCACTGAACCGGAATCGCATCCCTGGTCAGCTATTGTCCCATCCATCGTCTGACAAATTTTTTTATATTGCACCAAAATATCTTCCACTTCTCAAAAATTACCTTTCAGAAAATGACGAACATGCGCGCATGTTTGACAAGGTTGAATTGGCATATTTGCCAAAATTACGCTTTTGAAAATGAAAGGCGTTCAAAGCTAAAGTGGCTTTAAGATATTGTTGCTTATGGTTTCGCTGTCGGTACTCTTCTCTATGAGAAAAACTTAATGTTAAAACGATAATCTAAAAATATCTATGATTTCGTAGAGAGTTGTGGCCGCGTTAAAAAACTATTTAGCTCGAGCAGCATACAGAGCTTAACGCATTAATATTAAAATGTAATAATACTTTAAACAAATAAATAAAACACTTTTCTTTATATATTCAAATTTGGCTGAAAAACTAAAAACTATTTTGTCGTGATTAGTATGTAGTCACGAAGGATTGTATTTTTTTAAACCCAAAACACCAACAAATATTTATGTTTAAGAAATGCATCTTTGAAAATTTGAAACGTACTCCGTTCAAGTTTTCAGAGCGATATCACTGTTCACAGCCCGACAATAACTATTCCAAACGTGTAGTTTCACTTTTACGTAACTGACAACAGCGTAAAAATTTTACGCCAAGAAAATTTCAATCTTTTTTTTATATACATATAAATAATTAATAAATTGTAAATAAATTAATCCTCAATGAAATATCTACGATAAAAGTCCATGAAAAACCATGAGTATGAAATTCGACATCGCGACATAGAAATTCTAATTTTGTCATTTACTAAACGTAGACACCGCAAATTCGTCACTTTTTCCATCATTTTTGTGTATATGTTTATATATAGATACTAGATAGATACAACCGTCATGGTATAAGAAATAAAATAAAAAAAAAGTCAGGCCACACGCAACCGTTTTTCTCTAAACATACGACCTAGAAAAAAAAAAAGAAGAAAACCGCTTGTCACCACTTAACTTATCTATAAATTGGGGAACGTAATATTTATGAAGAGGCGTAAACCGACGAGACGTGGACCAATCGAATATAGTCATATGTTCTTTTATTTTGTTTTATTTTATTTTCCAATGTCACATGGCGTACTTGACCGACGTTATAGTAAACGCCATCTGCATAATATTATGATGCAATATTCATTTTGTTCTAGGTGTAGTATTATGACTGTCACGATTAAAACGTTGCGCGTGGGTGACCATCATTTATATAGTAAAACCAGCTGTTTTTTTCTTTATTATTTTTTTTTTTTTTGATACATTATGAGAATGCGATGCGACGAGAGCAAAAAATAAATAAATTTAAACAGACTCTAATTTTAAATAACGCAAAACAAAAATAAAATATCATCAATAGTGTTTTTGGGTTTTGTGTTTAAAATAATGGATTTGGTTAATTAGATTTTTAAGCACAATTTAATTACAAATATAATATATTCATAACAATAAAAAAAAAATCAGCTGTAGTTGGAGTTCGGACAAAAAAAATATTTGTAGTAATGAATAAAATAATTTGTTTATTTTGAAATAAAACAAATGAATTTAAATATCTATAAAAATAATGGCGGGCGACATTGTACTACATGTAGTTGTACACAATTTTGTACAGATATACTTAGAGTACAGTGAAATACAAATTCAAATTATTTTCTTTTACTGTTTGTATTTTTTTTTTAATAATATGTATATGACAAACTAAAACGATTTGTTTGTGTACTCATCGTAGTATATTGTGTATATATTCCATTGTCGTCTCCGCCTAATCTAAGTACATCGATCCAAATTTCGTGTTCTGCGATACGATTTAAAACGGGTGATTCTCTATGACATTATTAAACAGTAAACTCTCACTGATATAAATCATTTTGAGCGTAGTATGGGGCACAGAATATAATTGGTTTGGTCTGCTTTATTTGACCACATTTAAATGAATAGTTCAATGGCTTCCCACCATAACAAGTAACTTTGTATATAATCAACTAATTATGAAAATTGGATATGTACAGAATTATTGATTATCATAAAAATTAGTTTTTGTGGAGTGGGGTGGTATAAATACATTAAAGAAAAATTTTAAATGATTATTTGCCACAGAATTCGTTGTTTGATTGATTTTTGTTTTTATAGGTTAATATATGTATACGTCGCCATCTATATTTAATTATATGAATGTATTCTGATTAATTATTTAATTTTTTTTTGTATATTATTTACAGTATCGGATTTCACCGAGACCCTTGCCCAATTGTATGAGCAACATGCTGAAGCCTTGCAATTATTGGTTTCGAATTATCGTAAAAAGAATGGAGAGCTAAGAAAAGAAAGGTATGAGCATAATATTTTTTAATTAATTGGTACATATATATAACTACAAATAAATATTTTATTTGCAGGCCGGCATGTCACTCAACTTTGTTTAGTGCATGGGAAACATTTTTACAGGAAATTGAAGCTGATTCACAATCAACCAGTGATGTTGCTAGTGCATTATCGCGCCAGGTAAAATTTATCTTTTTTTTTTTTTTTTGTATCACAAATGGATCATTCAAATATTTTTTTATTTTATTTCCTATATTTAAGGATATAATGAATGTATCAACAATGTTGAGCAGACACGTTTTCCTCCAATTATTATTGTATCATTTTTCGTTTTTTTATATAAGCCTCTTGTACGTTATTTAACTATCCTTTTTTCCGACCGGAAAAAGGTAAATTTATTGGGGAAAAAGGGTAATGAAAGTGGTAGTACAATTTTACGATAGGAAATCGTTATTATTAGGTTATAATTCCATTGACTGTTTGGAAAATATGTAGAGGAAACGGCATTATATTCTTTTTGGGTGTGTATGTGTGTGTTAATGATTCGGTACCAACTGCAAGACATGGTTGAAATCATAAGCATTGAATTGTAGTGTTGCTTATAATCCTAAATTACATAATCATAAAAAAAAGGTAAAAAATGTTGACAATAAAACTGGCATTTCGTGTATAAGTTACTTATTTCGCGCAAAATTAGTGAAAAAAATAAAAATATTTACGAGTAGAAAGATATACGAGTATGTTTCAAAAATATCACAAACAAACACTTTCCAGGCATTAGATGTGCTGAAATTTCTGATGAAATGCTGGAAAATCTAAGAATTGGTTCTGCTTTACCTGGTTTTGTCCAAATTACCTTAAGGGATCGAATAATTCTTTAGTTGTTGATGATAATGTTATCGAAATTGAAAATACAAATGTGCTCAAAAGGAATTAAAAGTCAGCTATCTGATCTTATAATCTTGTTCAATTTTTTGTGTCAAACTGTGGATAAAATGAGAATTGCTATCCCCGGTCTAACAAGAAATATTCAAATATCCCATCCCAAAAAATACGAGACTCAAGATTATAGAATCAACTTTTTGGAAGCCCAGTTGGACCGAACCACTCAAACATCAAATTTGAATAATGTTGTATTCAGTCTAAGTGTGCAGCACGGTGTCCCTGAACCAAGTTTAAATGGGCCAAAAAACCACTCTCGATTTCCCTTCGGCCATTAAAAGTTTCACCTTCGAGAAGTTCAAAAACGCAAAAATCAGTCAAATCCCCGGAGCCGTTTTCAAAAAAACACAATTTTAAGATTTTTTGCGCCAAAAATGAGAAAATTCGAAAAAAAAATTTTTTTTTAATTTTCAATTTTTCTCCTATGGTTCTGCTTTTGCAAGAATGTGAGCAAAAACTTCTAGGAATACAAAAAAAGCACTCAGCTTGAACTAAATATCAATCAAAATCAAGTTTTTTTTCGTGATCGATATTGGAATGAATGCCTTGAATTGTTTGTAAAACGCCATCTACTGGAATACTAATAAGTGTTTGCCTTTTGGAAATATTAAAAAATCATATGATAAGCTTGTAAAAAATGAATCTTTATTCACAAATCGATGAAACTTCATTATGAAGTCTATTACAAAAATGACCATTGAATAGAAAAATATATCGATGGTGAGGAAAGATATACATCGAAATCAAATGGCGGAATTTATTTGAAGTTTTTTTGTTTGAATTACTCAAAAATTGGAAAAAAAATCATTATTTAAACATGACGATCCGGTTATATTCCCGTACAGCTCTCAGTTGTTTAGTATTATAATCTGGATGTGTGCGATTTACTTTGTAATTCACCCGTCAACTGTTACTGCCAGTTTAGCGTTGGGTGATGGATGGCTCAGAAGAGTGGCGTTGACTAACCGTTGTTTGGACAACTCAAATGCATTCGTTAGTTCATCCGACCATACAATGTGACGTTTATCATTCTTCTTTGATCCAATTAGCTGATCATTTAGAATGGCTTGTTCTTCGGCTGCATGTGGGAGAGAACTTGCGGTAGAAGTTTATCATCCCAAGGTAATGACGTAATTCTGCTACCGTTTCAGGTTTCGGGAATTGTTTAACAGCGTCCACCTTGTTTTGTGATGGCCCAATACCTGCCGAGGAAATGTCATGACCCAAGAAAGTGATTTGTTGCACCCCAAATATAGATTTACTGGCATTTAATACAAGTCCAGTTTCTTTGAGCCGTTGAAATATCATCTCGAGGTGTTGTAAGTGTTCCTCTTCCGACTTTAATGCAACCAGCATGTCATCGATGTATACAAAGCAGAAATCCAATCCTCTAAAAACTGAATCCATTAACCTTTGGAATGACTGTGCAGCATTTCAAAGCCCAAAAGTCATTCTTGTAAATTCGAATAAGCCAAATGGTGTTCGAATCGCCGTTTCCGGAATATCGCGCTCATCGATGGGTACTTGGAAATAGGCCCGAACTAAATCGATCGCAGAAAAAATTTTGCATCCATTTAGTTGGTGGATAAAGTCGGTTAAGTATGGGATGCTGTACATATCTGGTTTCGTGTTTGAGCGTTAAGAGCTCTGTAGTCGCCACATGGCCTTCAATCACCGTTTTTTTTACGCACTAAGTGCAACGGGCTAGACCAATTGCTATTACTTGGTCGACAGATACCTAGTTTTATCATTTCATCAAATTCCTTTTTTGCGGTTATGTATTTTGCTGAGTCTAGTCGACGTGCTCGCGCAAAACATGGAGGACCCGTTGTTTCAATTATATGAGATACGCCCTGAGCTGCGTCGTTGATACCATATTTCTCGACTGTTATTTCTATAAAGTTGTTTAATAGATTTGCTATTCGTGGATGACATGCATTTGAAGATATTGTTGTAATTCCTGTTGAGTAACCCTTCGAAACGTTGGCATTCGATGATAACGACGTTAAGGTATCTATAAGTTTACGATTCTTAACGTCGATCAATAGACCGAAGTACTTTAAAAAATCCGCACCTATAATTGATGTGTTTGTATCTGCTAGTATAAAATTCCATTCAAAATCTCTACGCAATCCTAGGCTGACACTGATTCTTTTCATACCATATGTTTTTATTTCCGTCTGATTAGCGGCAAATAGCATCGGCGGTTGGAGTATGTTTCCTAAAATTACACGTTCGGCAAAGAAATGGTGGTAATAAAAGTTTCCGTTGGAATACTCTCTCGGTCGACTGCTAGATCTACTTCCGTTTGTACGTGCGTGATAATATACCTCTGTCGTGAACGTGAACGTTCGTTTTGCTTGCTTAATTGCATTTCTAAACTTTCAAATTTTTTGATTAGATAATTATAATCGGCTTCGTTATGATTCTTTTTTGAATTTTCGGAAACATATTTCGGTTGAATTGTGTTTACGTATTTGCTGGTATTAGCCAATTGCACCTCCCAAATTTGATCTGAAATTTGACATTGCTTAACGATTTTTTCATCGGACCATCATGCTAGAAACGGTTGTAATTCACCAGGCAAATTTTGAAGCCATATCGATTTCAATAATTCTGGATTGACAGCGGCCAAGGATCCACTTTTAGAATTTAATTTGTGATAGAAAACTGAAGGTTTATCATCTCCAATGGTCAAACTACAAGAAAGGAGTTGCTTAAGCCGTGATTTGCTGGAAGCTGTATTTCTTTTTATTATTGCGTTTTTTAGGGTATTCAACTTTTGTCCGACATCTGGCGGTGTCGCTATAAGATCTGAAACGCTTTCCAAGATATCTTCGTCGATTCTTGATAAAACAATATCATATTGGTCTTCATCAGAGGTCAACTTTGTTCAATCTAAATTGTCCTTCTGCTATTATGAACCACAATTCAGCATTTTGTCTCCAAATTTTATCTGGAGTTGGAGAAGTCATGTCTTGTTTTGCGTAGGCGTGAAGTGCTTGATTAGTTTCGCTGCTTTCTGATTTTGGAATTTTATGCTTGGGCGATAAGTCTACTATTAGGTTGTGGCTACTATCTGTCCGTCGAAGAGTTATATCTAGTGGACAAAATAAAAAGCCGTCAACTCAAAATATAAAATGTTTTCGCTATTAGGAGTACAAGTCAAAAGTTCGGCCAAACCCTCTACTACAAACCAACGTTCTCTATCAGACTCAATTTTAAAAGTATTGAAGCAGATGATGTAGCTTATACTCGATGAGATTCAACAAGCGCTGCAAATACAGTTTTGATACACAAATTCGCAATGTTATTAATGTTATTACAATATTTATTTATGCCATGCCATTAACATTGAATGAAAAGAAATATATGTACGCTAATTTTCAACTTGAAAATTAAACCGTATAAATATTCGAAAAAATAAAAACAGAACAGGGCAACGATCAAAATACCAGACGTATGACAATATTTGTGATGGTGTGTTTAAGGGTGAGAAAAAAAAAATATTCGATACACGCTTATAACACTATTTAAATTTTAAAACGACCTTAATTCTAATTTATATAATTATAGATTTAAATTCTTAAAAATAAAAAAAATAAAATATTATTAGGTAATATAATTAGCTTACGGTTCTTCACGTTCGTATACTCGTATGTTATAAACCGCTTGTGATTTAATTCTTAATCACTGCTGTATATTTTATAACTTCTGTTGCTGCAATTATAAGCCATGAACGGTTGTTGTTTTTGTTTATCAGTAGGTGTGTGTGAACGCTTATATCCGGCTGTAGGTTCGCGGTGTTGGAATGATCGTTGGCATCTAAATTACTTTTCTGCTTACTTTTTGATGTTGCTGGTTACCCAGCTCCCACGATGGGCGCGATCGCCTTTGAGGGGTCTTTTGGCCATATAATATTAGCAGCCTTAGTTTTTTTAAAATACGCACACCAACGTGTTCGGTTTCGTTGTTCGTGTTGGAGTAATAAAGTTTATTACTGCTAGATGAATTCAAGCAATCTCAAGCAAGGGTTTTATGCAACGGTAACCAGAGAACAATCTCGTTTATGTTTGTGTGACTATTCCTCTGTATATTCGGGCGCATGTATTTTCGGTATATTGTGTGTGTATATGACGTGTAAATGGACCTCTTTAATTTGAATTAATTGATTAAATATTTTATTGCTTTAGCTTGTTATAGTAACAATTATAAATGTATGGGATATTATTTATTGAATTATTTGAACTTATCATTCAAATCGCATTTTAATTATATGTATTTAATTATATTTATTGGGGTCACCATTTTGTAGCGTGTTCTTTTATTGAACTGCATCAGAAGGTTGCCCGTTCAAATCACGTTGGGGTCACCATTTTATAGCGTGTTCTTAAAATAGTGGTTGAACAATAAAAATTAAGTACACGTTATTTTGTTTCGTTGATTCGCACTTTATTTGTATGAATAAACAAATTCACTTGATTATACACACAATATCACAATATATTTATTTGTGCACAATTGTTTATTTACATTTATATAATTTATGTTATACTAGCACTATAAATTTACTTTAACACACCACACTTTGTACGACTAATATTCTTACCGCGCACTGGTCAGGGCCGGCCCTAGAGTCGAGCCAGTAAGGCCATGCCTTGGGGCGCTTGGCTGGTAGGGGCGCCATATATGAAAAAAATAAATCAATCCTTTGCAAGATATTAGGGCTTATAAGACTTAATAGTAAATTAAAATTATGATACGCAATAAAAAAATTGCGTTTATTTAAAATAAGTAGTAAATTATTACATTTTTAAAAATATTCTGCGTATTAATCACATATACCGTTGGTAGTCATCGCAACCATAAATATTATTGTAACACTACCTACACAAGTATTAAACTTTTAAAATAATATTTAGTGTTGCAGTTTTCAAAGTAAGTAGTGGGTCTATTTTTTAATTCAACCCGAGCGAGCAGTGTGCTGTCAAAAATGTGCACTGCGTTTTTTAATTCAACCTGTGCAATTTTACTCCACACACTGTATTTTTTAATATGAACTGAGCCGAGTCGGTGCATCCACCGAGTGAAAATTTTTGCTCTGAAATGAATGTAAGTGTCAAGAATAAGCAAAACATAACCTTAGTTTGAGTTGTCTAAATATCCCCGTCATCGTCCAAATCCGACTCAAACATAGCATTTGGGTCGTTTATCAAAACATTTAATATATTTTGATCCATTACAATACAAGTACAACTGAACTTTATTAAAAACACAACCTAAACTATTTTTCACTTCGAACTTATTAAATGTCAAAACAAATATTTTCATAAAAACAGAGTACAACAAATTTATTTTTATAAAAACATTTTATTTATCCACGCTGTTTATACTCTGAGCACACCGACCAAATTGACACTGCACTCTGTGTACACTTGAGTAAATACACTCGCTCGGGTTGAATTAAAAAATAGATCCAGTGATCAGTGAGTTTAAAAATTAAAGTTCAGTGTTTTGAAAATTCAATCGAAGTTGCAGCGGGAAAAAGAATAGGTATGTTGTATGTATTGAAGAATGAATATAAAATTTATTTATTTTTATAGGATATAATTCTTTCTTTTAATATAAGCGTTCTAAACTTTTGTATTTTTACACTGTTAGGCTTTATATTTAACCCATAATAATGCCTCCAAAAAAACTAAGTGGTTACCAAGGTAGAAAAAGAAATGCAGAGCAGGAAAAGCAAATACAAAAATGTCAAAAGATTTCTTCTTTTTTTAAATCTGCAAATGTTGATCGTCAAAGTTCAGATTCAGATCTGATAAGTTCATCGAAATCATTGGACGTTGAAGAATATTGTTCCAATCCAGAACCTGATCTCGAATCAGATCATAGCATTGATGATACATTTGACATAAATTCTCATTCGGAAACGGTGAATTCCGAACATAATTCTTTAGATGTTGTTCCAAGGTTGGTGTGAAGTGGTTGGTTTATTCAAAATCTAATGATGCTGTTTTCTGTTTTGCATGCAAGCTTTTTTCTAAGAAAGAAATTCTCCTAACTGTTAATGGATTGAATGATTGGAAAAATGTCTCAGCCAGACGACATAGTGGTGTCCAAAGTAGAATTCTTAATTTAAACCCAAGAGCTTTTTTTGTTCCTTGCAGTGCGCATACCCTAAATTTAGTGGTGAATTATTCTGCCAGCTGTTGTGTTGAAGGTATAACTTTTTTTGATATCATTCAGCATTTGTATGTTTTTTTCTCATCGTCAACTCAACGCTGGGCTTTATTAAAAAAAAATATAACTGGTTTTACGTTGAAAAGTCTAAGTGAAACTAGATGGGCCAGTCGAATTGATGCTTTAAAGCCTTTACGATATAACCTCAAAGAAGTTATTGCGGCTCTGTATGATTGTATGATTGAGGATGGGCAACCTAATGTTACCACAGCCACAGCAGCGAGGAACAAGTCAGAAGCCACAGCTATATTGCAAAAAATTGAAAAATATACATTTATCTGCTCTTTAATTGTATGGTATAATATTTTGTTTGATATAAATGTAACTAGCAAAGCATTTCAAGCAGTTAGTTTAAACCTGAGCCAAGCAGTAACGTTGTTATCAAAGAGCATGTTGTTCCTGGAAGACTATAGAACAGATGCAAAATTTGATTGTATTTTGGAGGAGGCTAAAATAATTGCAATTGATTTAGATATTGATGTACAATTTGAACGCGCACGAGTCTGCCGTCAAAGAAGACAATTTGATTACGAACAACGTGATGAAGTATTTGATGATCCTATACAAAACTTTAAAGTTAATTTCTTTAACAATATATTGGACAACGCGATACAATCATTACGTGATCGCTTTCAACTAATTCAGGAACATAACAATAAATTCGAATTACTATATAACTTTGGCAATATCACTAATATAACGGATGATGACATACGGAAATATTGTATGGATTTAGAACTTCTCCTAACTGACGGTGATCAAAAGAATATTTCCGGCTTGGATTTGTTTGACGAATTAAAATACATCAAAAATCATTTGTCTTCAGATTGTTGTGATTCTCCTACTGAAATTCTAAATTATTTGCTAGAGAATAATTTAA
This sequence comes from Tipula vernalis, assembly GCA_958295665.1. NCBI lineage: Eukaryota > Metazoa > Arthropoda > Insecta > Diptera > Tipulidae > Tipula > Tipula vernalis. The sequence continues at coordinate 215,930,986 of OY282560.1, read as the reverse complement.
CAACTGCCTTGCCAAATATATATATTGCATTGCGAATCATAATAACTTTACCAATAACTGTAGCGAGTGCAGAGAGAAGCTTTTCTAAGCTTAAATTAATAAAAACTTATTTGCGCTCTACAATGCTCCAAGATCGCCTTGATGGTTTAGCTACCCTTTCCATCGAACGCGATATAGTAAGAAAATTGGAACTGGCTGATCTTATAAACAATTTTGCAGCCATGAAAGCTCGGAAAAAAGTTTTTATGTAAGTAAAAATAAAATTATTTTTTGAAAATATAATTTCTCTCTTTTTTCGTAGATAAAAAAAATCCTGCAACATTATCCAGAACAAAAAGTTTTATATACATAGTGGTATAAAGAAAGTTTTGTATTCAATTTAATATAAAAATAAAATATACATATTTTAAAATATAAAAATATTTTTTTAATAATTCATAATTTAGGTTAAACAAAATAAAATTTTTTTAGTTGATTCTTTTTTTTTGCTTGTTAAAACATATGGGGCGAGATTTAGACCCTTGGCCTAGGGCGCCATAAGAGCTCGGGCCGGTCCTGGCACTGGTTTTTGTGTCGTTACCACCGGAATACAAGAACGAATGCCTTTTTTTTATCTCAAACATTTATATTATTTTTTATTGAACTGTAATATGGGCGCTCGACTCGATATTTTCGATATATTCCGAGTGTATCAAAAATATACTGTAAAGCGTCATCTGGTAATGAGTATTTTATTTTGTAGTCAGCTTACGTAACATAACGAAACATAAGCTGACTATCATTGACGCTACATAAATCGCTTAATAAATCAAATAAATACAACATAAACATTAAAAAAATAAAATCTAACTTAAATTGTTTAATAATCTTGAATTTGAAATTCACTAATGGCGCTTAGCCAATCCTAGCTACTTACTTCACTTTTTAAATTAAAATGTTCAAACGACAACAGAAAAATATTTTGTTGATTGAAATAGAAATATTCGTTATCATTTTGTAAAGCAATACAGATAATTACTTCCAAAAAATCTTTTAATTTTTTACTCAAATAATTCACATTTATGGCTCTTTTATTAGCTAAAAGAAGTACATTTGTGTACTCTTCTACAAATTACAGAAAATAAGTAGGATCAATGTACCCTCTACCGATCAGCTAAGCTAAATTCCAACTTTGACTGTGGATATTTCAAAAACTATTTGAGTAAAAAAATCAATTTAAAGCTCAAACGATTTATAAATTAATTCTAAACAATATATTTTAAGTTTTAAAGTAATCATAAATATTTTTATTTTGATTATGATTGATTGAACAAAAAAAGTAACCATGTACCTACTACCGATCAAATGTACCCTTTACCGATCAACCATTGTACCCTCTACCGATCAAAAAAAAATTGAAAAAAATGATTTTTTTTTAAATTCAATAAGTTTATTTGCAATATTAACTATAGCAGATTTCAAGACAATTAAAAATATAACGACTATATTAATATAATATAAATAAATATTTCAATTCAAAATAAAAATAATTTAATTTTTTAAATAGGTATTAAGGAACTCAATTGTTTCAGTTTCAGACAATTATAATATTAAAAGTACATTTAAATTCAGAAATCGTTTGAATGTTCTTCATCAGACACATCCATGATGCTGTTACCACTGGAAACCCATCCATCATCGTCTTCTGAAGAAATAGGAATGGGTTGTTTCTGTTTACGTCTATTGTTATTCGATCTTGGCCTCGTAGGTCTTAGTTTCTTAGTATTTTTTTCCTCTTCCGCCTTCTTCTGCTTAGCTAAAAATTTTTTTTCTTTAACAACTTTTGCCAGCTCGGCTTTTTTTGTTTGTTTAGAGCAGCCTGTGCTTTTCGATCGATTTTTCTTTTTTCAATTTCAACCTTTTCATTTTCTTTCGCCTTCTGAATATCAATCCATTTTTGCGATGTCAAAACACTGGGCATCCGCTCAGTTTTTCGTGTAAGCCGTTGCTCTGATCTTGGCCACATAACAACTTCAGAAAGAATTTCCGCTGCTGTTTTGGTACTGTTTTAACTTATCGGACTATGATTTATTTTTGAGGTTAACGATACATTCTCCGCCACATTTGAATCAATAGAGATATTAATGTTGTGTGTTCCTGGTGATATATTAGAAGGTAAGTGGTCCTCGATAAAAGATATGTCATCAGTTATATTTGTAACACTCTCATTCAATGTTTGTTGCAGTGCAAGTGATGTCGAAGATTTGTGAATCTTCTGCCAAAACTCAAATAAATGAAGTGATTCGCGTTGCCCATTCAATGTGATGTTAGAGCGATTAACCGTTTTAAATTTTTCCAACAGATTTGCATCAATGTTTTCTTCTATGAAGCTCATGAACATATTCTGTGTTGGCCCGGTAACCGAAGGAGTATTTGTTAGAGCTGGTTCATCTCTCTTAATAATTTTACTATAATCTACTTGATTTGGATTAAATGGATAGATTCCAGCAAATTTGAAACCAGAAATTATGTTTTTTGGCATTGCCGGATCGGACAAAAACGTGTTTAATGCTAGGGGTACATCAGCCTTACCAATTTCACACCCATTGTGGTCAATGCGCCATTGTTTTGTGATCGCTCCCCATTTTCTTTTCATAGGGCCAAACACGGCCACATCCAGTGGTTGGAGAATATGCGTTGCATTAGAAAACAAAGCAACAAGTATTACTCCATTTTCGCGACACAACGCACTTAATTCCATACTTAAATGTGACTTGTGTCCATCAAGAAAAACGACAATAGGACGTGGAACATTGTTTTTTTCCAAATACGGAACGTAAATGTTTCCTATGTATTCGAAGAAACATTCACTGTTCATCCAGCCAGTGTCACTTCGTCCAACTGACCAGTTTATTTTTGCGGTTTGTTGGGTGATAAACGAAGGCATCCGCGTGTACTTATATAATGTCAAGGGTGGGCCAAATTGTCCCTCGGCGTTAATAACAAACAACGTGGTAATATTTTCTTTATCACTGCGCACAGATTCGCTATACACTGTGGTACCTTTTGGTCCAATAATTCGATCTCCAGTTGGCATTAAAAAAAATCCAGTTTCATCCATGTTGTACACTTGTTTTGGGTTTTGAAGGGCAGTTGCGTCTGGACCTAGTAAATCTAGCACTTCATCGAACCATATGCGAATATTTGCCTCAGTTACACTTCCTCTTGCCTTGTTGATATACTCCGCTCGTTTTAATGATAAGTTTTTATGCCGTTGCATGAATTTTTCAAACCATTTCCGTCCCGGTTTTTTGTTAATGAACTGTGTCTTGATATTCAGCTTAATAACAAGTTTTTGAACAGCATCTTCAAGCAACTTCTTAGTTATGGGAGAGCCCTTTTTCGAGCAGTTCAGTAGCTACATCATCAAATCATTTTCGACAGTTTCACCAAGGCACGATTCTCTTCCACTGTGTTGTAATTTGGGAGCACTTTTTCCGTTAAACTTGTCGTGGAGTGTACTGAATGGAATTCCAAATTGATTGCTGGCTTTTCTTAATTTCATACCATTTCTTACCGCAACAAGAGCCTGTTCTAGTTGATTTGCCGTATATTTCAATTTACGTGAATTAGTTGGAGCCATTTTTTCATTTCTATTGAATTAAAAATTATATAATAACAATAAAAAGACATTGATCAGTAGAGGGTACAATGCTAATTTTTGAGTACTCATTACCGATCAACTAAAAATTTATACTCACATTCTAGTATTTATTGTATTGGCATTAAAATCATGTTAATTAAGATAATAATTACCTTTTAAAATGTTCCGCTTCCAAGAAAATATTTTAGTTTTAACAAAAATTGTCTTTTTATAAACTCAATTTCACTAATAAAATACACTAGGTACCTACCTAGTTGACGTCTTTATGCAAATTAAAAAAATTCATATAAAAATATAGGTATAACGGTAAATACCTACTTTATTATTTTTATGAGTTTATATTCTTACTAAGAATATTAAACTATTTATTAATAATCACGTATACTATTATGTGTACCGAATGAAATTTGTGATTTGTAAATGAAAAAACTAAACAGAGATAATATAAATTGGGGAATCACAAATTTCATTCGGTACACATAATAGTATACGTGATTATTAATAAATAGTTTAATATTCTTAGTAAGAATATAAACTCATAAAAATAATAAAGTAGGTATTTACCGTTATACCTAATAACTTGTCAGATTTTTGTATTTTTTTATCCAAATTGATCGGTAGAGGGTACTGATCGGTAGAGGGTACATTGATCCTATATACATTATAAAATCGAAACCAGAAAAGAAGTACTGTTCTCCCTGAAGAAGTACAACTGGCATCTCTACCGCTAATACAGAGAGTTTTTAGTGTATTTTGGTTTTCATTTTTCCAAAGCTTACCATTAAAATTCGAACAGTTGCTAGTGGAGACACTAAATAACAATGCTTTGCCATATGTTACATAACCATATTCTACCGATATGGCAAAACTTGGTATTATCAATTATTTTGACGTTTAGTATAATTTTTACAGACCGTCAGAAACTTTCGTAATAATAATAATTTATTTAATTAAGTTAATAGTGAAAAATTATTCAAACGAACAAATATTGCAGAAAATGAATATTTAAGGGACATAACCTTTAATTGCTGTTTCCAAATTTTTTATTTTATTCTGCATTTCAAAGTATTTAATATGAATTAAATAAACATAAAACTTATTGTAACTAATGTCGCGAATAAAATTTAATTTATGCCATAAAGGAAATACTATATACATACAGTAATATTTAAACACATTTTTTTCTTCCACAGGTGGCGCGACCTTTATTGGAACGTTCATTTTATCGAAAAGTTCAAAGTAGGAAAGTATTTACACATCGTGAATCATTTGATACGATTATAGCAAAGACTGAAGAAAAATTATCAAAGGTAAATAAAATTTTACAATATACATTTAACAAAAACACAATTTTAAAATTATTTTCATCTCAATTTAAAATTTAAAACTTAATAAATAAAATTAACATTTTAATCTCTCAATTCATTGATCTATCGTATACACAAATATCTTTATAATCAAAACAATTAATAAAATAAATATAAAATTATAATTTATATTTGTACAATCTAACACATAATTTATTTATATATAAATATTATTTTATTTACTTTTATATAATAATACATTTATTTATATATAACTATAAAAAGCACTAACCTTTTAATCCCTCTTCCATTATGATATATTCCAACAATATTTTAACAACATATAGTAGACCCATCATAATTTTCTGGAAAAATAATGTAATTTATATAAAACATAATAATAATAAAAAAAAAAATTTTATTTTATAAATAAATAAAAAATAAAAATATGTGAGTTATTTCCGCTGTTGAATTTCTGGAATGCCAATTTTAACGTTTTCGTTATACTTTTGTTTTTTATTATTAATTTTTATTTTATTTTAAAATTTATTAGTGTGTACAATATAAAAATTTATGACAGTCTGAATAATTATTAAATACCATAAAGTTTACAGACACAAACCATTATAAATTTATGTAATCGAACGAACGAAATCTAAAACCAATTAAAAGATTATTTTTACTCTCCCGTCTATAGCTAGATTGAGTGAGGTATAGAACAACTGTGAATTACTTCTACATCTGTGAATAATAAACTTTTTGGTCAATTTCAGTTTTCAATCGGACAGATATTTTTTTTTATTAATTTTGGATGGTTTCGTTATTTATGGTGGAGAATCAGATCGGTAGACAAAATGAAATTCTTATGAATGGCATTTAATTACCAAAAGAATTCTAATCGAATTTTGTATCATGAATATAACATCTATTTTTCGGTTTTTTTTTTTTGGTATCCTTGGAAATTGAACTAAAAATATATGTATGTACATGCATCGTAAAACATCGTCCAACGAAACAATAAAACTAATCATAAAAACATTATGCTTCGATTTTTTTTTTGTCTTACACGTTCATTTGTGGTAATATTCGTGTCCTAATGACTTTTTCAAATTTCCCATGAAAAGTCAAATAACAATTAAATCGATACCAAAGCAACCTAGATTATACCAAAGCCTGCTGTATAAATTAGAGCCTCTAGTATCGACTGTATTTTATCTAAGGACGTGTCCGATTTCTGTGCGAAATAATTTTTTTGTGACAAATTAATATTAAACTGTACGCAACCAAATTAACACAGCACCGGTGTGTTGTAATTTTGACATGTCCGTAGTAATTCTTGTTTCTGAGCCGGCGAAGTAAACAAAATAAGTTTTATATAATTTAATTTTATTTTATAATAAGTTCCAGCAGTTTCTAATGTCCAACATCTTGTGAACATAATCACAAACTGTGGATTTTGATATGTTCATTGCTGCACGCACATACAATTCTCTAACTAGTCCCACATGCCAGCCACACCAAAAATAACGTTAGTTCCATTTCCGGTTCCCAACCATGATTTTTATTGGGCAAGAATTTGCTAATAAATAGCGATGAAAGTGTTAGACGATATCCTTAAATGCATTCTAGTCACAGAATCATTATAACTAAGCATTGAATTAACAATACTGTTTGTTGAGGGAATTGTGTACATTATTGGTCGCTGTAAAAAATGAATTTTGTTAATATTTGTAAATACTAGAGGGCAATACCTAACATACATACCTGTAAGTTTAAATGTATCATACCTGGGAGTTTAGGAGATCCATTATTAAAGGTCGCGCAGAATTCCGTGTTCTTCTCATTAAACACAAGTAACCCGAAATTAATAGAAATAATACCATATTTGGATCAAATTCTGGCTCTATCATTTTTATATAAACACTTTTAAATAACTCTCTACGTACAATTTATCGTTTGTTGTATTTCCAAATGTCAATTTTATTATATCAAAATTATTTCAGTATTCGGACAGCAAATGAACTTATTTCAAATATGGAAGAGAACATTTTTTCATTAATGTCAAATTTATCACAAAAAAATTATTTCGCACAGAAATCGGACACGTCCTAAGCGTAAAATAAGGTACATACAGTTTTTCTTTACTATGAAACAAATATAGCTTATTAGAATTATGAGCTTTGTTTTGTTTTTATACGATAATGTTCATGAAACATGTGTGATGCACTTCTACGAAAATGGGGCACAAAAAAACAGCTCTCTGTTATTCCACCTTTTATTTTTTACTTTTTATTTTATTTTATACGTCGACCCTTGACGCTTGACTACTACCAATTCATCACAATTCTTTGTCTTTCTTTTTCATTTAACATTTTAAAGTGACATCTATCAGTCAACTTCCTAATTCAATTCAATATTTATCTTAGACACAATAGTTCAAAATTCGATTATGACAGTTCGGCCATCCTGTGTTAGATGACGTCCTCGTCATCACACGACAATGCTTGATCGAGTATTTTCAATTATTAAATTCCCTTTCGATCAAACGTTCTCACGTAATTCACAACAACAAATTAATTTTTTTAAAATAATAATTCTCTTAATACAAAAACAACAACGTTAAAATTCAATTACTAAATTAAATCAAATGCTTATGCCTAAAGACATAAATGGTAAGTATTTTAAGGCACCGGATCACCTACTTTAACTCTCCCACCAATGAGCCCCAATCTGTCGATAGCTATTATCGCTTTGTAAGGTCTACTTGTCTGTTGTTCGCCCTCTATATCCTGCACTAGATACCTATCGTTACCAATATTCTTTATTACCTCATAAGGTCCCTTATTTGTGGGCAATAATTTTCTACTGTCCCCTGTTGCAACCTTCGGCGCATGTACCATCACTAAATCTCCACGTTTCAACTCAAGTGGCTTCTTTCGGCTTTTGTCGTAATTTTGTTTTATTCGCTCTCGATTCTTTTCAAGAAGTTCGGTTACATTATTATCTTCCTGAATCCTATCCTCCTCCATTATAATTCTATTCAACCGTTTAATCTCCTGAACTAATTGATTATCATTAAAGTTCCTAAATGGATATCGAAAGATAAGCTCAGAATGTGTCTTCTTGGTCACACTATGCACTGTATTATTTAGGGCCACTTGGATTCCCAATAATTTGACATCCCAATCGATGCACTCTACACCCGTACTGACTTTTGCTAAACATTTGGTTACCTGCTTGTTTACAATTTCCACTTGCCCGTTAGATCTTGCGCTACCGCTTGCAACCTTAACATGCTTAATGTTCTTCGATTTGCAAAAATTTTGAAACTTTATAGAAGTAAACGCTGTTCCTCTATCGGTAACTATCGCATCCGGTTTTCCGTAGTTACATAACGCTAACCTAAGGAATTCTATTGACTTATCGGCTCCTACATCAGTCATAGCACCTAGCATTACATATTTGCTAAATCCATCAACTATTACCCCCACGTATTTATTATGACTCTTACTTTTGACATAAGGCCCCACATGATCGTAATGGGTTACTACAAACGGCTCATCTCCCTTTTCGTATGGATGCAAATACCCAGGTTGTTTACCACCGGTCTTTTTGTAATAAAGACACTTGATGCATCTATTTACATACCTGGTCACAACATCTCGCATCTTAGGGAAATAGAATGACGCTTTTAAATTTTCCATCGTCTTGTCTATCCCTTGATGATCTACCTTTCATGAGCATCACGAACCACGTCATATACTAAATCATTCGGAACGTACAAACGCCATTTATTTTTGGTTGTCCGATACACTCGAGACTTATACATTACAAATTTCTCAAAAGTTTTCTGATCACCTAACTCAAGTAAATTCCTAATCTTTATAATTGTTTCGTCTGTGCGCTGTAACGCAGCAATCCAATCAAAATTTAAATTGATCCCATAGACCCTATCTACTACTTTCTCATCGATCGGATAGCGACTCAATGCATCTGCTACTAAATTACTAGAACCACATGTTCTACTGTGAATCACTGACCGAATTTACATTCACATGTTCTACTGTGAATGTAAATTCGGTCAGTCTAACGAACCATCTCCCTATCCTTGAGTTGAGATCTTTTTTCTTTGCTAATAATTTAATGCTGTTACAGTCTGTCTTTATAACGAAATCCACTCCTAACAAATAAACCCTCCATTTTTCCAGACATGCCACTATTGCCAACACTTCTAACTCCACAGCCGGATATCTCGACTCCTTCGCGGCGGTCTTACGACTATAGTAACTAATTGGCTTGTATGACAGCCCAATGAACGACCTCAAATCCCTTATACATTGAGGTGTTGGAAACCTTTCGATTGATTCCGTTTTCATTTGACCGGGTTGAATACCATTGCACGATATCCTAAAACCTAAATACTCCACACTGCTACATAAAAATCGGCATTTCGTCAAATTTAAAGTTAAATTGGACTCTCTAAGGACCTGCATTATTGTTTCTAACCTAGCTAACCCTTCTGACACACTAGTGCTGGGTATTACAATATCGTCCAGATATGCCTTAGCTATGCTGTACCTGTGACTACCCAAAATGCGATTTATCAATGACTGGAAAACAGCCGGACTATTCGTAGGCCCAAACGGCATTCGTTTGAACTAATAGTGTCCATCTGGCGTTATAAATGCCAACTTCCATCTTGATTCTCGCTCTACTGGCACCTGGTAATAACCACTAGCAAGGTCCAAACTTGTGAAATAGGTATTGCCCCCTAACCGATCTAACTGATCATCAATTAACGGTAGAGGAAATTGTTCTCGTACGGTCTTTTTGTTAACAGCCCTATAGTCTACACACATAAACAACTCGCCTGTTTTCTTCTTCACTAATATGATCGGACTAGCATACTCAGAAATCGAATCTTCCACGATATCAGCCGTCTTCAGTTCATCTATATGATTCCTAACCCATTCTCGTTCTTTATACACCAACATATACGGTCTGAAATAGATTGGTATGTCATCTACCAACCTAACCCTCATTTCTGCCTTATCCGTCAACCCAATGTGTCCCAAACCAGTCGAGATACGGTCCCTATACCTGTACAATATTGCATTTAATTCTTCAAAATTCTTACCCGTTAATTCGGTTGTCACTTCTCCGATCATCGTTTTCCTTATTTGGTGGATTTCCTCATTTTCGACGTCGGTCTTATCATCGCCATCATATTAAGCCTGTTCCGCTTCCTTGCATCTCTCGGCTCTCGTAATTCGTTGATTCTTTTTTGTGATAATATCGGCTTCCGTCAAATTGACATATGGCAATACCGCTTGTCCTTGGTCATCGCTTTTCACTAAACATCTCGGTATAACCTCTCCATTCTGTCGAATGCCACCTTCTACCAACCACTCCGTATTGGGTTGATCCGCTTGCACTTTCAGAAACATCACTGCACCTTTTTCTATTATGGTATCTTCGAGTGCCCGTATATCACTTTTGACATTCGTTTCGCTCAACTCCGCATCGAGTTGACAACCAATGTTGACTATATGTAGCCCTTTCTTATCACTAATGATTTTAATATGCGGCTGCTCTGTGAACTGGTGGCCTACCAACAACGGAAATCCTTGCGATTCATCTGGCACCACCTTCACTTCACACCTCGATTCAACTCCTTCAATTTTCAAAGTACAATTAAATATACCGCAAGGTACCACTTTTCCACCACCATAGCCTACAACAGGTGGGAATTCATTCTCAAAATAAGTGATGTCTAATTGTTTGGCATCACTTTCGCGGATTAACGTAACACTGCTTCCCAAATCGACATAACACTTTATCGGTCTGTCCAAAATATACGCTGTCTTCATATACTTCGCGTGTGTATTGGAATTCTGTGCTCCCGTTTTTAATACTTCCGGTTTCTTTTTCTTAGGGCACTGCCTCGCAAAATGTCCTCTCTCGCTGCATACAAAGCATGTTATTTTGTTGGATTCGGTTCGCGAATTTTCTTTATTAAATTCTACCGGTTTATCTTTATTTCGCCATTCCATTTTCTTCGCAGTTTGTTGCACTGTATTTTGGTTTTTATCGGTTATGTTTGACTTATACGAAGCAACCACGCGATCAGCTTCTTTCAGGTTGCTCAATAATTGCGCCGGAGTTTTATATCTGCGTAACGGGCCCAAAAACTGTTTATCAGCATATCTGATAAACCTTCAACAATCAACTCGATGATTTCCTCGTTATGCATTTTAGCCTTGTTACATAGTGCTAACTTTTTGAAATAATACCGTTGTATCTCCATATTGTTTCGTTTAAAGTTTTCGGCTGCACGCCTTCGTTGCACCACACTATCTGTTGATAGAAAATTTTCCAATAACAACAATCTCCATTCTGCCCAGCTACGATTTACATTTTGTACACTGTCCCGCCATTCTTTAGCTACGTCTGCCATCTTCAACAACCCATAATGACGCATTGTTACCTCGTCCCACTCGTACATAACTCCAAATTCTTCAATTTTGTCTATCCATTCTTCCACGCTTTGCCTCGGATCGATCCCGTTGAATGATGGTAACACTTCTACAATTTGTGTGTACCCTTTACACGAGGCACGTTGAGTCTGGTAGCGAAAACTAACCTCATGGTCACTGCACGTTTCCTTAATTTTGCTTAAATTATTTCTCGACCCACTTTCTGAATCACCGGGAATCTCTTCTGGTCGCTGTATAACATTAATAGATAATTTATTCACTTCCTCTGCGCCTGCTGCCTCATCGTCATTTCCCATTTTCAAAAATATTTTTATTTTTAGGTTAGGAAAAAATTAGAAATTTCGTGTTGGAAAGTTCTCCAAAACTTTCACAACCAATTATTCCACAAAATAATTGCACAATCCTATTTAATCAAAACAATTTACACGAGTTAATATCCCACTTCTGAATTTACTGTGATGCACTTCTACGAAAAGGGGCACAAAAAAAACAGCTCTCCGTTATTCCACTTTTTATTTTTTACTTTCTATTTTATTTTATACGTCCACCCTTGACGCTTGACTACTACCAATTCATCACAATTCTTTGTCTTTCTTTTTCATTTAACATTTTAATGTGACATCTATCAGTCAACTTTCTAATTCAATTCAATATTTATCCTAGACACAATAGTTCAAAATTCGATTACGACACATGTAATTTTATTTTATTGAAAAATCGAGTCATCAAAATGTTTATTTCTTCGTGAAAATCGTCTTCAAAACTGGGGTATTTTGAACTTTAAGATATTGTTGTTTTTGTAATATACGTCATAATCTCATAACTCGAAATTTAATTTTTTTTTTTTTTTCAATTCAAACCTTTATTATAATTAATATTTTAATTTACAAAGTTTAGAATTAATTATTGGTTCAGCAAATTCATGCTTTTCAAATTTATTTTCTAATGATTATGCTATTTATTTTGCATTTTATTAAGAATATATTTTTTAAATTATTGTTTATAATTATTGTGTTATTGACTTATTTTTGTGGAAAAACTTGGAACTAAAAAAAACCACATTGATTAAATTATGACTTAAAATTAACAATAAAATTACGACTTAAAAATTAGATCCTTAATTAAACTATAAACAATTTAGAGATAGATTTATATTTGGAATACCCAATGCATATTATTTATACCAAAAGATTATTGATTAATTCATTTGAAATTACAGTTAAGTTATTTTTGAATTTATTTCGTATTTTGGTTATTTGATCTTTTACTAGTGAAATATCAGATATTATATTTAATGCCCTCCCTCAACCCTTTAATCGTTTTGCGTAAATCATCTTAAGGTACTTATTTTGAGCTATTTGAATTTTTTTAATGTGACTGTTTACAGTTTCAAACCAAACAGGTGATGCGTAAAGTAAGACTGTATAATAATTTACAAATTTTGTTACATCTTTCTATTGAATAATTGATATGATCTTTGTATGTAACTCTTCTATTTAGAATCATACCCAGATATTTTACGGTATTTGACCATTCAACTGGTACACCATCAATCTGCAGAGAGTTGGGACTAGGATTAATTTTTATACCCCATTTAGCAAAGTAGAGGGTTATTTTGTCAATAGTCATTTGCAGATTATTCATTACTATATTTATGTCGGCAGAAGTGGAATAAATCGCAGTGTCGTCCGTATATTGGGCGAAGTGTACTTCATTTGTGATTTGATGCTTAATATCAGATGTGAACAAATTATATAAAAATGGCGAAAGTACTGACTCTTGCGGTACACCCACAAATATTGGTTGATTTATAGATTTTTCATTATTGACTGTGACATTGAAACACCGTTCGTTGAGAAATGATTTAATTATTCCAACTAAATATAGTGGAAAATTATAATTAATCATTTTATGTGATAACCCATTATGCCACACTTTATCGAAAGCTTTCCCAATATCGAATAGAACAAGAGCAGTTAATTTTTTTATGCTTAGTTGTTCTTTAACGAAGTTTCAAATTCTTAACAACTGATGGTTTGTGCAATGCCCCCATCGAAACCCGAATTGTTCGTTTGGTATAATTGTGTTGCTATCGCTAAAGTGTGTTAAGCGGCTAAGTATAGTTTTCTCAAAAATTTTACTTAGTCCATAGAAGACTAATAGGTCGGTAACCTTCCACATTACTTTTGTCTTTAGGAGGTTTTGGTATTGGAAGAATTGTAGCTAACTTATAAGTAAGTTAACAATTTCCCTACCGGATATTGGATATTCAGATAAGTGATTTTGACCTATTGTATTGTTAACGATATCATTGATACTTGCAGCAAAGTTGGAATTAATATATTCATTGTCAAGGTGGATTTGAGCAAAGTGATCTGCAAATGCATTTGATTTTTCTGTGTCAGTGAGTAAAGTAATAGGGTTGTTTTAGGAATCGATGCATTGTAATGCAGGTATTTTCTGCTTTCTCTTATTTAGTAATTTCGTAAGTCGAAATAGTCTTTTCCTATGCTCAGTAGCTGATCTGTTAGAAATGAATTTCGAAAATCTTTCATTCCAACAATATTTTTGATTTTTGGATCTCTTGTTCGCTGCTACTGCTTTCTGAATGAGTTTTTAGTTTTCATGATTTGTTTTAGTTCGTCTGGTATATTTAGTATGCTATTATTTATTAGGGGTCTCTGCATTTTAGGTATAGCAATTTGTAAATATTCAACTCGTGCACAAGTTGATGTAAACAACACAGCCGTCCTTGAACAATATCGAGTCCGACGAGTGCGAATTTTCAGAATTTGGGCTCAGGTTGTGCTACAAAGTAAACATGGACTAAATTGTGTCAGGCGATATCAACAAGACTGGAGGATTACAAAGAGAGTTGAAAATTTTCATTGGAGTGAGAGTAATGCTTCGTTCAAATCCGAATTATTCCGTCGTGATCAGATGTACGATACCAATATTCAGTACAGTGGACCATGCTGTTGTATTTTTTTTTTTATTTATTTATTTAACAACTAGTTAGTTACAAAATATTTTGTTACATAACACATAGTGTTGTAAGTAAATATCGGTTTTTTACAATAAGCGCACTGAACAATGAAAAACGAATAAAACAAAATCTAACTTTAAGTTGAAATTTATATGGCAATAGTAAAATAGTGCATTAAAAAAGAAGATAAAATTTGGAATACCATAATCACATCAGCAAATCATTACATTACTCTTATTAACCTTTAAGGTAGTTTCTAAGACATTTCTTAAATAAGTTAATGTTCTCAATTCCTTTTATTTCTCTAGGCAATGCGTTATACGCTTTAAGTCCTTTATATAGAATATTATTCTCTCTCGAATTCGTATTGAAGAAGTCAAGATGGAAATGCGATCGCCGTCTTGTCCCATATGAATGCATATCAGAGGTGTGAAAAAGAGGTCGATTAAACTTTATTAACCCTTTAAGAATTTTAAATATTATTATTATGAGTTCGTATTCTACTATCTTCGTGAATCTTAGTTGTGGTATTTTTTGGAAAAGTTCGTTTGTTGGATGCCTTAGTGGCAGGTGGTATATGTGTTTTAGTGATTTTTTTTGCAGTACCTCTAGTTCTTCTCGCCGGAATTCAGCGCAACTACCCCATACGAGGTTAAGGTATGTTAATTGAGTTAAGATGTATGAATTATAGATAAGTAACAGAGAAGCTCTGGGCAAAATTTGCTTAAGTTTTTTGATCGAAAATATATACGAACGAATCTTGGATTTGATCATCTCAATATGGTGATTCCATTTTAGTTTGGTATCCAAGATTAAACCCAAGTATTTGAAAACCTCAATACGTTGTATTACAACACCATCATAAAAGATATTGTATTCATTAGCAGATTCTGAGATTTTTTTATTTGTGAAAATCATATTTGTAGTCTTTTTAGCGTTTAATTGAAGTCTGTTATCGTTGAGCCACAGGTTTAGCAAGTTCAGATCCGTTTGCAATTCATGAAAAAGATTTCCTAGATTTATGTTACTATACTTGAGAACCGCATCGTCAGCACATAATTGAATTGTTCCCTTGAAATTTAGTTTACAGATATCATTAATGTAGATGTTAAAAAGAACCGGACCAAGTATGGAGCCTTGTGGTACACCCTTTGTGATATGCAACGAATCACTTTCCATCTGGTTTACAGCTACAACTTGAGGACGGGAAGTAAGATAAGACCGGAACTAAGACAACTGCATCGGCTCAAGCTTCAAAGCCTGAAGCTTGAGGAGCAATATGTCGTGATCTACCGAGTCAAACGCCTTCCTTAGGTCTAGAAAAAGACAAGCTACAATCTGTTTTTTATCAATATTCTCCGAAATAAAATGTGTTAGTTCGAGACATGCCGCTTGAGTACTAGATGCTATAGTAAAACCATACTGTTCTTTAGCAATAATGTTATTAGTATTTAGAAAATGTGTAAGGCGAACTTTCACTATTTTTTCGTATACTTTGGATATGGAATTTAAAACAGAAATAGGTCTATAATTAGTCGGCAATCAAATAACTAGATTAACAGGTGGAATAACTAGATTAACAGGTGGCCAGGGAAAATCACACGCATGTATGAAACACGAATTCATCTCATTTGCCACTACCATAGGGTGATCAACTATCAAACCATCTTTATTAAGGGAGATCTCTTTGGTTACCAGTTCACGTTTCTTATTACATATCGCTAGCTTTACCAGGCTCCAAAATTCTTTAGCGTTTCCATTACAACCACTTAATTTAGATGAAAAATACTCTCGTTTAGCTTTTCGAGTTCTGGTTACAATAGTGGTTTTCAGATAATTAATCCTTTCTCTCAGATGCTTGCAACATGGATACTTGATTTTAAGCCTAAACAATTTCTCTCTCATCCTAATATCTTGGTACAAATCTTGAGTCATCCAAGGTTGTTTGAAGCGTGATCGTCGAGTAACTGGCTTGTTTTGTGTATATGCTTTAACTATTCTCTCAAGATCGTAGATGAGTTCGTCCAGACTACGACACTTGTCTATATTTTCCCACAAGTGACTAATATCAGCTAAATTATAATTAAAAAATTTTAAATTGTGAACTTGCTCATTTTTGGCAACGTGTAAGCTTATTTTGATCTGAATTGCTCTATGGTCTGAAAAAGATACATCCTCCAATGAAAAGCTACGTATTATCCCAATTTGATCTGTTAAAACATGGTCGATTACGGTTGAAGTTGTATTACATATTCTAGTGGCATATTTGGCATCCATTTTATTAACTAGTAAGAAACCATTTGAAGATAAAATATCCAAATATTGACCCAATTTAGAGTTTGTTGATTCTAAAATATTTAAGTTGAAGTCCCCTAACACCATTGCTCTCGGAAACCTTTCCACAATCCCTTCAAACTCGTTTAGAAATTTGTTAATTTGCGATCCTGGGCTTCTATATACACTAATTAAATGCATATTTGTTTTAAATAATTTCAGAACTAGGTTACCCTTATCTTCATCTTTCTCAAAAACAACTGAACATTCAATATTTTTCGTAATCAAAACGCATATACCACCACCCCTACCATCACGACAGTTTTGGAATACATTATAATTTGGTATATTTATTAAAAATACCTCATTAGATTGCACCCAAGATTCAACAAGAACAATAATTTCGATCTCATAATTAAAAAATGAAAGAAAATTTTCCAACTCACGAACTTTCGTCTTCAAACCCCTGATATTAAAATATAAAACACTTGCGCAATCCGCTTTCACTCGTTCATCACAATACTGGAATCCGACTTCGTATTTCACATCACATAGTAGTTCCGCCACTTGAGCAATATCCTCTAAATTTATATTTTCATCTGTCATAAATAGAAAAATAAAAAAAAAAATAAAGAAACAGCTGATCGGTTTTATGTAAACAAAAAACAGCTGATTGGTGTATCTAAACAAAAAAAAAAAAAAAACTGACCAGATTAAGTTAATTAATTTTAAAGTTAGTTAATGTATAATGTAGACTGTAAAATGAAATTATAAGTGAATAAAAGAATATTATAATTTGATGATGTGAGGTGTAAAATATACAAATGTGTAGTTTAAGTTTCAAATTTATGAAGATCGCTAACTCTAGTTATGCGAAAAATTTTACTTTGTTGTGTTTTACGTAGTAAAATCATATTGTTGGTTGTCCAAAGAAATTGAAATTGATTCGCAATCTTAAATTCCCGTGCAATGCGAAATAGCTGAAGTTTGTTTGTGGTAAGATGATCTCGTACGAATATCTGCTTTATATTTTCACCGCTAAAGCCAAGTTGGTCCGAGAAAAGATTCTTAAATATTTTCTTTTTATTAATTATTTCTTGTTTGGCGCTGTTGGATGTGAGCTTCACTAAAATAAAATTTTGAGATCTGCTGGATGAGGTGTTAGCAGCTGTTAGCTGAGGCGCTTTACCAATATACTGTGCGCTGTAGATTTGTTCCTTGGATACGGTTGAATTTATCGTTTTCAAGAGATTTAATGTCACGGTTAGTGGATCATTTGATTTGTCCGGAATTCCCGAAATAACTATATTGTTGATATTTTCCTTTTCTTTCAGATTTATTTATTTATTTATAGTATTTATAAATAATTTAGTATTAAGAGGAAAAGCACACATGGAAACAAAGCAATCGAAACAAAAAAAGAAAAAAGAAGTTGCTTCCATTAGGCATAAAAACCTCTTAAATTTTTTCAAACAATTTCCACCTCGTGCTTACACATTCTATTTTGAGCAGTAGCTCATTTACAATAAAATGTACAGCACGAGGTGAAATAATATTAAAAATTAAAAATTAACAAAAATAACATGGTTATTAAAAATAAATTAAAAAACTACGTATTGCCCATCAATCACGCCACTCCAAAAATTTTGACCTAAATAATTTTGCCGATCCTAATCTCTTAATTTCCAATGGAATTGAATTCCAAAGGGAAACTCCCCTAACACAAAATGACGCGTTTAACGACCTACGACAATTTTTAGCCGGAATTAGGCGGAAGTTAGAGGGATGAAACCTACTAAACATTAATTTCCTATATAGATAACAAGGCTCCTTAGCTTTAAGAAGTTTAAAAATAAAAAGACAAACGCGAAATTCAAAAAAAATAGATAAACTACATTCTAAAACAAGGCTGGAGTAGGCAGAAATATGATCGAACTTCCTAATACCAAAAATAAACCTGGTACAGGCATTGAAACATCTTTGGAGAACATTCATATTTTCCTGAAGCATACCGAATAAAACTATGTCACCGTAAATAAAATGAGGAAGAAGATAAGACAAAAACAATTTTTTCCTAAACTGACTATCAGAAAATCCAACCACTTTATACAAACAACTAAGCATGCCAAAGACCCTCTTACTAATAGTAACTAAATGGTCTTCCCAAGTAAGAGTTTTATTAATAACTAAGCCTAAATCCCTAACAGTATTTGAATATACAATTAGCGAACCCTGCAGAAAAATACCAGGAAAGGACGAGGTATCTAACGGTTTTTTATAAATTATAATCGACTGAGATTTATTCGCGTTTAAAACAAGCCTGTTAGAGACCGACCAGCGAACGATATTACTTAAATCTTCATTTATCAGACAAATATTCCTAACAATAGAATCCTGATCTAAACGACTATTTCTATAAATTTGAACGTCATCAGCGAAAATATGAAATGAACAATGTTAAATGGAGGATTCTATGTCATTTATGTACATAGAAAATAATAGAGGACCCAGCACTGAACCCTGAGGCACGCCGGAAATTACAGGAAGGAAATCAGACAAGGAATTGTCGAAAAAAACTGCCTGAGAACGATTAGAAAGATAGTTAAAAATCAATTTGGCAGCAGAAAGCGAAAATCTAAACTGAGATAAGAGTTTATTGAAAAGAATTCTGTGATTAATAGAATCAAAGGCCTTAGAAAAATCTAACAAAGTTAAAGAAGTTAATTCCCTATTATTCATATTACGCCTAATATCATCACATACATTTAATAACGCAGTAGAAGTACTATGAAATTTTCTAAACCCAGATTGTAAGCAACTAATTAAACTATTGCTATGTAAATGCGATTGAATTTGATTTTTAACAACTATCTCGAAAGCCTTAGAGAGAGAACTTAAAATGCTAATTGGCCGAAAATGGGATAGCTCTAAAGGATTACTGATCTTTGGAATCGGGATTATTTTACTTAGCTTCCACTGATCTGGATAGGAAGAGGACGTGAGAATAAAATTGAAGATATGTAATAAGTATTTTGAGACGAAAGGGAAAACTACCTTAACGAATTTTAAATTGACGGTATCCAGACCAGAAGATTCCGATTTAACCTTCCAAAAAGCAGATTGTAAATCCTCGAGAGAAATATTTGAAAACGAAAACGAATTAGAGGACGCGTTAGAGAACAAATCGACGGAACTACTGCCCGAGTTCAGACTAGAGCAAAAATAACTATTATTTTCATTGGGTTTGAAATCCCCACTTGAACTAATCTTGCATTTACCTAGGCCTAAATTACGAACATTACGCCAGAAAACCTTGGGAGGAAGAGAGGAGTCTAACTTGTCCTTGAAAAAATTACGTTTAGCAATTCGAATTAACCCTACAACTCTGTTACGAGCCTGCTTGTAATCTAAATGAGACTGACTATTAGGACACCTTTTCCATACACGATATTTACTAACTCTAATATTTATGGCATTCGAAATTTCCTGAGACAACCAAGGCGGAGATTTTGCTTTGCAAGTAACCTTTTTAAGCGGAACGCAACTATTAAACACCAAACTAATATACGAGTTGAAAAATTCTATTTGGCTAGTTGCCGAACTAAGGCAAAAAATATCCTCCCAAGGAACTGAGTTACAAACTAAGTAAAGGCGGGAATTGTATATACTAGAAAAATCTCTAAAGCTAAAACTCTTAGGTTTAGGTGGAGAGTAAGAGTTTACAGAAAAAACTAAAAGATCATGATGGGATCCCATACCGAGAGACAACTGATTGAAAAAACAAATAGAGTTATTAGTAAAAGATATGATATGATCAATAAGGGAATAAGATGCCCCGCTAGCGGTTGGACAAGAAAACGTTGGTGCCACAGTGTTGTGTACGGATAAATTAAGACTATTTAAAAGATTCAAATAATCCCGAGGGAAGCCGGACTTTTGGAGTATATCGAAATTAAAGTCACCTGATATATACATTTCATCGAATCTACAAGAGAAATAACTAAATAAACTTTCTAAGTCTACAAGTGATTTTTTAAATTTGGCATACGATCTCTTACTAGTTTTTGGTGGGTTATAGATGGTACCGACTAAGATTTTACGACCATTAATAAAAATATTGACAAATAAAAACTCTAAATCCGATACTAACAATTCTGAAATGGAAGAAGGTATAGTAACTAATCTAGCCTTAATGTGATCTCCTACAAACATACATAAACCACCATAATTAAGGGGAGGTACCGCTCTATCTTTCCTAAATATATTATAACCTTTGATGGCCAAAGCTAAATTAGGGATATTCGGATTTAAAAATGTCTCAGAGAAACAAAGAATGTCCACGGAAGCACCATTAAAAATGTGACGAATCTCGTCAATATTTGGGACTAAACTTTGCACGTTAAAACTAGCTACATTTAGCATAGACCTATCGACTAACATAGATTTTAAAACTACATTGGGGTTATTAAACGACATTACAATCAAAAATAAACACGACGTGACGTGATTGAAGCGCAATACTTACAAATAAATAAAAGGAACGCTTCATCCAAACCGAACCGGATTACTGGAAATCTAAAACGAAAAGAAACAAAAAACCAACCAAAGTAATAAATGACAAATTAACGTAAACAAAGGAACAATACTTAACCGTTGAGCCCCTTTTTATGTCCTCGGTTTCCAGTTTCAATATTTTACTGTGTAACGATATGTTATCTTTCTGGGTGAGCTGTAGATCCTCTTTTATTTGTTTATTTTCGACGATCAAATTAGATATTTGGTTGCGAAGCTCGGAAAATTGCTCAAGGAGGGTTTGCTTTACGTCGAGCATTAGATCTTCAAGTCGTTGGAAGCCGTCACCCTCAGCAGGCTTATGGGTTTGTGGTGTTTGTGGGATCGATGTTTGAGATTGCGGAGTTAGTAGTGCTGGACTGCGTAAATCAGCCAATTTCTTCGGGCTGGATGGTTTTGGTGCGATAGAATTCGATTTTTGTTCACAGCAAATCCAAATGCTAGAAATTTTTTGAATATCTTGCCTGTTTTTCCCCGAAAGACCAACACAGCGAGGATGATAAATATTTAAGCATTTAACACACTTAATTTCTTGATGAATTTCACTAATATTCCCTTTACATGCTTGGCATTTAGATTGGTCCAAAGTAAGAGCCATTTATTTGACAGCTGAGCACAACAACACTTTCGAAGGAATCCACTTCACGAAGTAAATTTTCACTATTTGTGTAATATTTTCAACAAACTTTATGTATTACAGGTAGTTTATGTTTAAAATAATCATATAATTACAATTTTATGTATTATAGATATCAATAAAATTTAATAATTAATTTTAAATATGAGACTATTTTTTGATGATGTACAAAAGTTGACAGTTTCGCGCTTTTTTTTATGTGATCAAAATGTTAAAAAAATAAATAAAAAAACAGAAAGATGAAAATAAAATGATTTTGTTTTTTGTATATACCTCGGATCTGCACTATTTGCTAACGAACTGGCATATGTCGCGTTAAGTCGTATAGAGGAGCTCGATTGCTCAAAACTTCGTGCAACGAAGATGCAATGACCTGAAATTTGTCACAACAGGTCTCTGTCACGCAATCTCATCAAAATATTTACATATTTAAATATCCACTGAAAAACGAAAAGGAAAAATCGCGAAAAAAAGGTTTAGAACCGAAAAAATTTAATTTTCATTTTCTTACTTAATTTGTATGGTTCAATAATTTTAGAATTACATCGAAAAAATTAAATCCGATTTTTCTATTCATTTTTCAGTGGGTAAAGTACTTTACTAGCTTATTATTTTGAAAGATTCAGGTAAATGTTTTTTTTTATACCTTTGTGCTTTTAACCTCAATGGATTTTGAATTTTCAAACTGATTGACTATTTCTAACAATTCCATAAGGAGCTTAGCGACAACCGCAACGTTTTAAAATCTAAATCATTTCAAATTATGTTTCTTAAATCCCAATGACAGATGATGTTGAGATCGGTAGTTTTCAGCAGTGAAATAAGTGTTAAAAATTCAAACCCAATACCCAGTACAAACCCATACATTATTAGAAAATAATGAAATAAAAATAAAAAAATCGATCCATTTGTGTGAATCTGCAGTTTCATTTAGAGACATACCAGTACATAATACTGACAAAGCTGAAATAATCCCCTAATGAATTTCATTTTTACTCCATAACGTACCTCTTTATTGTTTAGCTTTTCACCGAATATTTTGGTTTCCAGGAAAATATACTCACCCACCTTGTTACGTGTTCGATTATTTTCCAATAGATATGCGGAATTTTGGATGATTGACAATTTTTTTGAAATATTTGTAATCTCCTGTTCAAATGTGGTTTTATAGGAAGATTGGCATGATTTTATTTGAGTTTAGATGTTAAAATCGAAATATATTTTTTTTGCACGCAAGACAATAAATATTTCGATTGTTTAGCAAGCAAACAATTTTCGTATGAAAAAAGGACAGCATTGTGAAACGAGCATGAAAAGTGAAGTATGAGCGATAGGAACAGCAAGAATTACTATTAATGGTAAATTATTTTACAAGTAAAGAAATTTGAGAGTTTTCCAGCGAGTGTAATTGTTTAATCTACGGAACTTGCACTATAAAGCGTGGTAACAAAAATCGAAAGTGCTTTGTATATGGTAAAAGCATACGATTCATTTTAACGGAAAGACGGATTATCTAAGACTCTCAAAGTAATTGAAGAGTGTTGTAATATACCCATCATTTAAAGAAAAACCTTATAAAACAGATGCTGTTTTGTTGACGAATAACAAACCGACATTTGGTGCCCAAAAATCTGCAATTTTTGTAAATTATCTTGGAAGCCTCATATTGCTAAAACTTGGTGAATTAGATCCCTAATTCCCTATGCATCTGTTATATGAAGCTTGATAAATTTCAAACGGTTGCTCTTCGATGCATCACTGTGGAAGTAATTTAAGGGGTTTTAGGTCTTCAGTTGTTAGAAAGAGCTACTACTTCCAGTTCTGATATTTTGTTGATGCCGCCTGATATAATGAAGAAAATGGAAGTGTGGCCAACACACGACATTCTTTTACGAACAGAGAAATTTGAGATATTTAATTTTTTTTTAAATTTATTATTTTTTTATTTTTATATGTTTTTAATTTTTGGAAACATTTTGGATTAAGTAGGTTTATGTAAATCTTACACTTTTTAAGATATTTGCAAAATAAATTTTCTGGCCCGAAGTTTCAGTAGAGAGAACACACAGACAGACGGACAGAGTGACAGACAGACACCATTTCGAAACCCACTTTTTCGAACTCAGGGCACCTCAAAACAGATAAATCTCTAAAAATCTCAAGGTCCAAAATTTTTATGATTACTATACTTTATTTTACTAGAGTAAAAGAAAGTAAAATATTAAAAAACGTCGCTTTGTAAGGTTTAACTTTAAAGTTTTGGTAGAAAACACGTCACCCTTACACTCACCTAATACAAATTTATGTACGTAATGTTTCCTTGTTTTAACTTTTGACGTGACAAGTGAAAACGTCTTACAAATCAGTACCCTGTTTATAGAAAGTGAGCGACTCGAAATTCAAACTACCAAGAAAAGTCTTATGAAAAATATAGTACATATTATTTTTCACATTGAAACCGGTCCGCAAGTCAGACACTTATATTCAATCTTAATGTGCAGTGCAGGGTCTAAAGGTTCACGCAGGCGACAGGGTCAGTTATACAGCGACGAGACTACCTTTCACTAAGCAAAACTTCGTTGCGTGACTGCGAGGGTTCTATCTACTTCTAACTACTCACAATTTCTAGTACCCTACAAGAAAAAATAACCACATCTCAACGTCATCAGAGCGTTACAGCCGCGCGTTTGGTGACTTAGGCTTCGGATTCTTATGTAAATAAATTTTTTTTTTGGATTACGGAAACAAAATACGGAAAACGTATTTATGTATTTCAGAACTTTGTTAGAGAAATTAGCCACATTTGTTAATACATATTTTTACATTTTTCTCGATAAATACATATTTTTACATATTTGGTTTGTTTTGTATTTTTCCCTCTATAATTTAATATTTTTAATAAATATTTCAAGATAGAAAGCGATAATATTTAATTTTATATTGAGATTTTAAAATTCCACTTACAAAACATTTTAACAGCCTAAATACTATATTTACAATGTAATCTATAGGCATATAGTTCAAATTATCAAAATTAGATGTCCCTAGCAAAAGTTAGGATTTTTTTAAACGAAAATGTAGTACTTATATTGATCACTCTAAAAATCGCTCGAATAATAAAAATTATTTTTGACATTTCGACAACTTTGACATTTTGATAACATATTGTGCGTTCTTCGAATTTTTTACATAAACTTCAAACAAAATTGGACATTTAACATTACGAGTAGCTACATATTTTATAGAAATGCCTAAAACAAAACAAAGTGTGAGTTCCAAAGCGAAAATGATCGTACAAGAATACGGCTATGTTTTTAAAACCGATGGGACAATTTTATATTGTAAAATCTGCGAAAAAAACCGTTTCAATGCAACAAAAATCCATAATTGACCAACATGTTGCCACCTTTGTGAAGTTGGCCCAAAATTCTATCCCAAAAAATTTAAATTTTAAGCACTGGCAATACCATTCATTATACATGTTATGATATAAGGCAAGCTATCACGATAGGAAAAATAAAATGTATGGATAATACAATAAATTTGTTTTTGCAGCTAAAATGTCCAGTACTACATAACATAACATTAAAAAAATATGAAATCAATTACAAACATATAATACGAAAACAGAAAATTAGAAAAATATTAATTTGTATTCGAAATATCTTAACTGAACTATAATGTAAAATAAATATTTATTATTTATTTCTGTTTAAAGAGAATTAATTAAAAATTTGTAAAGTTAGGTTTGCGTTTCATTGGGATCTCATAGACAGAATGACCTATATACGAGTACATAGTCCCATCAAGAATTGTCACTTCATCGTAATATATCTCGGAAGTAAGGGTGTTGAACATCAGTCTAGCTATGATTTTCTAATAGATCTGATCTTTACCTTTATGGTTCCAACGAATCAGACCAATGTCATTCGGATCTCATAGCCAGAATGGCCCATATAGATAGTCCCCTCAAGAAATGTCACTTCTTCGTCATATATCTCGAAAGTTAGGGTGTTGAACATCGAGCAGACTATGATTTTATAAT
Source organism: Tipula vernalis (assembly GCA_958295665.1). Classification (NCBI taxonomy): domain Eukaryota; kingdom Metazoa; phylum Arthropoda; class Insecta; order Diptera; family Tipulidae; genus Tipula; species Tipula vernalis. Next base: position 215,905,025 of record OY282560.1, on the reverse strand, counting down.
AGATCTGATCTTAACCTTCATGGTTCCAACGAATCAGACCAATGTCATTGGGATTTCATAGCCAGAATGGCCCATATACATAGTCCCATCAAGAAATGTCACTTCTTCGTAATATATCTCGAAAGTTAGGGTGTTGAACATCGATCAGACTATGATCTTATAATAGATCTGATCTTTACCTTCATGGTCTCAACGAATCAGACCAATGTCATTGGGATCTCATAGCCAGAATGGCTCATATACATAGTCCCATCAAGAAATGTCACTTCATCGTAATATATCTCAGAAGTAAGGATGTTGAACATCAGTCTAGCTATGATTTTCTAATAGACCTGATCTTAACCTTCATGGTTCCAACGAATCAGACCAATGTCATTGGGACCTCATAACCAGAATGGCCCATATACATAGTCCCTTCAAGAAATGTCAATTCATCGTCATATATCTCACAAGTAAGGGTGTTGAACATCAGTCTAGCTATGATTTTCTAATAGACCTGATCTTTACCTTCATAGTTCCAACGAATCAAACCAATGTCATTGGGATCTCATAGCCAGAATGGCCCATATAAGTAGTCCCATCAAGAAATGTCACTTCTTCGTAATATATCTCGAAAGTTAGGGTGTTGAACATCGATCAGACTATGATTTTCTAATAGATCTGATCTTTATTGTCTTGGTTCCAACGAATCAGACCAATGTCATTGGGATCGCATAACCAGAATGGCCCATATACATAGTCCCATCAAGAAATGTCAATTCATCGTCTTATATCTCGAAAGTTAGGGTGTTGAACATCAGTCTAGCTATGATTTTCTAATATATCTGATCTTTACCTTCATGGTCCCAACGAATCAGACCAATGTCATTGGGACCTCATAGCCAGAATGGCCCATATAGGTAGCCCCGTCAAGAAATGTCACTTCTTCGTCATATATCTCGAAAGTTAGGGTATTGAACATCGATCAGACTATGATTTTCTAATAGATCTGATCTTTATTGTCATGGTTCCAACGAATCAGATCAATGTCATTGGGATCTCATAACCAGAATGGCCCATATACATAGTCCCATCAAGAAATGTCAATTCATCGTCTAATATCTCGAAAGTTAGGGTGTTGAACATCAGTCTAGCTATGATTTTCTAATATATCTGATCTTTACCTTCATGGTCCCAACGAATGAGACCAATGTCATTGGGATTTCATAGCCAGAATGGCCCATATACATAGTCCCGTCAAGAAATGTCACTTCATCGTAATATATCTCGAAAGTTAGGGTGTTGAACATCGATCAGACTATGATTTTCTAATAGATCTGATATTTACCTTCATGGTTCCAACGAATCAGACCAATGTCATTGGGATCTCATAGCCAGAATGGCCCATATACATAGTCCCATCAAGAAATGTCACTTCATCGTAATATATCTCAGAAGTAAGGATGTTGAACATAAGTCTAGCTATGATTTTCTTATAGACCTGATCTTTACCTTCATGGTTCCAACGAATCAGACCAATGCCATTGGGACCTCATAACCAGAATGGCCCATATAGGTAGTCCCATCAAGAAATGTCACTTCATCGTAATATATCTCAAAAGTAAGGATGTTGAACATCCAAACAATCCAAACAAACCAATAATTCATATAATATGAATTAAATTTTGAAATTTTTATATAACTTCCTAATCCTATTCCAGATTATTTGACGACTCCATAAAATTATTAGGTGAACATTTAAGAAAGAACCATCGTTGAAGATTTAGACGTTTAGCAGTTACCTCGTCAATTATCCTGTCTGACGCTATGCTCGTTGCGTGATCTCCAGTCATTGATTGAAAATTCATTAAGTTGTGTTGTTTAACATCCACATTGCGTGAAAACAATATGAATCGGCCGCTTATGTGGAAAGTCTTGAAGTAACGTTGGAAATGTTTTAGATTCAAATAATGCCACGTCATCGTCAGTCATTGCACCAACAGCCATGTTATTAAGAGCAAGTGCAAACACAAAATGAACAGTAAAATTGTCCTAAATCGGTGCATGAAGACATTCAACAAACGGACCACTTTATCTTGTACAAAGGACCGATATTGTTTGTAAAGGTGTAAATTGATAGAAATCTCCGCCACAGATCATTGAAATTTCTCCAAACTTTTTGTCTTTGTGAAACATGTCAGGCAAATGTTTGTCTATTATTATAAATTGAGCTTCTCCAACCATACTGAGTTAAGATCTTGAAAAACTGTCCTCATTCAATTCGCGCAGCATCAATTGAAAGTTCGTGAGCTTCTTGTTTGTTTAATGGATGTCAACCCAGAAATATTAAATGCGGCTTTTCCTGTTGGAGCAGTTAATAGTATTGATGGACGATCTGGATTCGAACCAGGAATGCTAAATTGTGGGATATTGCCTTAAAAACGTGCGATTTTCTTACGCCAGCTCCACCTTTTAAATAAACTAATAACTGATTTCATTGTTCAAAGATGCTAACATATTGAATCACACAATCACACATATTGAATGTTATGTCTTTCATAACCACCAAAATCTGTTACCGTTGCATTATCCTTAAATTCATCTTCTGGTTAATTTGCATCATGTTTATGTTCAATGATTTTTTTTTTGCCCATCGTGAGCCCGTTACATTTGTGATTTAAGAAAGACATCTTCAAAGACATTAAAGTTCTTTTTGCTAAGTGTTATTCAATATTTTGATTGAATTTATCTTGACAATTAATAACATCTGCTTGTTCATTCCGCCAGCATAAGTAAAGCAAAATCAACTCACGGTAATAGTTCTTGGAGTCTTTGTGCACGTTTTAACCAACAAACCGAATTACTTTAGGAAATATATGACGTCTCAATTCAGAACCGTCAATCAATGGTTGTGGTTCGTTGCTTAAACTATCAAATAGCTCTGCTTGATCTTCTTTTTCGTGTTGAACTTGTCGAGCAGGCTGACGCCGCGTAAATTTAGTTCAATGACGATTTCAGAATGCTTTCGGGTCAATAATGTTATCAACGCATACTTTGTCAGAAATTGGATCGTTTTATGCCAAAGTTTGAACTTCTTTCGTAGGAAAGGTTTGAACTTCTTTCGTAACTCTTGTAGGATATTGTACGGGGCTTCTCGTGGCAGATAATTCACTATTCTGTTGAATCGTTGCTCCAAGTAAATAACGACGATCTGAAAATCCTTTATTCCCACTACGGATCTCATCGATAATTTTTCGCATTATTTCGCTCATTCCACGATCTGCATTGTCTCTGTAGTCTAAGATGCAACATGCATAAGGATCTCCTTTACTAAGTACCTTTTTATTGTAAAGATTGACGAATATTACAGATGGGCAACGTTTGAGAAAAACTTTCTCTTTGGACAGTGTCGGCCGAATCGAATGCATGTATTGATAAATGTGTATGTTAACACGTGGATTGAACTCGTCAAAGGTACGCTTAACTTTTTCGTCTACATCTTGTCATTGCTCATTGGTGCTCCTTTAGGTCAAACAATCATGTCAACATGTGGACTTCCACGTTGTTGACACTCTCTTCGATAGTACTGATGTTTCATCTTCCTATTGCCAAGTGTACCTTGGGGAGAAGTGAAAGTTTTCAACAACACTTTGAAACTGTTGTCAAAATATCGTCCACATGAAATTGGATTGCGTTGGATAAGATATTGTCCGCTTGTGGTCGGAATTTATTACGCTTGATTTTCAGTGATAATTTCGCCTTCAAGAACCTTCTTAATAATTACAATGAGTTCCGGCCAAGGTTTTTCTGTAGCACTCACGATTATAGCCTTCTTGCTTCCAATGGTAACGTGAGTGATGAATTCGCTGGAGTACTGGAAACGCCAAGTCATCACGTACTAGTCCATTAAAAAAATTTTGTGACGAAGCTTCAATCACTTCTTCTTGAATTTTGGTCAAGATTTATTGAACTGGTTCAACACACCGACAAGTTACTTGAATGTTATGTTGTTGGTAAAGTTGTGTTTCGGCTAATTTGATTGCTGCTTCGATAACAAAATTTGGCCTGATATTGCCAGCAGTATAGTTAGTTGCGACATGTATTTGGCGAGCAAGTCTGAGGAAAACTACATCATTGTCGTAAGGCAGTCTTGAAATACAACAAACTGTTTTGCTAACATGAACTGAAACGTTAACAATATTACCTTTTGTTCTTACTTGACCTTGAATTAAATGCACATATTTTTTTTAAAATATGTTCCTCGCAGAGACAAATCTTATGATATCAGCAAACTTCAATCCATTAGACATACACATCGTTGGCACTTTCCCCCCCTTCGTCTCTCCTAGCAATGCGATGAGCCTATTCGTGATTGTTCTATATGGCGAAGTTCATCATTTTAACATCTTTCTTGCATGCGAATTGCATTACGCTCCGCTGTAGTCGCTTTTGCCAGCAGCAGACACACTTTAAGAGAAGAATTGAAATTGAAATGGATGAGTCGGTAAGATTAGGTGTCGGTGAATTGGGATAGGATGAGATAGCATTTCTTGATGTTGATTTTGTTTGGACGTCGTACACATACAAATAAACAGAAAACAATAACAAATGAACTCGTGAATTTTTCCTAGTCATATACGGCGTGACATTTGAAGCGATGCTCCTCCATAATCTCAATACTTAGAGACTCTGTTCCGGTCATTTTAAGCTAATGTAGTGCCACTCTATGAACTGGTTAATTTTCAACTCTTCAACTATAACCGTTTTGCCACTGAAACTCGACCACAAATGCACGGTCGCACACACTTAACCAATTTACAATCTAATTTTCGGGGTTTGAATTTTACGCATACATTGGTCCAATAAAATGTCAACGTAGATCAATTTATTCATTGGTTTGGCGAATCAATTTGATGCGACTTTCATGCTTGTGTTAAAAAAAAGGTGAATTCTTCCATTTCTCTTAAATGTAACATCAAATTTTTTTTAAAATATTTATGAAGTTTAATTTTTTTTACGATAAATCACAATTAATATGGGAAGGAACATAAAAAAGGAATCACAAGAAATAAAAGCAAAAAAAATCGATTCCGCAACAAATTAATGGTAAGGAGGTTGAATGTAAATTATGTGTGTTAGAAATTTACAGTACCAGGGGTAGCACATTTAGAAATTTAAACAAAAAAAAAAAATAAAAGGATATAACCGATGAGAACTGGAAAATATTAAAAAATGAATTATGTAGGGCAGGAGGAAAAATGTTTCTACATTTTTTATTTTAGTCCATTTCTTACATATATCCAAACATTTTCACACTAAAAATTGTTTAGTAGATTTTGAATGGTCATTTATAGCGGTCGTCATCTGGGCCTTTGAATGTCATCCTATATTTGAGAACAGTAGTTCATTTGATATCATAAATACGTGAAGGCACTCCATAAAAGCAATGCATAAAAAAAACAGGTTGTTTTCTTAATTTTCCCGTGAACTATTTCAGCGAACCATAATCAGTCTGCCTCATCTTCCTTTACACGTTCTCGTTCACATTTTCATATGTCACACTATGACAATTTGGGGTCATTGTTCTCCCTCCTAGATGTTGCAGTCTTTGGCGGAAAATGGCTGGGCATTGCAACAGAACATGTTTAGCTGATTCCGCTTCAAAGTGGCAGAAGCGGCATCCGTCTGTTGTACTTAAGCTCATTTTCTTAAGATGATACCTTAAGGATAGGTGACCTGTGAATGAGGAAGCCAGTAAGCAGCTTCAACTGAGGTTTCCTAATTTCAAGACATTTCTTAACTCTGACTTCGAATGTCCTAACCTTGAATTCTGGGCTAGTACGAGGACTTTGACACATCCTCCCAGCGTTTTACCGCTGCCCTAAGGTAACCCTTAGTGACGCCGCAGAAGGGCTCTATTCCAAACAATGAAGAGGCAGAGTCCTCGCGGGCGAGGCCATCAATAGCCTCATTTCCATCGGCTCCAGTACGACCAGCCACATAAGTATTACCTTATTTGAGCTTGCCTGCTGTTTAAAACCTTTAGACAATCCCGTACCAGAATTGACTCAACGGTACAAGACCTAAGAGCTTTTAACGCCGATTGTCTGTCTGATAAAATAAATACCTTTGCATCGTTTAGGTCTTTTGCTATCCCTATCGCAATGTTATATGTACTTCTGCTTAAAGGACGGTAGCATTGGTACTCAAGGACTTCGAGAGGGCAGTCCCACCCCCGTGAATTCCTATCCCCCTCGTCTTCTGTTTTTGATCCATCTGTAAACCATACCATTGACCCTCACTCAAAGGATGGTCCCCCTGTACTCCACATATCCCGATCCGATAACCTAACACCGAATGGTTTGTGGAAGTCCAGTTTAGCTGGCGTATAGTCGGAAGGCATTCCTATGGTAGGGTCTGTCTGAAATTTCTTAAGGATGACACACTATACTGCCTGGTTTGATATTTCCTTCCGCAAGCATCTTCAGGGCCATAATTGCAGCATCCTTTTGTTACATGCAGATGCAACGGACTAAGTCCTAGAAGCGATTGACTATACGCTGAACATTATTCAAAAAAGTTTGCGCTGCCTTATGCTCAGTTTTAGGCCACCATGCTACCGATGCGTAGGCAAAATGGTTGTTGCAAATGACCAGTAGATCATTTTTGGTTGTAGTCCTTAAATACGTTCATAGATGCTCTGAAAGGCACGAGGCGGATGTATTATCAAACGCCCCCTCAGTGTCCACAGAGGCACAAAGGGTAATTTCCGTATATGGCACCGCTCATGGTGCCGCTCTATCAATCCTCGAAACTTCTAAAAGACATCACAGTCGATTTACCAGTTTGATAAACAAACTGGCCCCGATGCAGCGGATATTTTACAAGGATCTCACTTCCTCTTTGATAATCCAAGATTTTTTCATCGCCCTCAATAGAAACGATGTGAGGCTTATTGGCCGATATGCCCTAGGCTGGGTGTCCGGACCACCCTTTGGTATAAAGACCACATTTACTTTCCTCCGTAGTTTCGGAATAGAGTTAAAAGCATAACTTGTCTGAAACATCTGGATCAAGCTGGGGAGTATTTCCCCAATACCTTATTGAAGTAAAGTTGGAAAGGTGCTAGCTCCTCCACTTACTGGGTATGAAAATTGTCCCAGGGATATCCCAGATCTTACTGTGAGGTGTATAGGATACCTCAATTGAAGGGTCATGTGAGTCCTCTTGGGCTCATACCACTAATGAATCCAGAAAGTGGACATCTAATAGTACTTCTAGGGTTTAATTCCATTTTTCAGTGAACCGCCGATTTTGCATCTAAGAAGTCCTAAACCATTTGGATGATCCGTGTCAAGAACTTTCTGGAGACGAGCTGAAAAAGGCATTTCATTAATGCCCTCACAGAAATTTCTCCATTTAGCCATTTTGGATTCTCTTAATTCGAGATTATATTCTATCAGGGCCATCTTATACTCGCGCCATAACCACTGCAACCAAGTCTCTGAAGATGAACTCTGAAATGGGAATACAATTAATTTGCGAGCTGGACAAAATGGCCTTTGCCTCTCACATAACCACTCTCTAGTCTATTGCCTGCATGCCTTCGCTTGGGCTCTTGATGAAGCCAAGAAGCCGATCCGTAGGCAATTCAGCAATGTTACCGAAGGTGTCAAACACAATATTGGCTCGAGGCTGCTTTCCCGCCTGCACCTTCCCGTGGCTTGGTAGTGCCTATGGCCTTCCTCAGTCGCGATACAGTGCCCCGGTCAGCGCAGATCACTATCAGCCACCCAAGCCGAAGCTGACTGCCAAGAAACTTTGGTTTAAACTCCTTGGCCTGCTACTCCAGCACATTCTCTAAAATGCAGTCCTGGACAGCCTTAAACTGCTCTACCATGAGGACAACCTCAGGAAAACCAGAGGGTAGGATCCCAATTATATCTGACTCCGCAGCCTGGCTGAAGCTAAATCCAGACAGGACTGCAGAACCCGAGGCCACCAGGCTCCCGAGGGACCCAGGAGGAGCACCACTCTCCCTCTGTGGCTGCATCGCTAGAAACTTTGTCTCGCTTTCAAGGTTTCCACAACTCAAATTCCTTGTTTGCATTGCGATGTTTTTCAAGAGAAAGGCCTCGCTAGTTTCCATAAAAAAATGTGGGACAGAACGTTTATTTTTTTTCGGAATTGTCGACAACATGAAGGGAAATACTAAAGGAGGCTACACTAGGCGAGATTCTAGAAATTCTACCAGGTAAATAAACCAATATAAGCGAAACCAACAGACGCTTGCATTTAATGTCAACTAATAGACTAAATCGGTTAAAATTATTGGCCCAATTATGAGCACTATGACGTGAGCAATACCAAAGGTCTTGAAAAATGTTTGTCTAACGCCCAAACTCAAAATTTACATGTTAATTTTAGAAAAGAACATTTTTGGGCGTCTTTGATAATTAAGACATAGGGTGCAGTACAGACCGGTATATGGTGCAGAACATTCACATTGTGATACACTGCTTACTGTGCATTGGGCATTTGGAATCCAAAACGGGCCGCCAGAAATTTAATAGATAACCTATATCGTTGACCCGATCAAGTATTCTCGTATCCAGCCGGTGTTTTGGGAGATGAATTTGAAAGCCACGTGTCCTTATGCAAGTTAACGAAGTTGTTTCGTAGAGATATAAAAAAAAATGATTTATTTTTAATGTTCTTTCTTCTATAATACTTTTACAACTAACTATACAATATTTTTTATTTAAACACTAGAATAGAAAAATCGGCACACGGCTTGGCGGGTGTCGAGTTCAAATATTTTCACATGAAAATTCCTAACATGATTTTACACGTTAAAACATATTTTAAAAGGTGTCTAATTATATGTTACAACATTTGTTAATTTAGCATTTATCTAAAAAAGTTTTCAAAATTATTTTCTCATGATATTTTTATACTATCAGGAATTTACAAGTTGCTTACGCGTGATATTTATGTTAGCGTTGACATTGTTGTTCGTCCCTCCTCCTCCTTAAAGATCCACGTCACTTGGGTCATAAATTTAGGCTGATAGGTTGAAGTTGAATCCCCGGTACTCTATTAGAATTTTCATCTTGTTGAATTTGCATCATCCGTCTTTGGCGTTTGACCTTTACTTTGTTGACGAAGACCATGAGGATTGAACCGCAAATGACAAAAATAATACCAAAATCAATTATTGTTGCTTCTTTGTTGTTGTCGTTAAATATTTCCTGTAGCTGTTCGACGTTTTCCATATACAAGTTGTGCATGTATCCCAAATCAATTTTGATGCCCTTCTCTGTGATATTTCTTCGTAATACCGATGACAGGATTTGGAATATGTTTTCGTTCAATCTTTCGATGATTTGATTTTTGTTGAATTGTAATTCGTGGCAACGCTTATTAGCTGGTTAATGCAATGATCTTCCTTTAGTTCTTTTAGGCAATTCAATTCGCAAATTGTTGTCTCACGGTTGCGGAAAGGTTGCATTTCCGAGCAATTCCAAATAACTGGTTCTGGTTGAGTAGTACTTCGTTGAATTCTAGGTGTACCTGTTTATCTTTGTCTATTGTTGATCTTATGATGACGTGGTTGTAGTCTTCTTTACTTGTTTTGAGTATTGATTGATACAGCGTAGAGAATTGTGGAATTCTTGATTACCATCATTGGTTCTGCATATTCGATTGCTTTAATTTAATTAGAATATGGAAGCGTTTCTACTTCCGTTATTAAGCGGCTAATTGCCATCTGGTCCAATAAATTAGTGTTGATGATTTTTGCTTTTGCTAGTTGCGCTGCTCTAACTATCTCTTTTATTTCCTCTTTGATAATAAGGAGTCGATTGAATAGAATTTGTTGCAGCTTATCATCGGAGTCATCATTTACATGGTCCATAATCTTATTGAATTCGATGAGCATTTGGTTTGTTGTGTCCATTAAGGCTTTGTTAATTTTATACTGTTGGTTGTTATTAGTGGTCATTTGGTTTTGACTTTTAACGATCTGATCCCAATCTGTGGCATCTGGCGATCCCGCGATCCACTTCCATGCGCTCCCGATCCAGTTGATTGATCGTTTGGCTCTGGTATTCTGTCCTTTGAGTTCCGAAATAAATTGCCCTATTTGAATTATTTGATGGACCAACCTGAGGTCGAAGTTTGCTTTCTTGATGCATTTTGTTGATCGTTGGTATAATTCGATCAATTAGTTCTTCGTAGTTTCCCAAATTGATGATATGAATTATTTTGAAATTCCCATTGATGTGATGTCTGCTGTAGGCTGGATGAGGTTCTTCGTAGGCATAGATATTTTTGCCTTTCTTAATTATGAGTTGGTTTCTGAATACATTAATTGGTGCATCGCAATACTGAATTAATTCTGTGGAATCTTTTTCGGCGCTGTGTACTGTTCCGGTTGTGAGTGTGTTAGCTTCCAGTTCCAGTCTCGATAAGGCATCAGCGACCTTATTAGTGCATCCAGGTTTATAAATGAACTCGTAATTGTATTCTTGTAAGTTCGATTACACCACCTCTTAAGCTTAGCATTATTATTTCTGTTGCCCAGTTAAAGGTTGATGATCTGTCAGAATTTTGATTTTTTTTGCCCCGTGTAAGTAATTTCGAAGATTATCCAATGCCCAGATTATGGCCAGCATTTCCTTCTCATTGGCCGCATAATTCTCCTCAGTTTTGTTTAAGGATCTGGAGATGTAGATTATCGGCCTTTCTTTGCCGACTTCACCTTGTGATAACACCGCGCCGATTGCAATTGATGATGCATCGGTAATGAGTATAAATGGTTTGTTGAAGTCCGGGAAAATGAGTATTTCCGATAGTCGATAGTAGCTCTTTGATATTTCGAAATGCTTCAAGTTCCTTCTCGTTCATATTGATCTTAATTTTCTTTGACTGGTTTGCCCTGATTTGAGAGTTTCCCCCCCTTGTCAGATTAGTCAATGGTTTCACTATTTTGGCGAATTCTCGAATGAAGCTTCTATAGTATGATGCCAATCCCAGAAATGATTTTAAATTCTTCAAGTTGTCGGGTTTCTTGATGCTTCGAATAGCGGAGATTTTCTTTGGATTCGGTTTGATACCTTTATCCGTGATAAGGTATCCGAGAAATTCGGTTTGTGTTCTTAAGAATTCTGTCTTATCCAGATTAACCCGTAAGTTGGCCTTTTATAATTTTGAAAAAACTTTCCTGATATTCGTTAGATGTTCTTCCTCAGTTCTCCCTCCGAATACTATTATATCGTCTATATAGACGTAACATATCTCGCCGATAAATTCTTTTAGGACGTCATCTATCATTCTTCTATCATTAAGGCTTCGAGCCTTAAAAACTCGCATTTGCCGTTCATTGTTGAGAACGAGGTCTTGGGTATATCGGCTTCCTTCATCTTTATCTGATGGAATCCTGACGTTAAATCGATGGTGGTAAAAAATTTCGAATTCATAAGATTTGCGATTGTATTGCTTTTATCAGGAATTGGATATGTGTCCGCTGTTGTTACTGCATTCAATCTTTTGAAGTCAATCACCATCCTATATTTTTTTGTCTGTGACGCATCCATTTTCTTTTCAACGATCTAAATCGGTGAATTGTATGGGCTTTTAGAAGGTCTAATTATTCCGTCCGCTAGGAGTTGGTCAATTTGTTTTTACACTTCCTGCCTCATGTGATATGGATACGGGTACGACTTCGTGTAGATTGGTTCTTTGGTCTTTGTTTTAATTTCGGCTCTTACTTCAGTGGTGATTGTTTCCTTATTATTAACAGGTCCGAAAAGTGCATGAAATGTTGAAACAATGGTTTGGAGTTTTTGCTTCGTGTTCGGTAACAGATGATTGTCGCGAATTTCAATATTGTTGACCTGATGTGATCTTTTTTCGTAGAGTGGAATTTTGATGTTCGGCAATATCGTTAATGTGTTCTTCCCGCGATCAATAATTGCTTCTAATTCTTTCAAGGTATCGTCACCGATAATACCGTCAAATGTTTTTAAGGCAGGTAAAACGAAGAAATCAATCACGTTGTTGATGCCTAAGCTTTTGAAAAATATTGTCCGCTAATTTTTTTGCTGATTCCTATATCTCCTGCTAACGTTGGTTAGGCCGGCAGTTTTAGCTAATTCTGGCTTTACAAAATTTTTATTAGCACCGGTGTCGATTAGGAATTTTAGTATGCTGTAATCTTTAAGTTTATATTCTATATATAGTATGCTAGAGAGGCATCCATCATAAAATTTAGTTTCGGATTTTCTGCTAATGGCTCATCGTCATCAGCTATTCCCTCTTCGATATTTTCTTCCACTAGTTGGTTATAATGATCCTCCACTTCCTCTTGAGTTTCCATGTGATTAATTCTCTGTAGTTTCCGTGATTCATTTTGATACGAGTTTTCCTGTTTGAATTGTTGATTATTTTGATAATTCGGGCGATTGATGTAATTGACCTGTATTGTTTGCACCGATGAGTCAACACTCATTGGTACCGGTGGTTTAGGATTGTTTGGTCTAGGCGGAACTGGATTGGTTTGGTGTTAAATATTATATGCCATGTTACTCTGTTGTAGTGGCATCGCTCCAGAATTTCTTTGTGGCATTTATGGTTGTCTTGGTGCAATTTGATTTATAGGTACGGTTACAGAATTATTATAATTTCTTTTATGAATTGGTATGTTCCTGAAGTTCAGATTCTGTATTTCTAGACAAGATGGGTACGCTTCCGGAAGAGTTTGTGGGCTTTGAATCATTAGCATTCTTGACAGGTCGCCATTCAAACCTCTGATAAATACGTCTAATGCCCGATTCCGGTAGGTTGCGATGAGAACTTTAATAGTCTCATGTGTGTAGTCCTCCGTTTTTATTTTGTTCACTATGAGCGAAAACTTGTGGTTCACTTTTGCGTAGAATTCATCCAAGCTCATGTGTCGTTGGTAGAGATTGCTTAGTTGATGTTCGAGGGTTCGCAAATCTCTTTGTCCGCGTAGTGTAGAGATAAGCACTTCTTAATTGTTACCCATTCGTTATCGAAAATATTATATGAAATAAGCGCTGAATTTGCATTGCCTTTTATTTTGGGTGGGGTTGCCATCGAAATGTTGAAGTTCTTTAACACTGTCTGGCAATTTGCTGATGTCATGTAGTTCTTGTTCCGTTTTTGGGGGTGTCAATGTTGTTGTTGTTTGGTGAACTATCGGATTTTCTAATTTTCCCAATCTTCCATTAATTTGTTTAATTTTACACGTTCAAACATAATTTAAAAGGTGTCTAATTATATGTTACTACAACATTTGTTAATTTAGCATTTATCTAAAAAACTTTTCAAAATTATTTTCTCATGATATTTTTATACTATCAGGAATTTACAAGTTGCTTACGCGTGATATTTATGCAAGCGTTGTTGTTCGTTGCTAACTTGCATATTAAAATCGATGTACTGTCAATTGATCGTAAACAATTGATCATGAACAATTGATCATACAACAATTGACCGTAGAAACAATTGATCGTTGATACAATGGATTGTATGAACAATTGATCGTGGATCAGTTGATCGTATGGACAATTGATCGTGTAACAGTATAATTGAATTTAAGTTTGTTACTATTTATACGTACAATATATATACTCGTAATGTAAACAATTTTTTTTCCGAATTTAATTCCAGTTTTTGTAAAAATATTTCCATTGTTAATTACGCTCAAAACAAGACAAATGACATCGACTAATTTAACTTAGATTTACATAAGCTAACGGCTTCGGTAACTGTCACGGGTACGAGGGAGGTCGCTGCGCTCCCACCCGCTTAGCTCTCCGAGTGGTTTTACAAAATAATTTAGGGTTTATATGAACTTACAACTCGATAGGAGCGGGAGTAACGAAATCAAAAAAAAATAAAAAATATTTGGATCCACGATCAATTGTCAATATGATCAATTGATCTATGATCAATTGATTATAAGATCAATTGTTTCCACGATCAATTGGTAAGAAGGTAACACAATCACCAAATTCAGAATTGACCCACAGATTACTTGTACCATATCTGGCACTATCCATCTGCTATGCTATATACTGTCGCAGCAGGTTAATTATTACACTGACACACTTTAAAATTAAAATACTCGACAGCTAATCCCTAGTCTGGACAATATATAAACTTACTTGTGACGTTTATAAATTTATTGGTAAATTTTATCCACGACATAAAAATTAAAACGAAAATAAACAAATGTCATCATAACTTTTTATCTTGTACACACTTAATTTTATTTAGCTGTTGCAATTTTCTGTTAATATATTGTTACTAATAAATACATAAAAACAAACTATTTTTATTATAATAGAAATTAATAACATTTTTGTTTTATTATTAAATAGTATTTGTTTTGTTCTTAAGCTCATTAAATCCGCCATTTATTTTTATTTATTAGTTTTTAGATTATTTTTCAATAGTTAAAACATAATTGTTATTGTTTGTTAATTTTTATTTTAGTATATTGTTTGGAATTAATAATACTTATGTGAATTTTGTCCTAAATCTGTCCTAAAAATAAAAAAAGACATACTGTATGTGCATGTATTAATAAAATACAGAATGTCTCGTTATAACGAACTTTATTTTTAGGTAATCAAAGTTGAAATTATTTAAACGAAATTTAAATAAGATGGCAAAGATTACAAGATAAAAAAAACTAATTAAAATATTTCGTTCTTTCCGAGAAAGATTTCTTGGAAAAAATAGGAGTTTAGTGTGGTTAGGACAACAATGTTTGATATGATCTCACACCATAAATATATAACAAATATTATGAAAAAATTAATTTCCAATTTTCTTGAGAAAAGTTTCCGCCATTATGGAGTACCATATTTTTACGGAAATTTGAATTTATAAATCGAGTCTCTAATGCAGTTGTTGAGATTTGGTTCAACCTCCTCAAAAACAATTTGATTGGAGAGTTGCATTTAAAGCTGGGCAGATTTGTGGGCAAACTTCAAGAATTCAAGAAACCACATTGCGGCTTTAAAAATCCGCAGAATGTGCTTCGCATCTAAAAGACAGGAAAAGGAACACAAATAAAATTTGCAAAAAGCGGCATGAACCATCAAATGAACCACTAACACCATTAAGAGTAACAGCTGATGAGGAAAATCTCTATGATCCAGATTTAGAAGAAACATGGTGTAAAGCAAAAAGGAAGGGTACACCAAGATATGCCGGAAAGTTAGCGCTACAACGTCTATTTCCACCAAAAAAAAAATAGATTTTCAAATAGATCACAAAAAATGTGTAAAATGAACTTGAACATTGTACTATTTCAGTATCATTTCAATAATTTGTGGTGCTGTTTGTATAAAGAATGTTATAATTCATTATAATTCATTATAGTTAGAGATAGTTTATGTGGCAATAAGCCGCAATACAAAAAGGTCAAATTCTGTATATTTGGATCCCTATCACGTATCTAAAATATTAGAACAAGGTTATAAAATCGTGAACCCAAAATGTCAGAAGGAGATCGAGTTATGTAATCAAAGCAGATATGTAATTGTTCCAATTTGCAAAGCGAGCCACTGGATATTAGCGATAATAAACTTTGATAAATTTAAAATAATTACCTACGATCCATTGGAACCTGTTAAACGCATTTTTGAAATTGATAAAAAAATAAATCATTTTGCAAATGATATTATCAAATATTTTGGAAAACATGTACCGAAATTTGAGATAATTTCAACAAGTTCCTTGGCTCATCAGAACGACGGTTTTAATTGCAGACCACTAATAATTTATGCCACCGAATTTTTAATTAATGGTCCACACATTGAAGAACTACATTCAGAAGATCCAGAGATCAAAATTCTGAATCCATGGCTTAGTTGTTTTGGGGAACTAACGGGTACAACGCTGGCGCTTGAGTGTAGAACATGTCGCCGATTTATTCATGTTGAATGCGAAGACAAAATAAAAATTATAAAAAAAGAATGTGTAATTTGTTTAAATTCAAATAGAAATTTGTAAACGTGAAACTTGTGATAATAAAATTTAATTTAATTAACATTTCGGATAAAATGAAAATGTTTTGTCTTATTTATTTCTAAATTATTTAATTCAATGTTTAAATCGTATCAAACATGGTTGTCCTAAACACCCTAATCCCTTATTTTTTTCAAAACTGAAACTGGTTTCTGATAGCCTAGGTCCTATTCTAACTTTGCATATAGGCCACTTTGGTGTCAGCTTCCTAGAATTGGGAAATTCATTTTTTTCATAATATCTGTTATAATTATTGGATGAGATCGTATCAAACATCATTGCCCTAAACACCCTAATCTCCTATTTTTTTCAAAACTGAAATCGGCTTTAGATAGCCTAGCTACAACGCCAACTTCACATATAGGCCACTTTGGTGTCAGCTTCCTAGGATTTTCTCAAGCTAATGGGGAAAATCATTTTTCAAAATATTTGGTATATTTATTGGGTGAGATCGTATTAAACATCGTTGTCCGAAACACCCTAATCCCTATGTATGTGAAGTTATCCCAGGATTTCATCCCAGTAAATAAAAAAATTGAATCAGGCAACCCTCGAAAAATTGTATACATCACGCATTCTTTTGTGAAGTTAGCCCAGTCCAGAATTTAATTATTTTTAAATTTAAAGCTTAATAAAAAAAAAATAGAAAAAAATATCTAAATTAATTAATTAAACAATAGGCCTCAATCCGACAAATTTCAACTTTTGTTATTATAGACAAAAAATTTATATTATTTCAAAAAGCGAATAAATATTTCAATAATTATGTACAGATGTTTTGAAAGCGATACATATTTTTTAGATAATTTTTTTTTTGTAGGAATTATTGTTTAATTAATTAATTTAGATATTTTTTTTTTATTAAGCTTTAAATTTAAAAATAATTAAATTCTGGACTGGGCTAACTTCACAAAAGAATGCTTGATGTATACAATTTTTCGAGGATTGCCTGATTCAATTTTTTTATTTGCTGGGATGAAATCCTGGGAAAACTTCACATACATCTAATCCCTATTGTTTTTAAAACTGAAACTATTATCGGATAGCCTAGGTCCTATGCCAACTATATATTTAGGCCATGTTTGTGTCAGCTTCCTATGATTTCCCCAAGAAAATTGGGAAGAAAATTGGTATATTTATTGGGTGATATCATATCAAACATGATTGTCCTAAAAGACCCTAAAATATGCAAATGAAGTTTATCCTAAATTAATAATAGATTTTACAACAACAACAAAATTGCGTTTTACTTATTAAAAAAGCGTACATTCGGGCGAATTTATTATATGCACAAAGAAAAATGCATTAAAATCAAATATTTGAACTTAATGCTGAAATAGCTAACAAAAATCCAAATACACAAAATTTTTTAAGAATTAAGCTATTTGGGATTTCACAAAGCTAATCCCATTAAATTTAATAATGGATCAAGGAAAAAGCGAACGAAACCTTTTAATCGACAATGTTTGACAATTGAAATTTTAATCTTATCCATGTATAAGAAAGCTTTCTTATATTGGCACACATCCCACTATGATAACCAGATAGACCTATGCGTATACTTTTAACATGCTTATCCGCTAAAATTTCGTATTGGGTTTACCTATTGAAATATCGATTATTCCAAAACTTCAAAAATTGGGTCTTATGCATATCTAAGAAAATCGATATCTTAAAACTTTCTTCTATCGGCAAACATCTCACTTTGATTTTTCGATAGGTCTTTGTATGTAGTATAATCAGGTATATTTGCTAAAATTTCATATTGGGTTTACCTATTGAAATAACCATTGTTCGAAAGATTACCTAGATTAATTTTAAATACAAGCGTATGTATGTTTTAATAATTAAATCGGAAAGCATACATTACGGCGAAATAGTGAGAAGTTTATCCTAGATTTAAAATATAATTAAAACACACAAAATCGATATCTCAAAACTTTCTTCTATCGACAAACATGTCACTATGATTTTTCGATAGGCCTATGTATGTAGTATAATCATGCATATTTGCTAAAATTTGATATAGGGTTTACCTATTGAAATTTCGATTATTCGAAAACTTGAAAATTTGGATATTATGCATATCTAAAAAAATCGTCATCAGCGAACACTAGCAGTAGAGTCTAAAATATACCGATCCTTTACCGTGCTAGTGTTCGCGGATGACAAGGGGTAAAAAATATCCGGATATTTTTTGAGCAAAAAAAATGAACGCATCAAAAGTATCGGTATATTTTTAGGAATGGGTACGAAGGGCCGAATTTCAAAGAGCCGAATGTGTCGAAGAACCGCATGTCGAAGGGCTGAATGTCGAAGGGCCGAATGTGTCGAAGGGCCGAATGTATCGAAGGGCCGAATGTCGAAGGGCCGAATGTCGAAGCGCCGAATTGGTGGAAGGGCCGAATTTCGAAGGGGCGAATGGGTCGAAGGGCCGAATGGGTCGAAGGGCCGAATTTTTTTTTGTTTGTTTTGTTTTTAGAAATATAATTTTAAAAATTTGTTATTTCAAGGAATATTTGGTAATTTTTTTTGTCAAATATAAATTAATTTCTTATGAATTTATGTATTTTATTATGTATATTTAATCTTTGGATATTCTATCGACAAAAATATTGCATTAATTGAGGTTGTTTATATTTGGCGTTCCTTTTGGTATTATCAAGTGAATAAATATTTGTACATAATAGGTATTACCATAGACAAATTACTTTAAAGTAATTTGTCTATGTTAAAACAACAAATTTTAAAAATTATATTTCTAAAAACAAAACAAAAAAAAAAATTCGGCCCTTCGACCCATTCGGCCCTTCGAAATTCCGCCCTTTGACACTTTCGGCCCTTCGACACATTCGGCCCTTCGACATTCGGCCCTTCGACATTCGGCCCTTCGACATTCGGCCCTTCGACCCATTCGGCCCTTCGACATTCGGCCCTTCGACATTCGGCCCTTCGACATTCGGCCCTTTGAAATTCGGCCCTTCGTACCCATTCCTAAAAACATACCGATCCTTTTGATGCGTTCATTTTTTTTGCTCAAAAAATATCCGGATATTTTTTACCCCTTGTCATCCGCGAACACTAGCACGGTAAAGGATCGTTATGTTTTTGACTCTACTGCTAGTGTTCGCTGATGACAATTTTTTTAGATATGCATAATATCCAAATTTTCAAGTTTTCGAATAATCGAAATTTCAATAGGTAAACCCTATATGTATCAAATTTTAACAAATATGCATGATTATACTACATACATAGGCCTATCGAAAAATCATAGTGACATGTTTGTCGATAGAAGAAAGTTTTAAGATATCGATTTTCTTAGATATGCATAAGACCCAATTTTTGAAGTTTTGGAATAATCGATATTTCAATAGGTAAACGCAATACGAAATTTTAGCGGATAAGCATGTTAAAAGTATACGCATAGGCCTATCTGGTTATCATAGTGGGATGTGTGCCAATATAAGAAAGCTTTCTTATACATGGATAAGATTAAAATTTCAATTGTCAAACATTGTCGATTAATAGGTAGACTCCTTGATCCATTATTAAATTTAATGGGATTAGCTTTGTGAAATCCCAAATAGTTTAATTCTTAAAAAATTTTGTGTATTTGGATTTTTGTTAGCTATTTCAGCATTAAGTTCAAATATTTGATTTTAATGCATTTTTCTTTGTGCATATAATAAATTCGCCCGAATGTATACTTTTTTAATCAGATACAAACGCAGTTTTGTTGTTGTTGTAAAATCTATTATTAATTTAGGATAAACTTCATTCGCATCCTAAACTCCCTTATTTTTTTAAAAACTAAAACTAGTATCAGGTAGCCTCGATCTTATGTCAATTTTTCATATAGCCCACTTTGATGTCAGCTTCCTAGGATTTTCCCAAGAAAATTCGGAATTTCATTTATTCATATTAATCGCTATATTTATAAAGAAAATATAAAAGGTAACATCTTACTTCCATCGTATTTATATATGACATATAATTCTTATATAATTTTTATTATTCTTATTAAAGAAATTCGTTATAACGAGAGCTTCTGCTTTTACACTAATCCATGTAAATAATAATTTTTATTGACGATTTTTAGTACATATTTAGGACAAAGTTCACGCGAATATTAATATTTTAGTTTTTATTACAACATTTGAAATTGATTAATTACATTTAAGATTTAAGAAAATTATAAACTTAAAATCGTATTTAAATTGTTAACAAAATAACAATAAACTAGAATTGTAATAAATTATTTTGTTTTTGTTTTTTTTTATTAAAGTGTCGATTGGATTATAAGCAATGCTACCTAGCGCATCGGCAGAATCCAAATCAAATGACATTGACGCAATATATTGATTCGCATAATGCTTACGTGCAACAATTGCATGCAACAAACGCCATGCTTGAATCGTATCATTGCGAGACATTGCCGAATTTATTGCAAGAGCTCGAAGAGATTTACACAGATTTGTGTAATATTGTGACGGAAGCAGTTATACAGGGTGCTGAAGCAATTTCGAATAAGGTAAATGTTTAATAATAATTTTTTTTTTATATATTGAATTTACAAAAAAAAAAAAAAAACAAATTTACTAATTGTAGGCAAATGAACAATCGAAACGATACGAAGGCTTAACATCAACCTGTAAATCGGTATCGGGGCCACAGGATATCACAAATATTATCCGTGTGCTGCCCGTCACACCAAATTCTAACAAAACTCCAAGAAAAATTTTTGTTTCCCCACAACCACCGCCCAATCCCGAGAGTGATGAAATTCCCGATTTTAATGATACCACACCAATATTTAAAAATGAATTGGTTGTCGATCGATGTGCATCGATACAACCGAAACCAATGTTAGAGGCGTTAAAGCGTGAGGCACAAGATATTGAAATACAAATTCGACAATTACAGGTAATACAATTTACTATATATAATCCACAGTTAATCGTGTATAAACACGACAAAAATATTTATGACACCAATTAAAATATGCGTACATGAAAAAAAATTAAACGCGAAGGTGTTGTTTCGTTTTACATAAATTGTTTATGATTATTTTGTTATTATTTTTAGGATGCCTTAGACGCGTTGGCACGAACACAGTCACGTGGTCTAGACAGTCAACTGTACAATAAAGCAAATGAAATTCAAGAGGATATCTCTATGAAAAAATTTGATTTGCGAGCGAAACAAATTCATTTGGCAGCTGTTCGCGCTCAGGTAAGAAATTACAGTTTTTATACCAACTACATAAATTAATAATTTCCGTTTTAATGAAATAATTTGCGGTAAACATGGTAATTTAATGTGTAACGAAATTTTTATAGAAAATTAATTTTATTGTGTGGGTGGGTGGATAAACCAAAATTATTTGTGGGTAGGTGTTAGATAAGGCAAGTTAATGTATAAAATTGTTTAAAATGAATAATAATATGTAAACAAGTGTTTATTCTAAAAACAGGGCCTCATTCTAGGATTATTTAATAAACATCAAATATCGTTTTCAATCTCTCAAACAATTGTTCTCGGGCCTGATTAATAAAACAAGTTGATCTGGGACCGGATTAAAAATTTTGTAGTAAAAAATTCTATTTTAAAACAAGCATTAGTAATTCAACGCCCTATTTGTTTGTATAAACTCGCAAAATAATGTTTACTAATAAAAACAAAAATATCATGATTCAAACCGTCAAAAATATTTTCAATAATTTCAACAGTTTTAATTTAATAAAGACCTGTTAATTGAACGCGGAACTACTTAAATATTACTTTTAGGCCAGACGGTTGTTGATCCACGAGAACTGAAAAAGGATACTGGTCGGCTCTAGATCCCTCAGATTTATGCCAAACTTTGCTAGTCAGCTACATTTCTTTACGTTCTTGAATATGTTTAATGTCCGGAAAATCATATGCATACGAGGGCGGATTGAAAATGAAGCTACCTAAGTAGGAAAACAAAATTTTTTTTGCCAAAAACCATTTATTTCTCAACATAGTCTTCATTTAATTCGACACACTTAGTAAGACGATATTCCAACTTTTTTATACCATCAGAATATAACGATTTCGGGAACCCCTCAAAATACGCGTTAGTTTCGATAATCACTTCTTCGTTTGAGATGAATCTTTGTCCTGCGAGCCATTTTTTCAAGTTTGGAAACAGGAAAAAGTCACTAGGAGCTAAATCTGGACTATAAGGTGGATGATCAACCAATTCGAAGTGTATTTCACGTAATTTTAGCATCGTATCTAATGCTGTGTGAACTGGTGCGCTGTCTTGAAGAAAGAACACTTTTTTCTTCTTTAAATGTGGTCGTTTTTCCTTGATTGCATCAACCAATTGATCCAATAATGCACGATAATACTTTCCTGTGATTGTGTATCCTTTTTCAAGATAATCGATGAGCAATATTCCGTGTGCATCCCAAAATATCTCTTTTCAACAAATAGTGGCCATAACCTTGCCAGCCGATTTCACTGCCTTTGCCTCCTTCGGAGAACTTCCACCAGCTTCCACCCATTGTTTCGATTGATTTTTGGTTTCAGGTGTGTAGTGGTGGACCCACGTTTCATCAACAGTAATTACGCTTTATCATGTCCAAACACCGCTGTGAAGTGGTCTGTCGAACTCGTTTTTGTTCGACACTGAGCAAACGCGACACCCATCTTGCCGATAGCTTTTTCATATGCAAATGTTCATGCAAAATGTTGAACACACGTTCATATGATATGTTTACCATTTCAACAATCTCACGCAACTTGACTCGGCGATCATTCATAACGATATCGAGGATTTTCTTGATATTTTCTTCAGTAACCACCTCTTTTGGCCTTCCTGTTGATGTTATTGTTGCAGTGCTTCTTCGGCCGCGTTTAAATTCAGCAATCCAATATTTTACCATGTAATCTGACGGAGCAGACTCACCGTAATGTTTATCGAGATTTTCTTTTGTCTCTTTCGCCGTTTTCCCTTTCAAATAATAGTGTTTAATCACTGCACGAAATTCGTTTTTTTCCATTTTTCAAGAAACACAAAAGTTGCTTACTTCAAACGACTACAACAAATAAACTAATCGATGAATTTGGGTGAAATTTTAACAGCTGACGTTTGACAGATCGCAATTTCTAAAAAACAAAAATTTTTTGTGTTTGTGCTGCCATCTAGCGCTAGGTATCTTCATTTTCAATCCGCCCTCGTATGTGAACTAATCTCAAGCCAACTCAAACTAATCTTCAACTCAACTCCCAAATCAATTCCTATAACTGAACCCTTTAATTCCAACTAAACCTTCAACACAATCCCAACGCAATTCTCAATGTAATCACTAAACTAATCTCCAACCAACCCTAAACTCAATCGCTACTCAACTTTCAGCTGAGCTCGGTCCGAAAAAGTACATTTGAATATGAAGCCAACTCAAGCAAACATCCAAATTACCTCAACTCAAGGCCCAACTAAAAAACCCCGACTCGTCCAAAAACTTAACTTCCAGCTTAACTCAACCCAACTCAAGCCCAACTCAATCCCTAAATCAACACAGTCCGAGAAAATAAATGCTTACTGAATTCAATTCGATTTAACTCAAGATAACGAGAACTCGACCCTTGACACAATCTCAAATAAATTCTCCGCTAACTCAACCTCTTTTCAACTCCAACTCAAACCCAACTCAGCCCTTAACTCAGTTCAACCACCAAAGCAACACAGCCTGAAAACTATATGCGTATATGAACTCAACTGAAATTAAACTTTAATTTTCACTCAACTCTAACCGTATCCCAACTCAACTCCAACTCAACCCCAACTCAACCAGCAAATTCACCCCCAAATGAACCCACAACTCAACCTCCCAAAAAAATATTGATCAGCATGGATCGAAAACCAAGTAGTAATTAATACCAAGTGTTAATATCTACGAGGTTTTGAACCAATTCACAGATTAGGTATCTGATCCTCTTAAAGTACATGTTCCAAAAGCTTTTCAATTTTTCGCCTTGAGAATCTTACAGTTGCTTTGCAATTTCTAACATTCTTTCAGGGAGTTGTACTTCATCCCGGTTTTCATGCTTCGAATCAGGTTTGAGTCGAAATTTAAACATCAGGACGACATAATTTACACATAATTTAAAAGTTACCATGCCATTGGCTTGCGAATGGTAAGCCGTTGTACGTATCCGACAATGTCGGATCTAACAATGTCTAAACGGATATGCTCGAAACGACCTGGTGGAATATCGAATTGCCCATATGGTGATTTTGTGTGTCTCTGAACCTTACATTTTTGACAGGAAAAACAAGATTTCGCCCATGGGGTTGTTTGGTCAAAAGTATCGATGTGATCAATTTACGTATAAAGCACGGACAATCGGATGCGAAATGTTGTGCAGTGTGTCAATGGTGGTTCGACGTAATGGTTCTGCAATGTACGGACGATTGTTGCCAGTTGAGGAAGCAATTTCTAAGAACTAATGTGACATTCGGAACCAGAAAGTAAATTCTGAAATTTTGGGTCTGCTTTTTGTGACCGAGTTATTGCATTGTAGTCGGAGTGAGCCTCGACCGCGGCAGTTTCGGGATCTGATGTGCGACATAGCATACCAACAATCAAATTGTCTTTGCCGTTAATGTGTTGTATGTCAATGTTAAATTGAGATATGTACATATGTAATCCTGATGACGTGATTGTCATGGTTTTCGTTCAGTTGTTCAGAGTTTGACGGCAAGATATATTGCCAGCAATTTCCGATCGAATGCTGAGTGTTTATTTTCGGCATTCGACAATTTCTTTGCGAAAATCCCAGCGGCTCCCAACATCCTTTGTTGTACTGTTGCAGAACTGCGCCTACGGCAGTGTTTAATGTGTCAGTAGTTAGGTTTCACTTTTCGACTGTAAGAATGCATTTTAACATTCATCATAATTTACCATGACCATGAACTGCTGAATTCGTTTAATCGAATTTGGAGCTGAAAATTCTTTAATGGCGTTAATTCATTCTTCAGACGGCAAAACACCTTTAGGAGTGACTTTGGGTCTAAGGAAGTTTAGATTTGGACTTTTACACATTTTGAGCTCTTGATGGAAACTGTTCCAAATCAAGTTTATATTGTTCTTTGGTTTGTGATGCCACAAGTACGGCATTGATGTTGGCGAAAACAAAGTCTAGATCTCGGACAATCTCATTCCTAAATCGCTGAAAAGTTTCAGCGGCATTTCTGAAACCAAATGGCATTCGGGTGAATTCGAAAAGACCAAATCGGGTTGTTATTGTCGTTTTGTGAACGTCTTCAGGTGCGACGGGAATTAAATGATACGCTCTGACAAAATCTCATCGCTCTCAAATTTTGCAACTATGCAAGTTGAAATTTTGAATGTGATAGTCCTCACAAGGCCTCCAATTAAGATTTTTGTTTTCACCATGTTTAACGTATACGATACCGAAGATGCCGATGGTTGGCAAATTCCTAATTCGATTATATGTTGAAATTCTACGAATGTATGTTTCTGATGCACTGCATCTAGTCTGGGTGGTTTTGGCACTGGCAAATGATCGGTAGTGGCAATGTGATGAACCACGAAATGTTTTACGGGTAGATTTTAATTTGGTGGCGCTATCAATGAACAAAATTGTTTCAAGAGCGAGTCATATCCGTTGTCGATAGTGAAATGAATGCGAGTTCCTGTGCCAACAGGAGAAGTACAGATTGGCAGCTGAGGAGCTGGGTCAATCAGTTTCTTGTTCTTAAAATCGGTTTACATCTGCTAGGATGAAAGCGTGTGTAAATGTTCACTTTAGTCCAAGGTTTACCTGCAGTAGCTTACTACCATAGGTATTGATTGTGGTGCCATTGGTAGCAGATAAGACTATAGATCTGCATTTTTAAGTCGAGAGCAAGTTACGAAATTGTGGAACGAGAATACAGGAAGGTCCGCCAGTAATGATCAGAGAAGTGATTTGATTTGTGTTTTATGGCCTACTTCGGCGACCGTAAGATTTATGGATTTGGGGAACTTTTATCGACTTGCATCGGCGACCTGCTAGGCACAAAACTACAAGGTTTCGCGCAATTGTATTCTTTTCACCTAATTTGCGGTGATAACAGTATACATTTTGTGCGTCTCAGCAATTGTGAGAGTTGGAACGGCCTACGACTTCGAGACTAGTTAGCTGGCGAGTGTTAACTCAATCTTCGCCATGCGTTCTTCCATGTTAAGTCTGGTTGTATATTGCGCCGGGAGATAAGGTCCAGTTGATCTTGACTGTCGAACTGAATTTATACTGCTTGTTGGAGAGGGCTTCGTGCACTTTGTCCGTTAATTTTGCCAACTTATGAAAAGTCAAAGTTTTTTTCTGTGGTACTAATGCACTACGAATGTATTCTGGTAATTTTTCTACCCAGAGTGATTTATTAATCCAGAAGTGAAATTTATACCCTATAATATTTTAACAAATCGTAGTACCAAGACTGGCCGTCTATCTCCAAGTTCTTCCTTTTCAAACAGTAGCTCCAGTTTCTCCTCCTCCGATAGTGAGTTTCGGGCAATCAGAAGTTGTTTCATTGTCTGCTATCAGTTTAGAGTCGGAGGGTTTCTACTCCTAGAAACCCTCCGACTCTAAACTGATAGCAGACAATGAAACAACTTCTGATCGCCCGAAACTCACTATCGGAGGAGGAGAAACTGAAGCTACTGTCAGAAATATTATTGTAGGATTCTGGCGTTAAAGAGGTCAGCGTGTTTTATTTGTCGCTCGTTACTTTCTGGACCTCAAACTGGATCTCCGCTAGTAGAAACCAATTGCGTGGACTAATCCCTCAAAATAGCGGAGGTTTTATCGCCATTACTTGCTTCCATTTTGGTTTCTGCTGTCGTTGCGTTTCTTTTATCGTCTTAGATGCCTATTAGTGCTAAGAATCCGGACAGTGAACTACTAATAACAGAGCGCAAACCAGAGGATAAAAAAACTACTCGATCACCGTAGAGAAAATGAATTGAAAACAACAAAGCTAGGGAAGAGGAAAACAAAAGAAATCAAAAGACCCAACGGCCATGAATGGATGGAATGAAAATATTCACATGGCGTATGCCCGTTGGTGCTTAATATTTCGTCACCCCAGTATTTAAGTGTTTTAAACAACAAAAAGGTAAATTGGAGATAAATGCATTTATAGTTTAAGTGATTATAATTTGACACCTATAAACTTTTTAATATATTTTTTTGAGTCATTTGGAAGTATCCAATACCCTGACTTTTACATCCAAAAAGTTTTCTGTTTAGAACTATAGTTTTTCCGAAAATTGGATTAGAATTTTTTTCAAAATGCATATGTGACATAAAATTTTTTCAGATTTTTTGAATTTGTATTGTATATAACACTTTTACAAAAATTTTCAGTTGCTTATGTATCATTTAAAAACTGAATTCTAATTTGTGAATAAGTCATGCTTCCATAGAAAATTAATTAAAAATAGTCAACTTTAATTATTATTATTTTTAATTTTTATTTAATTAACGATATAAAAATAACAATTTATATAAAAATTCATCATTGCATAACAACTTAAAATTAAAAAATTTTGGAGTTCTTTGGTAAATCACTATTTGGACAAAAAATAATAATATAAACTAAAGGAATTCAACGTTACAGGTTCACAACCAACAAAATATTTAAAAAATAATAGCTCAGACTTCAAATAAATAACAGAGACAAATCATGTAACAAAGTATTACAATTCTAAATTCAAATAAATTTTAGAAAAGGTTTAAATTTGGATTATTTTTTTGTTTTATTACTTCGTGGAGTAATAACTTTCGTTAAAGCCCTTCTAGGTTTTGGAATCACATTTTTTAGCTGATCCAGATCATTTTGTTTATTTAGTACAGCGTTGTAGTAGTCTACATCGACTTTATCCATATATCTCATCATTGATTTAATGTCCTTCTTCTTTTCCTCACTAACTGCCCAAATTGAATTTTAACGGTTTTACCACTATTTTCGGGATATTGTATTTACAGTTTTTGAACAATTTTATATTTGTGAATGGTTCTGTGGCAGATAACGTGCATTTATAATCAACGGCTCCCAAATCTTCAGATTTGTATTGAATAATTCTAGCTTTTAAAAACGGCAACATATTGGTAAATATTTTAGATGCTAAATTAAAATTATAAAAATCAACATCCTTCAACTGCATAATTTTTAAATGGACTCTGTCATAGTTTATTTTTTTTAATTGCTGCAATAACGTCACTGGGCTGTAAATTGTAACCCCTCGCAAATGTCTTTCTATGGCACTATGCACAGAATCTATCTCCTGTAGCTGACTATGCCCCGGCTCCGAATATTTATGTATTATAGCTTCTATTTTTGGATTCTCCTGAAGAAATTTCAAAATCTCATAGTGGTATTTACTCTGTTTTTATTTTGTGCCACATAACTATCTGACCACAATACTATTTTGTTAATTGTTTGGAGATCTTGGACAACGGTTTTTAAAATCTTATAGAGTGCACTGGAAATATCATTTCCAGCTCTCCCACTTTGTGCTTCTGTCCACAGACTGCAGTACGTAGTTTTATTTAGATTACAATGCCCGGTCAAATTATATACGGCAAATTTTCTTTTGTAATAAAAATTTGATATTTCTGCTTTCGGCAGAGCGAATACGTTCTCTAGATCGTAGGTAATTATTGCCGTGTTTTCATCTTTATTTTTCCTATCTTTATCTCTCTCAGATTTTGCATGAATCTTATTATTTTCATGTAGACTGAATTTAGTCTGATCTGCATCATTTAAATTAGGTTTATTTTTAAATTGTGCGCACAGATCGCACTGGTCTTTTTTAGGCAAATGGAATCCACAATTAAACTCTTCATTAAAAATTTTAGAATACATGTGGCCTTTTACTGGAGTTCCCTCGCATGATTCCTTATATAAATTGTACATTTTTTGTATACTTAGGTTACTATCTAAATACTCCTTTTGAGTGTTTTTTCGACAGTAATGTGATTCCATGCGAGGAAAACTTTTAATATGATTTCTAACTTCGTCTAATTTATTATTTGGGATCTTTTTTTTTAATGTGCTTCCCTTTCGTAGGAGATGTTGCAATATCGGTCACTTCATTAAACTTATTGGCAAAAAACCATTGGATTCGTCTTGAACTTATATCCAACGTTTTTAAAAAGAAAGCTTGGCAAACTCTTATTAACTCATCGTGTAACTTAAAAAAGTAACAATAAGAGAATTCGCGTTTCTTAACAGGATGTTTTTTAGTTTTCCTCTTGACCGGCGTTCTTTGCACAAACTGCGCGTAATAGTGATTTTTTGCTTTATCGTCAAGTCTCCAAAACGCTTCATGCAACAATTGCCGTTCAGTTTCGTCAAATTTACTGCAACATCTAAACGTGCAGGAACACTTTACAAGTTTAACTGATTTAGCAGCATGCGCATTTCCTAGAATATCAATATAGGATTGACCTTTTTGACGACAAACCCGACGTACGTTGCATTTCCACAGAGATTCGTTTTTTTTTCTCTTACGTGACGGAGGAGTATTTTGATTTAGTTCACGATTCGTTGGAGTAGCCGGATTTTCTAGATTTATAGTCAATGTCGACGTGATTTTATGAGGCTTCTCGTTTACTCTTTTCTTACGTTTGATTTCATAATTTTTTGATTTTTTTGCAACTGGTGTTTCATCACTGCACTGCGAATCAAACGTTGTTTCATAATTCGGGTCAGCTAAAGAATCATCTGAATCAAAGTCGAACATAACGGTTAAGCTGCAAAAAATAATTAAGATTAATCGTATAATGGGAACTAACAAAATTATATTATAATAATTTTCGTTGCTTACCTTTGAAATGGAGCTGGATTAATATTGTTTATCAAACTTGTTTCACAATTTTCATTATTGAGTTGCACTTGAACATCGTATGTAAGTTCAATATCCATAGCTTTGCTGCAAAATAATAGAGATTAATTTTATACTGGGGACTAAACAATAATTTTCGTTGGTTACCTTTGTAATGGAGCTGCATCTATGTTGGCTTTGGCTAGCAAATTTATTTTACTATTTGCAATACTGGGCGACATTTGAACACCTGAAATAATTTCTATATACATAAAAGTGTGATAGTTAATAAATATGTTAATAAATAAAACGGTAATGTGCATTGTAGGGTATACCTTTCTGTGTATTACATCTATTTTCATCGTCGGATAAAATACCTTTCATTGCATTTAAAATGTCTTCTGCTAGTTCAGGTACTGGTGATGAACTGTATAAAATAAAATATCGTTTATTACAAATGTACGGTTAAGCCTCTAAACATTATGTTAAAATTCCTCACCTGCAGCTCATTTTGCGATATTCTTCCTTCTATGTTTTTAGTAAAAATGACAAAATGTGTTTTGTGACACTCCTATTTATACTAAAATCAAAAATTTATCCCAACGGTTTTTAAAGTAGTATGCATGTAACAGTTAAATGTTTCTTTTTTTCAATGAAGATGTATCAGTTTAAAAAAAAAATTGTATGTACATATGTAACATTTAGATTCTGATATTGCTTTTTGTTTGTATGACTTAAATGAAGATAAGTTGTATTTAAGTATCATTTAAATTCTGAACGATTTTCCTCAGATTATAATTTATATGCTAGTATATTTTATATATAACATTTAAATTCTTAAACTGATACTTTGCATTATGCCTCGTTGATAATAATTATTGTATTTATATAACACTTTTATTCTGTATTTAAATTTTGCGTTTATCCTTAGGTCGATAATAAATTGTAGGTATGTAACATTCAAATTCTGAGTGCAAATTTTGCATTTATGCCCAAGTCGTGCATTAATTGTATGTAAGTAACACTTAAATTTTGAATTCGTATTTTGCATTTATGCTTAGTTCGATAGTTAATTGTACGTAAGTTACATATAAATTCTGAAGTTAATTTCATGGTTTATCTCCAAGTCGGCGGTAAATTGTATGTAAGTAACATACTTATTCGGAATTCTTGAGTTGCATATATTATCATGATCAAATGGAATTGTATCTATGTCACACTTAAGCATTTATAAATTGATACGAAAATATTAGTACAAAATTATGTATATTTCAATATAAACGCATAAGTAACATTTAAATATTTACTTTTTGTTATGCATTATGCAAATGTAACATTTGGCATACTGATATCTTTGCAATAGAAGCAGTTATCAAAATTTTGAAACTACCAATCGAAAGATCTCGTTTTTTTAAGTAAGGTGGCATTGTTAACTCAAAAATGGCGAAAATGCATTTAAATCATTGTAATACTGAGGTGACGATTTTATGTAGAATTCGCACTCCGTTCTATTTAATATTGTTTCCGCTGGTACGCGTAGTCCGATTTTGTTGCATTCGAAACCGGATTGTATACTCGTTACCTGGCCGTAAAATTTTTCAACAGTATATGGTTTAAAAACAACATTTCGAAAGGTAGATATCTGTTACTTGGCATTACCAAAACCAATTAAGTATTAATTTTGGAAAATTTTGTAACACGGGCAAATAAATATGGCAGATGAATGGTTCACACATGATTCTACAATTTCCGTGCGACGACACTGGCGGGAAATCGGTTTACAATTTGTACACCTGATTTCGACACATTTTTTGCCAATGATTGGTCGTGTAACAGACACACTGCGGTAAGTTGGCCTGCTACAAAAAGATTGTTTTAGTGATTTTGTTTGTGGCACTTAAAGTACGCGGAATAACCACAATTTTGTTTGTTATAATATTGTATTAAACAGGAAAAGTTGGACAACAACAAGGTTGTTGCAATTGCAAGCGGAAATTAACTACATCCGGGTTTCTACTGTATTACAAAATTTTATTAGTACAACAACTCCTAAAAACAGTCCTAAAATTGTTTAGTAGAGAAATATAGTAAACCTTATCCCAGCGACATTCGCCTTTCAATAACCTTAATTTGATTTTTGAGATAATCTGATACTTTTAGGCATTTTTCAACTACAACCACATAACCAACCAACTTCAAAAACTAACAGATTTTTCCGTATTTCTCTAATTGCTTGTTGAGAAATTGGATTTTCTTTTGTCGTGTGTGATAGACGGAAAATATTCTGGTAGTTAGAATAGTGACAATTATATCGATTTAAAACTTCGTTGTTATTAAACTTACTTTTGTCATACAACATATAATATGTGCGGGAATCGATAATTCTTCTTCATGTGTTGTTTGTACCCAACCCAAACAATGAACTTTAGTCTTCCATTCCCGTCTTATCGTAAGAGCTGCACCAAGTGTTTTTTATAAGCGTGATATTGATATTTCTTTCAATATTTTTTTAATTTTATGTATACATACGCTCCACTTCAACTGAATAGGTACAAATTTTTTTTTATACATTTGGCTTATTATTTTTATATCTTGTACAAGAATCCACCATTCAAGGTTGCTAACCATTTGTTCATGATGATAGGTAAATGAGTTAGAGAAAAATTCCAAATACTACTGTCACTTTTTCATCGCCCTTTGTAAAACTTAGCGATCTGATATTACAGGCAGGCTTTAATCTGTCTATGGAAATACATTGATGCTTGCCAGGAGCTTCTAAACCGACTTTAACTCGATCCACTCGAATTAATACATATTCGCACGTATTTAAATCATCTGGAACATTAGTTTGAGTTTGACTAGTGATACGAGGTGGCTGATGTTTCAAATTACGCATATGTATATTCTCGTAATTTATCAACAACGTTTGATGGATTAACAGTTTCATTTGCAGGCGATATCACTACGAGCTGACCTTGAACTTTTAATGCTTGTCCATAAACCAAATCTGCTGGTGAACATTTCAAATCGTCCTTTATAGAGGTTCGCATTTCCAATAAGACGAGAGGTAATTCATCAGTCCAGCTAACCGTGTTACACCTACCTTTCAAAGATTCTTTCAGCTGCCTGTGTATGCGTTCTATCATACCATTACTTGCAGGATCGTATGTTGTGGTTCTGATTCGGTGACATCCTATAACTTTATTTAATTCCGCGAAAAGTTTGGATTCGATTTGAACCCCTTGATCCGTAGTAATTTCTTGCGAGCATCCGAAAAGAGAAATATATTCTCGGGTAAACGTTCGAGCAACAGTTGCTGCAGTTGCATCTTTTATCGGATATGCCTCGGGCCATCTTGTAAACCTGTCAATAATAGTTAAGATATAAATGTAACCATTCGGCGGAGGAAGGAGGATTTTATCTGTCTATACACTTTCGACTTTTGACAGTTTATGCAGTTTTTTGCTCAATATCCTGCATCGATATTCATACTTGGCCAAAAATATCGTGATAATATTAATTTTCTTGTGGCCCTGTTCATCGTGATTATCTTGCTCAGTAATAAGTTTCCCGATATCTGTTCCAGTATGTTCGATTACTGCGTTGTCGGTGCTACATGATCGAGAAAGATAATCAGCGACATAATTATCTTTACCATTATGATATGTTGAATGTTATTCCGTCTTGGACATTATTGCAGTTACGAGAGGTTTGTGATCAGTAAATACACAAAATTGTTGACCCTCTACTAGATGCCTGAAATGTTTTATAGATGAGTATATAGCTAGCAACTCGCGATCAAACGCAGAATATCGGGTTTCTCCTGCTTGCAGCTTTCGAGAGAAAAACGAAAGTGGTTCCCAAATATTGTTCCCAGGGTTAAATTGTTGCAACACTGCACTAATGGCCACACTCGAACTATCTATTGTAACAGATAGTTCGAGTGTGGCATTGCATCACTAATTGGGTGAGCTAGCAGTGTAACCGTAGATAAAGCCGATTTTGCTCGTTCAAACGCGTCATGACAATCATCTGACCAATAAAATGATTTACTATGTTTAGGGAGTTTATGCAATTCCGCTAAATGTGTATGGATGGGAGCAAGAATGTCAGCAATGTTCGGAAGAAATCGATGATAATAGTTTATCATTCCTAAAAACTTCTGAATTTCTTTGATAGATTTCGGTGGTTGAAGAGCAGATATTGCATCCACTCGATGCTTAGAAGGCACTATTCTATTTTTCGAAATAACGTGAGATAGAAATTCGAGAGTTTACTTTCCCAATTCACATTTTGAAACTTTCACTTTAAGATCGAAATCACTTAATCGCTGAAAATTTCTTCAATATACGCGTAAGCGAAATCTAAATCCTGCAGTACTTCATCGATAAATCTTTGAAAAGATTGGGCCGCATTTTTTTAGCCCAAAAGGCATTCTTCGAAATTCGAAGAGTCCGAATGGTGCAGTTATAGCCGTCTTCTGAATGTCATCTAAAGCTACGGGTTTATAGTATGATGGGTACGCTCGTACAAGATCAATTTTGGAGAACACAGTATTACCATTCAGTCTCATCGCAAAATCATGGATGTGCGGGATTGAATACCGGTCAACCGGCGGTAATCACCACATGGCCTCCAATCATTATTGTCTTTCTTTTTAACGAGATGCAAAGGAGACGATACGCATGATGATGAATATTGGCAGATTCCCAAATTGATCATATGTTGGAACTCTTGTTTCGCTATTACGTATTTATTCTCATCTAGACGTCGAGGTTTACAGAATGGTAACTGACCCTTTGTGTGAATATAGTGGACCACCTTGTATTGCTGTATATGCTGTAATGCTTCGGAGTCGTGGTATCTACCGAAGGATCATTTTTCGTTTAAGATCTACCAGAATATTAATCTACTAAGAAAATCTGCCCCAATAATGGGTCGATTAACGGATACAATTACGAAACAGTGCGAAACTACTCTTCGTAAACCAAAATTTATATTTAGTAACTGAGTTCCATATGTGTAAATATTGGAACCATTAGCTGCGGCTAAACAGTAATCTGGAATTTTGTTTCTACGAGGGAAATATTTAAGAGATAATACCGATATATCGGCCCTGTATCGATTAAAAATATTAATTTAGTTTCCTTACATCTAATGAATAAACCTGTGATAATAAGTTACCGCTGTTTGCCTCGTAAACCGCAGACGGTACTAGT
Source organism: Tipula vernalis (assembly GCA_958295665.1). Classification (NCBI taxonomy): domain Eukaryota; kingdom Metazoa; phylum Arthropoda; class Insecta; order Diptera; family Tipulidae; genus Tipula; species Tipula vernalis. The sequence goes on along the minus strand of OY282560.1, from coordinate 215,869,891 downwards.
TTTTTTGGTTATTAAGATCTTTGAAATCGCAAGGTTTCATACAATTTCTTGCTTTTGCGCCAAATTTGAAATAATAATAGCAAGTAGCCGTGCTATACCTATTACTTCGAGTACGATTTGATTTAGATCGGTTTTCATGAGGTGAATTGAGATTTCGATTTGTACTATGATTATTTCGAAATGGTTGTCTGCCGCTATTAAACGCTTGGGAAGTTGAAGCAATGGATAATTGTGCAAACTTTTTGTCGATTAATGGCTCGATTGTTGAAACTATAGAGGAACTTGAAATGTTTCTGACCTCCCCTAAAGCTTGCGATGTTTCGACTTCATGGATTTTATCTGCCGTATTTAACAAATTGGAGATATCGTCCTGATTAAAAGCAGCTAGAATGCTTTTTGATGCAGGTGGTAATCAATTCATCCAAATTTGCTTTAACAGATTTTTGGTAACTATCTCTGTCGATCCAGAGATATTTTCAAGCTTACGATAATATTGAGAAGGAGTTTCACCACCTATATCAATACCGTTTAACAATTTTGTTAGCCGCTTTCCTTCACTATCGGTATGACGAGTCATTATAATCGATTTAATGTGATCATATTTATTGATTTTTGGGGGATTGAATATTAAATCCGTAAGCGAATTGATTACATCTTCTGGAAGAGTCGTGAAGACATGGTGGAATTTCAAATCGTCGGATTTTATATTGTTTATCACAAAAGTAGATTCTACTAAAGCAAACCAGACCACAGGGTTGCTCTGGCAAAAATTTGGCATTTTTGGATGAATAATAATTACATAATTTTGTACAGTGACCGAAGTATCAAATTCAATGTAGGGTTCAAATTATTATTTGATCACTACAGATTTAATGAGTTCCAAAGTTTAATACCCCGCACAAAAAAAGATGTCTCACGTGCTTTAGTTTTGCAATTTGTAGGAAGACTGATACTAGATGTACGAGTCGATCTAAAAAATTGAAACAAATTGAAGAGATACATGGGATTTCTATAACAAATTAATTTATAAAGGAAAATAACTGTTATGAACTCTAAATAATGATATAAATCACACCCCAATATTAAACGAGTATAAATTTAAATTGAATCAGCTCTCTTTTTGTTGTATATATACCGAGCACAAGAATTAAAAGCGATATTTAATTTTCTGAACGAGGACTTAGAGCAACCAGAAAAATAGGGGTTCAGTAGGTCAAATACGGAATAACTAATGACCGTATTAATTTCAGATTTCATGAGGCCATAGCGTCCTTAACGTAGCATATATTCTACCACATAATTGGGTTACATGATCATCCCAACTAAGTTTGTTATTCATCAATAACCCCACGTTCCTAACCGTATCCACAATCTCAATATTCGCATTGCCAATTTTGATATTATAATGCCGAAGGTTGGATAACATTCCTTTATTACTAGTTACGAACATGGCTTTTGATTTTAAGGGGTTGATTTTAATATGATTGTTATTGCTCCAAATTAAAATTCTTTCAAGTATATCGGTTATTATCAGCACGCAAGCATCCATATCTGTAGCTACTGCTGAGTCATAGATTTGCAAATCATCTGCAAAAATATGAAACTTTACCGGAGCTACGCTGTCTCTGATATCATTTATAAACATCATAAATAACAAAGGGGCCAAGATTGAACCCTGAGGAACACCGGAAGTCAATAAACTCTCGTTGGAAAATTTTTCATTCAATTTGACAATTTGGTACCTATCCGATAGGTATGCAGCCAGAAGCTTCACCGCAGAATGGGAAAAATTAAAGTTTGAGCGCAACTTATGGAGCAAACATTTATGGTTAACACTGTCAAAAGCTTTAGAAAAATCTAGAAGCACAAGCAAAGGCACTTTACGTTTGCAACAGATGAACTCAAATCATCTATAATTTTGATTAATGCAGAAGTTGTACTCTGTCTTTCTCGAAACCCGGACTGTAGATCATCAATTAAGCCAAAACTAGAAATATGATTCATCATCTGATACTTCATAATTTTTTCAATTACCTTAGATAAGCAAGGAAGTATACTGATTGGTCGAAAGTCTTGTATAGTTTCAGGCCTAGGTACCTTCCCAACAGGGGTTATATGTGCTGTATATCTTTCACCCCGTCGGAAAAACAGATTTAGTCAAAGCAGTGTTAATTATGTTTGTTAAAACAGTGCTTATTGACGGTAGTAAAAGTCGAATGAAACCTATAGGGATACCATCAGAACATTGAGCTTCAGATTGACCTTATCAGTTGACAAAATAGCAGAATTCATAAGAAATTGATTTTGCACAGCTACCTGGGAGCATTTTGCAAAATGATTTGAGAACTCTGTAACTGAAATTCCGCCATAAAACCCTATTGGGTAGGTCCAAATTAAAAATATTACTTTTAAAATACTGGAGCTTCTTTGCTTTAATCATCTCATTAACTTTATTCCTGTACTTCATATAATGACTAAATGTAGTAGGATTTTTATTTGCTCTCCAGGTTCCATGAAGAAGATATCTAATATTCCGAAGGTACAGTTTGGAGTGATTTAATGAGAAAGACTAGCACGGTGACTCCAAACAAATTTTTCTTATGGGTGCAAACTCATTGAGAAGTTGAGACACTAGTGCATTGAAATGCTCCAATTGATTATTAACATCCGCGATGAGAGAAATTACTCCCCAATCAAGCGAATTTGCTGCTATAAGCAAAGCATTTTGATCTACGTTATGCAATGATCGGCAATATCTAAAGGCGTCCTTGTCATAAATATTTATATCAAAATTATACGAGCCAATAATCATATCATGGGTTGTAAATAGTCCAGGAACTGAAATTTGAGTAAAAAAATTCAATTTAGATCGCTTATTCAATAGCAACAGATCAAGACAAGTCATACTGCTATCCACAAAGTTAGTATGGCAATATCATGCAATTTCTAGGTCCAGTGAGAAAATAAAATCCCTGAATGTACACAGTGTTTGAAATCACCTAGAATAAGAATATCGCCATATTTGCCGGCTGAGTCTGTCAAAAACTTCCTCAGTCTATTTACAAATTTAATACATGGAGGACGATAAACAACAGCAACTAAAACTTTCTCATTTAGGGTATTACACATTTCAATGAAGATGAAATCAAACGAAGAGTCAAGAGTATTTTTTTTGATTAATTTGTAGCTCAACTTTATTTTAATGTAGAGGGCTACTCCTCCGCCACGTCTATTGAAGTCATCAACTCGATCCTTCCGAATGATGTTATAGCCATCTAAATTTACCTGAATATCAAAGTGTCTCTCTTTGAGCCACGTCTCAGAAATAGCAATTAAATGCAGAGGCAAACCTTTAACAATAGGGGGAAATTTTGTAAAATTAGAAACTAGACTACCAGGGTTGAAATGTGCAAAATTAAAGCCACCACTTAATCTTAGCACTATTCTTAATTATATTATATCAATACCATTGCCAGTTTAGGTATCTTATAATAACCTACAGGTAAATTGTGTTGAATTAAAATACGGCCATTACCCTCAAAACCAAAAACGTTACATAATTTTAAGGTTTTGCAAACTTTAAGATATCTCTGAAAGTAGAAATTTTTGTTTAAAGTGGATTCAAACCTGATTAAAATAGCGGCAGTGCCATTGTTCGTGGGTTTTAATCGAAAGATTTCGACTTCCGGTAATAACAACAGCTTATGGTCATTAACGTGATTCTTATACTGTACGTAATCAAAATTCGTTGACAGGTCAGCAAATATTTTGTGCTGATTTTCAGCATCCTCTCTAGGGACTCCGTTAACGATAAGTTCATATTCTCTCCTAATAGAATAAATGTCAGCTGATAATTCAATATCCAACTTGCTAAGTTTACTTTCAACAACAGTTAACTTCGTGCTGAAATTTGATGAAGACATCGTGATTTGTTTGGAAAGGTCAGTTTTAACTGCGCCAATTTGATGACTAAGTGTAGCCCTTTTTTAAATCATCAAGAGATACCACTTTATTAGTATCGATGACGTCACTTAAACAACACATTATTTTAATTAGAATAAGTGAAAAACACTATTCTTTAGATTTTATATGGCCTTCACAGAGATTGAGAACAAAAAATAATGTCACTGATCAATTTTAACAGTTCACTTAAGGCTTTTATGTACACACTGTGTGTAATAAAAAGACTCAGAGTTTTTTCGCACGAATATAAAATGAAAGTTTAAACATCAAATATTAATTTAAATAGAAATTGAGAATCACATCATTTAGGCACCATGATTAGTATAAATTAAATTTACAAAAATATTTCCATCACAATCAGACATCAAAACACGATGGGCGGCACACACAATTAAATGTACAGTTCAGGAATATTTAAACGTGTTATCTACCATATAAATCGCACAATAGAGGCACTTTAACCATAATAAAATGCGGTTAAAAAATAAAATTTAACAATTTTATTTTCGAGTCCGCAAACAAGACTTGTTACTCGTTCGACATTTCAATCAAGACTTTTAGAAGAAAATGGGAGAAAAAGTGACAGAAGTATACCGGAGTGAAGTTGGTAACGTTAATTTTAAGTGTAGTTTGCCACTAAAAATAGTGTAAGAAATAAGTGGTAGAAAAAGTGTTAAAAAAAGTTACTAACGTTAAAAAATGTAGCTCCACAAAAAAGCGTTAAATGGAAAATTAATAAAACATTATTTTCTCGTATTTCGATTTAAAATTAATAATGCAAAAAGGTTATACAAAATTGTCAATACTAACCAAATTTGGAATTAATCAAAACGTTATACATATGTTATATCAATTAATTAAATAAACCAATAAAAAGTTTTGAATACTAAAATGAGGGCGAAAGTGCCGCATTAAATCAAATAACACAAATTAAATAGATATGCTTTTATGTAGGCGCTATATTCTATGGATTGAGAATTTAATAAGCTGGTTAGAATATGACGGGTTGGGCTCGAATGATGGGACGGGGTCGAATGGCAAATTCTCAAAGGAGAACTAATTTTCCCAAAAATGATTTGAAAGCGGTACTACCTTGAATGGTGGATTTATGTACACGATATAAAAATAATAAGTCAAATGTATTAAAAAGATCTTGTACCTATTCAGGTAAAGCGGAAATAATATCTAAGGTAGGTTTACCTCTAAATCCCCGGTTATATTACAACTCTTTCAAGACGAGTTGAAGAAATATTTCATTGAACACTGAATCGGTTTTCGTATTTTGAACGTGTTAAACGTGTTTGTAACGCAAGCCTGCCGAATTGGGAAACGTGGGTTGTCTTCGAAATACTCTAATAATATTATACAGTTTCATCATTACCACAGTCGTTTTGGCTTCAATCGGTTCACTATTACCGCAACCACTCACATTTTTGGCGCACTTTGAAATTTCTAAATGCACTGACTAAAGCAAACAGCAAACTGAATCATGAACACAATTAGAGTTGAGATGCAAGTGCTTCAAAGAATTTAGATCGGTTTCCATTGTTGCGATATTTAGTTTGTAGGTTTTTGTTTGATCAGTTCAAGGTAATTTTGTCATTGTGGCCGCCGATGATATAAACGTCGCATTATAGCTTGTGTTTCTTTGTCAGTCTTGAACCAATAATTAAACCTCATAAATGCATTGCAACTTAAGAAAAAGAGAGGAGTTACCAAAACAATATCTAAATCTAATTCATGCAATTCATTCAAATCAGTTTATATACTTATTTATTTGTTTGTCTTAAATAAATCGATTATAAATTTCAGGTATACACAAAAATTCAAATACCATCAAATTTATACAATAAACAACAAAACAAAAAAAAGAACAACAGAAGTTACAAAAAAATCGTTCAGTTAATTCGATTTACTTATTTCAGTCCATTCATTGAATTTCATTAAATTAATTCATATCATTCAATTTATTCCATTCGTTTATTTTAATTATTCATTCATCTAATTTCAATTACCTCATTTATATTAATGTAAATTGTGGTATAGTCCAGTCACCAGAAACTGGATTAAATTCTCTTACAATTTTCGGAAATGTTAACTTCAAATAAATTAAAAATATTGAAAACCTGTCTTTATGGCGTGTTAAATAATTGTTCGTAAAAACTAATATACTTCTACGTATTATCTGTAAAACACATTAAAATGATCTTTGGATCGGTTGCATATTAGAAATTTTACACGAATTAATTAATTAATTGATATTAGAGCAAAAAAATTGTTAATTATTAAGATATGATTTCTATCGTGGTTTGTTTTATAATTGTTTATACAGAAATTTATTTTACTCCTGGTATTCGTGTTGATAAATGTCTAAGTATGTAAGTCCGAAGTTCAACTTTATTAAATTTCTCTTGATTTTAAAAATTACCGCTCCCTTAAGAACGAACAAATATGAAGAAACATTGCTTTTAACATTATCTATGTGGCCACTCAAGTTAAGCTTGCTGTAGATTAAAAGCAGGCCCGGTGTGTTGTCCTGCGAGGCCGTGTGCAATAAATTGGCGAGGCTGTGGTTGTTAATTATTTAAAAAAATCAATTAAACTTTAAAGTATTTGTGTAAAGTAATATATGTACAAGTAAAATTTTAACTTTTTATTAATAAGGAATGCGGCCATTTTTTAACTTTATATTTAATTTTAAATGCTTTTTTGATGATAAAAAAATTAATTTGATAAGGGAAACACTTGCCCTTTAATAATATTAACTAGGTCGAAGTAGCCCGAATTTTTTACTAAATTTATTGTTATGTAGTAAGCGTAAATTTAAAATGACACTGCATTTTGTTTGGTTATTTGAAGTTTTAATTTTGTTGAGTAAAATAATCATAATCTCGCTATCCACTTAATCGCATTACATCTAGTGTTCATTTTTCATTATTAACTAGTGGTCAATAATAAAATATTATTAACCATTAGCCGAGATATTTTGTTTCTCAGGCTACTAAAACACATGATAATGATGCCTTCTACGACTAGTAGTGGAAAAAATATTTTTTCCACTACTAGTCGTAGAAGGCATCATTATCATGAGCGCAGAAAATTTTGAATAAGCTTTAATTTTGAAAAAGATCTTTCAGCTGATGCCACTGTTACCGGTTTTGTTAACAGTATTTTTAGTACAATTATCAAATTTCGATTCATGTCATATAAATTATTAGAAAGTATATAACTTAGAACTTCTAAACAAGTATACTTCTCTGGAACAATGTTTCTAAAGAACAATAATTCTTGCATTAAATCTTCAGGATCAAAATCTCCTTCGAGTGCAGAATGTAAGTTCTTGCAATTATTAGAAACATCAGATTCATCCATATTTTTTAATTTGTCGATATTATATAAAACTCCAAATATATTTTTATGTTTTTCATAAGATTTCAAATCGTTTCCTAAATGGTACAATGGCAGAATCAACAATTCTCAAAAAAATAATCGGTTCTAAAATTTTCATTGGCATCGTCGACTGCATTATCAGCTGCTTCATAATTAAATAATGGGTGAATTTTCTTATGTCGCATGATTTTAAATTTTGCTTCAATATTTAACTGTACTGCTATCTCATTTGCTTTAGCCAAAGACTGAGTAAAACCGGAATCTCTATATTCTTCGAGAAACGACAATAATTCTTTTTAATGTCTCGAAACCGACTTTACTCAACAAATCGTATCAAATAAGGCCTTTGAGTTCTCCTTTATAATATGAGTTTGCACTCCATTATAAATTCCGCTCATATTGGCCCCACTGATAAAACCTTGCCCCCGGCAATCTGACAAATTCATGCTTTCATCTTGTAGAATGCTTATAATTTTGGTAGACGTTCTTTTAAACCAGGATCAAACTTAGCTATAAGCTCAAAGAGCCCAAGGAAGTTTCCATTATTTTGAGTAAACAACACATCAGAATTTCCTCTAAAATCTAAATTATGTTCAGCTAAATACAAGATAGCTGCAATAATATGCTCAAAAATGTGTTTCCATTTTTGAGATTCAATCATTAAATGTGTTTGAAGTTCATGGTCGATGGAATTACCAGATTTTAATAATTTTTCTGCATTTAGCCAGGTCTGCAATGCTGCTAAATGGTTCGCTTCACTATCACCTAAATGAAAACACCAAATTTTATTCGTAGTTTGGGAATAAATTAACCATCGCCGAAACTGTTTTTCTCGATTTGTTAGTTTTCTGTTATAATAATTATTCGTGAAACTTCGACCGATCGAATTCTTTGGAAATTTAAAATCTTTAAGTTGAGTAGGACCACGTCGAATTAAAGCATTTTTAATTTCATGTAACAAAAGAGCAGGCCATGTACCCGGATCCTCAAATTCAAATTTACAGTTCAATTCTGACGATAAGACTCTTAAGACTGTCTTAGCTAAGACCCAGTTTGTAAATTATTTTATTTAAGACGAAAGTCTTAATTGGTATTCTGGCGGTGATAGTCTTAATATTATGTACTAAAAACTCTCCAAAAATTGTGTAGAGCTGTCAAATGCTATTTTTTCTCTTTTTTCTAAAATTTTCTGAAATTTTTGAGATATATTTGCGTTTGCTTTTGCTTTTCTTTTCTTAAATAGCATTTTTATTTATTTAACTAGAACAAATTTATTAAAATTTCATCCTGTATATTTATAAATCCAATTTTCATTCCAATTTGATTTCCGCCCATTTTGTTTTTTTTGTACGTCTGTATTCTGTTTGTACACTGCAATTTCTTTCATATAAAAAATATTTTTTTTTACTATTAATTCCAATAAATTCAATTTTATAAATTTAAATTATATGTACTTATTGAAATTTTGAAAAAATGAAAAAATTTTGAAATAAAGAAATTTAAATAAAAAATTGTATAACAATAAATAATAATTTTAATTATGTACATATTAAAAATTAAACCCATCCAACATTTCATTGCTCTTTTCTCTCTATACGAGAAATTATAAATTATGACGCTTAAGACCATCAAATGTGTCGATGCTACATAAGACCGTGTTTTAAGATCAATGACTGCTATCGGTAGTAAAATAAAATAAAAGTCTTACATAAGACGATTTTTTAGTCTGTGACTGTGCGTCAAAATAGGCATGTTAGTTTGTTCTTCGATTATATTAATTTGTAGAATATTATATCATTGTATAACACTACAAGGTTGTCCACCAACTTCAAGATCATCTATTTGATCAGCAGCTGTCATTTGATCATCGATTAGCCCATCACTTGCAGTTTGATTATCGAACGAACATTCTTCTTGCACATCATCTGTGTCATTTAAATAGTGTGGTGGTATTTCTACGTTTTCAAATTCTGATTCATCATATTCTTGCACTTTATTAGAACCTGCTGCGTCAGTTACATTTGCTTTCTGTTTCTTCGGACAATCACTTGTTGTGGATGAATGTCTCTCTTTGATTATTGGAAGTTTTCGTGACATATTGGAGCAAGCTATTCTTTTGACTAATTAAAAATTGTCATTGTTTTCGCCTTTTTAGCAAATTTTTCATAACCACCCATGAACTTCCTCCATGTTAAAAATATAACTACGCGCAAGGCGTTATTTAGCGCGAGGCCGTGTTTATCCTCTTTGAAGCGCGAACAAACGCAACTTATTTATCTAATAATTAAATTTCAACTAATTATTAATATCATGATTTGATTACATGAAAATTTTCATTACATTAAACTATCGCACAATCATCAGCATAAAGCTATATTTCACCAGAGATATTCAAATATAATAGGTCATCAACATAGACAATATATTACAAGGGCCCAAAATTTAACCATGTGGTAAAACTTTTTTCATTCTTACAATATTTGGATTTATACCATCGTTTGAAACTAATTCATTCCTATCACTAAAATTGTAGTTTAATCTTAGTTTTCTGCTAAATGTAATGAAGTTAACTTTCTTAATAGGATTTCGTGGTCCTCACAATTTGGTGTGGTCCCTCTACGCTTTGCGTAGATCCAAGTAAACGGTTTTATTGTCTAAGCCTTAGATATGGCCGATTATGGCTACCTTTTCAAAATGTAGGCGCTGAAACACCGGTAACCGGATATGATTCAAACATGAAACATTTTTTTACTTGTTGTTGTAATTGTTACGCCTCTTTTAATACTAATGCCTCTTTTAATTTTAATGAAATTCGATGTGTACGATGGAATTGGCATCATAAAATGATTGTAAGATGAAGATCTGGAATATGATCAATTAGGATGGATCAATCAAGATGAAGTTCAATTAGCAAATTGCCTCGCCAAACCTTTACTTTAATCTTTGGGTTATGCTTCTAGAGTATGCTTGCTGTCAGAGCGGCAAGATCTGCTGTGTGTAACCTGTGTCCGGCTCAATATGCACTTTGTACTTTTTATGTTTTAAAATTGCGACCAGTTTGTTTCTACAAAAACAGAATGATGGATTCTCACCACTTCTCTACAATTTTGTAGTAGATTATTATAATTTGATTTAAAAAAAAATCAAGTTTCCTTAACTAAAATCGTACAATGAAAATACATTCAAATGAAAACAATGGTTTACCATGCTTAGTTTCATTTTATTAGAAACAAAAATCTAATTCAATTTTGTGCAGGTGGAAAGTTAACATTTAGGTAGCTTCACGCAATAAATACATGTGGTTTTAATAACACTTTACTTATAACACGCTGTAGGGGGCGAGTAGCAGGCACAGCAGAGACCCAACGATTTCAACAACAACGTCAAGCAACACTACCTACAGTTAGTACAAATTTGGGTGACTGCATGGGAACATGATGATGGAACAAAATCTCGCCCCCCTCTCACAACCGCCGATGGAAAAAATGGTGGAGGTGAATAATAATAGTTGTTTACAGCTTTTCAGAAAAAAGAGTTTGCGGTACCAGGAGATTTGTGTTGTCAATTGTGTCTTCTTACAGGTTGGAGCAGTAGATGGATGAACTTTAAATTATATTGTCTTGTGCTAAATAAATTACTAAAAAATATTATTACTAATAAATTTTACTAACTATCAACTACTTAGGTGTCTGGAACCGGGTTGAGTTTTTGTTGCTAACATTCCTTTCCCACATCCCTCGATCTTGTTTATATGTAAAAAGGTGTACGACGGCGGCCTGGCGGCGGCCTGGCCAGGGGCAGATATCACAACTATTACACTTATGTGGTTATCGATGTGGCGCCTTTCTTTACGGGGTGTGAATATTGCTATGGGCTTCATGAGAATGGTGTCGTGTTGTGTAACATGGGTGTAGTAGTGGTGTGGTATTCGCAATTATAATACGGAAGACTTGCTTTTAATGCTTGATCGTACATCTCAATGTACATCTCAATCAATCAATCAATCAATCACTTTACTTAGAACACGCTGTATAATATGCAAGAAGCACAATGCCAGGAAATAAACCTGGAAAACTCGAAAATCTAAATTCGAAAATCTTGTGTTTCTTGCATAAACGCTGTATGTGATGAAGTATAGTGTTTCTAAAAAACCACATGTATTACAATCAAGCTGCACAAATATTTACTTTCCACCGGCACTAAAATGAAATTGATTTTTTTCTAATAAAATGAAATTAAGCATTGTTTAACACCATTGTTTTTAAATTAAATTTATTTTATTTTGTTTTATAATTGTATTTGTATGACAGTACAATTGTACTATTTTCATTAGAAAAATTTGTTTTTTTTAAATCAAGCTATAATAATCTACTCCAAAGTTATACAAATATGACGAGAATCAATCATTCTGCTTCTGGAGAAACAAAGTTGTCGAAATTTTAAAACACAAAAGGTATAAATTACCTACCCAGCCGGATACGGCTAAAACACAGTCGACCTTGCCACTCTGAACGCTCAGAACTTCATCTAACAATCATTTTAGGATGGTAATTCGATCTCACGAGTTTCTTTCTAATTGGTCATACTCCAGAACTTCATCTAACAATCATTTTAGAATACCTTTTCGATGATCGGTTAAGACATAAACAAAGGTTAAGACATAATAATCAATTTAGAATGCCACATTTAGTAAGTATCGTAATCAAATGTATGCTCCTGGCTTGGCACAACAAATAACCCATACCGCAATGTAAACCCATGTTAGTACCCTAAATTCGCTTTATTTTCATATAAAACAAATGAATGTACTATCCAGCCGAAATAAGTAATATTTTTATACAGCCGGTAAAAGGTTAGATAAAGGTTAAAAAATCCAAAACCATTAACATAAAGTTACTAGGAAACTAAACAAGAAGCGTTATTTTCTATTTACCTAGCATAATGTTTTTTTATTTATTTGTTGCAAGCAATCACACATTTTGTTTGTATGTACTACTTACTCACACATAAAAATTGTGAACAGAAAAAAATTAACACAAACAAAAGTAGCTAGTGAGAAATACGTACATATTTATGTTCGATTTGTTTTTTTGTGTTCTTTATAAAGCAAATTCAATTCATGGCTGTTCTCCACTTATCTATTTTTCTCTTGACAAAAAATAAATGACAAACGACTCATAACATTTTGTGTACAACCATTGAGGAAGGACTTTAAATAGAGAGAGATTTTGTATGGCTAAACTATGCAAGGAAAAATAATTTCTGTTTCGTTTGGAGATTTTAGTTGTGATATTATGAAAGGAATATATAAATTTTAATTGCCTCTTTCTATTTCTCATGTTTCCTATCCCCATTTTATTATAAATGAACACAATGGAAAATTGAAAGGCGGTGCTTAATATTTCATTCTTTCTTCTTTGTATATGTAACAAACAAAAAATCGAACGCAAATGCTAGATCAATACCAACAAAAATGTTCAAAGCATTACGAAAATTTTAATGCCTTAAAAAAATTCGAAAAAAGGAAGATAACAACAAACACAATAATATTTTGTAAACAATGATTTTGGGTTAATATGTATTTTTTTTTATTATATGTAGCATGTCGTTATTTTTAGACTAGAAAGGAAAGAGGAAAACAGTTGATTTCAATGTCATCGTTTATAAATCGTATATGTATTGTTTTAGTGTTGGTTAGATACATATATTTAAACCAAACCAAAAAACAGATCAAAAATATACATTCCGTTGCAACTTCGTGAATGTATTTTCGTTTTTTTCTTTTTTAAAACTTCACGTATTGTATTCTACTTTTCATAAAAACATTACAAATACTCGGGAATATTTTTTGAATTTCATTATACTGAAGTTCTTATTTGAGCTTCTCGTTTTCATTTTTTTTAAATACAGTATTTCGTTTTTTCTATTTTTGTGTTTCGTTTTGCATTATATGTACATGTATTATGAACGAAGACCAAAATTTAAATACTTTACAGAATGAATTAACAATCCACATATTCAAAAAATTTTGTATTATGATTTTACTTATTCGCAACGTGATGAGTTTGGAATTTTTCAATTCATGAATTTCAAAATCCTAAGCACTGTATTTCAAAGATCGAATATTCAGTATAATAAACGTACGAAGAATGCAGTGAAGCTAAAATAAAAGTACGAACTCCATCGTTATCTTAGTCATTTATATTTTTATAATATTTACGTGCGTATGTACATATTTTGGGGTAAGGTGGGTTAAATGGCCATGGTGATAGTTAAATGACTCTGTTCATTTATCTTCGCTCCCAAAACCATCTAATGTACAATACATATTAATTTGTCTTTACTGCCAGAACTTTAAATATGGCCGAGAATAATGAATTTCATGGTAATCGGTTAAGGAATAGGCAAGTCAAATAATGAAATTCATGAATCTAAATATTCCAAATTCATCACGTTGCGAATAAGTAAAATCATAATACAAAAATTTTTGAATATGTGGATTGTTAATTCGTTTTGTAAAGTATTTAAATTTTGTTCTTTGTTCATAATAGATGTATAATGCAAATCGAAATAGAAGAATAGAAAAAACGAAATACTGTATTTAAAAATAATAAAAACGCGAAGCTCAAATAACATTTAGTATAGTGAAATTCAAAATTCGTCACGTTGCGAATAGGTATATTCATAATATAAAGTTTTTTGTATTTTGTGTTTTTTTCAATTTCGTTATACGAATATTCGTCCATTTTTGAATATAAGGATTATTAATACATTCTGTATAGTATTTAAATTCGTTCTCTGCCAAAAAATACAATCAATGATGACACCAAATTATCTTAATTACTCGTACCATTAAGAAACAAAAAGAAATAAAAAATTCGAGGCGGCTAAAATAACAACTAAAAAACTACCGAATAAAAACCGTACTCGTATATACATATGAATTTCTTCTGCTTTTTTGTTTATTTTAGATTTTATCCGTATTGGAGGGCAACATTTTTTTCCGTTTTAATATTTTTTCTATGGATTGTGTTAACCCAGTGAATGCCATTTATGTAATGTGCAAGTTAGTTTAAAATTGCGCTGGCAAGTTAGCTGTTAACGTGGTAATAAAAAGATTATAAAAAATCGGTTTCACTGAAATATTATGATTACTTTGTAAGAAAAATTATTTTACCACGGTAGTTTCTATCTAATGTGATGTTCTATTTTGACCCAACACTTTTCGCAGAAAATCATGGGAAATACGCATTTTATTTTTGCAATAATTCTTTATTAAAATTAACACAAAAGAAATCCAACACTCATTTCGAAAGTAATAACAAATAAAACTAAATATGTTTTCTTTTAACAAAAGTTAAAATTGTATTGTTAGTTATACAGTTAAAATTCTAAGCTTTTTGGAAGTTTGGGTAGATGCTTGGTGCCTAGGTTTATTTTTTAATTTTTGAAATTCACCTTTTACTAAAGACCATTTTGAATTTTTTCTGATCAACACAAGAATAAAAAAGTGTATTATAATTTTAAAATGGTCATAACAAGGCCCTTCATCTTTTAAAGGCAAAAATCCTGGAAAATCCCGAGCCAAATGTATGAATACTCATACATTTTTCCGAAATGTTTGCTACGATATTTGGCAAATGACAGTTTTTTCTAAACATTTGCTCAAATACAGCTACTAAAACATATGCTACTTCACCATACTCCGTCTGCGGTGCTTTAAGTGACCCAAAGTTTGACGATTTATTAAAATTTTTTTCTGTTATAAATGTTTCACTCGTTGATGTTATGTTGTCATTTTGTTTTAATAATTTTTGACTACATTCATTGCAGTTTACTTTTTTTCAAAATTCGTGCTCTGGAAACAAATATGTTATTGCATATTTTTGGTTGCCCTAATTATTACTTTTTTTTTTATTTAACAAATTTGTTTATCAATTTGATTTTTCCTCCAATCTAAAAATTATAATTATTGCATTCGAAATCGCAAACGTAATTTAAACTCCATCAGATGAAGAGAAAAAAGGAAACAAAAACATAAGCAGTAAAATAAACAAAACACAAAAGGTGAATGACCGTTCTGTGACACAAAATAAAATACATTAGTATAATTTTTCATCTACATTTTTATGTGCACGTGTATTATCAACCAATCCCACTACATGGCATTGTATTATCAACCTAACTTTATTACGATCATTTATTTCTTACTTTTCCCAAACAAACAGATTCGGATAAAAGAAAAAAGGACGAAAGATGCAAATCGAAATTAAGTTATATACATATTTACAAGTGTTGTGTCAGTATGTATGTTTCATTTCGCTTATTTAACCTTTGTTTGGCACGATTATAAAACTACTTCTCGTCAACGCTTACAAATCGGGAAGTGGAACAATTTTATCACGAGTTTTCCATAAAAGGAGGTAAATTCGAATAATATAAATATGATATCATAATTTAAATGTCGTTTTAATTTATTATAAAAAAAAACTTCATTCTAGTTTTAAAAAAAATCAAATTTAGGATGTGTCGTGTTAACAAAAGGGTTAAAAAATACACACGCTGAATCGACTCTTTATTTTGTTTTTTATTTTTTGTTTTACTTATACAAAACCAAAATACATATAGGTGAAATGATAAAAATTATTAGGACAAAACCAACAAAAATGCTTGTAAAAATGTATAAACATTTTTGTTGGTTTTGGTAAGGGGTGTGGTTTCCAGTATTTGTATTTCGTAAATATTTCATTTATTTTAAAAACATTTCGTTCTGTTTCTTTAAAACATGAATGATAGAAGGAGAGGCATATAGAAATTATCCTCGTCTCATAAAATCACAAAAACCGAACTTAAAATATTTGAAATTATTTTATTTGGGTATATTTCCCTCATACAAAATATGCTTCTATAGTAGTTATTCTATGGTACAACCATTGAGGAAGGACTTTAAATAGAGAGAGATTTTGTATGGCTAAACTATGCAAGGAAAAATAATTTCTGTTTCGTTTGGAGATTTTAGTTGTGATATTATGAAAGGAATATATAAATTTTAATTGCCTCTTTCTATTTCTCATGTTTCCTATCCCCATTTTATTATAAATGAACACAATGGAAAATTGAAAGGCGGTGCTTAATATTTCATTCTTTCTTCTTTGTATATGTAACAAACAAAAAATCGAACGCAAATGCTAGATCAATACCAACAAAAATGTTCAAAGCATTACGAAAATTTTAATGCCTTAAAAAAATTCGAAAAAAGGAAGATAACAACAAACACAATAATATTTTGTAAACAATGATTTTGGGTTAATATGTATTTTTTTTTATTATATGTAGCATGTCGTTATTTTTAGACTAGAAAGGAAAGAGGAAAACAGTTGATTTCAATGTCATCGTTTATAAATCGTATATGTATTGTTTTAGTGTTGGTTAGATACATATATTTAAACCAAACCAAAAAACAGATCAAAAATATACATTCCGTTGCAACTTCGTGAATGTATTTTCGTTTTTTTCTTTTTTAAAACTTCACGTATTGTATTCTACTTTTCATAAAAACATTACAAATACTCGGGAATATTTTTTGAATTTCATTATACTGAAGTTCTTATTTGAGCTTCTCGTTTTCATTTTTTTTAAATACAGTATTTCGTTTTTTCTATTTTTGTGTTTCGTTTTGCATTATATGTACATGTATTATGAACGAAGACCAAAATTTAAATACTTTACAGAATGAATTAACAATCCACATATTCAAAAAATTTTGTATTATGATTTTACTTATTCGCAACGTGATGAGTTTGGAATTTTTCAATTCATGAATTTCAAAATCCTAAGCACTGTATTTCAAAGATCGAATATTCAGTATAATAAACGTACGAAGAATGCAGTGAAGCTAAAATAAAAGTACGAACTCCATCGTTATCTTAGTCATTTATATTTTTATAATATTTACGTGCGTATGTACATATTTTGGGGTAAGGTGGGTTAAATGGCCATGGTGATAGTTAAATGACTCTGTTCATTTATCTTCGCTCCCAAAACCATCTAATGTACAATACATATTAATTTGTCTTTACTGCCAGAACTTTAAATATGGCCGAGAATAATGAATTTCATGGTAATCGGTTAAGGAATAGGCAAGTCAAATAATGAAATTCATGAATCTAAATATTCCAAATTCATCACGTTGCGAATAAGTAAAATCATAATACAAAAATTTTTGAATATGTGGATTGTTAATTCGTTTTGTAAAGTATTTAAATTTTGTTCTTTGTTCATAATAGATGTATAATGCAAATCGAAATAGAAGAATAGAAAAAACGAAATACTGTATTTAAAAATAATAAAAACGCGAAGCTCAAATAACATTTAGTATAGTGAAATTCAAAATTCGTCACGTTGCGAATAGGTATATTCATAATATAAAGTTTTTTGTATTTTGTGTTTTTTTCAATTTCGTTATACGAATATTCGTCCATTTTTGAATATAAGGATTATTAATACATTCTGTATAGTATTTAAATTCGTTCTCTGCCAAAAAATACAATCAATGATGACACCAAATTATCTTAATTACTCGTACCATTAAGAAACAAAAAGAAATAAAAAATTCGAGGCGGCTAAAATAACAACTAAAAAACTACCGAATAAAAACCGTACTCGTATATACATATGAATTTCTTCTGCTTTTTTGTTTATTTTAGATTTTATCCGTATTGGAGGGCAACATTTTTTTCCGTTTTAATATTTTTTCTATGGATTGTGTTAACCCAGTGAATGCCATTTATGTAATGTGCAAGTTAGTTTAAAATTGCGCTGGCAAGTTAGCTGTTAACGTGGTAATAAAAAGATTATAAAAAATCGGTTTCACTGAAATATTATGATTACTTTGTAAGAAAAATTATTTTACCACGGTAGTTTCTATCTAATGTGATGTTCTATTTTGACCCAACACTTTTCGCAGAAAATCATGGGAAATACGCATTTTATTTTTGCAATAATTCTTTATTAAAATTAACACAAAAGAAATCCAACACTCATTTCGAAAGTAATAACAAATAAAACTAAATATGTTTTCTTTTAACAAAAGTTAAAATTGTATTGTTAGTTATACAGTTAAAATTCTAAGCTTTTTGGAAGTTTGGGTAGATGCTTGGTGCCTAGGTTTATTTTTTAATTTTTGAAATTCACCTTTTACTAAAGACCATTTTGAATTTTTTCTGATCAACACAAGAATAAAAAAGTGTATTATAATTTTAAAATGGTCATAACAAGGCCCTTCATCTTTTAAAGGCAAAAATCCTGGAAAATCCCGAGCCAAATGTATGAATACTCATACATTTTTCCGAAATGTTTGCTACGATATTTGGCAAATGACAGTTTTTTCTAAACATTTGCTCAAATACAGCTACTAAAACATATGCTACTTCACCATACTCCGTCTGCGGTGCTTTAAGTGACCCAAAGTTTGACGATTTATTAAAATTTTTTTCTGTTATAAATGTTTCACTCGTTGATGTTATGTTGTCATTTTGTTTTAATAATTTTTGACTACATTCATTGCAGTTTACTTTTTTTCAAAATTCGTGCTCTGGAAACAAATATGTTATTGCATATTTTTGGTTGCCCTAATTATTACTTTTTTTTTTATTTAACAAATTTGTTTATCAATTTGATTTTTCCTCCAATCTAAAAATTATAATTATTGCATTCGAAATCGCAAACGTAATTTAAACTCCATCAGATGAAGAGAAAAAAGGAAACAAAAACATAAGCAGTAAAATAAACAAAACACAAAAGGTGAATGACCGTTCTGTGACACAAAATAAAATACATTAGTATAATTTTTCATCTACATTTTTATGTGCACGTGTATTATCAACCAATCCCACTACATGGCATTGTATTATCAACCTAACTTTATTACGATCATTTATTTCTTACTTTTCCCAAACAAACAGATTCGGATAAAAGAAAAAAGGACGAAAGATGCAAATCGAAATTAAGTTATATACATATTTACAAGTGTTGTGTCAGTATGTATGTTTCATTTCGCTTATTTAACCTTTGTTTGGCACGATTATAAAACTACTTCTCGTCAACGCTTACAAATCGGGAAGTGGAACAATTTTATCACGAGTTTTCCATAAAAGGAGGTAAATTCGAATAATATAAATATGATATCATAATTTAAATGTCGTTTTAATTTATTATAAAAAAAAACTTCATTCTAGTTTTAAAAAAAATCAAATTTAGGATGTGTCGTGTTAACAAAAGGGTTAAAAAATACACACGCTGAATCGACTCTTTATTTTGTTTTTTATTTTTTGTTTTACTTATACAAAACCAAAATACATATAGGTGAAATGATAAAAATTATTAGGACAAAACCAACAAAAATGCTTGTAAAAATGTATAAACATTTTTGTTGGTTTTGGTAAGGGGTGTGGTTTCCAGTATTTGTATTTCGTAAATATTTCATTTATTTTAAAAACATTTCGTTCTGTTTCTTTAAAACATGAATGATAGAAGGAGAGGCATATAGAAATTATCCTCGTCTCATAAAATCACAAAAACCGAACTTAAAATATTTGAAATTATTTTATTTGGGTATATTTCCCTCATACAAAATATGCTTCTATAGTAGTTATTCTATGGTACAACCATTGAGGAAGGACTTTAAATAGAGAGAGATTTTGTATGGCTAAACTATGCAAGGAAAAATAATTTCTGTTTCGTTTGGAGATTTTAGTTGTGATATTATGAAAGGAATATATAAATTTTAATTGCCTCTTTCTATTTCTCATGTTTCCTATCCCCATTTTATTATAAATGAACACAATGGAAAATTGAAAGGCGGTGCTTAATATTTCATTCTTTCTTCTTTGTATATGTAACAAACAAAAAATCGAACGCAAATGCTAGATCAATACCAACAAAAATGTTCAAAGCATTACGAAAATTTTAATGCCTTAAAAAAATTCGAAAAAAGGAAGATAACAACAAACACAATAATATTTTGTAAACAATGATTTTGGGTTAATATGTATTTTTTTTTATTATATGTAGCATGTCGTTATTTTTAGACTAGAAAGGAAAGAGGAAAACAGTTGATTTCAATGTCATCGTTTATAAATCGTATATGTATTGTTTTAGTGTTGGTTAGATACATATATTTAAACCAAACCAAAAAACAGATCAAAAATATACATTCCGTTGCAACTTCGTGAATGTATTTTCGTTTTTTTCTTTTTTAAAACTTCACGTATTGTATTCTACTTTTCATAAAAACATTACAAATACTCGGGAATATTTTTTGAATTTCATTATACTGAAGTTCTTATTTGAGCTTCTCGTTTTCATTTTTTTTAAATACAGTATTTCGTTTTTTCTATTTTTGTGTTTCGTTTTGCATTATATGTACATGTATTATGAACGAAGACCAAAATTTAAATACTTTACAGAATGAATTAACAATCCACATATTCAAAAAATTTTGTATTATGATTTTACTTATTCGCAACGTGATGAGTTTGGAATTTTTCAATTCATGAATTTCAAAATCCTAAGCACTGTATTTCAAAGATCGAATATTCAGTATAATAAACGTACGAAGAATGCAGTGAAGCTAAAATAAAAGTACGAACTCCATCGTTATCTTAGTCATTTATATTTTTATAATATTTACGTGCGTATGTACATATTTTGGGGTAAGGTGGGTTAAATGGCCATGGTGATAGTTAAATGACTCTGTTCATTTATCTTCGCTCCCAAAACCATCTAATGTACAATACATATTAATTTGTCTTTACTGCCAGAACTTTAAATATGGCCGAGAATAATGAATTTCATGGTAATCGGTTAAGGAATAGGCAAGTCAAATAATGAAATTCATGAATCTAAATATTCCAAATTCATCACGTTGCGAATAAGTAAAATCATAATACAAAAATTTTTGAATATGTGGATTGTTAATTCGTTTTGTAAAGTATTTAAATTTTGTTCTTTGTTCATAATAGATGTATAATGCAAATCGAAATAGAAGAATAGAAAAAACGAAATACTGTATTTAAAAATAATAAAAACGCGAAGCTCAAATAACATTTAGTATAGTGAAATTCAAAATTCGTCACGTTGCGAATAGGTATATTCATAATATAAAGTTTTTTGTATTTTGTGTTTTTTTCAATTTCGTTATACGAATATTCGTCCATTTTTGAATATAAGGATTATTAATACATTCTGTATAGTATTTAAATTCGTTCTCTGCCAAAAAATACAATCAATGATGACACCAAATTATCTTAATTACTCGTACCATTAAGAAACAAAAAGAAATAAAAAATTCGAGGCGGCTAAAATAACAACTAAAAAACTACCGAATAAAAACCGTACTCGTATATACATATGAATTTCTTCTGCTTTTTTGTTTATTTTAGATTTTATCCGTATTGGAGGGCAACATTTTTTTCCGTTTTAATATTTTTTCTATGGATTGTGTTAACCCAGTGAATGCCATTTATGTAATGTGCAAGTTAGTTTAAAATTGCGCTGGCAAGTTAGCTGTTAACGTGGTAATAAAAAGATTATAAAAAATCGGTTTCACTGAAATATTATGATTACTTTGTAAGAAAAATTATTTTACCACGGTAGTTTCTATCTAATGTGATGTTCTATTTTGACCCAACACTTTTCGCAGAAAATCATGGGAAATACGCATTTTATTTTTGCAATAATTCTTTATTAAAATTAACACAAAAGAAATCCAACACTCATTTCGAAAGTAATAACAAATAAAACTAAATATGTTTTCTTTTAACAAAAGTTAAAATTGTATTGTTAGTTATACAGTTAAAATTCTAAGCTTTTTGGAAGTTTGGGTAGATGCTTGGTGCCTAGGTTTATTTTTTAATTTTTGAAATTCACCTTTTACTAAAGACCATTTTGAATTTTTTCTGATCAACACAAGAATAAAAAAGTGTATTATAATTTTAAAATGGTCATAACAAGGCCCTTCATCTTTTAAAGGCAAAAATCCTGGAAAATCCCGAGCCAAATGTATGAATACTCATACATTTTTCCGAAATGTTTGCTACGATATTTGGCAAATGACAGTTTTTTCTAAACATTTGCTCAAATACAGCTACTAAAACATATGCTACTTCACCATACTCCGTCTGCGGTGCTTTAAGTGACCCAAAGTTTGACGATTTATTAAAATTTTTTTCTGTTATAAATGTTTCACTCGTTGATGTTATGTTGTCATTTTGTTTTAATAATTTTTGACTACATTCATTGCAGTTTACTTTTTTTCAAAATTCGTGCTCTGGAAACAAATATGTTATTGCATATTTTTGGTTGCCCTAATTATTACTTTTTTTTTTATTTAACAAATTTGTTTATCAATTTGATTTTTCCTCCAATCTAAAAATTATAATTATTGCATTCGAAATCGCAAACGTAATTTAAACTCCATCAGATGAAGAGAAAAAAGGAAACAAAAACATAAGCAGTAAAATAAACAAAACACAAAAGGTGAATGACCGTTCTGTGACACAAAATAAAATACATTAGTATAATTTTTCATCTACATTTTTATGTGCACGTGTATTATCAACCAATCCCACTACATGGCATTGTATTATCAACCTAACTTTATTACGATCATTTATTTCTTACTTTTCCCAAACAAACAGATTCGGATAAAAGAAAAAAGGACGAAAGATGCAAATCGAAATTAAGTTATATACATATTTACAAGTGTTGTGTCAGTATGTATGTTTCATTTCGCTTATTTAACCTTTGTTTGGCACGATTATAAAACTACTTCTCGTCAACGCTTACAAATCGGGAAGTGGAACAATTTTATCACGAGTTTTCCATAAAAGGAGGTAAATTCGAATAATATAAATATGATATCATAATTTAAATGTCGTTTTAATTTATTATAAAAAAAAACTTCATTCTAGTTTTAAAAAAAATCAAATTTAGGATGTGTCGTGTTAACAAAAGGGTTAAAAAATACACACGCTGAATCGACTCTTTATTTTGTTTTTTATTTTTTGTTTTACTTATACAAAACCAAAATACATATAGGTGAAATGATAAAAATTATTAGGACAAAACCAACAAAAATGCTTGTAAAAATGTATAAACATTTTTGTTGGTTTTGGTAAGGGGTGTGGTTTCCAGTATTTGTATTTCGTAAATATTTCATTTATTTTAAAAACATTTCGTTCTGTTTCTTTAAAACATGAATGATAGAAGGAGAGGCATATAGAAATTATCCTCGTCTCATAAAATCACAAAAACCGAACTTAAAATATTTGAAATTATTTTATTTGGGTATATTTCCCTCATACAAAATATGCTTCTATAGTAGTTATTCTATGGTACAACTACGAACATAAAGAATATAACTAATTTCTCTCTTTGAGAATAAGAAAAAATTTGAATTTGGTTCGATTTTCAATTAATACTATTTTTGGCATATTATTTTTGAGTTCCCCAATGTATTAATTATGTTTTATTTTAATAACCTAAATTTTATTATATTTTCACCTACAGTTTATTAAAAGGACAAAATTTCGTCAAAAAAGAATGAAAATTTCATTTTAATTGTCAAAATATTCAACATGAAATTGAGCATAAAATGCAATTATGCTCAAATGGCACAACGTCATGTCATGACAAAAATATTGAATATTTTGATCTTTTGCTCTCTTGACAAAATTTCAATGCGCATGCTCAAACCATTTTTGTCTATGTACAGTGCTGGACATATTTATAAAATAGCTATAATTATTTCACAACATTTTCGAATACAGTAAGCAAGACTAGAAATTTTTTATAAAAGTTTAATTTTGTTTCACATACTTTATAAAAATTAAGCCATGACGTGGTTCACTGTTTAACTGTAAAAATACTGGTGCCGTACTTGTTTTATACTCCAATTTTGGTGGACATATTTATAAGATAATGTGTGTGTACAATTTGATCCGATAAGCCTTCTAATATCCTAAAAAATACAAATAAAATAAAATCAATTAACAATTTCATTGGTTAGAATCATACCAGGTGGAAAATCTTTGTCAGCTGAAGAAAAGGAAAAAAATCGCTGCATATTTTGATTCTGGATATTCTATAAATAATATTGCGACAAAAACCAATAGGCCATTTAAGATATACGAAATTACATACGATATACGAAATTATATCATTTTGGGTGAAAATTACTATTACGACTTATTACTACTATTATTAATATTACGATATACGAAATTATATCATTTTGGGTGAAAATTATTAAGCGCAGAGCTGATCTGGAAGGAAATCTTACATAAGCTTCCGAATGAAACGAGAAATTTCAAAGAAAGCAACGATTTGCAAAATGACATCGATAAAAATAAAGAACGTTTTATATTTCTCCATTACCGCAAGACATGTAACGAAGAGTTTTATCAAGTGGAACTTTTATTGTGGTTTACCTTCACTGTCATGAACCACATTTTCGTGGTTGAAAATTTTGTTTAAAGCACTAAATTCTATAATTTTAGTCGTAGACGATATAGGAATAAGCTCGGTTATTAATAAAATGTTGTAGTCAAACACAAAAAAAAATTAATTTAGAGGTTAGGCATAACATAATATATGTATATAAAGGTTACGAATTGTTTATCACATTTTGTTCACCCATTTTATTTACACTTTCACCCCCAAATGCATTAAGAACAAATTAACAAATTAAATTTATATCGATCTTTATTCATTCTGAAAATTGAAATGGAAATTCTCATCCGGTTTCAAACCGACATCAATGACATCGACAATACCAACCAGGAGTCGATGTCTAAAACAAGGTGATTAAAAATAGCCCTTTAGTAGTAGTAAAACGAATATTACATTTTTGGAAAATATTTTGTTAGATTTCACATAATTTAAAGTAATCTTATTTAACTGACGGCATTAGGAAATTACAAGGAAATAACAAAATAATCTGTTCGCACAATAAACTGGTTTGTTTCTTCTTCCTCACAAAACGACAAACATTTTTTTATCCGAAAATCAAGATAAAAACAAAAAAAAAACAACAGGAAACGGAACTAGATTTTGTTTAAATTGGTTTACATAATTTAAACAACA
The DNA here is from genome assembly GCA_958295665.1 of Tipula vernalis. NCBI lineage: Eukaryota > Metazoa > Arthropoda > Insecta > Diptera > Tipulidae > Tipula > Tipula vernalis. Next base: position 215,844,394 of record OY282560.1, on the reverse strand, counting down.
GAAACCAAACTGAATAATTTGAATCACTTTCAAAGTATTTAATGTGAAAACCGTTGAAATTGGATTGAGAGGATAATCTGCGGAATATGGTTGAAAGGGTGAGGGGTTTAATTTATTTAGTACAGATTTAATTTTCCATGTACATATGTACTTATGTCGAGTACCCTACCTTCTTTCCTCTGGGAATCAATTAATTTATTGTACCGTAATATTAAATTTAATTTTTGTACAAACTTGAAAACATCATTTGGTTTTATATTCGTGGTTTTGTATTATTTGCAACTGTAGGATTCTATTCTGGTACTATTCTTCCTAATTTGCTTCAGCTTTAAACTATAATAATAAAAGAATAATTTAAACAGTTGAATTTACTGTACTATAACCTACAACTCAAATCACGTCAATGTAAGGCAAATCAAACATAATCATGAGCCTGTCAAGAAATTTTAATATCGCTTACACAACACGTGATACACGTTTTATACTAAAACGTATGACGTGGGTTTGCGAATATATTTGCAAACTGTATTCATCCCTTTCCATTTTTATTTTCAATAAATCTGGTTTCCATGAATCCATTTACGTGTTATTGATGTGTGTCTTTGTAAAATTTTGCAATTTTTAATAAACAATTTCACCTATTCATCTGCTAGTCATTTTACTTTTTTTTGGGTAGTGACTGTAAAGTTCTAAGTATGGGTACAAAACAGTAACATAAAAAAAAATTTTATGAAATTGCCTTAGAACGGTGACTAAATTCGTAAGAATTAAATTCAAAAATATTTTATACGAAGATTATTCTCAAAAGTTTGCATAACTTGAGCTTTAGTGTAATACATCACAATTCACAGAAATGTCTTCAAAGCGTAAATAATTTGAAAATTACTGATAATTAACACCACCCGTTAGTGTAAAGTTTTGTTTCTTATTTTATCAGTGTTATTCAGCAATGTCACTTTTAGATTAGATCAAATTTTAGATAACAGTTTTGTAACTAGATAGTCGTGTAGCTGAGCTGCTTAGATGCAAGTGATTTATTCGCCATATAAACCAAAAATTTGTAGCAGGGTGCGAAGAAAACCGAGTGGGATGAGATTTTAAGTGATGTTAACAAAAAAATTTTGAATCACTTGCTAGATCTTATAGAGGCTAAATAAAACCCGACCATCTGCATACAAAATATGAGTGACTATATCATTATTTAATTAGCAAAAAATAATCTTAAATTTATTTGTGTTTACTATTTTATTTTGATTTTTTCCATATTGCACAAATAATATTGAGAACAAATTTGTGGGTACAAATAATTTTGGCAAAAACAAAATTAACTGTAACTTCTCCTAGAACTAAAATTTGAAAAAAAAATTTCATAGAAATGTAAAGCAGGGTAATTAAATTTATTGAATAAAAATTAATGTTTTCAAAAAGTTTATTATTTAGGAATGTAATTTTTAAAGTTGTTTGCGTTACGCTGTATCAAAAATTTAGCAGGTACAAATAGTTTTGGTTAGGACTGTATATACTTACAAACAAAACCATTTTCATTCATTCAGTTCAAAAGCAAAATAAAATTTTGAAAGTATCTAGTATTCTATGACTTTTATTGTTTTAGTTTTTTACGTGAATGTGTTATGAAGGGAATCTTTACGCATCTCTAACTTTGGAATCCGGGCACCTACAGATCTTAGCTATACCTTGTTTTTCTTATTTGATCAAGGTCTATTAGTCTGCCTTTGTTTCATGAAAATCGGATGAGTATTTTTCGAATTACTATTTGTTAACAGATATCAACAGCGACGATATAAGGCATCTCGCTCTAGCGCTTTGATTGAGTTGCGATGCCTAATAAAATGTTAAGATCAGCCTTTTTATATTGGCGTTGTGTAAAAAAAACTTAGATTTGTTGAAACACGTTCCGTTGACATAGCATTTGTGGTATGTGGCGTGTTACTACATAAAAAGTAGGTTTCAAATTATGTCTGGAAATTTGATTGAGCTAACTCTTCCCCCTTTAAAGATCCACGGCCCGTGGGTCATGTATTTAAGGTAACTGTATGGACCTCTGGAAAACAGCTGAAAATCTCTTGTTGTTGAGCTGGTTTTTAATGCCGTATTTATGCCGTATGGATTTAGTTTCATACTCCTTTCTGTTATATTTGATTGAAGCACTGATGGTAATATCTGGGATGTGCGCGTTTCTTGGTTAGAGAATGTCATATTATTGATTGTTATGGTCTCGTTTTTGTATTGTATTAAAAAATTACCCTCAAGATGTTTGTTTGTGTTGTGGCCGAAGATCTCCCCATTAAAGTTGTTTAGGTAAATTGTGTTGTCGTTCAGTATCTCAATTATTTGATTTTTGTTGAATATGTAATCACAATTTGCATGCGTACCCCTTGTTAGTTGGCTGATACAATGATCATCGTTTATTTCCTACAGGCAGCTCTTCTCGCAAATGGTAGTTTCGTAGAACATGTTGCATTTATTGCGTTATAAGTTCCTTGTATTCTAAGTGAACCTGGTTATTTTGTTTTATTGTTGACCTAATAAGGACATGGTTACAGTCCTGTTTGCTTGTTTTTGGTATGAATATTACATATAATATTATGGAACACTTAAGAAGCATCGTAGGCTTTGCGTATTCAATTGCCTCTATCTCATTTGCATACGGGAGGGTTTCGATTTCTGCAATGAGTCGTTCGATTTCCATCTTGTTCATTAGGCATGTGTTGGTTATCTTGATTTTTGAGAATTGTGCAGCTCTGATTATCTCCTTTATTTCTTCTTTGGTGATTGCGAGTTTATTGAACAGAATTTGCTGTGTTCTCCCATCCACATCTTCATGCAATGTGTCGATAATTTGGTTGTATTCGCTCAGGCTTTTATTTACCGTTTTCATCAAGACTGTGTTGATTTGGTATTGTTCGTCATTATTATTGCTGATCTCATTCTGACTATTGACAGTCTGGTCCCAATCGGTGGCATCTGATATTCCTTCCAACTATTTCCATACCATTCCAATCTAGTTAATTGATCGTTTAACCCGTGTATTTTGACCCTTTATTTCTGAAATTAGTTGGGTGATTTGCTCAACTTGAAGAGTCATCTGAGGTTTCAGAATGTTTCTTTGATAGATGTGATTAATTTCGGGTAAAATTCTTTCAATTATGTCTTCGTAAATGGTTAGATTGATGACATGAATGATCTTGAATTTTCCATTGATGATTCGTTCGGATCCTTGCTTAATTTTTACCAGCGGATTGTTGTACTCATAGATGTTTAATCGTGTTGTTATTGCTGTTCATAGCATATTTGTTTCTAATTCCAACCGTGATAAGGGATCTGCTACCTTGTTAGTGCAACCTGGTTTGTAGATTATTTCATAATTGTATTCTTCCGTAGTGGTTTTAATTTCCGCTCTTATATCAGTGTCAATTGTTTCATGGTTGTTGACCGTTCCGAATAGATTTTTGAATTTTGACAGTATACGCTGCAGTTTTTGCTTAGATCCCTAGCTCTGAGAGATGATCATTTCGAACTTCTAGGTTATTGACCTGTGATGACTGCTTTTCCTTCCATGGTATCTTTATGTTTGGTGTTAAAATGAGTGTATTATATTTTCTGCCGATTATGGCTCCTTGTTTCCTTATGGTGTCTTCTCCAATGGTTCCGTCGAATGATTGAAGACCTGGGAAGATGATAAATTCCAAATTTTTTGTGAACTCCGATACTTTCGACGATTTTCTCTTTAATCGGTATGCTTCCACCAGTTGATCTTATATTGAATTGGTTGATAGTAGACACAATCCATTTGTTCCGTTTTTGGTGCAGCTAGCGTTTCTATTTTCGTGATGATCGGGTTTTAGAGTTTGGATATGTGCTATTCTAGTCTTCTTGTTAGTTCTATTTGGGCGTTGACTGCTCCAGTGAGTTGTTTTATTTGTTCTACTAACGTTTCTAGAGTTATCAAATGCCAATCTGCGTTTTTTTTTCGTGTGACCAAAATTACGCGAGCACTGTGTGTTTTTGAGTATTTTTGGTCGTCGTTTTATTTAACCGGTAATAACCCGATAATGCTTTTAGTAGATCGTTTTAAAGATAATCTAATTGATGAAAACAAAATTGAAGAAAAATGTGCGCAGTTGAGTCAGGGAAGGCGGGGTTGCGGAGTTACCAGCACCTGCTGAGTTTCACTAATCAAAAAATCGTTACATGAGGAAGTGTCGATTCACACAGTAAACAAAATCATTTATAATTCGAAATAGGAAAAAAAAATTAGCCGTTATGTACAATACATGTAACCTGATAACAGAAGACCGGTTAACGAAGCGACATAATAGTAGCCGTATTTTTTATAGATCTGTACAAATCTTTTATCCAAATTAAATCGAAATTAGTTTACCTAACCGAAGTTAGATCGTGAACGCTTCTACTTATAATAACAAAATTAGCACAAAATATTTGTCAGACTTTTAGTAGGACTCTTAACATGGATAATCTCTCCAATTAGATAATTCTAGGGCGCCAAGGGGCCTTAAGAATTACCTACGAAACACAATCGGTGAGTAGCAGCTAAATGGATTGGCACTATTAAATACTCACAGAGATGTACGTATATATCAATAGACTGTGCACATGTCCTCGATGAATTGGCCTTAGTGTCACGACGGGTCAATATAAAATTATAAAAAACTAGTAAAGAATTGAATTTAAATAAATACTCGTATGCATTTGTAACGTTACCGCTACAGAATTGATGAGCATTCAGAGGCTTTCAGGCGGTCATCTTGGCCGGCTAGAGCTCAGGAGGAGGGGTGTGGGGTTTCTGAAAGCTTGAATACTTCGTGAAAGACCGCTAAAGGAAAATAAAAAAGTAAAATAGGACGAGAAAGACAATAATGAAAGTTGAACGACAATGACAATGCAACCTACCCAATGACAAGAATCACCCTAGTTCCATCCCACTATTTGACTGCGTCTATCTCAAACTCAACATTTCAACAGGCAGAAATTTAATTATTGAATTACAATTGGCTCTATAATTCATCATTTATTAATGGAAATTATGGAATTAAACAAATATAGTATATAAGGTAAATAAGAAAAAAAAATAAAATAAATTTGGTTTACAACAGTAAAACTAAGTTACTTAACCTAAACCCTACTACCTTAATCCTAGTTATTGAAATATTTGTAAATTGTTAATTTCAACAAAAAAAAAAATTAAATAACATTATTAAAATGTAATTTAGAATACAAAAAAAACTTATCTTAAATTAGAACCAAAAAAAAAATGTTGGTTTCCCCTGGTGTAAGCATCCAGTGATTCTGCAGGTTGTGGCGTACTTGTTTAAACGTTAGTATTATTAACTGATTGTAAATTACACAATAATATTTAAGCACTGTAATTTAATTTGGGTAGGCCACCGTTTTTTTTTTATTTGGTTTTGTTGGGTTTATAATTTATAGCTATAAATTCAATATCAAAGTTTTTACTGTTTTATTGATTTCGTATAATGATATCTATAGTTCACACCCAAAACTCAACGTTACCCAAAAACACTAAAACATAAATAGTCTTTGCTTAAACTATGTATTATCAGCACCAATGATTTCAGTATTAAATTAGCACTAATATTAATAACCTATTAGTTGTGATTCATTAAATTAGGTCATCGTAGTTTTAATTATTATTAACTTTATTATAGATATTAGTATAATTATTAGAAACAATTAGATTATTTAATTAATATATCACCAAACACAATATCATTCCCACGCGCATGCGTATTCACGGTTTTTCACAACTTACAGTTAGAGGAAACGCTTTAAGCTCGTGTGTTTTTTTTTATTTGGTTTTGGTATTATAATTTTATGTTCTATTTTGCATTAATTAACATTAGACTTATCCTTACTTATCACTAGTTTTTTAGCACTTAACTATTTACAAAAAAAATGAAACGGTTTTTATTCCACTTTTATTTTATTCTTTTATCCAATTTTTCCCAAAGATAAAACTTTAAAAAAAAAATTGTTTGTTTTTTTTTTTTGTAACAACTTCAATAATTAAATCTTCCGCTTTTTTTTTACTTTAATTCTTAATTTCTAATTTATTGTTTTTTTTTTGTGTTCCGACTATCTTTAATTTAATTTCTCAACTGCCTAATTTTTATTTTTTTTCAATCACGTCCAAACTCAAATCCATTCCCCTTATCATTTTTCTTGTCTTCCCCACGCAGTGTAACACAACGTTACATGCAAAAAAAATAAAATTAACCCTACGCTGGTGATGATTTATTGTGACTTTCGTCACACATTATTTAATTATAGAAATTATTTTTTATTTAAGAAACCCTTTTCCCTCCCCCTTTAACAAATTTCTGAATATGCTACTGAATAGAGTATTTCAAAAGAAGATATTTTTTGCAAAAGATGTTTGTGTTTTGTTTTAAAATTTATGAAACCACCAGAAGAAACGATAAGGATTCGATTTGAATTATTAATAAAAATTTTCAGAAAACTTTAAAATTTTAACAAAATATGAAGACTTTTCCTTCGGTTTAAAAAGACCAAAGTATTGAAATCCTGTCAAAAATGACGAAAAATTTGATTGGTTCAAAACAACTTTTCTCGACGTTTTAAAAGTCCCACAGTCTAAAAAAGCAAAAAAAACACAAAAATGTCCGTCCGTCTGTCTGGACATCTGGATGTCAAGAACGGCTTGTCTGATTTGGAATTTTTTTCGCCAAAGGCAGAGATTTGAAAAGCTTTTGGAAACTGTAAGTCAAGAGGGTGAGGTACCTGCCTAGGGTTCGCAAATTTACCGAAATTTGAAAAACCGGTAAACGGTAAATGTTTATGAAAAAAATCGATTTACCGGTAATTTACCGGTTTAAAAAAAAATTATGAAATGTTAAATAAAACAACTGAACTTAATTTATTTCAAAAATTGTATTTATTTTATTGGAAAAAAAAGACAAAAAAAAATTTCATTAGTCTTAACAAAAACCTAAGGATTACAAATTACAGAGGGTTTCTGTGTTAATCTTAATATTATACATATTTATTTTTAAATTTAGTAAAAATCTCTGAATAGTCAATTATTTATTATTGGTTTTGGTTGAGTTGATTTCTAAATCCTTCTGCAAAAAACACATAATATTTAAGACGTGGTCGTTTAATCTCGACCTAAATTTGGTCGCAATTATTCCAGCAGCAGAAAATGCCCGTTCGGACTCCACGCTTGTTGGTCGAACGGACAAAAGGTAATTAAAAACCATTTTTAAATATTGTCCTTTTTATATGTTGCTCTTCGAAGAATGCCATCTCTCTTTTAACTATATATGACAAACCAGTATTCGTTCTGGAGATTGTAGCTGGTTGATCTATCATGCTGGTTTTCTTTTTATTGCTAAATCTAATTTTTCTTTAAAGCTTAAAGCTGCAGTTTCTGTTTCCTGTGTGTTTGACGATGTTTCAATTTCCTCTGTTGAATTTTCTTCGTTCGTTTCATTGATATCCAATTGCTTGCAACCAAATTTTCGAAGCTCCTCACCAATTTTTTTTGCAATAATGTTTTTATTAGTTTTGTTGAAAAGTCAATAATCTTCTAACCCATATGTAAACTTTGGCTCAAATAGAATAAACTGTACGCCTTTCTTTAATTCTAAATATAAGAGCCTCTTTTAATTCCTCACTGAAGGCCGTATTTTGGTTAGTTAGTTCATCGAGCATGAACTTTAATGTTGTATCTGCAATATAAAGATTTGTGTCCTTTCGACATAATGCTTCTACAGCTGTTTTAATTGGTAACAAGGCTGTTATAATAGTTAACAATAATTGAAGTTCTGGTTCTGAAAAGGATATCTCAGATTCGATGACAATCAAAGTTTTACGAATGCTTGTTTTTATTGCATAAAACCGCTCCAACATCATCAGGAGGCTGTTCTAACGAGTCTTTGTATCTAAAATAACGCTAAGCTCTTTGTTTAAATCGTTTTTAATATGATTTTGAAGAATATCATTTTTAAATGGTAATCTTTTAAACATAAGAACCACTTGTTGTACTTTGGCGATTATTGGACCGATTTGTGGATGTTGAACTGATGAGTGTTGATTTTTATTTATTATTTCAAAATATTCGTTTTCCTCGTAATCCGAATCATCTTCAATGGAATCGATGTCACTGTTACTATTATTAGATTCATCTGAAACTTCTTTTTCCACAATATCAACTCTTTTATATACCACTTTTAGTATGGCCAATTGGATCCCGTAAGCAAAACACAACTGTTGATTTATACTAGTTAGGTTCCCATGTTCAGTCATTGAAGCTACGTTTTTGAGCGAAATACCAAATTCGGTTAGTTTACTATTAAGAATGGTAACACATTTTTCAGCTGGCATCGATCCTTGGATTCGGATTAAACCAAGATTCCATAATGAATCGTACGCATGTACATTTACATTCATAAAACGGTGATTCCTAATTGATGTCCACTCATCGAACGTAAGGCTAAATGCTTCACGTTGTGTTACTCTCACCGACAGGTCCTTTTACTTTCTTTTACTCTAGTAAAATAAAGTATGGTAATCATGAAAATTTTGGACCTTGATATTTTTAGAGATTTATTTGTTTTGAGGTCCCCTGAGTCCGAAAAAGTGTGTTTCGAAATGGTGTCTGTCTGTCTGTCTGTCAGTCTGTCAGTCTGTCTGTGTCCTCTCTACAGCCCAGATGGTTTAACCAATCGAATTGAAACTTCAGATTTAAGCTTTTTTGATAAATTGGGAGGTCCCAGTGAATTTTACTCCAAATTGGCCAACCGGAAGTGGCCACTCCCTTGGTCCAGAAAACTTATTTTGCAAATATCTTAAAAAGTATAAGGTTTACAAAAAACTACTAAAAACAAAATGTTTCCAAAAATTAAAAACAAATAAAAATAAAAAATAAAAATTTAAAAAAAAAATTTAAAAATTAAAAATAAAATTTAAAAAAAAATTAAGAAAAAATAAAATTTCTCAAAATTCTCTGTTCGTAAAAGAAAGTCGTGTGTTGGCCACACCTCCATTTGTTCAAAGTAGTTTGAATGGAATAACCATATTCTAGTACAATTTTTTTTATTGTATTCGGAGATTTCGCAATGTTTTTATATCCTTTATGTTTTAGTAACTTTTGTAAATCATAAGATGTGAAAATTCTATTAACTCTTTGAGGCACACGATTTTAAAGAAAATAAAGACCCTAGTTGCACAGATTATTTTTTATTATAAAAAATGGAAATAAACATTCATTTCGATTATTTTAGATAATTCATTACTCAAAATAACAAAAAAAAAAAATAACATTTCAATAAGTCCTTTTTTACAGGGTGGGACATATATAATCCCACCATGCAACTAATGCTTTAAATGATATTCATTGAAACACAACTTTTTACCAAAACAAAGTGGAACCTTGCAGACAGTACAGCACCAGGAAGTGCGAATTTCTTTTTTTTTTGTGCTGCATAACGCACATCTTCTCCGACTAGTACGCTTTGGTAGATGTTTCGAGTCTTTACCTCGTATTTCCCACGAAACAGTGGGTTTCGATTTTTTTATTTTGAGTGGAAGTCCAGATGTTGATGGTGCATTTTTATTAATTAAAGTCTGGGCAACAAACCCTTCAGCACACTGCCCCTTAAAATATTTCTGCTCCATGTTTTTACCCAATTGTTTATAAACAATATATGAATTAACAACAGCTGCATCCAAAAAATAGAACAGTATGCGGTGCCACCATTTTTTACTACGTCGGTCAAGTTTATAATTAGCCAATAGCTGATCAAATTTATCCACTGCATTCATGTTCGTATTATAATCAATAATTAACGAGGGACAAGCAACTGAAATATTATCCCCATTTTTATCCTTTCTCTGAACTGTTCCCACCTGATTTGGAGCATGATAATTTGATAAAAAATATACTTCCCTATTATCAATCCATTTTGTGGCATTAATTCCTGTGTTACTAACAAATGACATATATTCTCCTTTTTTTTTGCTCTTGTGAGAAGGAAAGGATGGTAAAAACTTCCTAGTTTTATTTACAACCCCGCAAGCATTTATTTTGTTTTTCTTTAAATTTTCCATACAAGTAACGCTAGTAAAATAATTGTCAAAAAACAACTTGTGTTCTTTTCCACCGATATCAGCAGTAAGGTAATTTACAACTTTTTCTCCAAGATTTTTTGTTACTTGATTGTTAATTTTGCCTGTATATATATCGAATTTGTAGCAGTATCCAGATTTATCAGCCAACATCCACACCTTATATCCTCTTTTAATTGGTTTTTTGGGAAGATATTGTGTGATGCTGCTACGTCCTTTAAATTTTATCATAGATTCATCAATGCCTAAATTTTCACTGAGATGAAAGTTGTTGTTGAAATTGTTTCCTATCTTGTTCAGGAAGGTCTAACCTTGTAGAGTTTATCATAATTAGGACTGTCTCTAGGTGGCATTAGTACATTATCATTTAGATGGACGTGAGACAGGAGCCATCCAAATCGATTTACGCTCATTAGTTTACTGATATATTCATTTCTCATATATGGTATGCTACTACAATAATCACGATAACTGGGAAGTTTATTAATTCCCATTAGAAAATTTATTCCTATGAATGTTCGAATTTCTTTATCGTCAGTTGGAGTGTATCTTTTGCCCTCTTGCTCGGCGTATAAATTTGTTTGAAATACAATCAAATCAATGATATCATCACATATAAATTGACGACAAATATCATACGGTGATGGATTTTGAAGATCGATGATGTGTTGAGCTGGGCCAGAATTAGAAGCAAATAATCCAGGTGATGCTGGTTTGCCATTTTTACTCCATTGTCTAATCACCTGGCTTTGTGTAACTTCATCTACTTCATTTTCCCATTCATCTTCTGAGCTGGAAATGATCCTCCTTCTCTTCCTCCGGGTTCTAATAAATTGGTCTCCATCATCACTAAGATCAGTGTTTGATTCATCAATGCTTGATTCAGGATCTGAAGGTATTTCTTCAAAAATTTCTGTTTCGATAATGTCTTCAATATCATCTTTAGGCACCAATTTTCCCCTCTTCATGTTTGCCATATTGAATCTAAAGGGCAAATAATTTTATATAAGCAGCAAAAATAAATTAATAAAAGAATAAATTTATAATAATTTATTTTATTATTTTTGCTAATTTGCATGGTGGGATATATACAATCCCACCACTTCACAGCTTCAAAATTAGTATAAAACATCAAATAACATGTTTTTTTTATTATAAAACAATTTATTCACTTATAATAAATTTTACAAAAAGAAAAAGTACATACCGTTATGAACGACAACAATTCACTACATCACACAATGCTCCAACCTTAATCACAGCAACACACACAACTTACTGCGGCGTTTTGATTTGTATAATTTTTTTTTTTTTTACTTATTTACGCATTTATTATTGGTGCCAACATAATGAAAAACAATAAATAAAATATTAAACTGTATGACTATGAGTAACTTCAACTTTTCGAGGTGGGTTAAAATATATCCCACCATGCATAAAAAGCTAAGCAAAAGGTGGGACAGTTTTTAACCCACCTAGCCCCAAAGAGTTAAAAGAAATGCAATCACGAGCAGCTAGACGTGCGATTAAGGCTTGTAAATTATTGTCAACAGTTTCTTTAAAATATTTTGTTATTTTTGTATCACTTGAATGTGCGAAGTTACTGGAATTGCTGTCTTCACATGTTGAAGCTTATGGGATGGCTTGTCTTTTAAATATATTTATCTGGTGTTGAGTCTTTAAATGATTGTGCAGCCCACTTGTACTTCCGCCAGCACATTTAATGGTCCGATTACATTTTAAGCATACTACTGTATTTTTATCTTTCATCCGGTTGTAAAAATCTAAAAGGGGGGTAAAAGCTGTAATTAATTAACAAATAATTATTAAAGTTTTCAATTTGTGCTAAAAAAAACCCCTATCCTTAAACTTACCAATGTCTCTAATTCAAAGAAAAACTATAAATAACGGAGTTTTGATCAAAACTGTATGTTATATATGTACTGAAACTTTATTGTTTTTTTTTAATTAAAATTATTACAAAATTATTATATTATTGGTAAGAATTAATGTAAAAATGTTATGATAGATTTTAAATATTGAAATAAATTTTCACAAAACAAATTAATTTATGAATGCAATATGTGTTTACGTATTGAAGTGCGTGCAGTAACTATTCGGTATTGTGTTGTGTGTTAAGAGCCAACCAGCGAACATTTAAGACATTTAACAGAATTTAACGAAAGTTTTTTCTTACGGAAAATTTGACAGATTGGCTAGCGAAACTGTAACATAACTTGTCAATTGCTTTGATGGTGACGGTAGCTCGTATTAATATTTTTAAAAATTTGTGTAGAATTTTGAACTGGCGATGGAATTGGAGGAACTCCGAAAGGTATTTTAATTTTTAAAAAGCCTTAAATTCTTAAAGGACATAAACATAAATAATAAAAGACACAGATCTTGTGGCGTAAGAAAAAAAACGAAAATAAATAAATTTGAAAATAAATAATTTGATGTTACAATTTATAAAGTCTTTAATAATTCGGTTTTCAATTTACCTACATGAACATAAATAAATAATTTTGAATTTATGCATAAAATGTACAATGAGTTCCCACAAGAAGATTTGCACAAAGGGCAATTTGGATTTTTGACATTTCCTTCAGTTTTGCGCGATAATTTTCGCTCTGTTAAGTTGACAGTTCAATTTAACGAAACTGAACGAACATTTCTTAAAGGTTCGCTGGACAGTAACATGTAAACTCCATATACTGCACTGTTACGTTAAATGTCTTAAATGTTGGCTGGTTCTCTCTGAAAATACAAAACAGAGCAAAAAAGATCGATTTAGCACATCACTAGTGTTAGTGCATCCGAAACAAAAAATAAAATACAGAATAGAAGGAAAATAAAATCGGTGAATCCCATTTGTCTTTATCGTGGTTAATAAGGGACAGCACTCTTAATATTAGAAAAATTATTAAAACAGAAAAGGAAAATATAGTTTTGCGCATAAACAATAATCAAAATCCAGTAGATTTGAACTTTTAATATAACATTTTAGTGTAATTAAAACTCAAAGATTTACCGAAAATACCGGTATTCCAGAGACGATTTACCGGTATGACGATAAACAAATTTGAATCAATTTATCGGTTAACCGGTTAACCGGTATTGCGAACTCTAAAAACCTGCCATACGAATTGCACCAAAACACCTGGTTATATACAAATATTTACGAATTGGGGTTAATTTGAAGGTAAAGTTATGGGTCAATTTGCGGGTTCAGTTAAAGTTGAGTTGGAGTTGAGTTGAGGTTGGATAGGATATAGTGAGTTGTTGACCAATTGTTTATATACTTTTTTATATTCTATTGTATGCTGGTTTGAGGATTGAGTTTGGCGTAGAGTTTCCGGTTGAGTTGAGGGTTAAGTTGGGTTCCGTTTGCGAGTTGAATTAGGGATAAGTTGCGGTTTTTGTTTGAGTTGGATTAGGGTTTAGTGAGCAGTTGAGCAATCTATATACAGGGAAACCTCACTACAAGGTAAATCGACGTGACCAAAAATGTTGTCCGTTATAGTAAGGTGTCCGTTAAACTGAAGGTTTGTGATTTGTTTTTTTTAACAATTTTATTGGGATTCTATGAATACCATATCTTACCCGATTTTCATGAACTCCAGCATTTCCAATGGAAATGGGATTCCCAAATGATTTTTAGACGAAGTTCTAGAATATGGCCAAGTGGGATGGAACTTAGCTATTTCTTGATTGATTATGAAAAAATTTAATGTGGGTGAGGAAATGGGATTCTAAAATTAGTTTTGGATAAAGTTCTGAAATATGGCCAAATAGGATGGAACTTCGCTATTCCTTAACCGATTATGATGAAATTTGAATTGTAGGTTGAAAATGGGATTCTAAAATTATTTTTAGATAAAGTTCTGAAATATGGCCAAGTTGGATGCAATTTGGCTATTTATTAACTGATTATGATGAAATTTGACATGTGCGCTGGAAATGGGGTACTAAAATGATTTTTGGAAAAAGCTGTGGAATATGGCAAAGTATGATGGAACTTACCTATTTCTTACATAAGAAAGATTTTTGGATAAAGTTCTGGAATATCAATTGTATGAGGAATGCTATGATGGTAAGATGGTATGATGTTATGATGATATAATGGTATGATGGTTTGTATATAAGAATTGTGCGATAGTTGATACTATCATACCATCATACCATATTACCTTCATCACCATCACCAAAAACATCACCATCAATATCACCGTCACTATTACTACCACCTTCATTGTAAACATCACCAACACCATCATAATCAATATCACCGTTAAAAGAATTATGATTCACTATCAATATTCAGAAATCAGCTCAATTGATGAAGTTTTAGAAATTCCTCCATAGTAACTTTGAACTTGTCTTAAACAATATTTGTGTAAAGTTTCGTTCAAATTGGCCACGTGTGAATTTGTTTAATTATCATACATATATATGTACATGCATACATATAAACACTCACTTTTATATCAATAGATTGCTCGATTGCTCACTAAACCCTAATCGAACCCCAATTCAACCCGCAAAAGGAACCCAACTCAACCGCAAACTCAATGCCCAATTCAATCCTCAAACCAGCATGTATAAAAAATTGGTCAACTCATCCTAACCACTGTATCCTAACCCAACCAAAACTTAACTGCAACAAAACCTTCACTCAACCCGCAAATTGAACCTTAACTTAATCTTCAACGCAACCCCAAACTCAAAGCCCAACTGAATCTTTAAACCAGCAAATATAAAAAATTGGTAAATATTTATTTAACCAGTGGCACTGTTCTGGTTTTCCTATTTTGTTTTTTTTTTCCAAAGCATACTAAATTCGTAGCAATTGTATTATTTACTTTTCCCTAAAAATTTGGCTGGGAAATATTTTTTTCCGAGATGCGAACAAAGTACCAATCGCTCAGTATGCTTTGGAAAAAAGAAAACCAAAATACACTAAAAACTCGGGAAAACCAGAATGAGGTGGTTATGGGTCAATTCGTATGGCAGGTACTTGAACCTCTTGACGTGCAGGTTCCAAAAGCTTTTCAATTCTCTGAATTGTTCATAGAAACAGATTGGCGATAAAAATAATTTAAGTCGGATAAGCCGTTCCCGAGATACCATGGGTACTGACATCCAGACGTCCAGAAATCCAGACACAGACGGACGGACATTTTTTTTTTTTTGTTTTGCTTTTTTGAACTTAGTTACTTCAAAACATCGAGAAAAATGGTTTTGAACCAACCAAATTGTTTGGTACTTTGGTATTTTTAGGCCGAAGTAACAGTGGTAAGCACTATGTAGACCTTTTCCTTAAAAGAAAATATTTTTAAGCAGAAGTAGATTTTCTTGATTATTTTATTCATTTTTATTTCACTTGTCTGGTTAGTTAAAATCGTTCTTTTCTATTAATATATTGTACTTGTTACCAAAATGTTTTGGCTTCAATCCTTCTACAATCCAATGTTCCGATGGTTGATGGAATTTTAAAATGCGTTTGTCATTGTGCCGTAGCTTCATCTAACTTGCCTTGTGTTCTAGGACATTGTCGAGTTAAATAAACGATGTAGTTCTATTTTCTTCCTTTCCCTGGTCAACACAACTTTGTTATCCAGCGTCACTAAGTAGCGTGAAAAACTTACTATTTTATGGTAAGCGCAGGCTCTTGACATTTTCAACCAAAACAATTTTTTACTTTCACTGTCAAATCTTAAAAGATGTACTATATACTCGAACATTTTTAGTTTTTCGATTATTAATAATTTTGGCCAAAATAAATTTCAAAACTAAACCCAAGTTTCCTTGCGCACAATCCTGTAAATCATCAAGTTTTGGAAGATAATAAGAATTAACTATTTTAAGCAGGTATTGGGAAATTTTATGTGTTTGCTTATACTTAAGCTTCAAGTAACCACTATTCTACCATATCAAATACATTTAAAAAAAAAAACAGAAGTAAAAGCACTTAATTGTTTTTATTCATTCCACCCAATGTCACCTTTCAAAACACAAAGGCGCAATTTTGGACCGAAATTTGAGTTACACTTACATAATTGTGTTTTTGCAAATTCGAAATAATTCTAAAAGCTCGTATAATTTAGTGCGTGTTTAGTTGATCCCCGGGCATCCCAATTGGCGTTGTTATTTTTGTTTTTATTGAACTTGTCGACATTTTGAAGCTTATCAAAATTTATTTGGCCGTGTTTCTTCCTTTGTAACAAAAATTATTGAAGATTTTCGATATTATTCTTTAGTTCAGTTTAAATTGAAATAAGCGCAACATTGAGTTACCTGAAAATCCCGAAATCCCAAATTTTGAGATTGTGGATTAATTCACGTTGGTATTTGGGTTTCAATAGCTTTAATTTGCTTGTGTTATAATGTATTCGAAATTATCAACTATTTTTTCGAGTATTAAGATTATTGTAAAATTGTGAGTTGCGTGATCTTCGATATTTTTTCCCCATGGTCCTTAAGTTTATCCAAGATTTATTTAGCACTGCGGATTATATTGTTTGAAATTTTATAGATTTTTCGATGTTGTTCGTTATTTTGAAACTTTATTCGATGTTAGTTTCGACCTATTTTAGCCTTTAGTTCAATTTACCACAGTATTGAGTTACCTGATCTTACAGAGATGAGTTTCTCGATTTATTTATCTAGATACTCCCCCTCCCTCCCCACATTTGTTTAATATTTTCGAGGTTATTCGAAGTTTTGCGATGTGATTTTGCAGCTTACTTGAGGATTGTAAGTTTATTCGAGTTCCTCGTGGTTTTTAGTGTGCACGAATAGTAGTTTAGAGGTTTGAGGAGCGTAGAGTTATGTTTACAGGATGAGTTTAATTTTGGAATTATCTAGTTAGAGATTAGGTAGGCGGTGATGTTACTCGTGTATATTACGTCCTTGATAGTTTATTAATGTTGAATTGTTGCTTGATGGTTAATTGGATCTGTAACAAGATTATTTATACCCAAATTAGATAGATAACAAGCCGGCGGTCCCCTGATCAATATGACTTTTTAATCAATTGATGGTGAATCTTTGCAATATTTAGCAGTATAAAGAATGATGGTTGATTTTAGATTTCTCCAGCTTAGTTTCACCCACAACCAAACACCTCTGCCCTTGATTGATTAATTATAGCGCTTTAATAGCTTACAAGGATGGTGTATCAGGCAACTGTCAATGTATACTTTGATTTTAGTATTGCTTTCGATGATTTTACAGCCTTTTCCAATTATAATCCTGATGAAGCTGATTTTTTGTTTACATTACTATTTTCTGTTCTTAAGATCAAATTCGAAAATTTAAGTCAGTAGAATACTGATTTAAATTTTCACATACGCTATACCTACGCTATTTTTTAACAATTTTATTTTTTTAGCAATTAATTCGCTCTAATATGCTATAAATACTTTGGAAATATGAAATAGCTTGCTTAGACCATTACTGGTCCCACCATTACTGGTGGGAAATCAAAACAGATTAAAGTTAAACCATTAATCTAAACTTTTCGGTTAATCAATCCTACTTTACCGAGTATAATATTTATGCTGAACTACTTACTAAATTTTGTGGAGAACAAAAAAATGTCACCAAAGAATTAAAATCCGTACGTAAATTGGCAGCCCACAATTTAATTCCATTCCACATCAACTTTTAATTAATTGTAATTATCCACATATCCATATGTTAGCTCCAGTTACGTCTGCCTGTCGATAACGTATCTCTTGAGAATTCAAAATTCACAAAGTTCAAATTGCGGATAAATACGAATATGAAAGCACAACAAGATGTTTGAGACGTTTGGCGCAATTTCGAAAAAAATTCTCAAATATATGCTTAAATAACTACAATCAGATGAAAACCACACGACACATTCGGCAACTGAGCCGACGTCATTAGTTTCAAAAACTGGGAGTTCTTAGGATCCTATTAAGTGCAACCAGATTACAACTATTAGTATCTTAGCATCAGTATCGCCACTTACTACATCAAAATCTAAGCAGAGTTTAGCATGCTTGGTATTTAAGGCCTTGCAGTTTCAACAGGGCTAAAATTACAAGACGTAGCAGTGGCACTAAAATTCAAGGAATCGGCTCAAACGTCATTTCAATGTTAGCTAACTTAACAATACCATTTAGTGGATTGTAAGTGCTTCAAAAAATAAAGAAGAAACGGTCCACATTCAACTCGCTGAACAGAATATTGATGTGCTGATTGGCGCAGAAATTAGCATGATTTACGATTTGCTGGTTAAAACAAAGTGGCTGATCACTTCCACTTCCTTGTGCTCCAGAACCCCATACTGCAGAATGCTCCAAGAAACTTTAAAGCAATAAACACTGCCATGTATATTATGTATATTGGCTCCCATTGAAGCAAAGGCGTTAGAGTTGTTGTATTGCCTAATGAACTCACCTAAATTTCGGCTTTTGCGATCAGTACCAATGTATAATTCTTTAATTTCAATTGGAAAATGTGCGTTGGAAGTAGGTAAATTAGACAACTTACCATTGTGGCAATAATTCGATTTAAGCCCACTTTTGAAGTGAACTGCAGCGCAATGAATGCATGTGAACGAAAGCGGTCCAAGATCATGTGTCTGAGGAAAAAAAATTATGAAGATCCCGAAATAGCCGACTTGTAAGTGGATTTGCGAAGTTCAAGATGAATTGTAGGTCTATTAATATCCACTTGGTGTTGTGAACGCCTCACTCGTTGCCGTTCATTTATTCACTATTTCTTCTACGACGAAAGCTTGTAAAATATTCTTGTGTACTTCGTTTCATACTAATATTTCGGAAAATTTAACTCTCTTAATTATACAATACTATTTGTAATCACGAAAATCACATTAATTATTAAATCTAATTTCATCGAAAGTCGAACTGATTTGATGATCCGCAAACTTTTTGAATATTTGTTTTATTTATCCCGACGTGTTTAATATACATAATACGATACGTCATATTACAATACTTATACATGTATATTAGTATTTTATAATTACTGTTCAAAGTCAATGGAATGGTGCATGTATATTAAAATCACACAGCTAGCTATAACTGTACATTTTTTAATAACACAATCGTGTGGGTGCAGATTGCAGAAACATTTTTGTCTTTTGTTCTTAATTGAAACAAAAATTGTTTCTCGTGTATAGCAACACATAATATACTGACAAACATATACACATAATATACTAACTAACACATTGTGATATCCGTTATGAACAAAAGGAAAACTGGGGAAATAAAAATATTTTATCCACTTTTGATATATAATAGTAGCTCGATAACTATGCTGTGCTGGGATGTTCTAACATCACTATTTTCGATATTCGATACGCTTAATGTCTCTTTTTTTCAAGAACAAAATCGCATTATCTTTCACAATTATTGTCTAAGTATTTTCGATTCAGCCTGCTATTTCTTCATCACTTTATCACTACAAACATTTTTTGTGATACTTTGTCGATTATGTTGAAAAAGGATAGTAAAGAAATTTATTCTAATAGGCTGAGATCGCAATAGATTAGCGTTATTGAGGAAGCGAAATAATGGGCAACTTTGTTCATGAAAAAAGAGACATAATGCGTATCGAATATCGAAAATAGTGATGTTAGAACATCCCAGCACTGATTTCAAATAAAGAAAATGTAAAATAACCCATTGTTATTGTATAACCCACGTTGCTGGGGGCAACGTGAGTTATATTTTGTATAACTAAATATTGAGTAGTCATTGAAAAATTATTCGCCAAATTGAATGAAAAACTATATTCTAAAAATTAGTTAAATTAAAGTACACCATGACAATTTAAAGAACGGTCACTATGAAAAAATGTATTTCAAAATTCAATGCTGCAGTGTGGAAACACAAATTGGAACTATTTCTTAATAATTTACGAAATTTATTTCAGCAAAAGTGGATAAAACGTTGTATGCCACTCGAGAGCAAAGAGATATTATCCACTCGGGATAATATCCCACTCGGCTATCGCCTCGTGGGACAAACTTATCCCTCATGGATAATATCTCGTTTTGCTCACTAGTACCATAAATAACTATTGTGAACGAAGTATTTTATGTAAACGAAAACACACGATGGTTGCTTCAATCGGGTATGTTTGTATATTGTAATTGTAATATAGATTGGTGAAACAGTCGGTAAAACAAAATTTACCTGAAAAAAAAAAAAATGGAAACAACTCTAACATAATATAGGAATTAACCCATAAGGGTTTCTCAAAACAGGATCTCGGGATTTTTATATTTTGTACTAAACAACTATATATGCATAGGAATAATATGTCACAGTAAAACCGCGGTTTAAGAGCCTAATTTGAGATTGGCCTGCCTTTGATTTCCGATTGTCCCTTAGATCCTAATATCCCGAAGTTTAAATATCCCGTATAGAAGTTTAGCCATCAATTGCACTTTAAATTCAAATTCAGGCCGATTAGGAATGATGGTTATTTATTAACCGATTATGATGAAATTCGGTTTGCACGATGGAAATCGGATTCTAAAATGTTTATTACAAGAAGTTTTGGAAAATGGCCAACTAGGTAGAAACTTGGTGATTTCTTTACCGATTATGGTGAAATTGAGCGCATGCATGATGGAAATGGGATTCTAAAATGAGTTTTAGATGAAATTCTGGAAAATGGCCAATTAGGAGGGAACTTTACCGATGATCATGAAATTCAGCATGCACGACGGAAATGGGATTCTTAAATGAGTTTTAGCTGAAGTTCTGGATATAGGGTGGGCCATTTTTTAGTCCTTTATCTATTTGTAAATAAAACACACATTTTGGGATGAAAAGTCAAAATTTTTTATTGATAATGGAAAGTGGTTCTGTGCTATTTATGTATGAAAAATAATATCGTTCATATGCCCTCCACGGCTTCGTCTACAGCCCTGCATCAAAACATCAAAATTGTCGATGACTTTTACCAATAAAAGCGGATCAATGACGATTAGCATAAACCTTACCTTTCAAATAACCCCACAAAAAACAATCAAGTGGTGTTAAATCCGGGCTTCTTGATGGCCAAACAACTTCACAATTTCTTAAAATTATGCGATCAGCAAATTCTGTTGACAATAAATGGATGGTTGCATGATTTGAGTGCGATGTCGCTCCGTCTTGTTGAAACCAAAGGTCGTTGACACTCAATTCATTCAATTTGGGCCACAAAAAACCAGTTAGCATGTTGCGATAACATTTCCCATTCACTGAAAGGGCATTTTCCTGATCGTTTTCGAAGAAAAATGGCCCAATGATGCCACCAGCCCATAAAGCATACCAAACAGTGACTCTTGGAGGATGAAGTTCTGCTTCGTGAATAACATGAGGATTCTCCGATCCCCAAATTCGACAAAACCTTCATTTCGTTCAAGCAACCAATTAACAAAACGACGACGATTTACATAGTCTGTATGTACACTTCAGTTATGTGAAATGAATTGGATTGGAACGGAATTTTTATTTTTATCACTTCTAGTTTTCTCGCTGAATAACGAAAGTTCCAAAAATTTGTATTCTAGTACTCTTTGCGGGATTTACTTTTAGTACTAGTTCTAAATCAAGTAAACATGTTAAAAATCGAAATAATTGGTAATTTTATTTAAATTTTTTCATGATTTGTCAATGAGCTCATGCATTTGAAGCGGGGATTTTGCGCTTTGTCGAATAATAAACGAGTTTTGCTTTGACAGGTAAGATTTCGAAATAAAAATAGCGATCATCAAAACTATACATGCCGCATGATACCGTGCAGGTAAGAAAGATAAGGGTTGGCAGAATAAAATTCCTATACCTCTAGTGTTTTAGAATAATTGTTTGTATACTTTATTGAATGAAAATAAAATATTACTAATAAATATTTAATTTTATTCATTTATTGTATATAATGGTATTGTTATTACATTCAGTGAAGGCGTTTCTGCTCTCATCACACTTTTCGTATGACGAAAATTTCCGTATGTACTTTAAAATCTGTCCAAAAATTAAATGATTGATAAAAATATATATTAATAATTGCTTGCCTCTCCCCGAGCCAAATCCATACTTTGTGTTCACTGTCAAATTCCACTGCGAGAAAGTTTGACATTCCACAAAAGCGGGATTTTTTTTATCCAATATGCGAAACCGGAATGCGGAATTTTCGTTTAGAACAAAATCCCATTCCACAAAATACCTACTGCTGGCCTCAATTTTTGTGTTAGTTGATTTATTTATGGATGCAAATGAATATCAACATGGAAAATGCGCCATAATGTGGTTCGTGAAATGTTTAGTTCTTGTGAACGACGCCTGGTTGATGTGCCTGGTATCACTAACAGCTGCCACTGCACTAGGAGTACATGTTGATACGGTGTACAACCTTCCACTGAACCAGTTTCTTCAAAACGATCAATAATTTTGCCAATTGCCCGCACAGTAGGACGTCCACGTCGACCAAACTCTCACGTAATTTACGAAATTATGTTGTTTTTGAACGATTATTTTCATAATAAATTTGTGCAATCAAAATTTGTTGTTGTGCTGTTAGCGACTCCACGATGAAAAATGGCATATTTTTGACTTTTCATAAGTCAAAGAATTTTTTAGAACATATGACAATAAGGACTAAAATTCATTGATTGAAAAAGGGACCAACAGATGGCCCACCCTGTATTATGGGATTCTAAAATGAATTTTGCATAAAGTTCTGGAAAATGGCCAATTAGGAAGGAATTTCTTGATTTCTTTACTGATTGTGATGAAATTCAGTATTCTTGATTGAAATGGTACCCTAAAATGATTTTTGTATAAAGTTCTGTAAAATTGCTATTAGGAAGGAACTTGGTGATTGCTTTACCAATTATGATAAAATTCAGCGTGGACTCTGACGACACAAAACATCCAGAAAATTCTTCGTCCCATTAAAGAGGGAGCCACCCACGTACAGAATGCGAATGAATCACGAGTTCAGAAATGATCTAGATGAAATCAGCATTATCGGATTCATAAAATGGTCAAGGCTAAGATGGCTTGGGCACGTGCTTCATTCACAAAATCGAACCACTAAACATGCCTTGAAATCGACACCAATGAAAGTAGGTCCTCGGGAAGACCACCCACCTGATAGACAGAGGACGTTCACTCGGTCACCGTGTCTAGCGTTCTCTTACAAGAAACGGCTAAATTCCTTTTATTATAATAGGTTAAAGTTCCTTCCTAATTGGCCTGAATTTGACTTGAAAGGCGGTATATGAAAAAATTCTATACGATATATTCAAATTATCTTTATTCGGATTTAAAGAATAGTTTGAAATAAGAGATAGGCCAACCCCGAATTAGTCTCTTAAACCGGGATTTGCCGGTCATTTTTGATTCGGTTAAACATATTTTTGGTGGAGGAGGAAGCCTCTATAGTAATAACTATGTGTGATTTATTATTATTAAAAAGAACTAGAATATCACTTTGGCATAATTTATTCTTCAATTCTTTAAACACCTCAGTTTGTTCATTAGACCACTCAAACTTAACATTTTCTCTCGTCAATCTAGTTATCGGCTCCGCTAATACTGAGAAATTACGAACAAATTTTCTAAAATGCGAGGCTAGGCCAATAAATTATCGAATTTGCTGCACATTAGTAGGCGTAGGAAAATTATTTACACATTAAATTTTATCCATGCCTGGTCTAATTCCATTTCTATTGATTTCATGTCCAAGAAAATCCACTTTTTCAACCAAGAAAATCCCATTTTTTGATAATTTTGATGTAACTCCATATTCCCTTAATTTATTTAAAAATCTTCTCAACAGATCGATGCCTTCTTCTATAGTTCCACTAGGTAGAATCATGTCGTCAATATAAGAAACTATATTCTCACTAACTTCAGACGCCAGTTTACGAGCAAAACGTTGGAAAACGGCCGGGGCATTGGCAAGCCCAAACGGCATTCGCTCAAATTGGTATTGTCGATCGCGAATGACGAACGATGTATATTTCTTACTATCTTCATCAACAGGTATTTGGTAGTACCCAGTAGCCAGATCAACTACGGTATAATATTTAGCTCCTTCTAATTTTTGCAAGCAGTCTTCGATGTGCGGAATTGGATATCGATCTTTTATAGTCTTCTTATTTAACCGCCGAAAATCTACACAAATGCGATCTTCTCCATCCTTTTTCTTTACTACTACAATAGGTGAGGCATAATCAGACTCCGATGGTTTTATTATACCTTGCTGTAATAATTCATTGATATGACACTTTACATTTTCTCGTTGCGCCGGTGACAATCTATATGGATGATAAGATACAGGTTCAAAATCATTTAATCTGATTTTAATTGATACCTTATTAGTTTTTCCGATTTCGTTCATTTTTAAAGCAAAACAATCTCTAAATTCTGCTTTTAAATCAACAAATTGATTTCTAATATTTTCGTCAATATTTTGATTAATACATTTCTCTATTAATTCAACATTAATATTTTCGAAATTATTCTTCGTAATCATTAGAACTTGGTATAATTTTTGTTTTCTTTTCCCACAAAAATCTAATTTATCCAAACTATTTACAAACTTCTCAGTAAATCCAAAATTCTCATTAAAATCATTAAAGTCGACATTAATACATATTTAACACTTCTTTTTCATTTTAAACGAAGGAACTATTTTCACTGCTAACGTCATTGTTTTTAATATCTACACTCAATTTACCATTTACGTTGTTAATAATCAATTAAATTTTCAAAATATTATTTCCTTTAAAACGACGATGCCATCCTGATCCAACGCACTACGTCCAATCATTAATTGCTCTTGTGGATCACTATTAGGCACTATCAATATATCAACAATAATTTCAACTGAATCTATTTCAAGTTTCACTTGAACAATACCAATTGTAGTGGAATATCCTTTCCCAAATCCTCTTAAATGTTGGAAATGATTCTTATATTTTTAAATTCAAAGATTTACATAAAGACTCTGTCATGGTAACACAATCGGACCCTAAGTCAATAAAAGCACGAACCTCATGACCGTCTATTACCACTTTCTTAATATGTACTCATTTTCACATGACACCATTCTTATCATATTCGGTGGCTTCTGTTCTTTTTGCGGTTCTTTTGTATATTTATCCGTATTTCGCTTAAAAGGACATGAAATTTCATAATGACCTTCACGTTTGCACGATGAACAATATATTTTTTTTTTTCCACAGTCACGAGAAATATGATTTTCAGAACTATATACATTCGAGTATATAACATTGACGAGCCCGATTATTTTTAAAATTTTCTTTATTCGGATATTCTTTATTTAGTTTTTTGTTGCCTAATATATTTTCATAAGTTTTTAATCTATTTAACAGTTCCGAGACCAATTGAATGTTTTGAATAGCTAAAGCTTGTTTAATTTTATCGTCACTATCACATAGTCTTGAGATTATATACTTAATAATAGTTTGATCGTCAAGATCAATTTCACTGGCAATTTTCCTAATGTTATACACATACTCTGTAAAAGTTTCTGATATCTTTTTCTTTCGATTTGCTAATGCAAAATGCACATCGGCTATATCACGACTTCTGCCAAATTCACTAATAAAATCACATCTAAATTGTCCCCAATCACGGATATTATTAGATACAGATTGGTACCATAAATTAGCAACACCCTTTAGCTTACGTATAGCATACGTATATATACTATTATATTAATCCATCTACGAGCAGTAATACTCCGAATCCGACGGATTAAAGTCTGTTAACATTTCCGAAAAATCGCGCGATGGAAAACTGAAGATATTATTATTATTGTTCACTGCATCGACTCCGATTGAATGAGCTCGACTATGTTGCTGATCATTACCCACACGATTCATATGTTTATGATCCACATTGTTCGATAAAGTTGGCACACAATAAGGAATATCCCCGTTATTTATATTAACTGGATGGTGCTGCGATGTTGAAGTATCGTAAATATTTTGATTGTTAAAATCCGGAAAATACCGAAGATTTAGGTTATGTTGGAAATTTGGTATATAATACTGATGTTCGATTTTAGCTTTGTTCGAAGATTATCTTTTCTTCATATAATACATTTTTGATAAATTTCATAAATTGTTTACACGTGCCCAAAATTAGTGGTGAAAACTTTTAAAGTATTTTTTATTTTTAAATAATTATTTCTCGACGATAATTTTTTAATTAACTATTAGGCGATGATGTCCACAATCCTACTTCTGATTTGTAATCAATTAATTTGAAACGATGGTTTAAATAAAACACGATTATGTCGGATCACTTTTATAAATCCCTCTTTTTTATTCTCACAACGACTTTTTCATTCCATTCACTTCTTCTTCTTCTCAAATAAAGTAATACTCTACTCTACTCGCAGCGAACATCTGCAACTAACTCAAAAAGAGTGTTACCACTCATAAACAAAAAATATAGTTTTCGCACTGTAGCATTGAATTTTAAAAAAAGGACATTTTATCATACTGACGGATTAGAATTAGATACAAAATTCGAATTATCATGTCAGAATCCAATAATTGATATCAGAATTAAATTTGCAATATCAAAATTTATATTTATGTTGTCAGAATTCTATATCTTATGTAAGAATTCTATATCTTACGTAAGTTTCCAAAGTTAGAATTTGAATTTGTGATGCCAAAAATCGAATTTGATCTATCATCGTTTCAGAATTTGAGAATTTGAGAATTTGATGTTATATTTCGGTACATCATGTCAAAATTCGATGAATCGTTTCAGAATTCGATGTGAAATATCAGAGTTTGAAATTTTCAGGTTAGAATTCGATATATCATGTATGAATTTTCAACTTCAGATGTCAACATATTAAAATTTGATCTACCTTTATCAGAATTCGATACATCATGTCAATATACCATACCAAAATAAAATAAATTATGTTTGAAATCGACATATATCAGAATTCGATGGGTTATTTCAAAATTCGATAAGCCATGTCAGAATTTAAATTTTGATGCCAAAAC
Source organism: Tipula vernalis (assembly GCA_958295665.1). NCBI lineage: Eukaryota > Metazoa > Arthropoda > Insecta > Diptera > Tipulidae > Tipula > Tipula vernalis. The sequence goes on along the minus strand of OY282560.1, from coordinate 215,817,189 downwards.
TCGATATCTCATGTCAGAATTCGATACTTTATGTTAGAATTCGATATGTCATGTCAGAATTTGAATTTTGGATGCCAGAATTCTAGTTATCATATCAGAATTACTTACTTTATGTCAGAATTAGATATGCAATACCAGAATTTGTATTTATGATATCAGAATTCTGTATATTGTGCCAGAATTCGATATATCATGCCAGAAATCGACATATCACATATTCGAGATATTATGCCGATAAAAGAATTCGATAAATTACGTCAGAATTTGTTACTTTAAACTTAGAATTTATGATGTCAGAATTGATATAACACGTCTGAATTTGATACGTTATGTCAGAATTTATATTTTTGCTGTCGGACTATATGTATAAATAATAAGTGTCCAATCATCGCATAGTTCAATAGATCAGAGTTCGATATATCGTGTCAGAATTCGAAATATCATGCCAAAACTTGGTAAATCATATCAGAATTTGATATGTTATGTCAGAATGTGAATTTATGATGTAGTATGAAGTTCGGTATATCATGACAAAATTTGATATACCAAGCCAAAACTCAATAAATAATTTTATAATTCAATATGTCAAGCTAGAATTCGATTTGTCCGGTCAAAATAAGAGTTAATGCTGTGTAAATTCGATATGTCTGAAGCTAGAATTTGAATTTTTGGTGTCGGAATTGTATGTAACAGAATTCTACATAAGACGTTAAAATTCGATATGACATGTCACAATATCAATTGATAGTGTCAAAATTGTATATCCTATGCGAAAATTAGATAAATGATGACAGAATTCACGGGTGTGAAGTTTGTCCTAAAAATTGATTTTCCTGTGAATGTATTAGTAAGAATAATAAAACTCTCGTTATTATGAATTTTTAAGTAAAAAATTATTTTACTTATGTAATTTAAATTTAAAAAAAACAATTTAATAAATCAAAGTTCATTAAAACAGTGATTTATAAAAATTACTCAATCTGGTCCAAAAGATCGTAACTAATAGTGGACACAAGTTTTACAGACAGTCGGAGAAACCCTCTATCCTAAAACAATGATAAAAATACGTCATTCAAGATAGTGGGGGATGTCCCTACCTATAAAAAAAACACATTCAAAAATCTAAAAGATAAATGACTTAGGCAGACGTTTTGCTTCCCAATATGTAAATTCGTATAAAGAAATTAAGTGGTATGTATATTAGCATAAAGTTGGATATTAAAAAAATTTTCAATCTGGCCCCAAGATCGCACCCAAGTGGACATACATCAATAAGGGTAGAGGGCAATCCCCTATATCTTAGAAATGTTACAACTTTCAAAAACCTAGAAGATAAGTGACTTAGGGCAGGTGTATTGCGTTCCTATATCCTTTCGCTCCGTCGAATGCACTATAGTTTACCGTTGGGGTGGCAATAACACTGACACTTGTAGTTTTATCTGCAACAACAGCTAAGTTACCAAGTGTTGAGTCATTGCGGTCGCTGGTTTCGACGGTGTTGAGCCCCCTCTTTGCGAAACATGTTGGTTTTAGATCAGGATGTCCTTCCCTTAGCATTTTATACCTACTGCCAGGTAAGAATCCAGCCGCTTCTTACATGAGGAACAGACGCTGTTTGAAGCCGCACCTCCTGGTGCACAGGCGCTTCTTGCAAGTTTTGGTTCACGAGTGGTATTTTATTTCCCACTTACCCTATCCTGGCTTGGGGGGCCAGATTGAGAATTTTTTTAATGTACAACTTTATACAAACTTAAATATAGGAACGCAACACACTTGTCCTAAGTCACTTATCTTCGTGATTTTCGAAAGTTGTAACATTTCTAAGATAGAGGGGATTGCCTTCTACCCTTATTAATGTATGTCCACTAGGGTAAGATCTTGGGCCAAATTGATAATTTTTTTTAATATCCAACCTTATACAAACTTACATATAGGAACGCAACACGTCTGTCCTAAGTCGCTTATCTTCTCGATTTTTGAAAGTTGTAATATTTCTTATATAGGTCGGATTGCCCTCTACCCTTATTGATGAAATGTCCACTTGGGTATGATCTTGGGGCCAGATTGAAAATTTTTTTAATATCCAACTTTATGCTAATATAGTGCATAACACTAAATTTCTTTATACGAATTTACATATTGGGAAGCAAAACGTCTGCCTAAGTCATCTTCTAGATTTTGGAATGTTTTTTTAGATAGGGACATCGCCCAATATCCTTAATGACGTCTTTATCATTGTTTTAAGATAGAGCGGTTCTCCGACAGTCTGTAAAACTTGTGTCCACTATTAGTTACGATCTTTTGGACCAGATTGAGTAATTTTTATATACACATTTTTATATACACTCACTTTTCTAATGAACTTTGATTTTTTAAATTGTTTCTTTTTGATAATTTAAATTAAGACTGAAGTTTATTTAGAAGTTTTTTTGTAAATTTAAATTACATAAGTAAAATAATTTTTTTACATAAAAATTCATAATAACGAGAGATTTATTTTTCTTACTAATACGTTCACAGGAAAATCAATTTTTAGGACAAATGTTTAATTTTAGGACAAACTTCACACATTTGTGCAGTCGCGTGAAGTTTGTCCTAAATTTTGTTTTTGTAATTTTAGGACAAATTTAGGACAAACTTCACGCGAATCAGAATTCGATATGTAGAGCCAGAATTTAAGTTATTTATATCTAAATTCAATGTCATTCCAGAATTCGAAAGGTCTTGTCACAATTTGATAAATCTCTCATGAAGCCTTCAGAATTCCGTATATTATCTCAAAATTCGATATGTTGTCTCAGAATTCGACATGTTATATCAGAATTTCAAATTTTTGGTTTTAGAATTCTATATGTGACGTAAGAATTCGATATCGCAAGTCAAATATTATTTATCACATCGATATTTTAACTATTTCCCTATTCGACATATTCGGTCAAAATTCCACATGTCTTGTCAGAATTCAAAATGTCTTCTCAAAATTCGAGATCTCGAACACATACAACATCTTGAATTTTGGAATAATATACTTAATTCTTAAGTCTTGAGAAGATTTATCAAAGAATTCAATATGTTTTATCAAAATTCTATTTTATTATGATATCAGAATTCGCTAATTCATATCAGAGTTTAAGCTTTGGGTGTTAAAATTCGAAATGTCATACCGGAATTCGATATATCGTGTCTGAATTCGTTATGTTTTCCAGAATTTGAATTTTTACGACAAAATTCTACAACAGGATAGGTCTTTCAATAAGTCATTAGATAAATCATATTCGAATTTGAAATTACGATGTCGGAATTCGATATATCATGCCAAAACTAAAGTTTTGTTTACATTTCTTTATTAAAATCCTAATAATAATTTTAACATACAATACGTTTTATTACAGTTGGGTGATATAATCAGTATATTTAATTTACGGTACAGTTTTTTACGTTTTTCATACATAGAGTATAAAATGACCTATTTTACATGTAAAAAACTGTGTAAATTACATAGTGTAATTTACTCGCCCAACCGTGGCCTTGCTTAAGTATCTAATTATAAAATATCGATTTGTTTCTTTTTTATTTATTCATTGCAGTTAGAAATGTCGAAAATCTTGGTTGCTATGTAAATGTCACAACATTAAAAATTTCGTATACTGTATTTTTTGGTCTATAAATAATATGACCTTAGCCATAAATTTTTTCAGCACACAAAAGATATAAAAAAATAGAAATGTTAAGATTGTCGGTTTACTGAATATTTAATAATGCTAATTAAGTCATCTATTTAAAAATGTTATCACCGAATTAACTATGTATGACTTTACCTAGGTAGAATGAACAAAAAATAATAACATCACGATGGTAATAAAACAAGCAGTCGATAAAACAGTTTTTATTCATAGTACAAACCATGCACAAATTTTACAATTTTATACTCGAATAACACGATATATGGAAATAGATACATGTTATCTTATGTTATGTTATATAGGGTGTTTTCGTTTTCTTCAATCCAATTCGTAAGAACGTTCCCACAGTGACATTAAACCTTATTTTATTTTTTCAATTTAAAATACTCAGACACGTCACAATATTATTATTTGTATAACAGTCGATAAAATATTTAATTCATAAACACTTTTATCAATAATAATTAAGTGAAATCGAACAAACCGTTTTATAAATTAATTACTGCAATCATTAAATTCCCATTAATTTTGTTATTTTTATTATTTGTTTATTTCAACATAATAATTATTTTCGTTCATTTAAAAAAAACCAATTACGAAAAAAGAAGATCAAAATGAATTACCGCCTAAAAATAGTACACAGTAATTTTCTAGTTTTTCCGAACATATTGTAACCAAAAACCAACAAAAAAACAATAGAAAAAAACGGAGATATTCTATTGTTTTGGTGCCCTCCAAAATACGCATGTTCCATAAACATGATGCTCTGTGTATAGCATGTATTTTCATAAAATATTTGCAGCACGGGTACAACGAAAAAACGGTTGCTCTCTGTATAAAAATATACCAACACAAGTATCAGGCAAAATTTTCATCTGTATATATGCTCCATGTGATGATACGACTATATACTACTACTACTCGTACATATACTAGAGTAGTAGTATATAATATGAGAATATTCCAAATTCTTAAAGAAGAATACAGAATAATAATTTTCCCTGTATTTTTCCAATTTTAGCATTTTTATTTTTTCTGTGATTGTAGGAAATTTTTTTTTTTTTTTTTTTTTTGGTATCCTCGCAAATACATTTTGTGTACAGTCTGATAGAAATATTCCAATTATACGAAAGTTCTCTTATTTATATTTATTTAGTTTTTTTTTCAAATATTGTATTTATTTTTCATTTTTATTATTATTATGTTGTTAAATATTTTTGTAACCAAATAAATTTTCCTAACAATAGAAAATTGTGATATTGATACAGAACACACATTCCATAGTGAAAAATTATAAAATTATTAGTTAAAAAGAATTAATCATAATAATAATTTGGATAAAGTGTTTTTTTGTCTAATAAAAAAAAAAAAAAAAAAAGTTTTTTGTGTGTGAAATCTTTTCGGTTTTTTTATTTTGGAAAAGCGCACACAAAACAAAGGATTTTTTTTTTTTGGTGAAAATTGATTTTTTTTTTTGAGGGTTTTGGAAAATTGTTATATTGTGTGTTTTATACATATTTAATTATATTTATATAAAATAAATTAAAAATGTTTTTTTATTAAGTGAAAAAAAAAAATAAAAATATTTTAAAAGATATTGTGATATAATTCGGAATTTTTTGTTTTCTAAAAAGTTCTGAAAATTAAGAAAAGCACAAAAAAGCTTCTGTGATACATACCAACAACTACAACTACACAAAAAAATAAAGAAATGTATGTCATGTCATAAATATAATACAAATAATTTTTTTTTTTTTGTTATATTCGAGCTTTTCATTATTTTTTGTATACTTTCTGGTGTTGTGTTAAATGTTAAAAGCTTTGTTCATTCATATCTCGATTAACAAAACATAAAACACAAAAAAAAAACGAATAAAATAAAACGAGAACAAGTAATAGAGTAAATAAGGGATGATACAGAAATTAAAATTAAAAAAAATTACATAAAAATGGAACAACAACAACAAAATTTACAGGATGATACTTATGCAGCTACGTACCATATACATAGCGATCACTCATACTCGTTTACCCCCTTTATACTCGCACATTTATTTATATACATACATAGCTGTAAAGCAAATAACTTTTTTTGTTCGATTTTGGAATAAATTGGAAACGACCTCATTTGACATGTAAATCTACAAAATATGTACAAAAAGCTTTTCAACACAACTAGGAAAAACAAAAAAATTTTTTTTTTTTTTTTATTTCTGTAAAATATTTTCCGCAAATGAGATGCTTACAGGGGTTTATTCTTGGCGTACGGCGGGAATATTTGTGTTGAAAATTCGGGACTGTATTTGACCTATTTTTTGCAGCTCTGCGATTTTAAACACACAGACAGTATGGTCGTGATTTACTGTTTGTTTCGTTTTTTTTTTTTTTTTTTTTAATTTTTGCACATTGGGTGTAATCGATCGGGATAGTCCATTTTTGTTATTTTTATTTGTTTTATTTGATAATAGTACGGTGAATGTTGTGATACGATGTTATGAATATTCGATATGAATCAGATCAAAAGAATTGTTTGTCCAATTGTCAATAAAGTAGCACACGTATATATTACATAAATATACATAATTGCAACAAGTGAAACACACTGTTTAAAGTTGAAGTGATTTTCACCTAAGGCAGGTCCAATACACATTTTTGGTATTCCCCTAACGCACATATTTTCATTTGTATTGTGTAAACAAAATATGAAGAGCCACGTGCCATATGGTTTTGCTAAAAAATGATGATGTCGTGTCACGACGAACGAACCAAAAACATAAATTTCGGATTTGAAATGAGCACAAGCGGAATAAAGGACAATAAATGTTGTAAAAAAATGAACAAATATGAAATAGCTACTTATGGAATATTAATTAATATTGTTTCATTGGCTTAATGTCAAGTTAAATTATTTTCGTTTTAATCTATGATTTATCCATATACTTAAAGTAAATAGCGTTTTCAAAAAGATAAATACTAATCAATTATTTTAGTAATAGGTATATAGTATTTGCTTCTTTACGTAATTCAAATATTCATTTATTTATTGATCAATTATGTAAAAAATACAAATATGATAATTAATCATGCGAGTGAAGTTTTTCCTAACTTTCCTAAAAAATTACAACAACAATGTTTTGCATTAGTATTGGTAAAAAAAGAATTCATTTAGGCGAAACTCGATTTAGAATATTTTTAAAAAAACAAACGCGACAGTTATATATTTTATTAAAAAACACCTTGATTTAAAACAAAAAAATTACGAAATATTGACTTACAATACATGAATAAAATAGTGTGCACATATTGCACAGCAGCATTCCTAAGCAATACTAAGTACTTTCTAATCGTTTAGCATCAACTTCAGTGGTATGGCCAGGATCCTTCGATCAATAGAAATATTTGTGCAACATTTCATAAATATCTAATGAGTCTCACAGGGTGTCCATTGCGATTGAAGTTGACCCATTAGATATTTATGAAATATTGCACAAATATTTCTATTGTATAGGCGATGATTATTCTTTTTTTAGATTACTCGAAAACCACGTTTCAAATCTAATGTGAAATAAAAAATGTACGCACACACTCTTTTTATTTTTCACGTCCTCTTTCTTCAAGGTTTTTTATTCAATTTATTCTCCCACTTCCGTCTTTTTCATAAATATATTATTTTTTTGTAGTTGGTACTATAATTATGAAATAATGCCATCTATTAAACAAGACTCAAACTAATCATTTAAAATTAGAACAAAAGTTTCGTTATTTTTTATATAATGTTTCTAAAACTCTTACAGTTCGGTCATCCGCAAGTCGATCGACCCCGATCTGGTCTATTAAATTATACTGAATTCGCAACAAAACTTTTGTTTTACAAAATTTAGGTTTAAACTTTAACTTGTACTACTTATAATTACAAACATTTTTTATATTTTTTATTTGTTTCGACTCGGCAAATTTCAAAACTTTAATTAGTTGTCACTTTGGTTTCAACTGAAAAATCAAATATTAATACATGTACGTTAAACTATACAAAATTATCAAAATCGATCTCATCTGATCAAGCAACATCAATATACGGTTTAATTTTTGTAACATCAAAAACTCCCTTAAAAGGCATGTCGGTGATCTGAAAACCACTGAGGTCTTCGACAACATATCTATCATTATCAAAAACAACTGAAATTCTATATGGTCCTTTAAACTGAGGTATCAATTTTTTGTTTACGTTAGGAGTAGTATCCATATTTTGAATCATTATCAAATCGTCTACCTTATAAGTTCTAGCCGGTTTTCGCTTCTTGTTATAATATTCTTCATTATATTTTTGAATTTTCTCGATGTGTTCGGATGCCTCTTTTCTACGATCTGACAATGATAAATAATCTGAACCGAGTTCAATTGAATCCAGGTACTCTGTCATTTTATCACTAACCGGACCCCTCTGATTCAATCCGTAAAGCAATATACTGGGCGTTTCTTTCGTTGAACTACTAATGGTATTGTTAAAAGCGAATTCAACTTGATCCAACACATTGTCCCAATCAACCTCTCGTTCTTTATCTACCAATTTAGATAACATTGGAGTCAATGATCTATGTACTTGCTCGACTTGACCGTTAGCACGAGGTGTTGCCGTTGCTACCAGAATGTGCTGAATACAATTTTCTTGCATAAAGAACTTGAAATCATTTGAAGTAAAATTACTTCCCCGATCACTGATTAACCTTTTTGGACGACTAGTATCTTTCGTATTAGTGGTTCTCGTTGGATAAAGGCGGACAAACTTAGTGAACGCATCTATTACTGATAAAATATATTTATTTTTCAGCTTGGTCGCATTTAAAGATCCGTAAAAATCTACATGAATGGTGTGAAATGGTTCGCATTCCTTAGAGATGGAGTGAAGGTATCCTTCTTTTCTTCCATTTGGAACCGAATACGTAATACACTTAAGACAATTTCATATGTAGTTTTTAACCTTTTCTCTCATACGTGGAAACCAGTACTTTCGTGAAATAAACTCAATTGATTTGTCCAATCCAACATGACCTAACTTATCATGTGCATTACGGATAATTTGACTCTCTAAAACTTCCGGTATATAAAATCTAATTTGCGACTTTGAGATTTTTCTATAAACTAATCCATCAACGAAGTTCATAGAATGGACTCTCCTTTACTTCTAACTCCAAACGCAAAGTTTCGAGTTTTGGATCTTTATATTGCAAGATGGCCATAGTCTGTTCAAAAGGGTTTTCCTCTACCTCTAATATAGACTCAGATCTGCTTAGAGCATCTACGTGTTGCATACGAGCGCTACCTCTATGCTCTACTGAGTAGTCGAATTCTTGTAGCTCTAATGCCCAACGAGCAATCCTAGGGTTGATTATTTTTTCATTTAGCGTAAGAGTCAATGCATTGCAGTCGGTAATCACCTTGAAGGGCAGTGTTGTGCAATTACGCGTAAAAAATAATTTTTTACTTACATTACGTAAAAAATTGTAAAATACGGTAAAAATTGTAATTAATATAAAATATTGTAATAAATGTAAAAAATATTAAAAGTGATGCCATCTAAAAGAATTAAGAAATACTAATACCACTCACATACTCAAACCTCTCTAAAAAATTTCAATCGATTTTAACGAAAATTATAATCAAAATAAAATAACATTGCAAAATTTATAATTTTTAATTAATTAAATTATCATAATGAATATTGCATATAGTATGTTCAACAAACCAACATGAATAATCAGTCATATTGATTAAACTAATTTCACCACTGTTGGGCATATTCGTGTACAATTACACTTTTATCATTTTTCAAATCAAAAATAAGATTCCTTTAATAGAAATGTGCACATAAAATCATTGATTAATGATTTGATTAGTTAATTATGCTTTACCAGATAATAATTTTTGTAGTAGGTAGGTATATATTCACGCTAGAATTTATCGCAATCCCATCTGTGGTTAGTTTTAGCAAATAAATCAAAAAATATTTTTAAGAGTGCAATTGCTGTTTACTAAACCCGCCGCAATTTTTGTGTATATTGACAGAAATTCGCCCGCTTCCGCTCAAAAGTATTTCGGATAATGTAAATTATTTCACAGAAATACGGGCATTATATTATGTCGGCCGCATGACATAACGATCTTGTGCAATTGTACGATCGCAATTGTTTCGTGCATTTTTGCTTGATTTGACCGGATAAATGATTTCATAGAATCATTAAACTGCATAAAATACATAATCATTATTACTGATACTCTGAGAGTGACAGTAAATAAGAAACGATGTAGCAGTGATAATATGGATGGAAGTGATTGTGATTGAAATTGGAATTACCTATTGTACATGAATAAAATTTTTTTACCGAAAGAGAATTTAAATCGGAAGGATCATTCTTCCAAAAAGAATCCACAAATAGCGTGTACCGAATTTCAATATTATAACGTATCCCGTTCCGATTTTACGGTTGGCTATATATTCCCGTAGTGTTTAGTATGAGAAAATAAACGTTTATTCTACAACTTCCCATGTTTCTTAACCGATTGAAGTGAAATTTAGTATGCAAGTTTATATTGGCCCACAAATAACGTGTACCGAATTTCAATATTATAGCATATCCCGTTCCGATTATACGGCTGGCTATATATTCCCGTAGTGTTTAGTATGAGAAAATAAACGTTTCTTCTACAACTTTTCTTCTACAACGGGATACGTTATAATATTGAAATTCGGTACACGCTATTTGTGACCGAATTAATTTGTGCGATTGCTTTCACAGAACCGTACCAAAAACCAACTGGTTACCACAGTTATGATTGCATTTCGCTGCCCCTGCCATGATATTATTGTAACAAAGTTGAGCCTTGATAAAGAATGATGCGTGATCCAATTAAATTACTTATCGTTTTCGAGAACGTAACTGTTAGAATACCAATTGCAAAATGGTGGCCATATATTTATAGGCATTAGGAATCGATTACTTCTGGCAAGCTCGCTTGGACTTGGAGTAGTTGCCGTAATTAATACCAACTGTGAATGCTATAGATAGATAGTTTTAATATTTTACAAAATAATTTTGTTTTTGACAATCTAACATAATTGCGGTGGTGAAAGTTAAAAGTAAAACGTCAAATTTTATAAATCAAATAGTATGGTACCTACGTGTGAGATGGCGCAGAATAAATTATAATTATTTGATTCATTTATGTAAATAGAGAAATAATTTGTTTAATAACATTTTCGAATAGATACAATTTTAGTACATAAAAAACAGAATAAATTTCGTTTGGTCAGCATATTTTAAACATTTTATTTAAAACACATAGTAAAATCTACATTCAAATTAATTTCAATAGATAGAGCTGTGAAATGGTTGTAATATCGACATACAATTTTTTAATTCTGCTCTTTTCATTTAAATGTCACATTTCGCACAGATGTCGCTAATTATTTACAATTTCTTACTTTGTAACGTAAAAAATTTCAGGTAAAAAATACAATTATTTACACGTAAATAATAGTGTAAATTACGCAATGTAATTTACGTGAACAACACTGTTGAAGGGACGTCCATATAAATAAATCCTAAATCTACGTAATGAGTACACTATCGCCAGACACTCAAGTTCATAGGAATGATATTTGGTTTCTTGAGGAGTTGTTCTTTTTGATAAGTAACTTATTGGATGAAATTTCTGGTCGGACTTCTTTTGCATCAGTATTGAACCATATCCATCGGCACTGGCGTCGCAGTGTAATTGAGTTTTATCTTTCGGAGAAAAAATTGCTAAAATTAGTTCAGCTACCAGCCTAGCTTTCAAACAATTAAACGATTCTAATTGGCTCGGACCAAACTCAAATTTACCATTTCTTTTCTAATAAGGTCCTGTAACGATTTAGCAATGTGGCAAAAGTCTTTTACAAACTTCCTAAAATACGAACTCAGACCCAGAAATCGTTGCGTTTCTTTCATACTTTTTGGAGTCGGATAGTGATGAATTGCTTCCGTGTTTTTCTTGTTTGGTCGAATACCCTGTCGATTTACGCTGTAGCCCAAAAAATTAATTTCTCTACTTAATATTTGACACTTATCTAACCTCAGTTCTAGTAAATTATTTGAAAATAGAATAAGAACATCCCTCAAAATTTCACAATGCTCTTCAATAGTCTTCGTTGCAATTAGCAAATCATCTATATATACCACTATTTGATTTGACGAAATTAAATCTTGAAAAATTGTGGTTAACGTGATGGAAACCCGACTTTAAATCCAACGTTGTAAAATAGGTTTTACCGTGTAAGTAACTTAAAAGATCCTCTATCACAGGTATAGGATAATTATCCCGAATGGTCACTTTATTTAACACGCGATAATCCACACATAATCGCTTTTCATGAACATTACGTTTATTTACTAACACAATTGGAGAACAATATGGAGAATCACTCCTTCTAATTACACCTTTTGCGACTAAATTCTGAAGAATTTTAGAAAGGACATCACGCTCTGCAAAGGATAGTCGACGAGGCACCGTATAAAAATATTCATTTGAAGTCAATTCAATCTTCATTTTGAACTTTGTTTCTGGCTCAAGCGGCTTACAGCTTTCGAAATAATTTTTTACAAAAATATCCAAAATTTTTAATTTAGTATCATAATCTACACTTGCATCAATTGGCAAAGTCTCCACACAGTTCACATTTTCCTCATTAACCGAAATATTGAGAATTTCCTTTTCAAAATTATCTTCTACATTATTTAAATTTAATTGAACTTCAAGTTCGCCTATCTTTACTTTAGTATCGCATAGTTTTAAAAAGTCCCGACCGATTATCATGTCATGCGACATAGTACCATCCGATACTACAAACAAATCTATGTTATACAAATTATCGTCACAAACTACATTTAAATTCACTTTGCCCAGAATATTTAATCGACTACGGTTGATTCCAGAATATTCACCACATGATTCAGCAAGAAAATCAAAAGAATTATTCGGAACAGTATTAGCTTTTATAATGCTTATAGGGCTTCGGCGAAATATTTATACATCTATTGTTTTTAAAAAATAATTTTAAATTAACAAATATACCTGTAGATAACATGTCACAACTGCTCGATGGCGCATTAATCGATTTAGATTCCTCCGTACATAAATACAATCTTTCATTCGTATTTTTAACTGTTATCGGTTGAGTGTCTCCCATTTTTTTAATATCACGCGACTGTTGATGCCCAGTTGCTGTTACATTTCTTGATGGACATTCCATCATACGATGACCTAATTGTCCACACGACATACATGATCCATAAGGCCTTTTTGGTTTACTACAGTTGATCGACACATGACCAAGGACAATGGGCTTTTCGAACCTCAGGTGTCCCACACGAATAACAAAAAATCCGCGGCGGAAGATCACAGTCCTTCCGAAAAGTGTCCATGAATTCGGCAGTAGCAGCAAATCAAAGGCGGTGGAGTTCTGGTGTGATAATTCATGACTTGGGTGGTATTAATAGCGTTTATATCAGTTGAATCCAATGACTGGGATACCGTCTGAGGAACCGAATAACTTATTAACCCAAAATTTGTCATGTTGGGTATACATGTGACACTAGGGCTAGAACTTTGGCCAAATTGAACATTTAATGACTGGGATATTAATGCAGTTTGGGAAGGATAAAACTCATGATATGTTGTTTGTAACCTGTATACATTTCCGGTATATAGCCAATGCTTTTCCAAGCATCTTCAGTAGATATACATATGCCTACCAGATCGGCTACTGACGAAAAACAAAACACAGATCGTCCCGCCACGTGAACGATTAAACCAACACGCATGTTTTTCTTTATGATCTGCGTGCATTTGCGAGGTTAGGAGCTGCGAGTCAAATAAGAAATAAGCAACGTCCTCACAATAAACTCAGTTCTGATGCCCCTTAGACAAGAAATAATACATATCCTTATCGTTTGTTTTTCGGCGGATCCGATCAATCGAACTTCCAAATTAATTTGTATATGTTTAGTTTAAGTGAGGTCTAAACCTCTAAACCTTTAGAATCTTTTTATTCGAATTAGTGAAGAAAATTCAACCAATATTGTGAAACTTAACTTAATCGGCTCAATTTTTGATGGAAGAGGGAAGACTGTGTTCCGCCTTTCATAATGCCAAATTTAAGGAGATAAGGAGGTAGTTCATCCCAATCCAAAAACTAAAATTCAAATTACCAAAATCCTGAAGAAACATTATTAAAAAAAAAATCCTAGCGTTATGAAAAAATTTTCCGCACGCTTCAATTTTTTATAGGTTTACTAATTACTCTCCGCATCTGGACATTTGGGTGTAAATTCTGGGGAAGGGAAAATTAATCATTGAAAAACAAAGAATTCTCTTACTGATGCAAAAAATTAAAAAGTTGATTTAAAGGCGGGATATTTGAAAATGGGATCTCGGTTCTTCAATCGAGTAACCATCTTGTCAACATGTATCGAATATGATGGTTTAAACACTCGATTCGAGATGTTGGCCAAATTTCATTTACAGGATTTTGCCCATTTGGATTTTCCATGTTTGGACTTTATCTCGTTTGGATTTTTCATATTTATTTTGTCCTATTTGGATATTCGCTTTTGGATTCTTAAAATAATTTGAATTTTGTTCCTTATTTTTTTTAATTACGGGTACAAACGAATATAATTAGGAAGAGAAGATGGCCTACTTAAGGTTTTCCAAAATTATCTCAGTTATCTTATTTTGTTTAGGTTCAAATTTTTCTGCTACTGTCAGCTAAATCAAGTAAACAGTAGAATTTCCAATAATGTTCTTCTGACTGTATAATATCCCGATGACCCAGATAATTTGTTATAATATGTTTGAAATATGCATGGTTGAAACATGCATATTTGATATTTTCGAGATTATTCCAGTTATCTCGTTCGTCGGGTTAGTTTATATTGAAAATTTAAAGATTTTCGCGAATTTTCTTTATATTTCAGATTTTGATATTATTGGTATAGGTTGGTTGTCCAAGAATTTGGAAAATTTAAAAGCTTTATGAAATTATTCTAAATTGTTCAATATTTTATTCGAGAGTTTCTTATGCTGTGTTTCTTATTTCCGATCTAATTGATCTGATCGATCTGAGTACTAAAAAGTAATGTAAAAACACAGATTTTTAGTACTCAGATCAATCAGATTGATTAGACCAGAAATAAGAAACACAGCATTAGTGTATGTTTCGACAACAAAGTTCGTTGTTATTTTCGCAATGCCACCTCACACGGAAAGGATACATATACTACGAGTATGTACAAAAAAATGTGTACCGATAAAAAATTTGTAATCTACACAAATAAAAAAAAACATTCCAAATAACAACCAAAAATTACTAATATAGCCTACATAGATGTTTTTTGATTGTTATTTTTTTTTTACATTAGTACTAAAATATAAAATTTCCCCTTTAAAATTATTGAACCACCCTATGTTGTACAAATAGTTTTTGACATTTGTAGTATTGTTTTGATTAATTCGACATGTGGATTATCATTTCTACTATTATTTGTCCATTATGAATAGGTTTGAGGAATTTTACGAATGAGTCTTGCGATAATGACCACCTATAATAATGAAAAATTGATTCGTGATCATTAAATAAATCCCTAAATTGTGTGCCAAAATATCATAAAATGGCATATATGCCAACATGGCGGCTCAAATTTATTTTTTTTATTCTTAATACTAGATATAAAAACATTATCTAATGTAATAAGTTTTGATCCAATAAATTATGGATTTGTTCGGAATTCACGACCTTAATGTTCCTTCTTCATATTCGTCCGTAAATTTGTCATTAATTTCCAACCGTCTCAAAATGGTATCAAATATGTAAAAGCAGAAATACATATCCAAACGAAACACCGACCCACACAACCAAACAAAAAAATATTTCCCGTCCACAAAGTGTACGTTACGACAGAAAAGTTCGTTGTTCTTTTTACAAATGGAAATATTTTTGTGTTTGGTTGTGTGGGTGTTTCTTTTGAATATCTATTTCTGCTTTTTGACTGTTGATACGATTTTAAACGACGATCCACATGTCTAATTAATCAAAACAATACTACAAATGTCAAAAATTATATATATAATATAGGGTGGTTCAATAATTTTAAAGGGGAAATTTTATATTTTAGTACTAATGTAAAAAATAAAGGTTTATAGAGTTATACAAGTTTAAATCATAATAAAACAAAGAAGTATATTTTTAATATCAATGAAACGGGCTTTATTGGATAGAAAATTTTAAGAAATTAATGTTTAAATATGATTTATGCCATGTGGCCGCCACGGCTGGCGCGTACAAGGCGCAATCTGGAACACCAATTTTCCCCAACTTTTCGCAGCATTTGCGGCCGTATTTCGGCAATAACTCTTCGAATGTTGATTTCCAGGTGTTCAATTGTCTCTGGTGTATCGATGTAGACAAGTGACTTTACATAACCCCAAAGAAAATAATCCAATGGGGATAAATCACACGATCTTGGTGGCCAATTAATTGGACCATTACGCGAAATTATTCTTTCATCAAAAGTTTCTTTGAGTAAATCAATTGTAGCGCGGGCTGTGTGGCATGTGGCTCCATCCTGTTGGAACCACATGTCAGCAAGATTAATGCCAGCTAATCGAGGTACGAACAAATTTCTAATCATGTCCCTATACCGCTCACCATTGACAGTAACATTCTGACCATCATCGTTTTTGAAGACATATGAACCAATGACCTCGCCAGCCCATAAAGTGCACCAAACAGTAATTTTCTGTGGATATAATGGTGTTTCGACAAAAGCTTGTAGATTATCCTCTCTCCAAATCCGACAATTCTGCTTATTGATGTACCCATTCAACCAAAAATGGGCTTCATCGGAGAACAAAATTTTGAATGGAAATTCAAAATCAATATTAATTTGTGCTTCAGCCCATTGGCCGCGCATACGATGGTCGTTTGGCTTTAATTGCTGCACAAGTTGAATCTTGAAAGCTTTTAAGCCAAGATCCTTTCGTAAAATCTTCCATAAAGTGGAAGGACACAACCCCAGGTGCTGAGAACGGCGACGAATTGATTGATTTGGATCTTCTTCAATGATTTCCTGTACAGCGGCTATAGCTTCTTCAGTGCGTACTGTTCGGCGTATCACGTGATGCACATTATCATTAAGAGTAAACGTGGTCCGAAAACGATCTATTGTTATTCGAATTAGCCGCTCTGAAGGACGATTATGTACGCCATAAAATGGACGAAGTGCACGATAAGTTTGACGAACAGAACCATTATTTTGATAAAAAATTTCAACAATTTGCAAGCGTTGCTCTGATGTAAGTCTATCCATAATGAAATGTCAAACCAAACTAAACAAAAAGTAACTATCATCTGTTAAATGGGTTGTAAAATAAAGCAGTGTTGCCAACTCAAAGTTGTGAACCTATAAAAAAATCACCCGTTACAAAGGAAAAAGTTCAAGGCATTAGTACTTTTTGTTTGTAATTTTGAATGTTTTTCTTATTTGTGTAGGTTACAAATTTTGTATCGATATACATTTTTTTTTGTGTATGTATACTATCCGTGTGAAATTCGTTGTAAAAAAAACAACGAAGTTTTCTGTCGAAACGTACACTTAGACTGTGACCAAAATCTGTAATAAATATTTTTTAGTATCGAATTGGCTCTTGTTTTATATATGTATTGTAGCGTAGGGCTGTATTTGTTAGGACATAGTACAATAGGATGATGGTACAATAATTCTCCCCAAAATTTTGGAAAATAAATTACGATATAGTGATTTTTATACAGGAAATGGGAAAGTCACGGGTGGTCTCAAATAAGAATTGTAACGCAAAATTAAAAATAATGGAGGCAGCTCTATATGGATTCAAATAAAGCGTTAATGGTGTAGTGCATACAGTTCAATATTTTAAATCAATCGATCAATTAATTCTATAATTGCTTCAATAATCCATCAGGCGATAGTGGTATCTCACATTTACGTTTCACTAGATCAATATGCCATTTAATTAAGATTAACCTTATAGTTGACACAAACACATTTTTCTTTATTTTTATTACGCTGCCCGAATCGCTTATAGTTGACATTAGAGGGTTCTTCCCGGGAATACTTGGTCGGGAATTCCCGGGAAATTTCCTAATTTTTTGTTTCCCGTTTCCCGGGTTAAAACTAAAAATTCCCGGGATCTTTTGTCTATTTTCTATTTTTTAATCAACTGACACACGGCCTTTTTCTTTCAGTTAGCACAATATAGTTGCAAGGGTTCGTCAACAAGCGAGTTAATACGACATTTGCAATATGTATGTAAAATAAATCTGTTGAAATGAAATACATTCGGGCAAATATACATGTGACCGGTCGAGTTATCTCGGGTACGGTCTTTTTGGACCATTTAGTATGTCTCGAGATATCTCGGGTTTGGTCCTTAAGGGGTTGATGGTGCATTGCAAATGGTAAGAAAAATTGTAAAATTATTTAAAATGTGACCGGAAAGAAATTCAATTCTTCAAGAGTATGCGAAGCAAAATTACGAGATGAAATACCCAGATGGACACAGTTCGAGAGGCATTAAATGATTTGAGATCCCTAATATTACTGAATGACAATTATATCCCAATATTGTTCAATATTTTCAATGCGCTTCAGCCATTTAAATTAGCTCTAGAAGTTTTGGGAAGACGTGATGTAAATTTGGTCACAGCTTATGCGATTTTAAAGTTTTTGTTTGAATCTTTACGTGCAAATGAAAATAATATTTCAACAGAGTTATTGGACGTTTTTATCACGTCGCATTTAAGAACGAAGAAACCAAGATCTTGTATCTTTAGTCAAATATATGCAGACTCTCGACATACAATCAAGTGCTAACGCAGACCTGCCGTCATCATCAAAGTCGTCAATAATCCGGTATCACAACCAGATTTTTAATAGGTTATGCAACAAAGAAGAGTTTGGAATAGAACTTGAGGGTAAGATACATTCAGGGGGAAGATGACGAATCGGAACACTCTCTGTTGGTTGCAAATATTAACGAATGGTTGGCTGGCGCAACAAACGCAGCCCTTAAACCTAAAAAAATTGCAACGTCGTCAAACAATCAGAGAACAAATATACAAAAAGAGTTACCTATAATTTCTTTTTTTTAATTTCTCGGGAATCCCGGGAAAATTAGTTTCAAATTTCCCGTTTCTCGGGAACAAAAAAAAAACCGGGAAAAAGCCCCCTCTAGTTGACATAAACGATTACGCGGACAAATCATTTCACTAGAAGACAATAATAATAGGCAAGCTGCTGCAGTTGAAAATAGGAAATTATGATTTTCTTATTATTATGTGCTGCTAGTTGAAATTTTATTTTTATGATGTAACCGAACAATTAATTGATGCTGCTTGTGTCAAAAATTATCATAGCAAAATACCGTGATAATTTGGGTGCATGCGGTTTTGTCAAATAAATGTCATAAATGTGTACTAAAAAATATTTATCACATGTTTCGGGCACAGTCTAAAGGTAGAGACAATCTCGACGGGACGGAGACGGAATTACGCACAAAACGCGAAAAATTAATTTAGTACTGTAAAAATAAAAATTTGGCTGACAATCTCGACGCACGTTTTTGACATTAGAATAATTTTAAACTATCTAACATGAACTAAATCTTTTTGATTTCCATAAATCCATAATTTGATGGCTCTAAATCCTATTTTGTAAACAGTTTTTTTTTGACCAATTTAAATTTTCCGTCGTAGTATAAAGTCTACTAATCTAGTTAATAACTAATAATTTGGCTACATAAAATCGTTTAATGTGATTGGCTTCACTTTAAATTGGATAACTTTAATTCCCAAGAATGTCTTTCATTTTGTATTTTTTTTACATCAGAAAGTGACACTTCAATCCGTTCTTGCGTGCAATATTGAAAATAATTTAATTTTAGTACATGGTCTAATGCGCTGCGTCCGTCGACTTTGTCAATTCGCATGTATTTTCATGTAATTTAACTTTTGCGCAATTGCGTGACTGCGCTACAGCGTCGAGACTGTCTGGGGCGTGTAAGAGTTTATTCGAGAATACTTTGGCTACGAAATATTAAGTTACAAGTAGTCCGACATTTTTTGAAATATTGTCTATATTGTCCAGCTGATTAAAATAGTATTCCATACTTTTACAGATTATTGAAGATATTCGAAATACGATTAATTTTTAAGTAAATTTATTTAAGAAGAGGTTTCTCCACATTTTCGAAATTTTCAAGAGTATTACAGGGCCTAGATTCTGATCAAGTGACAAATGACAAATGACAATTTTTTGTGACTTTGTACTAAAATTTTAATTACTTTAAAATGACAATATAGTTGTGAGTTCTAAAATGCGATTCTGATGAAGTGACTTTTTCTAAATGTCACAAGAAAAAATATGAGAAATTAAACAAAATTGTCATTGATTTGGTTTTCCGTGAAAAAAGTCAGCTGCATTTTTAAATAAAATATGTGTTAGTATATTTTGTTAATTTTTAATATTTCTTGTTTTAAATTTTAATTGTTTATATTTTAATTAAAATAAAACAATATTTTATCTATTTCTATATATGTATATAATATGTATGTAGCGTGTAATATCATTAAAATTAACCTTAAAATATAACTGCGGTAAACTAGAAATGCAACTGCTGTAAACTGCTGTTAATGTCATAACTCATTTCATCAGAATCGCAAATTTTCCGTGACAATATTTTGTACTAATAACAAAATGTCACGAAAAATTGTCATTTCATCAGAATCTACCCCCAGGAGATTACAGGATTACCGGTAATCCGACATTGTTTATAAAATTCTTTGAAAATAAATTTGTTTGCGTTATTTACGCTCAGATTTTCAAGATTACATATTTTCAAAAATATCAGAGATTTATTCAATATTGTGCAGTAGTTCTCGGAATTTTACAAATTATTCTCTTCGAGTTAGTTTTTTGAGATTATTAAAGACAATCGGGATTCTTACTTATTACGAGAACTATTCATTTGTGCGAGATTTTTCGAGAATGTAGCATTGGTTTGTATGAATTTTACACAATTATTTACAGATTACATTCGAGACGTTTTGGCTGTTTTCACGTGGCTGTTTTGATGTGTCCAACCACTTTGTTGCTTTTAAATGTGTAAACGTCAAATTTAAATTCATTTCTACCCTATGTGGCCGTTCACAAGAAATCAGTCTAGTCTGACTCTTATTCAATTTCCTTCTAAACGATACTTTTATGAGATGCAATATTTACCGAAATTTGAAATTTTACGTCAAATTACTTGCTACCATTTGTAATACAAAAATTATAGGAAACACAATTTTAATTTTACTGAATTTCATTTTATGTAATTTGAAATTAAAATTTGGATTCGAATTTCGATTTGGATGGAATTCGGGTTTTGATAATTAAATAACGAGTGGGGTTTTTTAATTCTGAATTTCAAGCAAAATTATTTGAAATTAGTTTATTAAGACTTTAGTTCAAAGGGCAATCTCCGCAATATTTAGAGCAGTTACTAAATAAAAATACATAATACATATTTTGGCATAAGTTCAACAAGAAAAATTCAATATAACAAAAATCTGGTATTAAAAATTTGGCAGCCGCATAATTTCAATTGTTTATATTTATTATCCAAGCAAATTGATTTGTTGACATACATAAGTATGTATGCAAACAGTTTGAGTAAAATCTTTAGTACACAATGATAGTTACAATTAAAATTTAAACCCACCAATAATAAAACAAAGTCGATTTTAGGGCTAGGTTCCATTTTGTTATTAGCCTATTACTTAAGATCGACTCCAATGGGGGAAGGGAGGAGAGATAAATTTTATAAATTACATTTTTTCCTTGACGAACCAAAATTTTAATTTTATTTGACATTTATTGCTGAAAATCAAAATATTTCTACTTCCATTTCACTTATTCTGAATGATTTAATACATTTATATATGTCATATTATATGTTGAATTTTATTCGTGTATAGCGATTTTGAAATCAAACAAAAAAAAATCAATTACAATAAAATCGATTTTGGATAAGAGTTGAGACGATTTGCCATATTTTGCTACACATAAAAGAGTAAATAAAAAAATAATTTTTCGAAACATGCAATTTCTGTTGAACTTGTTTTATTTATGTTCTGTCTCTGAATATAAATTAAATTTATGGATGTCATCCAGTAACCCAAATTTATGCCACATTAATTGTAATTTACATAATATTTGTAAGCCTATTTACAGCAGAACTTAGATTAGATTTTATTTGTTTTTTTTTTGGAGAATATATTATTCGGGTCTCTCATCATGTTGGGCATCAAAAACTATCATTTTGTCAAGAAATGCTGAAAGTTTACGTTAAGGTCTCAACGGCTTAAGTTTTCTCAACATGTTGGCAACAACGTTTTATAGGTCAAAGCTTTGCGTTGTAACAAACATTCTTTTTACCAGGTTTATTATTATTACCGCGCATGGATTACTTCCCATTGCACTTTGAAATGGTTCTTTTCCAGCTTCAAATGCTTTTCCTCCAGCTCCAAATAACGTTGTTCGAAGCTTTCAATGAAATATACGAAAAAATTTAAACAACGTCGTCTTTTTTTAGGTCTTTCGTTTGGCGGGAGCACGTCGTACTCCGCGGAAGATCTTGCAGTTGGTTCTGCAGTCGGTTAAGAGCGATGGTGGCCAGTTGTTCTTATCAAAGTAGCAACAAATCCTGCTTCAACACTAAATACCCCAACAAATGCAACAGCTCCCCCTCCTAATAGAGCTCATGGTTTGTTTGTGTTTTGCAGTTCTTTCCCTCCAATTGTCATACAGGTTAATCTCATATGGGAGAGGCTGGAGCTTTAGAGTGTTTCATTCTTCTTTATGTAATCAATCGTTTAATTTATCCCTTTTTAAAATTTATAAGATTTTATTCATTCGTTTATGTGAATAATTTATGACAGCTACTTGATCATACATAAAAATAAAAATGTACTAGAATTATATTGTACAATAGATCTTTTAGGTCGCGGTGCGAGGTGGCTTATCGCCCACATGGCCCTCCAGTAAATAATAATAATATTGTACAAACGTACAAGAGCATTTTATAATAAAAGTTAACCAGAATACGACGTGACCAGAATTACAAACTGAAAAACATGTAAATTATAGCATTTTAAAAAATTAACGTGAAAAAATACCATAAAATTATTGGATACGAGAATACGGCCCATTATTTTGAAAACAATACAAATGTATAGGGAAAACGCAATCACACATTCACAGAAATATTACAAAATGCAAAGAACAACAGCATATAAAAGTGGTTTCGTTTCTGAAAAATCTCTGAAAAATCTAATAAAATATTGAAATGATTGCGCAGACGGATGATAAATCCAATTATAAGAAATTTAGCAAGATATTTAGCTTTAATAAGATATGAAAAATAGGTGTTTCATGTACAAACGTTTCAATCTATGTGAAACAGTTAAGTTTGACATTCGATAAAAGTGACGTCATTAGATTGTTATTTCCAATAAACCCAAACGTTTTTAAAGTTCACAGAATTGCTTCGTTGCCAATCCCTTTGTCATTATGTCGGTCGGCCAACTGCAAATTTGATGATATGTAGACGGCGTCAATTTTTTCATCTACAGTCGCTTCACGAATGAAATTATATTTTACCACAATGTGTTTCATTCGCTTATGGTCCCGAATCAATTCGATTAATAATTGACATAACCAAACCGCTTTTCATGCTGCTTGCGCCAATGCAACATATTCGGCTTCCGTTGAAGATACTCATGGTTGCTTGTTTGCATATGACAACCACGATACGGTCCATCCATATAGACTTTGAACACACATCAAGATGTTGCCAATCTACACCAGCAAAACCAATTAAAATCTCTGCTTTCACTTTTCGATTGTACGTGAGAACTAATCCAAAGTGCTTCTTACATACTTCAAAATTCGTTTTGCATACATGAAGTGTTGTTCGGTTGAATTACTTTTAAAACGACTAAAGTCGCTGATTTAAAATCTGGTCGTGTTGTTGTTAGTGTGACATATAGAAGACAACCCGATCAAGCCACGATATGTTTTAGTTGATTGCTCAGTTTCAGTGCCCGTATTTAGCTTTAATCCAACATCCATCGTCATTGATACCGCTTTGCCATCATTCATGTTGAATTTTTTATGTTCAATTCAGTTTCTTTGTTCCAATTTCAATGTTGCGTTCGATAAACCCAAAAAATTCTTAACTTCACCCAAATCGGTCATTTCAAATTCATTTGAAAATGCCAATTTCAACACATTAATTTAACGCAATTCGCTGCACATCACTACATAGAATCGCCGATATATAATAGAAGATAGAACTTTGCTACGTTGCTAATGTTTGAGTACAAGCAGCTACCTTCTTTGCATCATTTGAAGCCCTGTTTGATGATGGAATAATGAAAACTTCCATTCCACATTCTCGATGATTGTTTCAAACCATAGATCGTTCGATTTAGTTTGGACACTTTCCTTCCATTCATTTCAAGAAATGGTAACACCACAACTATCGCGACACAAATAAATATCCCAGGAAAGCATTAGCATTAAAATATATTATGTTAGCCCAACAAAAAAAACTATCACTATAGTAGGTATTTTGCACCATCCCAGGCAGAATATTCACAGCATCGAACTAAAGTAAAAATGCCTTCCGATATTTTTAATGTAATTAATTAAAATTTCACATTCATAATTTATCTTATGAATGTAAATCTTACATTAATAATAGGGTCAGTTGACAATTTTTCCAAAATTTACAAAATTGTCAAAAATTGTATGTGGAAGAGCGTTGATACAAAGAAGAATCTCAGAGATTTCCTCATATAGTGACTATATACAATAGAAAGTAGTTTAACCAAGCTTCGTAAATATGTTTGTCCCATTCGATAAAAAAGAGTTCGACTCGGTTGACGATTTTTCCAAAAATTTTCAAAATTTTCAAAAATTGTTTGTGGAAGCGCTTTCATACAAAGACGGATCGCACGAATCTCGGTATGGTAATGGTGTTGGTGATCATGATGGTGTTGAAGATGTTGATGATTATTATGAAAAGTAAAATGGTGATAGGGATAGTAATGACGATGGTGATGGTGATTGTGATTATGATGATGATAATTATGGTAAGATGGTGTGCTGGTATGATAATGGAAAATTGTACGACTATTAAGATAGAAATGATACAGTGGTATAATGGTAAGATGGTACGATGGTACGGTGTTACAATGTTACGATGTTATGATAGTTTGATAGAATATTAGTATGAATCGTTCCATCATAATAATAATGGTAAAATGGTGCGATGGTATAAATATATGATGGTATGATGGTGTGATTGTATGATGGTATTATTCATCTATTTATTTATTATTATAATACAATCTGTGGATCCAAAACAGTAAAATAATTACAAAATACACTTGAAAATACAACAAATCATTCACAACAGAACCTTCGAATAAAAATATTGATGAATCTTAAATATATTGATTTTACAAGTGCTTTTGAAATCTTCCGGTAGTTTATTGAACATTGTTGGTGCCAATATTAGAAATGAATTTTGATAGTTCGATGTTGTAAATTTTTCAAGCCGTATGCTGTTTATTTCTCAAGTTCTAATTATCAATAATATTAGACTTAGTAATCTTAATAGGAAAACATGTTTTTCATTACCTCATAAACAAATAACTAATAGCGAAAATCTCCAAGAACTTAAACAAAGGCCAAAAAGTCGATAGCCTCTATGAATTGAGCATAATTCGTATAACATGTTTCTGAGCAACAGCAAGTGGATGAATTCTAGAATTATGCATAAGTCCCTCCCTAGCATACTATTTCATACGATAGTATCGATTCAACCAGCATATAATATATATTTCTCAAGACTGCTAACGGACACAGATCACACATGTAATTACAGAAAGTTTCGTTATGTGGTAACCAACATATAGAAGTGTCCACAAATAGTCCCAGGTACTTAAACTTTGAAACGAATTCAATTTTAAAACAATCAGCACAACAAGTTTTTGTGTGACGGTATGATGGAATGATAGTTGAATGGTATGAAGGTATGATGGTATGATGGTATGATAGTAAAATAGTGTGGTGGTATGATTGTGTCATGGTTTTTGATTGTTTGGTGATATGATAGTATGATGGTAAAATGTGTCAATGTTGTGATGGTTTGATTTTATGCTGGTGATGATGTCATTATTGTGTATGGTATTGGTGGTGTGATGGTATGACTTTATTATGATATGGTGGTATAATGGTACGATATACTGATGGTGTTATGGTTTAATGGTACGATGGAATCTATGACGGAATGTATGATTATTGTTGATAACGTTATATCATTCGTAAATTCCGCCTTTGGAAGCATGTCAAACCAATTTCAATAACAACACAGTGGTTCATATGCAAATCTACTCCTCATTGAGAGAGTTTTTACGCCGACTTCTTCCACAGTGTAGAGCAAGAAAGTAAAGACAATAAAGAACTTGAGGGAAACATTTTTATAAACATAGAATTCAATAATATGGCAATCCTCTCTCACAAGCTCACATACAATATTTACTTTTTGGGAACCCAACATCGCGGCCGTACTCTATCTTTCTTACTTTCGTATTAGGTGTTCTAAGTATGTGGCTACATGAAAGGAAACGCACATTCATTAAGAGGATTTCAGTCATCCTCACGAATACGCGTTCCAATCGTTTGTAATTCCCAATGAAGGACAACAGCAACCCTTGGAAGTATAGATGGCAATAATTTGAAGAAAATTATATGTTATGGGTTCCCAAACCCATTTGGCAGATGGTATAAGGGACTGGGAGCAGAACTATAGGAAATTAGTCTGGGAGTCCTCCAGTGGGATGAGACACCGAGGATGGACCGCCAATCCCTAAGATCCCTTACCTGGTTTTTAACAGGGCACGACCCTTTTAACGGCCATTTACATAAAATGGGAAGGTCCCTTACGGACCAGTGCAGATTCTGCGACTACGGTAAGGAGACATCGGAATACCTACTATTCACATGCGATGCTATCATCCTAAAAAGATTAAAGTTCCTCTATGCGTATATAATCCAGTGGCCTAACGCCGACCCACTGGATATGCATCAGGTAGCGGCGTTTATCAAGGATATAGATCAACAGTTCAAGTAGGAATCTCTAGGAATGCACAATAGGCATCAATTGGTCGCAGTGCTCTGGATTAAACAAAAAAAAAAAAATGTTATGTCATATTATTTGTGTTTTTTAGACAAATTCAAACAGGAAGCGGGAAAATAAAATAACATAAAATTTCCCCGCTTCCTATTGGAATTTGCATTGAAAAATCAATAATAACATAACATCTAATTTTAAATGCCGGAATTTGGTCTGAAATACTTTTATCATTCATTTCATTCATAAACTTTCATGCGCTACAGTAAGTGGCGTAACTACAAATTTCGAGACTTACCTCCCCCCCCCCTTTCCCCCAAAAATTTGTCTTGGGCCCCTGAAAATATTCTTGTTTTAATTAAAAAATTATTTCTTCCTATTATCTGGCCTCCACCCGCACATTGCTTAAAATTATCTGATTTCGAGAGGATTTAGGAAATTGCGCAAATTTTAATGTTTGCAAGTTGATGTTTAGATCCTGCAGCCCGAAAAAAACTCTCAACTAATGTAATGGAAAATAGTTTCTTTACCGGTAAAACCCTTTACCATTTATCGGTAAACTTTGCGATTTTCCATTTATCTAAAGTTTTTATCAGTAATTATAATTAATCAAAATGTTGCTTAGGTTCGTTATTGATCGCTAACCAAATACTGTTTTACATATATGAAATAAATGTGATACTAAATCCTGACACGAAACAAATAATATCAATAATTTCGAAATAATCTCAAAAATGTCGAATTTTCAAAGTTATATATTCTAGAAAGTTCTCAAACGTCGAATTATTCGTAATTACGTAAAACCGAAGGAAATGCTATACGGGATAATCACTGCCATTTGAAATCTTAATAACCTGAAAATTCTTGAATAATTTCAAATTTCCTAGGAAATCGAAGAAATATCGAAATTTTGGCGTAGTCTCGAGAAATATTTACTACATAACATGATTTATATGTATGAAGTTCAAAACATGTATGGTAATGTAATTCGAATAAATTTGAAAATTTCGAATAATCATAAAATTGTCGAAAAACTTCTAGTCTTTCGAAAAAGTCTAGAATAAACCACGGAATAATCTCGATTACCGCTGAAAAATTCGAATAATCTCTATATTATATGAATCTCGATTGATATCGAACAATTTCAATAATAGGGAAAAGTTTGGTTATTATTAATGACTAATTTCGGTAAGCCTGTCAGTAAATCCAAGAACATTTCGAATCCGAAAATTAGTGAAACTACCGAATTATTTGTTAAATAACTTAATGTTACTAATCCTATTAAGCAAAATACTACTAAGCAAGATAAGGCTAAGCTCAACAAAACGTAGTAGTATCGGATAATCATATTCTTCGAATAGGCTCTAAGATTCTCGAGTAACATCGAACAACCAAATACATTTGACAATCTCAGACATACTCAAATAATCTCGAAAATCTCGAAGAACTTGACTGTTTCCACCAAAACATCAATTAAGCATTGAACATTATGCATCTCATCTCCAAGAGAATCTCAACGAGAACAAACAAAAAAACACCATCCCCAATAAACAGTTAGTTCAATTTGTATTTACTGTTTAACGGTAATCAAAATACGCCGATAAATGAGATACTAACGTGGTTAGATATTTTTCGAAAAAGAAAGTTTCAAGAATTTATTTCTTCTTGATTTTTTATGAACATCACAATGATTCTTTGTTAACTGCTTAGCAGCAAGTAGCTCTCTTTTGTAAGTTAGGTTCACCGTTTTTTCAAATCAAATTCAACATTTTATAATCAAAAACTTAATTTGATTTGTAAAAGGTTGAACTTGAAGTGCAAAAAGGGGTAAATTTTGAGTCTACAACTTATACATTCTGTCAAAAAAGTACAGTTTGTTTACAGCAGTTGGTTAAGCCAGACAACCTCATTGGTGCATGGCGATTTTTACTATGAACGAAATTATTGAACAAAGAGTTTGCCTTAAATGTTGTGTCGCAAAAAAAATCGTGGATTTTACACGACGATAACGCACCACCGAGCTACGATTGTGAACGAATTTAAGGTCAACAACTCAATAAATATCATCGACCAACCACCACGTTCGGCTAATTTAGCATCAGGTGACTTTTTTCTGTTTCCCAGACTCAAATTGCTACCCTGTGGACCGCGTTTTGACTCACCTTTAAAAAATGTTTCGATTGGAAAAACGCTGCCATATTACTACTTTGGGGGCGACAAAATAAATTTTTATGATTGAACTTAAAATTTGTGTTTCATTTAACAATTCCCGGTATTTTTTTGATAGAATGTATTACAAAAAAATCAATCCAGCAAACACTAAAATCGTTATCATTTCATGTCGAAAGCATTGATTTTAAACGAGTTTAGTGAATTTTTTTCTAAAGCTGTGGTCGCATGTGGACAAATTTAAGCTTAATCTTATATTCGAACGGTTGATAACCATAGCCCCCCGCGGCTCCAGATGCTGCGGGTACCTAGTTACGCCACTGGTTAAAGTTGATATTTTTGGTAATTCCACAAATTGTTAATAACGTTTTCCCGGGTAACACCGGATTTACCGGCTAGCTTACTATAATATTAATGATTTCCTACATTTGATAAATGTTGCTTCTGTGTAAGCTTTTAATGAAAATGACAAAATACTTATTAAGTCTAAAATAATATTTAAGATTCACATGTTAATTATAATATGTATTCTCTGTTTAGAATATACATACATATATCCTGATACTATCGCATTGTTGCCTAATATATATTTTCAATTTTTCTGGGATAACTTTTTTTACGTTACGAAACGTTGTTAATATAGGTACTGGTGCATATACATTTTTTCCCATCTGAGAAAACCCCTTTACGACAAATTTTGGCTTGTATTTTTCGATATTACTGTTTTTGTCTCATTTAATTTTGAAACCCCATTTGCATTGAATTCAAATCTTTCTTTTCATTGCATCGAGTTCATTTCCAATGGCAATTTTACATTTACTCCAATCGCTGCTCTGTTTCGCTTCAAACAAATACGTTAGATCATTTTGCACGTATTGTTCTGTATTCAATGCAAAACAAATATCCGTCGACGGATAATGACAAACAATATTGCCCTTTCGTTGAACTGTTACTACGCGACAATTCCCCATAATTTGTTTAATCAATTTTTGATTCTTTTCAATGACTTTTGATCTTTCGACGATTTCATCATTTGAAATATCGACAATTTTCGTGCCAATTTCCAAAAAATCATCAAAATAGAATTTCTAAAGTTTATGCGACATGTAGCCACTGCCAGTGTTGTGCCGCGTAGTCTACATGAAGTAATTAATCAATGGTCTACTCGTGTGAACATTGTATGTAGACAATTCAAAAATGGCGTAAATAATGTAGACAATGTCGACAATGTAGACAATGTAGACAATGTGTCGACAATTTCCAGCAGCTGAAAATTCTAAGATCGCCAAAAGCAAGTAGATGTTAACGTAGATGTAAACGTAAATGTAAACGAATCGGTGGTTTAATCGATTTATTTGCACAAATGAAAGATAGCATCTTTAATGATATTGCAAATTGACAGAGATTTCGAGAAACTCTATACGAGGTTTTTCTCGGGAATGAAAATGGTAGACTAGCATTTGAGGCCTTGTATGAGTTTAGTAGTAAGAGCAATGAGTGCCAATTTACATTGAACAGGGCAAAACCTCAAAGAATTCATCGCGGCAATGATGTGGATTTATACGGTGAATAATCTCTGAGAGATCTGCTTCTAAATTATTTTGAATCAAATTTGACAGAGTTGTTACAATATTTTTTTGTTGTTGTCTTGGTACACTTATTCCAGAGGTATCTTGACATTTGTAGCCATATTGGATTCTTGGTTTATTGTTGGCTTCCGAAAAGGTTACATTGTTTTGGTGTGCTTTTCAATTTGTTTTTTGGAACAGGAAGAAGACGCGGGGTCGTGTAAGGCGAATAGGAAGCTACGACAAAATAATTTACGAACAATCAGATAAGTGTGAGCATGCGCATTATCGTGGCATAATGGACATGGGTTGTTTTGCCACAAATCCAGGCGTTTCATTCGAATTGGTTATATAACTGTATAACAGTGAGAAGAACCTTCATATTCGACCGAACTTGGCTTTAGCTTCCATTGAGACGATTGGATCTGTATTTCGACGTACTATCCGTTCTCTCCTGTTTTCAGTTATAACCCATTTGAACAAATTTGGATCGTCGCTGATTTAATTCAGCAACTTCTGAGCAATGTCCATTCGGCACTGTCCATTGCTTTTGGCCGAAATTCAACAATTTAGGAGGCAATTTGGTTGTCCCCCGCTTCATGTCTCCAACATTGGAAAAAGTGTTTGGCATGAGCCAAATGATATATCAACATCATCTTGGGCAATTGCCCATCACAAGCTCGCCATATAATCAACGTCTTCATGGTTGTCTTTGAAACGCTTATACCACTGGTAAAAATCATTCAGCATTTTCAATACAGCTGTGCTGTCCATTCTCAAAAATCCAACACAAATTCTTTATGCCATTTTGTCCACAAATAAAAGTGCCGAGCCTACCGAACCATATATAACTTTTCGACAGCCAGCAATAAACTAAACATCCACCACCAACAGAAGAAACAAAAATTGTGGCGGAACGTATTTTCACTATTTTTGTTAATATCGAAATGTTTCAAATCGAGCAGAACACAAGAAACCATCGCAAATATTACGATTTTAGCGATAATTCATTGCGGCTTAAGTTGTTTTAGTGGAGGATTTGATAACAACAAATTAAGAGGCACCTTTGTATTGGCTTTAGTTAAAAAAATAGGACAGTTTTTAAATCTCGAAATTTGTAATGTATTTGATGAAAAAATACAAGACATAGCTTTAGTTGGTTTGGTAGCAACGACCGTCATTAGAAAACAGATTTATAGTGAAATCTCTTCTAGAAAAATTTCAAAATCCGCCACATTGACTCATCATTTGGACGTGATTGAACTAATTCATTTATCATCAAATACGTTGGTTAAATCAGTCGTTTTGACAGGGATGGAGTTTCTTAAATAAAACATTACCAGAATTCAACAAATATTCCGGATCACTGCTAATGATACTTTGGTACAAAAATACAAACCATAAATCAGAAAGTTAGATGTGCCGAAGGGTAATTTTGTTTTTTAAATATATATCCGGGTACAGACCTTTTCAACAATTGCAGCACCAAATGGAACACGCACGTTGTCAATCGATTTTAGTGAATTTTTATATATATCTATTTTTGTATCTGTATAGTTCCTCGTAGAAAGTAGAATTGACAATTTTATATGTTACAAAGATTGTAAGAGAATTCAATCCAGTTTCGAACTGATGAGCTTATGATTATGAAAAAATCAATCTTCTCATCAGGCCACGGCGACTGGACTGATTATACCACAATTTACATTCTATATATACAGAATGTACTGTGCGTTCAAGTACTAGCGAATCATATTAATACAGATGAATTCTCTTACAATTTTTCTTCTTCACGATATTCACACAGCTCTACCATATTTCTGTGTAAGCTAAATTTACTAGTTTTAATATTTTGTTGAATGTTAATTAATTCATGTAATTTCTAATATAATACCGGTGATTAGACCATTTTAAATGTGTTTTTATTAACGTGTTTACATTTAAAATGGTCTAATCACCGGTAGCATATTAGAAATTACATGAATTAATTAACATTCAACAAAATATTAAAACTAGTAAAAAGTAGAATTATTCACGCTCTCAAGAGTTCCTTGGGTAATGTTGTCATTTGTGGTCAGATTTCTTAAATAAAATAATAGCCAAATTTAATTTATATTGCGGAACACCACAAAAAGGAACTGGGTAGCATTTTTGTGGATAGAATTCAATAAAATGTTACGCCTAAGGTTAAAATAAAATGAATTCCGGCTCTGAAAAATTCTTTCGGCCAAATCATCTGGGGTCGGATTTTTTAATTAAACCATGGCTAAAATTCAAGTATTATTGAGGGACACTGCTAATGATGCTTGTTGATGATTCTAATATCACCAATGAAAATATTTTGCAGACATTGCAAACAAAACAAAATTCAAAGTTACCCTTGTTGCAGCTCATGTTAACGGATTTAAGATAAATAACGAAACATTTATTATAAATTCGCTGCATTATTCCATCGAATTATTTGCGTCGTCAAAAATTCGCAAGAGTTACAGTCATATTTTAAAAATGAATTGGCTTAAACACCAACCATCATATTTATTTAATGATGATAATTAGGCTTAGGATTTTTAGGTTCTAAAATATCAAAAATATGTTCCTAAAACATGTTACTAAAATTGAAAAATATGTGGTCATATTTTGAAAAGAAAACCAAAACTAGTCCTTATCTTAAGAGGATTTCAATTCACTCATTAACAAAAAAATTATCAAATTTTTGGCTACAAAGTTGGATAAACTAGATTTCCTGGACTACAATGTGTTGGAAAAGTAGTCCAAAAATGGTCCACATCAATACACTTAAAAACTTGGACTTGTAAGCGATACTTACTTCAAAAGAACATCGTGACGGTTGAGAAAAGATGGTCTAAAGAAAAACTAAATTACGCTCATATTTTTGCTCAAATCAAATTGTATTTCAAACACAAATTTGAATTTAAGTTACCATCAAGATTATATTCAATTACAGTAAGAATTCATTTTCTTTTATACATAGTGGTGATACTAAATAATTTTATTGTTGTGTTCCAATCATGTTTCGTATTGCCATTTTTAGTAATTGCAATTAAAATTTAGTTTGGAATATCAAAACTTACACTTCTCGAATCATTTTAAAATGGAAGCCGAAATTGTAAATTTTGTATTTTAAATTTCACTCAAAATTATAAATCAATTCCTCCTTCAAGTTTTTTCAAATCGAGTTTGGAACTTAGCCTACTTGTATTCAAAATATCACAAAATTAATTTCTATCTAATTGGAACCAAAATTTTGGAAATCAAAAACAACTTTTTCTCAGAATTTTGCCCTCACTAAACATAAAATTTTGCTCAAATCGATTTTATCATTATAACTTAATCTTTAATTTTTCTCTTGGCAGTTCAATTCGAAATACACTCAACTTTAAACTAAAAACAAAATTACAGTTATGTTTTTGCTCAAGTCCAAATTACTATTAAAAATCAATTTCTACTCAACATTTTTTTAAATTACGGCTTAAAATTCATATATGTAGGTTCGAATTTTCACTTAATTTGTAAACAAAATATCACAAAATTTCTAGCTTAATTGCACCCATAGTTTTGCGTTAATTAAATTTGGAAATCAAGCTCGTTTTTTAAATACTTTTTAATTAAATTGCATCCAAATTTTTGCTCAAACTCTCGATTGGATTGAAATTGAATTTTTAGTCCAAACTTTGTTCAAATCTTGTTTTACTCAGTTCTAAATAAAAATTTTGCTCCAATAATTTACTAAATTTTTAAAATGCACTCAAACTGTAACTAAACGCAGTCAGTTAAACTCTATTTCTAATGTAAGTTCCTATTTCAGATTTCATTCATTTACGGGTTTTAATTGATATGCTTCTATTATAAAACAAAATTCTTTCAGATTTTTACTGGATTCCGGATTTTCTAGTTGAACTAAAAAATTTATTGAAAGCGTGTTTAGAATTTAAGGACAGTCACATAAAGGGCATAAAATATTTTGCTAAAATGGTTTTTGAAAATGTGCTTCCCAAATGCAAAATAAGGAAGGCAATTTCTACTTAAAATTTCACTCAAATTCAGTATATTTAGTTAAAAATTCAAGCTAATTTTCTCTCTTCGATCTCTTAATCAATTTCCTCTCTGTCGAATGCAGTTGGCCAATTTAGACTAGATTTATATTCAAAATTACATTTATCATTTTGATCAACTTAATACCTAAATATTTGTTAAAACTATAAATTTCACTCAAGGTTTCATTTCAATTTAATTCAATGAGTATAATCAAAATTACAATTAAGCAACATTCAAGTACAGTTTGGATTAAAATGTCCCTCACAATTGATTCAAATCCAGATAGAATTGTAATCTAATTTTATTCTGGATTCATCCAAGGTTTTATTCGAATCCATAAAAACTATGTTCTTTTCCAGTCTAATTTTTTGATCCAATTCAAATTGGTTTCAAATTATGTATTTTGTTGTCCCTTGATATGTCTATTCTTTGATCCACCTAATTTGCTCTCATATTTTTGTTTTCTATTTGAAAATTCATTCAGCAAATCTATTGTACAATGTAAGCTTACAATATATTTCTCTTAAAATTTTGTGAAATCAAAATTCGAATTGTAACGCAATTCCTAATTATAATTTTACCAAAGATTTTATTCGGTTTGAAATGCCAAAACCATTTTTTTAAATTTAAATTCCTAATTCAAATTTCCCTCAAAATTCCCGATACAAATTTCTAAACTAAATTCAAAGGAAATTTTGTTGGTTGTTTGAGACCAAATCTCGTATTGCAACTCAATTCTTACCTAATCTAATGGCAATTAAAATTATATTTGAATCTAGTTTAGAACACTAAATTTACACTCAAATTTTTGCTCAAAACCAAGTATTGGGTGTGTGAATTAATTCTTAGACTCGACATTTAGATGTCGCTACGTGAGATTGCGTATAGT
Organism: Tipula vernalis; assembly: GCA_958295665.1. Lineage (NCBI taxonomy): Eukaryota > Metazoa > Arthropoda > Insecta > Diptera > Tipulidae > Tipula > Tipula vernalis. The sequence continues at coordinate 215,781,505 of OY282560.1, read as the reverse complement.
TTCACAAGCATTTCCAATTGCATTTTGTAGAGCAGAAAGTGTTATTTTTCATATTACGTCATTTTTTTGTAATCGACTTAAAATGGATCGTGATAAGTTGTTTTTTCGAGGGGTTCTTCTTTTCTTTTTTGATTCCAAGAAAACTGCCGCTGAAGCTCACCGATTGCTCTCTGATACTTATGGTAATCAAGCTCCATCTAGAGCAAGCTGTTTCAATTGGTTTCATCGATTCCAAAGTGGTGATTTTGACTTGGCAGACAAAGAACGGCCAGGTCAGCCAAAAAAGTTTGAAGGTGCCGAATTACAAACATTATTGGATGAAAATGCATGTCAAACGCAAAAAGAACTTGCAATGCAGTTAAACATTGACCGATCAACCATTTCTCATCGTTTGCAGGCAATAAAGATTCGGAAGCTAGGAAGATGGGTCTCACATCAACTGTCCGAAAATCAATTGAGAGCACGAATTGAAGCATACAAACAAAATCTTGCTGAGCACAAAAAACATAGTTTTTTGCATCGAATTGTTACTGGCGATGAAAAGTGGGTCTATTACGACAACTCCTAACGTAAAGCAGCTTACGTCGATCCAGGCCAAGCAGGACCATCGCAGCCAAAATGTAATATTCATTACGATAAGGTTATGATGAGTATTTGGTGGGACCAGAAAGTTGTGGTGTATTATGAGCTGTTAAATCCAAATGAAACGGTTACAGGTGATCGCTACCGGCGCCAACTGGGCAATTTGGCACGTGCATTAGACGAAAAACGGCCAGCAATAGCGAACAAAAGCTATAAAGTTTTGTTTCATGATGACAATGCTATACCATATCGTGCAAAAACCGCTCAAAACAAGGTAGAGCAACTCGGTTGGGATCGGCTTGAACAACCTGTGTATTCTCCATCAATGCAAATAGGCCTGGCTGATGTACGCTTCCAAAACGCCGGAGAAGTGCGAAATTGGATCGATGGCTAGATAGCTGGGAAAGTTGAAGGCTTCTTCAAACGAGTAATCCACAAACTTCCCAGGAGATGGCAGGAAGTCATAGCTAACGATGGTGAATATATTGGATAAAATATACTGTATCGTTATCTTTATAAACATTTCTTTTTTATAAAAAAAAGTCTAAAAATTAATTTACTCACATAATAGAATGTCCTAATCAATTTCTAATCTAAATTTACAAATCAATTTTTAAGCCAAGTAACACTGTACAACGATTTGTACTATTTAAATTCTATACAAAATGCAGCTAGTTTAATCCAGAAACATTTTCTTAATTTCTATTTTAAATTTAACTCAAAATATTGAAAGGTATCGTAGTTCGAATTGTAACTCAAATAAAATTGTATCTATTTAATTTCAAACTGAAAATTTATGGATGTATGGGTTGGAATTTTTATTCAAAGATTGGAATTCAAACTCTATTTATAGCAAAGTTCTGCTGAAAACTACGATTGGCTTGTAATTCATATTAAACACAAGATGTTATTCAAAACTAGTTTGTAATTCTAATTCAATTTTTAAATGTTTAAATCCAATTTTAGTTCCTACTCAAGAATTTATTCAATTACATTTGGTAGATCTCGATGGAATTTAAATTCAAGTCCTTGGTGCCAAACTTTGTCGAAAGTTTGTGCTACATCCAAGAAGACGCTGGAGCATATCTTCTTATTCTCAGTTCTATCAAATTCTTAAATCTTATATTGCAGACCGACATTTCCGTGTAAAATATAACGGAGAGTACTCTGAACTAAAGAGAATATCAGCAGGCATACCACAGGGTAGCGTACTGGGTTCTATATTGTACATCCTGTACACCAGAGATATGCCAAATAAAGAAGGTGCCACCATAGCAACATTTGCAGGCGATACAGCTATTCTGGTGACTGGAAAGTTTATATCAGAAGCAACGACCAAACTTCAAAAAGCAACCGACACAGTGAGTAGTTGGACAAAGAAATGGCGCATTAGCCTAAACGAGGCAAAATCGGTTCACGTAAACTTCACAAACCAGAAAGTTAACTAGATTCCAGTGGAACTTAATTCAAGGCCGGTTCCAAATGTAAATACAGCCAAATACTTCGGCATGACTCTCGATTGCAAGCTTAGATGGAAAGAGCATGTTAAAAAGAAAAAAGAAGAATTGAACATCAAATATAGGAAAATGGAAACGGGGAAACGGATGGGGAAAAATTAAGCATCATATCCATATTTAAAATAAAAATATCATCAGGGACAATTTTCTGACAAATTCTAGATGGAAGTCATTTGCTACACTCTGTAATATGACCAAAACCATACGACATATGGTCAAAAACTCTATTTATGTAAGCTTGATTTAAGTTAGGAACTCTATACAAAGCGAAAACAATATCAAAAATAATATTTTCATTGTCTACGAATTGTCTACTATTTTCCTACATTATCAACATGTTGTTTACATTGTCTACACCGAAAACTATTGTCTACGCAACTGTCGACCCTTTCGCGTAGACAACCTCAAAATAGACGTAGACGCACAGCACTTCTCACCACCACTATCCGTATATGAAAATGCGTCTCACTCATTGCAGATTGCACTGAATTGTTGGATGCAACTAAAAGTCAACTCTTGGTGTAAACGCAATCATCATCGATTTGGATTTGGACTTTTCGTGGCCATCTTATATTGTCAATTTCTTACTTACTTCCGTTCCGGCATATGTAAAAGTTGTATTGCATAATTTTGTTACTAAAATAAATATTCTAAAATCATCAAGTGTTTCAATTAATTAAAGAGTTAGATTAATTACACGTACCCGATTAAACATTTCTCAGACTTTACTGTTTTTCTCGATGATGAAACGATATGCATGGAACGACGTTCATTGTTGATAGGAAACCGATTTTCGTCTTTACTGTCCATAGATGTATGATTCACACACTCTTAATTGATCGGCGTTGATATCTTTTATTCCAATATCCATTTCATTTGTCTTCAATTTACGCAAATCAGAAAAATAAGGTGATGCCAATTCGTTGATGCCAAACAGCTATTTCACACTACAATGCAATATTTCCAGTAAAACCATTGGGATTCACTAACAATTCCAACAAATACAGTTGTTTATATTTTGCAGCCCCTTCTACCATCTTTTGAATTGACAACATATTAAATTTCAAATCTTCAATCAACAAACATATTTCAATGTTCACGGCATCAGTTGACCATTCGATAGCAAACTATATGCAACAACGCCACATTTCTTTGCATATACATAGTTATGGTTTGAAGCAAAATAAAAAAATAAAAAAAAATATTTTATTTGAACATTTATTTTTCAATCTTACTTTAACAGAGTTTAAACTAAAACTAAACTTACAAATTATATCTTAACTAGTTCTTCTAAAAGGAAAAATGTCTATTTAGCAAAAAGTTGGAACTCAACTTATTTCTCACGTTGTGCATTATCAACATTTTTTATTGATCGTATTTCAGACATGTTCGTTCTTGTTATTTAATGTTCAGCAATATTACTTGACACTTTATATGTGTGGTAATGTGTTGCTATGTTGAGTCAGTAGATTACATGAATATAACTCCTCCCCAGGGTGAGGAAAGGGCGTACACGTCCTTTGGTTTGATGCCAGCTTTTGTTAACAGGTACGAATATGACGCGGTTTGGTTGGTTTTCTGTGTTTCTTGGCTTGAGATGCTTGATTTCTCTATTTTTACCGTGGTAGTACGCCTATTGATGACAATGTAACTGATTAATACCAACATGCCGACTGATGATAGGGATACGCCTCCTGATAGTGTCCACATCCAATTCTGGTGGTTTACTTGCTTGAGATGTACATTTCTGATATGATTCCTATTCTGAATGTTCTCCTTGTTGATTACCTCCATATCAATTATTTTTACTAATTTACGGGTTGCTTCAATATTGTAAAGTGCTCCCTGTATTTCCTGCATTTCACCTCTAATCTCATACGATTGAAATTTCCTGTTATTGAAGTTTATGGTACAATTCCAAAATGTAATCAGAAAGTTTCCTGATAATACTCCGTCGTTGGGTCCGCAATCCAAAGATAATGTCTCGTTTTTTGCGTTGTTTATTAGAAGTTTACCCTCGGAGATGAATTGTATGATTGTTTCCGTTTCGGATGTCACATTACAGCAGGTTTTGGTCCCCATAACTAGTGGTTTAATATACTTATCATTAAACTCTCGAATGTCTTTGCACAAATTTGTTGTGGTTCGAACTTGTGAACAATTTTTGATTGCTTTTGATGATGTGTTGAGGATAGTTCCCTATGATGGTGTCATTTATAATTAATGGTAATACCATCATTACTGTTGAATCTTCTTCTTCCAATTTTGGTACTTGAAGCATGTACAGGAGAGTTTCTTTATTTACTGCTATTTTCGGGGTGACAAATTCTAGTGCTTCATCCGGCAGCGTGATGTCAATACCCTGATTGACGAGTAGACCCTTTACAATGATTATTTCTTTCAAAGAAAGTATTTTGCTACTTGGTAGTTCTACTTTTGTCCGGATTATTGCATCTTGGATGTCTTCTAGTATTGTGTTGACGGTATCTATGTTAATTATAGTTGCTAACATCTCTATTTCAGTTAATACAACTTTGTTAGCCATTGTGCTGTTACTTATAGCCCTGTTTACTGTGTCTGTGATTGTTTGGATTTTTTTGTTGATTTGTTCGTTTATTCGAAATTGTTGATTATTAGCATCTATTAGTTGATTCATCGTACTGTTGATTACGCGTAGATCGTCAGCGTCTGGATTTCCCGTGAGCCATTTCCATGCTGATCCTAATGTATCCCATCGTTTGTGTCTATTATTATGCATGGGTTTTATTTGACGAAGATTGTTGTATAATTTCTTCAACTTTTGTCTTATTATGCTATCAAGTTCCAACTTATCAGACAATTTACTGATCATAATTTTGTTTATAGATTCTACAACTAATTCTATATTAGTTAAGTTAATAGGGTGTATGATTTTGATATTCCCTATTTGAATTTTACATTGATTTGTTTTTATTAGTAGTATAGGGTCTTTATGCAAATTTTTAATTTCTAGTCTTTGAGCATTACAAATATATAATAGGACTATTAACACAAATAGTTTTAACGTTACAAACATGATTTTCTGGAATATACAAAAAATTTTACAATATTATTATTTTTACTTTAATCTTTTAATTTTGCTCTTATTTCTTTTAATATTTCTAGTTGTTTTGAAAGTTTTATAATTTACATCTTTTATTTTAGTTTCGACCCCTCTAGGTTGTGATTTTGTTCTAATATTTGGTTTGATATAAACTAATTGATCCTCCCTTAAATTTGGGGGTTCTTCCTTACTGCTATTTTGTTTCATCATTCTAACTCTCGCTTTTTCGAGGTTATTGTTTACCTGTTTAAAAATAATATTAGCTTGATCCTGTATTTCGCTCGGGTTTAACAAGTTGTTTTGGCTGAAGATAATTTCATTCGGCGTGAAGCCGGTGGATGAATGTACAGAATTGTTGTACAATGCCACTCATAATTCTATTGTCGTTAGGGTACTTGAGTCTGGAAGTTTATCTCGATTTGTATTGAAAATTTCTAGAATAGTCGAATGCGTTTTCTCGACTTGGCCGTTTGACTCTGAGGATGACACATATTCTAATTTAATATTAAGCTTGCTCAAGTATTCTCTAAATTGCAACGATTGGAACGTTGTCTAATGATCTACAAAAATGGTATTGGTGATTCCGAATTGAGTGAAATATTTTGTCAAGGCACTTGTTGTGTCTGGAAGGTTTTTTGTTTCGATCGGAATCATTTGTAGATGTTTGGAGAAGGAGTCTATTACAGACAAATAATTGGTTTTGTTAATTTGAAAAATATCAATGTGCACTCGTTCTAATGGTTTTTCGGTGCTTGGTCTGGGAGATATTTTAATGTTGTATGGTTTCCGATCGTTTTTGTGTATATTGCATATCCTACATGTGTTTATGTGTGTTTTGATTTTATTAACCATTTTTGGGAAAAAGTAGGAACGTCTTATCTGACTTTCCACTTCTCTTGTCCCTCTATGAGCTCTTTCGTGTTCTTTGCTGATAATCATATCCTGACGCCCTTCATTGGTTACGTCTTCGACCATTTTCGTAGCGAAAACGAAATGGCCGTTTTGAGAGAAGTTCTCTCGAAATGACTCCTGGATTGTTTGATACAAACTTTCTGGTTGTTCATGTTTCCTTTGAAACTATAATTCTTTTAAAGTTTGGGAATATATCTTCCCAAATTGTCATATCTTGATTTGAGACTTTGAAAATTAATTGATTCCTATAATAGTTAATAGGACGGTCTGAAAAGTGTATGAAATAGTCGTCAGATATGTCTGCCCAATGGACTGTTTCGATATCATTATCATTAGCGGGGTGATTTCCTGACATGCTTCCAGATTCACGTGGAATGTTATTTGTTCCCTCATTAAAATGCAGTTCGTTGTTTGTAGTGGGCATCCTGCTAAGTGCGTCTGCCACTACATTTGCTCTGCCCTCTTTATAGACTACGTCGTAATCGTAGTTTTCCAGTTCGAGTCTCCATCGTAATATTTTGGAGTTTTTCTCCGAGGATTTAATGAAGGTTAGAGGCTTGTGGTCCGTTACCAACGTAAATTTATTACCGTACAGGTATGGTTGGTACTTTTTTACGGCCCATATTATGGCCAATGCCTTTTTCTCATTCGTCCCATAGTTCACTTCTGTAGAATTTAGTGTTCGCGAGGCGAATGCAATGGGTCTCTCTACATTATTCTGAATTTGGGAGAGAACTGCACCTAGAGCAAAATCTGATGCGTCTGTGGTCAGAATAAATTGTTTCGTGAAGTCGGGGTAGGCTAGGATTTGGTCTGTAGCTAAAATTCTTTTAAGAGCCTCAAATGCCTTTATATATTCAGTATCTTTGATATTGCGATTTCTATCTTTCTTCAGATATTTAGACATGGGTTTCGTAATTTTGGAGTAATCTCTTATGAATCTTCTATAATAACCCGAAAGTCCCAGAAATTGTTTAATTTCTTTCGGGGTTTTCGGTAATGGCCAGTCTATAATTTTCTGGATTTTGTCCGCATTAGGTTTAACACCGTCTTGCGTGATTATATGGCCAAGGAACTCGGTTTCTTTTTTAAAGAATTCACATTTATCTAATTGGATTTTAAGATTAAAATATGATAGTCTTTTGAGTACCATACTAAGATTTTGAATATGATTTTCCAAATTGTGTCCAATAATAATGATGTCATCCAGACAGACATGACAAATGTTTCCTTTAAAATCCTGCAATACGTTGTTGATTGCGCGCTGGAACGTAGCGGGGCCATTTTTTAAGCCGAAAGGCATTCTGAAGAATTCAAAATGACCTTTTCCGGTTGAAAATGCAGTTTTTTCCCTAGATTTCTCGTCCATTGGAATCTGGTGTAAGCCAGACTTTAGATCCAATGTTGAAAAGTACACCGACTTTCCTAAACTGTCCAATATTTCCTCGATCTGAGGGATTGGAAACTTGTCGTCTACCGTTTTCTCATTTAGCTTACGATAGTCAATCACGACTCTTATTTTCCGTTTCCCCGAGGCATCCGTTTTTTTTGGGCCACCCAAATTGGAGAGGAGTAGGGACTTTTTGAATTACGGATTATTCCGCTATCCAACATTTCCTGTATCTGTTCCTCGACATCTTTTTTAAAGTGATGTGGGTATCTAAACGTTTTAGTAAATACAGGGTTTTCGTCTTTTGTAATAATTTTGTGTTTAATAATTGTGGTTGATGACAGTTTCTCATTCTGTCTCAACAATACTGCTTGATTTTTGAAAATTGTATAGATTAAAATGTTCTTTTCTTTTTCGGTTAGGTGTTCCGTCCGGATTATGTTTTCGATAGTTTTTCTATCAATTATTTTGTTATCACAACCCGGAATCGGTTTTAGTGTTTCAAAATTATTTACTTCCAATTTCAATTTTGGAAGTTTTTCCGGTGGATCCGGACTATCTGTCAACACTTTCACTGTCGTCTTGAAATTGTTAGCTTTGTATAAACCCGGTTGAATGGTTATATCTTTGTTTAATTTTTCGAACCCTGAGAGCAACCAGTCGCCGTTCTCTGAGGTATCTATGGTGACAATGTGATTATAAAAGTTCTCTTCTGGGTAATATCTGTCAAACTTGTAAGTGTGATTGTTTAACAAAATTGAATTCAATTTTATAATCAATTTTGGCGTTCATTTTCGCCATTGATTCGGAACCCAATATTCCGTCAAACAATTTATGGAAATTTAACTCATAATAATTTTTAATTGGTAGATTATTACCTAGTAAATTGATTTTGGACTTTTTATCAATTTCGTGTGTGCCTAAAAGGTTTCTAACTATTGTTTTACCACTATTGTTTGTCGAATTGGTTTTTTCTGAATTTCGAGGTATGATTCCTGGCTTAATGATGTTTTTATTAGCGCCAGTATCAATCAAAAGTGTTATTGTGCGTTTCAATTGTTCGCTATAACACTTTAAATGTGGAAGAAAATTTAATCTTCCGTGTCGTAGTTCAGGCTTGCTTGAAAATTTTCTTCCTGATGCTCCTGTGAGTAATCATTATCCACGGGTGATGGCAAACTTATGACTTTTTTATTAAAAGTATTCCTTGATCTCATTGATATATCCACATCCATAGGGATGGGTTTTTCTTTCACTGAGTAAGTTTTTCTCTCGTTTGGGTTGAACTGACTATTCCTTGGTTGGTTTCCGTTACCAGTCATTTGTTTTTGTAACCCAAATTGGGGATTAAATTGGTTAGATTGCTTTCTTGAGTTGTTGGAAATTAACTCGTTGCAATTAAACTTGCACAAGAAAGCATAAGCTTCCTCTATTCCTTTAGGTTTCGCAGCTTGAGCATATCCAAAGTACGGTTTTCTCAAGCCTGAAATAAAGGCGGCTAACGCATCTTCATCTATAAATGCGCTAATTGAAGGCCACGAATCATTATAAAATTTATTTTGCTTTGACAATGATTTGATGTTCTGCACTATTTCTTTCATTTTATTAAAATAGCTATGAATGTTGATAGTCTCATTTTGTTTAGTCGCCCAAAGCAGCGACTTATAAAATGATAATTACTACCGGTCCCCTAAGGATTCCAGCAGAATTTCGTTAATTTCCCTGAATGTTTTGGGGTCGCCTGCTAGACATAATGTGTCCTTGGCTTTCCCAGCTATTTTATTATTAATCGCCTGCAGGTAAAGACTGAATTGTTGCTCTGATACCAATGGTTCAAATACAATGAGTGTATCCTCAACAGTTTTTAGCCACGCAGTTAATTGTTTTCGATTCCCATCGAATGACGGAATCGATTTGATTGGGTCGGGGATTCAGAATAAATCCAGTACATTTACATTCCCCTTGTTGACAACCTCAGGGACTTGTTCCTGGCGCGGTTGCTCAACTTTTTGGTTGAGATATGCGAATACTTGGTCATGTTCAACCTATTTTTAATTAACTTTTTGGAGTTGTTCATTAATCGCATTTAACGATTGTAACACTTGTTCCATTTCTTGCTTTGAGTCAACTTCTATTAAATCCTCTTCAATATTTCTATTTTGATAGAAGATATCTTCTAGCGTCTTGCTCATATGCCTTAATCAAAGTCAATCTATTAATTTATTAGACTTTTTGTGTCTATCTTGTAGTGGACAGTATAACAGGTCTGCGTCTATCTTGTAGTGCGCACGTTTGCAAAAATCGTAAAAATTTTGGAAATAATTTATTGCAACACGCAATGAAAATAAATTTAATTGAGAATGTTAAAAAATAATAAAAAAAAATAATAAAAATTGGTTACCTGATAATACGAATTCAAAATAGTTCATGAATCGTATTACTGCTGTCATGTTTGCTGGTCCCAAGTGTAGTTCGTTGTTGTGGTGCGGCGGAATCTCGAATCGTCTTAGCGGTTTGATCAACCTTCAGCCAGAGATGTCGTAATTGGAAAAAAAAATCACAAATGTTTTTAATTTCCTGACGGATTCACTTTTTAATTATCTTTTATTCACTAATTTATTGCACTGTTTCACTAACACTGCACATTCACTTGCCGCACGGCTGCGCCGGTTATCGAGTCGAAATCGAAGTCGATTAAAGGATTTTAGCTGATTCAATATTCCTTGAAATGTTGTTATCCAATTTAACTTCAATTTCACATTTCGTTTTGCTGTGTTCATTCAGTAAATGCCCTTTTTATCTGCATCCATCGTTTTTAATGCTGTTAAGTGCAAACTTTGTCTTTGTCTTCCAATTTAGCCCCAACTGCTTTCAATTTACGTGCTGTTTTTTTCAAACTCTAGAAAATACTCGAAATATCAGCTGCTTCATTATATTTCATCGTGCTCATCGTTAAGAACATCTTACTAATTTAAATATCTTCTGAATGTGACATATAGGATGTATGCCAATGAGTCATATGTACCTACTTTAATATAAATTCTTTGACCAACTTGCTAATAATTAATCAACACAAGATGTAAAACAGAAACTAATTCCGAGACAACACTTTAACGAATACACACAAGAAATTAATGTGTCTTCCTAATCCTACGCATTTCGCATTTTATTTTTACTTTTTATCAAAAAAAAAAAAAATTAAAATTAGTTATTTCACGTGCTATTAATTAAAATTTTTAAAAACATTTAAATTTTTTATCAATAAACCGCAAATCATTTTATAAACATTCCAACAAGTAGTATGTAATTGAAATAAATAAAAAAAAATTAAAACCAAACAAAATAAAAGAAAATCAGAATTTTAAAAATTTTCCTTTATTCGTTTGTTTCGCTTTTTATAATAATTTTTCAGACAATATGTCAGACATATTAATTAATTTTGTTGTTGTTATCTTATGATTTTGCTCAGTTAAAAATAGAAATTCAACGATGAAATTAGAAAATATAATTTAATTTTATGTATATTTCCATAAATATAAAAATAATTTTTTAATTATGTATTTTAAAGTCTATATGTACAATATTTATTTATGAAGTTCTAAAATTAAAGCGGCTGATTTCGTTTGTTTATTTTTAAAACTACACCGTTATTAATCATTAAAAGAAAAACCAAAAAAAACATTTACTTGAGGAAATATTTATTTGAAGTCGGGCGAAGTATCATTTTAACAAGTTCCGAATATACATATACTTTATGTATGACATATTGAGCGACGTGATCGAATGCGATGATCTAATTGCGAACAAGTGTGTTTCACTCAATTTGGTAAACTAACTAGGTCATGTGAACTGTGACAATTTATTTAATTAACGCGTGTTAGCAGAGCCTTCTAGAGTATAGAACCATAATCTAAATGACGTATTTTTTAGAAGCTTTTTTAGTGGTATAACTTCTGACTGATTTCCATAGGATCCATAGTAAAAATGGTGTTTTTTAGCTTGAAGTTTTTCAATGAAAAAAGCAAAAATATTTTAAAATGTTTATATAAAAGTTTTCTACATATCTTTAAGAACAATATACAAGAAGGCCATATTGGTATTAAGTAAATATTAATTGCAGAAATATTAAAATTAAATTATTTCTAAAATTTATTTTTTCGAACTTTCATTTTGAAAATACATCAAAGTTTTCTCTGATGAATCAAAATAATACTTGCTAAATTTATCTTCAGTTTTACTAGTGTACGTAAGATGTCTAAAATGGTTACTGAAGCTGCGTACATGCTATACATTTCTGGTGAAAAAATTTACACCACGAAGTTAGCTGTACGAGTTGAATTATTTCCAACTAGAATAAAAAGTTCACCAGGGTAACCAATTTTAACTAAAAATTTTACTATTTTGCTAACTTCGTGGTGTACATTTTTTCACCTGAATTGGATCATGTACGCATCTTGAAAAATACGTAAAAAATTATTTAGTCACAAAATGATCACTCGTACTTAATATTTTGTGAATTTGTTTTGCTTTTCCTACAATTTTTGAACTTGAAATTTCCCCAGGTGGAAATTTTTGGTACGATTTTTCAAAATTTTTACGGTCATCACTGCCATCTATGTAATGTATATTGACTTAATAACCAAACGAATCGTAGTAAGCTTTTATTTCAATTTGACCAGAATGCTGTTGTTATGATTTTTTTTTAATATTTTGGTTTAAATAAATCAATTATTATATGAAAATGAAAACGATTTACTTAAACGATATTCATGTATGTTGAAATTCAAACATTTATAAAAGTATCTCAGAAATCATAATTAAGATTTTTGTAACGTTTTCATTTAAAAATTTGTCTTAGGAAAAAAAGTGATTTCCCATATGTTTTGTGTGTTTTACTATGAAAAGTTTCGTTTTTTCCTCTTTTCTAATTCCCTTATAAAAGCTCAGATTTTTTGATTATGGCTCTATAAAATACAGGGTGCTCTGGTGTTAGTCAATGTATTTCGTTTAAATTTAATTAATGTAAATTCAAATACTAAAAACTTTTATTTTCACTTTGTATTTTTTCAGAAAGAATTATTTTCACTGACCAGCAAACCAGAGCCGCTAAGTTCACCGCGTACTGAGCGAAAATTATCCTCGGCTAGTTCGTCATCAATGAAGACTAAGTGGCTGAAAGCATTTCGTAGTCTTAAACCCGCTTCAACTAACGCTCCAAGTGATAAGTAAGTATTGATGGCCGACGCACATCTCTCGTAGATGTTCAGGTTACATTTATTTGGTTTCAATTAAAAACTTTTTAAAGCGAGCTTTCTAACGTTAATTACCAAAAAAAAAAAATATTATTTGTTTAACAACCACAAAAAAGCTCATATTCTAATTTTGTGTCATTTTCAAAAATCCATAATAGATTTTTTCTTGTTTTTTTTTTTTTGTTTATTTTATTAACCAAAATTCACTACCAAAAAAAAAAAAAATTTCACCTTTGAAACAAAACAAACTTTTATTTTTCGATTACAAAACAAAAAATTACTAAAAACAAACAAAAAGTACTGTCAGACCAACGACGAATCAAATGTATCATGCTGTATCAACCGTATTAACAATGAGGTAAAAATAAATAACAACAACTATAATATATCAATATATCAGTATTTAAATGAAAAGTAATCAATATAAATATTATGTATATTATGCTAAATAGATATTGATGATGGTTTAATGTGTCCTCGATTTTATATTTTTTTATTTTTTTTTATTTGGGCGCTTGCATTTAAATGCCACATAAATTAAGGATTAGCGCGTGCAAAATTGATTTATCAACATAAATAAAAATTACAAAAAAAAATCCTGTTTATAATTCTTGTTATCTTCAGCACAGCCAAACTCAAAAGCAACTACTATATTGACCACTTTAAGTAATACCCCAACTAGCATGTTGCAGTGCACAACCAATAGCTGATTGTGACGAAGGTACAACAAGCCGTAATTTTGTCTGAAAAGGTGTCAGATTTGGAAAAATTGTTTATAGAAAATTATAGTTGTGAAATGGTTGATTCGTCTCCCTAACCAATTGGTTCGTAAAACTAGTTCGGAAATGTATGTCCCGACTAATATAGTTACCATTTAAGAACAATCACCAATTGGTTGGCAAAGGCTGTTTCGGACGTGCAAATCACCAATGAAGAACCAAAACAAATCTATATACATATATAAAAATGAATGTGTGTCTGTATGTCCTTTATAGAATCGTAAACTATGCATTTGATCATGTGATGATCTTTAGCAAAGTTGTTGTACATGAGCCCACGAAGGTTTCTGAGTTGGTACGACCATTTTTGGACAGATGGCGCCACTGTCATTCCAATGAATTTCATATATTGCCGTGACAATTTATGCTGATTTGAATTGAAACGAAAACAGCGAACGAATGATGACGTTTCGAGTTGTGGGTGACATAAGAATTTGTGTAAATTGTGAAATTCATGTCCGGCTCACATTGAACAGACAATATTGTGCGTATTTTTATATTTGGGAGCGTTTTTCGAATAGTTTTGTGCATTTCATTGTGAGTTAAATTAATAATTTAGATAAATAATTCAATCGAATTGAATTTTCGTAGTTTCCGTGAGCTGATTTTATTCATTCTCTACAGTGAATTCACAAAGATCATCGAATGCGTATGTGAAGGATCTCACTACTGATTGACGTTCCGAACGCATTTGCTCTGCAGTTTTTTTTTCGGATATCATCGTGAGTGAAATTAAAATCGATTACAACAATTCTCGAATGCTGATTTTTTTCACTTCAAATTTCCCTCAGCGAATTGGTGATCACCGTCAATATTAACATTTCCATCCGTGTGTGTACAGCCGGTTCAATTGGATTGGATACATTGTGAGATTCGGATTGCTGATTGACATCTAATAAATTCAAACGCATTTTTCACGTCGTTCCCGTACAATTATGCCTCCAAAGCGACAAGCAATTGGCCGATTTACACCTCAAGCATGGAAGAAAAGAGCATTACGAGCCTCAGAATCAGACGAGCAACGAGCATTAAGGCTGAAAAATCTTCGAGTACATTGAGAGGTTAGAAACTGATCGAATACGTACTACTCAGGCCCGTTCGTCTGAGACAACTGAACAACGGGAAAGAAGGCTGCAAAATGTTCGAATAAGCACCGCTCGATCAAGACGAACACTGTACGCTGATTTAAATCTTGGTGCATTCCATTATGACAGTAATAATGATTACAGTCTTCATCCAAGTCTCGTCATTGGAAAAATGGATAAAATTTGCATGTACTGTAGCGCCCTCAAATTTAAGAACGAAACGCCAGGAATGTGCTGCGCCAATGGAAAAGTTAAACTGCCAGAATTACATCCACCACCCGAACCACTATCAACTTTGCTATCAGGTGTTACACGTGAGTCGGAGCATTTCTTGGAAAACATCCGCAAATACAATTCATGTTTTCAAATGACATCGTTCGGTGCAACGAACATCGTGCGCGAAAATTACATGCCAACATTCAGAGTACAAGGGCAAATTTATCATCGTGCCGGTTCGCTTCTACCATTGCCGGACGCAGATCACAAGTTTCTTCAAATTTATTTCATGGCAAACAGTGATGAACAAATTGAACAACGATGTCATTATAATGCGGGGATTAGACGAGAAATCGTGGCTGCGTTACAAGCCCTTTTCGATCAACACAATGAATTAGTTCAGTTGTTTAAAACCGCCATTCAATGAATGCCAGCCGATGACTACGCAGTTGTAATTCGAGCAGACAAAAGACCCGTTGGCCAACACGAAAGACAGTTCAATGCATCAACAATCGATGAAGTGGCGATCGTGATAGTTGGCGAAGAATTCGAATCGCGTGACATAATTCTTCATCGCAGAAGTGGTGACGTTCAGCGAGTCTCCGATACTCATCGCTCATACGACGGATTGCAGTATCCGATTCTGTTTTGGCGAGGAGAAGATGGATATCATTTCAACATCAAAATGAGAAATCCACAAACAGACGAGGAAACGAATAAGAAAGTCAGTGCCATGAATTATTATTCGTATCGATTGATGATTCATCAAGACGCTGAGAACCACATTCTGAAATGTCGACAATTGTTCCATCAATACATCGTCGACATGTACGCGAAGATTGAAACCGAACGACTCCTATATATTCGATTGAATCAAACCGAGTTTCGTTCTGAAGAGTACATCCATTTACGAGACGCAATCGTTAATGATGGTAACGTGAATCCAAACGAATTGGGAAGAATGGTCATATTACCGTCTACATTCACGGGGAGTCCACGGCACATGCATGAATACGCACAAGATGCGATGATATACGTTCGCGCATATGGTCGTCCAGATTTGTTCATCACATTTACATGCAATCCAACATATGATGAAATTAAAGAAGTTCTGTTAGCTGGACAATCATCTTCGGATCGCCATGACATTACTGCACGCGTATTTAAACAAAAATTGAAATCTTTTATGGATTTTATTATCAAGCATCAAGTTTTTGGAGAGACACGCTGCTGGATGTATTCCATTGAATGGCAGAAAAGAGGATTGCCACATGCACATATTTTGGTTTGGTTAATCAACAAAACTACGCCAGATCAAATTGACCAATTGCTTCATCTCAGCAGAAATACCAGATAAGGGCATTGATCCAGACTTATTCGACGTCGTTACCAAAAATATGATTAATGGCCCATGTGGCGCATTCAATAACAATTCACCATGCATGTCTGATGGGAAATGCACGAAACGATACCCAAGAAACTTGGTTTCTGATACCATCACTGGCAATGACGGATACCCACTGTATCGTCGACGATCAGTTGAGGATGGCGGCAAATCCATCGTTCTGAAAGTACGAAACGTTGATGTCGAAGTCGATAATCGTTGGGTTGTGAAAGACCTTCAAAGCACACATTAATGTTGAGTATTGCAATTCAGTGAGGTTGATCAAATACATTTGCAAATATGTCAACAAAGGAAGTGACATGGCAGTCTTCGGAGTAGAGAATGTGGCCGCATCGCTCGATGAATTCAACCAATACCAACTTGAACGCTACATTAGCAGCAATGAAGCAGTATGGCGCATTGGCGCATCTTATCATTTCCAATCCATGAACGACATCCAACAGTAGTACATTTGGCGGTGCATCTCGAGAATGGACAGCGCGTTTACTTCACAGCAGATAATGTACGTGCAAGAGCATTGGTTCCACCGGCAACAACTTTAACTGCATTTTACTCATTGTGCCAAGATGATTGATCATTGTGCCATACGATCACAAAATAATATTGCACTGGCCATTGCATCATCTGGAATTGCGGCAACTCTTTTGGATGGTGGCCGAACAGCGCATTCAGCATTGAAACTGCCGAACAAAATAATGAGGCACCAACATGCAACATCAGCAAAAACTCTGGAATGGACAAAGTACTCCAAACGTGTCAAATTATCATATGGGACGAATGTACAATGTCTCACAAGAAAGCATTGGAAGCGCTTGATCGTACACTGCGAGATTAGAGAGGAAACGCACGGATCTTCGGTGGCGCACTCATTTTATTGTCTGGTGATTTTCGACAAACACTACCGGTTATACCACGTTCAACACCCGCTGATGAACTTAATGCATGTCTCAAATCATCAGTTTTATGGCATCATTTACAGAAATTGGATGCATCGGCTGAAAATTTTGCAAAACAATTAATGGATATTGGAAATGGGCGAATGCAAATTGATGAATCTACTCAATGTATCACCTTGCCAGTAAACATCTGTAAGATCACAGAAAGCATAGACGAATTAGTGCAAAAAGTTTTCCCAAACATTGCACAGAACTACAAAAACCATCAGTGGCTCAGTACGCGTGCTATATTAGCGGCCAAAAACATCGATGTCAATACCATCAACTTCACTATTCAGAATAGATTACCGGGCAAAACGACAACATATAAGCCCATCGATACAGTGGTGAATCAAGACGAAGTTGTCAACTATCCAACTGAATTCTTGAATTCGCTTGATTTGCCAGGCATACAGCCGCACGTTCTTACATTGAAAATTGGCGTACCCATCATTCTTCTTTGAAACATAAATCCACCACGACTTTGCAACAGAACCAGACTCTCGGTCAAGAAAATGATGAACAATGTTATCGAGGCAACAAGTTTGTCTGGAAAATTCAAAGGTGAAGACGTACTGTTGCCACGTATCCCAATGATCCCGACAGATATGCCATTCGAATTCAAACGTTTGCAGTTCCCGGTGCGACTCACTTTCGCAATAACTATCAACAAAGCACAAGGACAGTCGTTGCAAGTGTGTGGATTAAATTTCGAGAATCCATGCTTCTCACATGGGCAGCTCTATGTGGTCAGTTCACGCGTCGGAAAACCTTCTGATTTATTCGTTTAACGAAACGCTGCAATGTCACAATTTGTCACAAATCAATAAAATGACTCAAAATGAATTGAATATTTGTATAATGTCTTTCCTTCAAATTTATTTTAGTTGGTAGCGTAGCAACGCGCGCAGGGTACAGCTAGTGTTTTATAAAATTAGATGTGAAATGGTTCTCACAACTTCATATGATCACCATTTAAGATTGGGTCGTAGCGGTTCGCATCAGAAGTTGAGGAATGAACTCCAAATCCATTTTGCGAGATAATTAGTTGTCAATTAGTTTAATTCGTGATACATTAGATGCGAAAATGAGTTTGCGAACTACTATATATAGTATGCATATAATTAAATAAATAAAATTCTGTCTATTAGTCGGTTTCGTTGAATTACTGTTCGTCAATACTAATATATTTCTCGTGTTAATAAAAAACACAATTAAAATGGTTTAATCACCGGCAGCATATTAGAAATTACATGAATTAATTAACATTCAACAAAAAAAAAAAAAAATATTAATAAATACAACTGCCCAATTCCAAAGGTTTCTGCCTTTGAAGTCGTCTTACTGCATTGGTGGTATCCAACAAACTTCGTATGTCTGCATTTTGGTGCCCAGATATCCGCTGAATGGGTTTCTTCGCAGGATTTTGTATTTCTTCACTTACATATTCCATGTTTAAGTCCCTATGGAGGTTATTATTTCTAATGTACCATGGTGCGTTTACAATGCCACGCAGCACTTTGTTTTGAAAACATTGAATCATTTGTACATTTGTTTTCTTGGTACAACCCCTAAAGTTGAATACCGTAGGTCCATACTGGTTTAAGTATTTGCTGATACCGGGTGTTTCTTTTAAACTGAGACGATCAAATATCTCGAAAAATAGCCACTCTACGGAAAAAATGTCCATAATCAAAATTTAATCATACCGCAGCAAACAAGAACCAACAACACGTGAGAACATGATTGAGCGAATCAGAAATGCGTGTGCTGAAATTCAACCAAACACACTTCTCAGTTGTGTACAATCATTGGAAATGCGTATTAATAAGTGCATTGAAGTCGCAGGCCATCATTTTGAACACTTATTTTAAGCTAAAATTATTTTATTCACCTGCCATTTACATTAATAAATTGTTTTGATGACGAATTTCGAGTATTTCCAATGAAAACGTGATGTTTTTTATTTCAAACGTATTGCAGAATCGAATGCGTGTGTTCTAAGAAGAAGAAATTGAAAAAATTGAATTTCGTCGGTTACAACGCCATCTATCATGAACCGAACAAAATATTTCATTCAAATCATACGTACTTTTAGTCGTAGAATCCGTATCTGCAATAAAAAATATGGCTTCCTATCTTAGTTTAAAAGTTACCTCCGCCCCACCTACAAAGCGGGGGGTGGGGGACTATTTTTTTGCACTAATGTATTTCCCCCGCGGTATGATTAAATTTTGATTATGGACATTTTTTCCGTAGAGTGGCTATTTTTCGAGATAGTTGATCGTCTCAGTTTAAAAGAAACACCCGGTATAATAGCAATTTGTTATGTATTGTAAGCTCAGAGTTTCTACCTATTAGCCATTACATTTTCCTATATTTGATGTTCAATTCTTCTTTTTCCTTTTTAACATGCTATTTCCATCTAAGCTTGCAATCGAGAGTCATGCCAAGGTATTTGGCTGTATTTGCATTTGGAACCGGCCTTGAATTAAGTTTCACTGGAATCCAGTTAACTTTCTGGTTTGTGAAGTTTACATGAACCGATTTTGCCTCGTTTAGGCTAATGCGCCATTTCTTTGTCGAACTACTCACTGTGTCGGTTGCTTTTTGAAGTTTGGTCGTTGCTTCTGATATACACTTTCCAGTTGCCAGAATAGCTATATCATCTTCAAATGTTGCTATGGTGGCACCTTCTGTATTTGGCATATAGAGAAGAGTACTCTTCTCTTCACTTCAGATAACTTAATTAATTGTGTAATTGAGCTGCTGCATAGGAGCGGATTGTCGAAAGTTAACCGGTTTCTGTAGGCTTACCAGGATATACTGTTAAAGTTAGCCGAAAGTTGCCAGCCGAAAGTGAAAATTCGATAATGCAGATTGTGTTAGTACATCCGAAAGTAAAAAAATGGTAATGCAGATTATGATATTAACATTCCAGCATAAAATAAAAAATTTAGTAGTTATCAGCCGAAAGTAAATAGGATACATGGATTTAAATAAAACATTTTATAAATAGTTTTACGTGTAAAACGTTTCTTAACCTATTCGTAGAAAATATCGGAAAATCAGAAGAATCCACAAAATTTGAATAAAATCATCCTCTAGAGTGTATATCTGAAGTTGAATCGTTCTATGTGATTTGTCAATAGCTATCGAATGAAAAAATTCTGTTCAAGTTTCCCGTGGGAAATCTCGAAAAATTCAAAAAAGTTTCCAGCCGAAAGTAAGAAATGGATGAATAAAATCAGCCTCAAGAGTGTTATGTCTGGAGATGGATTGCATTGATGTGATTTGCCAATAGCTATCGCAGGAAAAAAATTCAGTTCAAGTTTCCCGTGAGAATTTTCCGAGATTTCCCACGGGAAACTTGAACTGAATTATTTTCCTGCTATAACTATTGACAAGTCACATCAATGCAATCCATCTCGAGACATAACACTCTAGAGGCTGATTTATTTTCGGCTGGAATGTCAATAACATAATCTGCATTATCGACTTTTCACTTTCGGCTGGAAACTTTCGGCTAACTTTAACAGAGTTACCAGGATGCCTTAAAAGTTGTCTATAGATAGCTGTTTAGCACCGACATTTTTCAGGTCATCGCGGGTCTGCTGACAGTACATTTCCTTGTGGATTTGTCCACTTTAACAACGACAATCTGGTTTTATCGTTAGGTGGCTCTGATTGTGCTTCCGTTGATATGGTGGTAAATCCCGACTTATAAGGTTTACATAAATTTAAGATAATTTTGATGACGTTTTGGTTGCGAGGTGATATATCAATTTGACTACATCGCTGCGATAAATTAACATTCTGATTGAAGTGATTACCACTCAGCGCCAGCTGTGATAATTTTTGTATATGTGGAGCGATTTCACGATTTTGATGTGGAATATTTGATAGCCTGACTCAATCCTAGTTACAAAGCAATGCAGTTGTCACCGATATTTAATAGTTGGCTTGATTTGTAATGCCGGAAGCTCCAGTATTTTGGCTATATGGATTTGAAGGATCATATGTTTACAGGAAAGTGGAATCCAGGCATCCTGTTAACTTTCTAATGAACACTATCGGCTAACATCGACTATATGTTAATAACTTAATCTGCATTATCGACCTTCTTTACTTTGGAATTTTCTGCTAACGAACCATTACTCTTTTGAATGCTAACGTACGCATCCTGGAATTCTACGAATAGAACTTGTATTAAGATATACTTCTCAGCTAGAGTACCTGAATGTTCAAGAGAATCTATTTCGTTTATGTGCCAGTTCCTAAAATTGAATCGACCTCCTCTGCACATCACGTTCTGCTACATGTATGGAAGTGTCTCTCTCGTATTTTGTTCTGTAGAACTGGTTAGATGGTCTATTCACATTAGTAGATCAATCAGGCGAAAATTATTTGGTTCCGCAATTTGTAAGTTCACTCAACTTTGGTATAAGACAATTTTTATCTGGCTGTTAAAATCTCTCTTTGACTGCGTATTTCTTCTAGAAAGCAGGTGTACAATTTTTTCTTGAAATTCTCCAAATTTAAGCAACATAGACTGGTCTTGCTGATTCCTCAAGAAGAACATTCCATACAAATCTGATAATCTTCAATATTTACCGTGCTAAAACTATATTCGGAAGTAGTTTTAAGAAAAATGTAGATAAAATTCATTCGTTACCGTATTAGATAATCCTAATAGGCATCCGAGTTTGATCGAGTTGAATCCAGTTTGATTTTTCGAGAATATTTGAATTTTTTTAGGTAAATCTGGACAGCTTTTTTAATTATTTTTGTTCAAGGTGACGATATTTCATTTTCACAATTTGTATCCGAAACATTCAACAATCACATGTTATTCTCGAGAACATGTTATTTTCGAGATTAATCGAGATTTTCGGGAACACTCAAGGTTTACATGCCCTTGTGTTGCCTGGCTATTGAATTCAGTTTTGAGAATTTTTGGAATTTTTAACATTATTTGGGATTGTTAGGGATTTCACGGTATTGAGTTTATTTTTGTTAACTTGAACCAATTTTCAAACGTGTCAAAGAGCGATCGGCTACTATTCCATATTAGCTTACTTCGTCAACTAATACTTTAAAATCATCCAAGCTGACAACTTGAGGCGCCAGATACGTTTTGAGGTCACACATAGGTTTCAATAACGTAAATTAATAAAGAAATCTATACTCGTGATAGCTGCGAGGGCTTCGGTTGAATTTGAAGGTGCAAGGAAATTTTATTGATCAATATGATGCCATTTTTTTCAGTGTTGTCAGTCATTTAAAACTTGTTGGTGAAAGCTGGGAGGGATGCACAATTCATCACTCAGTTGTCTTAGCTAAAAAGCTGGTTTCAATCTATTTATTTATTTCGATGCGCCTCCGCTGCAGATTTTTTCAAATTGCAGAAAACAGAAGTAACAAGCAGAAAAGTAAAGCTTCCTGCAAGTGGCGCTTATTTGGCTCTAAAACTGACATTTTTACATTTGTGATGTTTTTGACAAATGCCTAAGCTACCCTTGTGACGTTTTGGATCTGCCATTTACTCGTATCATTTATTCCTAGAGCCTTATTTGTACTCCTAATAAACCTTTTGGTAAATGGAAAATTTATTATTTTTTTAGTTATTCAAATTTCCGCTATAAACAAGAAAGGGCGGTACGGTCGAGCAAGTGATGAATTGTGTATCGTAGCCGTGAAAGCCATTTGAAGAGTTCCTCACAATTTGCTTTTAGTTTATCATCTCCTTTTTTCGTACGATTTCAGACTTATTCTTCTCTTAATTAATTTGAGAATTATTGCAAATCGTATCGAATACTTCTTGTTGACGTGTCTTGTTACAGAATACTCCTGCTTAATTAACTAAAGTTATTCGGGTTGAGTTTGTTTTGTTACACCTAAACAGCAAATACTAGTAACTTTTGGTTTGACTGATTTTTAATCATGTATCGTTTTAGCTGAAACACCATCAGGTCCATTGTATTATTTTATAGTCCTGCTAGCTCATTACAGGAGTGTGGTTTAAGGGTTATATTCTCATTTCCACATAGCAAGCAAATTACTAAGATTGCTAGCTGAAAACGAGTTTTCACATTCTCGATCATTTTTGCTTGTCATTATAGCAATCGAAATACTATTGGGTGTTTTGGTTTTAGATTGAGTGTCTCTTTTTAACAATTTAACCATATTTTGTTTCAAAATATCCAGTGGTAAAACGCGTTTGTTAAAATATTTGTGGGCCATAAAAGCAAATTTATAGGAAAATTGTTAATAATAATGTTTTCTTTGGTATGATTTAGAAGGGTCGTCCAAAATTGTAACTTTCTGCTTTATCTTGCAAAACATTCTAATGTCAAAATTTAATACAGGATCAATTGAATAAATAATATTTCCAGAACCAGAACTAATCTGGTATTTTTACTAATAGAAACAGTTGGTTTTGCTAGATGTAAGAGAATGAAGACGGTGTTTCCCTCGGCTTGATGTTCAGTTTCGCTTCGAACAACAAAAAATTTAGAAAATTCTAGTGTTCGTTTTAGAAGAAGAGTTTAGAAATGATTACTTAGATAAAGCGACACCTGAATATTGTGTGATAGCGAAATGTTTTCAAAAATGGTTCAAGAACCCCAACCCACTTTTCAAGGATTAAGAGACCGAAGATATTCTTATTTTTACAACAGAAAATTTGCTGCATGCAGTCCATTTTTATATTCTATCCGCGTAACTGCGTTTGACGCATTTCGCTCCACTCTCTTTCCGGTTATCGCTGCATCACTCTACTTTATTGCATTCTCCTAGGTTGAATAAGCCTAGTATTGCACCTTAAACATTTGGCACAAGATACTCTTTAGTTTAGCAAACGTTGGTGGTACTTTTGCGTGAGTAAACCATATATGTAAGGTAATAAGTAACGACTAGACATATCGATAATCGACGACACATTAAACTATCTAAATACTCTCGAGTGTATTTAATATAAATATTTTACACTTAACAATAATATTATGATTTTATTTAATTATGTACATAAATATATATTTTTATTATTAATTATAATTTGAGAATTAATCAACACTCCCAAATTTATACATGCATTCACGCCAATAATTTATATATAAATAATTAGCGCTTCTTATTTATTTATTTATGTTTGTTATTTTTATTTTTTTTTATTTTCAAAAACTAATTATCCATCAAATGGGTCTATGAGTTTATATGAACATATATGAGTATATAAAATCGTTTGTTATAATAATTGAAAAGTAATAAATAAACTGATTTCGTGCCTCTATACCAAACTGCAACAGGTAGACTCAACATTTCAATACATAATTTCCATCGCACAAAATATATACACATAACATATACACCACTCCAATTAAATTGAAAGTAAAATCGTAGTAATTACCTGAATAATATCATAGCTCAGTGTTGTTGCTATAAATTGATTTGCGTACGCTAAAAATGTAGAGCAACCAACGTAAATGGCGCGGCAAAAGAAAATTGAAAGATTTTTGTTTTGTCTTAATTAAAAATTCAAATATTATACTAATTAAAATAAATAAAAATCCAATTAATTAAAAAAAAACAAAAAAAAAAATATTTTAATGAATACAAGAAGTAAAAACCTTTAATTCTGTATTATGTTACTGCATGGTAAAAATGTTGTTTAATTAGGAAAAAATTAAAATGGGGGTGAGGAATTATTTGATGGGTACACAATATACAGTTGAACGTTAATTTCGGATTTGTTGCTTATTTTAATAAATTTCGTCGATTATATTAGTTAAATTTGTACCGCATAAAAATGCAGGGAGTGGATCCTTTAAAATTTTAAAATTAAAATTTGGGAGCAAGCTGATCCTAGACATGCTTCAAAGGGAATTAAAAAATTTGGGTTGCTGGATTAGGCAGCTATTCCAGAAATGCTCATGGGTTTAAGATATTTATTAAGACGTGAAGATTTTTTGCCCTAAAACGGGCAACAGCAGCTAGGCCAACCATAACATTTTTCGATTTAAGCTACTATGCAGTACTAACTCACTTTGTCTCGGAAAAAAGCGGCGATGGCGCTATTTTTGGTGTCTAGCATTAGTTTTAATAACTAGAAAATTGCTTCATTTTGTTTAAAGTGGTGTTATTATTTATGTAAACTGCAAAATAGGGCTCTGGCCGCAGCTGATAGGTTTGGTTAATCCCTAGCCTCTACTTGGGCTCCGAGAACCATCTACCCTTTTATGGACTGTTTTTTTTTTTTTAACTTAACATTGTTCGGCCAAACAATGTCACAGTTTACAATAAAAGAACTATAATTCACTTGTTTTTTTTATTTATGTACATATTTATTTATGTACATACATACGCCAATTGGGGATCTCTCTTTACAATCTGAATTTTATAATTTTTTGTTTTTTTTTTTTTTGTATTTTTTTTATCCTTTCTTTTGGGCGTGAGCAAACGGAAAAAACTTATACACGATTTGACCCTTTAATAATGACGCAAACCAGAATATACCACACACTTTTAAAACGTCAGGGTAGTATTGACAATTTATCTAAGGTGGGCTTAGTTTCTCAAGTGATCATTTTTCTATATCGACTCACAACGTATAAAAATTTCACTATACGTACTTTCGACACAACACAACTCCTGTAACCCCAAATACAACTACAACTGAGTGATTTAATTGTAATGTACTGAGCGTAGGCTGAACTTGATGACACTACCCGCTTTGATAAATTTCCAGGTTTTTGTTTTCACACTACTTTGGTACTTTAACCGTCGGCCATATCAGATTAGTTGCCACTAATTACTTTTTATCTCCTTTTTTTGTATTTAATTTTTTTCCCCAACCCGCCGGTTATAATTAATTAATGATCAATTATGATCACATACTGATTTTTTTCTACAAACAAATGTCATTTAATTACCGAATTCAATGAGTTATATTGTTTATTTTTATATACAGAATTTTCCAGGCCGGGAATTCACTAAGCTGATAAATTTTATCAACTACAACAATTATTGAGAACTTTTCAATCGAATACTGCTTCTTTATTTACAGCATATTCTCAATAAAATGCACGAATTGACCTCACGTTTTTTCCAAGGCGCCTCTATTTATTCACAAAATAATTTCAAGAAGGTTCCTAACTTTCCTAGGAGTACCCACTTGGATTTTTAATAATTCCCGAACGCTTGGGTATTATATTTCCGTAATAGCCGGAAATTCGTTTAAAATAGTACAAAGCTTACCTAAATATACAGTCCACTAAATAATTCTCTTCAACTCTATACCTATCGGCATATAACACTTGTTTTACGGTGTATGGTCCTCTAAAACATCTTACTAGTTTACGGCTTTCACCCGTAGCAGGAGGTTCCCTAAAAACAACTACTTTATCTTCAATGTTATACTTGTCTGGTGCTTTGAACTTTATTTTAAATCTTTCCCTTTGTTTGTCTTGATTTATTTTAATTCTTTCCGATGCTTCTCCTAGATTTCCTCTTAATTCGGTATCAAACTGTGTATTATCACGACGCTCGTCAACCAGAATCAATTTTAATTTATCCTTGGAAATTGGTTTGGGCGAGAACCCAAATATTAATTGTTTCGGCGATACTTGCGTAACTGAATGTGGGAGACTATTCATAGCCCACTGTATTGCCGGCAATTTCTAATTTCATTTATCGTTTTTGTCATCTGACATTGTACGTAGAGCATGAAGAATACTCCTATTATACCTCTCCACCTGTCCGGTAGCCCTTGGTGTAGCCGTTGCATTCTTAATGTGCAGTATATTACGATCATTGCAGAACGATTCGAACTTTCGGTCAACCAAGGTCGATCCACGGTCAGAGATTATACGCGATGGCATACCGAAATGTAATGCTAACTCGGTGACAGCTTTGATGACGAACTGTGATTTTGTATTTTTAACAGCTCTGGGATACATGTACTTTGTATACGAGTTAGGATTTTTTCGATGGGATGCAAAGTGATTTCATACACGTTGCAATATACTTTTTTACGAATTGTCGCATTCGAGGCCACCAGTAAACTTCCCATAGAGCCCTATTTCTATTGATTTCTTGTCCAAGGAAATCCACTTTTTCAACCATAAATCTGCACTTTGATAATTTTAATGTAACTTCATATTCCCTTAATTTATTTAAAAATCTTTTCAACAGATCGATGCCTTCTTCTATAGTTCCACTAGGTAGAATTATGTCGTCAATATAAGAAACTATATTCTCACTAACTTCAGATGCCAGTTTACTAGCAAAACGTTGGAAAACGGCCAAGGCATTGGCAAGCCCAAACGGCATTCGCTCAAATTGGTATTGTCCATCGAGAGTGACGAACGATGCATATTTCTTACTATCTTCATCAACAGGTATTTGGTAGTACCCACTAGCCAGATCAACTACAGTATAATATTTAGCTCCTTCTAGTTTTTGCAAGCAGTCTTCGATATGCGGAATTGGAATTTTATAGTCTTCTTATTTAATTGCCGAAAATCTACACAAATGCGATCTTCTCCATCCTTTTTCTTTACTACTACAATAGGTGCGGCATAATCAGACTCCAATGGTTTTATTATACCTTTGCTATCATAATTCATTGATATGACACTTTACGTTTTCTTGTTGCGTCGGTGACAATCTATATGGATGATAAGATACAGTTTCAAAATCATTTAATCTGTTTTTAATTGATACCTTATTAATTTTCCCGATTTCGTTCATATTTAAAGCAAAACAATCTGTAAATTCTGCTATTAAATCAACAAATTGATTTCTAATATTTTCGTCGATATTTTGATTAATACATTTCTCCATTAATTCAACATTAATATTTTCGAAATTATTCTTCGTAATCATTAGAATTTGTTGTAATTTTTGTTTTCTTTTCCACTACAGTGGTAAATATTCGTCTAAACGCACAACTGCCTTTAATCAATTTGATGTTGAGAAATGAAAAAACCTACATAAAAGTGCAATTGTGTTAATGTATTTTAAGGATCAATGTATGAGTAATTAATATATAATTCAAACAAATAAAAATATTTACATACATATTTTTTTCAAACACTTATTTATAAGAGCAACGGTATTAGAAGAAATATTCGTTTAAACGCACTTAGGAAAAGTAATAAAAATATTATATTTAGTAGTTTATTGATTTTCCATTTTTTTGAATAAGTTCAAATATTCTATTTGGCATCGAATTTAGTAAATTTTGAAGAATTTCCGGACCGATTTCAGCCCAAACTTCTTTAATTTTCAATTTGAGCTACATAACCGTACGAAAAGAATGATTTTGAGGCTTTTGATCGTAAACCCTGCGAACCATGATGCCCCATAGGTTTTCCATGGGATTAAAATCGGGACTACATGCTGGCCAATACTCCAATGATGCCCTTGACACATGGATTGCTGCGTTGTCCTGCTGAAAGAGGCAGTCATCGTCCATTTTTTCTTTCATAAAAGTGATAAGAACGTCTTCCAACATTTCGTTATACATGACCGAGTTCATTTTTGGAGGAACAAAACAAATCTGAGCGTTTCCAGTTACAGAGAACGCCGCCCACACCATAACGCTGCCACCTCCAAAGTTTCTTTTCGACATCTGAACATCATTACTTCGAAGATCATGCCAATAACAGCTTATGGAGTCGGGACCGTCTAAATTAAATTTCTTTTCATCGGAAAAGATTATTTTATTCGATTGGGTTGTCCATTGCATGTGTCTACGAGCAAATTCTAGCCGTGCTGTTATGTGGTGTAGTTTAAGCGATGGTTTGCAAAGAGGCTTCTTCCATTTAATGTAAGGAATCGATCGCAAAATATGGGATACATGATTTTTTGATACTGACAGATCATGCATGCTTAATTTGTATTTGAGTAGCATTGAGTTTATTTTTGGTTGCCTCGTGTTTTATAATCGCAATTTGTCTCTTTGACAATTTTCGATTACCATTTGTGGGTTTTTTTAAACCATACCTTTCTCCTTTTTTTAAAAAGTTGCACTACAATAATGAAATGAGAACAAATTATTACAACAACACCGACAAAAACAATACGAATTTTACCGTAAACAAGAACCATTACCCAGTTGTACGATTGAGTGCTCCAACAGCGCAAATTTAGCGATCACCGTGATCGCTCAATTTGACCTCACCGTGAGCATCACTTTACACCATATTTCGTCTAAAAAAGAACGAATACCGACGGAATATATGGTGCAGTAGTATTTGTAAACGGTTAGTTAAAGAAATTGTTTGATAGATGGTGCTGTTATGTCGGTAAGGTAGATATGGTGTAAAGTGATGCTCACGGTGACGTCAAATTGAGCGATCACGGTGATCGCTAAATTAGCGCTGTTGGAGCACTCAATCGTACAACTTTTTTAATAAATTCCACTATAAATAAAATAAAATTAATTTAATTCAAGTTAAAGAATAATTCAAAATATTCAAAATATCTAAGACTAAAATAGGTACTTACATAATTTGGATTTAATATTTAATATATTAATTAATAGTTATTAAATGAATTATTTTTCTATTACAGTGCACTTTAAAAATTTTCATGTGTTTACGTGTACTTCACATCAAAGTAAAATCTAGAATGATAAAATACTTGGAAAACGAAAAATGAAATAAGTAGATCGATCATTAGTTCCGCTAGTTGACATCAGGTGCCTAACCATTTATATTCATTCTCACACATTTAAAAAAACCGAATATTTTATTTATTAATTTTATACATCCGTCTCATGTTTTTTATATGTCATCTCATACAAAAAACTTCGGTCGATCATGCAAAGTACAACTAGGTAAATACTTTGTGTGGCGAAGGTTGCCGAATGTAAACGATTTTCTTTTTAATTTAAAAAAGTCTGAAATAAATCAAGTGCGTTTAAACGAATATGTACCACTGTATTTACAAACTTGTCAGTAAATCCAAAATTCTCATTAAAATCATTAAAGTCGACATTAATATTTAACACTTTTTCATTTTCAACGAAGAAACTATTTTCACTGCTCACGTCATTGTTTTTAATATCTACACTCAATTTGCCATTTACGTTGTTAATAATCAATTTTCCATTTGTGTCAGTCTTAAAAATTTTCAAAATATTATTTTCTTTTATAACGATGATGCCATCCTGATCCAACGCACTACGTCCAATTATTAATTGCTCGTGTTGATCACTATTAGGCACTATCAATACATCAATAATAATTTCAACTGAATCTATTTCAAGTTTCACTTGAACAATACCAATTGTAGTGGAATATCCTTTCCCAAATCCTCTTAAATGTTGGAAATGATTCTTATATTTTAAATTCAAAGATTTGATACAGATTGGTACCATAAATTAGCGACACCCTTTAGCTTACGTATAGCAGCATATAAAATAATTAAGTTATTTAATTTATAAACATCTCTAAGATTTTCTATTATATTAATCCATCTACGAGCAGTAATACACTCCGAATCCGACGGATTAAAGTCTGTTAACATTTCCGAAAAATCGCGCGATGGAAAACTGAAGATATTATTATTATTGTTCGCTGCATCGACTCCGATTGAATGAGCTCGACTGTGTTGCTGATCATTACCCATACGATTCATATGTTGGTGATCCATATTGTTCGATAAAGTTGGCACACAATAAGGAACATCTCCATTATTTATATTAACTGGATGGTGCTGCGGTGATGAAGTATCGTCAATATTTTGATTGTTAAAATCCGGAAAATACCGAAGATTTAGGTTAAGTTGGAAATTTGGTAAATAATTACTGATGATCCATTTTAGCTTTGTTAGAAGATTATCTTTTCTTCATATAATACATTTTTGATAAATTTCATAAATTGTTTACACATGCCCAAAATTAGTGGTGAAAACTTTTAAAGTATTTTTTATTTTTAAATAATTATTTCTCGACGATAATTTTTTAATTAACTATTAGGCGATGATGTCCACAATCCTACTTCTGATTTGTAATCAATTAATTTGAAACGATGGTTTAAATAAAACACGATTATGTCGGATCACTTTTATAAATCCCTCTTTTTTATTCTCACAACGACTTTTTCATTCCATTCACTTCTTCTTCTCAAAAAAAAGTAATACTCCACTCTTCTCGCGGCGAACATCTGCAACTAACTCAAAAAGAGTGTTACCAGTTACCACTCATATAAAAAAAATATATATACTTTATAGTTCCATTACTTTATAACAGATGTAGCACCAACGATTAAATAAACAAAACAAATAAAAATGAATAAAAAACTAAATTCGTTACATTATGAATAAAGAAAAATGGAGGTGTGTCCAACACATGACTTTCTTTTAAGAACGAGGAATGTTGGGAAACTTATGCAAATTTCTTATATATTTATTTTTTTGTATTTTTTATTATTTTTGTATTTTTTTGGAAATAGTTTTTCTATAAACCTTTTACTTTTTGCGATAATTCCAAAAAAAAAGCCCAAGGGGAGTGGCCACTTCCAGTCGGCCGATTTGGACTAAAATTTGCTGGGACCTCAAAAGATTTGTGAAAAAGCTTAAATATGAAGTTTCAGTACAATTGGTTAAACCATCTGAACTGCCGAGAGGACAGAGAAAACTTACAGGCAGACAGACAGACACCACTTCGAAACCCATTTTTTCAGACTCAGGTCCCAAAAGAACCGATAAATCTCCAAAAATCGCAAGACCAAAAATTTTCATGATTACTACACTTTATTTTACTAACGTAAAAAAAGGAAAATGGTAGAAGTGCGTAATTTATAGATTTGTAAGGAAACTTATCGAGTTACAGTGCAAGTTTCCCATAATAAAATCCTACACTTTTGCTTGCCACCATTACCAATGCCAAAAGTTATTATCTCTGAGAGGAACCGAAGGGCCCATGAATGTGAACGTGATGCAAAATCCCTGCGTCTATACTTTATGTACACCGGCTCCATAAGAATTGTCGTGAAATTTACAGCAGCGGCCATCATCCGTTTTAACGGGCTATAAAGGCGCAGTTTAAATTGCAGTAGCAAATGCCACTTTTGCGGTTCGATAACTGCGGGCGAGACCAGGGCCCTATTGCACCAACTACTTATCACTTATTACTTATCAACTTATCATAAGTTAGTTTTTTTGATAAGGATAAGTGATAAGTGTTTCACCAAATATAACAAAATATCACTCACTTATCAATTTGAAAACTTATCAAATTTTGATAATGATAAGTGATAAGCGTTGCACATCAGATTGTCTATAACTAATATTTGTGTATACTTATTCTGTAATTTAATAACAACAACAATTTTGCATATATATAATAATACATGAAGAGAAACCTTTCTCAATTGAGAGTTCTTATTTCAGTGTTTAGAATTAATTGTAAAACTTTTCTTTTTTTACTTTTAAAATAAATTCTATTTTCTAATTGTAAATAATTTTTCAGCAGTACTTAAACGTAAACAATTTATTTTTATAACATAAAAAGAAGAATTTAAAAGAATTTAACTACATTATACAAAAATTGTAATCGTCATATACAAACCAAAAAGATTTTCCACTATTCGTCTCGTCCGCTTATGAGCACGATTAAATCTTTGTTCTATTGCATCATCCGGATTTCTTCGCATTGGTGGGATAAGCCAATCTTTGAAGGGAAGCACTGTCACCCAAGATCACAGCACCGGGGAACGGGCGAAAACAATACTCAAAATTGCTAAATAGCCTTGTATCTGGCAATACTCTGGAGTCGTGGACACTACCTGGCCAATTTGAATTTACTGCATAGAAGCTGCGATCTGGGCCACACACCATCATTGCATTCAGTGAATGTTTTCCATGTCGATTCGCAAAATGTTCTTAATTGACCGTATATTAATCATTGTTCCATCGATGCAACCAGCTACCTGAGAGTAACCACCCATCTCAAGAAACTTCTATCCTGGATATTCCTAACCAATGCAGTGTTGTTAGTAGCTGCTATAAAAAACTCCATGCGCAGTTTCGGTCGCTTCCATGTTGCAAATTTGCTCCGACTTTTAATAATACGTGCTCAATTTGTTCATGTGACAAACGAAAATGTTTTATCACTCGCGAGTCCAGAGAATATTTCGTTGTGGCTTTCACTACACGATTTCTACTTTCGTTTTCATCCTCGAATAATCTTTCGAACCGACGCATTTATTTATTTAAAAATTATTTTTTCGTTTAATAAATTTCAGTTTTTGTTCACTAAAGTTGGTATACCTACATTTGATAGTTTTATATTAATTTTAAAATATCGAGAAACAACTGTCTTACCTCTATGATAAGTCGAAGAGAATAAAATTGTTCTTAAGTCATAAGAACATTAATAAATTACAACATTATAAATGATAATTGTCATTATCATTTATAATTATTTGAATAATAAAAAATTTTATTGAAAAATATGTTTGTACTCTTTTAAAATTGAACAATAGTTCTCATCTTACAATAACAGCAAAAAAAAAATCGTTTTTAACAGACTTCCGTCATACCACTACAATTTGTAGCTCTTATTAATTTTTTTGAGTAATGAAATTTTTCTTATTGATATTTTGGATAAGTTATCATTAAAGTAGTCGATTATTGATAAGTTAAAACTTTTGGTGCAACAGAACTACGAAAAAATTATCAAAAACCTCAAACTTATCGCTTATCAAAATATTACTTATCATTTATCATTTCGCAAATTGGTGCAACTTAATTTTGATAAGTGAGTGCTTATCACTTATTATAACTCAATTAAATACTTATGAAATTTCAATTTGGTACAACAGAAAATTATCAAAAATTATGATAAGTTGATAAGTAATAAGTGATAAGTAGTTGGTGCAATAGGGCCCTGAACACTTTAATATCGATAGACTGCTTTTCATATAAGCCGTAAGTATATTTGGGGCACAATAAGCAGCTAGTAGTGCCTGGAAAATTTCTTTACAAGTTACAAATTAACATAATATGTAATTGCTACAAATAAAGAAAGACATCATTCTACATTCTGGAACGTTTGGCGAAATCTTGAATTTTTAAGAAAATTGTAAAAACCGGCATTCTACAAGGTTTAGTACCAGTATATGCCTAACAAGTACTGGAGCCAAGAACCGAACATGCGATAAGATCAGAATACTTTGTCATTATAACAAGAATCCAACAAGTTCCAACCATGCAAGAATCATTTATAAAACATGCATTATCAAAGAGATAACTTATTCTGATTAAAAACAGGCAGGCAATGCTTTATAATTTGTTGTTCGTGATATATTCAAATGAATTTTGGGTCTCCGAAATAAAATGATTGCTTTTATATGTTAAGGAAAATATTTATAAACAAAAATATAAAAAGGAGACAATATTTTTCTATTTCCCGTATGAAATTGACGAAAAATTGTTGGGGTAGCCTGTCATCACTCCAACGACAGAAGGTTAAACCATGATTATTTAATTTCCAGAAAGCTTAAGAAAAACCTGGAACCCTACTTTTGCGCAAGTGGAACCTTGTGATTGCCCCACGGACGGTTCCACTCCAAATTTGTTTACGGAGTGTTTGTTTTTTTTCTTAAAGAACATAATGCCCACAAATGGTGAAAATGTTACCTTAGAAAAGGACCACAATACCCAAATTTAAATAAACGAAAATCTGGGACTGTGGAGATTTAATTTCATAATATTCTAGTAATGAGAGATTCATGTATATAAATTTCTACCTTCTTGTGTAAATACTGGAAAAGGGAAAATTTAATATTAAAAAATGTTCAAAAACCGTTCAAAATGAATAATCTGTCAAAAAAAATTTTGAGCGACTTTTTATTTTCAATATTTTCGACGGTGCTTCAAATTTTAAAGTATGCATAATCTCCCAAAAACTGTTTAGTGATCATTCGCGTCGCCATTTAAAGATTGAAAAAGTTCTCCAATTCCGCGATTTCGAATGTGTTTATGAAAATAAATTAACATAATTCATTATTTGGTATTATGCATTAGTATCTCGAAGTTATACAGGCAAATAATTTTATAACTTCCCTTCCATTTCAAAAACGTCAAATATTTTACTAGATATTACATGTTGAAATAAAAATATAATTTATCAATACAAATAAATCAATACTGAAAGCGAACATGGTTTTAATTTATTCCAAGTGAATCCCAAACTCAATTAAATTAACATAAACATTAGAATGTACAGAACTCGAGCTGTACCCAATTCCATCTCGATGAAAAAATAAAAAAATAAATGTAATTAATAGAAATGTGTTTAGGGTGATTACAGCTTTTATATTATTAGTATTTTAATTTAACAGACAAAAAATTGTCTACCATTTAATTTTTATGTTGCTATAAAAAATCAAAAAAAAAAAAAAAAAAAAAAATGCTTTAAAATTATAATTTAATTTAAATATTCATTTTATAATTTTATTTTTATTTGTTTGTACATTTTGTACTATTCCCGTATAGATTATGTACATACATATTCCAACAAACTACTAACAATAAAAAATATTTGTGATGGCAATACGAAACAAAAAAATATAATATGACATATAAAATATAAATAAAAAATTTAAGTTTTATTTTATTTTTATGTAAATTGTTTTTTTTTTTTTTTTTTTTTGTTAAAAACTAAAAAAGTATTAAACCAAACAATCATCAAAATATACAATTTACGCACGGCTATATCCAAGAGTACTTGTATACGTACACATGTACGAGTAAAACGGCTGTATAATTTTATATATTGTTTATAGGTGGATCAAAAAGTTTTGTTGTCACAATAATTGTCAAAAGTATGATTTTAATGGTTTTTTGAGTGATTTTTATAAAGTAACAGATTTTTTTATGGCACACATTTTGATCCTCCTATAAATATTTTATAGCAAGTATTATTTTTTATTTACATAGCTTTACAAAAAGCAGTATGGTTAATAATAAAATATTTAAAAAAAATAAACTTTATGGTCTGTTTATTTATTTATTCTTTTTTTTTTTTATATTTGAATACAGTAGATATTATTGTAAACAGTTATACAATTGCTTATTTATTTATTTTAATGTATTTAATTCTGTTATGAATGCGCTAAATTAATAATAATAATAATAATGTGTTAAGAAAATATTTTGAATTAGTATTTATTTTTGGTACAAATTTTTAATATTTAATTTCATTTTGTTTTTTTTTTATTCGTGTCGCATTAATTTAAAATAGGAAAAATGGTGCTGCCGCGGCCGCAGCTTTAGCACAAATTCGAGCTGGTGATACAGAAAGTCATAATTTACAAGAATATACTTATAAGAAAATAACACCTTGTGATGTATGCGGACAAGTGTTACGAGGTAAGTAACATTTTTTTATTTATTTCCGAGATTCAAAGTCAAAAATTTTAGCCAGGAAAATTCTATTACACCCCCAGCCCTACACTACATTATCCTGTTGTTGTTGATGGAAAGTAAATGCAAATTGTCACGAACAAATTTGTGTCATCAGTAAATTTTCATGTTTTTCCAGAACTCTTATTCACGTAAAGTAATTTTTAAATTATTCCTAATAAAAAATGTGAATATTTTAGAAACTCATTTCACTTATTTTTAGAGACGTGAACATTTTTTTAATTCTAAAATAATTTAAAGGTACTATAAATAAAAAAAACAAAATTCACAATAAAACAATCAACAAATCGAAAGACTACTTACTGACGTGCTTCTGAGTAATTTGAAAATACTAAATTTATTTAGTATTTTCAAATTACTAACATACAAATTTTTGGAATAAGTAAATAAGTATGCGCCTCACAGTTGGGGCGAGTAAATTATACTTTGTAATTTAAACAGATTTTTACTTATAGAAACGTGTAATTTACAAAAGGTCATTTACTTCGGTTTAAAAATACCAAAGTATTGAAATCCTGTCAAAAGTGATCAAAAATTTGGTTGGTCCAAAACTACTTTTCTCGACGTTTTGAAAGTCCCTGAGTCTATCAAAGCAAAAAAAAAAAATGTCCGTCCGTCTGTCTGTTGGTCTGTACCCATGGTATCTCATGAACGGCTTGTTCGATTTAGAATTTTTTTTGCCAATCTGTTTCTATGGTGAAGGGTGAGATTTCAAAAGCTTTTGGAACCGGTACGTCAAGAGGGTCGGGTACCTGCCATACGAATTGACCCAAAATACCTGGTTATAGAAATATTTACCAATTACTTCGGTCTAAAAAGACCGAAGTATTGAAATCTTGTCAAAAATGATCAAAAATTTGGTTGCTCTAAAACCACTTTTCTCGACGTTTTGAAAGTCCCTGAGTCTAAACAACCAAAAAAAAAAAATGTCCGTTCGTCTGTAACCATAGTATCTCGAGAACGGCTTGTTCGATTTAGAATTTTTTTTGCCAATCTGTTTCTATGGTCATGGCCGAGATTTGAAAAGCTTTTGGAACTTATGCGTCAAGAGGGTCGGGTATCTGCCATGCGAATTGACCCAAAATACCTGGTTATAGAAATATTTACCATTGGCATTGAGTTTTGGGTTGTGTTGAAGGTTAAGTCAGTGGTCAATTTGCCGGGTTGAGTTGAAGTTGAGTTGGACTTAAGTTGAGGTTGTATTAAGATATAGTAAGCAGTTGGCTAATTTTTTATATATGCTGGTTTGAGGATTGAATTGAAAGAGTGTTTGCGTTTGGGTAGAGGGTTGAGTTGGGGGCCGTTTGCGGGTTGAATTGGGGTTGAGTTGGGGTTAGGTTAGTGTTTAGTGAGCAGTTGAGCAATCTATATAAGTGAGTTTTTGTATGTATGTACAACATATGTGTATGAGTTTTAGATAAAGTTCTGGAATATGGCCAAGTATGAGGGAACTTCCCTATTTCTCAACCAATTGTACATTGGAAATGGGATTCTAAAATGATTTTTGAAAATTTGGAAAAAGTTCTGGAATATGGCCAAGTATGATGGAACTTCCCTATTTTTCAACCGAATATGATGAAATTTGACATGTGGGCTGGAAATTGGATTTTAAAATGATTTTTGAATTGAATTAATGAAGACCGAAGTTCTGATCACCTTATGAGGTTTCAGCCTTTTATATTTTCTACATTATGTATATATGTATAAAATGTAAAAACCGAGATTTACTATTTTAACAAAGTCATCAAATTTAC
This sequence comes from Tipula vernalis, assembly GCA_958295665.1. Classification (NCBI taxonomy): domain Eukaryota; kingdom Metazoa; phylum Arthropoda; class Insecta; order Diptera; family Tipulidae; genus Tipula; species Tipula vernalis. The sequence goes on along the minus strand of OY282560.1, from coordinate 215,743,159 downwards.
ATCGTACGACCTATGTCAGTCGCAAGAAATTTAAGAATTACCCACAATTACGGTGGCATGAATTGGGGCTGTTTCATTGCATAAAGCTTCTTGTAAGGGAAATTTTGACCATTCTTAGCTAAATTTAGTATAGCTTGATTAAAGTCATTTGGCAATTAAAGAATATTGGAATGTTGTGCTAAAATTGTGGAAAAGTTATATCTGCTGAAATATTAAAGTTTCTGAACAGTAGAAAATCGAAATTATTTATTAGCAAGAGAAAGTGTTTTATACTAACCACAAACTTCCGAATGAAGTTTACAACGAACTGAATATTTAAAAGATAGTGAATAAATTATTGGGCGTCTCAACGTACATTAGATAATCTAACTGTTTACTCTATTTGAGTTTCACTATTTTTTTAAATATTAAAAAATATTAAGTTCTTCCAGTCCGGATCATAGACAGATAATTATATTTTATGGCGAGCGAAATTATCAGGAGTCTTTAGTCTGATGAGGGTGACTGAAAATTAATTTTTCATAATTCTCATTCAGATCGAAACTGAAGTTAAAAAACTCGTGATAATTCGCCCGTCGTGAAAAATTATTTCCTTAAAGAATATTTATAACAACTTCACAAAAACTGAGGTACATGCTCGATCTAGCTAGCAAGCAAACCAGTTAGTCAAAAATGGTACGATTTCTAGGTAAAAGTACGAAAAGTGTGCTAAGCAATTTATAAGTATGACAACAAAACATGATTAGTCAAGACAATGAATTGTTTATTTTGTGTGGTCTTATAAAAATTGCTCTTGCATCTTAAGCTTTCGAGACTGTTCTTTTTTTTCTTTTTTTTTTTACTTTTCAATCAGTTTTGCTGATCGGTTTTGTTGTTAAGTTCGCTGAATTCAGACACAGATAAACTAAATGAAAACGAAAAATTCTTAGAGATTTGTTGGTTATTAACAGGCACTTTTCTTATATGATGTATACATACATATGATGGTAAGAAGTTATCAAATTTCGATGAACAAAAAAAGAATTAGTCCCGCTACAAATTGACACTCGTTCCACAGTTTCACTAAAAATCAGTATTCGACTCAATTGAATTTGGGGATTTAATTAGGAAACAACAAAACCAAAATTCCTTTATTTTCTTTATTGAGTTCCTTAAACAGACAACAAACTGAGTAATATTCACCAATACACTTGTTTTGGGCATGTGCTTTAAATTGATCTTTTTAAGATTGTGTTATTCAATGCTCAGTTGAAATAAAAAAAAATAAAAAAATCTCGAACTAATCTTGAATATCGAAAAAGTAAATGATCGGTTGTTTGAAAAATTGTTTTGTAATTTTTAGTTTAATTTTTAATTCGTTTTTCGTAGGAGGTATCACGAATTTAGCCAAACTTAATAAAATAAGTTCCATTTTAGAATTGTTGTTACATACATAACATAAGTAAAATGTTGGATTATTCCGGATAATAAAGCCAGATTATTATTTTTACGAAGCAGGTGAAATTAATATGAGTTTTCAATTTCAGTTTCGATCTGATGACGAGGATTATGAAGAATGTATTCTCAATCATCTCATCAGGCTACAGCATTTGCTAGTATAAGAAGTAATCAAGGTATAGTTAGAAATTCAGCTGCTGCAGCTAGATTACTTGTTTTTTTTTATTCCTCATCATTAGATCGAAACTGAAATGGAAAACACTTAATAATTTATCCTTCTTCCAAAAAAAAAAAAAAAAAAATAATGCCGCAATTATTGAGGGTATTTATGCATTATAGTCTAAGGTGTAATAAAAATTAACGTTGCATTGAAGGTTTTGTTATATTTTAATGAAAGATTTTAAATAAATTCATTTTTCCTCTTCTTTTCCAATTTTCAAAATCAATACCATCTTCTGATTAAGTATCCTCAAATAAAGCTCAAAATGATTAGCTGAAAATAAATTCATGTAGCTAAACATTTAAAAATTACTTCATATTTGATGTCAGCGCTGAAAACTTCCATAGCACTTTGGGATATTTAAATGTGAGTATAAATATTGCAAAGAAGCTTTACATTGCTGATCAAGTACGATTTTTGAAACTACTACTTCTGTACAGCTTCTAAATTAAATGCTTCACCAAATGTACAACGCCCTAAAGAAAATCAAATGATTTAAGTTGAATGAATTAATCTCGCTTTTCAATATTCAGTCATAAAATCTAACAATTTTCTGGGAACCAATTACCAATTTCTATGGCTGTTCTCGGGCCCCATATATTTAGCTTTTGACTCCCTCGGCAGAATGATAAAACTCAATGACGAAATATCCTCTGAGACACATACATTTTTTATGCTCGCGAAAAGCTTTATTCAACCCATGTACCACATCATTTTGGACAACTTCAACTATCATTCATATAGTTTTATATTTTATTACCTATTGCTATTTTGGCCAACAGTATTTAACTGAATAATTCTGTATTGATAAACTAATTTTTATCTTTCACTGACTAAGCCGACGATCAACGTTCTCACTGAATTTTTTAACGGAACCTTTTTCTGAATCTGTTAGCAATAAATCAGAGATCAGAAATACACTCGTTATAATGAAAACAAATGACTATAACTGGAAGATTGATGACTATTTCTACAATGACATAGTTGAACTCCATAAATACGCAACAAGCATATATCATAAAACGATCAATACAAAGATTAACAACTGTTCTGCATTGTTTAACCCAGTACAAAAAGGCGACCTAACGATGAAATCCATAAAACCAACGGCATCAAAAATCAGAGCACTACCAAAAATTCACAAATCGGATATGGGAATAAAACTCGTATAAAGTAGTTAAAGAAATTATTTATTTCACAAATATAAATTAAAATTTTAGTTATAAGTTTTAAATAGAATCAATAGATATACCGCCTACAGCGAGATTGGCATCATAAGTCTTAATCACATAACCAATATGTAAACAAACGTACAAACTCAAGAAATATTTCGAATAACCATGGAACTGTTACAGAAAAACGGAACCAAGAAGATCTTATCACAACAATCACAGAAAAAAATTATTTTCAACACAACAACAAATTCTATTTACAGACTGATGGACTTCTAAAGGAAACTCTTCTATCAGGAACTTTAGCTAGCATATACATGAACTATTTTGAAAATCAACATATGTACATATATTAAGGGAATCAAACAACAAAAACCAAAGGCACTGGCACAGATACGTGGACGATATTCTAATACTATTTAATGGCAAAACGAGTCAACTCAGCAGACTTCACGCAGGTACATTACCAACAAACATTCAAATATAAAATTTACTCTAGAATAGACCACACCGTAAATACATCATCTAACCACTCACACCAACATAAGATGACGACGTTCAACTTTTTACTAAACATACTAAACACGATCTTGTTGAACAATCAGGACTATGAGGAGAACTGAAAATCAATAAACACATAGAAATAAGAAACCGATATAACATACATATGGTACATTTGGAAGAAACAGCAGAATATGATAACCACGTTAAACAAGCAAAACGAACAAACGGAGAAATAGTTCACTATATAGTATAATACCAATATCCATAAGAATACAACGACGGTTTCTAAAAAACACGAATACACGATGGCACTTAAAACGAATAACAAGTTAGGGAATAGACTTAAACAACGTAACCCACAGACAGAATAATCTGTAAGAATTCATGTAATGATTACCCCAAATTCTATATCGGGCAACCTGGTAAAGATTTGAAGTCAGATTTGCAAAACATATAAAAGAAATCGGAAAACCAAAAATTGATTCGAAATATGCACAACACTTGACGACAGAAAGACATAATTACACTGATATCAATGCAAACTCCCAGGTATTACATAGAATACGAAAAGGACCACTAATGAACAGATTAGAAGAATTGGAAATATGTAAGGAACGACCCTTATAACTAAACGAAAAAATTGGCCGCAACAAAATTTATGACCTCATTGTAAGTCCGTAAAAAAATATCATTTTTACACACCAATACACACCAACAACTTCTTTTTCTCTTTTATTTTATAGTTCTCGTTTTTATATACAAACAACAGCTGTAACCATTCCCATTTTCTGTAAAATTATGAATCCGTCTCTCTGTTGACATGATTTACAATTGTATCGTTTTTTTATTTGCTCCGGATAGCTGCTATCGAGAGCCGCCATATAAAATTTGGCTCCCGATAGCGCTCCGTATAAATAGGTAGAGCCAAAAATTTTTTATATGAAGTTTTTGATAAACAATTGAATTAAAAATGATAGTTTGATGTTAAATAAGTTTAGTTTACCAATAAATAGCGCGTCAAATTTAAATTTAGGCGTATAAAAATGACGGCTCTCGATAGCAGCTATCCGGAGCGAATAAAAAAACGCGCTTAATACCTTAGGTTATTTTATCTAGTTATGATGGCTATCAAAGTACAACAGGATAGCGATTCCGACTGCATTTTGGGTGATTTTCTTAAGCATTATTTTTAGCCTTAATTTGGGCAGTACAAGTTTATATAAAATATTATTAATTTCGTGCCTATCACTGAAAATGTTATAAAAAAATTCTTTTGTTATAATGCGTGATTTACACGTTCCAACAATGTTTTTCCAACTTTTTTTTTGTTGAGACTTAGAGCTACACGCAATAGAAAATATTTACATACGATAAAAAGAGAAAAGTATAAAACGAAAATGTCGGTCATGCTATAAATTTTTGGCGGTATAAAATCTATGATGTCGAATAGGGCGATAATGCAACTTTATATTTCAAAATTACAACTTTTCTGGCTAAAATAAAGCTTTTCGAAAGTTTCGAAAGTAAACTTCCATTTTTAAACAAAAATTTATAAAAAAATAAAACAAAAATGTCGGGCATGCTATAATTTTTTGGCGGTATAAAATCGACAATGTAATTTTTGACGAATGCCGCTGAGATACCACTTTATTTATCAAAATTACGACTTTTCTTGGCTAAAATGAAAACTGTTCGAACGTAAATTTTAATTTTTAAATAAAAATTTAAAAAAATAAAAATAAAACGCTATAAAAATTTTACAAATCGCCATTTTTTAAGTGTTTGTTGTTGTTTGTTTCCATAAAATATACTCGGGTCGAGTATATTTTATAGTCAAAAATTTTTTTTATGGAAACAAAGTTAAAAAAAAAAGAAAAAAAGTCCAACAAAATTTTGTTTGTTTATATATTTATTCTTGTCTTTCAAATGAAATTCGCGATATACTAATCTCTTCATTTTTTGTTGGGAAACATTGTTGGAAGGTGTAAATCACGCTTAATTTGTACAAATTATTTTATGATCGTTGTTTGAATATACATATACAGGTGACCTCCAATTTACAAAACAAATTTGGTCTAAAGATCCCATCGTTTAGTGAAATTGTCTTAAATTGAAACCAATATTTCGTGAATTTTGTATGAAAGTTATTGATCATTAAATTGGAAAACCAAGTTAATGAGATTTGATCGCACATAGCGGACTTAACGTAATTTAGAGGTTCGCCGTACATATTTTGGGATATTATGTATGTAAGTATGTAGGTAACTTTTGTTATTTGCTTTAATATATGTATAGTACATACATTTTCATTCAAATGAATTTATCAATATTGTAAAATTTTGGTTACTAAGGTAAATTCCCTTAATCTTTAATAAGATTCAATTCCCTAAATAAAATTTTGATAATTTATTCGTCTTGGTGGTGTTCTTCGTATCAAGATTTTGCTTACAATTGAGGAGTGTCTGATCAAATGTGGCTATTTACATTTTCCAAAATGATATTTTTTTTTTCTATCAGGGCAGAATTTTTTAATTGAAATAGACCAAAAGTGGCTATTTCCAGCATGTACCAAAAATTCCCAATTTCTCTATGAAAAATATCCCTAAAATTCTTGATTTTGGCAGAAACAAGCTATTTACTACAAAAAAGTGATCAGAAGTAAGTAGCAAAAAGTAAGATGTAAAAAGCCACTTTTGATCAGACACTCCTCAATTAGTGTTATATAAATCATTCTAACAATTTAGGTTTGCGTTGCATTTTGAACGGGAGAATTTGTTATAATATACAAATACCACTAAAAATCAAACAAATTGTACATAGTATGTATATATTTTAAGTAAATTAAGAACCGCCGAAATGTAGGCTTATGATGCATTACACATAAAAAATGCTAACCAAATTATAAAATTTTAGCAGTATCTTTCGAAACTATACTGCAAATTTAAAATTAGTGTCTTAAGCGCAAACCCACGGAAAAATCAAAATAAAAACTGGCATTCATTTTTTTCGCGGTTTTAAAATTTTTGATTGACTTTAGATAAATTCTTCTGGAACTTATTCGAATTTACCATAAACAATTATTTTCAGGAAAATGTTTAATTGGTTTAGAAAATTGAATTTTAATTTTTCCGGTCAGAAAAATATATTTGGGACAGAAAAAATTGTACTCCCATTTTCTAGTGGATTCGATAAATTTCCAGCAAAATTTAGCTCAAATAAAGCAAAATTTGGAAATAATTGTGAAAAAAATTAAACGTTTTGGTTTTCTTTTTTCTATGGATTTAGGATTTTAATAAAGAACAATAAATTAAAGTATTTTCACAATATCAAGGTAACTCGTGCTATAAATATAATTTAAAAATTGTAAATGAAAAATACAGGGTATGTCAGCAAAAGTGTAGGACGAAAAATTTTAATTTGAAAACCATACTTATGCGGGAACCAGCTAGTCAGTAACAACTTTAAGTAAGAACTCGATATACGAAAAGTACATGTTACTGACCAGCAAATCTTTAAGAACTTTTTGCTCAGTTATGCGTCACTTAACAGAGTGAAAATCATTGACCATCGAATCTTTAAGTACCCGTAAATTTTGACAGATCGCCGAGTGAATCCGTAACACGATTTGGCTACAAAACACAAAGAATATTCCTAATTGTATTAGGCAATAATTATTTTGTCACATGCTGTGTAACGCATCATAAAGGTGCCATGGGAAAATTTTACTGAATAGTAAAATTAAAGGAATAAAAAAAATATATTTGCTAGAAGGGGGAATGAAACAAAAAACTGAATCAGTAAAAAAATATTTGTGTCTGTAGTTGTGACACTCCTTTAAAAAGTATCAAATTGAGAACTTTTTATAGGAGTGTCACTAGCACACGTACATAAAATTTGTATATGATGTAAATAATTCTCGCACACACTAATAATTTTAATATAATGACGATTTTTTGGTATAGATTTTTTAATTTTTTTTTCTGTGACGGAAATTGTTCGAAAAAATGAAATTCCGATATGAGTATTAATAATATTTAATTTTTTAGATAATTTAGGGACGAATAAAAAATCGAATAATACTAAAATACATAATTTTTTTTAGCAATTATTGGTTATGTTTTGGTTTAATGCAAAACCAATAAAAATGTCTATACAAGCCAAACAGTACAAACACTAAGGCTCGAAAAAAGTACACTATATTTGTACTTATACACAATCCGAACTAATCTGTTTTTGTTGTTGTTTAAATATTAGATGACAAAATCAATTGTGACGGTGACACCTAGTGTGTATTAGAATAAGTAAAACTAATAGCTCAATATTTTACTGTACTAAATGGAATTTTCCATGATAAAAATTGTTACGTAATGTTTCTACGCTATTCCAACTGGAAAAGTCGTGAACTTTCGAGAAGCTTGGTTTGTGTATATAAAAAGGCGAACAAGATCGAATTGGATTATTCGTATTTGGAACGCGATAGAGTAAACTTGTAAGATTTTTAGTATTATTTGGTAACACCTACTCTCCACTTGCCATTAAAATCGAGTTATACCATTAAAATTCGAACAGTTGCTAGTGGAGACACGAAATTGCAACGACTTGCCATATGTCATACAATCATTTGCTGCCAAGATGGTATAACTTGATTGTATACCAAAATTTAATATTTCTTGGCTGGATTAAAAAACGTGGTTACCAGTTTCTAATGGAAGTTTTCTAATTTGTAGTTAGAAACTTTTTTTACAAAAATTTGTTGTGGCACAAAAAAAAATAAATTTTTGTTGAGATATTTTTAAATACATACTTAAAAATATGGCAGCCAAAAAAGAATCATTAAAATACATATACGTGTGACGATCTTTTTTGCAAAAATTTTTGCACAATTTCTTTAAAATATCAAAGCACAAATGATTTCTAACCGTCAAATTTATTGTATGTTTTCCTCACCCGACGCCATTTTTTATATTTTTGTTACAAGATATGGTAATTGTAATGGTAAAATTTATGTCAGGTGGAGTAGCCGGGTAAGCGATAGTATAAAGATTAAAAGGAATTAAAAAGTGATTTAAAAAAGTGTTATAGTGCGATAAATAAAGTAAAAGTGATCAGTAAAATTTAAGAATAATTTATATAAAGTGATTTTGTGAATTTTTATTGATAAACTGTGTTGTAATAAATTTTGTGAAATAAATAAATTCGTTGGTTATAAATTGAATTGAGTTTGTATTATTCACAATCCAGTGATACGAACCTTGATTGACAAGGCAAAAACGTAACAATATAGTATACATTTTCTTGATAGGATATGTGTAAGGAGCGAACGAGACGGCTTGTATAAACATTTTTGTTGGTTTTGTTTAATGTCAAATTTCCCCTTAAAACTTTTGCTATAGAAAAATAAAAATAAAACACTTGTCTTTGTCTATTATATGGTGTTTGATTTTTATTTTCTCTTTTTGGAGTATTTTACTATTCAGTAAAATTTTCCCATGGAATAGTACCTTAAGCCTACATTTCGGCGGTTCTTAAAATGTATTTTAAAATACATATTATGTACAATTTGTTAGATTTTTAGTGGTATTTGTACATAATAATAAATAACAAATTTTCCCATCCAAAATGCAAGGCAAACCTAAATTGTTAGAATGATTTATATAATCACTAATTGAAAGCAAAATGTTGATATGAAGAACACCACCAAGACGAATAAATTATCAAAATTTTATTTAGGGAATTGAATCTTATTAAAGATTATAAAATTTTACAATATTTGCTGTATTTTGTTGAGAACAATTTAAACAAATTTAGTTTTTATCCTATTCTTTGCTGTATTAGGCTACCACGATTTAAATAAAGAAACGTATTTTTGGCTTTATTTAAATCATGCGGTGCATTATACACAATGCAATTGTTGTTGTAATTTTGTCAACAAAATACACTTATTGATAAATTCATTTGGATGAAAATGTATGTGTATTAAAGCAAACAACAAAAGTTACCTACATACTTACATACATAATATCCCAAATATGTACGGCGAACCTCTAAATTACTTTAACCTTAATTTGATTGGCGACTACTGAAAAACTCAGTATGACAGGAAATTTCCATTACATTGATTTTAAATTTTCCAAATACACACCCGGGTGTGTCGTGTTGACACAAGGGTTAAGTCCGCTATGTGCGATCAAACCTCATTAACTTGCGGTTTTCCAATTAAATGATCAATAACTTTCATACAATATTCACGAAATATTGGTTTCAATTTAAGACAATTTCACTAAACGATGAGATCTTTAGACCAAATTTGTTTTGTAAATTGGAGGTTACCTGTATATGTATATTCAAACAACGATCATAAAATAATTTGTACAAATTATAACAAAAGAATTTTTTAATAACATTTTCAGTGATAGGCACGAAATTAATAATATTTTATATAAACTTGTACTGCCCAAATTAAGGCTAAAAGTATTGCCTAAGAATATCACCCAAAATGCAGTCGGAATCGCTATCCAGACGTACATTTTCAGATATTGCTAATTTTCAAGCAGTACTGATGAAGAATTTCCTTAAATGACGTGCATGTCAGGGACTTTGTTTTCGAAATGCGGTTGAAGCTGGTTAAGAGAATCAGCAGAAAATCGGCTAATTTTACTTGCAATAATTTTCAGCAATTTTATAAAAGTGTGATCGTGGTTCGTCCGGTCGGAAATAATAAAACTTTTCTGTTTTCTGGTACCAACCCGTCAAAATGACGGATTGTACGTTTAATGAATTCAATTTTTTTTTATTATTATGTTAGAATTGTTTTGGAAATTTACGATGACCTTTAATCTGAGAACAAAGTAATTACCAAATTCTTGTAATCTTAACGGATTCGTAGTCCCAGTGTTAAAAAAAGTGCTACTCCAGATTACAACCAGAACTTATCCCGAAGCAGAAATTTGGTTGTACCAAACCTTCCAATAAAAGTTATTAAATCCCGCAGAGCTCTTTTTTAGTTTTTAATTGAGATAATACCATATTCGAGCATTGTTAAACCTCTTTACCAATTAATGTTTGCTTTAACAGACCGAGACAACATTGTTGTTGAAAAAAAGTCTCGCTGAGAGGATAAAACATTTATGCCACAGAAAACGAAAGGCATCTATAAGAGGACATGTGAAGTAGTGCATAGAGATTCACCGGTTTCCAAACAAAACGGAAATACAATTTGGCATGCGTCATGGAAAAGTGATCTTGAAATGATTTTTGGGTGAATTTTTGGAATATGACCAAGTAGAATGGAACTTGGCTATTTATAACCCAGTTTCTGGAATATGGCCAATTATTATAGAACTTGGCTATTCCTTAACCGATTTTAGTGAAATTTGACACGCGCTATGGCTTGCCTTTGCCTTACTTCTTGATAAAGTTCAAACATATTATGTTTAGCTTTGTTTACACTGAATCAAATTTATAATTTCATTTTAATTTAGCACTGAACCAGAATCACACCACCGCACAGTGGGACCGAAACGGGCTCACCGTCTCTAAAATGTGTATCTCTTTAGTCTCAAGTGATAAAACTTAATTTTTTTTACATGAATTGTTGAAAACATGAGCCTTATAAATAAATACATTTTAATGAAATAAACGATTAACTTTGTTGTATAAAAATATAAGAAAATGGAAATGTTAAAAATATTATACAAAAATAACAAAAAATATCAAATAAAATTAATAAAGTCGACTATTAATTATCTTATTTATTATTTAGAACACATAATTATAATTTTTTGTTAATTATTCACTTTCAGGCAGATCCAAAAGCATTTTATCTTCATCTAATAAATCCCTGGAAACAATGTCGGTTTTACCCCTTAAACTTGCAATATTTGAATCCGATGTAAATAATAATGAATGAAAAACATCTTCATTGGCTGCTGAACGAGAACACTTCCTGGAATGGTATAATCGGTATCGCCTATAATCTTTGTTGCGCACTTCTTGGGCATCTTCAGACATTTGACCTATTGGTAAAATTGCAATATGTCTTATAACACTTTCTCCATGAATAAGGATTTTATGGAGAGAGGAAGGCCTATAGTACCAATTATATTTATTGACAAAAATTATTGAAAGCATTTACTGCGATGATAATGTTTGTAATATGATGTATAGTCGTTTTATCAATTCTTCGTCAACTCCAGTAATATTTGCTGAACAATGATAGTTAGAAAAGAATTTTCGCGCAGTATTGCCGTCATTACTATTACCAGCTCAAGTCAAGTTCATTTCGAAACTTACTTTGAACAGATTTTTTCTTTTCTTCTGTTGTTGCTGACCATTTCATAAACAAAATATTATAATAAATATGCAAAATAATTTCCATAAACCTAATCCAAGCATGAAGAATAGAAAGTCCATATTGAAATGCATCTTCGTTTTCGGGTTTAGCAGAAACTTTGCTCAGATCATTCATCTCTCTAGGTCTAGCTCCACATATAGTACACACAGCACTAGATGATGTATTCGTTAATACTTGCGCAACTTTTCCATCAATCATGGTTAAAAACAGTTCATGTTTGACTTCCACTACCTCGTCATCTTTGTTTACCAGTGATGGAGTAAGTTCATCAATTTGTCTCTTGATATCGTCTCTCTAGTCTGCTGTGGAGTTTCCTTGACAAATTTTATGGAAATGGGTCAGCAATAATGAACAGAAGAGCATGCAGTATTTTGCCAGACTACAAGATTTGTTGATAAGTCAATTAGTTTTATAGGCACAAGACAAGCAATAAATAAATTAGCATCTGATATTAAATGAGTCTCGTCTGGCAATGCCTGTTTATATTCACTCTGACCAGATGATCCGTCACAGCCCCATTTAACGTATAATTTCAGATTTCTATGTAATGATTTATGTACCGAATTTATTTGAACAATCCGAGCTACAGTATGATCTTGGGGGATAGCACATCTTTTTCGCATCCAATATCATATTATATGATGGAAAGACAAAAATATTCTTTTCAGATAAACGAGACCTTAATAATCCGTATTGAGATTTTGTTAAGTCCAAATCAATATATATACACAGAGCTTCGTCTTTTGAATAAGTAGTAACTGTTTCCGTATCATAAGTCATCTTCTTAAGGACTTCTTTTTTGTCTTTCTTAGGCAAAGTTCGTGCAATACTCACAATTGAAGCTTCATGTTGGGCATACGCGATATGTATAAATTCAAACCCATATTCTTGTACTAGTTCCATGTTTTTCGTTTTTTTGTTTTCTCAGATGATTCACCAACTGGCTTAAAAGGTCGGCCACATTCACCTGAAGAAGTTGCAGCAATTGTTTCTGCAGATATTACCCTGAATTCACCATCCAACCAAGCACTGTTAGCGTTTTCAAAAAGATCTTTTGTTCTTCTCCACTTTTGCCATCGATCGTTAAATTTAGATAGTAAGTTTTTCCGAATACTTGCTATAACTATATCAGCTCTTTCTAATGATAATCCAAAAGTATTTTTATCATAATTACTTACACCATAAAAATAAACCACCCGATATTGGGTGGTTAGGGGAAACAGGGTTAATGAGTAAGCAAATTCATAAACAAATATAATTTTAATTGTGCTCATGTTGGGCATAAAACAGAAAAAATAAAATAGCGCCAAAAATCAAAAACATTACTTCATCACAATTATTGCGTAGGAAAAAAAAATGGCAAAAATTGGCAAAAAAATTTTACTTTCCTGGACTTAGGGATAATCAAACGTTTTTATAAGATAAGTAACAACACTGCGGCAAATAGCGCCAACCTTCAAATGTCTATTTGAATACCACGAAAACCACGTAAAAAAGAGCCGCATTTAAACGAGAATAGCTTCGTACATATACATAAGTTTTGCGCTTTCTAAAAATGTATAATACAAATACCGACAAACATTTTGTAATTTTTGACCCGCAAAATTATCTAGAAAATACCGATTACCGTGTTGGGCAATTACTGACGAATACCTACAAAAGAACGTATTTTGGTGCTCTTTGGGCAGGCCGATTTTACCAATTCGATAATTTTGCAGTCCCAGATTACTGTAAAATATCAGTTTGTATTACTGATTACTGAACATTTACTTATACTTTAATATTATTTATACGTGTCGATTTTACTTTACCGAATCGTTGTTTTTGTGGTTTTCATTACTGTAAGTAGTCAGCCTTTACTACTGAACTTATACGGAAATCATTTAGAGTTTTTACTGGTCAAAATTACTTCACCGAATCGGTACTTTTGTGGTTCCATCTTACGGTGAATATGAGTGTGGTTTCTGAACACGGTTTACTTTACCGAATAGGAATTTTTGTGGCTTTATATTACTGTAATAAGTCAGTCTTGATTACTGAACATATATATATATATATATATATATATATATATATATATATATATATATATATATATATATATATATATAAATATATATATATATATATATATATATATATATATATATATATATATATATATATATATATATACGTTTTAAGTATTTTTTTTGGTCTAAGTTACTTCACCAAATCGTTAATTTTGTGGTCCCAGGTTACAGTAAAATGTCAATTTGTGATGTACTGCCATTATTACTGAACGTATACGTAAATGGTTCATAAATTTTACTGATTTTACTGGGAATCAGTAATTTAGTGGTTCCATATTACTGTGAAATGCCAAGATGGCTGTATTTTAACTTTGACAAATCAGTAAATTTGTGGTTTTATATTACAGTAAAAGATTAGAATATATTACTGAACTCACATGTAACCATTAGATGGTATAATTTACTTTAAAGAATATGTCATTTTGTTGTAGATAAATATTACTGCAAAGTTTCAGATTTCTGAATACATATTCGATGGGTAGCAATAAAAAAGTAAAATTATGTTTTTAAAATAAAGAATTTTAATCATTATAATAAAATATTTTTTCGTTGATTTTTAACTTTTGACTGTATATATAAATATGTTTTTTAATTTCTATTGTAAAAATTTCTTATTTATTTAAATTATTTAATTTATTTATTTATTTTGTATAATTCCTTTTATTGATTTATGTACCAAGGGCATCATTATAAAGATAATGCCCGAAAAGTGAAAGAATCTAGCCATAGGGCCGCTATATATATACATAAATATATATATATATATATATATATATATATATATATATATATATATATATATAATATTTATTTTTAACTAAAACACATTATAACATTCATTCGAATATACTTCAGCGTTGCATCGGAAAACTAGAGTTCCTTCGTCATTGCCATTCTCTAAAAATACAAATAATAAAATGTATAATTAAATATATTAATATAAATAACAATATGTATAATACAAAATATTGAATTATGTGTTCCGAATTTACCTGAGAAAATCGAAATTTGTTCATCAACTCGTTTTTTTTGTTGTGTATGAGTGACTTTGGTATTTGTTACGAAATTTTGGGTAGGAGTTTCGTTTGTTGTGGTTACGTTTTCTTCGCATTCAGTATCCATAAAATTATTGAAGTTATAGGATTTAGTGTTTTTATTTAAAACAGCTGTTTTCTCAGATTCATAATTAATATACTCCGTGTATACTTCTTCGGCCCTAATTGCCTCATCTCATGCTTCTGAAAAATTATTGTTGCACAAAATAAAAATATGAAAATAACTTGAACAAGCTAAAATACTTACGGGTATCATTTTTTAGCATTTTATAGCTATATGCTATGCTACCCAATCCGATCCCACATACCTTTATTATTTCTGAATGCCTTGGCGTAATGTTTGGGCCATATTAAATTGGAATTGATGAGCCATTTCGTACACACCGCAAAATATTCCTTAACTCCACTGAGTTTGGTAGTTTTACAATACAATCCATTATTCTACCTAAATAGTAAAACAATTCCATTAGAATATTAAACACATTCGTAAAATAGAGCTATCTAAATTAACTAATAAGGAAAGCTACTGACAAAATAATTATATTATTATCACTTCGTAAAAATAAAAAATTGTAAAATCATTCGGCAACTATCCGAAATAACGTAACACAATATTAATATATATATATATATATATATATATATATATATATATATATATATATATATATATATATATACATATATATATATATATATATATATATATATATATATATATATATATATATATATATATATATATATATATATATATATATATATATATATATATATATATATATATATATATATATATATATATATATATATATATATATATATATATATATATATATATATATATATATTAATTGATATATTATGTCTATGCAAATTTATAAATTCTTACAAGTTTATTTCATTAGCAAATAATTAATTAACCATATAATAGACAAAAATGAGGATGTTCTAACTAATTGGTACAAAGGAACTAAAAAATCGATTATCAATGGCTTACATGTCTTTCCTATGTGGTAATGGTAGAATACTTTATATCCATATTCCGGGCACTCCATACAAACTAATTTTTATGCGACATCTTCCTGTTTCCAGTAAACAGGATTTCTTTCAATCGTACCAGTTTTGAAAATTTTAAAACTACTTGATGCTACCGGAATATCATAAAAGTCCTCTTCTCCTGTTCCATTATCAATTTTCTCTAAATATAAGATGTCCTTATATTTTGGCATTTTGCTTAACATAACATATTGAAAAAAATGAAAATTAATGAATTATCAAATAAAGTAAGTATCACAAAATTTTCGAGAAGTAATTATTGGAAATTATGAATAATTCCAGAACGAACCAAAATATGAAATTCCGAAAGAAAACGTAAAATTGCCGTCGAATAATTTTGTAAAAACATCGCCCCGACAAAAAACAAAAAAAAAAACAAAGGAATTACAGAAAAATTACATAAAATTACTGAGGGGTAGTGAATTTAAACTAATAATAATTTAAATTTCAAATGAACAAAAATTTGAAAAACCGAACAGAGTTTTTTCTGCCAACTAACGTATAATATAGAACAGAAACAAAAGGAATAATTATATGTATTATTATTATATAAAGAAATAGAAAAAACCTTACCGAATAAATTCCGTAAAATTACCGACGATATATAAACATGTATTAAATTCTACACACATGAAACCACACTCATTTTTAATGATGATGATACCAGCAACCAAAAATTTATAAGTGTGGAATACAACCAAAATTCTAGCAAACATATTAATCAAATTTTTCGGAATTATGAATATAAAATATCGTACAAAACAAATCACAAATTAGGACAATTTTTAAAACCTCCAAATTCAAACATTTTAGAAACTGGTGTTTACAAATTAATTTGTTCGGATGGTCCTTCATTATATATAGGACAAACCGGCAGATCATTAGAAATTCGTTTTAGAGAAAATGTTCGGGAAATTGGGAAAATTAATTGTAACTCAAATTTTGCTATGCATATAAATGGCACTTTACATAATTATGGCAATTTTAATCAAAATTTGGTAGTCTTAAATAAAATGAAGAAAAGTGATAATTTAGACCGAAAGGAGGAATTCGAAATTTATAAAAACAGGAACAACCCAAATTTATTAAACAGCAAAATTAACACTTCGGCAAATAAAATTTACGACCTTATATTACAAAATTTACAGTAAGCCACACAGTTTCGAATTTATTAGAATATCAACGTAGCCAAATTGTGAAAATGTTTTTCAGGCTATAAAAGCAGAAGAAAATGGATATTTATTTTAGTATTTAAGTTACTGACGATGATACAATTTGTATCGAAATCGATATAATTTTTATAAAAATTATATATTTCACAATAAGGAAATAAATTATTTACAAAAAACATAAAATATTTTAACTTAATAATAAAATACATACGTGAAATAAGCACACAATATTATAATATATTTATTTTAATTTAACAGTATACATAATTATCAATTTTTATTTGATAAATCTATGCCAAACTAATTATGTGTTAGGTATAGGAGTTTAATTTTACTTATTTGTAATATTAACGGTTATCGTACAATTAGTACAATTATTGAACATTGGTGGATTAGTAGTATCGCATCCCAGCATTATTGTTGATATATTGCTATTAAAATCATTAACATTATTTGCATCGGCTGTTTCATTATCCGTTATATCGAAAATCCTATGAGCAACTTCAATTTTATTGATAATGGATTCATCGATGTACCCTTCAGCAACAGTCGATGACTTCCATCCTCCAAATCTTTTTAAGCATGTTAAATCTGCGCCATTATCAACTAAAATTGTCGCAGATGAACGGCGGAAACAGTGCCCTGTGTATTGTTTTGCGTCTGGCAATTTTAAAAAAGTAGCAACAATTTGTGGCATTTTACCAACCTGATGTATGCCAACTGCTTGTTTGAAATCTTTACCATTTGTGTATTTAAAAAAAACGCAAAGAATTGAAATCTTTTGGACGCGAAGCTATATATTTTCTGTAATATTCTAAATAAGTTTCGTTTACGATACATGATCGTGGTTTATTTGTCTTGTTATTCGGGATTTTAACTAAAAGTTTAGATCCCAAATCACTAATGTCAGTAATTTCCATACGGGCTAGTTCATCCCGTCGACAAGCACCAGCGATTCCAAAAATTAACGCAACCAACAAAAAACAATCATAATATTACATACAAAAAAATATTGCAGTGTGAATTGTATTTTATCCGAAAACATATTTGAATTTAATGTGTAAATACAAATAATAATCGTTTTAAATTCGTTACTACTAGGAACGAATCATCTGAATCTTCCAAAATGAATTATTGAACATATTCCATAGTTAATATTTTAGATTTCTTCGCTTTATATCCGTCGGATTTGCGTCTCAAGAAGACACGTAATTTTTGGTATTTTGCAATATCCACATTATTTTTAACCACTAGCATCGACCTGATCATTTAGTAGTTTGACCATAATGTGGATGATTTCAATTTTGTAGATAAATCAGCCAAAAACGCCAGAATGACGTTTTCCGAAAATTATTTGATGTGTTTAGATTGACGATAATCCATAAAGCGTTTATAAGCATTTTCGTATTTTTCCTTCGATTTTTGCGGGAGTAAATCACATGTAGCTGAATTAGCTGCTTCCACTATATCCGGCGGGGTACAAGATAAGGATAATTCGCTTTCACTGTCCATATCCCTTAAATTTCGTTCACACTTTTTTTTATAAATCAAATAGCTACACAAACTTGACAACTTTTGAAAAAAAAAAAAAAAATGTATTTATGTCTTATGATGTCGTGGCTAACTAAGCAATAATTTTATGTTATTTTCGATTTTTTACTTTGTTTTGATTTCTTAATATGATAGTTAATGAATAATACTAAAAATTATTTTGTGTTTATATTCGTTTTAAAGTCCGATCGGAGAAAAAATAGTATGTACAATTCGGAGGAAAAGTGCTCGGCTATCGCCTCGTCCGTCAATTTCCACTATCGCCCGGGAATGCAGTACTTTTCCTCCTAATTATACAATATATTGAATATATTGAAATAAAAAAAAAAAATCTTCTTTACAGAACAAGGTTCATAAAATTACCGAGGAAATATAATCAAAATGCTTAGAATACTTTTGAAACCAAAAATGAAAGATGAAAATCTAACTACCGCAAAAAAAACCAAAAAAATTACCGCGAAATAAAAACAAAACAAAAATAATTCTGAGAATTTGGCTTATTTTCTCTTTTGTTTGATAAATTGCTTTTTTGTTTTTGTAATTTTGTCCGACGCTCGGTAAATTATTTTTTTTGTTTTTGTAATTGTGACCGACGCTCGGTATTTTTGAGCCCGATATAGTTGTCGGTATTGAATTGTTTGTCGGGATATAGCTCGAAAGGAAAGATTTCCAAAAAACTTGTTTAAAATGTCTGTATGAGTAAATCGATCGTACTAATATTCTGACTCTCTGCACTTTGGCGACTCATTTTACTTATACAGATAAACGTAAAAAATAATGTAAATCAAAATTAAATTACACGTTAATTAAACTATCGATTCTTGTGAAAAAAGTTCAGGAAAACCAACTTTCGTAAAAACTATTTTCGAGACGGCGTTGTATGGAGGGTACCTACCGTGCGCCGGGGAGTAAAATATTTCAAACGAATTTGGTTCCAATTGCTGGAAATATACCAGATCGGCCGATTTTTCGTCTTGGGAAACACTTGAAATTGTTTCGGCAATTTCAGTGTGAGAGTATTCCGACAAAGGATCCATTAGTTCCGTGAATTTAAAACAAAATAAAAATACTTTGAAACTCGAGAAATTCAAAACGCTTTAAAATATCAAATTTTTGAACATTTAACCACTCTTATTAATGTAATTTATTGAATTTATCGTTTACGCAGGTCACACACGACAAGGCCTCCGATGTAGAATATGTAAAACAAATGCACACGCTGACTGTGCATCACAATTGCCGCGGTGCCAAGCAAAACAAAAATTATTACGTCGCCAGAAGAGCACGTCCGAAATAGAAAATCGAATCGATCCAGACGAAGAAAGTAAGTGTCCTTTATATAAAACTATAAAGAGTATTGTAACTTAATGTCAAATACTTTTTTTTTTTATTTATTTTTTTATTTTCATTTGTTTTTCCTCTATAACCATAATAAACACTAAAAAATAATACTATAATTATAATACGATAAAATCTAGGAGAAGGTCCGAGTTTATTATCACGTCAATTGTCTCGTGATCCCAGTGGTTTAGGTACTTACATTTTATTTATTTTCGTCTTAACTAATTTATAAATATTTACGTTTGTTTTTATTATTTGTATAAATATATAATATACGATGATGCCATTGATATAATTATTATTATTAAATTAATCTCAAATTAACATAATTATTTTTTTCATTTGTTTTTTATTTTGTTTTGTGAAAATAACGCTAACATTGTATTTTTTTTTTTTTATTTGTTTATTTTAATTTTTTGACTTGATACATATTTAAAACAAAAATAAACAAAACAAACGAATACTACCCATATTATTTATTGCCGTATACATATAAACATAAATATAAAGAACCAACAAACGATGTTGATCAAATCTATCAAGTATTAAAACAAGCTGGTGAAATATCAAGCAATAAATTAGGATCAAATGGTGTTTCGCAAACGACTACAATGAGTAGTATTACGGCAATGGGTACAAGTACAACGACGACGACAACAACTACGACATCAATTCAACAGCAAGATATACCAATTGTTAATGTACCCGATTTTATACCCGATCGTATGCCAAAGCGCGGACAAACAAAGCAACAACTGCAAAATAGTAAAAATATTGGTTTAGCAGCGCCTCCTTTAAATGATGTCTCATCTTCAGGTCCGATCTTGTTTTCTGTTTTTTCTTTTTTTTTTTTTGTTACTTTTTTAATTCTTTAATTTCTTTTGTTTATATAAATATCATTATGTATATTTTCTAGTTCCTATAATTTTAGATTTATCTATTATTATGAAATATAATAAACAATATTGCTTGACATTTCCATATATATTGAATCTCTCTTTTATATACGTTCATTTGTTATATACATTTTTTTTTTATAGTAGAATTTGATCCACACAATTTTTTATGATAAATAATAATTATTTTATTTCGTTTGTTTTTATTATTATTTAAATGGTATAAACTATAATTTCGCTACATTTGCTATAAACGTGCGTTTTCCACACAATAAGTGCGCTAAAAATAAACAAACAAAAAATACAAATCTTTATAGATGGTTCGGATTATCCAGAGATAAGCATAATATATGATTAAAGGACAGAATTATTATTTTTGATATAATTATTTTTGTACCATAAAATATAAAAATAATAAATAATAAACAATTTGACAATATATTCCTTTAATTTATGAATTATATTATATACAGATTATCGATTTAAAGTACCCACAACCATAACCAATAGTAGTACCACGACTACATCAACAATTGTATCAACATCAACAATTGATACGGGAACCCGAAGACGGTTATTTGCTGGTTTTCGCCCGCTATCAGGTTTAGGACGTATACGTTTGCGTTCAACACAGCACCGTTCGATTTCTTTGCCAGAAAGTAAATTTCTTTTTATGATTTTATCATTTCTTTGTTTTTTTTTATTAATTTTTTTTTTTTTTTTTTTTTAAATCGATGTCTTATCTATTTATTATACATTTGTTTGTTTAAAAAACAAAAAAAATGTTCTTTCATATTCAGAATAAATTTTTTTAAATGATTCACGTTTTCCTTTCATTTTATTTCCCGTTAAACCATTTAAGCTGGTACCCACCTAAATATTTCTTCAATTGGACACTAATTATTTTTGTTGACCTTGAAATTACATGTCAAGGTCAAGTTCATTTTTTTTTTTTAAATACAAACCTATATTTTTGAACGGCATCTTAAGCAAACAACTTTTGTCTGAAACATGTTTTTATCTGCCGAAATATTTAGGTGTGGGTCAACCCTGTTTTTTTACTTAATACGAGTAGCAGCATCAAATAGAAAGATTATCCTGAATTGAATGACATACACAAAGAAATTATATATGTATTTTTTGTTTATTCGGTTGAATATTTATTTTTATTTTTTTTTTGGTTTTTTGAAATCGGGTTACCATATTAGCAATATCAACATTTATATCTAATGTTGTTGTTAGGTAACCCCATTTTAAAATCATTTTTTATTTTTTATTATAACCAGAATTGTTGATGTGTCTTTTGTTCCTCCTCTATATATTATTATTATTATTTTGCAATTTGTTTTAATAATTTAAAAAATATATTTTATGTGCGATCCTGCGAATTGTTAATTAAATGTTAAAATTGTCTTCTCCCCGGTCCAGTATGACGGTAAACACCATATATATCTATACCTGTAAACAATAAAATATACTAAATTATGATGAGAATAAAGGTGGCGGCAAAATTTGGTGACGTATATACATAAATACTACGACGATGTATAATTATAATAATTTTGTTTTGTTTTTTAATCATTTTATTGTTTTTTTTATACGTCAGTAAATCTTAAATCGTAGACCAGTAAGCTAAACACAAAATTATTTTTTTTTTGTCTAAATTTGCAGAATATTTATAGTAAAATAAATAAAAATAATAATTAAAAATACTTTTATGGAACAAAATTGAAATTTTTTAAATATTAAAAATAAAATAGAAATTAATGGTAAGTTTATAACAAGTTCAAAACAACTTATAGAGTTTTATGTTTTTTTTTTTGTTTATATAAACATTAGATAAATCTTTTGTACTTTTACTCTCATCAATAGTATAGTATATTATATTTATAACAGTTTAATTTATACTTAGATAAATAATGTTTTAGGCGAGTTACTATTAGAGTTTTTGATTTAAATAGGAAATCTTGTATAGGAGTATCTAAATAATTGTTAGTATACTGAAAAATAGACTTCATAGACAATACAAGTGTATTCTTTTGTTTTTTTTTTCTTTTTTTAAAATTTTTAATATTAATAAACGCTATAGTTTTTTAATTGCTTTATTTTCGTATTTACTAATTATTAACAAACAACATTTTTAATTACATACCTACTAATTACATAAAAAACAAATGTAGTAGTTCTTTGGGATACAACTTAGTACTGACGCCATTTTGTACATACATACATACATAGGTATTAAAAACTATAAACTTAAAATTATTTATGCTGCTCTTTATCTAATATTAATTGTTAAAAAATAATAGTAAACATTTAATGTGCTAGACATGGTGTTCAAAGTAAAATCTCTGTTGTTGGCTAAACAAAAAAAAAAAAATAAATAAATTATTATTTAAATAATTAAATAATTTAGATTATGTTTATTGCTGTATTATTTTATTTGTTGAATTAATTGTTAGAATCATTTCGATAAATATTATTCATCTGTTTATTTTAGATACCCAATAAATGAGTTGTAATATATTTGGAGTACATTAAAAAATGTTAAAGTTCTAATGACGATTTCTAGTAAATTTTGATAAAGTTCAGTTCACACAAAATAAGAAAAAAACTAATTACGCTTTCAAAATTTAGTAAATAATTAAAAATACTTACATTTCAAAAATGTAAAGGGCTAAAACCTCTCGCGTCAATCTCCAATTTAACTTCTAAATCAACCCTAAACTCAATCACCAAATCAAGCTTTAACTTACTACCATTAGAGGCCTCTGAATTGTATAGGAGCCCTAATGTTTCCGACATTTTTTAAACGTGCTTTCTATAAGAGGTGTAGATTTTGTGATGTTCCATGTAAGCCAGTGTAAATTTTTTTTTTTAAATTTACTTTTGAATGAAAACTCGTTATTTTTGGCCATTTTTTCACCCATATTTATACAACATATGTGAAAACCAAAGCGATTAGAGTGTTATACATTTTGGTTTTCTATAGGAACGACAAAGATGTACATACACCTGTCCCTCGATTAACACGGTAATTACGTTCCGCCAAATTACCGTGTAACTCAAAACCGTTTTAATCGCGACTAATCAGGGACGGATAACGTTATATAACGTTACCTGAATAACGTCAAGAAACGCTAAAATTGCGAAGTTTTTCAAGAAAACGTAACCAAACCCATTACGTTATGTTATAACGTAACCGTAACAGATAACTTTATAAAATTTAGGAATAACCAAATAAAATAACGTTATAAAAAAGGTTTTTGTTACTTTCTCATGGTTCGCATATATCCACCTGACCAACACATGAATGAAATATATATATATATACAGTAGTCCCCCGCTTTACGGACGCTCGCTTTACGGAAATTCGAAGTTACGGACATAACAAATTTAGGCCAAAAATTTCGATATACGGCTGCAATATTCGCAATTACGGACAAAATATTTTTTTTTTTTCATTTTATTTTCATCCTTTTTCGTTCAAAATTTTTAGTACCATTTATGCATGTTTTGGTTATACGGGGAGTCCCAAAATAGATATAAAATAAATTTAAGTTTCAGTAGAAGTTGTTATTTGGTATAGCCCGGTGCTGATTTATTTGTGATCCGTACATTTTTTTAAACAAATTATATTAATATTACACCCCAAAATGAGTGAAAAGCGAACAGCAAGTGTAGACAAAAATTTTTTGAAAAAAGCGCGTCAATCGATCACATTAGAAGTAAAGCTAGATGTTTTAAGACGGTTTGACGCGGGCGAAAAAAATAATGAAATCGCCAAAGTTCTAGGCCTTGCTACTTCAACAGTGGGCACAATAAAGGATAACCGAGATAACATTTTATCAAGTGTACAGAGAGTAACTCCTCTGACTGCCAAAAATATTTCAAGGCAGAGAAGTGAAATTATGGAGGAGATGGAGCGGATGCTTAGTGTGTGGATAGACCATCAATCTACTAGAAACATACCATTAAGCACGATTGTTATTCAAGAAAAAGCAAGACACCTTCATGCAGATTTGGTAGCTAAGCATGGTGAATCATCTCGGGCGGAGGCTTTTTTAGCTAGTAAAGGTTGGTTTGATCGCTTTAAAAAGCGGCATTCATTACATAATATAAAAACAGTGGGTGAAGCCGCTAGTGCAGATGTCGAAGGAGCAAAAAAGTATCCAGAAGAATTTTTAAAAATTTTACAATCCGGTGATTACATATCACAACAGGTGTACAATGTTGACGAGACGGGGCTTTTCTGGAAGCGAATGCCAGCAAGGACTTTTATCTCTAAAGAAGAGAAATCAGCTTCGGGATTCAAGGCAGCCAAAGACAGAATTACGATATTGGTTGGAGGAAATGCTGCTGGAAATCACAAATTAAAACCCCTACTAATTTATCATTCTGAAAATCCTCGGGCTTTCAAAGGTGTTGATAAGTCACATCTCGGGATAATTTGGCGGTCAAATAAAAAAGGTTGGATGACATCACGTCTTTTTGAAGATTGGCTCAATAATGAATTCTCAAATTCAGTGACAAAATTCAACGCTGAACAAAATATTTCGAACAAGGCTTTGTTAATCGTTGACAATGCCCCCAGCCATAAACTAAATAAAGTTCCGGATAATATCAAAGTGATATTTCTACCTCCAAACACAACACCATTACTGCAGCCAATGGACCAGTGCGTTATTGCCAATTTTAAGGCATACTATTTGCGACGAGTTTTCAAAAACCTAATTCAGTCTATTGATGGGCCAAACCAAGCCTCAATTAAAGAATTTTGGAAAAAATTTAATATAAAGGATGCAGTGGATAATATAATAAAATCGTGGTTTGAGGTGAAGGAAGCCACTATGAATGGTGCGTGGATGAAATTATGGCCAGAGTGTACGAATAAATTCCAATCTTTACAGACCGTACACGACATCACATTAGAAATTCAAAATGAAATTGTCGCTTTTGCGCATGAAGCTGGAATGCAAGAAGTAGATACCACAGATGTAGCAGGACTCTTAGAATGTGCTGATGAAGACATTTCCAATGAAGAATTGTTAATGCTAGTAGAAAACACCACCGATGCACGACGGACAGAAAACTCTCCTAAACATGATAATCCGGCCGTTTTGACAATAAATAAAATGTCAAAAGCATTTTCTCTTATAGAAGAAGCCATGGAAATATTTTCCGAGAATGATCCGTCTACAGAAAGAAGCCTAAAAGTATCAAGACAAATTGAAAATGCCATCCTGTGCTACAAGGAGTTGTATCGAGAAACTAAGAAACCAGCAAAACAAACCTCGTTAGATTGCTATTTTTTCAAAAAAACTGAAGCATCTAGTGTTGAAGAAGCAGCTAATGCGAATTACGGCGAAAATTTAAATACACGATCCACCAGCTCCAAGAAATCTAAGGCAAATTATAGCGATAGTTCCGATGAACTTTCGACTAGCTCAGAAAATCTCTGAGTTACATTTGATAAATAAGGTGTTATAAATGTATGAATTATTTGGTTTATTTAAAATGAATAAATTTGGTTTGCGTTTCTTTGTAATTTACTCATTTCATTACTTTCGTGTTTTTTACGGATTCCTAAACCCCTATCTTCACTTTATTCGTGCGAATTTATAATAAAATTGGTTTCGTTTTACGAGTATTTTCACTATTTAGAACGCATCAATAAGTTTCCAATATGATCACATAGTAAAGGCATATTTCGTTTAACGGATTTTCGGTTTTCGGACAGTTTGGAACGAACGCATCCTGTCCGTAAAGCGGGGGATTACTGTATATATATATATATATATATATATATATATATATATATTGGTAACAGCTAATTTAAAAAAATAACAATAATTCGGTCTTTGTCCTGATGTCCACAACTCGAACTCGTCCATTTTTTGCGGGGTCTATCTTTGGCAGCGGTTTAGAAAATTCAGGTCTTTGTCACCCGTCTGACCAAAACGTAAACTTGCATCTGACGACAAAATCAAAAAATGATTTGGTGTTAATGGTTCTGTGGCCGGCTGTTTAATATATTTTCGATCTCACAGAATAGTGTCCGAAAAGCATAATTGGTGTTGTTTGATTATCCGTATGAGACGCCCTCAGGCACCTCTTATATGTGGTGCGGCTGGTGGGTTGAAATACCATTTGCAGTTCTTCATGGTAAATGTCTGCTGCATGTCGATGTGGTACCAATAAGAAACGGCATCAGCTATTTCCTTTTCGGCTTTTCTGAAGTTGGTGTCCTTGTCTGAATACATCTCTTCAGGGAATCCTCGTCGACTACCGAATTGTGGAAACACAAACATAAAGGCGTTACTTGACAAGTCGTGTGCAATTTTCAGATGTGCGGAGTACGGTGCATTTAACCATGCAAGTGAAAATTACATCGTAGCGTTTTATTCGACATCGTGCAATGGTTACTTCAAAGGGTCCTGGCGGTTGATTCGAATCGACACAAAGGTAGTTGTCCAATGATTGGAATTTCTGGAATTGCCCTTTTATTTTTACAGTGTTGACATTCACGGGAGATTTTCTTGAGGGTATTTCTTAATTGAGGAACCCAAAATCTTTCCCGAGTTGATTGAGTCGATTCCAATATGATTATTTTTGACATGGTACCATTTGATGATTAATTTGGTGATGGGTAACTCTCGTCCAAAACAATCGGATTCTTCTTGTCATCATTTTAAGTTCGGATTGTCTAGACAACCCCTAAGACGAATAGTTCTATCCGTATGTACTACACACGGAAGGTATCCCAAACTGTTAACTTTCGGGATTGACTTACCGATCGATAAGAGTTTTATTTCGGAAGAATAGGAGTCGTGTTGCGTTGGTTGAAACAATATTTTTTCAATTTTCGTACAATTCCCCAATACTTTCCAAATATGTTGACATCAGGAATTGGAGAAATGGCAATGTCGTTAGAGATGAAATTGAGACACTCGAATCGTGTCTTGTTTGGACCATATAATTGTAGGACCGTACAGAAAAAGGGGGCCCTTATCGTCGAAATCAATGTATTTTTTTTCTTTTGTTGCGTCATCTGCTATATTGTCAGCAGTTGGGTACGTAATACCACTCGGATGCATTTATCAACTCCTGAATTTCACAATCTCTTTGAGCGACGAAAACTTTGAACCGTTTAGCGCGTGATTTAATCCAACGAAAAACATTTTCTGAGTCGCCCCAAAGGTATGTCGCATTCACATTGATATCCAACGATTTCTTCAAAGACGTCGCTAGCCGAGCGTAAAAATACAACAGCAGCAAATGCATTTTGAGATACGCCACAAAAAATATGAGGTTCGGTTTGGGTGTCGTTTATCGGAAACGATGTATATCTTTGTGGAATTTGTAGAGTTTTGTCCCATTTTCGGTTGTTGTTTTTATCGTTCCAATTGATATTACTGTCCCATATTTTTTGCATAAGCATTTTTCCACCAATTAGAATATTTGACAGGAGTCCAAGTGGGTTGAAGACGGACATGAATATTTTCAACACTTCTCATTTCATCGGTCGTCTTGATAGGTTGATAACGTCCGGTTATTTTTTATTAAAGTTTAATGGGTACACAAAATGTGCGATTTTGTAATCCCACCACATGCCTAAAATTCGCTCTATTTGTAGGTTGTCCTCGAAATTTAGATTGACATCCTTGTTAGCACACAAATTACTGTTGATGCTTTCTAAAACAGCTTTTGAGTTGGAAACCCAATTGCTGATCATAAAGTTACACTTCTAATGAACGGCAATGACATCTTTAATCAGTTTCTTCGCTTTTTGCTCGTCAGTTGCACCACTCAAATAATCGTCCATGTAATCATTCTTGATTATTACGTTACAGGCTTCCGGATACTCTGATATAAAATCGCGGGCATTTTGATTTTTTACCTCCTGAGCCAGACAGGGACCACAAGTGGACCCGAAAAGTACCACCTATATGTCAAAAATGTCTGGCTCTCGATTTCGCTCCATTCCTCTCCATAGCAATGGCTGTGTCGGTTGATCTTCTTTTCGAACTTTGATTTGTAGAAACATTTCTTTGATGTGGGCGACGAATGCTATTGGATGGATGTGAAAATTAATCAAGATGTTCGGTAGTGAATTGTTCAACTCAGGCCCGGAAAACAAGAAATCATTTAAGCACTTTCCGTTGGACTTGGATGCCGCGTCAAATACGATCGGCAGTTTATTTGGATTTATCACCCCGAAGTGAGGCAAATACTAAGTTTTTGGATTTGACTGGTCAACGTCGACTGATGATATTTTCTTCAAATACCCTTTGTCGATATACTCCTTGATTTTTTGGAAATACAATGTAGCATTGAAGAGGAACCCCACCTCCTTCTTGATTTTTTGGGAATACAATGTAGCCGTTGATTTTTTGTCCATTTTACGCTCTAAACAATGTAACCGGGATATTGCTACAGGTTTACTTTCTGGGTGTGACTTCACACTCAATTATCCCATCATTTACAGGTCTAATTGTATTTTCGAGGATCTCGGTGCACCTTTTGTCGTCTAGAGACAGTCCAAGTTCTGTTTTGGCTTTTGTTCCACACGATTTGAATTTCCACAGTTCTTTCACTAAGTGATGTAAAATGTTGATGTCGTCTCTCTCCATTTGAGACTTGTCAGTTTGGAAAACGTGACAAATGTAATTCGGAGCGTTTACCGACCGGTTCGTTAATATTTCCATGGTACACCCAACCCAGTAGTGTTTTGCTGAGGGCAGGACCGTTCCAGGTCCCGTAAATGATTTTACGATTACCGAACACGGGCCAATTGTCTTGTCCAATTAGAATCAATGGTTTACCGTTGTTGAACGAGACCTTTGTTATGTTGGGCCAACATTTGAAATATTTCATTATGCTATCGAATTCGACAGTGAAAGGTTCTTCATCGTCTTGACATGACTTAGCATATAGGGTTTCGCCTGGTCGTAATTTCCACTAATTGATACACTAACAGTTTCTGAATCATCCTGCTACTTCACTTGATTGTTCGTCCATTGTATTTTAAGTTATTGAATAGGGCCGTTCAACCCCAACTTATCGGCGATGTCTTCGCCTATGAACGACACTGTCGATGCGTCGTCTAATATAGCAAATGTTTTAATGATCATTGAAGAAAACAAAATAAAAAATGCACGAATGAATTAATAATTTTAAAACTGTGAAATGTGGTCCAAAAATATACGAAATCAAATAATAAATTTCTATTCACTCTTATTTTGCTAAATTTCGATATATCAATCATTCCATTAGTTCCATATCAATTTTGCCACGCGTACGTTATAACGTACATTTGTTTACATATCTCATTTTGTTTATTCTATGTTAGATTCAATCTGCCGAAATAAAATCTAGGGTTTGATAGTTATTGACAAAGTTTAAAAAACCTGACTGCGCAGTTATAAAACACTTATACAAATTGAAACATGTCACTGTACGAAACGCGGAATCCATGATATATTTAATTCCTGGTAGCATTATTTAACACTAGAACTACCGATCGGTCAAAATGACGGATTGTACATTTATTAAATTCACTATTTTTCCTCATTTTTGAATCCTCTATTTGACTGGTCGTGAGTGCTAGAGTTAAAACCTTACTAAAGAAAACGTTAATAATATATACGTTATTTGTTCTATAGCGTTAAAAACATTATATAATGCTAAATAACGTTATGTAACGTAACGATTCACATGATTTAAGGTTAAATAACGTTATAACGTAATCAAAAAAAAATTGGGAATTTTTTCCAATAACGTAACGAAATCTAAGGGTTTTCCGATCCCTCCGACTAATACAGTCGTCCCTCGATTAACACGGTACTTGATTAACGCGGCGAAACTTCTGTGCGTGTTAATCAAGACTTTGTCTCAATTCGTTGACCGTGTTAAATCAAATCCGTGTTAATCAAGTACCGTGTTAATCGAGGGACAGGTGTATATTGTTCTTATTCTTTGTCTTAACACGTGTTTTTATTTTATCGTGTTGCCGCCTTTTTGTTTTCTATATGTAGATCGGTCAAAGATATCTATGCCTTTTTTGTGGAATAGGGCCGAATATTGATAGGCCGAATGTCGAAAGGTCGAACGCCGAAGTCCGAATGTCGAAAGGCCAAATGTCGAAAGGAAGAATGTCGATAGTCCGATTGATTAAATACATGGTGTTTTAGGAAGCAATGATTGTAGCATCAGTTTTTGGAAAATCCCTAAATTTTATGTTTAACAAAACAAAACATTATGTCTAGGTATATACAGGGTGCCCCACTGGGACTAGTCCAAACGAGTAGGGCATGTAGCTGGATCAATATCATGAAAAAAAAAGTCCACTACGCATATGACCGGAAATGAACCGTTACCCACTTCACTTTGAATGATGTAAATGCCAATAACTCTTCTAAAAATTAAGATAACTCAATTGTTTTTCTATAATTTTAAAGGCACAGAGTGCTTCTTTCTTCTCTGGAAGTAGGAATATCATGCATGGTATTTTCCATAAAGAAAACGGTGGTGGAATTAAAAAAATTCATTAAACTCATTTTTTCTCGAAAAACTCACTTAATAATTTTTCTTTTTTTATTTCAAATTTAAATTTAATAGACGATTTAATACAAAATTGCTTCATCGTTTTTTATCTAATCATGTATAGTTTTTGAGATATTAACGTTTTAGTGTAGTACTTATTGAAAAAAAATTATTATAAAACCCAGTTGTTAGAAGTAAAAAATTTATTATGAAAAACCAAAGCTATCGTTTTAAACAAAAACAACAATTTAGTGTGCACGTGCATATGTTTCATTTGTTAAATCTTTATAATCGTTAGTAAACGTATAGCTAATACACATTCGAAGAACTCTATGGTTCCTAATGAATACGAAAATGTTAGCCGAATTCAATACGAAGTCAATAATACCGACGAACATTTTTTGAATTCAGTACGAAGAGATCCCACCATTAGTACGAGACATCTTTCTAAATAACTTGGTATTAGAAAAAATAAAGTCTGGAAGGTACTTCGAAGAAATCTACACCCATTCCACAACACTCCAGTGAATGAATTATTACCAGTCGATTTACCAAACAGAGCAAATTTCTGCCGTTTATTGTTAAATAACGAGGAATATAATCCTTCATATTTGTCATCCATTTTATGGACAGACGAATCGACATTTACGAGAGATGGAATAACAAATTTCCACAAACTTCATCAGTTCATTAACCAGAAAACCCACACGTTAAGCGAGAATCATCATTTCAAAGACGTTTTAGTGTTAATGTATGGTGTGGTATAATTGGAAATAATTGTATCGGGCCAATTTTACTACCTGAAAGATCGAACTCACAAAACTATCTTGAATTTTTGAATGAAACAGATTCAATTCATGATGAGAAATACTTTCTTGTATTAACAAGATGGAGCTCCTGCACTAGTTCGAAATTGGTTTGATATAAATTATCCAGGGCGATGGATTGGTCGCAGCGGACCTATAGATTGACTGGCTAGATCTCCAGATTTAACACCATTAGACTTTTATGTATGGGGATATATGAAAGGAGAAGTCTACGAAACAAACATTCAGAGTAGGGAGCAGTTGGTTGATCGAATCAATAATGCCGGCAACTAAATAAAAGAAAGTTTAGAAAATTTCAATATGACTTGTGATGGATTGTGTGATGAGCATTTGCATCACTCCCAAGGATGACTCCACCTTGCGCTTCTGAGCCTCCAAGATTTACTCACCTAGAATGATTGGCGGAGTATCCACTTCATCCAGGTAAGCTGATACTAGCCAGAGGTTTCGTTTATCGACCTCAATGCTGACCTCATTACTGAAATTTGATAGCAGAAAACAACTTATGATATTTTTAATGAGAATGCACGACCGAACCCAACTTTCTTTTTTCGCGTGCATTAATCTATAATAGGGAGTCTTGAGCCCAAGTACTCGGTCTTCAGTGACCCAAGGTTCCTGGATCAAGACGACATTTGTCGCTTCTTTCCCAATTTTTAAAATTAGAACAGCTGATGCTGCCTTAGATTGGTGAAGGTTGACTTGCAGAAATGTCAGTCTCATCTCTACAGCCTCTTCTCCACCACAGTAACATCAGAGTCATCCCCTGATGAGAAGTCCTCTGAGAGCCTCTTTAAAGACTTCATGGACGTTGACATCTCCGTATCCGTGGAGAAAGTTTCCGCTTGGCTGGCTACCTCCGCGCACGCAGATGAGCTATCAAGCACCGCGGTAGTTTCTGAAGATGAGTTCGGAGCCTCCGGCTTGTTCGCGTCCTTCTGGTACACCTTGAGTGTGACTGCACTGAAACCATAGTTGATTAAACCGTTGGATTTTTCCAGTGCAGTCAATGACTCCCTGTTTAAGATGATAACAGCTGACCTATAGTCAGCCTTTGTCTCCTCGAGCTTGGCAACTTTCCTATTGTGCGTTTGCAAATCTTGATTACCAACCTGCAACAACTGGAGTATCACCTTCGGATCACTAGGCTCCGAAAAGATGTACACCCTAGCTCTTGGTCTGCAGCGGATCTCCTCCTTATTAATCACAGCAAGGCTGGCTCCGAGCCATACCTCGCCAAGTCCCCCCACTGCCTTCTTATAAAGCAGCAGGGACCTCTGATCTGCACAGGCAGTCAGTTTCACCTGATTCCTGTGCCAGCTAGCATCCCGACAAGTCGGAGCAGGTCCTGGATTTTCGGACAGGACTTTCAGGTAGGTGGTGGCTAAGGCCCCTTCCACCTTTCCCCAATTAACGGGAGTGATACTGCCATCCTCTTGGGATTTATCAATAACTGCCACAATCAGCTGATCCTTGAGGACCTCGTTAAAAGGCCTCATAGCGGTAGCCTGTAGTTTTATTCGCTTTGCGATCTTAGGACTTTCCTCCTGAGATCTGTTTCTTTTAAGCTGTGAGCCAGCTGAAGGGCCTTCCGACTTTTTGTCGGTGATTTTTTTTGCCCACTTTTTCTGGCAAGATGTTATTGATCTTAACCAGGGCCCTCGAGGCCTTCCTCCTAGTATTATAGGTTAGTTTTGAGGAACCAGCTTCATTCGTGCTTTGGTTCCGCTTTGTATTTGTATACTCAGATTTGGTGACCCGAGTGGAGGGACCAGCCTCGCTTGAGCTTATGTCCCGTCGATTACTTGTTGACTAAGAGGCAGCCCTAAAAACACGAGTCTCGTTGTCCATATTTTCCGGATATTTTAGCGAGCCGCACTCTTTTTATTGTTGTTTGTTTTTGTTTGGATCCATGATTGGTCCCACAAGTATCGGAGAAAGAAATGCCCATCTGTGCAGAGATCCGTAGTACACAGATAAGGCAACTTAATCCCGAAGGCGCCAAGTATCCGGATCCACCATTAGCGACTGAGCTAGTTTTAAAGGTGGGCCCCCAGTCTGGTCGATTATCGGCACGGTACGATAAACACTTTAACCCAGCCCAGCGATTTGTTTAATGTTGACTCATTTAGCGCCGTGTTTTAGCCTAGAAGCCAAAGAATCAGCAATCTAGTTACCAGCGGTAACCACGTGGAGGTAACACGAGCACTTGTGAAAGTTGTAAATTAGGGGGCTGGCCGCAAGTGCCAACTTGAATCCCCCGAGCAACTTCACACCTAGCCACCGATCAGATGTTAATATAGGTCTAATATTTAATAGTCGACTGCAAATGTTTTTTTACACTGTTTTTCACAATGTTTATAAACACCACCACCATCAAACTTTTCACCACCGATATGGAATTTTGGTTTGCCAAAAACTAACACAAATGTCTATGTATAAGATATTTGTGTTGGTTTTGGTTTGCCCCACCCCAATGCGCATGATATTGATTGAGGTTTGATGATAGATTAGAAATTTCCATTTTCATTTTCCAGAAAATAAACTTTTCTTTCCCAGCAAAAATACTTTTATTAATTCAACAACAGCGTCACTTTCACCATTCATTTTCATCGAATTTCATCAAAACCGGTTAAGAAATAGCCAAGCTCCATACTCTTTGGCCTTAATCAAAATTTACGAATCCCTCCCCACGATTGGTGGGTCACCATTGACGATTGGAGGATCACGGACGCCGCGTACCAAATAAATTTGGAACAGGATATGTGCGTCATTTAACGTTTCGAATTGGTTTTCACTGTATCTTGTAATGTAGTCCACACCTCCTACCAGTAGTCATTGAGACAATTTTATTTTTTGATTTTTCCGCGAGCGGCGCTTTCTCTACTTTTACAATTATCAATCCAAAAAAATATTTCCATTTGTAAAAATTACTACGAGATTTGAGGCCGAAACCAAACCTAATGCACAGATGTTCCATGACTGTTATTTTTACGAACTACCCTATATTAAATATTATTATGATGCCTATCAAAATCTTAACTCTTAATATCTTACTTACTTTTGACGAATCTTACTTTCTTGAAAGCATGATACGGGAAGCGTATCAAAATCTAGTACCCAGTACCTTGCTAAAGTTAGCCGAAAGTTTTCAGCCGAAAGATATAAAATGTCGGTAATGCAGATAGTGTCTTGGCTATATAAGCCTAAAGTTTCCAGCCGACATATTTCAGCCGAATCATATTTTAAATAAAATAAAAACATAACAAAACAACCTAGAAACTGGTATTATCATGAAGTGATATTATTATTGAATAAAGGCTCATTTTGGTTTGTCGCTGGTAAACAGAATAGGAATTATACTTTAAGTTTCATCACAAAAGCTAAATATAAAATTAAAAAATTTGTATAAATTCAACCTTTAAAGTGTCATGTCTGGAAAGTATTTCAATTAGTGTGCATTACTAACAATAATACCTAGAAAAATTATCAGGGCAAGTTTCATGTGGGGAGCCCGGGAAAACTCGTTTGAATGAAAAGCCCATATAAAATTAAAAAATTTGTATAAATTCAACCTTTGGAGCATTATGTCTGGAAAGTATTTCAATTAGTGTGCCTTACCAACAATTATCCCTAGAAAAATTATCAGGGCATATTTCATGTGGGGAGCCCGGGAAAATTCGTTTGAATGAAAAGCCCATATAAAATTAAAAAATTTGTATAAATTCAACCTTTAAAGAGTCATGCCTGGAAAGTATTTCAATTAGTGTGCATCACTAACAATAATACCTAGAAAAATTATCAGGGCAAGTTTCTTGTGGGGTGCCCGGAAAAACTCGTTTGAATGAAAACCCCATATAAAATTAAAAAAATTGTATAAATTCAACCTTTTAAGCGTCATGTCTGGAAAGTATTTCAATTAGTGTGCCTTACCAACAGTTATCCCTAGAAATATTATCAGGGCAAGTTTCTTATGGGGAGCCCGGAAAATCCCGTTTCAATGAAAACTCCATATAAAATTAAAAAATTTGTATAAATTCAACCTTTAAAGTGTCATGCCTGGAAAGTATTTCAATTAGTGTCCATTACCAACAATGATACCTAAAAAAATTATCAGGGCATATTTCTTGTGGGGAGCCCGGAAAAACTCGTTTGAATGAAAAGCTCATATAAAATTAAAAAATTTGTATAAATTCAACCTTTAATGCTTCATGTCTGGAAAGTATTTCAATTAGTGTGCCTTACCAACAATAATACCTAGAAAAATTATCAGGGCAAGTTTAATGTGGGGAGCCCGGGAAAATTCGTTTGAATGAAAACCCCATATAAAATTAAAAAATTTGTATAAATTCAACCTTTAAAGTGTCATGTTTGGAAAGTATTTCAATTATTGTGTCTAGCTAACAGTTATCCCTACAATTTATCAGTACTGTTTAAAGAGCTTTCAGTTACTATATGAAGCTCCGTGGAGGCCATCAATGAAACTGCACCCCATACCATTACTTATCCACTACCAAATATAGCTGTTTCACGAATATTTTACTGCTCATAATGTTTATTAGGCCGTCGTGAAACTAGAAGAACAAAACGCCTTGCCATTTATCGAGTTGCTGGTATTATAGAACGCATGTAGCAACGCTCTGCAAGGCATTTCCTTAATATAATAGAGCGTACTAATATTGTGGACGCCCCTAAGTTGCATTTGCAGTTTTCTAGTAGTTGTGACTCACCTTCTTAATATAATCATTTTTATAAAGCGATTGTGAGTGGCTAGTGCGACGATGACACTTTAAAGGTTGAAGTTAGTGATGTAAATGGTAATATTCTCATGGGTAATATTACCGGTAAAATAGGTAATTTTGGGAAATATTACCCAAAGTGTTGTTACCGTGGTAATATTCGTAACATAAATTAAAAACATCCTTTCGAAGCAACTCAACTAATCTAACTGCAATAAGAGTTGTGACACCACTGGATTATACTTGTTTATGTACAATATTAATCTACTACACCATCTTTTGCTGCATAGTATAATAATCTACTACATCATTTTCATTAGCTCTAGCAATATTCGTTTCTGGTGCTCCACTAAGCTTAACTAAAAATTCGGCTTGGATCGATTTATTCAAGAAATTGCGACCGTCATATGAAGTTCCTTCACGATACCAACTTTCTAATCCATTGTTAAGCCTTGAGTACCATCGCGTCGAACAGCGAGTGTTAGCGCAAATTGCCGGCGCCTCTATACTGACGTTGCAGACGGATGCTTGGTCAAACATACGCAGGGACTCCATAACAAATTATGTCATCAATACACCCAAGGCTTTTTTCTACAAATCTACTCACACTAAGGAGAATCGTCATACGGCTAAGTTTCTTTTCGAGAAAATTGAAGCGGTGTTGAAAGACGTTGGGGTTTATAATTTTATTGGGATTATTACTGATAATGGAGCAAATATAAAAGCGGCCCGAAAAATGGTTAATAAAAACTATTCTCATATTACTGAGTATGGGTGCATCTGCCATGGACTCAACCTGCTCATTGTCGATATATTCAAGATTCAGTCTTTCAACAGATTGAAATCTTCAGTCATACGGATGGTTTCGGAAATAAAAAACTCACATATTTTGCATGCTACCTTCGAGCGCATACGACGCGACCGCAAATCACTGTACATTGCACTTAAGCTGCCTGTACAAACGCGTTGGAACTCTTTTGTAATCTCTCTCTCAAGTTTGATTGAAACAAGATATGCCTTGAAGGCTCTGGCTATCGAAGACGAAGTGCAGTCAGTTATGAAGGTTTCTACGATATCCTCCATCCTAAGCGAAACGTTTTGGAAAAAAGTCGAAACTGTTCATTGTTTGCTTTCACCGATTGCTAAATGGACATCTTTTTTTGAAAACGACAAGAAACTAGTTTTATCCAAAGTCGTGAACAATCGTCGTATTAATACAAAACAATCTTTTGAACAAAATAAATGCGCCAATTATGAAGAACTTATAAGCATTCTCGCTTCACGGGCCAAAAAAATGCTTGCGACCGCTTCATTATGCGGCAAATTTGCTTGAGCCAGCTAGTCGAAGAAATAATCTTTCAGAATCACAAAAACTTGAAGCAACTGAGTTTATTTTTAATATCGCAGAATTCCACCCAAAATATAATGAAGGCACCAAAATAATTGAGTCGTTGGCACATTACAATGTGCGAAGTGAACTTTTTTCATGACCGTTTGTAGTTGCAAGCGAGCAGATTTCTGGTGAGATTTGGTGGGCCGGGGTATGTTCTACATCACCTTTAAGTGCGTTGGCGGTTGATATATTGAACATGCCCGCATCGACAGCTGCTACGGAATGGATGTTTAGTACCTACGGTTTTATTCACAGCCAAAAACGCAATCGATTGAGCGCGCGGGAAAACTAACATATATTTTGCACAACTTCAACCTATCAAAATCGGACACCGGAACTTTGGATAATGAAGATGAAACTTTTCCTGCGGAATCAAATACCGATCAGTATGGCGTCGATGGCATTTGCAGAAGAAGTAGAAGGTAACCTAGAGGAAACTATGAATACTTCGATTATGGATGAGATTGATACTGAGGATGATAAACGCGCCGGCGGCGAACTTATATAATGGTTTAATTGATTGCTACAATGCTAATTCATAATTATTGAAAATGTATTATTCACTGATTACTGTTTTACACTGAAATACAATATTCCTTATTTTTATTTTTGAACTGAAATATTTAAATATGTTTAGATGCAGATCAAGTAGCTGTCCCTCTTTGTCCATATGTCAAAATTTTAAAAATATTTCTTGGTAGAAAGGGGAATCAAAATTTAGAATAAAAATCGTGTTACCTATTTTACCCATGTTACCGGTAATATTACCGGAAATGTTACCAAATTAAAAAAAATATCGGTAATTTTACATCACTAGTTGAAGTTTTACAAATTTTTTTTTTTCATTCAAACGAATTTTCTCGGGCTCCCCACATGAAACTTGCCCTAATAATTTTTATAGGGATCGGCTGAAATATGTCGGCTATTAACTTTCGGCTGATATAGCCAATATACTATCTGCATTACCGACATTTTATATCATTCGGCTGAAAACTTTTGGTTAACTTTAATAGTATGTACCCAATCCGATATTTATCGTTGTAATATTTTCATTAATGAAAATGCTTTAAATTTTTAAATTATTATTTCTATAATTTTACAATTTCTACAATTGTGTACTGTGAATTAAGGTATCGCCCCATTATAAACCACGTTTAAACCCAATTTTTGACAAGCTGGTTTCATTTACAATATCAAAATTATTAAAAAATAATTTGTACCTATAAGTTCCACAAAGAAAATTTTATTAAAATTGATTTAATTTCATTCAAAAAAGCTCAATTTTATATTTTACCCGCCATCAAGCAAAAAATCCTTCTGTCAAAATATAAAATTGGGATTTTTTTGATTCGAATTATTTTTTAATAATTTTGATGTTGAAAATGAAAGCATTTTAACGAAAAATTAGGTTTAACGGTTTGAAATGCCGGTTTGCCATTTACGCATGAGGGTAATGCCTTTACGAACAGGTTTGAGGACTTCTTAATATTTTCCCCCCTTCTAGAATATGTCCCCCTTCAAACAGATTAGAATCGGATTAAAGTGAGGAAATAAAATAACATTGTTCACCGGTGTGAAGTTTTCCACAGAATTCAGAAGTGTCGCTACACAAATTAACAGATTACAAAAATGTAAACACAAAATTTAGCAAATAGTGTAGTTGTACACAAAAAAATGTAGCAGGATAAGTTTATATTTATTTTCATGCGGAAAAAAATTAAACCGAGTATGAAATTAAAAATTATTTTTAATGGACTATAGACATCTGACTAATAAAATAAAAATTAAATTTCACTTAGCAAAATAAATAAATTAAAACTAATGGTATAGTGGTCACTTGTTGGCCAGTTACAAGAAATCGTAGAGATGTCTAAGTAAATCTGAGTATGCCATATTATTGGTTGCTTTTAGTAGAATATATGGGCCATGAATCATTTTAACGCAGTCATGTTCATTTGACATACGAGTATATCGATTATATCGCAATCACGGACAAAATCATTCTTTTTCAATTGCTCTGATTTTATTTTCCGAATAGTTGTAGAAGTAACAAACGATTGTGTGTTACCAAGTTTTAAAAGACTAAGATCTGTGTCTTTTGCTAGATCAAGCGAAAACTTATGACACGATATTAATTTCAATTGGTTTTTCATATTTTCTTGTTTATTTGCCCTAATTTGGTTGTACACTTTCTTTTCTCCATCATGACTTGCACATCTTTGCCCAATTGAATAAATTTCAAGCCATGCGTTTTGCATAACTATACATTTATATTTTGTTTCTGGAATTAGTTTGCACTTTCCATAAACAACCATATTTTGTGGCTTTTTTATTGACGATAGCCTCATTGATTTAAACGAAATCACACAAGGGTTTCTAATCAGAATTAAATTTTCGGTAATTTTATTTCGCACATCTTCTCTGCTGAAACCGGAAAATGATGATGTTAACTTTATTTTGTGATTTAATAAAAATTCTTTAGAAAAATTATGTAAATTAAGGGCTAAACCTTCTTGGTGGCCAAACGTTTTTTCCCCCCAAATTAATATCATCATCCACATAAAATCTGTATTCATGATTTTTAACTGAAACAGTTGACTCATCATTTATTTGAATCGGTCCAGCAGTGTTCACGTTTTGATTATAATAAATATTGCTACTTACAACCATTTTGTTCAATTTTTGTCGCTAAACTAAACAAATATTTAAACGATTTTTTAATGAATTTTGAACGCCTAATTTTTTACAAATACTTTTCATTTGCCAACAATCAGAACTAGTCAAAATTGAACTTTCTAAAACTAACAATAATATGTCAAACAAAAGCAACCAATAATATGGCATACTCAGATTTAGTTAGACATCTCTAGGATTTCTTGTAACTGGCCAACAAGTGACCGCTACACTTTATTTGTATAAAATAAAATTGTGAAAATGTGATATATGTTATATTTTGTGCGAGATAACCAATAAAACCTATAAATATTTATGATTATTAATTCTACTTTATTTTATTTATACTTATTACAAACATGCCTTTTCACTATGACATCCGGAAGAAGAGAGCGAAAATATTCTCCTTTCATTATATGTTCCCCTAGGTACCATATTATACATTTCAGGTCCCTACGTACCACATATTACATATTCCATACATTACACTCGTCTCTTCTAAAGAATCAAACAATAAAAACTATAATTATCATACTAAATTCAACCCTAAACTTATTTAATGACTTCATACTATACATACATATTATATATATATATATATATATATATATATATATATATATATATATATATATATATATATATATATATATAATATATATATATATGTATATAACTAAATATTTCTTAATACTATTTTTGACCTTTTCCATCAACATATCAATAGCTGTAGGTATCTTCGATGATCTCTTATCATTTCAAAATAATTTAATTTTGTTTTCTTCTTTTATTTTAAACGAATTCAATTACTAAACTTAATCAAATTACGTGTAATCACTAAACCTTACTGGTTTTTTTATAAGCGACTTATCACGTAACCGACAACCCTGACCTACATTTTGCTCTGCATTCTCATTTCTATTTACCACTTTCACATTCACATTCTCACCACAGCCTTCCTCCCTTACTTCAAAACCACTTGGATTCTCTGTAACAACATCTTCCACTACGCCTTCACATTCATTATACTGACTAACGAGTTGATTCTCTACACAACTCCTACCACTATCAAACAAAACAATATTGAAACTTTGATTACCTTTATTCATCCCAACAACAGTACCTTGATCGTTAATCTTATCCTGTTCATTCAAACTCTGCTCTATTTTTGAGTTGCCATTTAGCCTTCGCCCTAACCCTCTTATCTGATTCACATGCCTCTTTATAATCTTGCTGATAGTTTACATATATATATATATATATATATATATATATATATATATATATATATATATATATATATCCTTGGTCCTAATCGTTTCTCTACACTTGCCCTTAGCCACTTTTTATTTGATCTATAATTTCTAATTGAAACTTCCTCATTTTCGCTAAACATCCATGCTCTATCGTCCTTATTTCTTTCCGAATCATCCTCCTCCTCTTTATCTCTTTTAGACTTTGGTAACAATAAATCAAATTTTATTTTGGCTTTGTATTTCAATACCAATGAAGCCGGTTCAACTCCTGTCGTACAATGAGGTATGTTTCGATAATCAGCAAGAAAATTGCACAACGTATTTTCCACATTACCCAGATTCTTATCCAACCCAGCAGTATACAAAGCCTTTTTAACCGTCTTTACTGAATTTTCCGCCACTCCATTCGTAGCAGGAAAATAAGTAGGTGTCAGAGAATGCTTAATGTTGTTTGATTTCATAAAATCAAC
Source organism: Tipula vernalis (assembly GCA_958295665.1). NCBI lineage: Eukaryota > Metazoa > Arthropoda > Insecta > Diptera > Tipulidae > Tipula > Tipula vernalis. The sequence goes on along the minus strand of OY282560.1, from coordinate 215,700,424 downwards.
AAACGTCAATGATAAAAATTGTGATCCATTATCACTTACCAGCTGCTCTGGCAATCCAAATCGTGAAAACACACTTGACAAACAACGAATAGTGAATTCTGTCGTTGGACTTAACGTATGAAAAACCTCGACCCACTTACTACATGCATCAACATGCATATTAAATAAAACCTGTTGCACATCGGACCCGCAAAATCAATATGAATCCTTTTCCATGGACCTTCTGGTTTCCTCCACATAATAGTTTTTGCTTTCGGTGGATTTGGTAATACATTTATACAACTCTCACATTCCCTTATCAACTCCTCTACATCTTTGTCTACATTTGGCTACTATCGACTTTATTTTAACAATTCCAAAATGACTTTTGTATTTAATGTAACAATGGTTGCCTGAGAGTCTGTGGAATAACTACACGATGTCCCCACATCAAGACTTCTTCTTCAATCCCTAATTCATTTCCCTTTATCATATATGCTGCAAATAGTTTTTTATCTAATTTTGAAAAATTGGCCGTTCCTCACTGCTTTCATCACTTCTATTATCTCTAAATCATTTCCCGTTTCCTGATTAATTACCTCAAAATTAATTGGTTAGACATCATTTGAACACACAAAATTAAAATAACTAATTTCTTCGGAATTAAGTGGCCTATTATCTACTGGAAAACGAGACAACGAATCCGCACAATTTTCCCTAGATTTAACATATTCAATAGAGTAATCAAATGCTGAAAGATGGAATGCCCATCTTTGTAACCTACTCGTCGACATCTGTGGAATTCCACGATGTTCTCCAAAAATTGCAAGAAGCGGTTTATGGTCCGTTACCAATACAAAATGTCTTCCAATTAAGTATTGAAAAAATTTCTTTGTCCCAAAAATAATAGCGAGTGCTTCCTTTTCAATTGTTCCATAGTTTCTTTCACTATCTGAAAGCGTTCTCGATGCAAATTCAATTGGCCTTTCTATTCCACCCTCAAATCTATGTGATAGTACTACTCCTATTCCCACATTCGATGCATCACAAGTAAGTACCAGTACCTGTTGAGGATCGTATTTTACCAACACTTTATCTGACATTATTTCGTCCTTAATCTCACAGAACACTTTATTACATTTTTCACTCCATTCAAAACCTTCTCCTTGTTTCAACAAATTATATATTGAATGCATTTTCGTAGATACATTTTCAATAAACCTATCAAAGTAATTCACCAGTCCACAAAACGACCTAACCTCGGTAATAGTTTTCGGAATTGGAAAATCACTAATAGTATTACTTCTTACTACTTCTATTTATACCCTTATCCGAAATTACATATCCTAAATATCCAATTTCATTTTTACCAAACTCACACTTCGATGCATTAACTCTAATCCCAGCATTTGACAATCTACCAAAAACATTATTCAACGCTATATTATGACTTTCTAAATCTTTCGCAAACACTAACACATCGTCCAAGAAACACACTACCCCATTATAATACCTTTTAACACTCTTTTAATCTCTCGCTGAAAAATCCCAGACGCTGGTTTGACGTCAAATGGTGAACGATTCATTCTATAGTTTCCCATATGTGTACTCCACGAAACCAAATCTTTAGACTCCTCATCCAACTCCAATTGATAATACGCACGATCTAAGTCTAATTTTGAAAAGATTCGGGCATCCCTCAACTTGTACAAAATATGTACAAAATATTCGTATCTTTCAAATACTTATTTAACGTAACCTTGTAATCCGCACAAATTCTTATGCTACCATTTTCCTTTAAAATAGGCACCAAAGGTGTACCCCAATTTGCTGTTTCAATCTTTTCAATTATTCCTTCCTTACTTAATGTCTCTAACTCCTTTTCGATTTCACTCAAAAAAGCAAATGGAACCTTTCTGGCCGGAACAAATTTAGGAATAACTCCATCCATAATATCTAAATGTACTTTAATATTTTTAACTTTCCCTAATTTACCATCAAATAACTCCTTATATTCTCCTATTATCCTCTTTAATTGATCACTTGCGTCACTTAATTGGTTTATCTCTATTTGTTTCACTTCAAATGCACTAAAGAAATCGCGACCTAAAATGGATTTCTGAACTCCATCGATCATTAAAAATGTAAACATTTGATCAACGCCATTATAGTTTACCGATACATATATACTTCCGCGAATTCTTAATATATTTCCACTATAGTCTTTAACCACAGTAGGTACTATCCCGTGTCAATTTAACATCTGATAAAATATCATCATAAATACCTCCAAAAATAGCCGATATCGATGCCCCTGTATCTATCATAAACTTAATTAATTTATTATAATTCTATTGCTGAATTATACCCTCAGATATTATAATAAATTTCATTAAAATTTTTATCTTTTGTTAATAATGAATCTTCCATTACACCCTGCAAATTATCTACATGATCATAAACCAAGTTTTCTTTCTCATAATTAACAATACTATTTCCTTTCACAGACAACTCTAACGGTTTTACATTACAATAACCCTTACTTTCTAATTTATTATTAATTATATTTACCCTGTCACTCGTTGCTCCGTCTAATTTACTTCGTTATATATCACAAGTCAGAATGACATCCACATTCTTTGCTGATGCACTTTCATTTCCCGTTAGTACACAATTTGACTCTTCCTGTTTTCTTTCGGAACACACCTTCTGCATATGACCTCTCTTGTTACATTTTCTACATATAACATTTTTAAATCGACACTGATCACTAACATGATTTGTATATCCACAATGTATACATTTAATATACTTTTGTTGCTGCATATCCAAATACGATGCCTTATCCTCTAACGCCTTTTTAATACTGTTTATATCCCTCGTTTCATCACACAGCTCTTCGAAAATTTGTTTACTATGTAACCCCGTCACAAATTTATACATAATAACATTTTCCAAACTTTCACCAAATCCACAATCTTTTGACGCACCATGCAATTTCATTATATAATCTTGGCATGATTCTCTTTCCTCTTGATTATACTCAAAAAAAACGTTTTCGCTGAACCCATATATTCAACGACTCCAAAAAATGATCATCCATCTTTTCTATTAAATCCGTGTACGACATTTACATAAACTGGTATGTTTCATTTCCACAAAAGTTTAGCAATGCCGCTTTCTTTTGCTCATGATCATCCATTTTGAACACTGTGATAAACTGTTCAAAGCGACCCTTGTACATCTTCCATTTATCTATTTTATAATTGAAAGGCGGCGTGTGGCCCCAAAGTGCTTTTTGCTTATCACTCATTTTATCAATTTTTTTTTTTTTGCCTTTTTTTTATAATTAATCACTAATATATTATTTAACACTTTCCTTATTAATTTTTCTCGTCGCCAATGTTATATTTTGTGCGAGATCACCAATAAAACATATAAATATTTATGATTATTAATTATTCTTTATTTTATTTATACTTATTACAAACATATGTCTTTTCACTATGACATGCGGAAGAAGAGAGCGAAAATATTCTCCTTTCATTATATGTTCCCCTAGGTACCATATTATATGTTTCAGGTCTCTACGTACCAAATATTACATATTCCATACATTACAATATATCACCCCCTTGAGGGTCGCGTTAAAATGATTCATGGTCCATATATTCTACTAAAAGGCATACTCAGATTTACTTAGACATCTCTAGGATTTCTTGTAACTGGCCAAAAGTGACCACTATACCATTAGTTTTAATTTATTTATTTTGCTAAGTGAAATTTAATTTTTATTTTATTAGTCAGATGTCTATAGTCAGAGATCAGTATATAATAGAGATGAATCATACGGAGTACGAAATTGTTACACGAAATGATAACTGTAAATAAAAAAAAATAAAAACTCGATTTTTTTTCCTTCATACTCTCCCAATTATTACTATTGTAAACATATACACGCGCAGCAATTTTTCTCTGGCTGGATTTTAAATTTTATCACACACTATTCCATCTAAATTTATTACATTTTTTTATTTCAATAGTAAAGGACTCAAAACCAACAAAAAAGTTTATACACGCCGTCTCGTTCGCTCTTTACACAGATTCTATCAAGAAAATACTGTAGTATTTATTGGTTTTGTCATATAAAATATAAACAACACAAAAACAGATGTGTTCAGTTGTTGTAGTCTACAGACGGTGGACAAAATTTTGCAAACACTTTGGAAAAATCATATATGTATTTTAGTTTTTTCGCGCTTTTTCTAATCAGTTAACGATTAAAAAAAAACTTTTTTATAAAATAAAAATTACAGAAATCTAAGCCTAATATTTAATTGTACCCTCTATGTTTTTGAGAAGGGCAGCAACTCTAATGGGCATACTCGCTATACAAGACTCGATAGATTTTTTTAAATGTTCGTCCCCATACCATCTCTTATATTTTTCTGTAGCGATTGAGGTTAGGGAGTTTATTTATTTTGACTTTTAATATTCTCAGGAGAATTCCCTGGCAATGGAATGTTTTCTGCAGCTATGAAATTTTTAACCTTTTTGGCTGTGTGGCATGGGGCATTGTCTTGCATAAAATAATAGCAAGAACCAGCATCCCGAATATCTTCAATGGATGCAAAAAAGAATTTTTCAAAATATTTTGATACTGGTTTTGCCGCACTGTCCCTTCTACGAAAAAAAAGGCCTGGCCCCGATGCGCTTATCGATCCCCATATTATCACACCCGGCGGGTATTTAACTGTTCGGACGAGGCAATTGGCTTTATGCGCCTCTCCAGACCTTCTCCGAATGAATTGCTTCATTTCCGGAATAATTACAACAGTCGACTCATCCGAGAAATGCACGTAAAAAAATTGGCCAAGTGTAAACAAATTGTTTTAGGACAAAATTATAAATACAAATATAAAAAATTAGCAAAGTAGCAAAATGACCTAAAACCGAGGTGTTTGCAAAATTTTGCCCACCGTCTATACTTTTTAAACCTTAAGTGTTTGTAATGTATGGCTTCTTGTATAGACTTTTTTTTTGGTTTTGTTATAGTCCCTATTTTTAAGCCAGTTTGATTTCATAATTCATGCTATAAAAATCGTTGTGCACATTTAGTCTTGTTTTATTTTTCTACTTAAAATAAACCTTAAATTAAATTTTTAGATTTACAATCGTTTAGTGTAACAGTAAAATATTTAAGTATAATATGAGTAACAATATCAAATCAGGTGTTACTTGTATAATTAATAATTGTGAAGCTTCTAGAAGTAATTCACATTTTAGATTTTTTCGCTTTCCGAAAAATGTAGAGCAGCTAAAGAATGGTTGATTGCTTGCAAAATACAACTAAAACCAATATTAATCGACAATCTCAGTAAAAAACGCACATGCAGCCGTCATTTTAACCCAATATATATTGGTCTTATAAAAGGCGTTTGAAGACTGCATTTCCAACCGAAAATGTACTATCCGAATCTCCAGTTCCTGCTCGATATATTAATATTAAAACTTACCACAATACTTTGAATAAATATCCTTATCCTCTCGTGATAAAATACCTCCAGAGTTAACAAATTACGATGGTCCATATAGCTGTAAAAATACTTGTAGTGACGATTTTACTTGTGATACACGTGTCCGATCAATAAAAACTATCGAGCAATATAGGAAATTAAATCATAAGATCATAAGTTACTGATTAAATCGCAACAGTTAAAATAGCAATTACATTAGAATCAAAATGCTTACATCTAAAGTATTTATTTTGGAAAGAAAAGCTCAAAATTTAGTGAAGGAAACAAAAAAATCGTGGATTAAGGTACTTAATGAACGAAATGATATTGAGCCTACTGCGAAATCTTTCGTTGAAATGATACTACCGCTAAACAAAAATATGTTTTCTCAGGCTTACAAAAACAGGTAGCACAATCATTGTATTACAAGTCGCCAGCTAATTATTTTTTTGTGAGGAATAATTTAAATTTTAATTTACCCGGGCACAAATAATGTTTTAATAAATAGGTTACGGGCTACTGTAGAACATCTGGAACCAAGAGACCGTTTTGTAACCCTCATTTTTGATAAAATAAAATTAGGCAAAATTTATCAAACAATGAAGTTCAGGATGAAATTCAAGGAGTTCAAGATTACAAATATGTAAGAGTACCTTCTTTAGTCCAAACAGTATGTGTGTTTATGATAAGAGGTCTTTTTTCTAAATGAAAGATTTTTCTTAACTACTATGCCGCAAAATCAAATATTTCGGGTAGTGATTTAAAAAAATGATATATGAAAATATAGATATTTACAATACCGCTAGCTTGACTGTATCAGCTATAATTTGTGACCAAGATAGTAATAATAGAAAATGTTTTAGCGCCCTAAATGTACTAAAGGAACATCCATATTTTTATTACGGTGATAACAAAATCTTTTGTCTATATGATATCTGTCATTTAGTGAAGTCATTGCGCAATAATTTGATGCAGGGAACAAAATATATTTGTCCAGATGGTACCGTGTGCTAGAGCATAATTCAACAACTATATAATTGTGAACGAAATTCTACAACCAAATTATGTCCAAAACTCACTTCTAAGCATATACATATATCCAAATACGTTTGAGAAGATGCAAGTTCGATATGCTACTCAGATTTTTAGCAGGAGTGTTGTTGCTGGAATAAAAACCGGAGTAAACTTAAAACTATTCTTAAATGAAGCGTTAGCTGTTTCAACATCAAAGTGTTTTGATCTTATAAATAAATTATTTAATTGCTTAAATAGCAGATCACCATTTACTACCAACCCTTATAACTGTGCTTTAATGAATGAAAACATAGCCTGCCAAACATTAAAAAGGGCATTACAATATTTTTCAAGCACTTCCTATTGTGGCGCTAAATATCGATTGATGGCTTCGTCCAAACAATTACAGCCACCTTATTATTGGCTAGCGACTTTTTAAATAATAAGGAAAACAAAATTACTTTTATTTTAACAAATCGCCTTAATCAAGATCCCATTGAAAATCTATTTGCCTAGGTCATAGATATAAAGGAGGCAACAATAAAAACCCAACATTAAAACAGTTTAATAATATTATATCACATATTGTTTCATCAAAATTGCAGTTCAAATCAAACTTCTCTAGTTGTCAAACAGATGATAATACATTTTTAATTAGAGAATTTAATGATGAATCAGCAAATATAGAAGCGACGAATGATATAGAACCGATAGATGATACTGAGCCAAATGAGGGATTTTGCGAAATCGGTCAATCGATGAATGTTACAACCGATTTAGGAGAAAATTTAATGATATATTTTGTCGGCTACGTAGTTTTTAAGGTGATGGGTAAGATTAATTGCCAAAATTGTATACAAGATATGTTATCAAATAGTTCAATTGGAAAACGAATACTTTTTATATAACAAAAATTATTATAATGATAACACCTTTGGATCGTTGAAATCTCCAGACCAACAATTTTTTTTTATTTGCAAACTACAGATTGAACTAATTGAATTATATAAATATATATATATATATATATATATATATATATATATATATATATATATATATATATATATATATATATATATATATATATATATATGTGATGATGCAGCACAGTCTAAGAATAGAAATAAAACATTGTACGGCGATATCGAGCTTAAGTAACAGGATCATTTAAGTGGTGATTTTACAGCAGTAATTAATCATAATGCGATATAGCAAAAAAAAAATTGGATATATTTATATAATATTAATATTACATAATGTATTTATTATTGTATTTAATGATAATTATTTGCTTTTAATTCTAGTATTTGTATTGAATTAATATTTTTTGAATTCGAAAAACAAATGTACATAGAAAAACCAATAAAAATCAAAAATCCAAAAAAACTTAAAAACAATATATTCTTGTATATATATCCGCTATCAGCATGCAATCCCCAATCCATATACCTCACTCACAACTTTATTCTCATTCCTCCCTCCGGATTCAAACATCCCTACAGTTTCCTTACTCATCTATGGATAAACTTCTTCAAAATCACAGCCTTGACGTGGCAGAGCAGCTTGTGCGTACTAATGATAAAATTAGCAATACCAGATAGGGTTACCCATACTCGACTGATAATTTCAAGAACTACCAGACTACCATATTAAAACATGTTTCAGATAAAGCACAGAAAAAACTTTAAACTTTAATAATTTTTCATGACTTTGAAGTGATGAACACCACAATGAACAAACTGTTCTGAATCTCACAAATATTTATTGGAAAATCGCATAATTAAACTGTCTCGGTTTGGAGGGATTTGTCAATGTTTTGACATGGTAATAGTAGTATTAATGATAATAATTTGGCATTAAAAAGCGATAAATTACGGCACTACTTTCAGGGTTCGTTGCATCATTCGCTTTGGATCACCACACGCATAACAAATCGGAGCCAACGTGACTTTATTTCGGGTACGAGGCTGCATTAGACCCCTGATTTCGAAGTTAACAAGAACTCGGTATATATGCCATCATCATTGCGTATGGGCCCGTAAATCAGAAGCATGATTATCGAATAAATATTTCTAACACAGTAGTGTTGGTTGAACAAACCATAATTTCAGTCGTTAATACTAAAAAGTATAAAGCATTAAAAATTGTTAGTATTGTACTAACATAAAAAATTTAAAAACCAAAAATGCAAAATTAAAAATCGTAAGCTAGAAAAACAACAACAAAATAAATTTACTTTACATACCATACCATAATAAAATAAGTTACCACTACATAGAACGAAATAAATGGAAGAGAAGCAAATTTTTAACACATGCAAACGAAAGTATAATAAGCAACAAAAACACAAATACGTATGTCTCGGGAACCCAGTATTGAAATTCGGGAACCCAATTTTTATTTTTACATTTTACACTGAACGAGTTATCTCTATTATATCCTGATCTCTGCTATAGTCCATTAAAAATAATTTTTAATTTCATACTCGGTTTAATTTTTTTCCGCATGAAAATAAATATAAACTTATCCTGCTACATTTTATTGTGTACAACTACACTTTTTGCTAAATTGTATAGCTACACTTTTGAATGCTGTGGAAAACTTCACACCGGTATATTGTTCTTCTATAAGACCATTAAAAATAAACTAAACAACCATCGATCAGCAGGTACACACTTTTAGTATTAAATGTTGTAATGTAACTTTTATTAATTAACTGTTTAGATCTATATCACAATTCCAGCATCAACCACAACCATATATATATACATTCATGTACATACACAAACACACTTTTTCATATAAGCACACATCAATCACTACTTTTAAAATAAAAAATTAAATTTACTTTGACATTGGGAAAACCATAATAAAACCACACAATATAGGTATAGACGCACCCGAAACGAGAATTTCATATCCCAAAGGATTTGATTTGTTTGTGTGTGTGTATGTGTTTTTGTGTGTGTGTGTGTGGTTTTCGATTTTCTAATCACAAAATAAAACTTTTGTTTTATCAAAATTTGTTTTTGTTTTTATTTGTATTTGATTTTTTTTTTTTTTTTTTTTTTTTTTTTTTTTTTTGTATTCTTTGGGTTTGGTTGAATTTTTACTAAACTACAAACCAAACAAAAAAAAAACATTTTAAGCAATTTCAAACAAAACAAATAAATATGAAATTTTGCAGAAGAATTACCAACGACACGACCATTTGGTCAACCACTGTGTTTAGTAGCTGATGATCATGATGATAGACTTCCACCTAAAAAATCTAGTACAACCACGAAGAAGAAAAAATAAGAAGTAGAATTTTGACCAACGTTATTTACTCTATAATACATAAATCCAACCCTGCAATTAATTAAAATAAAACAAAAACGAAAAACACTTTAATTAGATAAATTCTACAACTCTAAACCTCCTTATAGTCTACAACACTCCGAACCATCATCATCATATTATTTTTTATTATTGTATATTTATTTATTTCAATTTCTATTGTAGTTAACTATTTATATAAATCTATATATTTTCGTTTAATTAATAATTTAATAAAAAAAAAAAAAAATAAATAATTTTAAATATTATAATTTTTTTTTTTTGTCATTTCTTATAATTTTCCTATGCCCAATATCTGTGATAAAACTGTAAAGAGTAAAAAATATATAATTTTAAATTTCATAAAAATATCTAGAAGAAATAATTAAATTATTGCTTTTTATTTTTTAATTTTATTATATTTATTATTTCTCCATAATATTTCTATTTTTCTTCACCATATATAAAAAAATATTCAAATTAAAATAAAACATTTTTAAATATAAAATAATAATAATTATAAATGAAAAATAATACAATTTAATTTTTCTTTTTTTTTATGTACATAAAAATAAAAAATAAAAATTCTTTAAATCAAAAAAAAATAAATAAATATGTATCTAATAAATTAGCGGAGACACCTAATCACAAAGGTTTCTATCATAATTAAATTAATATTTTTTTTAAACCTAGTTGATTGACATAAATGCACCATAAACTAATGTATATTATATGAAGACCATTTATAGTTATTATTATTTTAATTTATTTTATTTTCAAATATTTATTTAAATAAAAATAAAAGCTTTATGGCTGCAGCTTTAAGTTTAGTATTTATGTAATGAACCGTACATGTTACTTTTTTGTTTTTAGATTTTATTTACAAAAAAAAAAAAAAAAATGTTTTCGTTAAAATTAATTAATTTTATAATTTTATTTTGCCACAACAAATGTTTCTAAATATATTGTGTTCGTCTGTTAGACCAATGAAATATAATAATATATCGTGAAACATTTTGTATGTACTCACGTTTAAGTTATGTATGCCATATTTGTAGTATAAAAAAATTTTCTTCTCTTTCTTTCCTTCCAACTAACTCTGTCTCTCTATCTCTCTTTCTATATCTCTTAATAAATCGTAGTCAATACTATTAAATAAATCAAATTAATAACCAAAATTATAAAAAAAAAAAAAAAAAATATTTTATTGGTTATGTTATTTATTTAGAACCATTTATTTTAGTTTTTAATTATTAATAAATACTTTTATTGAAAAATACAAAAATTTAGCTTTGTTTTTTGTTTTTTTAATTAAAATATTATTGTTACTATTTTGTTTTTGCTATAATCAAATAATAAAAAAAAAACAGCACCACATTCGCCACGCCGCCACAAGTTAAATTTGCGTATGAAATCATTAAGTTTGGATTCACCTGAATCATCTGAGTTACATGGTCAAATGCGTCGTAGGCAACAGCAACAACAACAGCAGCTACCAACAACAATGCCATCCAGTTCTGGGTATTATGGAGGATCTGGAGGTGCATTAGAGCATAGTACTCCACCATCAAATAATAGTAGATTGCACTGTAAATTTAAATTTTTATTAGACATAATTGATTAGCTAAATTAGAATTAGATTATGTATTATATAGAGAATGATCGTAGTTCTAATTCTTTGGCAATATATAGTACATACACAACATAATTATTTTTTTTTTCACCATTTTTCCATATCCTATGCATCGTTATGATTGTGGCAGCACCATCGAGTCCATCACATCAAAGGAAATTACTATATGCGACACGTTCACTTAAAACGGGTTCGGTCGATTTACCCGATGACATTGATAAAAGTGTGTCGTCCGCAAGTATATCGCCGTGTCCATCACCAGTACGACAAAGTCAGGTAACATTGTTGAATAATCGCTAAAATGTTTTTTTTTTTTTTTTTTTTTCAATTTGGATTTATTTTAGAAGCAACACCGATTACTACCAACTAATTTGTACGTTGTTTTGTACAATTTTAAAGCAAGGCATCAAGATGAACTAGATTTGAAGGCTGGCTACAAGGTGGAGTAGTTTTTTATAATTTATGTCAACTTTATAATTGTCGTATTTTTGTTTTAGGTGACTGTTATTGATACAGCGGATCCCGATTGGTGGAAGGGGAAATGTTTAGGTCGAGTCGGATATTTCCCCTCAAAGTATGTAACACGCTTGGCGGCCAGTGAAAAGCCACTGCAGGTAACCCTTAATCTAACTGTGACGGATGGGGAGCGAAATGAGAGCACAATGAAATTGTTGCGCGATCAAATTGTGATTCAAGTGGGCGAAGAAGTAAGCGGTATGGTTATGGTGCGTACGGCTGACAATCGGCAAGGTATATGCCCAATAAAATATTTACAAGAAGTGTGACAACATGTTGACCATTTGAATCATGGCACCGATAAGAAATCATTGTTTAATTTTAATTCGCACGCGTATTTTCGGCATCATAAAAAGAAACGGGACAATTATCATCATCATCACCATCATCATCATCATAGGGGTGATCGTAATTGGGATAAATGTGAAAAAATTCGTGAAACTAAATTAGAGCGCATGAGAACCCATAAATATAATATAGAACATCGGATGCGGCTAGAAAATAGAGATTATTATCCACCACCGCCACCGCCACCTAGTTCGCAACGACCGGTACCCGCCGCCACATCGAAATGTCATCAGCAGCAGAGACAATGCCTAGACCCATCGTGGTACACCGATAATATATACTCGAACCAATCGATAGATTTAGAGGAAGAAGACTACATTAGTTGTCACGATTTAACCGATAACAATAACGATAGTTTTGATTCGGACGATATTTTCGTGTACCATCGTACCAAATTAAAAACCGTCAACATAACCGAAACCAGCGAATACAAATATCCAAAATCATCGAGCTGCTGTTTTGGCCTCTCGAATTATGCGACCGATCGTAAAATTAAGCCCACCCTACCGAAATCCCATTCGTTTAGTACTAGTACACATCATTCGCGTGTAATACATGATGTCACCCGATTATCTCCGCCCGCCGCTAGCGAACTAAAAACATTTAATAAATACATTATACCGCAAAATCCAATATGTGACCGTGAAGGATGCGTAAATGAATCATGCTTCTCCAAACCGATAACACTGTCGAAAAATTCAAAAATTTACACATCCAACGAATGGGACGATGATTTCGATGGTATCGACGATGATGATCCGGCGACGGCCGCAACAACTACCGCACGGGCCACAAATAATGGTAATCAAAGTGAATATTTCACAGCGGACGAAGATTACTATTACGATGATCATGATACGTCTAGTGTATACGAATTTAATCCCCATCCCCATAATACCCATTATATTGATGATCATAGTCCGACAACGCCATATTTCGATGACGATATCAATCGTCTGATACAAAATGAACGATCCAAATTATTAATACAAAATAAATTGAATAAATATCGTGACGATCATTTAACATATTACAACAATGATGATAATTTACTGTTATATGATTCGCATATAAAAAATAAAACACTGCTCGAAGTACAACCGCCGAATAAATATGATGATTCATCACCCGATTCAACCGATCTCGAATTGGACGATTTTAATTTCGATTTTATCAAATATTGGGAAGATTTGGATGATAGAAAATCGCATTCGCCTCTATTGTCCCCATCATCGATTGATAATAATAATAATAATAATAAATTGAATAATAATAATAATAACAATTTAGGTAATAATAATATTAATAATAATAATAATTGTTGTGTGATAAATGAAAATAAAAAAATTATCAAAAATATAAATTATGATCGTTCATGTTATTACAATGATAATAATAATAAATTATTGAATAAAACAAAATTTAACCATCATCGTAAAATTTATCCATCAGAAATAAATAATAATAATAATAATAGTAATAAATATAATTGTAATATTAATAATATAAATAATAATATTCATATAAATAATAATTTTTATCCATGTGATTCACCACCATCATCATCCATAGAATCAAATAATAATAGTATAAATAATAATAATAATAATAACGGTAGTATAAACAATAATAATAATAATAATAACAGTAATAATAATAATAATAATAATATAAATAAGAGTAATTCAAATAATAACAACAACAATAGTAGTAACAGTAATGCAATTAGTTTAATCAATAATATTTTCTCAATTTACAAGCCAAACAAATATTCACCATTAAATTGTCACAACAAACAGAATCCGACAATAGCGAATAAATCGGAAAATTATAAAAAAAATAATTTAATTACGAATAGCAATAGTAAAACGGAATATTTAACATCAATTAAACGGCCGTTACTTGTAAATCCACAATTAAATTCGGCTGAGCATCCACGTTTTAAAATTATACCGGATAAAACTGGTCTAAAAATAACACCACTGTATCGTTACGATTTAAAAGATTATCAGTACAGTAGTAGTAATCATCATCATCATCATAATCATCATCACCATCATAATCATCATGCGGCAAATAAAATTAATCCAACACTAACATCATCATCATCGACATCATCCGGTTATAAATTAAAATCAACATCACGTCCACTATTATTTCGGCACTGATGGTATAAAAAAAATTTTTTTTATTGTATTCTATATTATTGTTTAAAAAGTAGCTCGTCACTAAGATAAAATACAATAAAGAAAATTTTTTTGTTCAAAACGCAAAATAAAATAGCCACAAACTTGCAAACCGACCAAACAGACAGCGAATATAAAAACAGAACAAAATTTGACCAAAAAAAAAACCACAACATTTTTATGTGTCCTCTCTCTCTCTCTCTAATTAATTCCATCGTAAAGTAATAATATGAGATTATTATGGAGGTTTCCATTGGTGTATGTAAAAAGTTTAGATTTGAGATTGGCAACATGTTGTCCGCGGACCTGTATTTCTGATTGACTACACACCTCCACTAGAGATCAATCGCATAACAAACAAAATAGCTAATTGGTTGTCGAGACCGTGGAATTGGCCGCTTAATGAGTCCAAGGCGATCTAGAGCCTTTCTATCCAAATTTTATTGGGCCGATTTCAGATTTTTATCAGAATTATATTTATTGCACTCTTTTAAACAGATTTCTTGCACATTGTTCTTCCAACATTTAGAAAACATTTTCAACTCTTTTGAATTGTACTGTGTCCCATTATCGGATTCGGCAATTTCGGGTATACCAGTTTCAGATAAATTTTCAGGATTCAATTTTTTGAAATCGAATTATGCGGAATAACTGACTGCTATTCAAAGATATGTCATCACTGGGATATTTGCCTTTAAGGTATTATGATTGTCTCCCCCTTATGTTTAAATAGCACGCCCTCCTAGTAAGCTAATTCATCTTAAAATTTGTAAACGCTATCCTTTGTCATTTTCAATCTCGTTTAATTAGAATTTTATTGAAGCTTTTTCACATCAGCACTACTACTTAGACCAGTGCGGTCCCGACTTACAGTATCTGGATTTGAAAAGTGATCTTCTATTTTATATATAATTTTGGGTGTATATCTCAAAATTTCTAATATTATCCATTTCATCAGAGTGAGTTTATCAGTGATTTGGTAGCAAGTAAGAAATAGGGCGGTGCCGTTCTTGTTAGTTAGAATCCCCGAATGCCTTTGCGCTTCATCGACAGATAAAAGAACCTCTTTATTCACGTCGTAACACTTGAAAACGGGGTGACGCTAAGGTCTTTTTAATATCTTCGAAAAAAAATTTATACCATTGTGTCTCTTTATTTAACAAAATTCTTAATAGTTGGGTTAACCCGAACATGTTGGGAATAAATTTTGAAAGGTACGTTATGATACCTAAAAATCTTTGCAACTGTTTCTTAGTGGTTGGAATTTCTAACCTATCAATCGCCTCTTTATCTGGTTCTAAAGCTACGTATCTGATGCTAGCCCGAACCGTAACCGTGTAAATAAGAAGCGACCCCGCTTTTGCAGTCCAATTTGGACAATTTTTTGTTTTATATTAGCTAAACAGTACAGCACTTTAGACAAAACAGCAAACTCTCAAAAAAATATGGTCATTTAGCAATCGCAGGCCTTCATAACGGACTTCACTTCGTCTTCGATAGCCAGCGCCTTCAGCGCATATCTGATGTAGCATGAATGTAGATCGAATGTAGCATGAAAAATGTGCGAGTTTTTTTATTTCCGAAACCATCGGTACGACTGACTGAAAATTTCAAACTGTTGATAGACTGAATCTTGAAGATATCGACAATGAGCAAGTTAAGTCCATTGTAGATGCACCCATGCTCGGTAATATAGGGATAGCTTTTATTAACCATTTTTCGGAAAGCTTTATTGTTCGTACCATTGTCAGTAATAAGTACAATAAATTTATAAATTTCGACGTCTTTTAATACCGCTTCAACTTTCTCGAAAAGTAACTTTAAAAGCCAAATGTCGATTTTGCTTAGGGAGTAGATTTATAGAAAAAGGCTTTGGATGTATTGTATTGATGACATAATTTGTTATGGAGTCGCTGCGTATGTTCGACCAAGCATCGGTCTGCAACGTCAGATGCGCCGGCAATTTTTGGTAAGACTGACCTTTCGAAGCGATGGTACTCAAGGCCCAACAATTGATTAGAAAGTTGGTATCTCGAAAGAAGTATATATAGGGTTGCTCAGAATAACTGTCGTAGTCACAATATTGAATTAATATTACTGTCTCTTAAGACTAACATATACTATATTTTGAATAATATTCAATTCTATATCCTTTATTAAAAATAATATTTTTTAAATAGGGAATAAATCCACTACAGGCGGCACGCACCACTTCATCAGGTATATCGTTCCATATCATCGCCAAATGCTTCTTAAATCCCTCAATTCTCAATTTTGGTAAATCTTTTAGTTTCGCCTCCATAATCCCCCATACGGATTAACATAATGGGTTTAAATCAGGGGAACTAGGAGGCCATTTCTTCATTGTGATGAAATCAGGTAAACTTTGTTCCATCTAGTCTTGAACAATTTTTGCCTCATGGGCCGGCGCAGAGTCCTATTGAAAGCAGAACTACTCATCTCCAAACAATATCTTGGCGTGAGGAACTAAGTGGCTCTTAATGACGTCATTTAGGTAGACCACGTGGTTTATTTTTATGCTTTTGTCAATAAATAACAGCTCGACATTCAAATTTTTCACCCTAATCAGATGTTCATTATCACTACCGATATCCCTACATCAATTACGCACTTGAAATAATTGATCACTGATACTGGGTTTTTTTTATAATTTTTTACCGTAAGTTCTCGAAACTAAGTGGAACTGTCCTCAAATCAGGCAGCCACATAAACAAACAAGTGCCACCAGATCGATGAGAGTTTTTGAATCTCATTTGAATCAACTCGAAGAAGAATTCAATTAGTATATTGACACATTCAACGTACCTTTTGCTTTAGACTTATTTTCTCTTTAGCTTATCCACCACATGCGTCACAATTCACAGTTGCCATAAGGCTTAATCGGTGTAGTTAACATTAGACTAAAATGAGTTTTTCAAATTCAACTTTTTCCATCTCTCTTGCATAAACGGTTACGTCTTTTCACCAAAAATGTTTTGCATAAGCCGACATTAAAATCGAATTTTATTTGACCTAGGATTTGGAATTCAAATTTGGTCAAATAAAATAACCATGGAATTTAATGTTTGGAAATCGATTGATTTTCAAAGGTCAATCAATTTAAAAAATTTTATTAAAAAAAAATGTTGTCCAGCGCACTCAAAGTAGGCAAACTAAACGATGAATTCGATTTTGAATTCCATCAATTCAGCAGAAATTCGACGTATTCCTACTGAGGAATTCAATAGTGCAATTGTGGTTGTAAATTGTCAAATAAAATACGGCTTAAGTAAAATTAAGTTCAAATTTTCCTACCTCTCACTCTCAATTATCAAATTTTACTTCAATGGTTACGCCTTGCGGCCACAATATCAATTTATTACTTCTAGGTATTCAATTGTGTGTAGACCGACTTGGTCCTCTAATTTACAACAACACCAAAAGAAAAACCACAAATTATGAATGGTGGTATAAAGAAAAAATATTTGTTAGAGAGACTACTACCACGTTTACATTATATGTACCTAATAAGTATGTACTTTTTTGCTATTTAATTATTTTTCCGCTGCAGTTCACATTAGCTTTGCGATTTGTAGTGTGAACGCATACTATAAAAGTTTGATGTTTTGACAGATAGATTCAATTCAGTTTATGTTATGTGAATTTCTTCTCAAACTCTATTAGATTTGTCGGCAAATTATTTGATTAACACCAGAAATTGTAGTTTAACAAAAAAACGTATAGATTTTTGTTTTGACAACAAATATACGAATGACATTAACATATAGTTATTAGTTAGAGTTCACATTACAACGTAATATACTAATACTTTTTTGATACATAGTTTAGCGAAATATCAAAAAAGTATGTGATAAAATACTTAAATATTTAAATTTGAGTTCACATGACGATACTTTTTTGCTATATACTTTTATTCTACTAAAATGTAAACGTGGTATACGTTATTATTAACGGTTTTCGTTTTTGACAATAGCCGCGTTTTTTTATTAGCTCCGGATATCTGGTATCCGGAGCAGCTAATTTTCTATTATAAAACTATTGTTTGACAAGCTATTTATACATATAACTAATTTATTTAAAACTAATCTATAATTTTTAATTTAACATTTTAACTAAAAATATATAAAAAAATATTTAGCTCTACCTATTTATCTGGAACTGCTATCCGGAGCTGCTATCGGGAACAAAGGGAAATTTGAAATTTTGTTGGTTTTTGTACAACCCTAATTGTGGTAAACTTCATTTTGGTTTAAAAATTTTGATGGATGTCAAATTCAAATGTCATATGGTTGTATGACATTTCTTCCAAATAAAAAATCATCGGGAGATTGATGAGGAATATGTTAAAGTAGAAGCTGCAAAAATATTTTTGAAAGCTGGAAAGCAAAACGACAATCGAGATGCATCATTGTCGGAAGGTGACGAAGATGAAGATAAATAATATTTTGATGAAATGGACATGCCTGGTACAAAAGTCAAGTCGATTCAAAACAAAGAATTACTGTACGTATTCTACGTATACGTGAAGACACAGCTTAATATCACGGAAATTTGAACCCCAATTCGGCATATTATGATCCAAAACACGTTCTATGAGGGATATTCCTTATCCAAAATCAAATCCTGAAGAGTAAATAATTTTTGTTCACTAAGTTTAGAATTAAATAAATAAATTAATTTTATTATTTTAGAGTTGAGTTGTGTACTGGAGACATGGAAAAATATTCTAAAGCAGAAATATTTGCTTGGGAAGCTTATGGTAAAATATTCTCGAAGTGGAAAAATCATTAAAGGGCGAGAGAAACAAATCATTCGATGCCGATATGAAAAGATGTACATATATGTATTTAAATAATCACGGAATATATTAAAAATAATCCAATATGTATTTATGCTTCTTATCTTCCACGATTTCCAGTAAGGTTAATTTATTTTATTCAAGGATTCAGTTTAATTAAATCATAATTTGTATACTCCTTCGAATATAACTTACAAACTTGAATCCTTTGCTTGCTGTTCATTAAACAACCTTGACATGTTACATGACCGCAAATTAAAATTTTGTACAAGGTAATTCCGCTGCCGCTAGATAGTAAACATTTTACAGCAATCCGAGTAACAACCTTCGCCTATTTTCCTTTCCTTTCCACAAATTCTAGCCTTTTTAATATTTTTCATGGCATTTAATACTAATAATTTAAGAAATGGATACTCGATACTCAAAAAACGAAAAACAGCTGAAATGGATACAATTTATTCAAAGTGTGCGCCAAAATTATTGGCTTTGGTAACTCGCGTTTTTAATCGGAGAAAATGTTCACCAGGAGATAGGTATTCAGGTCTTTTGAATCTAACTAAAAGGGCTCTCTATTTTTAGCAGTATTTTAAAACCAATTGAATTTATTGCAAATCCCGGTACATAATGGGGCTATCTAGGATCGGATAACGCCGCTGTTATGTCTGGCCAATTTAAAGTGGTTCAAGCAAGATTCAAAAGGCTAGAGTTTCAGAAGGAGAAATAGGTTGAGATTGTTACTCGGATTGCTGTAAAATGTTTACTATCTAGCGGTAGCGAAATTACCTTGTACAAAATTTTAATTTGCGGTCCTGTAACATGTCAAGATTCTTTAACGAACAGCAAGCAAACGATTTAAGTTTGTAAGTTATATTCGAAGGAGTATACAAATTGTGATATAATAAAACTGAACTTTTTTTTCTTTATAAAATAAATTAGCCTAACTGGAAATCAAATCGTGGAAGATAAAAAATTTTTAAGAAGCATAAATACATGTTGGATTATTTGTAATATATTCAATGATTATTCATATGTACATCTTTTCATATCGGCTTCGAATGATTTGTTTCTCTTGTCCTTTAATGATTTTTCCAATTCGAGAATATTTTACCATAAGCTTCCCAAGCAAATATTTCTGCTTTAGAATCAAAATATTATTTATCTTCATCTTCGTCACCTTCCGACAATGATGTATCTCGATTATCGTTTTGCTTTCCAGCTTTTAAAAATATTTTTGCAGCTTCTACATTAACGTATTGCTCAACAATCTCCCGATGATTTTTAGATATTTTTATTCATTTTTTATTCGGAAGAAATGTCATACAACTGCATGAAGTTAGGTAAAATTTTAGTTTTTTGGTTAATAGCGACACATGTGTATAATAGCAAAACTTTCAATAGAAATTTCTCATGTGCTCCCGATAGCTTGCTATCCGGAGCTAATAAAAAAACGCGCTCAATTGTAGTGTTTTTTTATTCGCTCCGGATAGCTGCTATCGAGAGCCGTCATTTTTATACGCCTAAATGTTAATTTGACGCGCTATTTATTGGTAAACTAAACTTATTTAACATCAAACTATCATTTTTAATTCAATTGTTTACCATAAACTTCATATAAAAAATATGTGGCTCTACCTATTTATATGGAGTGCTATCCGGATCCACTTTTCATATGACGGCTCTCGATAGCAGCTATCCGGAGCGAATAAAACAACACTACAAATATTGGAATGTAGTTGTGCGCTTATTGCAAAGGCGATACGGTTGTTCGAGAAGTATTTGATATAAGTGTTGTGCTTCAAAACCTAATTTTTGGGGTGAGGTTAAAGTGAGAGACATGTGAAATTGTTGGGCAAATTGTAGTAGCAGAATAATTTTAATATCGGTTTTTATCAGGAAACGTTCACTACTCGGTGATGTTCTCAGTGTCTTCGGTGTCGATATAAATAGTCACATTTTTTGATAATTAAACAAATTTTTTATTGGTTTTGGGCTCTTTATTTAAATTTATTTTATAGCTTTAGCTTTCGAATCCTATTCGGATTCATTCTCAAAAGCAAAATGAATTATTTTATTTTTCAAAAATTGTTTCCTTCACACAACAACCAAAAACTATGGCAATCACAAATTCTTTTTTTAAAAAACCGACTTTTCATGGAAACGCACCGCCACACAATTTTTCGAAAAAAATTATATACTAAGGCATTTTCATGTAAAAAAGGTTGTACATTTGAACAAAAATAAATTTGATGAGACAAAACCAAATGAGATGAACAAATCATATGAGTTTCCGATATAGGCGTAATCTTCTACAATGTTTATTGAATTTATACTTGATTTAATGTGTAGCATTTCCAAAATCGATCTTTTTCTAAAATTGGTTTGTTTATCTAGAATTTTGATATTATCTAAACTGATTTGGTGGTTTGAATCTTTTAAATGTCGGGAAAGTGCACTAATGCTTGAATTTTGATCTTTATTGACGTCTCTTCTGTGTTGGTAAAATCTTTTTTCCAAAAATTGTTTAGTCTGTCCTGTATAAGTAGCGTTGCAACAACATTGGACCTGGTAGACAACATTTGATTGTTTCTTTACAGGTATGCTATCTTTAATTTTAGAAAACAATTTGGTGTTTAAACTTGTGGCTGCCCGTCCTACAATTTTGAAGTTATAATTTTTGAAAAGATTTTTTATTTTTTCGTAAAGATTTTTAACATAAGGAATGGCCAAATAATTTGTGGTTTCATTTTCTGGTCGAGAAACAGGATTTATGTGAAAATGTCTTTGTTTCCAAATTATGTTATTTATTAATTTTTCAGGATATTGATTGCGAAATAATGTATCTTTTAAAATTTAAAGATTTTTATTGTGAAATTTAGTATCAGAAAATTTTAGAATTTTTTGGGTCAAAATTTGCATGGTGTTAATTTTGTAAGATGTGGGAAGCCAAGAGTGAAAATTTAGATATCGGCCAGACCAAGTATCTTTGTGGTACCAATCGCAGGAAATTTTGCCGTTTGGTTCACGAATCAACAAAATGTCTAAAAATGAAATTTGGTTATTGGTTTCTTTTTCTAAAGTAAATTTTATTCTGTTGTTCTTTGAATTAAAAGCTTCTAAAAATGAATTAATTTTGTTTATTGGTACCGCTGTAATTATATCATCGACATATCTATAATAGAACAAACGTTGGAAGTCTAAAGAGTTTAAAACTGAAATTTCTAAATTTTCCATAAATAAATTTGCTATGATGGGACTTATTGGAGAACCCATAGGAGAGCCAAAAATTTGCTTATAAATTGTGTTATCAAAAGAAAATTCCGAATTGTTTAAAACGATATCTAAAGCGGTAAGAAACTGGACTTTCGTTAATTTTGATTTTAAATTTTTCTTTATATTTCTCCAATTTTGGCTGACAATATTTATTACAATTTGGCTGTCGACATTGGTAAATAACGACGTAACATCTAGAGAGATTATTTGAAAATTTGGTGGAATGGTAACATCCTTAATTTTATTTTTAAAATCTTCAGAATTTTGAATAAAGGAACTTGTTTTTCCGACACTAGGTTTTAGAATATTGCCTAAATATGATGATAAAGAGTATGTTGGACTGTCTATTGAACTTACAATTGGTCTGAATGGTATGTTTGGTTTATGAATTTTGGGTAAGCCATATAATTTTGGAATTACTGGTGTGTAACATGTTAATTTTTTCTTTGTCATTAAATCTATGTTGCCTGATTTCTCCCAGTCTCTTACTAAAGTATTAATTTTTGTCTGTATTAGTTTTTGGTTGTTGTGTGAAGGAAACAATTTTTGAAAAATAAAATAATTCATTTTGCTTTTGAGAATGAATCCGAATAGGATTCGAAAGCTAAAGCTATAAAATAAATTTAAATAAAGAGCCCAAAACCAATAAAAAATTTGTTTAATTATTTAAATATTGGCTCAATAATCATAAATATTTTTTGATAAAATAATTAGAAATGAATGTTCTAGAAATGGCGTACAGAGAGGTCGATTCGATGACAAACTTAATCAACATTCTGTCAATTATAAACCTTAACCATTTCTTGAACATTTCTGTGCGATTTTGGAGACATGTTTTTGTAAAGATATTTATCGCAAGCTTTCGGAGATCCTAGCACTGGTCCTCTTATTTGATCGATTCAGATCAAATTTGTCCAAGATTCATAATAATTTCCACTTTAACGAATATTTCTGGCAAACAAACGAAATAGTTCGTTAAACCTTTGTATTCAAACTCGGTTTCAAGTTATATTACATTGCCCGGTGCAAAGTTTGTAACTAATAACGACAGTAAATTCTAAATTAATCTTGTTCTTCAGTGAGGCGGCTAAAGCATGGCATATCGATTCTTTTGGCATTTAAGAATTTCTAACAAAAGTCAGAAAAGATTCCATAAGAATAAACGTTGGTTTGTTCACCGATGGTTGGTTGATTAGACTTTCCGAGCCACAAATACAAACCTATAGTTCAATACTTGATGGAGAGAGCAACGTTATGATGGAGAACGTCCATTGAATTATGCCTTAACGCCTCTTATGTCGAACCCAAGCTACTGTTTTCCACCATAAAAAACGCCTAGGCGCTTTAAACGAATAGTGCGCCTACTTGGCGTTTTATTCGAGTTAAATGAATTAAGTTACTAAAATACAATTGTTTTCGAAATTTGAATAATTCGTCGTAACATTGTGAGGTATTTCATTATAAAATATATAAATTAACTTGAACAATTCATATATTACATGTATTACTTTGCGTGATTGTCTGGACCTTGATTTTATTTGCGTCGTAAGAAGTTCAGAAGCTCGAAAGTAAGACGAAAAATAAATGCTCAATTGAAAAAATCATGTCAAAATCAATCGAATATCCATATTTTCTAGAGTCTATGTATTATATTTAAACCTGAATTTCTGAAATTTTGTTAATATTTCCAAATTTCTGTAAAATTTCTGAAAGTCGATTTGTTAAATTTTTAACCCGGAAAGTGATGAAAGGTTAATCTTGATAGTGTAATGAAACGTGTAGTTTCGAACCCATTCAAATTTAGTTCTTCTTAAAATCCAAGAATTTAATATTTTTCAAGGCATTTGGCCAAAAATCTGTGTTTTTTTATTAGTATAATAGGTTGTTCAGTAAATTAGTATTCTGTAAAGAAAATATATAATTTTAAGTTGAAATGCCGAGTGAATTTGAGCTCAGCAGAATCATCGTTTTTGACATGGTTGGAAGGAAGAATGATGATGTGGTGGAAAAATAATGAAACTATTGAATTTTCTTACTATAACAGGTAAAGAATATTGTTTCTTAGAGTTCTCACACAACTCAAAAGAGTTTTTGACAACGAACGTGTGAACCATGCATCGACAAACATGAAAAAACGATTTGGAGTACACAATCGTTCGTCGGGCTGACCACCTCTACATTCAACAAAACTTTATAAGTACGGTTCGAAAGGTACCAGTCGAGAAGCGATAAGCCCGATTCCGGCCTCTAAGCCATAGGTTTTTTTATTTATTTTAAAGGTATTTAGAATTTTAATCTTGACCGCAGACAATTTAGAGGCTTACTAACGAAAAGCAAATAACATATTCAGACTTTCACTTCTTCATTGCAGTTGGCAGGCTTACAAGTACAAATTTTAAACGTAATAGCTCAGATAATCTTAACTGTAAGTAAAACGTTTTTACTCGGCTCTTAATGAAATTTAATTTGTAAAATTCTAAATTTTTACAAGGCAAGTTCGGTTAATCACTAAATTTTTTAAGTTTCAAAATAATTTGACGGTCAATGCAATCGAGGGATCAAGAATCGGCCCACAGAACATATATTTAATTTTTCATGAAATGAATTAGAGAATCGAGCCCTTTCCTTACCTACAAGTTGATAACGGAAGCAGCTAGCAATGGCAATGATACAATTAGCTATTTCGGTTTTTCCGTTATCCATTATATTTTGGGTCCCCAATACACAAATAACAATTAGAATGCTTTTATTATTTATATTGAGTTTCAAAAATCTAATAGTTTTATTGACGAGCTTCGTACCCTACATCATCAGATCATTCATTCAAATATTATATGATATTGATTACTATGGTATATCAAAGCTATGTAGGTTTTTTTAACGGGTACGAATCTTTCCTTTCGGGCGGTAGGTATCGCATTTCCAAATTTTCCAATCGTCAATTTCGTTTTTTTTGAGTTGCTTGAAGGGTACCTTTCTATAAAACATGAAATTTTGGCGGAAACGTACCATATACTCCTCCTTGTTTTACGAAAATAACATGATATTTACGTTGAAAATTTATTTTTATTTTCTTAGTGGTATTCGAATTTCCAAATATAGCGCTTAGGCGTTTTATTTGATTTTTTTCCTTCATTTTCAAAATGTTCATATTTTCAGGTACTCCCGAATAAAGCGCCTAGGCGTTTTTTACGGTGGAAGACAGTAAGGCTAAAACCTCCCTACAACAAACTCAATCGACAAAAAATGAAATCCCCTTATTTCTAACCAAGGCTCAAAATAAACCCGACCAATAGCCAGAAGGAAAATTCTTTACTCAATACAACTTTAGTTGTTAGTCTGAATTTTATTGGACATTTTTGGCCAAGCCTGAATGAATTCTTGTCGAATATTTTAGGGCCAATTTCAAAGTATGAAATAGCTTCGGGCAAGGAAAATTCTTGAAATTCTAAGAATTTTGCTGGCCTAACATGACAAAATTCTAGAATATCCAGCCGTCCGATCGACTACGATTAAAATTCATATTAAATCAGCTTCAAATCCAGAATGAGAAAGAGAAAATGAAACTCGCCAAACTATAAATCAATCTCTACAATTTACAAAATGTCGTGAATTGCGATTCGCATTGATTCTTCATCATAATTTCACGAAATTAAAAGTTTGGCTCCCTGGGAGGAGCAGGGCCGTGCTGTAACATTTGGAGACTCGGGGCAAACAAAAATGGGGGCCCTACAACAACAAAAAAAATTCTCAAAATATTTAAATAAAAAACATAAATTTTATCACAAAAATCACAGTTTATACTTTATATTCAATAAGAAAATAATGAAAAATTGATAGTAAAGTAGAATAACAAATTATAAAATAATTTTTCTTGCCCTTTTGCTGGCAAATTCATCGATAATATCATTCAAATCAATAGTTCTGGCAGTTGCATTTTCAATTGACAGGATCGCTAATCTAGAGAGTCTTTCCTGTCTGTGACATCGTCGACCGCAGATAATTTTCAATCAGTTTTAGCTTTGAAAAAGATCGCTCACAATTAGCAACGGAAATTGGTATCGTTAAAATTATTCGATATATACGATACACACATTAGGATATAATTCTTCCAAATTTCTATCTAAAATAAATTTGAAATTTTCCAAAACTGAATAGTTATCTTCTAGGACATGTCTCATCACGGAAAGTTCATTTCTGAACTTTATCTATTCGATATCGTCTTTAAAATATTTGGATAAATTTGAACAATGATTGTTAAACGTTGATTAATTTATCAAAATATAATGTTTTAAATTTCTCTTCAGAAGCCAGATGGTTACACTCTGCCTCAACTTCTGTTTTGAGCATTAACTCACAAATGTTGATATCATCACAGCATTCCATAATTTGTTCAGTTTCATGACTTCCAATTGCATCAACAATTTCGTCATCTTTAAAATTATTTTTTTTTTTCACTCTCAGTATAATAACAGTAGTCGGCCAACGTTTTCGGTTTTCGTGTTCTACGTTTTGGTAAACAAGGTTCGGTTGGTTCAGGATCAAGAAGACGAAATGAGCTGCTTGTTGTCGACGGTTTATTATAGGAACGTGGAACATTGAAATTTGGCATGATATTTATTTTTTCCAATATTTCAGTTGATTCTTTTAAAATGCTGTCGAAATTGTTTTTAAAATCTTCAAGTGATAATAACGTGGCCCTTGTGTGACTTAATGCAACATATCTATCTTTTTGCTGTAATAATTGGCTTAAAATATGAAGTTTTGATAACAAATGATACCAAAATGTTGTCAATACAACAAACTCATAATTGTTTATTTGTTGTTTTAGTGATTCAGCAAGAGCTTTACAGTCTAGGTGGGTAATTTTAAGTTCATCTAGAGCAAGAATAATTTCGGTTAGCTGGTATTTAACAGCTTTTACACTTTTCAATCGATATTCCCAACGTGTATCGCTAGGTGGTTTTAAATTTATTTTTAAATATTTCGTCTGAATAGCCCATCGCTTGGTTGATGCAACAAAAATTTTATATAAATTATTTATTGTTGTAAAATAATTCTGGCTTTTAATAGTGTTTTTAACACTATCTCCTATCACTAAATTGATGTTGTGTCCACCACAAGGAGCATAGCATGCTCTGCTGTTGATTTCCAAAATTCGACTTTTCACTCCCTTATATTTTCCTTTCATATTGCTGGCATTGTCGTATGACTGACCACGGCAGTCAGCACTATTGATGCCTAATACCTCTAATTCCTCAATAAGGACGTTTGCTAAATTTTCCCCAGTTGAAGACAAAACATTTACAAAGCTTAAAAAACCTTCTACGATACTTGGCTTTTGGGATGTTATCTTTACATACCGAATAATCATGGATAATTGGTCCTTTTTTCGAAATCTGGTGTGGAATCTATCATTATTAATTTCGTTTTGAATTTTCGCTGAAAAATATGACGTAATCTGTTTTTTGGTCAGAATCATTTATTGATTCCAAATGGCTCTTCAGTTCTGGAACAAAATCAGAGAGTAACTCAATTACTCCCAAAAAGTTACCATTATTTGGTTCAA
Organism: Tipula vernalis; assembly: GCA_958295665.1. NCBI lineage: Eukaryota > Metazoa > Arthropoda > Insecta > Diptera > Tipulidae > Tipula > Tipula vernalis. Next base: position 215,672,253 of record OY282560.1, on the reverse strand, counting down.
AAAGTTTTTCATTACTTCCTCTAAAAGCTAAATTACGTTCGCTTAAAAATATTATTGTTTTTATGATGCATTTTAAAATTATTCGCCATTTTCGCTTCTCTTTAAGATAAACATCTTCATTCATATTGTCTATTCCAGCTCTGGATTTAATGTTAAATTCTAGCATTCGCCATTTATACGCTGATTCAAAATGTTCTTTTGATGATTCGTGTGAAGATAAGTGTCTTCCGCAAAAAATTTGACGGTGAAAACAAACGACAACAAAAGCAGAAAATGTTTCCCGTAGAGTTTGAATAAAAGAGCCAGCTCCTCAACTCTGTTTCTCCATTTTTCATTTGCCGAAAATAAAAAGTGTCACTGAAACATCTTCGATTTGTTTTTTTTTAATTGACTGCTTTTATTGCTCGTTGGTGACTGTTCGATCAAAAACATCCGTAGTTTGTCGTCAATTTAAGCAGGCCAAATTGCAAGGTCTGCTATATCAAATTTCGCTTTAACTGCTAAAGCACTACTATGTATTTCTTCATTATCATTGATTTCTGAAAAATCATCAATAGATAAAATATCTTCAATATTAGTGCTAGCTGGCATGTAGTCTTGTTGTGGATGTCTTATCCACATATTAAAGAAATACAATTATATTAAGATTTAACATATATAGTTTATTAGTATACCGTAATACTTGATACACGAGGTTTTATTCCATCCCCCAGTTCCCTCCACTATCATTGATATACCACCATCTAATGGATAGATCATAGACATACTACATAAACATGGAAGTGCTAAGTTCAATAGACATATAACAAGTCTATATTCTCGTTTTGCTTTTGAGGTCCACTAACATTTTCGTCAACTTTATTGTTTATAGGTTGGGAAGAAATATTTGAATCACACATTTCAATTGAATTGTTGGTCGAATTTGATGAACTTTAACAAATCTTCGCTTAACAAATTTATCTAGTGATCCAACAAGACTATTTAATTCTGTTGCTTTTCGAGCTTGTTTGGCCCTTTTTTGTGCACCGCTTTCGTACAATCTCTTAGACATTTTTAACTGCGGTTTAACATTTTTTATAAAAAGTATAAATATTAACTTAATTAAAAAAAGTACCACTTATTAGCTTCAATATGCACAAATCCTCTAAATTAAAACCACTAATCGCTATGTGATTAGCATTTGATACTAATAAGGCTTGCCAAGATTTTTCTATTTCCTCTCTAAATCAATTCATATGGTTTATTGTACCGTTCAGTTTGATCGTACGTTGTAAACACTTTACCTACCGCTTTCAAATTAAATAAATACATAGAACTGACCGAGCAGCACTTTGTGTTGTTTTTGCACGAGTATAAAATGACTTCTCTTACAAACCCAGGTGTGTATCAATTATATCATAAATTTCGAATGAAAAACGGTAAATTAGGATAACTATGATATCGTATCATCATAATTCAAATGTCATTTTGCTTTATTATAAAAAAAACTTCATTCAATTTAAAAAAAAAAATCAAATACACCGTGTTAACATAAGGGTTAAGCAAAAATATTTTTTCGTAAAATTAAAAATATCTTTGACAGTATTGGTGCATCGCGCATACAGAAAAAGTTTGTAATGTTTTTGTTGTAAAACGTGAAATGAAATGATTTTTTCGAATTTTTACCCTTTTCTCCTTTTGGCTTCGATTCTGAGACCCCTAAAACCGCGGGGCCCGGCGCGATTGCGCGGGGCCCGAATCGATCATCACCTCCAATATCTTCATCGGTTGAGATCTTACGATGTATGCATTTTTCACATCCATTTCTAATTTCAGTGTACTCCGCAACGGTAATCTTGGGCTTGTTTGATTTTATTTTGGCAGACCTTACCTTTTATGCTCGTCCCCACTTTTGGACTCCCGAAGCCTTTTGAAATTTTATCGTCAATTTTTTGAGGGATGCATTATTTGAATTTTGAACTGTCAACTAAAATGACCGCAGATTTGTTATTTTTGAGGTACATATTATCCGACCCGTTAGAGTAGCACATTTCATTATGTAGTACTCAAATTTAAGGAGCAAGATTTGAATGCTGGAAACTTGATCCTTTTATTTCACTAACATATTGGTACAGTCGAAGCCCTATACTACAAACAACCACAAATTTTTAACTGTAACACAGGACTTAAAAATTGCGTTTTTGTTTGTTTTTGGACCGTCCATCGGAACTCTTAAGGACTAAATTTCATGTACTCGTAGATAAGCATTTAACAAAACTTTACAAAAATTAATTGTTTGAAGAAGGGATGCACACCAACGTAACAAGTCTTGGTAAACATTCAGCTTTTGTTCTAAATTCGATTGGATTATGTAAAATAAGGCTGCATTTTCAAAATTTTTCAAAACTCTACAAACTTTTAAACCATAATTTTGGAACTGAAAATATAACCAAGAAATAAAGTCGACTTTAAGCCGAGACACAAAATTTTGTTATAAAATTACGTCTATTGCGATAGCAATCACGATACGGAATCCTAGTAATTGATATTTTATTATTACTTTATGATGACACCACACCACATACATACAGCCAAGCTACAAATAAAATAATAATTAGACGATAAAATTATAAAAACAAAATTTTTGCTGTAATAAAGTTAAACTTAGCAAGGACACAAATCATCAAAAAATGTTTTCACTGTAATAAAATATTTAATATTAATTTAAAATATTGTGATTAATAATTATTGAGAATAAAAATAAATTTTGATGAGTTTTATAATTTTAGCTTGAATCACAAATATTTTAAATTGGTAACTTATTCAAATTTAAAGTTTTATAATTTTTTCCCAAATTTCAAGCATTGTTTAGTAGACGTACATGCATTATGTAGAATATTTGTTATTTGTACTATGAATTTCTTTTAAATAATTTGATTTACTATACTAGCTACAATAATTAGCGACCAATTTTGTTCATTTCGATTCCGTCACAAAACACATACGATTTTAGCTTATAGTCACAATAAAATATTGATGTTACTCAATTTCGTTTTTTTTTTTTGGCTGTTGAAATTATTGGTAATGCGTTAATTGTTGTATTTTTAAAATGATGAGTCCTCCCCTCTCTCCAAACATAAAAATAAAATATATTAAAGAAAAAAAAGTGGAAAGTGGTCAAAGGTTTATAAAACCAGGCACGGTACTTGTTCCTATAATTTCCAAAAAAAAAAAAAATTAAAATTAATTAATTTTGTTGTGCCATTTACAAAATTTAAAAACATTTGCCGCTCCCTCACCCCGGACCGAATGGAATGGCCAAAAAGTCGCTAAAATATTAGCCAGTATATAGAAAGATACATATTCAAATTGCACACTCGTACAAGCCCATATCTTACATCACCACTATAAAAATAACATAATAAAAATTAATATAATTGAATTAAAAATTAATTTAAAAACCGCCTAAATCTTATGATTGATTAAACATAAATTATAACATTAAACAAATATGTTTTATATAATTATATACATAATAATATTTATAGCTATATATTATATATATAATTATATATATTATATATTAATATTATTTTATCATCAAAAAATAAAAACCGTCCGTTTTATGAAAAAAAAAAAAAAAAATATTATTTAAATGAAATATTTTTATTATTATTAATTTGCGATAAATTTTATATTTTTAAAATAAACATAAAAGAATAAATTAATTTTTTAAAAAAATGCGATATTTTATTTTAGATAAAAATAAAATTAAACAATTAATTAGTTAAAATCGTCATTTTACAACGGCTTTTTATTAATATTTTTAAAATAAACAATTCACTGCTTTTTTTGTTGTATTATAATACCGTTCACCGAATATTAAATTAAATCAATAACTAAATAATGCTATAAAGAAAATAATTAAATGTTTGTATTATTATTAAAAAAAAAAAAAATTAAATAGTTATACATAATTATAAAAAAAATGAATAAATATAAATATTAAATAAGCACAATTTATTTTGAAATTTAAAATGACAAAAAAAAAAAAAATTATTTTATTTCTCCTCGAATTTGTTATTTTATTGTTAAATTTTTTTAAAGCAAAAAAAAAAGAATAGATACAATAAATAAAAGACCAATTAATTATAATGAATAAATATTATAATAAAATGTTAAAAACTAAAAAAAAAATTAAATATTAAATATTAAATCATGTGATTAGTAAAATTAAACTTTAAAAACCAAACCAAAATAAATATTATGTTTAATACAAATTATATAAATAATTATAAATGAGCACGCCTTTATAATAAAAATAAATTTTATTATTTTCAAATTTAAAATATTTATTTTATTATTATTACTTTTCTTTATTATTATTATTATTAATAATTATGACTAGATATGAAAATTAAAACCAAAAAAAAATTAATATATTATATTGTTAATATAAATAAAACTATATAAAAACATTTGCACGTACTAATTATAATTAAATTTAAATTAAAATATAAAGACTTTAACCATTGAATGTTAAATTTAAAAACCAAAAATGAAAACGTGAGATTAAAACCACACGCAGTATTTTACCTTTTACCGTTATGAAAATAAAATAAATAAATAAAAATTCTTGAAGTAAGTTTCCAAATATATCAAATATTCAACTTATTATTATTATTATTATTATTACAATTTACATTTTTATTGTATATAAAAATATTATTATTATAATTAAAAATAAAATTTAAAAAATTGTTAAGACCAAAACATAAATATAAATATAAATATAAATTAATATATATATCTTTATATTTATATAATATATATATTTATTTATATTTCACTGAATAAAGAATTAAAAAAAATAATAATAATAATAAAATTATATAATTAACAGTAAATCTTTTTAGACGAATATACAGTACAGAATTAAATTTTAATTTTCACAAAAAAAAAAAAAAAAAAAAAAAAAAAAATTGTTAAGTAATTCACAAACAGAAATAAAAGAAATAATGTCACCCTTAAAAACAAAAACACATTCTATATTATATTATATAAATAAATTCATATATAAAATAGTAAATCTTTTACCTTTTCACATTGTGCTGTGCATCAAAACCCAGAATAACAAAATTTAAATGAATTAATTAAACAAACAAACCAAAAAAAAAAAAATAAACAAGAAATGAAATAAATATAAATGTCTAGCAAAAGATAAAAACAAAATAGATCTTTTTTATACTAACCCCTTATTCGATATGCTCACCAACAACAGTTGTTCGCTACCCCCCGCCAATCATCAATCAGGCCCTTAAGTTTGAACAAGGAAAGATTTTTCAAAAAATCCATGGATAATGGTAAGTTTAAACGACAATCAATCGGAGAAGTTTTTTTGGAACATGGCAAACATTGTTACCAACTAATATTCGAAAAATAACGAAAATTACTAAATTTGTTGTTTTATTTTGTTTTTTTTTTAATATTGTTGTTAATAAAATCAAAAGTAAAATATTATATCTCTGATAAGGTAAAAAATATTTAAAAACAAAAAAATTTCATTTCATTTAAGGCAAACGTTTTTTTTTTTTATATAACTTAAATAAAATTAAATTAAAACAATTATACACTCCTGAGCAACTAAATCGACTGAAACCTTTAGAGACTAGTCACACCAAACGCGAATAGCGAATTGCGAATAAATCCCACACACGAATTCGCAAGTTCGATTCACACCAAGCACGAGCGAATTTTTATGTCAAATACAAATTCAATATTTTATTCTGAATTAAATTTAGTTTGCAAACTAACAATGGCAGTAATCAAGAATAAAATTGTTCAAAAAATAAAAATTTTAAGCCATGCTTATGTTTATTTGAGTAAACTACCTAAACGAAGGAAGTATTGGGTCCATCCGTACTTAAAAAAAAAAAAACTTCTGGATGTTATACCCGAATAGCGCTGAAATTAGAAAAATTCCCAGATTTATACTTCGTATATTTCAGGATGAATAAAGCGCAATTCCTCTATATTTTAAAGATGATATCACAGTCGATACAACCGATTGGTACGAATTACCGAGAATCAATTAAACCAAAAGAAAAATTGGTAATTACATTAAGGTAAGCTGACCTACATGCCACTTTTGTAGAAGACGGCCCTCTTAATATGTCTTATTTTAAAAATAATAAATTTTTAGATTTCTGGCATCATGGGATGGTCTTTTAAAGATTTGGCAATTCATTTTTTACTCGGTCATTCGACCGTAAATAAAATAGTTGTCCAGACTCTGAAGAGCATTCAACAAATTTTAATGCCTATTGCACTTCCAAACATAGAAACAAATTGTTGGATTACAGTTAGGCAACAATTCCTGAAAAAATGGAATTTTCCTAACTGCTTGGGTGCTTTAGATGGAAAGCACGTCGATGCTTTCGCTTTTGACAAATCCGGGAGTCAAAATTTTAATTATAAAAAAAGATTTTCCATGGTATTGATGGCATTGGTGGATGCGGATTACCGTTTTTTAATGGTTGACATCGGGGGATATGGAAGCATGTCCGATTCCACAATATTTTCAGAAAGTACTTTTGGGAAATTATGGCTTAAGAATGATGCAAAACTAAATTTGCCTGATGATATTCCTTTACCAAGCCAAACCAATCCAATGCCGAATGTCATAATTGCCGATGAGGCATTTGGCTTAAAAGAAACAATTCTTCGACCGTTTCCTGGAAAAAATTTAAATTATTCAAGGAGAATCTTTAATTATAGGTAAAAAAATCTTTAATACATTAATTCACATAATCCATCTTTCACTTTTAGAAAAGGCGAATTAATTCTATTGGCACTAACAGTTTCATCTTCGTCATCAACTTCACTATCGCTGAAAATCTATTCATCAGACACTTCAATTCGAACTTCAAGATCTTCGTATACGTCCTCTATGTCTGAATCTTCCGCGTTTCTATCCGCTGCTGCAGGAAGCCACTCATCTTCTGAGCTGTCGCCAACGAAATCAAGCACTTCTTCGTCTTTGTCACATTCCTCTAATAAATGATTTAGATACGTTTGTTGATCTTCGTACTACAAACTATGGAAATAAATGTGTATGTAATTTGTAAAAAACCGAACTAATCGTTGCTAAATATTAAATCTTACCGTCTAAATTCAGCATTTGAAATTTCTCTGCGATCCGCCATTTTATCACACACACAAATGTATATATTTATTTCCAAAAAAAAATTTCTTCCACAAAGAACCTTTCCATTTGAATACCAATAACTACTAACTCTAATTTCAGCAACTCACCTAAACGATTTTATTTCTATTTCTCTTTTACTAGTATTAATCAGGGAATCCCCCATTTATTATTTTGTTTCCGTTTTCTGACGTTAAAAAAACTGTACTAAAATAAATAAAGGCTAACCCACAGGCAAATACAAAATATTTCGATTTTAACGACAAAATACAGGTGGCCACCCGGGTGGCCGGGTATAGGCTAGTGTATATTTTTTTGGGTATAGACATAAGGGTTAACTAAAAATTTATTTGTGAACAGATTAAGCCGGGCGCGACGAGTTGTAGAGAGCGCTTTTGGCATCTGTGCTCATACATGGCGGATCCTATTAAAACGGATTGAAAATAATCAAGAAAATTGTAAATTGATTGTGTCATGTTGCGTTACACTTCATAACATTTTAAGAATGCCTGTTATAAACCCAGCTGTAGTAAACAACAATGGAATTTTAACAGACAACGCAAGTCGCGCTTTATCTGCCTTCGAAATTAGGGAATCCTTTTCTGAATGGTTTTCAAATGCGGGAGATGTACCGTGGCAACATAAAATTGTTGGCGAAAATTAAAAATAAATACATTTTTCAAAAATTTGTACATTTATTATTATTCAAAATAAAAAAATTATTCATAAGAATTAAAAAAAAATAATTATAAAAATTATCACTTTATTATTTTCAACATTTATCACAGACTTAAATAAAGAGATAAGATATATTTTCAATTTAGGTGCCGATAGAATAATTTTGAAAAAAATGAGGGGATTGACTCCCTGTCTTTTGTATTATTAAATAATTGAGTGTTCCTATAAATTTATTGCATATCTTGAAACTGAGCAACATATTTAAATAGATATTAATTTGCTTACACAATGATAAAAACCAAAGTTTGACTAAAACAAAGCATTTTTTTCAAGTTTCGATAGAAATATTTTCAAAATAGGAACTTTACATGGACATTTTCTAATAAAATTAGGATATTTTTGTATCTTTACATAAAAATTCTTATAGTTTTGGTCAAACTATGATTTTCATCATTATGTAAGCAAATTAATATCTATTTAAATATTTTTCTCGCTGCCAATGCTTGGGTGTTTCACGGTTTAAACGTTTATTTGCATAATTTTGGTTAATTCGAATTTATAGTAAAACTAAATTATTCAACAACCGCATAAGATAGGACATTAATCCCTACAACATTTTTTTTGCTTAAAATTATTCTATCGGCACCTAGCCGTTGGTTAGTACTTCGGACAACACCCTGTATATATTGCTGATGTGTCATAACGCAAACCAATTAAAATTTCAAAAAAATCATAATTTCTATAATATAACATCACTTCTAAGCTCCTAAAAATTGATTGATTTTAATATATATATATATATATATATATATATATATATATATATATATATATATATATATATATATATATATATATATATATATATATATATATATATGTATATACTTATATATATATATATATATATATATATATATATATATATATATATATATATATATATATATACTCGTATATATATATATATATATATATATATTATAAAAATATGTATATAAATCTATATTTTTTAATTTATTATAATTTTAATATTAATCTAATATAGTAAAGACCATCCCAAAAAGATAAATGGTAACCCCAAAGCATACTGAGTACAAAATTTAAAATTTCTCCTATCCCAGAAATTGTTACAACAGTACGAAAAAATTATTCGAAAGAATTACTGTTTTTCTCTTTGCAATGGTCGACATTACAAAAGCACCACCGTCTGAATCAAAATTGGTAATAGTATTTTTAATCTCCAGAGGCATCCGAAACGGTATAATCAAACTCCAACTCATGCAGTAATTCTAGCATTTTGAACTGGATATACGATCGACTATGTTTTGATAATCGTTCAAATCGTGGAACCAGACTGTCGAAAGCATGTGAAGTTATCCCAGTTTTTCATCCCAGAAAAAATAAAAATGTTCATCAGGTAACACTATCTCATCCCATCCCAGTTTTTTTTTATACATATTAGAAATGCAAATAAAAAATAAAATGATGATTACATTTTTTCATCCCATCCCAGCTTTTTCTATATAGTGTATTTCGAATACAAAATATTCAATATAAAATAATCATAATTTTAAATTCTTTATTACCGAACTCATAAGAACTTAGTAGGCCGGAAATGATTCTTTATATTTTGAGTTGGTAATAGTATAGACTAACTTTGGTGAAAATCTTAGATCAGCCGTATGGGTGCAATTTTCACTATCGGCCAACTTCCAAATGAGTTCATATAAAATAATCAAAATTTTAAATTCTTTATTACCGATCTCATAAGAACTTAGTAGGCCGGAAATGATTCTTTATATTTTGAGTTGGCAATAGTCTAGACTAACTTTGGTGAAAATCTTAGATCAGCCGTATGAGTGAAATTTCCACAATCGGCCAACTTCCAAATGGGTTCATATAAAATAATCAAAATTTTAAATTCTTTATTACCGAACTCATAAGAACTTAGTAGGCCGGAAATGATTCTTTATATTTTGAGTTGGTAATAGTATAGACTAACTTTGGTGAAAATCTTAGATCAGCCGTATGGCCGATTGTGAAAATTGCACCCATACGGCTGATCTAAGATTTTCACCAAAGTTAGTCTATACTATTACCAACTCAAAATATAAAGAATCATTTCCGGCCTACTAAGTTCTTATGAGTTCGGTAATAAAGAATTTAAAATTATGATTATTTTATATTGAATATTTTGTATTCGAAATACACTATATAGAAAAAGCTGGGATGGGATGAAAAAATGTAATCATCATTTTATTTTTTATTTGCATTTCTAATATGTATAAAAAAAAACTGGGATGGGATGAGATAGTGTTACCTGATGAACATTTTTATTTTTTCTGGGATGAAAAACTGGGATAACTTCACATGCTTACTGTCGAAGAACAATTTTGACTCAGATGGTGGCTCTTCTCTAGTATCTAAGTGTTGGATAGCCTCCAAAATAACTTCACCAACGTCAGACCTATTTTTGGCCTTTGAAGAATTTGGTTCTTTTTGGGGTACTTCAACTTGTGTTGCCACATTACCTTCCAAAGAATAGTTTGAGATGGTACTAAAATAAAAATCATGAGTAAATATTAATTATGAATGAATATTTAAAATAAATTTCAAAAATGCATACCTTGGTGAATCTAAACACGGTAATAAAAATTGAAGGGTATCCATATGCACCCATTTTGATTTTTTGCCAGCACTACTTCCACTGGGTGTATTTTTGTCGAGCCAAATGTAATGGAAAAATGTATCTTTTAGATTTTTCCATTTTAATTTACATTCTAAAACTAAGTAAATCAAATCAAATTTAGTGTTAAACCAGTGGAGCCATTCCTGAACACGATGCGAATTCAAATGTATACGATTCGTATTTGATTTATATAATTAATTTATTTACAAAATTTTATTAATAAGAAGCGAACGAATCTGAATCTGATTCAATTATGATTCAAATAGGAATCTTATGGGTACTTACATACGTATTCATATCGTATTTAGGAATGACCCCTCTGCGGAATAAAGTTTATTATTTAATAACAATTATTTAATTACCTGTGGAATTTAGCACCTGTGCAATCTCTTGCCATATTTGTTGCGCTTGTTGCGATTGCTGTAATCGCTGTGTTTTTTATTGAAGAGCAAAGGATGAGCGCTCACCTCTAAAATGAGTAGTTCTTCGTAGTCCAATTTATTCATTTAAATTTTTTATTAATACAATTGTTTTTTGAGTAATTATAATTTATCAAAATATTAATTTAGAGATTATAATTAATTTATAATTATATAATGAATTAATTTATTTAACTTATTATTATTATTTTTGGTTAAACAAATTTTGCACGCGGCGTCACACTACAATTACAGAACTTTATGGATTGAATGTACAAATTGAGGTTAGGTAAAAAATATGCTCGTACGAATATTAGTACTCGTACTAATAAAAATTATGTGGAACGCGAGTGGATCATATTTTGGTTTTTTTGCGAATGTGCGAGTACTTAGTTTTTTATACGAATTTACTATTTCTTCCTATTTAAAATATTTTTAATTTTTTTTTTTTTTTTTTTTTTTTTTAAAACATCTTTATTGATATGGCTACTACAATCTTAAACATTATTAATTCATTAGTAAGGTTGACATTAGTACTTATGAGATAAGCATAAACTTGTGTGGGTCTGCTGGACCAGTATCCAGTTCCCTTAAGATATAATATTCATACGGTTAGCTCATGTGGTTTGATTCGTTTGAGCCGCCTTATTTCGTTTGTACTGTCCAGTAGTTGTACGGCCTCAACGTTGGTGTGGTTAAAAAGCCTCTTCTCATGTTTAATGGCACATTCGCGGATGACGTCGTCTATCAATTGTATTTTTAGATCATTGTGTATTTCTCTGTTAGTCACAAATCGGTAAGCGTTGGTGACCATTCGAAGAAATTTATTTTGGCTACGTTGTATAATGTCTCTATTGGATTTATGAGTACAACCCCATAGCTGCGCACCATACATCCATATTGGTTTGAAGATAGTCTGGTAGACTTTGAGGGTAGAGATTGAAGTATATACCCAAATGCTTCAAAACGGCTCAAATAATTATGTTGAAGAAACCAGGTAAACCAGATGAAGAAGTAACATCATACAGATCAATTTCACTGCTTCCGACCTTATCAAAGCTGTTTGAAAAACTACTACTAAAACGTCTAAAGCCAATGGTAAACGTTCCTGATTTTCAATTTAGATTCAGGAATAACCACTCTACAATAGATCAAGTCCATCGAATAACTACGGTAATAGAGCAAGCGTTAGAAGAAAAGAAATATTGCCCCGCCGTATTTCTGGATGTATCTCAGGCCTTTGATAGGGTTTGGCACGAGGGATTGACATTCAAGATGAGCAAAATGCTACCACAAAACTATTGCCAGCTGCTTGAATCATACCTCTCTGATCGCCAATTCAGAGTCATCCATGAAGAAACATGTTCTGACTTTTATCCAACGCTAGCGGGAGTTCCGCAGGGAAGCGTATTGGGACCCCTCCTCTACCTTATCTACACTGCGGACATACCTACAACGAATAAAACATTCATCGGCACGTTCGCTGATGACACTGTAATTATGTCAGTAGACGAATCACAACCAAGGGCAGTGGAAAATCTTCAACGAGCAATGAACGACGTTACTAAATGGACAATTGACTGGAAAATAGTGCTTAATGAGCTCAAATCAACCCATGTGACATTTACGCTCCGACACAAAAATAACAGTCTACACATATACCTCAATGGGGTGCAAGTGCCGCAGGCTGAATCGGCTAAATACCTTGGTCTGCATTTAGATTCAAGGCTCAACTGGAAACATCATGTGAGACAAAAAGCTGAACAGATACGATTAAAACAACGTCAAATGTACTGGTTAATTGGGCATCATTCCAAAATGAACCTGTATTGCAAAAGACTAGTCTACCAGACTATCTTCAAACCAATATTTTTAATGTACAATTTAATTTATTTTGATTGAAATCATTATGATAATACCGAAAATAAAGAAATATTTTGTATTTTCGTTTATTTTCTGTTATTATTTTTTAAAAAAAGTTTACTCGCAATTCGCTATTTGCGTTTGGTGTGAGTAGTCTCTTAGCGCTCACAGAAAGGCGATTTTTTTTTAAAACAGCTTGACCGATTTTCACAGGACATTATTGTTTTGACAGTCCGATATTTTTACTTTAAAATGACACTATTTTTATGAAAATTGGTGCAGTACTTTTTTTCGCAACCAAAATTGATGATTATGAAAAAAAATATTGGGGATTTTTAAATTTAAATTGTAACCAAATATTCAAGAAAAACAAAAACAATTTTATTGGTTAATACTTAGTATTGCCTCCCTTACGTCAACAACGGTTCGTATGTGGTTCCCCATTGACCTTATTAAGGTTTTGACAAAAACTTTGAGGATCGCACCCCAATCCTCATCCAACGCAATGAGGTCACTGATGTTAGACGGTATAAAATTTCTAGTTCGGACCCTCCTTATTAGTTCGTCCCATAAATGCTCAATTGTGGATTCATGTATGGACTGAGAGCTGGCCACCTCATTATTGTCTTGAGTCCAATCTCATCCATGAACTGGCCGAGTGGTATCAATATCAAATCTTTCACTATATATTCTGCTTAGGGCAATACATGATCCAAGAGAATGTCCTCGATATATTTTTCAGCGGTCAGACCTCCGCTACGGCCTCCACCAAGTATGAAAGCAAGACCTGTTTCTCCCTCAAGCGATATACCAGCCCCATGCACGAACCGCCGCCGTACGAGACTGTTTCAGCAAAACAGCACTGCCAATTGATGTATTCGCGAGCAAATTCGAGTCGCTCTTTGCAATGGTGTGCTGTCAATTTTGAGCATCTAGCGGGTTGTCTTGGAGTGAGGTTGGCTTCCTTCAAGCGTCTTCTTACTGTCCCACGTACTAACAGCTACATCTCGAACTTGTCTTAGCTCTTGCTGCACATCGACGCTCGTGAGATGGTGATTTCGCATTGAAGCTAGGACGATAAATCGATCAGCCCTCTCAGATGTACACCGATACCGGCTGGTATGTGGTCTCTGATTGAAAGTAACAGTTTTCCTGAAACTTTCTGGATTCTCTTGAGACAGCAAATTGGCACATGTTTAGCTGACGAGTCACTTCTCTTTGATTGCGTCCTTCTTGCGTCCAGAGTATAGAGCCATAATCTTAATGACGTATTTTTTAGAAGCTTTTTTAGTGGTATAACTTTTCACTGATTTCCATAGGAATCCATAGTAAAAATGGTGTTTTTTACCTTCAAGTTTTTCAATGAAAAAAGCAAAAATATTATAAAATGTTTATATAAAAGTTTTCTACATATCTTTAAGAACAATATACAAGAAGGCCATATTGGTATTAAGTAAATATTAATTGCAGAAATATTAAAATTAAATTATTTCTAAAATTTATTTTTTCGAACTTTCATTTTGAAAAATACATCAAAGTTGGCTCTGGCGAATCAAAATAATACTTGCTAAATTTATCTTTAGTTTTACTAGTGTACGTAAGATGTCTAAAATGGTAAAAGAAAAATACGAAAAAAAATTATTTAATCGCAAAATTATCACACGTTCCTATATTTTGTGAATTTGTTTTGCTTTTCCCACAATTTTTGAACTTGAAATTTCCCCAGGTGGTAATTTTTGGTATGATTTTTCCAAATTTTTACGGCCATCACTGCCATCTATGTAATGTATATTGACTTAATAACCAAACGAATCGTAGTAAGCTTTTATTTCAATTTGACCAGAATTCTGTTGTTATGAATTTTTTTTAATATTTTGGTTTAAATAAATCAATTATTACAAGAAAATGAAAACGATTTACTTAAACGATATTCATATATGTTGAAATTCAAACATTCATGAAAGTATCTCAGAAATCATAATGAAGAATTTGTAACGTTTTCATTTAAAAATTTAAAAGTTTCGTTTTTTCTTCGTTTCTAATTCCCTTATAAAAGCTCAGATTTTTTGATTATGGCTCTATAAAATACAGGGTGCTCTGATAAAACTGGTAGAGATTTGTTCAGGTCAACGCCTGATAAGTGACTGATGACAAATATCGGCCAACGTGGTGTTATACAGGAGATTGCAGCACTATATTGTTAGCCACGACAGCTTAGGGGGTTTTGCGGATGTTACGAGTGTGTGCGGTAATGTTTAAAGCAGGTGACACTTGAATTAAAAACACTTTTATCAATTGTATTATAATTTATTATCAATAAATTATTTGATGAACACGATGTGGTTTGGTCGACAGTCGAAGATAGAAGAAGGAAAAAACTGGAAGTAGTTTGACGTCTGTGTTAATTCAATGTGTTCGCCACAAGATGATGTGTTTGTTATGGTGGCGCCAACATTGCCGGCCGGCCTAAAGGATTAATCCTTTAGTTGTCGATGTTTTCTGGGATCGGCAGTAGACACAATTTTACTACAGGTCTCGTGAGTGTGTTGCCCTGACATTTCAGCGTGACTGTTCGAATAAGGCCATCGGTACCCGGATGAATAGCAGTGATTCGGTCTATTGCCCACTTGGATGGTGGGCAAAGTTCATCTTTTATCAAAACTAGTTGACCGACCGTGAAGTTAATGTTCATTTTGAGCCATTTGGGACGTTGCTGCACTCGTGACAGGTATTCGGTCGACCAGATCCTCCAGAACTGCTGGTACATCTGTTGTATTTGCTGATATCGTTAATGGTTCTGGAATGGTGATGTGTGGCTCTCCGATGAGAAAGTGGCCGGGGGTGAGTGTCGTATAGTCCTCGGGATCATCCGACATAGGGCACAATGGCCTCGAATTGAGGCAAGCTGCTATCTGGCACAATAACATTGTCATCTCTTCGAAGGCGAATAGAGTATTGCCGATGATTCTTCGAAGGTGGTGTTTGCCTGACTTCACCTCTGCCTCCCACAAGCCTCCGAAATGTGGTGAAGCGGGCGGGTTGAAGCACCAGACCGTATTGTCTTGAGCTAACCTTGTGGCGACCTCAGGATTTACATTTTTTGTGTTGTTTTGATGAAGAGTCGTTAGTTGACGGTTGGATCCAATGAAGTTGGTGCCACGGTCGCTGTACGGGGCTTGGATTTTGCCTCTTCGAGCGGTAAACCTTCTGAATGAAGCGATGAACGCTTCTGCGGTGAGATCTGACACAATCTCCAGATGAAGCGCCTTTGTTGATAGGCACACGAATAAACAGACATACCCCTTTGTTGATCTTACGCCACGGTTTCTGCTTGGTTTAATCGAGACCAGACCCGCGTAATCCACTCCGCTGTGTAAAAAAGATCTCGATGGGGTGACGCGTGGTGCTGGAAGGTTGGCCATTAGTCCGGTGGTTGAGCGATAGCGAAAGAATGTCACGCAATGGCGATCATGCGTGCGGACTAGCCGCTTGTCATTGATGATCCAGTAACGGCTTCGAAGATGTGCCAATATTAATTGTTGACCACCGTGAAGTGTGGTTCGATGTGCCTGTGCGACCATTAAATTAGTGAGTGGACTGGTTTTTGGCAGAATTAACGGATACTTGCTTTACGGCAAGAACGAATACGGCAAGAACGATTGTTTTAGTCGTCCACCGACTCGTAAAATTCCTTCATCATCGATGAATGGGTTAAGTGAGCGAAGCACACTTTTATTCAGCAGGTTTTCTCTGGATTGGCATCGTCAGATTTCATCAGCGAAGTGAGCCCCTTGCACGAATCGGACCCAAAAGTGGAATGACCGATTCATCTCAGGAACCCTGATGAAACTGTCATTGCGATCGGCTTTGATGCGTCTACAATAGACTGTGACTCTAAGTAATTTTTCGAGAGTGGAACAGCGACTCAGAAGTTAATAGATCCCGTCAGACTTTGGTGCTTCGTTTAACTGCGTGGTGACCATAGATAAGATTCTGCATTTTTCCAATGGGATGGAGCACTCGTTGATTTTGTGTGTTGGCCAAGTGTCCAACTGTTTCGACAGCCATTCAGGACTTCTCCACCAAATGTGATGATCGTGAAGTAGCGAAGGTTCGACGCCACGAGACGCGCAGTCCGCGGGGTTGTGTCGAGTATCAATGTACCACCATTCACTAGGCTTTAGATGATCAATAATTTGCGAAACGCGATTCGCCACGAAAGTTTTCCATCGGCTGGGTGGACTGCGGAGTCATCCAAGAACCACTTGTGAGTCGGTCCACGCAAACCGTTGGATGTCGTTGAGGTTGAGTGACTGGACGATCTTGTGCATGAGAGTGGCCAGTAGCAGACTGGCGCTTAGTTCCAATCGTGGTTGGCTGTCGAAGATCCTTGAAGCCTCTCAGCGGATGATTCGTTTGGTTGTCACAGGCAATTCTGGAAAGTGTTCGATTTTGAATGCAAAATAATCTCCCGAAGGTGCCCAATGTAACCCAAGCGCCTTGACCGACCCTTCCCACTTTAACTCCCGCAATGGCCGATGTTCATGGTATTCTGATGACACTTGATCCAATAGGGTTTAGCAGTTTGAAGACCATTTTCAAAGCTCGAAACCACCACGCTGAAGTAAAGCCACCATTTCTTGCTGGATTTCAACCAATTCCTTGACTTTGTTTGTGCCCGTCATCAGGTCGTCTACATAGAAGTCGGCAATAGCGACCTTCGCAGCGATAGGAAATTGCTTGGATTCGTCTTGTGCCAATTGTTGGATCATACGTATAGCCAAATACGGAGCACAGCTGGTACCGTAGGTTACTGTGCGCAAACGATAATCTTGAATTGAATCCGTTGATAACCTTGGTGCTCAGGGGCCACCAGAATCTGTCGATACATTTGTTGGATATATGCGATGAATACGTATTTGTGTTGTCGAAATCGAATGAGACTGAAACTCCAGAAGTCGTCTTGTGTGAGGCATCAAAGACCACGCGTAATTTTGGCTTGGAACTCGAACCCCGTATCACGCCATGGTGTGGAAGATAGCACCTTTGATTTGTAGGCTCTCCGTCGTCGAATGGCACTGCCTCCATGTGATTCTACTCTAAATAGATTAGCATGAAATCTCAATATGCGATACGTAACTGCGGATTCTTCGAGAATCGGTGTTCCATGTGCTTCAGCCTCACG
This sequence comes from Tipula vernalis, assembly GCA_958295665.1. Taxonomy (NCBI): domain Eukaryota; kingdom Metazoa; phylum Arthropoda; class Insecta; order Diptera; family Tipulidae; genus Tipula; species Tipula vernalis. Next base: position 215,654,233 of record OY282560.1, on the reverse strand, counting down.
ATCGCGCCTTCTCTAGAAGTTCCGAGTGGCAATGGCTGATCAACGAAAGGGAGTTGCACGATATATATTCCGTCCTTGGTTCTGGAGTACGTTGATTGAAAGTGCCTTTCACATTGATTTTCATCTGCAGTAAGTTCTCGGGCTGCTGGTACGTTTTCAATCTCCCAAAATGACTTCAAGGTGTTGTCGACGTTGGTGTAGTTCTCGATGATTGCAGTCGTACCTAAGGAGTGTATGATTGTGTTTCGATCAAATCTACCAAACAAAATGTGTCCCAATTTGGTTTCTTGTGCGAATGGGGAACCGTTGAGAGATTTTATACATCCATCCATATGAAGCATTCCGAAGACAACAGCCCCCAGCAGCACGTCGATTTTGTGAGGTTGATTGAAATGAGGATCGGTCAATTGTAGCTGATCCTAATGTTTCCACTGTTGTGTTTCGGTATGTTGCGATGGCAATATGCCAGATATCCTGTCGACGACTACTGCTGTGATGGAAATCGAGAATCTCGAATCAACACGTGATTTAAGAACAAATTTGACGATCGATTGTGATTTGGCTGCTTCCCTGGCCCCGATTCCGTTAATTGAGATCGAAGCTGGCTTCCGTTGTAGGCCAATCCGAGTTATAGCGTTTTCCGAAATGAGATTCACTTGTGATCCAGATCAAGCAGGGCACGAATGGTGAAATCTTGTTTTCCGTTTGCGACGATTCCAACTGCTGTTGCGAGTAAAACATCTGTCAGTGGTGATGTGGTATGATTCGAACTGGCGTCGTTTGAATGAGTGGTAATTGGCGAATTGTTGGCCAGTGTTTTACTCGTGTTGGTGACTGAAGCTCGACATGACCCATCCGATATGTGAAGTAGAGTGTGATGTCTGCGGTTGCAGACTTGACAGAAACTTGACCGACACTCTGCGCTACGAAGTCCCATCCGCAGACAGTTGTAATACAGATTCTTTTCACGAATCTTATTTGCTTTTTGATCAAACGTTAATGATTTGAATTTTCTGCACTGGAACGCACTGTGTTCCTCATCGAATCTCCAAGAAATCCATCAGCTGTTGATATGTGGGATACTGCGCTCGAGTTAGTGTTAATTCCCATTGACGATGAGTTTCTGTATCGAGTGTGTCGACGATAATATTGACGAGAATGATATCCCAAGTGGCCACCGGAACTGCCAAAACCTTCAGACTTCGAATTGTACCTGTAGAGACATCTATGATGCTTCTCAATCCGATTGCGGATTCATGAGTGGACGCGGACATATTTCGGAATCGATGGATGTGATTGTCGATGATGAAACGTCGATGTTTGTACCGATCGGTGAGGATCTTCCATGCCTCATTGTAGTTGGCATCACTGATTTGTACCGTTCTCAATAGGATAGCAGCTTCACCAGTTAAGTTTGCTTTCAGGTAATGGAGCTTCTGTGAATCAGTCAATCTTGAATTTTTGTCGATCAAATCAGTGAACAAACTTTCGAATTCCATCCCATTTCCATAATTGCCATCGAAGACAGGCACTTTGATGCGTGGTAACTGAATTTCGACTGATTGGTGTGGTGTGGTAGCATCAACTGGGATTGCCTTGGCATCATGCATTGAAGTCGCCATGGTAATTTGTCTCAACAGAGTTTTGAGATTTGAACTTGCTATGAAATAATATTCCTTACTCTGCTCCCGATTTCCAAATTGTTGTTCCAATTCGCCCTCACCACATACGGCCTCGACCTTGTCTTGCGTGTCGCAGAATTCCCTATACAGTTGCTCCAGGTGAGTAATCTGGACTTCGACTGTCTCTCTTGTGACTTCCGTGTCCAAGCTGAGCTCCTTGCTGCGTTTAAGGGCTCGTTCCAGACTCTTCTGAAGCGACGCCTGCTTTGCCCGAATTGTCATGATGCACTCAGTTCACGTACGCGTGTATTCTAAACTCACAGCAATATTAATGTGGGTGACTTGCGCCCTACTTCACTTTACGGCACTGGGCTGCTAAAGCACGTGATTTATTTTATGATGTTGTTTGCCACACGCGAAGATTTGAAACACGTGACTTGATTTATTGAAATTGTGAGACACACGCACGATTGATCTGAATTAAATGCACGAATTATTTTGATGATGTGCCACATTCGACGACTACACAACAACACGTGATTATTTCGATGACAATAATGTGGAACACTCTCGAACACTGAACTGGATATGATACACGAATTATTTTTTTTTATGTTAATGTCTGTAACACACTCAATGATTGAAAACACATAAATGATTTTGATGATAATGTGGCACAAATACGGCTCGAAGGACCAGTTTTGTTAGTCACGACGGCTTAGCGGATTTTGCGGATGTTACGAGTGTGTGCGATAATGTGAAGAAGGAAAAAACTGGACATCATGTAGTTTGACGTCTGTGTTAATTCAATGTGTTCGCTACAAGATGATGTGTTTGTTATGGTGGCGCCAACAATAAAGATGAACTATATAGATCTTAATGATAAAGGTGTCTTTGTAAAGATAAAATACTAAGCTGTCAAAAAAAAAATTTCATGCAAATCGGTTAAGCCATTTTAAAAAATATGTCTTTTTGTACGCGCGGAGATTTGAGTCGATTTAGTTGCTCGGGAGTGTAGATATATAAAGTGAGAATATTATAAAGTTTAAGTTATTAAATTTAATATAAAGTTTATTACGGGAATATGAAGTTATAAATATTGTGACGGTGACACCTAGATTATAATAGAACATGTTAAATTAATAGCTCAATGACTTTTCATAAGTCAAACTCTCTATAATACGTACGATCCTGTTATAATACGATCCCTCAAATCCTGTTTTCCATTTTCTTTTAAATAACGTTCCGTATTTCGACCTCAGTTTTTACAGTTAGGCAGAAACATATAAATATAAAGCAGAAATTTAACGTTAATGATAATTCGGTGATTAGTAACCCTTTACTAGTCGTAGGGTCACGCTAAGGGGACATAACACTTATGTCATAGAAAATAAAAGGCCCCAATACGGATACATATGAAGCAGGGCATGGAGTGGAGGGCATGGATTTTTTGATGAATTTTTGGAATATGGCCGATTAGGATGGAACCTGACTATTTATTTCTCAACCGATTACGATGAAACTCGACAGGTACAATGGAAATGGGATTCTAAAATGATTTTTGGATAAAGTTCTGAAATATGGCGAAGTAGGATGGCACTTGGCTATTTCTTAACCGATTTTAGTGAAATTTGACATATGCGATCGAAATGGGATTCTAAAATGAGTTTTGGATAAAGCTCTGGAATATGGCCAATTAGGATGGAAATTGAATATTTCTTTACTGATATTCGGTCTTCATCACAGCAGATAAACCTGGTTTATACAAACTTTAACAGACAATAATTTTTATGATGCTGCCCTTTGATGTTGGCTAATGTTTCAGTCAAATCCTACATATTTTTAGCCGTAGAATTCGAATTTGCAATAAAAAATAGGGGTTTATATTTTAGTTTCAAAGTTACCCCCTCTCCCCCCCCCTACAAGGAGGAGGGGGGGGGGGGGGTACTAATTTTAACACTAATGTATTTTCCCTGAATAAATAATTAAATTTTGATATTTACCATTTTTTTCATAGCGTGCTTATTTTCCGAGATATTTGAGTGTATCAGGTTGTAAAAAAATCACCCGGTATGGTGAAATAAAAAATATAATAAGAAAATATAATCGCACAAATGACCACGGAGGCACAAAAACAAAACTTCCACGACAGTCAAGGTCGGCTCACATATATGAATTTAACATTACCAAAAAAATTATGATTTGAACTAAATTATAAAGCAAATTTCCAATTAAACGTGAAAATCATGAAATAAACAAAAAAAATTTAAAATTACTTAACTACTTAGACTCACTAGATATAGATTTAACTAACTACACAAACAAAATATAGGCCGTTTTTGGTCAGAAAAAAAAACAACTACAATATAAATAACCCCGCCTGTTGGCTAGGACAGACTTTTCACTCAACACACCGATACTCTCAGCAGATTAGTTGACACTGTGCCCTTACACTGATACCGCGTCACTTGATTTATGGCATCTTAGTTGCCTCAACAGAGATAGACTTCTATTTTATCGATGCTAAATGATTATATTGTTTCTTTTTTTTTTTTTTTTTTTTAAACCTACGGAATATTATTCACATAAAAAAAATTGAATGAACACACTGTTGGAAGCTGCAACCACATCTGAAATCAAAGAAACGATTTAAAACAAAGAAACGAAATTATAAATGTAAATACTTATCTAATGTCTGCCTGTATAATGTATCCAACTAACTTTCCTTCTCACTGTAAATTTAATTAATTGATCAGCCTAAAAGTTATAAATTTGAAGAAACAATTTTGGATTATTTTATAATTAATTTTTAAATCTATATTTATGTATAAATAACTCACCTTAATATTTAATGTCCGATTCATAATTACATTTCTCTTAGCATTGTATAAAATCTAATTTTGTAAACAAAATTCAATATTATGTTAATTTGTCAATTCCGTTTAATAATAATTGTAAAGAAAGTATGTACTAAAATTACGGTGCTGTATAAAATCTATAGTATAATTATCTTTATTGTTGAATTAAGCTTAAGTAGGTAAATAGGGTTAAACAAAAATTATTTGTATAGTACTTTGCAATATTATAGCAAACTGCATTTTTATGGTTAATGAAAAAAAATAAAAAAATAAAAAATAAAAATTGTTAAGCAACGACACGGCAGTCGCAGAAAAAAATCTCAAAGAGACATCACAAGATGAAGAAAAATTAAAATTTATAACGTTGTGGAATTTGTTTTTTTTTCTTATTTTTCTATTGTGAAAATATATTTCAAAATCTGAGTCGCTGGTTCTGGATAAGCCGTAGCAGAAATTAATCCAGTAAAATTCATGGTCCTTCGAGCCGGATTTGACTATTGTCGGGAATATTGCGTTTGGTCAAACTAAAAAATGTAAAGCTAGTTGCAGAAATCTACTTTGGAACGGACATTTTGGTTGCTGGCACCACATGGTGAATTTTCCGCTGAAAGTAGATAAGTATAAAATTTACAAAGGAAAATTATTAAAAATATATATTTAATTAATTCAAATAAAGACTATCTTACAAATTATTGAACTTTACCATAAATTATTGAACTTTAATATTGGAATTTAAAATTGAACTTTATAATTTACCCAATTTACTCAGTTTGTGCATATTATTACCTTTGTCGATAAATATTAAAGTTGGTAGACATGTGCAATTGAGTTGGTGATTAATTTAATTTTTTTTTTTTTTTATCTTGTGTTTCAATTTCGATATATGTATTTAAATTATCACATTGAGTTTCACATTTATTCGTAATTATTATTCAACGAATTATAAACAATTTACTGAACTATTCTCAATAATATTCAGTGAGTGAAATACAAGTGAATAGTGTTATTAAGTGAATTTTATACAACATGGAGTTAGAAATAAAATTAAAATCGCTAAAGAGTACACGTGGTTCCATTAAGGGGCAAATGACGAAATTGCACAACTACGTACTTGGTGCTATTGATAAACACGATATTGATCCAGAGCATGATAGCAATATGATAGATTTTTCCGAGCAATATTATATTGTGGAGGCCCGGTTAAATCGATTCATACGAGAATATAACGCAGCCAATCCAGACGAAACACAAAATGCAGGCAATAACAGTATGAATCTCACAATGATGCATCCCGTTGATGTAAGGCTTCCAAAAATAAATATTGAACCTTTTTCTGGGCAATACACGGAATGGCAGTCATTTTATGACTTATATGTTAAAACCATTCACGACAACCCGAATTTATCGCCAACTCAAAAATTTCAATATTTGAAAGGGTTCTTAAAGGGGGATGCTTATAATCTTCTAAGACACATGTCTATCACAGAAACAAATTATTTTGAGGCCTTTCGCAAATTGTGTGCCAGATATGATCGTAAAAAACATACCATAAAGGCATTTATTAGAAGTTTTATGGACCAGCCAACGATTCATCAGGCAAATGCGATGAATATTAGAAGAATGCTTGACACATCCGATGAAGTAATCAGAGGTTTAAAGGCGCTAGGCAAAGATGCAGAATCCCGTGATGTATGGTTGATTTATGTAATGGAGGAGAAACTAGATCCTGAAAGTCGCGGATTATGGGCGCAGAAATCGTACGAAGAAGATTTTCCAACACTAGATGGTTTTTTCAATTTTTATTAAATCGTTCCGACGCACTCGAATCATTACGACCAGCTACCATCAAACGCTCATCAAATCAATGGGCTTCTAATGTATTTATTGCAACAGAGGCAACTGCACGCGTTTTATGTGAAAGTAATCATTCGTTAGCGGACTGCGAGAAATTTTGTAATGGTCCATAGTTTTTGATGAACCAATCGATAATTTTTTTTTTGTGTGCAACCCTTAACGTTATATCTTGCCATAAAAATTGCACGATATCAATTTAACAATAATCTGGTATGCAAAGTGGGGTGCCACATGTTAACTAGAAAAAAATGATCGCGCGATGGCCGAAATTAAATCATTCGGCGTCGAAGTATCTTAGTGTTGTGAACGGGAAAAAAATATTAAAATTAATGAAAAAAAATTTGATGGCCAATTTTTATTCTTACATGATATTTAGATGAAGTTCTGGAATATGGCCAATTAGGAAGGAACTCGGTTATTTTTTAACAGATTATGATGAAATTCATTATATACGATGAAATTGTGTTTCTTACATGATTTTTAGATGAAGTTCTGGTATATGGCCAATTATGAAGGAACTCGTTTATTTCTTGACTGATTATGATGAAATTCAGTATATACGATGGAAATGGGATTCTTACATGATTTTTAGATGAAGTTCTGGTATATGGCCAATTATGAAGGAACTCGTTTATTTCTTGACTGATTATGATGAAATTCAGTATATACGATGGAAATGGGATTCTTACATGATTTTTAGATGAAGTTCTGGAATATGGCCAATTAGGATGGAACTCGGTTATTTTTTAACAGATTATGATGAAATTCAGTATATACGATGGAAATGGGATTCTTACATGACTTTTAGATGAAGTTATGAAATATGGCAAATTAGGAAGGAACTCGGTTATTTTTTAACAGATTATGATGAAATTCAGTATATAAGATAGAATTGTGTTTCTTACATGATTTTTAGATGAAGTTCTGGTATATGGCCAATTATGAAGGAACTCGGTTATTTCTTGACTGATTATGATGAAATTCAGTATATACGATGGAAATGGGATTCTACATGATTTTTAAATGAAGTTCTGGAATATGGCCAATTAGGAAGGAACTCGGTTATTTTTTAACAGATTATGATGAAATTCAGTATATACGATGGAAATGGGATTCTTACATGATTTTTAGATGAAGTTCTGGAATATGGCCAATTATGAAGGAACTCGGTTATTTCTTGACCGATTATGATGAAATTCAGTATATACGATGGAAATGGGATTCTACATGATTTTTAGATGAAGTTCTGGAATATGGCCAATTAGGAAGGAACTCGGTTATTTTTTAACAGATTATGATGAAATTCAGTATATACGATGGAAATGGGATTCTTACATGATTTTTAGAGGAAGTTCTGGAATATATATATAAAAATAACCGAGTTCCTTTCTAATTGGCCATATTCCAGAACTTCCTCTGAAAATCATATAAGAATCCCATTTTCATCGTACATACTGAATTTCATCATAATCTGTAAAAAAATAACCGAGTTCCTTCCAAATTGGCCATTTTCATTTTTCCATTATTTATTTTTAAAAATTAAAATTAATGAAATTTTTTTTTGTGGTCAACAATAACATATAATTGTTAAAGTGGAACGGTGAAAATACCGTATTATTGGTCGGTCTATACTAAGTACATAGATTATATTTTATAATTTTATTAAAAAAAAAAAAAAATTAAAATAAAAGACCAGTGAGAAACCAAAATTTGTGGCTTTTGTGGTGGGTTATACCACCAGTGATCACCATTTATATCCCCCTTGTTTGGGTGCATGTTGAAGTGAGTGTACACTGTACACGAACGGTTGGCTCAAAGTGATCGTGCGAAAAAAAAAAAACTATAAAATTAACTCGTTGCTGGTTGTTAAAGAAGTCTTCCGGCCTAATATATGTACACGTAATATACGGAAAAGAAAAGGTAAAATTAGATCCATAACTCGGAAACAAAAAAATCAAAAAAAAAACTCAGTTTTGACACATTTGGAGATTTATCTTGCTTTATTTTCTGTTTTTTTCTTATACCCAGTGGTGATATTCAGCCGGTACGGGGCGGTACGCTCGTACCGGTTGTTAACATTTTTAAAATTTTCCGTACCGGTTGTTGTATATTAAAAAAAAAGTATGTTTTTTGCTTTAACGGAAATTCTGTAAAAAAAAATATTTTTATTTTAATAAAAAGGGAATTTCCCTTTTTGAATACATTTTTATTTTGATATATTTACTCTAAATAAAAAGTTTAGTAGTATAAATATTTTTATGGTGAATGGTTATCCCTTACTTTTAATCTGTATTAAATTGAGTTTTAACGTGCAAGTATGATGTTTTTAAATTAATTTAAATTTCTAATTAATTATTAATTAATTATTAAATATTTTCTTTGTTTCAACCTAAGAATGAAAAGGCAAGGTAATTTGGATGACTTTTTTAGCAAATCTATAAAAATAACCAAAAACCCTGAACAGCAAGCTGAGAATATTACTAATTCTAATCAAACAAAACAGGTAAAAGAAAAAAATGATACTTCTGAAGTTCAACACCAATCGGAAAAAGCTGGAACGTCTCGTGATGCTGCGTTATTACATTTTTGGAATGATAAACAACTAAATTATTTTAAAACTAAATACGAGTGGCTTATTGTTGTTAGCGATGAAAATGTGGGATGTCAGTGGTGTTCGAAAGTAGAATCGTTAAATTTAGAAACTGCTAAACATTTACACATTTCTGTGGAGTGGAAATCATGTTCTGTCAAAGCTCATGGCTCGAACAAAGAAAATTTACAATCATCAATGAGAAAAAAATTGAAGGAACACAATGAATCAGCTTCACATAAAAAAGCTGGGGAAATAATAAAAATTGGTGAAACAAATATAATTTCCAAATCTTTCGATGTGGCTAATGAAAAGTATTTAAACAGCACAGTAAACATTTTTAATACTATCTATTTCATAATTAAAAACAATTACCCATTCAGTGATTTTAAAAAATTAATTGATTTACAGAAAAAAAATAATGTAGATTTTGGATTTTCATTACATTCAAGATTTATAGTTCCACTTGTCGCAAAGCTTATATCTACAGAAATAAGAAGAATTATTTTTGGAAAACTGATAAATACAGGTTGTAAAATTTCAATTATTATTGATGAAGCTTCAACTGTTTCACACAAAAGCGTTTTAGTAGTTTATTTGAAATCTGAAATTCAAGATTCCGATGATAGTGTAACAGTTTTTATTGATCTTGTCGAATTAGAAGGAACAACATCAGAAATAATTTTTAAAACCTTAATATCAGTTCTTGAAAAACATGGTTTTAATGAAAAATATTTACATGAAAATCTTATTGGATTTTGCTCAGACGGTGCTAGTGTAATGTTAGGAAAAAAGGCTGGAGTTTCTGCAAGAATTTTAGAACATTTTCCAGGTATTAGCATCTGTCACTGTTTAGCTCATCGTATTCAGTTAACTCTAGATGATGTTATCAAAGAAGTAAATGAAGTAAATAACTTTAGATATTTTCTCGATAAACTTTATTCGTATTATCATACTTCAAATAAACATCAACGAGAATTAAATAATGTTTCTAAAGAACTTGGCACTGAAGTACACAAAATAGGTAGAATATTTGGTCCTCGATGGGCAGCCTGTAGTGCTAGGACCGCCAAAGCAGTTTGGAAATCATATCAGGCCTTATATATTCACTTTAGTCAAAATAAAGAAATTGGAATAATGTCATATTTCAAAAATGAAAACTTTTTAAAAGATTTAGGTTTAATAAACGACATATTAGAAGAAATTTCTGTACTGTCTACAGGTTTACAAGAAAGAGATATTTCATTAATTAGAGCTGATAGATTGATAAGGCGAACGATAAATCTATTCCAACATTTAAAATTAAATAAAGGAACATATGAAAAAGAAGCAGATGATATTATTAAAACGAAAAAATACAATATTCCATTTGAAATTAATAGAAAAAAAACATCAATTGTTGTTTCGAGAGATAAATTTTTTGATTGTTTAGAAAAACATATGAAAACGCGTTTGCTATTAGACGATAAAAATGAAAACTATAATAATCTCTTAAATTGCTTTAATTTATTAAATCCAGAAACATGGCCGGGTGATATTTTTGCAGCACCATGGATTGAAGGTGAAAATAGGTTAAAGCAGTTAAATAAAATAATCAAATACATCATTCCAGTAAATGATTTTCGAGATTTTGTTGATGTGCGAGATAGAGAATCTAAAAATATTAATACTATTTTGAGAGCAAAAAGAATTTTAAATGTAATTGCTGTTAATTCCGCAGAAGCTGAAAGAGGATTCAGCACAATGAACAATATCATTTATGATAAGAGAAATTCGTTGTTAATTGAAACAACAAGTCATTTAATGACAATAAATTTAATGGGAAAATCGATTGAGGATTTTGATGCAACACCATATGTTAAATTATGGTTGCGAGAAGGGCATCATTTGGCAAGTGACAAACGTGTCAAAGCAGCCGCACCTAATTTGCCGTCCCAAAACCAAAATTTAATTTGGAAATTATTTAATTAATTTTATATACTATTTTTTATACTATTATATATAATATATGTATTTCTTATGTAAATATGTAAATAAATAACTATTATGAAGTAAATATAACCTACAATAGATTTTTTTCCATGCGTACCGGTTGTTAAAAAATTCGAATATCACCACTGCTTATACCTACTATATAGTTTCGTTATTTCTAAATGTACCACGTACACCTTTAATTGGAATTTCATTACCCTAGAGCGGTATAAAAGCGTGGTTTCAAGGATACCGACGAGTGGGAATTATTTCAACGGAAACTACACGGCCAGTAGCGGGAAAAAAAAAAAAAAAACTAAAACAAATTGTGTGTTAGAAAAAAAAGTGTTAACTTTGAATTACAGTTTAGCTATTTTTTTTGTTCTAAAATTCAACCAAATAGTAGTTAATTAATTTTCTTGTTGATTAAGATAATTTTAATAGAATAGCCAGGTGTTAATGATTCTGGTTTGTGCGTGTATTAATTCCGCGATTACAATAAAACAAAAAAAAATAATAATAGAATAATTCGTGCGTTGGGGATACAGTTTATTAGTATTTTGCCTTAGTGATTAAATTTTTTTTTTGGAACCAAAGCAAGAAAAATTTTTTGTTTCAGAAGCATCCGCCAGATTTCCGATACTGGGAGCGCTCTTCGTTGGAGATTCTGAGTGAGTAAAATTTATCTGTATTTATTTTCTTTTTTTTGGTTCTAGATGATTTGTCTAAATAAATTTTATTAACCTAGTCGTATACTGGATTCAAGTGTCAATATACATACAAGATAATTAACACCTGGCCAATTGACAAATTTCGTAGTATTATTTTTTTTATTCTTGATTGTTACAGGATAAGCAATGTAGTTTCTCTTATTTATATTGTAATTTTTTTTTATTAGGTTATAGTATACCAATTATGTATATTTAAGTTAATCTGTCGTTAGACATTTTCTTTTTTTTTTTTCTGACGATAGATGGTTATCGGGTTATTTTTTTTTATTATTATTTTTTTGATTATTAATTATTTTTGTTAATAGTTAAATAATATAGTATAGTTAATAGTTAAATAATTTAATAGTTTAACTGCTAAGAAACAAAAAAATTTATTCAAGATGAGTATCGGGAAATTATTGTGAATTTTTATTTTGATAAATACAGTTTGAATTATGGAACTCTAAATAGGAAGTTTGTTTATTGGTGTGAATGACGATGAGCTGAATGAAAATCCAGGATCTATTTTTTTTTGTACGACCTACTTTGGTTTGGTGTGCTATAATGAACCTCGCGAGCCGAATTGAGCAATCCCGCATCAATTCCTGGAATCTGGCACATATGGGTCATTACAATTTAAGAAATTATCAGTTTTAGAAAGTCGGCAGTGCATTAAATCAGGAAATCGTTGTTTTAATTGCTTGAGAATAAATCATCCGGTATTTAGGTGCCTATCAAAAATTAGATGTCAAGAATGCGGGAAGAAGCACCACACGCTATTACAAACTAATCAACCCAATGACCAAGTTACAACATCAGTTACAGGAGGGTCTACGTCAACAAGCGCCCATGCCAGTGTCTCAACCAATTGTATTTTACCGACTGCACTTGTTAAAGTGGTTGACCAGAATGGTGTTGAACATGAATGTATAATACTTTTAGATTCAGGGTCCATGTCTACATTCATTTCCGAAAAAATGTGCGAAAAATTAAAATTACGTAGAAGGCAAAACCGCACTATTGTATCTGGTATTAGCGGTTCAGGAAATCAAGTAACGAAGGGAATAGTAACTCTTACTCTAAAATCGCGTGCCAATGATAGAAGCCAAATACAAGTTGAAGCATTAGTTATGGCTAAGTTATGTTCCAAGTTACCTGCTCAGTCCTTTAGTGCAAAATTAAATAACTTAAACGTAGTATTTGCTGATCCTAATTTTAACAAAGCGCACGATATTGATGTAATTTTAGGTGTGCAGCACGTATTCAATGTACTACTTGATGGGAGAATTAGACAGCAAAACAAGGTTGTAGCGTTAGAAACAATATTTGGTTGGGTCTTAGGAGGAGAACTGGGAGCAGAGGTGTTAGCGACGACATCCATCAACATCGGCCAAGTAGTAGAAGAAGTCCAGCCAGAGCTAACAAGAGTGGATGAAATGTTACAACAATTTTGGGAGATTGAAACTATCCCAAAAGTAAACCGGCTGACCGTGGAATAAGAAACTTGCGAGAAACTATTCACCGAGACTTCATACCGAAATTCAGAAGGCAGATTTGTCGTAGAACTACCCATGAAACAAAATAAAGAACAGCTCGGCAAATCCTTAAGCTTAGCACAAAGCCGGCAGCGGGCTATGGAAAGAAGGTTTGAAAAGGATCCGGAGTTTAAGAATTTTTACGTTCAGTTCATGGAAGAATACCGTCAGTTGGGTCACATGAAAGAAGTCAAAGGTAACGAACTACAAACATTAAACTATTTACCGCATCATGGTATTGTTAAATCATCAAACGGGATTCAAAAATTTAGAGTAGTATTTGATGCGTCTGCGAAAACTTCCAGCGGTGTCTCATTGAACGAGTTACTTATGGTCGGTCCTACAGTGCAGCCAACGTTATATGCAATAATACTGCGCTTCCGTCTCCACAAAATCGCAATTAGTGCAGACGTGGAAAAAATGTATCGGCAGATCTTGGTAAAATAGAAGTTCACGAAATACCAAGCAATTGCATGGAGAGTCAACGATAACGAGCCAATGAGATACTACAAGTTAAGTACCCTAACGTACGGCACTGCATCAGCTCCTTATCTAGCGACAAGGGTATTGAATGAGATAGCTGATATAAACTGCGACAAATTTCCAGCAGCTGCTGTTGCACTAAGCAAATGCACATACGTAGATGATCTTATGACCGGTGCAGATACAGTGCAACAAGCGACAGAACTTAAAACTAATCTGGTTCATATCCTCGCTGAATCCGGAATGAAACTTCGAAAATGGATTTCCAATTCAGACACATTTCTACAATCAACGCCAGCAGAAGACAGAACTGAATCCCTAAAAGATTTTACCCAAGACGGCATTACAGTTAAGGTGTTGGGACTGCAGTGGGATCCAAAATTAGATATCTTTTCATATCAGGTTAGAATGGGTACTCCAGTATTTACGAAAAGAAGATTGTTATCCGAGTGCAGTCAAATTTTTGACCCATTGGGATGGTTATCGCCGGTAATCATAAAGATTAAGATAATGTTTCAAAGCCTGTGGTTGACGGCAGTTGACTGGGACGACGAATTACCGAAAGATGTCAAACAAAATTGGCTACTTATCAGGGAGCAGTTGCAGCACTTAGAGCAGATTCAAATACCTAGATGGTTGCAAACATCTGGTCAGTATGTTGAACTGCATGGATTCTGCGATGCAAGCGAACGAGCTTACGCAGCTGTAGTATATATGAGACACCAGATTAGCCCAGAACGATATATATGCAATTTAGTAGCGGCAAAATCGAAGGTTGCTCCAGTTAAAAGAATTTTGGTAGCCAGATTGGAACTGTGCGGAGCTCATCTTTTGACAAAACTGGTGAAATCATTAAAAGAAATTCTTGAAGTCAACGTTTCAAAGATAATTTGTTGGACCGACTCAACTATAGTATTGGATTGGTTATCGGATGTTCCAATAAGATGGCAAACCTTTGTAGGGAACAGAACGTCTCAAATTTTAGAAGTAGTAAAACCAGACAATTGGCGACATATTCCAACAAAAGATAATCCAGCTGACTGCGCTTCACGCGGAATATATCACAGAAAGAAATATAATTGGTAGAATTAAAAAAATGCATTTCTTATTTCAAGATTTAACTAAAATTCAAATAAAAGTCAGTTTTTGCTTTCCACAATACGAAAAATTATTAATTTAAACGTCATTCTCTTTGAAATTCAATTTCATTGAAATTATAGAGTCAAAAATTAGATGTTTAAATGAAGCAACACCAAACCTTACTAATGTAATAACGACTATAGCTCAACAAAAGAAAACGATTTTATCCATAGATTGCTAATTTGAAGCAATCCTAACGCAGTTTTTATAGAAAATTCTTTTTATTGAGAGGCATTTTAAATTTAAGCAAAATATGTAATTAAATAAAGCAAGCGGCTATCTTTACATTAATCAAATTCATAAACAACTCGCTTGGTTCAAAGAAGCTATTTGATCCACAGCCCACTCGTTATACGATAACGGCAATTCTAGAATAAATATTTCAATGATTTAATATTTTATAGTGAAATTTGGTTTAAATAAATAATAATAAATATTATCGGCTCTAGAAATACATATAAATTTATCGTTTAAAACTTCTTTCACAGGTAATTTGCCCAGTGGGAGTTGCATTTTCTAATATTACGAATGACATGAGTTGATATGTCTTATAAATTCAATACATGCCGTCTTACTTTGGAAACTGGAATAGTAATTGGTATGAAAATAAAAATGCAAATTATGCTCAAAATGAAAATAAAAAATTATTTTCTTTTTACTTTTGTTAATTGAAATTAAAAATTAAATAATAAAACAATACATTTTTTCAAAAATATTGCTAGAATAATTCTATACCAACAAAACTTGGTTTGAAACTGTTCCAAACGGACTGAAAATATACTGCAATGTTGTTAATTCCCAAAATAAGATACAATAGACGTAGATATTTCGTCACGCAGAGAATACAACTGAATTCAATTTTCCCATACACAATTTTATGGCAACGTGATTATTGTAGCAACCCTCTAAACAAAGCGATTCGTTTACGATACGAAAATGATGTTTGCTGTTCATACAAAACATCGTTTACGAAACGTTTTTGCGATTCGAAATCGATAAGCGATATATTTACAGATCGTATTTTTCACCGTTGCGATATATTTATTATGGATTTGCAAAACTAAAAACGGTTTTATATCTTTTAAAGAATGAGTAAATTTTGTAAATTTATTTAAAGTATGAAATTAAAATTATTACAATATAAATACAAATTGGTTGTTCACATTTGTTTCCATTTCTTTTGGTTTAATTGTAGCGGGCTCCATATTCCTCCGTTCCTTTAATTACATCAGTAAATTGCTAGTCACTTATCTTCAAAAGTATAAAATATAAGTATTAAATTAATAATCATATTGGAAAAGAAATATGTATACCTACTTGACTAAGTATCGGTATCACAGACTTGTGAAACTCAGAGCACAAAATATTTCTAATTGACACATTGTTTTTACATAAATATTGCCGCCCGCTGTCGTTTCAAGTTAAACTTGAAATGAAATGACGAGACAGAGAATGCATTACATTCGATTTATATTTTAGTTGTTTCTACCGCAGTAGGAAAGTAAATGTACATATGTTTGTGTGTCATATAAAAAATATGTATCGTTTACATATCGAAATCGCATCGTTCTTTACGAATCGTTTTTTTTGTTTAGAGTGAATATATTGGTTGCTAAACAAAATACTTACAACATCAGATTATGACAGCATTATAATATGTATCATATATATTCCACGTAAATGTATAGTCATGGCAATTAGGAAATACCGAAGAAAAACTAAGCAAACTTCTCAATCAAACAAACTTACAAGAGTGTCTATATCAAGAAATGAAATGAATGCATTTAAGGTTAATTTTTTTGACAATTTACAATAGTATTGAATTCCATTTTGGTATTCTTTAAATTCCTACTAAGCTGAAAGTATTGTAAATCATCGCCGGCGTTGCAAATATTTTGTGACGCTTGACCGTCAGATTGCTTGTCATAATAAAATAAATCGAACAAAAATAATTCATATTTTAACTACATATATTTAAAATAATATAATATGGTAAATACATTGCTTTTTTAATGGATATTGGGTTGTATTGGGTAGAGTACACTAATTAAGATTAAGCAATGAAATTCGGTTTGTTACAAACATTTTGTTTCTGGACCCACTAATGGCGTGAAAATTATATTTAAAACTTGAATAAAATCTTTTTTTCAATAAATGTAAAGAATTTACAAACTAATACAATTCATATGTAGATATTTAATACTATTATTTTCCTTTTCTGTTGAAATTTTGTCAAAATAAGAAATATAAACTTGAAAATACTACCAACTTTTACCAACAAAGGGCTTTATTCAGATTCAATAGCCGCTCGACTAAAAGTTGGTTTCTGTTACTAAATATAGTACGCCATAATTAACAATAGATTATTTCCTAGTTAGAACCGACGCACATCTTACAACTCACATGCTATACGCGCTCAGTTTTAAGCAAACTCAAGCTCGCTTCATGGATTTTACACCAAAATCGTAAATTTATATAAAATACAAATTGAACATAACTTTTTTCAGCCCATTTTCATTTAAACAGTATTCAAATATTTCGTAGTTTCGTACTACATATACATACATACTTATGTTTACGAATGACATTCAGAAAACGCATTTTATAGGTGTACTATTTATTGCGTAAACAAATTAAATTTACAAAAAATGATTTAATGGTATTTTAATTTTAAATAAATACAATGGAATAAATTACAATAAAACAACATAAAAATTACAAATTTTACAATCTTAATTACTATAAATCGTCTGATTATGTATGTATGATAATTTCGTTAACAGGGTTTGCGTTCAACGCCATCTACCTAAGTATATCAGAATAATTTTAGTTTTTCAATTTGTGTACATGTACCACTTTTGTTTGTTAGATTGTAGTGGTTGAAAATGAAATTCTTTCTTATTCATCTCATGGGTAATAACTAGGGCAACCAAAAATATGCATTAGCATGTTTTTTTCCTGTGTACATATTGTGAAAAAAATAAGATAGGAATCCGTTTCACCAAAAACGAAACCTTTTAAGCCCTATTTGTTAGTGCATATTTTTGCATATTTCACCCAAAACTGCATATATTCTCATATTTTGGATATTAGTGCATATTTAAGTGCATATTTTAAAATACCTATGCATATTTTACATAATTTAAGCATATTTTGCCAATTTTATTAAAAATATTTCGCATGAAAATGCATTCCATTTTATTGATTAAAATTTTAATTTTTACCGATGTCAGCGCCATTGCTTTGCGGTAAATAAATGTATGCATTAACTAAATAAGTTTGTTTATAGGTTTGTTTATATATATATAAAAACCATATTAAAAACCAATTTTTATGGATATCAATCGATGAAACCACTGACGCAACCGGCAGAAATGTGGTTAATGTCATGATTGGTATTTTAGATTCAAACGCAATGATCGACAAACAAAAATTTTTGTTGAATACTGCGCACTTAGAGAGGGCGAATCATTCAACCATTGCGCGGCTTTTTGATGAATCGGTGAAAAAGTTAGGTGATACTTTCCCTAAAGATTCCATTTTGTGGTTCATTTCAGATGCTGTACCATACATGGTAAAAGCGGCTCAGGCAATACAAATATTGTACCCTAAAATAACCCATTTAACTTGCCTTGCCCATGGACTTCATCGTGTGTGTGAGCACACGATATAATCTCTAACGGTAAAAAAGTATTTTTAAAAGCCCCGTCTAGAGTAGAGACTTTTAAAGAAATGGCGCCTGGGCTTACACTGCCTCCGCAACCGGTTACCACTCGATGGGGAACTTGGCTGGCAGCGGCCAATTATTATGCCAGTAATTTTGAAAATATGGTTCGAATCTTTGATGCGCTGGACAACGACGAAGCGGCCTCAATTAGGATTTCGAAGGAGTTGTTATGTGACAGCAAATTAGATCTGATTTGATCTATATTTCAGCAAACTTCGGATTTCTCGAATCAACCATTTCTAAACTAGAGACTTGTGGACTGTTGCTTGCTGTACAACGTAATCGAAAAAAAAACACGGAAGGAAAATAATTCTCAAGGCGGAGATTTGAAACATATAATTCTATTTTTATAGGGCATATTTTAAGTGCATAAAATCATATTTTTAAGGCATATTTTAAGCGCTTAAAACCGGTTTTTTAGTGCATATTTTTGGTTGCCCTAGTAATAACAATATTCTTCTCTTGTTTTATGTCTACGTTTCATTATATATATTTCGTATTAAATTAAGCGAGGCCTTGCTTACTTTGTGCATGTGTGTAACATTGTTTTACAGAAAGGATTTGCGTTCACGCGCACGGCTTACTTTAATTTAGTTTTTAGTCATTTTTTGATTTTACTAGAAGCTGTTTTTGTGACTGCACAGTAAAAAAAATATAATAATTAAATATAAATATTTTTGTGTTAAAATTAATTAGTTTTTTCTATAATTAAAAACTGCAAACAGGTGAAAATTTAATTATTGTAATTAAAATTTG
Organism: Tipula vernalis; assembly: GCA_958295665.1. NCBI lineage: Eukaryota > Metazoa > Arthropoda > Insecta > Diptera > Tipulidae > Tipula > Tipula vernalis. Next base: position 215,634,987 of record OY282560.1, on the reverse strand, counting down.
TGGTTTATTGCCTACAAAATAAATTTATATAAAATTTGGTTGTAATGTTCATTGCCATACCACGTGAAAAATGGCGACCATATTGGACTATTTGTTTTTGCAACAATAATTTGAAATTAGTAACTGATGCTATTATTTTGTGATTGTGATGATATAGATTGTGTTTTGTAGTAATATGAATATTAGCAAGTAAAGTAAATGGCAAAGATAATCTTTCTTAAAGGAAACGTTACATTAATTTTAGTTATTCAATTTGTGTTTTACGCGTGGTACTTTTGTTTGTTAGATTGTAGTGGTTTGAAAATGAAATTCTTTCTTATTCATCTCTCATGGGCAATACAAATATCCTTCTCTCGTTCTACGGCTAGGTTTTATTATATTTCGTATTCAATTAAGCGAGGCCTTGCTTGCGTTTTTGATTTTAATCGAAGCTGATTTTGTAATTTCACAGTAAAAAAAAATAATTAAACATAAATATTTTTGGCGTTAAAATTAATTAATTTTTGCTATAAGTAATGACTGTAGTGTAAACAGATCAAAATTTAATTATTTTAATTAAAATTTGAGGTTTATTGTCTACAAAATAGTTATTTATAGAATTCTGTAATATTAATTTTCATAACGCAAGCAAAATGGCGACCATATTGGAATATTTTTTGTTGCAGCGCATGATTTGGAATGGATAATTGATGTTATCAGTTTGTGATTGTGATTGATATAGATTATTTTGTGAAGTAAAATTAATATCTACATAGCTAGTAAAATAAACAGGAAACATGATTTTCTTAAAGGAAACGTTATCTTAATTTTAGTTTTCCAATTTGTGATTTTGCTCGATTGTATTGGTTGAAAATGATGAATTTCTTTCTTATTCATCACTCATGCGCAATGATTATATTCTTCTTTCTTTTTATGTCGACGTTTCATTATATTTCATATTAAATTAAGCGGTTGAAGCTTATTTTGCACATGTGTGTGTAAATGGTGTAACAGAAAGGATACGCGTGCACGCGTAGCTTACTTTAATTTAGTTGTTTTTGATTTTAATAGAAGCTGATTTTGTAATTACACAGTAAAAAAAAAAATAGTTAAACATAAATATTTTTGTGCATTAAAATTAATTAATTTTTGCCATAAGTAATGAATGTAAACAGGTGAAAATTCATTAATTTTAATTAAAATTTGAGGTTTATTGCCTACAAAATAGTTGTTTATAGATTTCTGTAATGTTAATTATCATAACGCATGCAAAATGGCGACCATATTGAAATATTTTTAGTTGCAACAATAATTTGAAATTAGTAATTGATGCTATTATTTTGTGATTCTGATATAGATTATATTGTGTAGTAAAATTAATATCTAGCGAGTAAAGTAAACGGTAAAGATAATCTTCTTAAAGGAAACGTTATCTTAATTTTAGTTTTTCAATTTGTGTTTAATGCGTGATTTACACGTTCCAACAATGTTTTTCCAACTTTTTTTGTTGAGACTTAGAGCAATAGAAAAAATTTTCTTGCGATAAAAAGAGAAAAGTATAAAACAAAAATGTCGGGCATGCTCTAATTTTTTGGTGGTATAAAATCCACGATGCAATATTTTTGATGAATAGGGCGATGATTCTAATTTATTTATCAAAATTACGACTTTTTTTTGGCTAAAATGAAAACTTTTCAAACGTAAAATTCAATTTTTAAACAAAATTTTTAAAAAAATAAACTAAAAATGTCGGACATGCTATAATTTTAAAATTTTTAAAAAATACAAATAAAACGCTATAAACATTTCACAAATCGCTATTTTGATTGTTTTTGTTTCCATAAAATATACTCGGGACTTTTGCTTTATTTTTCTAGATTGATTTATAGTTGTTATAACAACAACAGGTAATAATAGTTAAAAGTAATCGCTTCATTAGGTGACACTTGAAATGTCTAACCAAGAGGGCACAAACGATTTATTTGTAAATAACATTTTACGGTTTAATTCTTCAAAATGTTATGATCAAAATGAACCTTACGTAAATAACGGTAATGAATTAACATAGTTTTATAGACAATTTTGGTTATAATCATCTTTCTAATTTTAATAATTTAACTATCATTTTTTATCCTCAATTCTCTAAAACAGAGGCCGGTGCGCCAAATACATATCATGAGCTTGATAATAGTTTAGCTAATGAGATACCCAACGCACTGCAAAATTTATTAGTTGAATGGGGACTGGAGCAAACTTGGAATATTTTTCAAAGTATTTATATTTAATATAGTAATATTTTTAATAGCATTTATTAAACTTTTATTAATGGCCTTAGAATCAAAGCTTGATGACATACTGGATCTTAAAATTTTGGCCGAATCAGATTTAGACCTAATGTTTCCTAACCGAAGTGATCTGAGCATGAAATGTAGGCTGCACTCTAAAATTGTGGAATGGCGCCATAAACATGTAGGAACAATATTAATTAGTTTGACAAAATTAGTTTTGTACATATCATGTTTTATTATTTATTAGGGTTTTCCTGTACATTCCTGTACATTGAGTACAACGGCTATTTCAATTGAAACGGATATGTCGATGAGCTCCTTGATAACCACTACTTCAAGCGCATCGTTGCCCTCAAATCAAGACGGAACACAGGCAGAATTTCAATTTGTATACCGTACTAAACCCTACTTTTTAATAAAAATTCTAATTATTTTTAAATTAAACGTCTATAGGAATTAAAAGAATTTCTAAATTCTGAACGGGGTAAAAGGTTTATTAATATACACAACAAAAATGGTTTGGCAAATATTTCATCATATTAAATAGTTTATATACATTTTATGTAGATGAGAATATATAAATAAATTAATATTTTTTCGTTATTAAAGTTACTAACTAATACCACAGATAAGATATCAGATGAATCAAGCCCGAATGATTTTGCCCGAATGAGGTTTTTTGGGTTCCAAAATGAATTGCCGACAATTTGTTCGGCTTGAATCATCTGATATTCTTATATGTGCTAATACATTAAAAATTATACAATTTACAAATTTTTAGGTAATTTTTCTTTACAACATTGCTGCTCTATATATTTTATCATGTAACACATATTTTCCTTGAAAATTCTCATATTTTAAAAAATTAAACAATTTACATTTTCCAGAAATATTCAATTTTTCCATTTAAATTATATAAAAACATGTGTTTCATTTTACTCTTATTGTTTTTAATAAAAACTGATTATAAATACTATATTTATGTAGGTAAACATTTCTAAATAAATACATAAATAATTTTATCGGAAAATATGGGTTGCACTTTCTGAAAACTATTTATATTCATAGTCAATTTCACCCTTTCTTGATTCATTATTTAGGAACTCTATTATAAGGGAGGAAAAAAACCATCGGGGAATGGTTATCCCCGAAATTAGAAGTTTTATTTTAGATATCGATAAATTAGAATAATAATAATATGAAATAGTGAGGATTTTTTTTGCATATATGTTACTGTTAAATTTTGAAATATGTGTCGTTTAAATGACTTGTAATTGAAATTTTCAAAGAAAATTGTCAATTTGCCATAATAATACACAACAATTATAATAAATATAATTCATTTCCGTGATAAAGAATTCATTTCCTTGATAAAGACACATTTTCTCACCATGTTAAATTGTTCTCTATGTTCTCAGCAGTTTCAAACAACTGAACTGTATGTATCACATTTAAAATACATTCATTTTCTGAAAACTTCTGATGAGTTTAAATGCCAAACAAACTGTCCATCAGTTTTTCGAAATATATCAACGTTTAAGAGACATTTAATTAAAAAACACGAGAAAGAGGAAAATACTCTCCCGGTAAACAGTTTCATTCACACATTAAACACTGAAACCAAACATACTAATATACCTATACTTAATTTTGAGCCAATTTGTGAGGTTGATTCTGAACAAATTTTAAACGAACCTCAAGAAGCTTTGAATATTAACATTGTAGAGTTCAAAGAAAAAATCAACAAATCGATACTGGCTTTCGTTACTGAAATGTCAAGCCATAGTAATGTTACAAACACATTACTTGATCATTTTCTAAAAAATTTAACGGATGTACTTCACGTTATGTTTTCTGAATTACTAAAACTAATTCCTTTTATTGATTCGATTATTCAACCCACAGTCGAAGAAATGTTAAAATTTTGTTCCGAATCCTTTCAAAAAACGAGCTCAGAATATTTAATATTAAAAAGTTTATCAGATTATAATTTTTATAAACCACCTGAAAAATTTCTTATTAATTCTGAAATAAAAGAAACAGTGCGAAAAGGTGTATCTGTTTTGGATACTAATAATATAGAAGGAGTTTTAATGCCTATCGAGCATCAAATAAAAAAAATGTTTGAACAGCCACACGTATTAACGATAGAAAATACTTCTAACCTTTTAGAAAAGAAAATAGATTTTACAAATAATCTTGGCAAAATTTCAAATTTTGTTCAAGGTGAGTTATGGCAAAAAAAATTATATCTTTTAAAGAAAAAATCGTAATACCTTACCATTTATACTATGACGATTTCGAACCTGGAAATCCTCTTGGCTCGAAATCGGGAGCGCAGTCACTGGCAGCTTTTTATTATAATTTTCCAAGTTTACCTTCCAAATATGCTTCGGCTGAAAACATATTTGTTGCCATGTTTCTCAAATCAAGAGACCTCAAACGATTTGGAGTTCGAAAATGTTTAGCAAAATTAATTGAGACAATTAAGAAACTTGAAACAGATGGCGTTTCATTAACAATAGCTAACGAGATTATTACTGTATATTTTGTTCTAGGCCTTGTAATTGGGGATAATCTGGGATTGAATTCAATTCTAGGTTTCTCCAAATCATTTAGCCATAACAAATGTTGCCGTTTTTGCAAAGTTTCTAAAATTGATATGTCGAAGCATAGTTGCGAGTCTCCTATGCTTCTGAGAAATGAGGAAAATTATAAAGTTGACGTATATAAAAATGATTACTTAGCCACTGGAATTTTGGAAGATTCTATTTTTAATGAAATTGAAAGTTTTCATGTTGTATCTAATTTTTGCGTGGACATCATGCATGATGTATTCGAAGGAATAATATAATATGGGTTAGCTAATTCTCTTCATTATTTTATAATTGTAAAGAACTTTTTCACTTTGGAGACATTTAATTATAGATACCAACATTTTGATTTTGGTGAAATGGAGATTAATTCACGTGGAGCGCCATTAAAAATCGATCATATTAAAAAGAAAAAATTACATGTTTCTGCTAGGGAAAGTGTGTACATTATTTTTGGGAGATCTTGTTCCAAAAAATGACAGGGTGTGGAAGTACATAATAATTTTACAAGATATAACACATAATTTACTTGTAGAATCATTTACCAGTAAAGATATTGAGTGGCTTCATAAAAACATCTCCATACATAATTTACTTTATGAAACTTTGTTTCAGGATAACATCAAACCAAAACACCATCTCTTAACCCATTATCCTAATATTATCAAGAAATCAGGGCCTTTAATACATTATTGGTGCATGAGGTATGAGTCGAAGCACCGTGAAATGAAAAATTACACGAACTCTACATTTTCAAGGAGAAATCTCTCACTTTCGCTTGCCAAAAAATGTGCAATGAAATTTGCTTTACGGATACTTAAAAACGATGGGTTAGGTTCAGATGCTTCTTTCATAAAATGTGACCCTTCTGAAATGAAAACAAAACCTTTCTACGCAGAGTTGAAACAATTTCTCCAGATTGATGCCATAAAAGAATATTCGTCAGCTGTATCACTTGAATTTAAAGGAACTGTTTACAAAAACAATTTCTATATCTTTAATAAACATAAAAAGGTGTTGCAAAAAATAACTGATATTGTTTATCAAAATTCGAATGTTATACTTGTTACTCAAGAAGTACACATAACTCGATATGATGATCATTATCAAGTGTATATTACGAACGGTTCAATTATATCTGATTTATATATTTTTATTGTTCTGAACTCATCTTTTATAAAGCCAATTGTATTACATACTTTACCGGATGGTACAAAGTGTATAAAACCAGGATTTATTTAAGTATTTAGATGTTTGAAATTTCTAAAATTTTCAAAAGTAATGTTATAATTTACACATAAGTCATAAGTTCTATTATTATTTTATGCATGCGTATTTTGAAATATGTATATATATAAATAAAAAATGTTATATTTAAATTAAGCGTATAATCTGTAATAATATGTTTTTATTACAAATCAAAAGAAATATATATATATATATATATATATATATATATATATATATATATATATATATATATATATATATATATATATATAAATAATATATGTATATATGTAATACGTATCGAAAAATTAATTATTTTTGCAACAAAAAAACGTACAAAAACGAAACGATGGTACAACTGAAATCCTAAAATAACTTTAATTAATTATTTAAACAATAATAACTAATATTTAATAATAATCATTATTTATATGCTTATATTGAAATAAATATTATAAATAAAAAAATTTATATTTAAATTTAGATTATAATCTGTAATAATATGTTTTTAATAGAAATCAAAAGACAATACATATTGACAAATTAATTATTTTTGCAAAAAAAAACGTACGCAAATCGAGACGTACAACTGAAATCCTAAAATAAATTTAATTAATTATTTAAAAATAATAACTAATATTTAATAATAATCATTTACATGCATATTTTGAAATATATATAAATAAAAAATTTTATATTTAAATTAAGAGTATAATATAATCTGTAATAATTATTTTTAATAAAAATTAAAAGAAATTTTATTTTAATTATTTAAAACAACCAAATGTGTTTTTATTATTTTAATAAAGCCCTTTAATAATGATATTCGGCAATGGTAAATAATTATTGTTCCCGGTTTGAGGGTTTAAAATATTCGGTTTAAAATATTCATACAAGAAGTTGTTTGTAAGGGTATGTTAGTAAGCTGCGATTTATGTGAACCTTGTCATAATGAATAATTTACTAATATCAAGCAGAAATGCTATTGAAATGAAGTAAGTATTTTCTTAAGTAAAGCAACCAATTGCAAGCGACTTTCTTTAAATAAATAAACGGTATATCAAATTATTGCTCTAATTTAATGGTTTTTGTTTTCATATATAGCAAGGATTTTGTTTAAAAAAAGCAAACAATTGCTTTATTCGAGATTAGATTTTAATGAAATTTGTGATTAAAGACAGCAAGCAGTTTTCTCGATATTAATCAATGGCGTATTAAAATTATTACTATATTTTAATAATTTTTGTTTTCATGTATACCAAGTATTTTGTTCAAATAAGCAAACAATTACTTTATTAAAGTAATTATGTATACTCGATTTTAAGCAGAGATGTATCAAATTTTAATGAAATTTTTTTAAATATAGCAAGCGGATAGCTTCACATTAATCTTTGATTTATTATAATTATTTCTATGTTTAATAAAGAAGTTTCTATTATTAATACTAGATGGACATGCTTCAATCGAAATAATATTTCTTAAACCAATAAAATCGAAATATTCTTGGATCATTCAGGCCAGTTCTTGATTTAATAAAGTGGCTTGATAGGTTGAATATCATGGTGTAAAAATTATTAATTGAAGCAAGTTTTGTTTGTTTAAAGCAATCTTTTCTTTGTGTGATCCAACAGAATTAATCACACATAGATTATGGTGGAATTCACCCAAATGGTTAATGGATAATTCAGAAATGTGGCCAGAATAAAAAACCAACTATGAAACTAAAGAAGAAGAGCGCCCAAAATTTAAGATGTCCCTCATCGCAAAATGCCAAAATAGCCAGTTCGCTGTTGAATTAATTGAAAAGTTTTCTTCTTTCAGAAAAATCGTTCGAGTCACAGCCATCGTGCAGCGTTTTGTAAGTAATGCACGTAAAAGAGAAGTGAAGCGCAGTGGACCGTTGAAAGTATTAGAATTAGAAGAAGCCATTAAACTAATTTGTAAGCAGATACAAAGGGAACACATGCCTGAAGAAACCACAGCAATCAAACAATCCGAGCCGATGAGGGGATCACTAAAATATCTCAGCCCGTTTATTGACGAAGATGGAGTGATGAGAGTCGGAGGCCGAATACAAAATTCTAATTTATCTTACGGAACAAAACATCCTATTATTGTACCACCGTCGAAATTGGCCAAAATTATTATTGAAAACTATCATCATCGATACTATCATGCGGGTACGCAGTTAATATTAACCATAGTACGGCAAAAATTCTGGTTAATAAAAGGAAAAGAGCAAATACGACAAGTGGTTAGGAAATGTTTACCCTGCTTCAGAGCCAAACCAGTTCCGATGTCGCAAGAGATGGGAAATTTGCCCACATGCAGAGTGCAACATATAAGAGCCTTTTTAAAAGTTGGAACAGATTTCGCTGGTCCCATTCAAGTATTCCACAAGAGAGGTAGAGGTCAGAAACCAGTTAAAGCCTACGTACGAGTATGCCTGTTTATTTGTACAACTACACGGGCTGTACATATTGAAGTAACGTCCGACTTAACTACAAGTACGTTCCTGGCAGCTCTGAAGAGATTTATGGCCAGGCGAGGTCTGTGCATTGACATATACAGTGACTGTGGGTCAAACTATATAGGCGCAGATAGACAGTTATGGGAGGCTTATAACTTATTGAAATCTAATTCTAATGAAATTTATAACTCTCTTTTAAGCGAGTCCATCACCTGGCATTTCAATCCGCCGAATGCTCCTCATTTTGGTGGCTTATGGGAAGCAGCGGTGAAATCTATGAAGCATCATCTAAAACGAGTCATTGGTGAAACCATTTTAACTTTCGAGGAGCTCCAAACTTTGCTAACAGAAATAGAGGCTATCCTAAACTCACGGCCGATTTGTAGCCTACCTACTGATGCAGATATTGACATCCTAACTCCAGCACATTTCATTGTGGGACATTCATTGGTTTTAATTCCGGAGGCGAATAATATGCACGAAAGATTATCGAGACTAAGCAGATGGGAAATGCTCCAGCAGATGCGACAAAATATTTGGCAAAGATGGCACGTCATCAATGCAAGCAAGATCAAAGTGGACATCTCCAAAACCAAATGTGGAAATTGATGACATCGTATTACTCGTTGATAAAAATTTACCGCCTACTAAGTGGTTACTTGGCCGAGTAATACAAGTGTTTCCTGGAAACGATGGACTAATCAGAGTAGCGTCCGTAAAGACAACAACCGGTATTTTTCGTCGAGCTATACACGCATTATGCAAAGTTCCTGTTGAATCGAGCGATTCAAAGTCGGGGAAAATGTTGGAAGCTGCAACCACATCTGAAATCAAAGAAACAATTTAAAACAAAGAAACGAAATTATAAATGTAAATACTTATCTAATGTCTGCCTGTATAATGTATCCAACTAACTTTCCTTCTCACTGTAAATTTAATTAATTGATCAGCCTAAAAGTTATAAATTTGAAGAAACAATTTTGGATTATTTTATAATTAATTTTTAAATCTATATTTATATATAAATAACTCACCTTAATATTTAATGTCCGATTCATAATTACATTTCTCTTAGCATTGTATAAAATCTAATTTTGTAAACAAAATTCAATATTATGTTAATTTGTCAATTCCGTTTAATAATAATTGTAAAGAAAGTATGTACTAAAATTACGGTGCTGTATAAAATCTATAGTATAATTATCTTTATTGTTGAATTAAGCTTAAGTAGGTAAATAGGGTTAAACAAAAATTATTTGTATAGTACTTTGCAATATTATAGCAAACTGCATTTTTATGGTTAATGAAAAAAAATAAAAAAATAAAAAATAAAAATTGTTAAGCAACGACACGGCAGTCGCAGAAAAAAATCTCAAAGAGACATCACAAGATTAATAAAATAAAATTTATAACGTTGTGGAATTTGTTTTTTTTTTCTTATTTTTCTACTGTGAAAATATATTTCAAAATCTGAGTCGCTGGTTCTGGATAAGCCGTAGCAGAAATTAATCCAGTAAAATGAACACACCAACCAATAGGAATTTAATACGAAATAATAAATAAAATAAAAAAATTATATAGTCCATTATTTGTTTATTTATATAAAATAAATATTAAATTTAAATTTTACATAATTTAAAGATTTTTTTATTCCAAAAATAAATTTAAAATGGAACACAGAAAAACGTTCTTTTTTTTCAACTTGACACGATCCGTATTTATCTGGCCACACAGCAATAAATAAAATTTAAAAACAAAACCAATGAACCCATGGCCACACGGTACTAAAAAAATGAATACATGGCCACACGGCGCTTGATTTTTATCTTAAACTTATATAAATCAATTTGATTAAAAAAAAAACACTATTTGTGGTTTTGATAGTCCGCGGTCGAGAGCCCAAGACACTTTCGACCGCTCGCTATCAAACTCCAGCCTCGACCATCTTATTTATAAATAAAAACTAGATTAAAAGTTTAATTCGATTTTATTATTGTTATTTTTTTCCTCTTCCCCTCTTCATTTCGCTTTTGATTCGTTTAAAAAAAATCCAAAAAATTGTATAACGAAGTAACAATTTATATGCCTTCGGTTGATGTGCCACATGCATACAAATCAAAATCGAGCTGTTTAGAAAAATAAGAAAAATCAAATGTTATCGAAATCATCCGATATCATAACATCATCACATAACCAATCATTACCGCCTCGTAGACGTACACACAAATATCATGCAAATATCTGTACATACAATTCTCATAACAAAATAAACAAATCCAAAAAAAAATTCCGTACGTTAATATGAATCAAAAGAGAATTTAATGAATTTAACAATTATTATTATTTACCCTTCAAACAGAGCGTAATATAAACGTACAGTTTTCGAAGACTTCACTATACTACAGTATTCGCAAACGTAACGCCTTGGCGAAGTAAAACAGTTGTTAAAACGAACAGATCGTCACAAGAGAAGTGAAACTATTTTTCGAAGACCTATGTATGTATTAGTAAAAAGAATGTCTTGGATTATTCTTCGCTTTAGCGTAAAGCTGGCGAACAGTTAATATATGAATTAGATGTGAACAATTTTGTTACGACTTTTGTTCGTTTCCACGAAATAAACACAAATATTTTTTAACGTTTTTGAATGTTTAATTCTAATTGGAATAGATATATATTTTTTTTTAAATTTAAAAGACGAAGAAAAGCGTATTTATTTTAAATATTTATTTAAAATAGTAATACATAACAATAACCACATTGAAAATTTTGAGGATTTCAATTCTACCTCTAATAATAAGTGTAAACTAAAATATAATACATATTTACTCTACAATATAAAATATTTAAATTTTTTTAATTAATATTTTAATATTGCTAAAAATATTTCTTTTAAATTTGATTTATTTAGATAGACAATTTTAAACATAAAAATTAAAATATGTGAAATAGAAAATATAATTAGTTTTTTCGATTATTTTTTCGATGGCGGTCTTTCGCATATTGAAACCACCTTTCGATTTCATTTCGACATCAGAGGTTCTTGCCGTCTCATCTTTATGCATTGCTTCTCCTATAATAATACACACATGAATAGGTTAATAGAATAATTTAATAAAAATGGATAATAAACAACAAATGATGTATATATGTATTGTAACTTTTAACAGCTGCATGATGTAATATCCCTTAACGGCGATATTTCCATGTTGGCCATGTCACGAAAATACACATGCCGCTTCGTCCGTAATTATTGCCATTAAACATCCTCGTACATATTTTTGAAGTGATAAATCACTAATGCCTTTAAAGTGATTGATCTGTAATTAGTTTCGATAATATTAGAAATTACTATAATATCAAGTTAAAATTGAATTTTACTTACTAAAATATTTTCTTTTTCCGAATCATTTTTTATTTCGCTTTCAAGAGTTTTAAACTGTTCTGGTGTATTTGCTGGTAGGTTCAAAATTTGTCTGTCATTTAATGTTGCTGGTCTATTGTTTTGGCAGGTACAATTTTTTTTTTGGGTATTTAGCTCTCTTCTTATGAGTTTAACCTCGCGTAGAAGTGCCTTCATCATATAATGTGGATATTTCTTGTGCGTCTTTTGATAAATTACTAGTTGGTACAGGATCAAGTTCATTTAAATCTGCTACGATTGCTGGAGCAGTGACCTTGTCTGAAGCTGTGATTGATGTTGATGGTAATTTATAGGTGAATTTTGGTTTCGTATTAGTTATAGAAGTAGCAGTTGAATTATTTCCTATTACATTTTTTGGTTTTATAATTGGATGTGTTGTTGCTAGTGGTGATGCATTTAAATTGCAATTCAAATTTATGGATCTTAATGATAAGGGTTTTTTCTTTGTAACACTCGTTGTTGGTTTCGAAATTAAAGTATAAGAATGATCCGTATGCAATGGTTTATTTGTCCATATTTTTTCACAATAGCTCTTTTGTGTGGATGTGGCCGGTTTCATTAGGGCATCAATCTTTAAAAATTCGACAAATTTTTTTTCACTATCCGGACCAAACTCATCATCCATTTCGATGTTTTCAGTATTCTGGCTTGTTTCCCAGTGTTGAGCATAATTTTGATACTCTGCCATTTTTGAAAATAAATATTTTATTATACATGTTGCATAGGCATATAAACAGAAATATCGCATATGGTCAATTTTAGAATCTTATTTGATATCTCGCTGATACTGAAATTGTAAGTCTCTAGAGTCAATTCCTCGGCATTTGTAGAATAAATTCCTAAGTGTTTGGATGGTAATGGATGTTCGAAGAAATTTTGCATAACTAGTCTGCATTTTATGTTGTTATGCAACAGTAATTGTTTGGAAAACAAGATCCTAATGTAAAAACGGGTTGAAGAGAATATTTTCAAATTTTTTTGAAATATTTTCTTGCTCTGTTATTCGATTGTTTATTTGTTGGAGGGGCTGTCCTGCCTTTTTAATCAGTTTCTTGACCTGCTGCATGTAATTTTCGAATTTGAAAGCACTGTAATTATCAAGGTGCCCAAATTTTTCCACATCATGTGCAATGTGCAGCAAATTATGGACATTGTATGACATATTTGGTTGCCATATAATGTCCAAAATGAATCACAAAACAACTGAAGTAATTCTGCGGCACATTTATTATTTTCGAAACAATCCTTCGGTGCGCAAATATTATAGTAGCACAAACTAAATACAAAAAATGCTCATAATATTTTTCGGACAAGATTTGTTTGAATGCAACCTTTCCAGTGTAACAGAGAAAAGTTCTAAATTCGGATGCTTTCCAGTGCTCAATTTCGTGAAGCGTGCGCTGTTTCCGCTGAAACTCCCTAGGTAGGCACTTTCGAAATGACACTAAATTTGCATTTATGCTTTCAATTGCATTCCTTTTCAACGAGAACTGCTGTTTTCTGACTTTTAATAGCAGATTGTTCAATTGTCTCACAACTCCTAATAACATGCAGTGCATGTAATCAATTGGAAATTGGGAGACACATCCAATAGACAAAGAGTCCCATGCAATATTCAATTTAACGTGATGATCCAAATCTGTTTTATTTCGAAAATCATTGTCTGTCCTGTGTCTTAAATCATCTTCAAAGCCAAAAAAAAACAAATTTTGTGAGCCATTTGATTCCCCTTTATAGTGCACTTAGTGCAACTAGAATATCCCGAATGAGATTTGACTCCTGAAAATGTAAAATATAACATGTATTTAATAAATTAACTTAAAAAAAATAATAAAACTATATATGTATGTACCTAACAAAATCGATCTTGCTGGTGCATCACATATGAAAGCTCTGATTTTAATGCTCAAGAGCCTATTACAACACACTGCGGTTTTTAATATCCATGGTAAATTCCAACAATGAATACTGCTTTATGAGAAATAACATTGGCAAGGATGGGCCATAATTGGTTTGTAGAGCTTTTGTTTAGAGGACTTCCGTCTATACCATTGCCAATATTTATGATGTTTCCCTCATATTTTGTGCTATTTAGAAATAGCATTAGTTGCTTTTCTAACCCGATATGAGAGTATGATCCACTGCTCATTGGTACAATACTTTTGTTTGTAGTAGGAGTCTTTTTTTAAAGTTCTAACATCTTTTGGCAAACTTGGATGATATTTTCTTAGAACTTTCAGTAACGCATTCGTGCTCTGGTTTGAAATATTATGAGTAATACTCCATTCCGAAATATCACATTCGTGATTCATTTTCTAATCGCCTCCATTTCTTCATTATCAATCATGCTTTCATCACTATCATATTCAATGCTGCTTATTTCAGACTCACAGCCACTACCGCCCGAAGTACAATAGTATCCAGCGAGGATGGAATATGTTGTGAATCATTAATAAAGTTATCCACATTATTTTCTAAACGTTCAATTAAATTTATTTGGGAACTATCGCATATCAGTTTAATTTCGATCCGTACAGTCCGATATAATTTTTGTTTGGACATTTTCTTAAAAAGATATTTAATATATAGTATATCACCTCAGTTAAATATACACAAATATTCGTAATAAAACTTGATTTTACACTTATCAAAATTATTATTAAAAAAAATAAAACAAAATGGAGGCAAAAATTCACAACTTTATCTATTCGCACAAAACCAACAAAAATGTTAGATTTAGTGATCAAAATTTATTTATTTTATTTATTTATTTATGTATGTACAATAATTTTGGCACACTCTATTTTGAGCTTTAGCTCATTCACAATAGAGTGTACAATAGGTGGCCAACATTTTATTTATAAAAAGAAACTGCAACCAACATCCCAAATTGCTGATTAGTCCTTCCTTTGAAAATTTCCAATGTCTCTTCATTTGGGGAAACATTCCACTCTTCTTAACTGGGTCTAGGAATTTTGATCGCCCGAATTTATCCTGTTGATTCCAATCGTACCATGGTTAAGCTGTTTTGGTATTAAAAGCAAGTTGGAAATGTACGATTTAATTAAAAAAATAAAAAATAAAAGATTTGTACGAAAAAATATAAAAATAAATGCAACCACCTGACTCGAAAGTCAAAGGCAACTCCAAACAATAAAATTTCAAACAATAAAATTATTCTATCGAATTAGTAATAGTCTAATCGGTATTTAACTATCAAACATTATTGATTACTATAAAAGCTTTATGTGTGAACATTAAAGTTTCTATATTTATTGACGGTATTCAATTTTGGTCTGTGAAATTATATGCCACAGCTAAGCAAGTTATAAATAAATTAATTACGTAACAATAAAATATGAACATTCTGTGTATTGCAATTTAAGTATTTGATGAATGTGTATTGTTTGATTGTGCATTGATTTATAATTGGGTGTTCAATTGCGTTAAATTGAATTGACTATTCCTCACATATTAGTTTGTTGATGGTGCACGGAAGAAGGCATTAACCGATTGACCGCATCTGCCTATTGATCAACAAACATTCTTCTTTCTTGCGGATTGTATTTGTATTTTTGGAGGACGATCACTTAGCGAAGCTGATTTGGGCGGTAACTGTGTTATTACGAAGGACCATGTGGTTTTGTGCCATGTGCATGCCATATTAGATAGCAGTGTTTTACTGGCGGTGTCTAACGGAGGGCTGATGTCATCGAAACGGAATAAATTTAGATAAATTTAACATTTTCTAATATATTTGATTGATAATTTTGTGTTTGGTTCTATTTTTTTGAAATATTAGTTATACCTATATGTAATTTTCTTAGTCTTTTTAATTTTGTTTTAAATTAATATTTTTTCCTTTTGTTGCATCTTATTACAATGTTAGTTATTTAAGTCATGCTTTCCACAGCTAACTAATATCATTTTTTTTTCTTTCATTTATAACCTGTCGTATCGAGTTCGTAGGAAGCGTCGTCTTCGATAACATCCAAGTAACAATTCTTTTGGTAAACATTTTTTTTGTTGGTTTGTTTTTAAAACCTGTTAAATGGAATAATATTATTTAGCTGCCAATTTTTATAATACGATTTAATTTTAAATAAGGTGCAATTGTTTTTTTTCTTCTCTAATTGTTAACGAATTTTAGACGGTTTTATAACTAAATGATAACTTTGTATTTTTTTTTTTTTTTTTTCAATTTATAAAATAACTTCACAATAAATGTATAAAACTCGTTAAAATTACATTACAATTTTTCTTTATCATGAGCGGCTAAAATCAGGTAATGGATATGGAGTGACGTAAGTTGAAAATGAGTTGATGTGAGTGTGAGTAATCCTTGTCGTTTTATGCCATAAGTGTGATGAAAGTGCCAGAATACAAACCCCACGACTAATTAACCTCTCCGTGCCAGCTAGCGGCAGAAATATGGCGTATTCTGGAATCACACGATTTTCTTGAACAAATTTTGTTGTAACGCTATTCCCTTAATGGAGAGCGTTACAACATCTAGAAATACTGTTGAACAGACTTTTCTCCTCTAGTTCTTTCTCAATTATACTGAGAGAGCGAACATTCAAAGAGGATAGACGTGTTTTGGCTTACCTCTTCCAAATTTAATTTAATTTTATTTTTATTTTTTATTTATGTGTCGTTAGTGTGAAATGTTATGTATTTATATACTTTACATACATATTTTTTTTTATTTTTTAAACATTTTTATTGATATGGCTACTACAATCTTAAACATTATTAATTCATTAGTAAGGTTGACATTAGTACTTATAAGATAAGCATAAACTTGTGTGGGTCTGCTGGACCAGTATCCAGTTCCCTTAAGATATAATATTCATACGGTTAGCTCATGTGGTTTGATTCGTTTGAGCCGCCTTACTTCGTTTGTACTGTCCAGTAGTTGTACGGCCTCGACGTTGGTGTGGTTAAGAAGCCTCTTCTCATGTTTAATGGCACATTCGCGGATGACGTCGTCTATCAATTGTATTTTTAGATCATTGTGTATTTCCTTGTTAGTCACAAATCGGTAAGCGTTGGTGACCATTCGAAGAAATTTATTTTGGCTACGTTGTATAATGTCTCTATTGGATTTATGAGTACAACCCCATAGCTGCGCACCATACATCCATATTGGTTTGAAGATAGTCTGGTAGACTAGTCTTTTGCAATACAGGTTCATTTTGGAATGATGCCCAATTAACCAGTACATTTGAGGTTGTTTTAATCGTATCTGTTCAGCTTTTTGTCTCACATGATGTTTCCAGTTGAGCCTTGAATCTAAATGCAGACCAAGGTATTTAGCCGATTCAGCCTGCGGCACTTGCACCCCATTGAGGTATATGTGTAGACTGTTATTTTTGTGTCGGAGCGTAAATGTCACATGGGTTGATTTGAGCTCATTAAGCACTATTTTCCAGTCAATTGTCCATTTAGTAACGTCGTTCATTGCTCGTTGAAGATTTTCCACTGCCCTTGGTTGTGATTCGTCTACTGACATAATTACAGTGTCGTCAGCGAACGTGCCGATGAACGTTTTATTCGTTGTAGGTATGTCCGCAGTGTAGATAAGGTAGAGGAGGGTCCCAATACGCTTCCCTGCGGAACTCCCGCTAGAGTTGGATAAAAGTCAGAACATGTTTCTTCATGGATGACTCTGAATTGGCGATCAGAGAGGTATGATTCAAGCAGCTGGCAATAGTTTTGTGGTAACATTTTGCTCATCTTGAATGTCAATCCCTCGTGCCAAACCCTATCAAAGGCCTGAGATACATCCAGAAATACGGCGGGGCAATATTTCTTTTCTTCTAACGCTTGCTCTATTACCGTAGTTATTCGATGGACTTGATCTATTGTGGAGTGGTTATTCCTGAATCCAGATTGAAAATCAGGAACGTTTACCATTGGCTTTAGATGTTTTAGTAGTAGTTTTTCAAAAAGCTTTGATAAGGTCGGAAGCAGTGAAATTGGTCTGTATGATGTTACTTCTTCGTCTGGTTTACCTGGTTTCTTCAACATAATTATATGGGCCGTTTTGAAGCATTTGGGTACATACTTCAATCTCATACAGGCATTAAGTAAGTATGTGATCATGATGATTGCTTTGCGTGGAAGTTCTTTGAATAGACCCGGTGATATTTTATCAATTCCTGGTGCCTTTTTTTGACTAAGACTTTTGTCGATTTCTTCAGCAATTTCCATTGGCGTGACCCTTTTAAAATCCTGATTTGGTTGATAGACAGGTGTTACGTCAATGTTGGATTGAATGTCATGGGGTTGAAACACTGTTGCTAGGTGTTGAGCAAAGAGTTACGCTTTTTCTTTGTCATGTCGAACCCAATTGCCTTGAGCATTTCTTATAGGTGGTACTCGAACTACAGGTCGTTTAAATTTTCTGGTTGCTTTCCATAACGAGTAGTCCTTATCCATTTCTGGACCTAGCCCGCTTAAGTGGTTGTCGAAGCAATCCTGTTTGAAGCTTTTGATTAGCCTATTGACTTTGTTGTCAGCGGGATTTCTGGTGAGATGCCATATTCTCCTTGCCTTTCTCCTTTCCTTGATTTGTTCCCTGATTTCAGCAGGGTATTTGACTTCAATCTCCGCTTTGTCCTTTAATTCTGGAGTAGCTAGACTGGCGGCCATACGAGTGTATTCAATGAAATTGTTTGTTTGTTGTTCCAATTCTTCATTACTTTTAATACTAACTTTTAATTCAACTAGCTCTTCCAGTTTTTCTCTGAAGAGATCCCAATCCGTGAATCTATTAGTAAGGTTTTGCTTCTTTTTTTTCTTGATGACTATAGCGCTTACTGACAACAGTACAGGAATGTGATCAGATGTTAAGTCGTTAATTCCTTCGACTATAGTGTAATTGGATGAAATACCTTTTATGATGAAGAAATCAAGCAAATCTGGTATTTTTCCTGCATCCGTTGGCCAATACGTTGGCCTCCTTGGAGACAGATATTCACATTTGTTTTCATGAATGGCATTGAACAAAGCATTTCCTTTCCCAGGAGAAATTAGCCTGGAACCCCAAGCTGTATGTTTTATATTATAGTCCCCTCCAATAATAAATCTTGGACCGAGCTTATTAAAGACGTTATTAAATTGTAACTTCGTTGGTGTATGCCGTGGAGGACAGTATGCTGCCGCAATATTTAGATCTGCGCCATTATATTGGATTGAGATAACAGTTGCTTGGATGTAGCTTTCTCGAATATCCTCTTGTTGATTATGTTTGATATTATTTTTAATTAGTACAGCTGAACCACCTCTGGCTCTTTCACTAGGATGGGTTGTCCAGTAGGAATTAAATCCCTTTATTCTGAAAAAGCTTTTGTTGGAGAAGTGCGTTTCTGAAATAAGTGCAATATCTATGTTGTTTGTATGGAGAAATATTTCCAGTTCTTGGGCTCGTTGGTTGAGCCCATTAGCGTTCCAAGTTACAATGCGTAGGAACGTGTGTATGCTGACTTTTTTTGCTAGGCGGATAGAAATTAATTTCTAGTTTTGCCACCCTTTCTGTTAAGTGACCAAGTGTCTGTTGAATTTGACTAAGCTTTTTAATAATTTCAAAGTTATTAGACTCGTTATTAACTTCTATGTATTTGTTGTTTTGGTTTGATTCATCAGCAGATAATTTGGTGATTTGCGCATAGGATAATCCAACTGTGGATGGTGTGTTTGTTGTTTGTGGTTTAGCAATTTTGTTCTTTAGCAATTTTGTTTTGATATACACAGCATCCTTTATAATTTGCAGTATGTCCTTGTTGTTGACAAAGAGCACATGAAGGCGCGATATCTGGTTGTTTTTTGCATTTTGTCGTGTGATGATCTCCAGCACATTTAACGCATTTGGTTTGACGATAGCAAAAACTCTTGGTATGTCCAAGTTGTTGACAATTCGTACATTGTGGAATGTCCCTTGTCTTGTTAGGTGGCTCAATTTTAACTATACAGTACGCAAGTTTCTTGATGTTGTATACTTCTTTATTGTTGTCTTTTTGTTTTAAGTCGATGTAAAACAATGGAAAGTGTTTCCTGTCTTTTACACCATTAGTTGTGACCATTTTGTATATGTTAGTAATACCTGCGACTTCATGTCCCATTTTTTCTAAGTCTGCTTTAATTACATCGTGACTAATGGAAGATGGTAAGCCTCTGATAACTACTCTATAAGCCTTTTCGCTCTTCAGCTGATAGGTGTGATATTCTATATTTTCTGATTGGTTGCTGGTTTCTTTTTTTAATTCTTCCAGTAATTTTTTGACATTTCTGTAATCATTTTCATTTTGAAATGTAATTTTAATGTCACTATTTGAAAGCGCCTTAAAATTAATTGATTCACTAGTGGTTTTTATTACTTTTTGTCGAAAAAGTTCGAAATTTTTGATATTGCTCACGTTAATGGGTGGAGGCAGTGGTATTTTTGGGTTTTTCTGTTCAGTGTTATTGATCACAATTTGTGTAGTATTTTTTGGAGGAGTTTTCGTTTTTGTGCGCCTGCGTTTCCTAGCATTTCTGTTATTAGCACCGGAAACTTCTTTTTCCAGTTCTTCCTTATCTGTGCAATAATCCTCTTGACTCAGAGCACTGAATCTATTATTCTGTTGAAAAACTGAAAATTACCGCAGCAACCAGTTGGAATTATTTGAATGTTCATGTTGACTGGATGATGGCTGAATATGGTTTGAAGAAAGATTGTTAACTCATGCTGGATCCTTAGCTATGCTATTTTTAACCTTTTCTTTTAGTGTAGAGTTTTCTCTCTTAAGTTCAGCAACTTAATTGCTCAGCTGCGCGATTAGTTTCTCCATTTTTTGAAATTTATTTAACAGCTCCTCGCTGTTTATAATATTTGTTGATGCACTCGGCATTTGTTCTGATAATGAAGTTACTTTTTCAGTGGAGATTGCGTTGTTTGCAAATATTTTTTTTATTGGTGATCTGATTGTACTGGAGCCCTTTTGGAATGAAAGTTCTTCCTCGTTACTCTTTTGAGCGTTTATATCGCTTAGCTTATTTTTGGTATCATTAGAATTATGTAGCAATGTTTGGCCCCCCTAGAATCCATGGGACCGACCTCCGGAGAGAGTGGATTTTCATGAACATCAGGTCTGCCACCTAGGATATTAGTTTCCTTGTTTGTTTTATCCATTGCGTTTTGTTTTTATAGTGTTATTACACTCGCCTCTAGAAGTTCAGCCGTTGTGATACATTAAAAATGCAAAACAAACGTTGCCCAGGTGCTACCGCGTGGAGGTAGACTAGAGACAGTTGATGGTTTCTACATAGTTGCAACGTTGGAGTATAAACCAATTTATAATTGGCTATAAACGGTCAACGCCTACCCTATTGAAACACACCCAGCACCCTTATATACATATGAGTATTATATACATTTTAATTCTAATTCAATGCAATTTTATTTAAAGTGAAATAATAATTAAGGGTAATTTTGGAAAATGCAATTCACCGAGATGCATTTATCAGGCAATGTGTTATAGCTACAGAAATCAAAATTCTTGATTTCTTGATTAAGTGCATGATTTTAACTTTTGTGTGGTTGTACATGGAATTTAATTACTAAAATTGAATTTATTCTTGTTTTATTTTATGTACAATCGACACAAATATATTCCTGAATATTGTTACATAGAACAGGAATATTGGTATTTATCAGGCAATGTGTTGAATTTATTGTGAAAGAAATCAAATTTCTTGATTTCTTGATTAATTGCATGATTTGGATTTTAATGTTTGTATGATTGTACATAATATCTAAATACAAATGTCTCATATTTTAGATCGAATTAGAATTTAAATTAAAATTGACTTAAATTGATATACGCAGTTAATTTTCATGTCTTATTTTATTTTAACTAACCCTCAGACATATTTTGGTATTTTATTTTATGCACAACTGACACAAATATATTCTTGTAGGATAACCAACAAAAATGTTTATACAGGTCGTCTCGTTCGCTCTTCACACAGATCCTATCAAGAAAATGTACTCTATATTATTGGTTTTTGTCATATAATATTTAAACATCAACAAAAACAGAAAGACAATTTTGGTGGTTTTGGTATTATCGTCACAAATATTTTCCTATATCTTGATACATAGAACAGGAAGATTTGTCTGTTCGCTATAAGGGTATTATTTGGATCTAATATAATGAAAACATGATAGTACGTCTCGTTATTTTTATTTTGGTGTTGTTTTCTCCCTTTGTGTTTTTTTATATTCATGAGACAACTATAGTGTTCTTGATAAAATATGAATTACACAAACACAACGAAAATTTTAATGTATTCGACTCAAATAGGATTCTTATACTTCGTATAATCGAGTAAGTTTGAGTCGAATCGGAAACTGCTAATTATTTATTAAGGTATGATTAATTTTTTTACGGGGTATTATAAAATGCATTAAATTATATTAATTACAAAATTATAAATTAACTAAATTATATGAATAAAATACTAATATGGAAATATTAATTTTGAGTTGAATTGAGATTTCGTTTGCAACACTAATGACGTATTTATTTATGCATGCCAAATTTTGATTAAATGAATGTGAACAAAGTGGAATTATGTAAATGCAAATCGAGATGCTATATCTATTGAACTTAATTAACTAGCTTAATGGATTTATTGAAGTTTAGGTTGCAGTTTTCACATACAAACGTCAATATTACTTATATACATATTACTTATGTACACCGATAAAATGTTTAAGAATATAATGGTTCAATTTCCTTTCATTGATTTATTATTTTACTTACTTGTAATTTTAAGTGGTGATGGTAAATGGTGCGACACAGATATATTCAATAAGTGGATGATGCTAATTGGATTTTTATTTAAATAGTCTACTGTTTTATAAGTTTTAAATATAATTTTGAAATATTGATGATCGCTATAGGTTTTGCAGATCGGATTCGTTCTTTTGCGAGTGATGTTCGATTTTTTGCAGTTCACTCGCAGTTTTCTCCAGCTCATCGTCGGTGTTTTTCAGGGTGTATTCGTGTTTTTTCGGGGTAGCTTCAGTTGGGTGTACGGTGAATTCGGAGATTTTTGGAGGAGAATCGGTTTTTGGTATTTATTTTCAAGTTTGTTTATTTTTACAATTCGGATTCGGTTTTTTCGAGTCGGGTTCGATTCTCGCTATTGTTCTGGTAATAGAATGGTTTCTGCGTTCCGAGTTCGGCCCTGGCTTGGTAGTGGAAGAAGATTTCAAGCTGCTCCCTAATTGTTATTGCGAAGAATTGTGATTTCGTAAAATTGTTGTTCGCAGAATTGTGCTTCGATGAATTTTCGGGGAATCATTTTTACTTTTGAAAAAACCTTTTCAATGGCGTTTAACATTGGCGAATATGGCAACAAAAAAACCAATGTATGTGTGGTGTTTCCAAATAGGTTCCGAATATTAGCTGTTTTATGAATAGCAGCGTTGTCGAGTATTATCCATGCGTTTTCGATGTTGATCTCTTCCAACTTGGAGAAAATTGCCGTAATACATTGAGAAAAATTACAGTGTTAACGTTAGAATTGGATATTACAATTGTAAGCACAATTCCCTGACAATTCATAGCGGCAATTAGCGACACATTTCTGCCTCTAACTGCTGGCAATTTTAGGCGGGCACTTGTGTTAATTTTTGATCGAGTTTTGGACCGCCTTAGATGGTTGTGAAAGTCACTTTGTGGAATATTTTGAGAAAAATGCACTGCATATATTTTTCGAAGATTCATTTAGACGTTCGTTCATCATTTAGACCATTAACCGCAAATTGTACCAGTTTAATGTTATCCTGAGCTTATTTAAGCCGTTTTGAATCGAAGAAATGCTTAGCACTATGTCAGCCGATTGTCGCAGTTTTTCTTTTATAGTTTTAGGGTTATTGCTGGATTTTCCTCTACGATTTGCTCAATTTTTATTATCTGTAATCTTAGAGAATCTTTTACCACCACATTTTTCCACAATGATTTCCTCACCATCTTTCAAATATTTTTTATTGTTGATTTTCCCTCATTGTAAAATTTTATTAATCATTTTTTGGACTCTAAACTGGTCCTTTTGTACCATTGGATACAGGAGACCCGTGTTGCTCTGAAACTTGAGAATCACTCCTGCGATTTTCATTTCCCGATGAATTTTCCATTCTTAGAAGCACTAAGTATATTAAAAACATGAAACACTATGTAACACCTTTTACGATAAATCGATATAACACTTACCTAAAGGATGATCAGATGTAAAATGAATTGTTATTTAAAATCGTTTAATAAGGTACCGACCACAATGATAAAATATAATAACGGTTATCGAAGGACGAATGCCTGTTCTGTTGTTGAGCTGGGGCTGAGTTCGAAATGCAAAAGTTATAAGTTATCTGATTGCTGGTGCAGTAGCGGGAGTTGAGTTTGATTTGGGAGGGGATTGATTTTGGGTTGTGGGAGTCGATAGGCTGGAGGTATTGAAGGTTGGATTTCTTTTAGGAATGTTTGAGTTTGCTGTGCATTTGATTGGGGTTGCTTTTTAGAAGCATGGGATGCTTTGGGGAATGTTGGCAGTGGGTTGGGGGGATTATGAGTGGGCTGCGGGGGATTGGGTATCGTTTGCGAGGGAGTGAGTTTACAAATAACGAATATCCAATTAATTTGATGTGCATTTTCAGAGAAATTAATGACCATGATGTTAAATTTAATTAATTACGTATACTCTTAGTAATTTTAAGGGTTTTACAGTTTACATCTTTAAGGGTTGTGTTTGTGAGTATAAATGGAGATAAACGGAAGGCATTGTTGGATTGAAGGTTGTTATCAGTTAATTTACTAAGGTTGAGGGGTATTGTGCTTGTGGAAAATTTGCAGAATTGCTTCAACTATAAAAGTAGTTTGAGCTTAACAATAATTTTAAGTTGCACAAATGACTAATGTGAAGGTGAATTATTAATTTAATTTAGTTTTCAGAGCTACCTGGGAAATTCTATTTGAGCTTTATTTGTAAATGCCCTATATACATGTTGTACTTAACGAAACTATTGGATTTTACACTTTTTTTTGCGTCGTAACATAATCAATTTTTAAATAATATTATATAATTTTATAAATAGTTAACTTCAACAGTATTAATTTCCTTTTTTCTAGATCTGTAGGAAATTGCCGATTAGTTTAGGTTTAATTTTATGGTTAAATATATATTTTTAACTTTTTATTTTTAAATCTAGTTGCAGTATATAAACAATTAATTAACTATCTACATGATAACGGTAACTAATGAAACAAGCACTGTGAATTTAAAAAGTAGCTTAGTAATATCAAATTTTTAAACATTCTTTTAGAATTTTAGCTGAGAATTGGGATAGTATCCATATTCGATTTCATAAAATATTAATTTTTTGTAATATGTAATATATTGTGTTTTGCTCATTAATGTATATTAATTAATCTAGTTTAAAGGATATTTAAAGGTTTCGCTTCCTTAATTTCTAATAAATAATTCAATTTCAGAATTAATCATTATTATAGGGATTAAAATTAATCCTGAGTTTCAGAATTAAATTTTAGCTTGAATCAAGTCTCCAGTATCATTAAGCAGTAAATAAGCTGTAGTTTAGAAATTGTGTTGTCCTGTGCTAACTGTTTTTACTATATATTTACTAACAATTTTACTAACCATCGATCGCTTAGGTGTCTGTAACCAGGTCGAGTCTGTCCCAACTAATAATCCTTTCCTATTCTTCGGTTTTGTTATATGTAAACGGGTGTACGGTGCGTGCCCGGGAGTCCGGGAATTCCTGCTATAATGCTTGGCCGTACATCCTTATCAATTTATCAATTAATCAATCTATAGTTCTCTCCCAATTATACTGGTTATTCTAAGTAACTGAACAATTGTTGAGTGTTGGTTACGAAAACCAAACTGATGATTTGGGATCTTTTTACCAGAAGCTTCTCAAA
Source organism: Tipula vernalis (assembly GCA_958295665.1). NCBI lineage: Eukaryota > Metazoa > Arthropoda > Insecta > Diptera > Tipulidae > Tipula > Tipula vernalis. The sequence continues at coordinate 215,609,011 of OY282560.1, read as the reverse complement.
GAGTTTGGACATGACTGGCAATAGCAAAATTGGCCTATAAGACGAGGTTAAGTGTGGTCGTTTCCCAGATGTGTGTCAAGCACTGCAATCGGAGCACAATTGAGATGTTAGTTTTTTTGGCTCAGAATTTGGTGTTTAATAAAGTTATTTTTAAAAAAATCGGATTTTCTGTGAAATGTATGGAAATAATCAAGTAATCTAAATGGGGGCTGGCACAACAATAATTACACGTACCGAAACCTTTGTTAAAGGTATCAAGAATCCCAATCGGTACAAAATTCAAGGTTTTGGATTCATTTGGAATCTCATCAGTTCAAAACTGGTATAAATTCTTTTACAATTTTTGGACAAATATTAAATTCTTCTATCAATCAATCAATAATTATTCTTAATACCAATATACTTCTACGTGTTATTTGTAAAACATATCGGTTGCATATTAAGTATTATACGAAAAATTCAAATTAAAGTATAAAAATTGGTAATTGAAATAAAATTATTCTACGAGATTTTTCCTTATTTTCCAGTCCTACCAACCAATAGAATGTACCCTAAAATAAAAAATAAAAAAAAAACTCTCAAAAAATGATACCAATCCTCAAATTTCCAACAAACAAACAAAAAAAAAACAATTAAAGGCATGGTAGCCATTTTCCAAATGGGAAAATTACCATGCGCACACCGAACACCCACCGATTTTCATTTTTGATGTAATGAAACCTATATGTATACGTACGTATATATGTATACCATTTTATACTCGGCGAAAATCATCGATCGGATTTTTTTTTTTCCTACATTTTTTTTTTTTATTTCGGCTATGCTATGACAGTCAGATGGCAGTGTTGTCGCATAGCGGTACGTAGGTGTACGGTGAAAAAAGGCGAAAAAGATAAGAAGTTAGTGTAATTTTTACAGTTATATTTTTTTTCTAATCTCACATTAAGTAAAAATTTGTTAAACATTAAATTAAAATGGTTTTTAATTAATAAGTAAACTAACAGTTTAGACATAAAATATGAAAAGTAAACTTTATACATAGTTTTTATACATATATGCATATATATATACATATATATATATATATATATATATATATATATATATATATATATATATATATATATATATATATATATATATATATATATATATATATATATATATGTGTGTGAAACTTATAAAAGGATATATAAAAAAAATCAAAGTAGTTTTTTTTTCTTCTTCTTCATCGTGGTGGTAGTGCTGTGATGAGCTGCTGAAAAAAAATAAAAGAAAATTTTCTTACGATTTTTTTTTGTGTGTTATGTGTAATAAGTAATGGATACCATTAATTAAAATTAAATTAACTCACAACAAAAAGTAACTGTAAAAAAATAAATTAAAATAATGATGGAGGGTGTAATTAGTGGATTAATAAAATGGTTATACAATAATAAAAAAATGGAAAATAATTTGTGCTAATAGTGTAAAAGAAAGTGTGTGCGTGTGTATGTTGATTTGTGATTGTGAATATAATATTTGAAAAAAAAAAAATAATTAACAAAATAATTATTATTATATGTGGCTGTGTTATTTTTTAAAATTTTACGTTTAATTAAGTTTTTAATTTTAATTTTTGTCATTCTACTCGAAATGAAGAAGATTCACAAATCGCAGCCAAATATATACGTATAGTGTTAAAAAATAAACAAAAATAACGGATATTATTTAAATTAAAACCGCAACACAAAAAAAAAGAAAAAAAAATTAAAATTATTTGATTTCGATTTAGTTTTTTTTTTCTGTTAATGAAGCTAGGGGGCATATTTAACCGCCTCCGAATTTGTACTGTTGAGGCATGCTGTAATGGCAAGAGAGGTAAGATTTTCCTTAAGTCAGATTTAAGCATGGTTTATTTTAATGTTATTATTGTTAATTTTAATTAACCATCTGCCCAATCTTAGTTTCAAATACTAAAAATTTTAATAAAAACGCCTAAATGTTTCCCCTGAATGTGGGCACTCATTTAATTTTTTTTTTGTTTATTTGTAATTTTACTTATTTATTTTCTATTAGTATTGTAATTTAGAAATTAACATTTTTTAATTATAATTAAAAAAAAAAAAAAGAATTATTTATCTACTCCTCCCCAAAAAAACAAAAAAAAAAAAAAAATAGCATACATAAGACTTATATACAAATGTTTTTTTTTTTTTATGTAATTTATATACAATATTTATTTTTTTGAGAAAAATGAGACACTCGAATCAGATGAAAAAAAAAGATGAAGAAAATTTGAGAGAATTTATTGCATCCCAAATTTTATCTGTGTGCTGAGTTTTTTTTTTTTTTGTGTTTGAAGAAAAAACGAGGACAACCGATTTTACTTTAAAATATATAATTTTATTTTTTTATTTTTATTTTATATCCAACGGAGAAAAAAAGGAAAATAAAATGAAAAGAGCACAAATATTTTTCGTTTATCGGTCAGGAGGGCACTGCACTCTGTGATATTCATTTAAACAGAATAGAACACAATATTGCACATTTTTTTTTTTAAATTAAATAGTTTTATTTATTTTTTTTAGTTTATAAATTTAATAAAAAAAAAATTAAAAAAATGAGAGGAAATCCTGTTTTAATAAAATCAGTTTTCAAAAATAAATCATTATTATTTAAATAGTTGGATTTTTAGTGGATTTCATTTTTGATTTTTACTTTTTTGTTTTCGCGTAAAATTATATTTTATTAAGTAAAAAGTCAATAATATCCTTATTTACCGTTGTATTTGTACAAATAGAGCGAGAACATAAAAAATTTGCTATAAGGAAAAAAAATTAGTTCAAGCTAATAACTGCCCTACATTTACAAAATAAATACGAAAAAAAAGACTCGTACAAGGATTTTTAAATTTTATCCTTTTTTCGTGTTCTCAATATTCTTTTTTTTTTTTAGTTTTATTATTTGAATTGTGAAAAAAATATTAACATCCTTGTTTTTAATGTAGATCTATAGGTGTGTGTGTGTGTGTTTGTGTGTTTAAATGCAGTTTTAATAAAAAAAAATCGAAAAATCATACATTATGTGGTCAGCAGCACTTTGTACGCTGGGGGTTGCAAAACCTATATGGGGCTGTACATGTTTAAATTTTCGCCAAGGATTAGCAGCGGTTGATATTTTATTTTTATATGTTTCTTGTATAAATGATCATAAAATTACATTTTTTTTTTTTTGTGTTTCTTTGTAGGAGTCTCGAGGAAAGAGACCATTAAAAATTTGGGACAGTTGGCGAAATGTCCGAAAAGGTCTCGTTGTAGGAAGTTTCGAAGAATTAATCGTAAGAGGTAATAACGAAAAAAAATAAAAAATTGTTTTATTTTTGTAAAAATCGAAAGTAGGACACAAGGTGTTAACCTAATTTTTTTTTTTTAAATGTAGGGCATATACCTGCAATATAGTATTATTACACTAAATATTAGTAGTGCACAGTAATTAATTATCTTTTTGTTTAATTGCACAATTTTAGGTAAAGATAAATTAGGCGTTCCTGCATCAGAACCCGTTAGGGTTGTGCTAGAATGTGATGGAACACAAGTTGAAGATGGGGAGTATTTTAGAACATTGGCAAATAATACGGTATTATTGCTCCTGAGGCAGGGAGAACGCTGGTATCCGACTGGTGTAGATGTTATTAAAGCAGGTATACGAACACTTCCTAGCAAAATTGTAAATGGGCCTCTAATTAATTTCTATAATATCGATTTTAGCTATATCGGCAATACCAAAAATCGTCTGCGAGACGATACATGCATTAGAACTTCATGATGAAACACCGTCTTGGAAAATTATGGATAATAAAGGACGTGTTACGGTGGTTTTACATTGGGACCAACGGCAAGGTGGTCAGGGTGGGAGTGGTGGGGCTAGTGGCGGCGGTGGTGGAGGCGGTGGCATTTCTACCACATCGAATGGTCCATCGACAGAAAAATTTTCACCATCAAAAAAATTACTAACATCACAGAATTCAATCGATAAAACATCACCAGGACCACAACGATATCCTAGCCCACAAATAACTGTTATAAATCATGATGAAGCGCAATCTAATATTTATCATCCTTCACGTCGTTTATCAAAACAAAGCGGCTCATTCGATAGTATTGGCTCGGTACATGTCCATACGCCCGAATGTGCCCATCATGCGCACACACCAAGCCGAGCGGGTAGCCCCAGTGCGGCCGAATGTGATTTTCATTGTTGCGCCCTACACGAGGAGGGACGTAAAATAGCTGTACACAAAAGTGTGGCAACATCACCGATACAAGATGGCTCGACTAGTCCACAACCGCCACCCAGTTCATTAAGCGATCAAAGCGCACATAGACGTACCCCAACAAATAAGCAACACGTTCGATTTTTAGATATTGGCCCGGAACGTGATAGCTCCGAAAGTGAAACAGAAAACACCGTTATGGAGGATGAGACCGTAACATCGGAAAAATTTCTATTATTAATCGATCAATTGTCGGTTGATCAAAAGCGCCACTTAAGCATTAAGGACATTGGAATAATATTAGAACGTTTAAGTTCAAAAATTTTAGATGTTGAGCGATTAGATCGCGAAAATGAATCAGACGATTGTTATAATTGGACAATAAAAGCAACAATTCGTGGTGATGCGTTACGTGAATTAGGTGTTATATATAACGGTAATTATTATGCAATATCCGAACATCCTGGCTATAAAGAAGAAAATGAAGAAAATGGGGAAGAACAAGAAGAAGATGAAGATAGGCTTTAAATATAATAAAATAAAAAAAGTAATTTTTACTAATATATATACACATATATGTATTGTAAATATACATAATAGATTCGATTTTTTAATTTATAAATATTAATTAATATTATATTAAATTTTATATATATTTATATGAATATATATGAAATAAATACACAAATTGTGCTCAATTGGAGAAATTTAATATAACCAAATACAAAAGCAGACTTTTTTAAACTAAACAAATAACGAAAAATATGTGTCAAGATAACGGATCTCACCCGTTTCAGCTCAATATTGCCAAATTTTTTTTTTTAAGTGTTATTAATTATAACAGTTTAAGGACAAAACTTTTATTAAATGTGAATTTAAAACCAAAAAAAAAAAAAAAAAAAATATTTTTAGTATTTTGATTAAAATAATATAATCGTGATTTCAATTTTTTTTTTGAAAAAAAAAAAAACAAACAAAAAAAATATAAAATAAAAATAATTTTTAAAAAAAAAATAAAACATAACATAATATTTAAAAATATAATAATATAATTAAAAAAAAAAAACCAACAAAAATTGGATATCAGTTAAAAATCAACAAAAATAATCAATTAATTAATTATTTTTGCAATAAACAAATAAATTTAATTTGTCACCGAAAAATTTAAAAATTTGCCTATTCTTATATAAAACAGTGAAGCCAACTATCGAGTTTTAAAATCATAATGCAATTTTGGTATAATAGGCGCGCGCTCTAATTAATTTTAATTTTTTGTTTTTTTTGTTTTTTTGATAAATAATTTTGTTTGTTTTTAAACATATCATATTCGTAATTAAAATTATTTGGTTTTTATTTTACATCGATTGAAACCGCATTAAAAATTATTTAGACACACACACACACACATTATAATTTTGTTTCCTAGATAGGCTTAAATAAAAATAAAGAGGGAATAGAACTCACTCGGAAGACGCATTTCACTTCATTCGAATTGTTTTTTTTTTTTTAAATTAATACCAAAAATTAAATTTTCGATGGTATTTTAATTTTTCAGTGATAAGTTAAATAAAAATCTTTTTTTATATTAAAAAAAAAAAAAAAAAACAGAAAAAATTTTATCAATAAAATAAACATTTGAATTGGAATCTTAATTAATTGTATTTTTAATTATAAAGAAATACAACATGTATATATTTCTTTCTATATGTTTATAATATACATAATTATATATAACATGTGTATATTTCTTTAAAATTAAAACAAAAAAAAAAAAATTGGAAAGTAATAAAATAAAATTTAATTAAAATTGTGCCAATGAATATGGAAAATAATAAGAAATAAAATAAAAATTCTTCAGGCCTAATCTTTGTAAAAAAAAAAAAAAAAATAAATATAAAAATATTTTTGTTTTAATTAATTAATTAAAAAATATAATATTTCAATTTTTTTATTTATTTATTATAATATAATAAAAATTGAGAATAGGGTTTTTATTTTTAAATTATATAATTTTAATAGAATAAAAAATTTAATAAACAAATTATGTAATTATGTAATAAATATTTTATATATTATGGGTGTCACCGAATGCTTAATATGGAATTGGGAACACGAATTCTTTATAATTCCGTCCCAATTCCATAGTAAAACATCCGGGTGCCCACAAGTCAGGGCTCACATGTGACAATCCGAATATTTAGAAATTAGAAAAATGATGTTCAATGAATATAAATATTAAATTGTTTATAAAACGTTCCGAATTCCATATTAAACATCCGGATTCTCACATATACAAAATATAGACGAATTCCAATGAAATTTTGAAATTTTGTCCTAATTTTTATATGTTTTAGCTTCGATTTAATTATTTTTTTTGTACAGTGATAGGTTTGATAAATTGAAGTATAAAGGGCTCTTTTCGGCTGTATTCTTATTTCTAAATCAAACCAGTAATTTCCAAATGAGAATTGTCTATCTGACTTTTTTGTTGTTTTCCTTTATTTTACAATCTATCTACGATTAGTATAAATTGATATAACCCATATATTTTACTATTGTTGATTCGATTCATTAAAAATTTTGAAAAAATATTGTCTAAGGGGTACATATATCTAAGACCTATTTGGCAAATCAAAAGTTTTGTGACGTTTTAATGTTTCCCTCGTTGTGGTAGTGACAAGCTCGCTCGCCAAATCGTTTGGACGAATTGTCAATCTTGAGTAGTACCAAGCACTGGAATTCCTAATTTCTTCCCGAATTGTTGGCACCTGTAGATCTCTGTGAATTATATCGTTTGGTACGAACCATGGTTCATCTCAGTAGTGTTTATTTTCAATCGATAAACATTTTCTGCCTATCAGCCAATAGTTCAATTGCTTATCCATGTTAGTCGTTTGTCTAGGTGAAAACCTAAATATTTTACTTTATCATTTTTACATTTTTGGACATGTACCTCTTCGCATTTTAAAGGTTACATGAGTATAGCGATTTTTTCATCCATACTTCAATACTGTTAATATTTTCCCGTAAAATATCTGTAGCTTTACAAAACTACTGTAGCCGTGTCATTTGCAAATGTTGCGACAGTTTTATTATAAAACATCTGTCCAGTAAAAGCGTACCATGCCTTGTCAATAGCCGAACAATATAATTTTTCCTCCAGGGCATCTTCAATTACTTGCACTATTCCGTCTACTTGTTGTATTGTTGAGTGCTCTTTTACACGCTTAAGTAGTAATTTTTCAAATAATTCAGACATAATTAGTAGCCAGCTAGGAAACCTTCGTGAAACCATCCATTGTATTAGGAAATATCCTATTCTAAGTATTGCGTGGAATAAGTAGGTTATAAATTGAATACCTTTATCTGGCAACTATTGCAAAACTTTTCCTGTCATAAAATCATTTCCTGGCACCTTTTTAGGCTTTAACTCTCTTTTATCACAGTTCATTTAACTGCAATGGTGATTCCAAGTAGTTTTGAATGTTGTTATTCTCTTCGCTCGTACTTTCAGATGAATTTCGTTGAAATACCCTTTCAAAATGGTTTGTAAATGCTTCGGCGGAGTATGATGTTGTGGTTGTTTCAGCTTCTTAGTCGCCTTCCATAGTGAATTATCTGTGTTTTCTGTTGGTGACAGTCTTGTTAAATATTCTTGAATTGATTGGTATTTTTCATTGAGAAGCAGTTCTTTTAATTGTTTGATGGCTTTCATTTCTCGCTTAATCATTTTCTTTACATTACTATATTCGAACATTACTCCTACTTTTCTTTCTCATTTGGTAGTGGTGTGAACTTTCAAACTGCCGACTGAATACATTCATTTAAAAGTTTCACTGACGTTTGAAGTAAAGTTGTTCCAGTCAGTTTTATTATTGCTGAATATTGCTTGTTTCTGTGTATTCACTATCTTTGTTCACAAAGTGATTAAGACATACGAGTGGTCCGATTGTAGATCCAAACATAACGTGTGGATGTTTCTCCTATTATTTGGCACCAATAGGCAGGTTCACTGCTCTCGTTGTCACCAACCTTGATCCAAAATGTTATAATGCAAAATAATCACCTCTGCTATAAAGTGATGACCCAAAGCATTATAAAAATGATCAAATTGTTCCATTTGTATTGCATGTTTTGGTCGGCAGCATATGGCCGAATTAGCTATAGGACAATTTTCTTTTTTGATTATAACTGCAGTGCCACCATAAGCTGTTCCATCAGGACGATTCGTGGCAAAGATACTGTATCTAGATATGTCTAGGAAATTTTTGCTGGTGTTATCCATTGCGGATATTTGCATGACATCAATTTCGTGTTCTATCACGAAACTTTTAACTTCTTATCCATGTTGTGACAAGCCGTTGGCATTCCAGATTGCTAATTTAAGGGTTCTGGACATTGAATGATTTGGAGAAAATGGTCGTTAGAAGATTAAGGATAGTATCCATTTTGGTCATTATTTTTTCCATCATAATTTCCAACCGTTGTGTAGAAGACTGCTCGGGCGGGCGTTAATGATTTATTGAATTGTTTGTTGATTTATTTTCTTTGGTACGATTTCCTTCCGAAGTTTGACCTTTAATTGAATCTTTGAGTTTCTGCGTATATGTTGTCCCAGTAACTGTCTGATTAGATGGATTCGATTTTATAGTGGGCTGCGACCTCTCCACTATTTTTTCTCTTAGAAGGGAAATCTGCGAGTTTGAATTTCTTTTTACACACTTCAACCTCTATAGTTTGCTGAACGGTTACCATTACAGAGCATGCATTTCACCTAAGTACCCCATGTTTTTTCTCACATTGATTTCTGAGATATTCACCTGTACATTTCACACATCTGGGTTTGTGATTGCAATAAGATTTGATATTTCCGTATCGCTTTTCAACTTGTACAAATACTACTTATCGTATGTATATATTTCTTTATTTGGTGCATTCTGGAGTGGGTTTTTCGTAGCAGTTTGCCTCACGTTGCAGATATCAATAACATCCTGGGCCACGTTAATTAACTCAATTTTCAAATCTTCAATGCTAATTGATGGATGCAAGTTTCATATGACACCTGGTAGGTTTTGTTCATTTTATGTTGGAACAAATGAAATTCAGTGTTTCGCTCTGCTAGGGCTCTAGTCACCAATGGGTACACCTCGGCATCTTTTAACTGAATTTTAAGATGGCTAGTTCTAATTATTTTTAAATCGAAGTTGCCTTCAGCCAGTTTCTTTAACTACTGTTTTTTAAAACTTGTTGTTTTTGATTAGTTCAAAAAAAAGAAAAATGTATATCCACAACTAAATCTTAAGAATTTTCAAATTTTCAAAAATCTTACCAGTCCATTTCAACAAATATCCCCAAAACTAATGGTTTTAGATTAGGCATCGCTAATAGTTTTTCTGGCTTCTAGTAGCCGCTCTGTAGAACAAAATTTTACTTTCAGATCAATTTGATCGTTCTGAGGTACCAGGTTTCAAATTGTTTTATAAGATTGGCAACACTCATCTGTTTTAACATCCTTTACTCTCACTAATAAAAGGTAGCGATCATGTCTTTCCATTTCTGGCTTGAATAACTTAGTTTTGACTTTTGTCACATTTTATTCATTATTTTACTGACGATATACCAAGGGCAAATTCGTGTAAAATATATTTCAAAACAGCTGTATTAATAACGACATCTTCCATGACTTGTCTAATTCATAGGTTCTTTCTCAAATTTTGCTCAAAATGTCGTAATTTAAAGCGCCGTTTTCTGAGATAATAACTACCTCAATGTTAAGCAAAATCTTCGCTAAACTAAAACTTTTTGTAACGCCTACTAAATTATTTATAAAATTTATTCCAAATAAGGGGCTGTGTGGAAATAATGGAATGAATAGACCTGAAACTTAGTATTTCCAGCAAATTTTAATTAATTTTTTCTAACTACAAATAACAGACTCATTTATTCTTGGCTTATGTTAAATAAACAAAGTCATGTATTCTCGAATTGCGTCTTTGGTTATTTTATTTTATTAAGAGAAATTCTTAAAAATTTTTTGGACGATTTTACAATTGTGTACAGTTAAAATCAAGGAATATTAATTTAATTAAAATTTATTTTCGGTGGAAATTGATTTGTTGTTATAGTAAAATTGCCCTTAGAAACTGAAAATGTATGCTTTCAAATTTTCAGACATTACAATTATTTCGTTCGTTCGTAACAATTATTTCGTTCGTTCGTAACTTTCCGTCATTTCAAATTTTAACTTGAAATTATTTTGGTGAATTTTTCGCATTTTGAAACCAAGTTAAAAACTCGATTTATTGATGGTACAAATACTAAAGATACATGTTAAACCGAAAGTGGTCTGACTGAAAATGTCCGAGATAAATTCAACATGTAAACGGCGGCTTGACTGAAAGCAAAGATTATTAACAAGAAGATCTTCTTGTTAATAATCTTTGCTTTCAGTCAAGCCGCCCTGTACATGTTGAATTTATCTCGGACGTTTTCAGTCAGACCACTTTCGGTTTAACATGTATCTTTAGTAATAATTGTGAGTTATTTAAAAACAAATTTGAAAATTTTGAAATTCACTCACCGCTTTGTTAATTACAACGAAAATTGGCAGTCACTTACAGGATTTTTTTTTTTTAGTACCTTTAAATGGTAAAGAAAAACGAATATTATTCGAGTTTTGATTGCCTTTTTTAGTTCAGTCAAAAGAAGAACAAAGGGCTCGAAAGTTCGGTTGTTGTGTCCAGGTACTTTAACTTTAAAATTTCATCCCTTGAGGGACGATATTGCAGCAGAAAGGATAAACATTTAATTCAATTGGAATTATTTCAAACTTGGCCCAAATTTTGCCTTATATTAGAAAAAAAAAAACGTTTTTTATTAGCTTGGGGTCAGCCTTCTTTGAGGATAGTTTTTATCTTATATCTTGTAACTTTGGGGGTGCTCATCACAAATAGCAACATAAGTCCCTTAAGCAAAAAAATAGCTATTTAGGAGTGATTTCAACCTCTAAAAACCCCTAGGCTAAAAATATATACGTAAAGCCCTTTTTAGGGGCGACAAAACCTATTTTTTTTGTTACTGACGCCCCAAAAAGATAAAGAAAACCAAATTTTTACGTCGGTCTCTTGCATCACAAGAACGAAAAAGTTGCCATATTGACTTTCTATTTATATTTGTATGAATACTTAAGGGGCCTAATTTCAACAAAAACCAATATCCTGCATACTTTTGAGCTTGTACCCTGACAATTTAATATGATCGTTTGATAGGTCATTAGGGTAGGTATAGTATAGTCAATTGGGTGTTAGGTCAACAAATTTTTTATAATAAAATTTGTCACGCCTTCCCGCCGGAAGAGTTGCATCAGAATGACATATTTCGCAAAATTACAAACACGATACATTTTGATACACAAAATCAGCAAGTGCCGTTTGGCAAAAATGTTTTTCTCCTTGTCATGGCAAATTATTGAGTGCTTCAATAATAATTATTCGTTTTTGCATAGTTTAAAACAATGTTTAAGGATGAATCTGTCTTGATCTTTTTTCATGGAGTATTTTTAATAATTCGAATGAATGTGCTTGATATCCTTCATACTTAGTTCACGACACATAAAAACGTTACTGAAGATACCTTCGTATTTACACTATGGATACTTTAGTTCGAGTTAATATCGATTGTCACACAGATTATTACTAAGATAAAGTTTGAAATTAAATTGTACGTATTCTTGTGAGCTGATTCCAGTGGCAATCATAACTCACATTTGAAAAAAAAAAAAAAATTGGAGATTTTTGCATTTACACCTCTCATTTGTAAATTATAAGGTTGAAATAAGATTATCTTTCACTATACACAACGATTCGAGTCGTCGCGTCACAGTTAACTCGAAAAATAATAAAAACAAAATGTAAAGCCAAAAAGATAAATCTGAGATAGATACTCAAACGTCTAGCAAGCAAGGAATTTTATTTTAAGTGACAAGATAAAATATTTATGCGAATCAATTTTTATCTTTAGTACGTCTTGGACTACTAAGTTTTATTTACAAGCTCAACCATTTTTATATTTTTTTACAATGTAATCGCATAACTTAACAGAAAATACAAAAAAATCAAATTTAGACTTTTGATGTAGAATTAATCGGATAATCATATTTTTGGCAAATTGCTTGCTAAATCGAAGTTAACCTCAAATCGACTCGAACCGCAGCTTTACAAGAACGGAAGATGGTTAAACGTGGTTTTGGTTTTGTTTCATTTGGAAGGGATGAAAAGTATTATTACAGCCAGACAAAAATTGCAGAATAGGAGCCTATTTGTTTTATTTTCTAAGTATTTTTCATTTTAAGAAGAATTTATGGTTGTAAGCACGCTACGGCCCATAAGCCCTGGACTTCAATAAAGAGTCACTAATATTTTTGGTTCATTTGAGAAAAATTTTAAAAATATGCTAATTTTAAATTTCGTATCGAGCTGAGTTAAAAAAAAAATCTTTTTTTTTTTTTTGTTAAACGAATTACAAAATAAAATAACCATAATAATTTCGCTCAAACCCATCACTTATCGGAATCACTAACATTTTTCTAGATACCAGTAACGATAACCTGAGAGTAGCCCATAACCCAACCAAATTTTTTTTCGAGTCGGGGCTTCAATGGTCATCAAAAACATATCGGAAAGTTTTGTTGGATGTTGATGTAGGACAGTTTTAGAAAGTAAACAACTTTACTCTTAAGGACATAACTTCATTTGGTATCTACAAGTATTGAAGTCCAAACTAAATCAGATTTGTCTTAAAAATCAAATTTTTCAAAACTTTCGATTACCTGGTAGTGGCCGCCAAAAACTAAAAATTAAAATATGTCTTTTGGCGGTTAGCCGTTTTGTAAACCCCCTATAACAATTTATTAATGACCATCAAAAGGGAGGTCAGCAAAAAAATGTTATTTCGCCACATTTTAGTTCTCTAATTTTACTTGTCATTACATTTTAAGTCACCTAAACTTTTGTTTGGATTTAGAGAATTTCATAAAATCGAAAACTGATTCTCCGAAGGTCTCGTGGTAACCTGATTTGTACAAATAACTATCATAACCTCAGAAAATTTTCTAAAACCGTGAATAATACGTAACGCGTACAACTCAACAACAAACGCCGTTTTGTTATTAAAAGAAAATCAACACTAAATCACGAATAATCGAATACAAGTTTCGGATACTTTAAGGACTTACGAGTAAGACACAAACTAAATAAAAGCTTATAAACTCGAATAATTTTGAACATGTTGCATAAACTCTAACAGTCGTGCATAATATTCAATAATCTTGAAGAAAGCGATTAATCTCGAAAAAACTCGAAAAGTGTGTAACCCAAAATCAGTTCTCGAAGTATTATGAATATTGCAGAACGTGTATCAAGCAAAATAACTTAACCCTTCCATTATGGAATCCAAAATCTACAATTCAACACTTTTACCTGAAAGTTAAAATCCTATTCTTCAGTAATTGCGATAGGACAAGTTACAACTCGTAACATCTTGAAAATTCTTGAAAATCTCATCCTATTAGAAAATGCTTAATACATCTGTGAAAAACACAGTTATATAAAATATAGAACTTATTATCTGGAAAACAGGGAGTAATGCTAAACTTTCGTTATTAAACCTGTCGACAAAACTTCATCAAAACATTTTTTGCGGTTTAGGGCACTTTTGAAAAGTGATGACTTCTATAATTTCTATATCAATTACATGACAGGGCCACCAGTATCTTTGGTCCGAAGAATCTCGATCTAACGAACGAGATTAAAAAATAACGGTGACATTTATCGTTTCGTTCCTACCATTTGGCTGTAAACTATTTGTTTAGAGCAGCTTTTTAAATCAGCCATTTTTTAGCTCATTCGCTGAAAGATCGCACGGTTTGGCACCAACAAGTGCTGTAAAAAAAGCAAACCCAAAAACAGAAAGGAAGGGCAGGCAACATTAGTTGGTTTTGTTATTGAAAATGTCCAATAGATGAAAAAATATTTGTTTTGGGATATGGCTAAATATGGGCTAAAACGTTTTTTTTTTCGGACAATGATGCGGCAAGAAGTTGAAATTAAATAAAATTTGATGACATATTGACATGTCATTCAGATTTTTTTGCACATTATTTGTCTCACTTCATTTAATTTTGAAAAAGTTAGAAATTGGTCAGTGTCATATAACGAAATAGTCGATTATAAAGTGAAATATGTTTGAAGGTATTGTTCTACAGCTAAGGGTAACCATTTCTCTCTCTTCAAATAGGAAACACAATTCAATTGTCGATTGGACCGTGTGCTCTTTTGATAATCCACTCAAATATTATATGAAATTGATTACTATAAAAAAGTTATCTTGATTTTTATAATGGGTACGGAGCTTTAAATCGTCAACTAAATATGTTTTGTTTTATGAAACCCAAAACACAGTAGCCCGTAAAATTTACGAAAACGTTCAGGAAATAAAATCAAAGCCTCCTGAGAATACTTTTTGATAAAGAATGTAATGTAAAGAAAAAATATACAGTTGAATAAAAACAATCATCGAAAATTCGAGACGCCTACTGTGATAAACAGTGAACAGACCGTTAAATGAACACTTTAAAGTTGTTACAAAATGCCAAAAAACAAAAAAGTTGAAAAAATATTCTCACAAGTCACAACGACATTTTATTTCGAGAATTGCGCGGTGATTCTGTAAAGTAATTTCTCTATGTTTGCACACAACAGATCATAATTTTGTACAACAACGTTTCATTTTATCAACCCTACACGACTGTCCCAAAAATTAATCATATCGAAGGTACAATTAAATAGAAATACTAAAATTTAAATTCGATGGAATTTGTCTATCTATACAGGGTACTGGGCACTGGTGGTGTTGTATTAAAGTAGGAGATAGTGGATAAGACTCTCTAATAAACCTTCAAAGTGGCAAAATCAAAATTCATTTTTTTACCAATAAATGAAAAAAATAAAAATTTAATTAAATCAATTCTGACATCATTAGTCTACAATTTTAGTCAACACACAAAATTTATCTAATAAATTAAGTCACTAAATTGTAGGTTTTTCGTTACAGAACAATAGAGGATCAAAATTTCGTAGCTAGATTCCGAATTATTGTGAATTTTGCCATTTTAACGGTTTATACAAGTAATGACTTAGTAGCTCAAAATCATATTCTGTATCACCCTTTTCAATATAATATGGTTAGTGCCGAATATCATGTATACCAATACTAAAACATAACCATAAATTAATTATTTAAATAAATTACAATTACCTAAAAAATAATATTAATTATAAAAAGCGAAAAGAAAATTAAATCAGATTTTTTTATAATAACAGTTATATTAATATTAACAAAAACAAAAATATAAAAAATTATTAATTTAAATAAATATAGCCTTTCAACAAGAAATCGATCGCAAACTTTGTGACCCTATATTCGAATTTAATATAAGCTTTGTGGAATTTATTAATCATTTAAAAATCTTTGATCTCAATTTATTTTACATTTTTATCACATGCGTGGCGTAGTTCAACTTTTTGTGGTGTGTAAAAACGAATTATTTTTGGAGAAATTGGTAAAAAAAAAAACATTTCTAAATTTACATTCTTTCTATTTATTGCAAGCCCAATGGCACCCAACTTACAGAAAGAGTTGGTTGTACTTGGAAACTATTCAAAATTCATAAAACCATCAACTTGATTTACGAGTATGAAACAAAAAATACGAATCAAATATTATTAAATAGTTTATAAAATCCACGAGTTCATCTGAAATAAACCAAAAAAAAAAAAAAAAAGTTGTTCGAATTCATGTTGAATGCCAGTATTTATGAGTAAACGAATTGGGCACACAGTTGGATTAATTTCATAAATAAAAAACTGAAATATTGGATAAGGGACTTTACTCTCAATCAAATAAACTGGAACTGGAAATTAACCCAGCTAAATGCCCTATTCGTTTAAAGTACTGTAGGTGTTGGAATACTCTTTATATATAGGGTTGTTCATGATTGATTACACAAAACCATACATCGTAATTCTATGTTTAAAAACAATAATAAATGACCTTGGAAAACTTTAAAAAAAACGGTTGGTTTTGTTGGCATGACCTATTTAAAAATCGGTTCCCTTTAGGACTTGTTAATAAATAGCAATAACATTTAAATTAGACGGTGGAAATTAACGAAATAAGGATATCAACATTTAAATGCATCGCCGCGGTTAAACTAAGTATGGTATTGTGTATCTAATTCTGAATCATCCTGTTTAACTCTTCTTGACCATTTATGTAAATTTTGTTGGGTACCTCAGTAAACAGAAAATATAAATTATGTGTTATATACAGAGTATCCGACATTGACGGTCTTGCGAATACGATTCTAAGCACAAAAAGGTTAATGTTGATTTTTCGCGACCTAAGAATGAAAAGGTTCTATTTGTACAAAGTTCACTACTGAGTAAAACCCAAACGAATTTTTAAATCGTGATATCTTTTAAATTATTTACGTCATACCAAAAATATTTCAAACGTCAAATTTTATAGTCAAGACAATTTAATAGAATATCAAATTAATATAGTTTTGGTCAACTGATTTACCGTAAATTGGGTTTTAATTATTTGGATAGAACCTTTTTCATAATTATTATGGTCATCAATTAAGCATATAGGTTCTATCTGCACAATTCTCGCAAAATAATGTATTCTGAATTCATTTTTCTAAAATGTTAATTAAACATAAACACCAAAAAATTATTAATTAATCACTAATAATTAAACACAAAAAACAACACTGTAATAATTAAGATAAAATAAAATATAAAATTTCAGCTTACCAAAATTACAACCTTCTTCGACAAAATTCACAACACAAATGCGCAACACGAACACCGTACAATAACTTTACGGGGAAAAACCTTATTGACCAAATTTTGTCATGATAAAAGGTTCTATATGCAACAATATAATAATTGTTTTACGTAAAACTGAGATTTTTATTTGATTTTTCTTTGAAAAAGGTTCTATCTGTGTAATTAGAACCTTGTTGAATTAATTGATGTGCATAATGAATTGAAATAGAACTTTTCTATTGTATTATCTCCGAACATATTAAAGTAAAGCAAATTTAAACGACATTTTTGAATTCTGCTACCTCGAAAAATGTAAAATCGATATTAACCTCAAAAAGTGTAAAAATGTTAGATAGAACCTTTTCATTCTAAGGTCGCGTTTTGAAATTCGTGACAATTTAATACTGAAAATTCTATGTTCGCTAAACGTAAGGTGAATTGCACATAAAACCGCGTTATTTGGTTTCTGCGTATTAAATTGTTTGATCGTAAAATCTAGAATTTTTACAGCCAAAATGAAGGTTTTGTCTCTTTGGCTGACGATTATAACTCTGGTGAAGGTAACGAATTTCGAGAATCTGAAGTGACATTAAGACCAACACCATGTATAATAAATATATTTTGATGTATTATATTTATTTAAGTGTATTATGCAGGTCATTTGAGTCGACCCATCTAAATATTTAGAATCTACATGAGTAAATTATTTTGGATGATCTTGGCCTGTCAAATTAAAAGACTGGACTTTTTGATAAATAATTTCAAGATCATCAAAAATAATTTAATTTGGTTTCCCCCTTAAACCAAAGTCAAACTTTCTCCTAAAATGTTTGGTTCTACAAGGAATAATTTTCAAGACATTTAAATGGGTCAAGTTAAAAAGTTCGCCCGGTATATACCGGGTGGTCCATTTTAGATCATTTTTTCGAATATCTCGACAATGTATCGGTTTCATCATAGAAGGAGTCACAATCCTTGAAATTGAGGGAGACTTTATTTTTTTAAACGGGGAAAACATTAAATCATAAGATAATGAAACCGACCCCCGTTTTGAGGGCGAAGTGCTTACTTTTCGAGATATTTGCTAAATTTATCTTAAGTATACCATCTAAAAGTGGCATAATAATAATTTTTGACATAAACAAAATGAATAATTAATTGTATAATAGTTCAAAATTTTAAAAAAAATAATTGATTTAGGTAACAGAATGAAGGTTTCTTAGCAAAATTATACTTTTATATGTATAAGTGTAATTTGGTTCTAAAAAAGACAATCTGAACAACTGTGGTTTTGCGTTATACATACCAGTATTTTTCAACCTCGAATGACTTAACCTACTTGTTCGCGACGGTACAAAAAGGAACAACAATTATTTAACTGTGAGTCTGCTCTTTTTTGTGTTATCTGGCATTACAAATCTGAAAGCATGATCGATATCTCGTTTATAAATATTTGAAACTCTTGTTTTTCAAAGCGACCCTATAAGAAATAAAGTTCCTTCTTTATACAGGGTGTTCCAATGAAAATAAAACCGCCTAAATAACTTGAGAAAGAAACCCAGGCGGTTAAAAAATGTATCTTTTTTCTTAATGAGAAAGCCTTTATTATTCTAAACCACCGATCAATTCTCTAAGTGTTTCCGAACGAATTTCATAAACGAAAGATTTCCAATAAACCCCGAAAAAATCTAACGGATTTAAAAATCAGATGATCTGGTAGGACATTCCAACTCATCATCCTGTTGAAGTCGTAATTCACTTGCATTTGCTTACGATCCCCTCCAGTATCTACATTAAACAGTATTAACAAACCCTCAAATTCATTAGCACAAAAGTCGACTCGTCGCAATTAATCGTTTTGACTCAGCACATAAATCTGGTGAGATTTGCGCCCTATTCGATGGAAACTCTTTCTAATCAATCCTGATGAAGTTTCCTATTTATCTTAGGGAGACCAAAGACTCCGATTTGATTTTAATCATTATCAGTTCCCCAAAATATGTAAGCTCCCTAATATATTTTGGTTTGATATTTCAATTATTGCTGGCGATTATGGCCGGCTGAAGCGCCCCGCGTATAATGCGGCGCAGGAAAGCGCTTACTAATAGGACGCCAAATGGCCGATTTTATTAATCGAAGAACATAATAAATAAAGAATAAATCAGAATAAATCGAAAGAGATTAGACTGACCAAATAATTAGTGTAAAGTTAAATGCAATCTATATCGATATTAAAAATATCAGTTACGAACGTGTATTTCATATGAGGGTTGGCTTAGATTCCGTGTTTTGCACATTTGCTGCTTAGTTTACTTAGTAGCCAAAATAGATTACATGATAGTTGGTTTGTTTTGCAATAAAGTTCAGTCCTATGAGTGTCCTACGTTAAAGCAAATAAACCTTTAATATTCCACTTCAGCTAAGCACGGGTAAAAAGTAGCGCCCCAAATTATTGATAACACCGTTTTTGACAAAGAAGCTACATCCAGCTAGTTCTGCCGTTCATTGTGGGGTATTTTTAAGGAGATAAAATGCAGTTTCGCAAGCTAAATTCACAGACGCTACATCTATTAAAAATTTTAATTTTCGGGTTTAGCGTCATTGGGGTCAATTTATTTCTCTAATAGAATATTTATAGTTGCATAACATGCAAATTGTGCACAATGCCAAAATGTTTCAAAAAGTGGGGATACTAGTGGTTAGGGATTACGATTCTCCGAGAAATGTAATTTCCCAAGAAACCGATGAAAATTCGGTGCTGTACTCTCTGTCGTATTAATGAAAAAATTAGTACCTAAACATCCTTGCTTATGGGTTAATTAATAGTGAACCTCATTTTTTCATTATTTCGACTTTGATTTGAATAATTTTAATTCTTTCGGTCAAATTAAGAATCGATTAAATGAGAATTAAAAGAAAAATGCTTTCTTAACATAATAATGTCAGATCATGAAGCTCTATCACCCTTCAATATAATATCGTTAGTGAGTTAGGAATCTGGCCTAAATTTGGCGTTACAATTTTTTTAAAAAAGCTCTTTCTCTAGAAGCGAGGATTCCTGATTAATGAAATAAAATTTTTCGAGAAATGAGAATTACAAATATTTATTAAGTCTCTAGAATTTTCTAAAAGCAATAATTAATAGCGAATAAAATGGTCGCTTAGTTCGCGCCGTACTCTCTTCGTAAATTTTTTTCGTTGCACAATGGCTCAGTGATAAAATTTTATTTTAAAGAACATACAAACCAATACTGAAAGAGACTTAATTGAAATACCTATCAAATGAGGTGTCATTCGATGTCCTATCCCATTTTAAAAAATTGGCAGGGTGCTTGTACACAGTAAAGTTTTTCTGAATAGCCCCTCCCCATCCCTCTCCAAATGAAGTTTAACGTATTTCAGCGTATTAACGAAACAATTATTTCTAATGTTTTTTAGGGTGTTTCGTTTAAATTGTTTAACTGGGGTACCCTGCATATTTACACATTTATATTTACACTGGTGGTAAAAATTAAACAAACACCTGAATTTTTCGTAAAATTCACAGATTCAAAGAGAACTCTTTTTACCCTCAAAATATTCGATTGAAAAAAAAAATACAATGAGGATAAATAAGGAGGAGATTTTAAAAGATAGTCAACAGAAAATTTGACAAAACTAAACAGTAACACAATACACCAAAAGGTGCAATTTAATTTTTTTATTCGATCCTCAATGAGGGGTAGAAAACCAATCGAATTCGACATTAGCCAAACGTTGAGCTTTCTTAGAAAGCGCCATCCTTTCCTACCACGTATGGGTCGATGGTTTCTTCTACTTATGGACTTATACGGTTGGCACACTTTCCATCAGAATTAGCATTTTTTCGATTAAAAAATGCAAATAATTTTGGGCATTTATCCTATTTGGGATGATACAGGATCAATTAGGACATTATTTATCATTCCTGCACAAAAGTGAGATACAAATTCTGTTTGATAGCCGTAAATGATGAACCGTAACTTTCTAATTACATGAAAATATTTGAATATCTGATTTTTTTTGCACCTCTTGTTCCTTCTACCTTCTTAAGTTCCATCTGTTTATTGATAGTATTCTGATCTCTTTCTTCTTCGTCAATTTGATGTCAAGAAAGATTAGTGAACGACGGTATTTTATCGCGATTATTGTAACCGAACAGCAGTTTAGTGAGACGTTTGCCCATCATCCTATGAGGAGTAACATTATAGAACTTCCCTTTCTTTCCTTATTTTAAAAGCCCCCTACCAAGGGTTTGACAGTTCTAAACAAATATCGCTCAGATGTCGAATTATGCTGTGGTGAAAAATATTCATTCCATATCACAATTAATATTTTTAAAATTTCATTCATAGTCCACGGTTATATATTCCACTATTATGTCTCTGGAATATCATGGATAGGTTCGCTCAGATGGAGCAGGTTATTTTACTTTCTGATAACTTCAGAAATATATGCGTTACACAAATAAAAAGAACGAAAGCATTTCGGCTAATTTCCATCTAAAATTTTCTTTATATCATTCAAGATTTAGAATTTATTGTAGTCTTCCCAAATAAAAAAAAATTACAAATGAATGTAATTCAAACAAAATTCCAATTCAAAATTTCAAACTAACGGTTTTAAACATATCGAACAAATTATTGCCCGCCTCATAGAGAAAAAAAAAGTTACACAAAATGTCAGATTTTCCATACAAAATCAATCAGAAATTGAAATTTGGACTATGCTTGAAACCTGTGATAAATAATTTTTAGTACAAAATTTTTGACATTTGTTTCCAAAAATATTTTCCTACATTCACAAACTTTTATTATGCTGCCCGAATTGGGTAATAATTTCTTGTCATATTTCCCTACCTCACGCTACTTCACTTGGCCCTTTGTGTTGTATAAGAATTCGTGAACGCAACCTGGAGATACGATCAGCACACCCAGAAATCTGAAATTGGTTAAATCACCTAAATAATCGATAACCCAATCTCCAGCCCTAACAAACCAATCCAATGTTCAATTCGAATCTACATTTTCATGAAGTCTGTTAGGGGAGTCTCTTGCTTACTTCTCTCGCTTAACTAATTACGGCATACTTACGCCAATCGCCAATCAAAATGTACGACGAATGAGGGAACTGTATTTCTGTGAAATAAAAAGCTAAGGCAACCAGGTCAATCATTCAGTGAATTTATTCTAGATCTGCCAAAAATTATCAGAGGGATCTACAATAAGCGTATTTTGTTGACCAAAATTTAATTCGAATTATTTTGGGTAAATTTTTTTTTTTTCAAGAAAATTGCCAATTTGATTTAATTACCAAAAGCCAATCTTTCGAAATAAAATATAAATTTAATATAGTCATATTTCCATGAGAGTTTGAATTATTTAATTCATTCCTAATTTTAGTTATACCACTTGACACCAGATGCCAAATTGTTCCATCTCTTTATTGTTTTATTTCAATTCGAAAAAATAACTCGCGACTTGTTTCCATGAGAAAAAATAATTCGAATTAAATTTTTTCTCATGGAAATACAGCTATTGTATTATGACTCTGGTGGCAGGTATCATAACCAATAATTAGAATTATGTTTAAATAAACCCAATTTTATTTTTGGGTTAATGTTATTCTTGCGGAGATTTATCCTATGGAATTGTTGTTGTAAATTTGACAAGGAAATACGCTAATTGTTAATTTGAGTATGTGCGGGTATGTCAAAAAGATGTACTAACAAATATTTATCACAGGTTTCGGACACAATCTTAATCAGCAAAATGTAATTACACTCCTTACTTGACCAACATATGCAGCGTTATTTAATAATTTTTCTCCTCTTCGTAAACTATCTATCTATCTGACTGTTCCAGAATAACTTAATTGGGTTAGGGACATGTCGAAACTTGTCGAGACATGTTGAATTCAGGACGGTTATGTACACATATAACTAAAAAAATTTAAAGCACATCCACAAGAAACTAGTTTGTTTAGAACTAAACAAAATATGGACAAAAAGTAGAAATGTAGCATTTATCTAAATTAGATAGGCCTTTAGAATAAAGGCATTTCTAGCAGAGCTAGATTTTATTGTTCTGCATTATTGGTTCTACATTATTTTCATTTGGAATTTTGTGCCAGCTGGGTTAAAAATAGCTTTCAGGTTGCTATACATTTAGGCTCGTATTTTTAAACAAGGATAAATCGACGGATTAATCCATCGTTTTCGAAAATCCACTGATTTAGCCGAAGTTACTTTTGGTAATTTTAAACGTGGATAAATCCGTAGATTTTTTGTCTTTTAATTTTGAACGAAGGTAAAATTGCAATTTTCGATATCGATTTTCGAATTAATAACTGCTTGCTGGAAGATTTGTCAATTTGTTTGTATGTTTTTCCTCTCAATATTTTTTGTTTTACATCATTGGCAAACACAAAGGTTATCGCAATAATCTCAGATCGCAATTTAGATTTCATTTTAAAAATGGCCGCCAAATAAAATAATCCTTATAGCGCTTCTCCCTCTGTTTTGTTTTACATATTCATCGAGTTTGTACAACTAGATTACGATAATCAAGTTATGAAACGCAGTAATCCTAAAAGCATTAAAATCGTGTTGTGACAAACTGAAAAAAATAATTACATAATCCCGAATTCACGATTATCTAGTTTGCGTCTGTCGGGTCTTTAGATAATTTCGTGATTTGTGGCATTCCTGTGGAAGAAATAAGTGAAATGGGAAGTGTTCCAAATCTTGTTGGAAAATCAAATAATAAATCCCTTTTTTAGAAAATTGGAAAACCGGTGTTGAAATCCTTTCTTATTGCAAAACTCCACGTCAATCCTACCGTGAAACACTTTAGAACGTTTGGATCGTATCGATAATATTATCTTTTAGTTTGATTCACCGAACCCTCATGTCGAAGACGAAGATTCATTAATATATTTGTATTGTATACGTAAATTGACACTGTTGTGTATCCACTGTTTTAGCCATCGATATCGAGGTATAAATCCGAGGTGGTTTATCTTTATTTAAAAACGAGAAAATTCGCTGATTTTTCTCTATTCTCGTTTATAAATACGGGCCTTTGTTTGAAATATTTAAAATTAGTAAAAAGTTATTTTTTTAAGGGCCAAATTTATTAATTGTTCTTAAAATGTAAGTTATATTTGTGTACTATAATTCATAAGTATTAAAATTAGTTTTATCTCATTTATTTAATCTAAATTTATGAAGGAAATTCATTCAATATCTGAAATATCTTTTTTCTGAATATCTTAATAATTTGGCAACCAACTGTATTATTTCACAAACTTTAGGTTGACCAACTTCGGATTTTTCAGTTAAAATGTAAGCCTTTTTGTATTCTAACCCTCTAAATGTAATCGCATTAGGATATTCTGTGAAGAGATAGAAAACTGAGTTTTCCCACCAATTTTTGTACTAATTATGAGTTCATATTAAAAAAAAAAACTTGGGGACATAGTTAGGGCAACCAGATTTGTTTTGAATGAATGTGGTACAAGTAGAACGGAGATTTTAAAAACTAAAATGTGTGTGTGAAAGAAACCATTTTTATATTTTTGTAAAGTTATGAATTCTTAAATTCAAATACAAAAAAATATCAGTTTGAGCAATCCTAATGTGATTAAATATTCTAATCATAAAAACAAAACAGTCTCCAGGTAACGGTAGAAGATTTAATTTTATTCTTTCCGTACATATTGAAATTTTAGCGGCTCACTTATGTTAGAAATTCCTTGTTTTTATTTTTAACAACAAAAATAACTTTTCAACGGTTGGTAAAGTTTTTAGATTCCTTCA
This sequence comes from Tipula vernalis, assembly GCA_958295665.1. Taxonomy (NCBI): domain Eukaryota; kingdom Metazoa; phylum Arthropoda; class Insecta; order Diptera; family Tipulidae; genus Tipula; species Tipula vernalis. Next base: position 215,584,029 of record OY282560.1, on the reverse strand, counting down.
ACAATCAAAATTAACCACAGCCAACGAGTTCTGCAGAATAAATAACCACAAAAGCTAATTATTATGTAATACGAGTTCTGCTCGAGCCAATCCTACCACGCAGTAATTCTACAAGATGACTCTCTAATGCGGTTTTTCAGTATATGACACGGTTAAGAAATGTTCTTTTAATTCATTTTAAACCTTAGAGGGAGGAAACTGCCGCTTTGGCGATTTGTAGATATTCTAACACCCATAGAAATTTGAACATTTATGTTTTTAATAATTAGCCATTTATTAAAATAGAGAGCTCCCCAAAGCCTTGGAAGTTTCAAATAGTTTTGCGGTCGTCTTAATCCGTTGTGTAAAAATAGAATAGACGAATGTATTGCAGCGAATTGTTTAATTTAAGTTAGTAAATCTTCGTCAAACTTTCAGGCACAGATGTAGGAATTGTATCGTTCGTATCGCTTCGGTTGGCTTAATCCCTTGTATTAGAATAGAATCGACGATTATATTCGAGCAGATTGCAATTTTTTTTATTATTTATTCATTTTAAAATTGCCTAAATAGTCTAAAGACTGTGATAGACAATTATTTCATATACTATAAACATATAAATACAATTTGTTCTTTATTTAACTTACAAAACTACTATATAAATATAAAAAGATAATTACCAGAATTGCTAGTTCAAATCTGTTTCTTTCATAAGAATTTTATTGCATTTATTATATTTGTCTTTGACCAGCCAAGCCAATCCATGCTTCAATTATTGTGCTAGTTAGGTATAAAATTGAGCTCTACTAGATCTCTCTTATTAGTCGTTCAACCATTTTGTGATCAGGCGCTCCTTCAAAAGCCATTTAAATTTCTAGATATTTGACTCAATTCTAATAACTTGTGGAAGCTCATTAAATAGAACGGGCCCCTTATAAAATGGATTATTTTGGGAGCGGGTTGTACTTACGGTAGTTAAATAAAATATTTACTAGTATTACTTCTTGTATATAAGAGTGTATTTCAAATATTGTTGTAGGTGTTAAATTACATTTCATCAGAGCCATCTGAGATTTTGTAATAAATACCTCTAAAGGAAGTGTTTTGGGGCAGTACAGAGATTTAGTCGATGTTATTACTGAGAGGCATTTAAAAGTTTTATGATACTGTTTTGCAAAACCCTGAGACTTTTCATAGAATTGTCGATGCAGTTGTCCACAGCGAGCTCATATAACTCAGTCTAGAGTTAATATAAGCGTTATGGATTAGCCAGGCTATTTACTTCCAGATAACAGAAAAAGTGTGCAGGAAATTTTTTATTCTGAAAAATTAGTTTTTGTCATATTCATGCACATCTTATTGGCACTCAACCAGTACTCGACTTTTGCAATATCTTTTGCCATTTGATCAAGAAGGGTTAGAGCATCTGAAGATTTATAAACTAGAACTGAATCATCCGCATTTATAACAAATTTTCCAAATAAGTCAATGTTGAATATGTCAGTAACGAAGAGATCCTTGCTGTACACCAGATATCATTATCAACGGTTCGCTTTCAATGCCATTTACAACGTTGTATTGAGCTCGGCTGGTGAAATGAGACCCTATAGAAGGGAGAAGGTGGCTAGGGAAGGATTTAACTTGGCAATTTTCGTAAGTAAGATTTTATGTGGCACTGTGTCGAAAGGTTTTTAAGGTCTATAGAATCACATTACATAATCCTTGCCCTCTAGTCAGAAGCAGCTTCTGAATGTTTTATTTGAATTTGATTCTGAAAAAGAAAAAGAAGAATTTTAAAATATTCAGGAAAATGGAGAGTTAATTTTAAAATTAGAATTGAAATCTATATTTTGTAGAAGAACCATGGTGGACCTTAATGCCATTTCAGAAAGGAAATAATACCGTTACACCTTAAATACTAAGAAAAAGGAAATAAGGCCCGTCGGCGTTAATTCACGGATACACCACGGTCGTTAATTTACTCCACCGAATTCATGCCACTCATAAAGAGATTTCCTCCAACGCGCTATTTTTCAACAACGTTGTCGAGATTTTACTCGTAAACCTATTATTTGAAGCATTACATTTAGTATATGAGAATGTTAAAGAATTAAATATAAATTCTGTGTCAAATTAATGAGTTAAAAGTGCTACATTTGGTACATTCGAATAAATAATTGTGGAACAAAATGTGATATACAGTAAACAATGAGGTACGTTCATTCAAAATGTGGTCACCCTAGATATAATTAAATACGAATGACTCAATGTCGCTTTGATGTTTATGGTAAAATCAATATTTATTCGCATTGTGTGCTCATGAATGCTGAATAAATGAAGTTTCGCCTCAAATCTATCAAGCACCACAGCTATTTTATTGAACCTATTTGCTAAATATAGCAGGGAAGTACACCATCATATGGAATTTGAAGAGATTGCAAGTCAACAAAGTTTTCATTTGAGCTGCATTCCTTTTAAAAGAATTGTTTACAAAATGTTTTGTTTTTTTTTTTTTTTTCAATTAAATGACTATTATTTAGTAATAAACTTACTACTTAAACAATTGTTTACTATAATTTAGTGTCTCAAGGGTAACCATTTGTTTATATCAAACAAAAACTACTACAGACTTCCTTACTCGCAAATCACAGGCAATATTTTGTGAATAATGAAAACTGATAATTTGTTTTATAATAGAAACTCTTTTAAGCGCCCTTCGCTAATTTCAAACATTGAAGCTACATTATTATAATTATTTACATTTCGAAGAGCTTCAGGTATTTCTTAACATTCAACCGCCATTTGAACTTTGTCCCTTTCTCTAAGCTCTAAATGATTTTGTCTACCCTAATACAACTGTTCTATTTCTTGAATATGAACCAGAGTCCTAGAAAGAGATGAATTTGAATGCAGTTTTACCTAAATAGTAATGCCTCAGTTAAATTTAATATTTTAGGTTAAGCCAATTATACTATTTAGAGTCATGTTACTCATTTGAGGAGAAGTAAGAGTTAGTCGATTCTTTTTACTGCGTCGAGTTTGAATATTTTTTTAAATGCACAAATATTTTAAAACTTTTGCCTATAAGTGGCTTGCCTCCATTTGAATGTGTAAGCGAAATCGCGAAGCGCATCCGCGATATTATCGGCTTATAAATTTTAGACAAACGTTACGGGATTAGTACGCTATGTAGCAGCATTGCTATGAATAAAGTGCTGTGAATTGATGGTGATTTGACTGTTTGTCCTTAATTTCATCTTTGAATATTTGTAAAACTTTATTGCAAAAGAGACCGTATTCGGCGAGCAGCAAATTTTGTTCGGACAGGAATAACTTTTGATCTATCAAACTATAAAAAAATTTGGGACACCCTTTATATATATTAAAATCCATAAGTATACAGGGTGAACCCTGGATGGATTCTCTTTTTTACTGAAATAATTTTGGTTTTACTGCCAGTTTAGTGTTCTCGAAATTACTCGGTTACTAAGATTTTAACCAAATTTACTTAAACAAACATCCGTTATTGACTATAATTTCTTAATTTAAATAAATTTTGTACAAACTACATATGAGGTGTCCGTTTCCAAAACTGCCTATTCGCAGCTAAGTTGTTTTTTGGTAAAACGAAAATTTCTTTAATGAAAGTTTTTTTTGAGTTATAATGTACTTTTATTGCTTTTTATTGTTCCTGAGGTACTTAAGGAAAAAATAAGCCAATTTGACTCGTGGGAAATTAATAACTAATTTTTTAAACGAATTATTAAAACCAAAATGGAGAGTTTTGGAAACAACTAAATTTTTAGATTGTTTTGGAACAGCAAGAAATGTTTTTGGGTAGTTTTGGAAAAAAAAAACCAATTTATTTATTAAGGATTCAGTCTCTATTTATTTTGTCAAATAATTCAGTTTCGAAATAAAATATACTAAATACATAAAATAATTATGTACAGTATAATATTTAGAAAATAACACAAACTCATTTTATTAAGTTTAATAACTTAAACCAAAAAAAAAATCACTTTAAATTTGCATTGCATCCTGTTCCATAACATTAGACAATATTTCGTCATCTTCGTCTAGAACATTAGGAGTTTCAGAGGCATCGCAGTTATCAATAACATCCTTATAATGTTTAAGCGATTGGCAGTTTCCCCAATCCAATCCGAAATGTTTGCTCAACAATTTATCAACATCGTCGAATTTCGCTTTCTTCACCTTGGCTTCTAGAGGCACTTCCATTGGAACTATATTGCTAGCATTTCGAACCTTTTAAAAATCGATTTCGGGTTTCCTAGCTGAACTCTATAGTTAACTTCCCCTTGAATATATATATTATTTTCACTTTTTCGTTGAAAAATAAATTTTTTGCAGGGCGCAAATTTAAAATGCCAGTTATTGAGGGGCTTCAAAACCTGTTGGGCTGTCGATTTCCAATCATTAACTAGAAGATCCTCTAAATTGAAAACCGTTCTGTGATCTTTGAATATATCAATATATTCTTCGGGCTGTACAATTGTTTCTTTCTTTTTAACTATCTTTTCTATGCGTCCAAAAACTCGATCCGGTGGGATAAAAGAGTGTCCTGGTACTGGAAAAAATATTGTCACTTGCGTAATTTGTACTGGAGCGTTGTTCAGCCATTTTGTTACCATAGAAATCATTGAACGGTTTTTATTTTGCCCACCACATCCATCACAAAAAAGTTTAACTGAAGTGACACTTTCATCAAACTGAGTCAAATTTAATTGATGGTAAACCGCAGAAGCGATTTCATTAGACCCTTTGGGTCTCTTTGCTTCATTCCACGTAAAACAAAAAACATTTTGCCATGATTGGTTAGATTTTGAAGAACCTTTGCATATAGTGAAATTGTACTGATACAGCTGCCTTGAAAAATATGTCGACTGATCTGGCAATTTAGGCAAGACCATGTTTTTTTGGCAATCGAAAGAGAATGCAATTTCATGGTCGTTTTCCTTTCGCAATTCTTCGTAAAATGTTTTTGCTCTCTGTTTGTGAACGTATAATTCCGTCATCGCTCGGCGTTTTCCTACAAGGTCCACTGAATTTTTTATAACTTCTTTGAGGCACAAATATTTGGAACATACATCGGTTGATGGAGAGGCAAAGCTTAGATTGAATCTGTTCACAAAAATGAATTAAATTGCTTCCACAGTATTTTGATGCTTAACTCACTAGGCAGATACTGTTTATTTATATTGGAGTTTCGGCAATAATGTGATTGTACGGTTTGCAAATCACTAATGAATTTGATAACTTATTCTGTTCTGTCCTCATGCTTTTGTGAAAATCTTTTACCACCGCGATTTTCCTTCGGTACCATGCTGGCTGTTTGAAAATTCCGGGAAACTTCTAATATAGATTTTTGACATACCTTAACGACTTTTTATGTTTTTCCATAAAGTTTTGGGATATGATAAGTAGTTGATACGTTTTTCTTTCGACTTTTAGTTCTAATGGGAGCAGTAGTTACACAATGTTTGAGTAGATAGTAATCTTGGTCGATTTTTGATTTGTTATCATAAAATTTTTGATGAAACCTCCTTATATCTTGCATAGATAATGAGCTGCAATAATAGCTTGAAGAAGTTGGATGTTTGCAAAATGGTAGAGTCGGCAAGGCTTTTGCGGAATGCCTAATAGTAGCCAATAATTTTATTAAGATTAATTCGCTTGATAAATTTTAAAAAGGACATTTACCTTAGATGTTTCTTCTTTGTCTTTAGCCAATTTTCTTTATCTTGATTTTTTTTCTGGCTTTTCCTGGCCCACATAATTTTGCCTTTCCATCAATACGATCCGATTCTTCTATATTCATAGTTATTATTGTATGTATATAATTAAAATTATTTTCAAAACTTGAACTGTACAACTACACTCACTTAAGCACAATTAAGTCATTGAAAAATTATTCGTAGATTTTGTAATTTACGTCATAGAAACACGTCACATAAATTTAAAGAACGGTCACTATAATAAAATGTATTTCAAAATTCAATGCTACAGTGTTCAAACACAAAATGGAACAATTTATTATTAATTACCGATTATTTACATTTATTTCAACAAAATCGGATAAAACGTTGTATGCTACTCGTGAGCAAAGAGATATTATCCACTCGGGATAATGTCCCACTCGGCTATCGCCTCGGGGGACAAACTTATCCCTCATGGATAATATCTCGTTTTGCTCACTAGTACCATAAATAACTATAATTTAATAATAGTTATATTATTACACATCCGATGCGTACTAATTTGAAAATCCAAATGAATAAAATCCAATTTCATTCGAAAATACTGTTGGATATTAACGGTATTACGAACCATACGGTAGATTTAAAAAAACATTTAGAGAGTTTTGGAAATAAATGTGTCCTTGAGTTATAGAATATATGCAGTTTTGGAACAAAACACAAAACGTAAAAATAGAGAGTTTTGGAACACACGTGTTTAACAAATTAGAGAGTATTGGAAAAGTTCACATTTTTTTTTTCTTGATTTTATGGCATAAAAGATGGTTCTGGCACATTATTTTGGATTTTGTATTGTAGCCCTCTCCGAGAGCTTTAATTTTATATATAACAAGCGATTATTTCAAAAATGTGTTTTAGGCAGTTTCGGAAACGGACACCTCATATACAAAAATCATCGAGCACTTTCCGAACAAGCGCAATTTAAAAATTTAAATTTCACGGATTTCACTCTAGCTAATTCAGCTTGTTCAAATTTTAGTGAATTGTGTCCATTTTTTTAAAATTTGATTAACAATAATGCAAAATAATTTCACCTTTAAAGATTAAACATAATTTTTAGTCAAAAACAAGTGTGATTGAATTATGAATAATAATCGTTTATATGAGTAATTTTGTTCTAGTGTTATTTTAATAATCGAGTAATTTGTATAACACTAAACTGACAGCAAAACCATAATTATTTCAGCAGACGTAGACGATGGCCAGTACTTTGCGAAATAGCTTGTAACAATATTTCATTATAATACTAACCTTGGTTTACGCCAAAACTTTAACTGGCTTAAAAACGGACTTTTAAAAAATTAATTATTATACTGTTTAGTTACACAAATACATAAAACATTGATTTTATTTTAAATTAGATACTGAAAAAATAATTGTAAAGTACACTTTTACGCCTACACTTCACAGGCTTTGTACGAAGAATAACGTTTCCTTTGTTTCTAGATTTGACGTTCCGTCCAACAAATTTTTTCACGATCGTTGCGGTTCCTTTTCCTATTAATATTCGTATATTAAACCACAAGACGGTCGGAAATTTTCGATTATACACTACGATACATATCACCTGAAACACCACGAGACCGAAGGTCGAGTGGTATTTGCAAGGGCAATACGTCGATTTAAGAGATATTTATCGATTGTCGTGTTGTATACAGGAAAACTAGATCGTGAATAAAGGAAACAACAAATTTAAAATAGTGAAGTTGATAACTGGAATATATCACTGAGATGTAATACATGGAGACGACATGCAAAATATTTATCATAATAAACTACCCAAACGAATGGTAGAACTTTTTTCTTCTAGTTGCACCACTCATTTTATATATGCCGCACACTCTAAACAGTTAATTCCGAAAAAGAGCCGTACTGGATATGAAAATAATTTTTTTAACATTAAACTTGCGTTTACATACAAAGATTTTGAGACTGATTAATTAACTGAAGCATTATTTGAACTATTCAAACATTGCGCTACTTATTTTCGGAAAATATTTAAATTTTTTCAAACTATTTTTCTTGAAATTTTCAATACACGCCTGTAAAATAAATCAAAACACAAAAAAAATTCTAGTGAAACGTCAAAATTCGAACATATACAATTTGTTTACTATGTACACACAATCATTTGTCTATTTATAACGGCCTGTTTAGGTTTGTACAATTCACTCAGTACATCTCAGTGGTACAATTCCATTTCCGAAAATTCGAAAATTCAAGACAAGGAAAACAAATATTTTCTTACTCTGTCACACAGAAGCAAACTTTTTCTTCTTCTTCGTTTTTTTTCTTCTACCACGACTTTTTGCCTATGTCGTCTCCATGTATTACATCTCAGTGGAATATATAAACAGAATTTTTGATTTTTCTTTTGTCAAATTTCAAATTTGCTAAGCCTACGCGATTTTAAATACGCTGCTACATTTTTCAAAGGTTTATACAGGGTTACTGGTAATTCGACATATTCCTTGCGTGACATTATAGTAGGGTTATAATGCAACAAATTGAATCACCAAATATTCTACCGAAATTCAGTAATTTTGAGATAATTTAATTTTTTAGATTTTTATTAAAATATCCCAGATTTAACCATTTAAAGCCTATTATAATGCGCGAATGGGTTGAAATTAAGTTTTATCCTAGCTAATGCTACAGCAGATCTCTGTTAATAATTAAAATTTCAAAAAAATTCCAAAGAGTTTTAAAAAGACTAATTAAACATTTAAATATCTTAATTTTTACTTTTAGTTGATGGATAGTGTAGTTTAGTGTAAAAAAATGTTACTACACGTAATGCACAAATTACTAGGATAAATTCCTTATCAGGTCCTGTCTTAGACTTATTCGATGCCGAAATCTGATATTAATTATTTGTCTCTTCGGTAACATTAACAAGTAGCACCGGTAAATGATTCCTGAGGAAATCTTCATAATTGTTTTCATTTAAATTATTAGAGAATCTGCGCTGAGAAGCAGTTTCTATAATTTTTTTTGGATTTCATTTATGTTTTGGTTCCCATTAGTGTAGATTATGGTAATTTGTTATCCCATCCTTATCAAATTTCGACTCATCGGTCCAAAAAATGTTCTTAAGAAAATCCGCTTCATCCGCATCGCAACCGAATTGCTGGATCTCCCTTTTCCAATGTGTGTCTCCCTGATAGGTGAACGACAGACTAAACCTTCCACTGAAACATGCTATGCTGGCGCACTATAATGTTGGTCGACAAGTTAGGATCGTCAATAAATAAAACATTACGGGATGTCTTCCTTATCGCGAACTGTAAGCCTGCGCTGTCAGCCAGTATCAACTTGTTTTCTTTGCGCGTTGTCAGTTTCAGATATGCTACGATAAGTAGATCGAAAGATACTTCGGCTCTTCGAGAGCTTCGACGGTCCTGCCGTCACAATGTCCATAACAATAAATAATATCAACATATTCCGGATTAGTATGTGCAACCATTTTCTCAAAAAAACACACATTGATAGAACGCAGTAGATATAATGAAGAAAGTTCGGATAGTTGCCAGATAACAAAACTAGCTAACATTCATGCCGAAATTTTGGCAACCCGTATTTGTTTAGATGGATATAAAGACAAGAAACTTATCAAGATACCTAAAACCGGTTTGACCTACGTAAAAATAACCATGGGTCGGCATCTCGCATTTTTCATCTGATTTTGTTAAAATTTTTCTCTTCTCTTTCACACATGAGAAAGTATTGACATTCATACTTTTTTGAATAGCTGATAAGATAAGGATTTAATAATAGTAATTTGTAAATTATGCTTAGTAAAATTTTTTTATACTAAACTACATTTTCTATCAACTTAAAGTAACTTTTGAAGTAACTTTTTGAACATTTAATTATTAACAGAGATCTGCTACAGCATAAGCTACGATAAAAAGTTAAATTTCAACCGATTCACGCAATATAAAAGGCTTTAAATGGGTAAATCTGAGATTGTTCAACAAAAATCTAAAAATTAAACTACTGAATTTCGGTATAACATTTGGTGGCTCAACTTGTTCCAATTTAACCGTACTATAACGTCCTGCAAGGAATATGTCGAGTTACCAGTAACCCTGTATAATCGATTATACAAAGGTTTGAATAATCAACCATAGTTACTGTATCTTAACCATTAGATAAACCAGGCATAGTTTGATTTTCATAATTTAATGAATGATTTAGTTTCTTTAATATGAAATTCGCTCAATTGTGTACCAAATCAGTATGTTCCAGCGTTCAAACTACTCTTCAGTTTGTTTTTGTTCCTTATTCTGTTCTTTTTAAACGAATTTTTAAATTTTTTCTCCTCTCTTTCGATTATGAATAGTAATTAAGCACAAATTCAAGAACCTTACCAAAGCATTCCTAAATATACAAGCCGTCAGGTTCAGACCAAGTGCAAGTTTCGCGCTAGTGTTTTGTCGAAATTTCGAAAACAATCTCGTAACTAAGATAATGTTTAATTTTATACATTAGATTTATCTTAGCATAGGGATTATTCGAGATTATTGGAAATTCTGGAATTTTGCTGTTGGGACATTTGAAATTCGTTATGGTACGTATTTCGATGTTTTGTGTGATTTTTCAACGTTTTAATGTTTAATTGAGATTTGTTTGGTTACAAACGCGTAGATAAATTGAGATTTGATAGAGTTTTGGAGATTATTCATGTTTAAGAGAGAACCAGCCAACATTTAAGACATTTAACGTAACAGTGCGGTATATGGAGTTTACATGTTACTGTCCAGCGAACCTTTAAGAAATTTCGTTCAGTTTCGTTAAATTGAAGTGTCAACTTAACAGAGCGAAAATTATCGCGCAAAATTGAAGGAAATGTCAAAAATCCAAATTGCCCTTTGTGCAAATCTTCTTGTGGGAGCTCATTGTACATTTTAAGGTTAAATTCAAAATTATTTATTTATGTTCATGTAGGTAAATTCAAAACCGAATTATTAAAGACTTTAAAAATTGTAATATCAAATTTTTTATTTTCAAATTTATTTATTTTCGTTTTTTTTTTCTTACGCCACAAGATCTGTGTCTTTTATTATTTATGTTTATGTCCTTTAAGAATTTAAGGCTTTTTAATAATCGAAATAATTTTCGAAGTTCCTCCAATTCCATCGCCAGTTCAAAATTCTACACAAATTTTTAAAAATATTAATACGAGCTACCGTCACCATCAAAGCAATTGACAAGTTGTGTTACAGTTTCGCTAGCCAACCTGTCAAATTTTCCGTAAGAAAAAACCTTCGTTAAATTCTGTTAAATATCTTATATGTTCGCTGGTTGGCTCTTTAGTTTGGATAGAATTAAACGTAGCATTGGGCTAGGTGAAGTTCTCGAAATCCGAGAATTCTGATTTTATTTTTTTGGAATATCGGATTTTGTTTTAGAATATTTATTCGATTTTTTCGTAATTAGTTTAGCCAATTAAAGTTTCTTGATATTTCTCGACATATGAAACCACCACCTTGCCATAACGATGCCCACGATATTTTTCCGTCTTAATTTGAAATTCTTCAAAATTTTGAAACTATTTGAAATTTTTTTTTAAGTATTGAGGATTTTCTAGAACTCTAAGACTATTAGAACTTGTCAAGGTTATTCGAATTTATATCCATGTTTCTCGAAACTTGTAAGGGATTGAATTGAGTCTTGTTATACAGAATTAGTAATTTATCGAGACTTTGGTTTTTAAACTTTCCGAGTTTTGGATAGCGTTGAGTTATTTAAATTTAATTTAAATTTGGAATATGTTGAGTTACGGGTTGGCTATATAATCTCGGTTTTCAAAATCTCTATATCAAAATCTCGGTTAAAGAATCTCGGGTTCCAATATCTCGGTTTTCAAAAAACCGATTTTCTCGGTTCTCATAACTCTTTTTTTAAAAATTAATTTTTATTAACTCGGGCGGCCCAAATTAATAAAAATTTATGTTTCAAAACCGAGTTTTTGAGACTAGGTTTGCGATGTATCTCTCGAGTTACGGGTAACGGGTTTGTGTGTATGTATTTGTGTATGTATGTGTGTATGTGGGGTTGGGTACTAAATCTTGGTTAACAAAACCTTGCTTTTTATAAATTCTGAAAAATGGGGAATTTAATTTTAAAATGAAAATATCAAAAAATAAGAAATTTTGGAAAATTGGGAATTGAATTTTAAAGAAAGGAGAGCGTATCAAAATCTCGGTTTTCAAAACCTCAGTTCTACAAAATCTCGTTTTTTCAAAAGTCATAAATTTACAAATCTCGGTTTACAAAATCTCGGGTTTTAAAATCCCGGTTTCAAATGATTGATTTTCAAATGACTGGTTTTCAAAAGCACGCTTTTGAAAAATCTTGGTTTTGAAAAATCCTGGTTTTGAAAATATTGTTTTTTTTAATATATAAACTTATTTCCTTGCAGTTTTGGACAGGTTAATTACGAGTATTTCTATTGGATTGATAAAAAAGTATTTTCATTTCGAATTAATAAAATTGGTGGTTCTGATATTGGCCAAAGTTGTGGCAGTATTGTGTTTCTTTTATTTAAAGATGTTTTTGAGGTTTTTAATTTTTGCTTTTATTATTTTTTATTTGTTGAGGGTAAAGCTCCAGCTTTCAAATTTTCAATTCGAGTTTTGGCGATTACAAATTCTTTTCCCAATTCCCCGATTAGTTGGTACACCGCAATGTGGGCCTTACCAACTATAACTTGAAACTGCCTGTGCCAAGGCCTCAACTGTGTTTTGAGTTCTTGGAAAAAATCAGCATCTGCGACTGACCAGAAATTATTTAGGTGAATAATTTGGTTTTTTATTGGTAATTTCGATTTATTTTTTTTTTGTAACCCCCCGTTAAATAATTCTTTTCGAACCATTTTTACCTATTTCTCTGGCATCAGGGCCGACAGTTTATTTTAGTTCCAAGAAATAAACAGAAGTGTTCTCAGCAGGTACAAACGCTAAACTTCTTGGCATACGAATTAGCATGCTAAAATTTTCATCATTGCCATATTTAGATGAACAACCTTGGGCCTGCACTCGCCGCCAGATTATTTGTCCGAAATGGTTTTAAATGAATTTTCCATTTGCAAGCCCATTCACAAATATCATAAAATAGTTCAAAATATGCCAAAATATGCCGGCCATGCCCAATTTATCCATGAATGGTAAATAGTTGGAGCATAAAGGATGGTACGACTTCAAACGTGCCGTCATATTCGACTTTAGGATATTTATGTTCATTTCAAAAACAATTTTCCGGACAATGCTTAATTTATTCTATAAAAAAATATATCTCAACAATGACTTATGCTTTATTTCCTCCAATTTTTTCTACTTATATTTATGTTAAATTTCCACAACTTTGGTGTAACTTATCGACAAGAATATTGACAAATGAAAATCATTAGAAAAAAATTTCCAGGAACAATTATTATTTTTAAATAAACAGTTAATTCGATTCTACGCCTATTCGACTATCAGTCTCACTTGTGCAATTGAATTTGCACAATTCAAGAAATTCAATTTTGAAAGTTTGTTGAAAAAATTTTGCATTATTCCAGATATTGTTAATTTCACAATGAACTATGAAAGTGGGTTGCTTGGTATCAAGAATATTCTACACTTTCGAAGTTATCAATGAAGATTATTAGAGATTTTCGAGATAAGGTCTCGTTGATGTAATTGTTTTTTTTTAAATTGTTCAAGATGTTTGAGATTATTTAAAATTGTCCAGATTATTCAGGATTTGCACGAAGTTACTTGATAATTTAACAGTTACATAACATTATTCATCAAGAATACCAAGTTGATCGATTCTAGATTCAACTCGCCCTCCCCACCATCTTCCTCCACTTAAAAATAAACCAGAACATCCCTTTTTGTTATTGAAAGAAAAAGTTTTAAAAAACTGCTATAAGGACAAAGTAGAGCTTTTATACCCTAAGTAGTGATTCAACAAAGTTTTGATCGAAAAACATTATTGTCTCTTATATTATATCCTGACTTGCAAGCTCATTTAAAATTGGTTTTTCCTCTGTTTAAAGAGCAAATATAAGGTTTGGCTTGTGATATTGTGATTTATGAAAATAAAACGGAAAATATAACGTTACTTAAAAGTCAATTATAATAGAATGATACGTAAATCAAAATATGAGAATTATTAATTATGGGTACCCATGCAATATCGAGGATCGAGTTGGGACTGTAATAATTTTGGCCAAAAATCTGATTGAAAGTTAAGGGTAGAATGACAATTTTTGTTTTGCGAAAACCAAAAAAGATCGCCCTTCTATTCTTTTGTTTCACTCTTTCCTTTGTTTGAATAACGAAAAGAACGTTGTAAAATTGACCGAGTAGAAATTGTTATTCTTCTTTATTCGATGCCAAATGAACAACCGTCACAATATGTTTTGTTTTCTATTGACTAACAAGATCGATCAGTTCTTAAAATAATGCAATCAGTTAAGTACAAATAAAAAATTTTAAAGAAGCGAGTTTTAGAACTTTGGTAATCTGGTGAATTCTCTTTCTTAATATAAAGAGTGTCCCATTTTAAAACAACCATTCAAATAACTACCAGGGAAAGGACTAAATAAAAAAAAGACAACAATTGCGCCTACAATTTGACCATGTGGTCAAATTTCAAGGTGAAATCGTTTTTTTTTTTATAGAAACAATCATTTTTGACTTTGGATTTTGAAAGATGATACAGTATGGCTGAAGGTAAAATTGCATGCGCTTTATACTTTGAAAGTTTCAGGCAGTTTCAAGTTTCCGGATTAGTTTTTTTGGCGTTCACTCTATAAAAAAAAAAACCTGCGATTAAAAACGGTTGAAAACTGTTCAAAATCCTATTCCTTATTACGGTCTTAAATCTGCTAATATTAACCAAATGACCAACTAAACATAATTAAAGTTATTAACGTCTCGAATAACAAAATTATTTCATTCCCACCAATCTCCTCCGTTGTTTACGCTATAAGAAAATCTAGGTTTGCTAGTTAGTTAATCCCTAGCCTGTACATTGCGTAACTTTAACTAAATTAAATATTAAAAAGTTACTCTTGTTTATTTTATCACCAAAATTAAGAAAATAAGTTTTAAAGGCATTGACTCGAATCTGGCTACATTAAAAGTTAACCTAAACTCAACTAATTGGTTGAATCTCAAAGAAACCAATCATTTGTATTTTTTTTTTTTTTTTTTTGTATTTTAGAATTAATTCCTTCGATTTTATATGAATTAGTAATTTTTAGAAAGTGCTAGAATTAGTGCTATATTTACCGCAACAGTGCCAAATTGCACTTAGGTGCTGTTTTTAGAGTGCTAAAATAAAATGGGTAGTGCTAAATCGGGCACCGAAAGTGCTAGCTTGGTAACGCTGCCATTCAACTCAAACAGAAAATTCTGTATAGGAAAAAAACTTAGCAGCCGCTCAGTGTAGTTTTTGTTTCAAGTCATTAGCTACGTTGATAAAACTTGAATATGTAATATTTATTTTGGATTTAAGTGCTTTACCCATTGGAAAACGAAATTTAGTTTTTTCGATATAATTCCAAAATTATTGCTTTGTTTTCCCTAAAATCTTCTCGTTTTTAATCGAGTGTACGATACAATGTATGGTACACTCGGTCAAAAACGAGAAGTTTTTAGCGAAAACAAAGCAATAATTTTGGAATTATATCGAAAAAACTAAATTCGATTTTTCTTTTCGTTTTTCAATGGGTAAAGCACTTTACTTTGGATTATAAATGATAGTGTTTTCAAATTTTATATATGTATAGTTGTTTGGCTCCTAGCGAAAACCTAAAAAGTGGATTTTAAAACTATCAACGCACTTCAGTTGTGGGACACCCTGTAAATATGTATTCCAACAAAATGATAATTAATATAATTAAGTCTAAAAAAAAACAATTTAGCAATATTTTTATATATATAGTTTTCAATTTGAAAAGTACTCATAAAATACTAACATATGCTTTTTATAAAAATGACCTCTTTATTTATATATAATTTTATTAATTAATTTATTCTCAAAAAATAACAAGAACCGTAACCAAAAAAAAAATACTTAGCTAGACAATCATTCTAGTGGCAAAAAAAAACAACAAATAATCATTTAAAACAGCACTGATAACATACCTACACGTAAATTTAGCGGCTAATCAGAAATTAAAATTTTTAATAATAAATTGTTTTGTGTAGCCGCCAGTTTTAATATTTTATCATTTCAAAAAAACACTGTAATATTTTTTTTTTAATTTTGTTAATATATGTCTTTATTAAATTTCGTTTTTATTCCTGATTATTAATAAAATAATAAAACTAATAAAAAGTTATTAATTATATAAAAATAAAAAAAAAATTATGTATACATATTATTATGTAATTTGTAAAAATCTGAAAAAAAAAATGAATTTAGAAATATGTATAATTAAATAGCGTATATTACTTCCATAAATTCACACAAAACGCACATATATATTTTCGTCGTTCAACGAAACTCGTTAAGTCGAATAAAATCCGACAGACATTACAATGTTCAAATTAGTGGTTTCTTATTGATTAGGATACCGAAAAACGGTATCTCCAACAGGAGACAGAAAGGGCACGGCAACAATTTTAACTTAATTCGTCTTAAAGCCTATTCATCGATCGACGTCGATATACGTTTTACAACACAGATATATGTACATATATGTCAAATATTTAAAATTAAAAAAACGCGATATCCTTTAACCACATCCTTAACAACAAAAAAAAATTATTTTCATCTCTAGATAGTAAGTCTAATTCCATTTTTACTAAAAAAAACCCAAACCAACTAACAAAAAAATATGTACATTATTACAGTTACAGCCAATTTAGACGTAATAATTAAAAATATTATTATTATTATTATTTTGGTTAAGTATAAAAAAAAAAATATTGTCAATCGATCATCATCTGTCATACGCTAAATAAATATAACAATCGCTACAAAAAAAACCTAAAGAACAATTAATACAGCGATTTTATTTAATATTTAAATAATAAGATAGAAGTTATATTAAAAAAAATTATTTTAAATTTAAAAATTGGAATTAACAAAACTAAAAAAAAATTATATTTATATTTTTTATATAATAAAAACAAACGGTATAATAAAATAAAATTTATTGTTAAATAAAAATAAACAAAAAAAACTTCTATCTTTTATTCAATAAATACAACTATTTAAAATAAATCCACTTTTAATAATTTTATATGTTAAAAATAAATAAAATAAATGAATAGAAAAAATATAATTAATAAAAAAAAAAAAATAATTATTTGTCAAATGCACAAACAATTAATTAACGTAAAAAATTAATTATTATTTAGTTTTTAATTATAATTTATTATGATTAACGAAATCGTTAAATAATGGAATTGCAAATAAAAACAAATAATTTTACTTTATAAACCAAAAAAAAAAAAAAGTTTAGTAATGTAGGCGGCAGTCAAGGTTTATTTATTTTATTTGATCAAAACGAATATTTTTTTTTTTTTTCAAGCGACATCAATTAAAACGGAATTGCAAATTAATTAAAGCACAACAATATTATTAATTATTTTAGTTAAACTAATATTATAAATAATAATATGATTAACAAACAAAAAAAAAAAAAAATATAAACGAATTTCTTTATAATGGTTATTAAAAATAAAATTAAATAAATAAAAAAGCAAACATGTTTATAATTTATTTAAATTAAATAAAAATAATAACTATATATTTATAAATGAATATAATCAATAAAAAAATAAATAATCAAACACTGCCCTTTGCCCAAAATATAAATAAATATATAACAAACAAAAAAAAAATAAATTAAAAAATTTGTATTTTAATTAGTTACAAATAATTTACGATTTCTCAATTTAATTATATAAAAGTAGAATATAATAAGTAAATATTAATATTTAAATTATTTTTAATATTATTTCAATATTACTTTTAAAAAATATATATATATTATATAATTGGCAGATCGATTATTTTCTGTTAATTAAATTTAAAAAAAAAAAAAAAAGATTAAAATGGTCGAATAAATATCGAACTCTTCCAAACAAAAAATTATAGTAATATAATTAAAAATAATTAATTAAACTCACTGCCATTTTTAGATTCTAAAAACAAAATAAAAACTAAAAATTAATTATAAATAAATATTAAATATCAATATTTTTAATAATAATAATAATAATGATATAATGTAATATATATATATATACAAATTATTATTATTAAAAATAAAATAAAAACACGCACAATCAAATCGATTGTTTTATTTGTTATTATTTTTAAATAATTATTATTACATATCATAAATTTTAATTTATTTAATTTTTATTTCTAAATTAATATTAAAATACCATCTATATATTCTACTTTTATATAATAATAACAAATATTATTTTTAATAACACTTATTTCGGTTAAATTGTTTCTATTTTTTTTTTTTTATATATCACGTTGAATGGATATTTTTCTAAAAAAAAAACAACTAAAAATTAAACGATCATTTAGGTGGGAATATTTTGCCCACAATTCAAATCAACATTATGTACATACATAATATAATAAAACACAATCTGGTATATATGTATTTATATATGTATGTATGTATTAAAAGAAATTTCCATTTGTTTACGGGAATGCCACGAAATATCTTTTATAATGCAATCAGGTCAATCGTTTTAGTGACCTAAATATTATTATTATTATTATTCAGTTAAAATAAAACTAAAAAATAAAAAAAAATTATATAATAAAAATTAGAATAACGCAAATTAAAATTAGTTTGGTTAATAAAAAAAAAAAATAAATAAAGTCTCTTAGAAATAATGGATTAGGTTTTTTTATTTATTTTATTTAAGAGATTTTATATTTATACTAAATAAATATAAATATATATTTGTATTAGGGTATCTCGAAATAAATAGCAAAACAAAAAAAAACATATATTAGTTAAAAATTAATAATAATAGTAATTAACTAATTAATTGAATAAAAAAATCGAACAATTTATTTATTTATTATTTTAATTATATTTTAACCGAAACAAAAATAATACTTCAAAAAATTAAAAATATATATATATAAATATTATTAAAATATGAATATTTTTGATTTTTTAATTATATTTATAAATACGTATATATATTTATATTTATATATACAATATATATGTATTTATATGTATATATATTTATATATAAATATATATATTTAACTACTACTTTAAACGGGTTTTTTACATAATAATATTATATTAATTAAATTTAAAAAAAAAACATTAAAATTTAAAAACAAAAAACATAAATAAAAATAAATGTATATTTTAACGAAAGCATAAAATAATAATAAATAAATTTAATTAAATTAAATAAATATAACACAAGAAAACAAAACAAGTTATTATATATATTAATATGTATAAATAAATTTAACACAAAAAATATATTATTAAAAATAAATAAATTAAAAAAATATATATATCTAATGTTTTTGTATAGAATATTTCTGTTAAATTATGTATAAGTTATTAAAAAATTTAAAAATAAAAAAAATTATAAAAAAAGAAAAAATAATCGCTTATTAAAACAAATTATTATTATTAATATTATTTATTATAATATGCTAGAGTAAAACTTCTTCGGGCGACCACCAGTAAAAGTAAATAATAATAAATAAATCAGTGTAAATCATTTTCTGGACCGCATCTCTAAAATTTAATAAAGTTGTGGGCAAATTTAATTTTTTTGAATCAAACTATTTTCTCTCGGGCATCTTTAAAATTAGAATGGAAACCAATTACTAATCGATAACTACTATAATTATATAAGCTATTACCAATTTAATAATCCCAAAATTGTACATAAAATCCGGCCGATCATACAAAACAGAAAGTTTATCACTCCATACCAAAAAAAAAAAACATTTTTGTATTCGATCATGCCCTTTTGTGTGCGGTAATGACTTCTTGGGACAAATATCGAGTGTTTTCTTTTATTCATTCTACAGAAACAATAGAATGAATAGAATATTGATCACGTGACCACAGAATATTTGGAATGAATTGTAATAAAAGAACACAAAAGAATATTTTTTTGACAGATTTTGTTTTATTTGTATTAGACAATTCATTGCCATTGTCTGATTGGTGAAAAACCAATCAACCTTGGTTTCATAAAAATATTTTTTTTATTAATTCTAATCAAAATTAGCAATAAAAAATTAATTGCAGCTGCTCTAAGCAGCAAAATATGCTGGAACTTGTTTTTCGAAAGCGACTCCAGTGATGCGGAAGATGAGGTGCAACATAGTAATACAGAAATATGGGATATTTTGAAAATACTATTTGCTTGTTAAACAACCAACAATTTAAAGTTCATTTTCATATGGTACCCAACACATTTGAAAATGTATACCAGCAAATTGCGTATTTGGATAGCAAATATGTGGACGTCGTGCGTGGTCATCCAAAGATTCCGTTAGAAAAACAAGTGTTACTGACGGTTTGGTATTTGATTAATACCGAATGTTTTAGGTGAATTGCTTAACTATTTATATTAAATATATTTTTAATAATGCTTTTTTAGTAGATCTGTATCCGACAGATTCGGCATCTCCATAAATGCTTGCTGGAATGTACTGTGTAACGAATGATGACCGCTGTTTCGATGCCTCTGCATAAATCAACAATCGGATCAATTCATGAATTGTTTGTATGTTGTGTTCCTATTGTGAATACAGTGAGCCATTCTTAAGTGAATACGGACATCCAAATTAAAAGCTTAGATTCCATTATTAAAATTGCTGTCATTCATTCAGTAATTATTAATTATTATAGTATTAAATTTTCTGAATGGATTATAGTGGTAAATTGTAATTATGTATATAGAGACGACTAGGTATTAGTATACAATAAATGTTATGTTCTGAGTTAGCTATTAATTTGTACACCACACATAAATGTATGAGTTATATAAATTATTTGTCTTGTTTGTATGAGATTTATGACTGATGGACAAATGTTAAGGGGAAATGTTAAATTGAGTTCGATGATGATGGAATATTAAAAGAAATGATCTTTAGAAAATGATTAGGGGAAAAGTAATGAGGTTGATGCAGATTTTTGGTGTTGAGAATTGAGATGTATGACGAGAAAAATAAAAATTTCTTGAGGATAATGGTGAGGTTTGAGTTGGAGGAAAAATAAAAATGTTGCTGGACAGTATGTTTTTGGATGATGAAGAGTGATAATAGCGATAAGCTGTGCTATTGAATAGAAAAAAATAAGTTAAAACAAAATAGTAAGACCAGATGGGTATACAAATTGTAAAAAAAAATTAGTAACTCTGGTTGATTTAAGTTTTAAAAAGTAAAAATTAGAAGTGATAATACAAACTGTGATTACGAACTATAGGAAAAAAAAATTAAATAACCTGTGTTATTAAATAAACTGTAAAACAAATAAAAAGAATACTACCGGAAATGTGAACAAAGCAGTGGGAGTAATACATTTTTCTTTGGGCAATAAGAAGCCAAAGTCAAAAAGTGAATGATGTAAGAAATAGGTAGTTACTTAACATTCCTATCTAATTAACTAATAAGTGTAAAAACTTTAAAACAAAAGAACTATAGTGATTACTATCTGTGTAATGTGACTGATTGTGTGGTACCAAGTTCAATTCCGTGCAGTTATCTGCAATTTTGGTACCAAATCTAATAAAACGGAAATTGGGAACCATGATAAGAGTTTTTTTTCCGGTTGGCCAGCCAAACAAAAGTTTTTTTTTTTTCGACTAAGACTCTCAACCTATGCGTCGTAAACAGCCTACGGTTCTACGTATCTTCGTAAATAACATCAACTTCGCCAAGGACGTCCTATATCGAACGATAAGTGGAATTTATGTTTTGTTTTTGTTATTATATGTTTATAATTTATATTAAAACAGTTATTTTTTTTCTTATATATATATTTATTTAATTATTTATTGCTTTCTTTATTAATTTAAATAAAATTTTTTTTCCTTCTCGATTGTTAACTAGATAAAGATTCGTAGCTGATAGTATTAACACACTAACTTAGGATAAGAAAACTGATTTTTGCTGAATGTAGGACAGAATTTTTATAAATGTATTTGATATTTATTTTCAATAATTATTTTGGATGAACAGAACATAAAATAAAATTAGGATGAGATAGGATGGTACAGTGACTCCGGGATGATTACTCCAGATCTGTAGATTGCTTAATTGAATTTTAGTGTTTCTTGATAAGACTGTTTAGAATGCACACTTATTTGGTTATTGTTTTTTTGTACTGTGGTCGTCAAGCACGTGGTTAATACCGACCCTCCCAGCCGACTCGCGCTACCCGAACTAGAAGTGTGCTACCATATGCTGACGGAAATTTAATAAACCATAGGTTACAACTGTTTGATATTTCAAAGCAAATATTAAAGCTTAATTTCCAAAAAAAAATTATCACCTGGCCGTCTATAGAAAAAGCCTTACAAACATCGAATTTCTTTAAAAATAAAACGAAATTCCCAGGTAAATATGTAATATAGAAAAGATTTAAACAATAAGGTAAAAATAAACCTCAAATATCATTAGGAATCATCGGCTGTATCGACGGTTCTCACATTGATATTCCAGCACCCAAGGAATACACCAGCTCATATGTAAATAGAAAAAAATACCTTTCGGTATTATTGCAAGCAGTTTGCGACGAAAATTTAAAATTTATAGATTGCTACTCAGGGGAAGCAGGATCTATACATGATTCGTGTCTTTTCAGGCGGTCACCTTTATATGCCAAAATTAATAACGGTAAACAAATTTTACTCATGAAAAATGTTCTCACGTAATTAATTTAAATGTAATATTTCTTTTTAATTATAGGATCTCTAACCATAACTGGGACCGACAGCCAATCAGCCTTAAAAGCTCTTAGGTCTTGTACCGTTGAGTCAAGGCTGGTATGGGATTGTCTGAAGGTTATTAAACATCTGGCAGGCTCAAATAAGGTAACACTTATGTGGGTGCCAGGTCATACTGGAATCGAAGGAAACGAGGCAGCTGATGGCCTCGCCCGTGAGGGTTCTGCCTCTCCATTTTTTGGACCAGAACCCTTCTGCGGTGTCACTAAGGGACACCTTAGAGCAGCGGTAAAACGCTGGGAGGATGTTCAAAAGTCCTCCTACTGGCGCAGAATTCCAGGTTTACGGCAGGCGAAGAAATTTATATCACCTTCGTCTGTCAGGGTTAAGGAGTGTCTTGAACTTAGGAAACTTGACTTGAGGCTGCTTACTGGCTTCCTCACAGGTCCTGTCCCCTTAAGGTATCACCTTAAGAAGATGGGCCTAAGTACGACAGATGGATGCCGCTTCTGCGGTCTGGAAGCGGAATCAGCGGAACATATTCTGTGCCATTGCCCAGCCATTTTCCAGCAAAGACTGCAACATCTAGGAGGGAGAACAATGAGCCCGGATAGTATGTATCTTGTACCGGCCAGTAGTATTGTCAGATTCATTAAGAGCCTGAATATTGACTGGACGGATAATTAAGTAGGGTCCAGCACAATAGATCTTTTAGGTCGCGGTGCGAGGTGGCTTATCGCCCACATGGCCCTCCAGTAAATAATAATAATAACCATAACTGATCAGCAGCATTTGTTGGGAGATCTGGGATACGGTCTTAAAAATTATCTACTTACACCCTACAAAAACACTGGCAATCTTACCAGTGAACAATTCATTTACAATAAAGCCCATTCTGCAGCCACATTGACCATAGAAAGAGCTTTTGGTTTACTCAAAGGACGATTTAGGCGATTAACCGGTTTAAGTATAAGGCGGCCCGACATACTCCCATTATTAATAATGGCTGCTTGCATATTGCACAACATATGTTTAGAGAACGGCGACGAATTATTAATTGATTTCATCGTTTATCCCGATGATGGAAGTAGCGATCCGGCCCCCGGCTACACTGATAGACCCGGCAGCATTAAACGGAATCAAATCCTTAGAATTTTGAATAATTAAAATAGTTTTTCCAATTAAATATTTATTTCATTTTATTTCATTTATATATGTAATAGGTATGTAAATATAATTTATCGCATTTATAATTTTTCAATCAATTTTTTAAATGAATTTAAAAACAGATCTTGCCTCTCCAATATCTCCTCGTGTCGCTTGTTCATTTTCTCGTCTACTCTCTTGCGCTTTCGTGACAAAGCGGATGGCGAAGGGGGGCTTATGTTACTCTCGTCGATAATAAGGTCATCGAAATCGAAATCCCCACTGGAACTTGGTCTAGACGACTCAACTGGATAATTGATAATAATTGTCCATCACATCATAATACTCCCATTTTTTGTAGGAGTTGCCACTAGTGTTATTGTGGTCTTTTACGCTTTTATACATTCGTTTCAGCCTTTGAATTTTCCGTCGCATTGTTCTCCTGTAATTTTCTTATTACGGGTGACGGATAGTTTCTCTAAAAAAATTACACAAAAATTAAAATTTATATTTTGCACATTTATTTAGAAAAAAAATACCGGCGATTACATTCCACACTTTCTTTTTGGGTTGCCGGTCGAATTGTGTCAAATTTTCTATATATAGGTTTACTAAGCACCTAATATCTCCAGCGCTCCATTTGAAATTATCTTAAATACTATATATAAAAACAACAATTTGATTTATACTATGAATAAAACTAATTCAAGTAAAATAAAATTATTGTACCTGTATGAATATTTTCCATTTTTCGGTAAAAAATTTAAAATTTGTTTTAAAGAAAAATTTAAAATTTACAATTTGTTTTATCTGTTAAATGGCTTTCAAATATTTTTTCTGTCACAACCACAATATTGAAAAAGAATATTCTTTTTATTCTACCTATTGATATAGATCACCCAGAATGCATTCTGGACATTCCGAATAATAAAAAAATAGACAAAAAAAAGAATAGAATACATAGAATGAATAAAAGAATGGTTAATGTCATTTTCAGAACGTTCGGAATATACAGAATGCATAAAAGAAAACACTCATGAAGTTTCATATGCCTCCTAGATTTATATTGAATTATATCGGTTGCAATTAGAGTTGCCACCCGTCCTATATTACGTAGGATAGCAGAGCACCCTGTATTTCATAGAGCCATAATCAAAAAATCTGAGCTTTTATAAGGGGATTAGAAACGAGGAAAAAACGAAACTTTTCATAGTAAAACACACAAAACATATGGGAAATCACTTTTTTTCCTACGATAAATTTTTAAATGAAAACGTTACAAATTCTGCATTATGATTTCTGAGATACTTTCATGAATGTTTGAATTTCAACATATATGAATATCGTTTAAGTAAATCGTTTTCATTTTCTTGTAATAATTGATTTATTTAAACCAAAATATTAAAAAAAATGTATAACAACAGCCTTCTGGTCAAATTGAAATAAAAGCTTACTATGATTCGTTTGGTCATTAAGTCAATATACATTACATAGATGGCAGTGATGGCCGTAAAAATTTGGAAAAATCATACCAAAAATTACCACCTGGGGAAATTTCAAGTTCAAAAATTGTGGGAAAAGCAAAACAAATTCACAAAATATAGGAACGTGTGATAATTTTGCGATTAAATAATTTTTTTTCGTATTTTTCTTTTACCATTTTAGACATCTTACGTACACTAGTAAAACTAAAGATAAATTTAGCAAGTATTATTTTAATTTGTCAGAGCCAACTTTGATGTATTTTTCAAAATGAAAGTTCGATAAATTATATTTTAGAAATAATTTAATTTTAATATTTCTGCAATTAATATTTATTTAATTCCAATATAGCCTTCTTGTATATTGTTCTTAAAGATATGTAGAAAACTTTTATCAGGGTGTCCGGGTTTGGGATGCTGATCCGTCATGGGGTGATTCCTTGGTTCATTCTGAGAAACAAATCGTATGTGGAGGGGGATCCATTTTTGATATCCTTTGAGGTACAGGGTGTTTAAAAAGTTTGGTTCAGAAAAAAAGTACACCCAAATATTAAACTGTAACTTCCAAAATATTTATCGGAGAGCAACCAACTTAGTCTTATTTGGTTGGTAACCGTATAGGCTATTATTAAGGTTTAGGTGGTTATCTTGTATCTGCATCCGTTTGAGAGCTATGGTGATTTAAAGTAAAAAAAATATTTGTTTTTTATAAAATCGAGTTTTTCTCAAAAAAAAACCGTTATAATTTTTTCTTTTGTTTATTTAATTTTAATTTGTCATGATCTCCTCTACAATCACCCAATACATTACTTGTACCCACGTAACATAGTTTTCTTCGTATTCCGTTTATTCTCAATCTAATTAAGAGATGTTATAGTGTTAATATTTTACCAATTTTATTTTGATCTGTAAAACAGTAGGCGATGATTATCAACTAATTTGTTTAAATGTTGAAAAAACAAAAACTAAATATTTTCAGATTCAGTCATTAGTTTCGAGATATTATCTAGTGTTGTATCAGTGTTGTGAATCAAAATTTTAATTAATTTAATAAAATTAATATTATAATGGCACAGTTCTGGAGGAGTACATTGATATCCATTTTGTTTACGGATTTTGCGATGGTAATGCAGCACGAGCTCGCAATGAATATCAACTCAGATTTCCAACACGTCGCATTCCTGACGCAAGAGTATTTATAAATATTCATAGGAGACTGCCAAATATCGTAACAAGATCGAATACCCGGGCGGAGCCCCATTCAGTCTCACCAAACCATTTGGATGTCGACGAAGGTGTAATCCGTAATGTAACAGCAAATCCTTCTATTAGCATAAGGAGGCTCGCTTTACAATTAATCGTCTCTCGCTATCGAATTCATCAAGTATTACATAAGGAGAATCTTCATCCATACCATACAACACCCGTTCAACAACTATTACCGATAGACCGCACTACAAGATTGGAGTTTTGTAATTTGTTGATGGAAAGGAATTTGGACAATGCAAGTTTTGTGAAACGTATCCTATGGACGGATGAATCTCAATTCATAAGAGATGGCACAACAAACTTTCACAATCTACACACGTGGGCTGCTGAAAATCCTCATCCGAAAAAACAAATATCATTTCAGCACCGATTCAGTGTAAACGTATGGGCTGGTGTAATTGGCGATAAATTAATTGAACCATTCATATTACCACCTAGATTAAATGGTGAACGTTATTTACAAATTTTACAAAACGATTTGCCACTCCTTTTTGATGATGTTCCCATTTTAAGTAGATTCTCGCATACATACCAACATGATGGTGCACCTTGTCACTACCATAATAATGTAAGGAATTTTTCTAACGAAAATTATCCAAATAATTGGATTGGAAGAAATAGTCCAATTCATTGGCCTGCAAGATCCCCCGATCTTACGGTATTGGATTTTTATGTATGGGGAAGGATGAAGGCCAAAGAAGAACTAATACAACGAATACACACAGCAGCACAACAGAGAAGGGAAGAATTACCAAGAATTGAAATAACCAAAGGCATACTTAAACGAATATTAGCATGTATTCAATCACAAGGAGGACATTTTGAGCACTCCTCGACCCAAACTTTTTATTGAGGGATTGTAGAGGAGATCATGACAAATTAAAATTAAATAAACAAAAGAAAAAATTATAACGGTTTTTTTTTAGAAAAACTCGATTTTATAAAAAACAAATATTTTTGTTTTACTTTAAATCACCATAGCTCTCAAACGGATGCAGATACAAGATAACCACCTAAACCTTAATAATAGCCTATACGATTACCAACCAAATAAGACTACGTTGGTTGCTCTACGATAAATATTTTGGAAGTTACAGTTTAATATTTGGGTGTACTTTTTTTCTGAACCAAATTTTTTAAACACCCTGTATCTCAAAGGATATCAAAAATGGATCCCCCCTCCACATACGATTTGTTTCTCAGAATGAACCAAGGAATCACCCCATGACGGATCAGCATCCCAAACCCGGACACCCTGTATAAACATTTTATAATATTTTTGCTTTTTTCATTGAAAAACTTGAAGCTAAAAACACCATTTTTACTATTGATTCCTATGGAAATCAGTAAAAAGTTAAACCACTATAAAAGCTTCTAAAAAATACGTCATTAAGATTAAGGCTCTATACTCTAGAAGGCTCTGAGGATAGTCCTACAATTAAAAGTGAATGTCCTACGTCCTACGCTTTTAATAAAAGTTCTTATTTGAACCCAATCATTGACAGAACATTTTTTTAATGGGCTTTAATTTGTTGAACTTAAATTTATTGTAAATTAAAGTTTTATTCCTTACGATAATATGTATTCATAACCATTTACTCATTTTTAAGGCATTGCTACATAGCACAATTTTGAAAAATCTTCTGGTAACGAATTTCTTTTTTGTAATTAAAAGGGAGGGTTTTTTCAAATTAAAAGTATACAGAAACAGTACAAGGTTACCGTTGGGTAAATGAGTAAATTTTGACAGCAAATACAAGAATGACTAAGTAACATAACCAATTATCAAAAAAATTAAATATTATTATCACTCAAATCAGTATTATTATTATTTTCGATTATTTTCCCTCACAGAATAAAAATAAAAACTGTGAAAGTTATTAGCATGCGTGAGTAATATTTTTTCATCATACACAATAGTTATTTGTGTATCAAGAGCGCAAAGTGCCAGTTTGTCACGCGAGAAAGGAAATTGCTGGCCGACGGGACGGAGGCCAGCAACCTTTCGAGCGTGACAAACAACTTTGCGGACGTGTTTCACACTTTATTTTTCCTACAATTATTTTAAAAAATATAATAAAAAGATAATTTTGTAGTAAAATTTACTATACTGACAATACGATTTTATTTTAGGACCGACATTTTGTTCAATCGAGTAGTCAAAGATTTTTTTTATTTTTCATAAAGAAAAACAAAAATTTGGTTTGATGTTTTATACAAACATTAGTCTTTCTTAAAAATTGACAATTTATTTTTTGCAACAAAAAACTAAAAAAAATGGATTTAAGTGACAGCGATCTCTTAAATACACTGCCGGACGTTGCTCTAGAAGCAAGAAATGTAATTTTGAATTTGCTTCCCGAAAAATCGAATTATGTGAAATTTCGCTTTTCAATACTCTTCTTTTACTCTTACTCTTCTTTTCATATGTTCAAATTTAGCGTGCGGTTTCAAGTTTTGTCACACGCTTCTAAGAGAAACGTGTGACAAAGTAATTTGTTTATCAACTGTCAAAAAAACAGACACTTTGGGCTTTGAAAACAGAGAAAAAAAGCCTGCTTTTCACGGCGATTGCAGGAAAAATTTATTTAGATGTGCCTACACAGCCATAACTTTTTGTACGAAAAATGTTTACTGACAAAGTTGCATTTCTCGATTCTATTGTTTTTCCTCACGACGCACAGTGAGACCGATTGCCAAAAAGGTGGCCAAAATTCGTAAAATCATGTAATTGATCTGAAATTTCCTACTAGCGTGGTTTTTGGGATCGCTAACTATACGAGTCTCTAGTCACACTTACAAAATTTCACTCCTTCCATCTCATATTGACAATCCCTACAGTCAAGCTCAAGATGCATGTCATTTTCATAGCTTTTGGGTCCCCGATTACAAATTTTTATTAGTCACATTTACAAATCTTCACCCCCTTCATCCCTTATTAACAACTCTTATTCGTCAAATAACCTAAATTTTAGGAAATTTCTTGATTTCTTTCTTGTTTTGTTCATTTAGTAAGGCCAAACATTTTTTATTTTAAATTGTGCATAAAACCCCACCACCTGATTTTTATTTAATTTTATAGGTAATACTATTAACTGCAACCTCTTATGGGTTTGAGATGAAAGAACTCTTCAGAATTATATTACTTTTCATTATAAACACACTTCTTGCTTAATATAAAGTTTAAGAAACATAAACAATCATTGCTTCCTTAATATTTATTGTTTAAAATACTAATATTTTAAAACATATTATTATATTCTACTCACCTCCGGAAGTTGATTCCATTTTGATTGATTAAAATTAGCTGTATTTTTGAAATAATTGGACTCTCTTATGAGTGTAGAAAAAGACCCTAACGTAAAAAAAATCCTAAGTTTACTTTTGGCCAGCTTTTTGAGTCGATCTTGAGTATATGGTATAATTTTATTCGCTACCGAATGCTTTCTTCATTTGAACGAATTTCACTTTCACCCTCAAGTACTTCGCTATAATTTCTTTCGTGGTTATAATTTCTAAACAAAGCAATTTTTTTCGTTTCTGGTTATGACGTAAACATTTTAGATTTCTGTTTTGTTCATGTGGCGAGGTATGCATGTATGTAAAATAAATGAATAGTTCGGTTTGGTGTCACTATATGGCGTTGCCTTAAGCTTCATAAAATTAGTCAAAACTAATCTTATGACATATATTATTGGCTTGGTTTTGATAATATAGTATGTTTACGTTTTTATATGTTTATATTTTAAAACATTTTTAAGACAATAGACTTTAAGGAAATGGGTTATAATTCCTAGTCAAGAAGGCAACCTCCTATAAGAGTTCTATATGAAGCATGCTTCCTACATGAGATATCCCTTCCACCTACACGAATAAAATATATATTTTTGTTTTTTTTTGTGTAAAATATTCTTTTTCTATTCCGCTATCGATAATTTATAAAATAGACTATTTGAAAAATAAACCAAAAATACGAACCTTGTTTGAAGTTCAATATCGAAAAATGTCCTTCTTCAAAACACTTCAATAGGTGGCAACCGTAGTTGCAATATATCAGTGTAAAGTAAGATTTTGTTTGTTTATTTGTCAGCAGTGCATCGTTAGCCAACTCACCGGCCATTGGTTTTTTTGATGAATTTATATTTATATTGGAATGTCGTAGTCCTCCGATTTTTCCACAGCAAGATATATTACCTCTTCTACAATATGACTCCATTTTTCCACAATATAAAGACGAAGTTTAACAATTAAGTCATTACTTTGCAATGCAATCTGAGCATAATTTATTTCCCATAGTACATCATTCCAAAAGAAAACATAGCAAAGAAATGTGAAATCACACACAGCTGGCATAAGGTTCTGTGTAGCACCTCTGGTGTCTAAATTTCCTTGTTGATCCCATAATTTCTCAATTGTTTAATTATTTATTTCATAACTTGTTACATAGGGTTATGAATACATGTAATCATGAGCTATGTAGAATAAGGTGTTAATAAATACATTCCATTATTGTACGGCATCAAGGATTCTGATGAAATGATAATTTTTCGCGACATTTTGTTATTAGTACAAAATATTGTCATAGGAAATTTTAGATTCTCATTAACAGCAGCCTACAGCAGTTGCATTTCTAGTTTACTCATTTTGAATCAAGTGCTTGAGTATTATGTTGTTTATATACAACAAATTAAAATTTAATTAATTAAAATTATTTAAAAAAATTATTAATTTTAAAATTAGATTTATTAAATATACTTTTTTTTTAAATGGATGTGTACCTATTAAACAGAAGGTTAAGACGAATTTAAAGAAATTAAGTACCATTCTGCCGTGCTAAGAAAAAAAAAGCCATATTTGCCTTTTTGTAGTTTTGAGTAATTTCAATTTTTCTGTTTTTGTTTGCCATGTCTGACTATGAAGCTTGACTACTAAATAACGGGATTTTATGACATTTAATAAAGCAAATTTGGGATTTTAAAAGAGCAGACAAGTAGATATTTGTTTGCAGAATCCAAATATGACCCTAACCCATTTTTGGATTTTTGGCGCTTGTGACTTTTTTCTTAGCACGGCAGCATTGTACACCTACGGATTTGGTGAGTTTTATAAATAAAATGAAGCTACTTCAAAAATTAACTAACAGAAGAAATAACAAATTTAAAAAAAATGCTTTACGTGTTTAACTTTGCTCGCTTTCTCACACTTCCTCATTCTTTTTATTTATACAATGTGTTTCGTCGGCAAATGACCGGCCGGAAAATTCGTAATATTTATGTAAAATTATCGCAAAAAATCCTTTAAAGGGGGGGTGTAACTGTAAAACTTTGCAAGTTATTACGTTTTTTGAGTAATGTTGGTCACCCCTGCTCACATTTTTCATTATCACATTTCATCTCCCAAGTTATGGGCTCGATTTTAATTATGTTTGCGGTTTTTTAAAGCTTATGAGTCACTTTATTGGTTAATTTGCACAACTTACCGTTTGTAGCCGTTTTCTTTCTCGAACATTCGTTTGTAGCCGTTTTCTGAAAAAAGGGTCGCTCCCAGGTATAATGATGTTATCTAACCAAATATTTTTAACCTGATCTTTAATATGATCGAAAATTTTAATTGGTTCTAAGTAATAATAAATACATACCATAGTTCAGTTGTTCGGTAAACGATCGTGTGAAACTACGTAGTCTCAGTATTATGTGCTTTAACAATTTAAGTTTGTGTGATAATTAAAAGGACAGTTTGTTTTAAGTAAACACTTAATCATTACAAAGACACGTTTACGTGATCTACCACCTTCTGATGTAGCCGATATGCATTTTGTAAACCTGTTCTCTAATGGAAATGTACGCGCTGCTGTCGAAAAATACAGGCGTTGATATCCAGCAGGCCAGTACTTGGGTATAGGACGTTCATTGCAATACATCGACGTTTTTCCGAATAAGGATTATGCCAACAACAACACGAGTCCAGCGTGAATGTTAACGTACACGTGGAAGAGAAATTATTACGATTAATACGCGCTGACCCTATGATAAGTATCAGTCGTCTGTCGAAAAGATTAGGCATATCGAGGACAAGAAGGCCTTAATCCTTATCACTTCCGTCGTGCTCAATATCCAGGAGATGTGATCCATCGTGCCAGATCAGTTTTTTGTAACTGGATAATTTCACAGCAAACAAGTGATGTCAATTTTATAAGGAGAATATTGTGGACTGATGAAGCTACCTTCACTAGGGCGGGTATAACAAATTATAGAAACACATACGTTGTAAGAGAGACAGCTTTCCAGAGCCAATTTATTATCGGACCTTATACGTGCTACCAAATAGGCTTGATCATCACGTATTATTAGAATTTTCAGGAATCACGTTGTCTTTGCTCATGGAAAAAATCACATTGTTGAGGAGAAGGTGGATGCAGCTGCACATTTTTCAGCACATTTTCCAAAGACAATACGTAATCATTTGAATGAAAATTATCCCCGGTGGATCGGTAAAGGGAGTCCTGTAGCCTGGCTGCCAAGGTCCCCTGATTTTACGCCCTTAGATTTTTATTTTTGACAGCAAGAATTTTCGCTGATGCAGCAGAAACAAGAGACAACTCTTAACAATTGCGTTGGATAACAACTAGTGTGATCAGGAGAGCCTTTGTTTCTTTACAAGAGGGTGAAGAGTATTTCGAATATGTCATTTAATTAAAAATGTTTAATAATTTGTAACAAAAATTGTTTTTATTGATTATTAATAAAACAGTATTATTTGATTTATTTGACTTTAATTTAAACATCAACTAATTTTTATTTAATTTCCCTACTTTCTTTAGGTGATTTTTGCGAGGTATTATTAAGAGTTAGCTGCAGATTATGCTGCAGATTAATTAAAATAATTATGTTAACGGGACATTTTCTCGACTAACAGTTGAGTTTTTTAAAAAGTAGAGGTTTTCTTAAGTAAAAAAATATTATTTTCCCATAATTTTTTACATCTTTTAAAAAAACCTGGGTAAGTGTGCAAACTATCAAATGAAGTGACTCATAAACTTTCAAAAACCGCAAACAGAATTAAAGGGTATTTTCTTTTATTTATTCCACAGAAAGAACAGAAGGAATAGAATATTGGTCACGGGACCTCGGAATATTCCGTACGTAATATAATAAAAGAACGGATTGGAATAAATGGAATACAATTTCCATTGCATGAATTTTTTTTATTTTTTAAATTAGGAAACAAATTAAATTTATTAAATAAATAATTTCATTATAATTAACTGAAGTTGCAAATATTTTGTGCGTGAAAACACACGATGCAATATTAATTTTAATTGATATTTCTTAAAAAATATAACCTGGGACTTTTTTATCCGCCAAGCTCTATATAAAGCTATTTTTAAAAATATTTTCGAAAATTTTATTATTTTACGCCTTAAACGAGTAATTGTATCATAATTAATAATTTCATTTTCTATAATATGTACGATTTAATTCAATTTAATCATTTAAATTTTTAGAAAATCCACCTTGTGAACCGTTTTTTATACATTTGCAGAAATTAGATACTGGATGCACTATGCACTATATTGCATCTATTTTATATATTTTTTATTGTTAGCAGTTTACCAAATATAATATCAATATATAGTATTTCATTGTCAGCAGTTTTTACCTATAAATTTGAACAAATTACATTAATTACGTTATTTTTGTCCAGCACTGACCAACGGTAAGCGGAAAATAACGTTGAATCAAACAGTAAACATCGAACTAATAATTACAAAATGTCAAATGAAATATTCTTTTTATTCCACCTTTGGATGTAGTACAAAAAGAATGCATTCTGAATATTCCGAATAATTAAACGAATGGACTAAACAAGGAATAGAAGGAATAGAATGAATAAAAGAAAGATTTCCGTCACTTTCGGAATATCAGGAATATCCAGAATGAATAAAAGAAAACACCCAAAATCGAGCCCATAACTTGAAAAAGAGACCCCACCCCCACTTTAAAGGATTTTTGCGATAATTTTACTTAAATATTTCGAATTTTCCGGCCGGTCACTTTCCGACGAAACACATTGTACCAATCTTGCAGCTTGCACAGAATTTTAATTGAAATTAATAAAATTTTATTTAATAATTTTGCGTTTTAGTAAATTGATTTTTAGGGAAATTTAGGGAAATCGTTAGGCTTCGTGTTTTTTTTCGTAGATTACTAGATTAGTTTTATTACAAATCACGGCTATTTATGTAGTAGCATTGGTAAAGTAATAAAATGAATCTAGTAATCTACGAAATTAAATTTTTAAAAAAAGCACGGAGCCTAACGATGTTTGAGAATAAAAATCAGTTTACTAAAACGGATAATTGTGAATTCAAATTTTATTAATTTTAATTAAAATTGTGTACAAACTGCAATTCGATATATTTAGTTTAAAATTATTTATATGGCATTGTCCTATTATTCTATGACGATATGATCTTAGATCGTATGGTCGTACGATACTATTATGGTATGATTGTATGACTTTACGTACCATTAGTATTAGCCGCCTTTAACGGTATATCAATCCAATTCCAATTACAACATGCGACATTTAAAAATACATCTCAAATTGTCCATTAGTATTGTAGCTATAACCCTTATTTTTAAGAAAATAATAAACATACCACAAGCAAATTGGTACCCTTTTTTTGTGGTAATAAAATAATAAATATTTATCGAAATGTAAATACATATTATCTTTAACCATCAACAGAAATTATTCAGTATTATGAACGTAATTGTATGAATAAAATTAAAACAAAAATCTAAATGATTTCATTACGAAATGCAATAAGAAACACAAAAACCATCCGAAAATTTTAGTAAGGTTCCGTTGCGAAAATTTTCGTAATCCGGATTTCAAGAATACCATTTGAGGAACTGACATTTTCATCTTCTCTCTCGAAATTTTATTATGTATTTCTTTTTTCCTCTCTTCGTTATATTCGTAATGGTTTCAAGAATACTAAATTATGATTTCACCATTACTATTACGAAAATAGCATTACGAAAATTTTCGGTTACGAAAATTTTCGTAATGGTTCAAGAATAGCACCCCTGATCCAAAGAAAAATGAAGTGGTACTAAATTATTTGGTTTCTAAATCTACTAAAGACTTTAAACTTTAAAACGTTTATTGGTTTTACACGAGATTTGTTAAATTGTTTAAAAAAAAATCAATATTTAAATGGAACGCATTTTGTGATCAAGCTTTCAATGAACTTTCAAAACTGTTAACTTCTTCATCAATACTACACTACAATACCCAAATTATGAAAAGGAATATTTTTTTAATATTGTTTATCTTGTTTAATATTTTTTGCGATGCTAGTAACTTGGCTTTGGAGGCTTTTTTGTCACAAGTTAATATTGATATATTTAAATCTCCCTACACTTATGCGAGCCGAACACTTATTTCAGTAAAAAAGATCTATGCAACAGTTGAAAACGAACTTTTGGCTATTATTTGGGGAATAGAAAAATGTCGACCATATGTTTTTGGAAACCATTTTACTGTGTACACAGACCACAAACCACTAAATTGTCTATAGAATATTAAAGATACTTCGTCACGATTAACATGTTAGCATTTAAAACTATTCCGATTGTGATATATGTCACACATGGGCCCACGGTTGTTAGGGCCCACGAGGTTTCTAGAAATGTATTTCTAGCAAAATTTTAAGAAAAAGCGATGGTCTAATTTATAGAAAAAGAAAAAATCATTCCTGGTACTATTAAGTATTTTCTTAAGACATTCTCAATCATTTTCTCTAGGCTCTGACTCCAGAGAAATAAAAATGCCTGTAGGTTCTGACCGATATTTAGATTTAGAAGAAAATTGTCTAAACTCGTTTGAAATCAAAGCTTTTGACATCAAACGGCAACGATTTTAATTTTCGCTTGGTTGATTTATTTGTATTACTCAAATTTATTTTTGCGCAACTCCAAGTTTACCCTTGTTGCATTTAAAAATCACCTTTTACAAATCAAATTGAATTTTTAGCCAAACAAATTCAACATTACACAGATGAAGTTTTGATTAGAAAAGGTTAAATTTGATTTAAAGAGAGAACTTATGTAGTAATCTGCTAGTGTTAGCAGCTTGCGATGCACGATTGTGTTGTTCATAAAAATCAAGAAGAAACTAGAAAAATACATAACCGCGGCCGAATATAAATTTTTGTTTCCCTCACTTGAGCCAAACCTTAGTCAGTCTCTTTAATCAATTAGGATTCGTTCGACTAATAGTTTCTCATTTAGCGGATCTTTTGATTACCAATAAACGGTAAAAAAAATTAAATTTACAGTTTTACAAGGGAAATGCAAATGCCCAACTTATTTGTGCAACCAGTGATGGTGTTTTTTTTTAGTTTGTTTTTGGTGGGGTTCTCCTGATTTTGGAAATTCTCGCTTCGCGATTTCATATCCGCTTGTCTCAGGTTTCATCTTTTGATCACTTTTTAAAATTTCTCGAGATTTTTGAAGTTTATCATAGAAATGAGATGCGTGATTTAATTGGTGATTGGGTGTTATGAAACAGTCAGGTTATTCGAGATTTTCGAGATTATTCGAGTGCGTTTGAGATTGTAGTAGGGTGTATTTGATAGTTCAATGTTATTCGTGAATTTGATATTTAAAAAATTACCCGGTAAGATTCGAGCATTTATTCTTATTGCAGGTCGTTTTGTTGAGCTTAAACTTAACTTGCCTAGTAGAATTAGTAACATTAAGTTACTTGACAAATAATTCCATATTTACACGAATTTTCGGAATTTTTCAAAATTTTCGTGGAGTTTCTAGATTTTACGGTCTTTTCCATATATTCATTAATATTCAGATTTTTCGGTATCATTGAAAATGTTCGAGATCAATCGATATTCACATAATATAGAGATTTTTCGAAGTTTTCGGGGGTAATCGAGATATTTCCGCGGTTTATTCTAGAGTTCTTAAGTTTTTCGAGATTTTTAAAGATTTTCGAATCTATTCGAATTTTGTAAGGCAATGTTCTGCGCTCAGCTTTGAGTTGTAAGAACTTACAGAGTTACACATATAAATCTAAATCGTGACATTTAAAAGAGTTTTTAAGATAATGCCCAAAAATTCGACATTTCTCTGATTTCCTGTAGGTTATTCGAAATTATTCAAGAATGTCCAGGTTATTTACGTTTAACATGGCATGTATAGGATTCTTTTTGGTTTTACATACTTACGGATAATTTGATATTTGAGAATTTACAAAAATATTCTATCTTTTACATATCTACTGAAAATTCGACATTTTTGAGATTATTTCGAAATTTTTGATATTTTTCACATAGAGTCGCAAGACGCTTCGTTTTATTTGAGAGCATTCAAATGACTCAGCC
The DNA here is from genome assembly GCA_958295665.1 of Tipula vernalis. Taxonomy (NCBI): domain Eukaryota; kingdom Metazoa; phylum Arthropoda; class Insecta; order Diptera; family Tipulidae; genus Tipula; species Tipula vernalis. Next base: position 215,546,042 of record OY282560.1, on the reverse strand, counting down.
AGATTCTGGCAATACAGGATGCCATAATGGACACAGTGGCGGAGCTGCCATTAAGTGGTGCTACCCCAAATTTCCTGGGATGTCGCACCAGACACGGTTGGGTCACGTTCAACTGTGCCGATGAAGACACGGCCGAGTGGCTTAGGGCCACAGTGCCCTCACTTAAACCATGGGACGGAACATCCCTGAAGGCAGTCCAGAAGGAGGAGTTGCCTCGCCCAAAAATCGTGTTTGTCTACCTGCCACGATGTGGTAAGGAGACAAACGAAAAGATACTGCGTTGTCTGGCGATCCAGAATAAGGACCTAAGAGACGCTGATTGGACGATTATTGCAATGAAGGAGCGAGAAGGCGACCTCCTTCAAATTACAGTGTCCGTTTCACATAAAACGGAGGAGGTCAAGGGCTCCAACTACAGAGTCAACTCCATGTCTGGCTCTGTACACTTCCGCCCAAAGAAGGAGAGGGCGGTGGATGCGGTCAAGGGGAGAGTGGCGGAGCCGAATCTGCCCGACACGTCAAGGGCAGCTTTGGCTGAGAACGCTGGCCGCGATGGTGGGATCACTGGGTCGGGGGAGGCCAGGAGACCTAGCACCTCCGGAACAGGGAGATCGGCTAAACCGGGCCGAGGAAGGAGCGGGAAATACCATAGGCTGACCCCTAGAGGAAGGGTGGCACAACAGCAACCTTCAAGTAAACCAGGCTCTCCGGAGCCTAAGAAATAAAAAAAAAATACACATCATGGTGATACACACCAAACTAACAACAACAACGAAACTGAGATTCGTGCAGATTAATCTGCACGGCTACAGCTACAAACAACCTAAACTGTCATTTTATGATTAATGACTGGGATATAGCGCTCATACAGGAGCCTTGGACCAACAATGGGAAGATTAAAGGTTTTCCAGCCAATACAGGTAAGCTAGTCTACGACACGGCTGCAGATAGCAATTTTCTGTCGCTCAAGGCATAATATCTTCTCTATTAATTAATTTATTTCTAGGGACATCACGGCGGTTTCAATAGAAATCCCCTTACCCAAAGGAGGCAGGAGGATGATTAACATCGTTTCGGCATATTTTGCCAGCGATGAAAATGACCTCCAGAATTGGTACAGAGCTTCGTGAATTATTGCACGACTCCTGACCAAAAATTCATCATTGGTTGGAGCCACTTAGTCTGGGGAAGCAGCAATACCAATTTAAGAGGTGAGCAACTTTTTGAATTCTGTCTTAGTAACAAATTAGCAGTAAATAATAAAGAGAGTGATGCGACCTTTGTGAATGCGGTTACGAGAGATGTACTGGGTCTTACCCTGTCTGACATGGGTACCTCCAGTGCAATTCTCGACTGACATGTGTCCAAGAAAGCATCCCTCTCAGATCATACGTACATCAGTTTGATATCAATATCCCTTCGAGACTTAGCTGGTCTACAGACCACAATAAACTCTATCGAAGACCTCGACAGAGTAGCAAATAACATTACAGAGGCAATAATTAATGCCTACCACTCAAGCTCACCCCTGGTGCGTATCAGAGGCACAAGGGATGTTCCTTGGTGGAACCAAAACTTGTAAAACATGAGACGAAATATCCGTCAACTTTTTAATATGGCTAAGAGATCGAACGATTGGACTACCTATCAGAATTCCCTTACCCAATACAACATAGCTCTTAGGCAGAGCAAAAGACTAAGCTGGAGAGACTTCTGTAAAAAAAATAGACAAATTACCTATGGCGTGTCGACTCCAGAAGGCACTCTCCTTGGAGCACAGAAATCCCTTGGGATCTGTAAGGAAACCAAGTGGAGAGACAACCACAACCAGGGAGGAGACTCTGGAGTGTCTAGTAAGAGGTCACTTCCCAGAATGTGTAGTACTGAGGGATCAGGAAGAATCTAACGCAAGTAGCGTACATCCGTGTCTGAGCTTTTGATAATACTAGTTTCGAGGTAATTCAGGAACGATCACTAACAAGGGGCACAGGCCCTCCACCGTAATGTGGATAATAAACATGCTAAAAAACAGGAGGATTACGGCCTCTTTTGGAGACAAACCCATCACCATAATGGCCACCAAGGGTTGCCCCAGGGAGGTGTTCTCTCTCCCTTATTGTGGCTGATCGTGATGGATCAATTACTTACCAGACTGAGGAATTTAGACTTCTCAAACATTACATATGCGGACGACCTAGTCTTGATGGTTAGGGCAGATTCGCAAATACAGTAGGGGAACGAATGCAATAAGCCCTAGAGATAGTAAATGATTGGTGCACGGAGGTGGGCCTTATGATAAATCCTAACAAGGTTAATTGCATTCTCTTTACTAACCGGAGGAAAACTGTCCTCTCGCCGATAGCATTGGGGGAGTAGCTCTCCAACTGTCGACGGAGGTTGAATATCTGGGTGTCGTACTTGATCAGAATTTGACATGTAATCCCCACTTAAATCATATTACAAACAAGGCGAATAAGGCCTTCTTCACCTGCCAAAGAATGATTGGCAAAACGTGGGGACTGAGCCCACAAATGTTGGTTTGGCAATACCGGGCCGTCATAAGACCTACCGTCTCTTACGCGGCATTTGTGTGGTGGTCAAAGACGGAGCAGACTGGGGCACGGAGAATACTGGACAAGATCCAGAGATAATCTGTGTGGGTGCAACTGGAGCAATGAGGACTTGTCCAACAGCTGCCCTTGAGAGAATACTGGGGCTCTCACCACTGCACCTACACATTAAAAAAGTAGCCGGTTCAACAGGTCTGAACCTAAAAATTACAGCCAAAATTAAAACTGTAAGGCCACGACACAACAGTGTCCTATATAAATTAAATTTTAAGGAGGAATTGATCCAAGTATCAGATTTGATGATAAGGACAATCGACTGTCGGTGGAATTTTATCATTAGATTGCCGGATAAGGCACTGGTACAGAATATTATCTCCTCCCTCCCCCGCCATGCTTTTGTATGGTATACGGAGGGGCCAAAAACAAGCGGGGGTACCGGTGCAGGGATAGTCGGGCCCGACCTAGAACTATGCATACCACTGAGTAGCACCCCACAGTTTTTCAGGCCCAGACCTTTGCTATTGAGGTATGTGTGCTTCAATGTCTCAAAAAGAAATATAAGAAGACCGAGATCTATATAATCTCGGACATGGGTCCCAGTCCTAGTATTGCTTTTTCCAAAACCTACTTGGCAGATGGTATAATGAACTGGGAGCAGAACTATAGGAAATTACTCTGGACGTCCTCCATTGGGATGAGACAGGCCAAGCAATTATTTAGTTATAATATTATACGTCTGGGAGAGGCACCGAGGGTGGACCGCTAAACCCTAAGATCCCTTACCTGGTTTTTAACAGGGCATGGCCCTTTTAACGGCCATCTACATAAAATGGGAAGGTTCCTTACGGACCAGTGCAGATTCTGTGACTGCGGTACTCTTCACATGCGATGCTATCATCCTAAAAAGATTCAAGTTCCTCAAAGCCTACATAATCCAGTGGCCTAACGCTGACCCCTTAAAGCTCGTTGAGAACAAATACTCTAAATTAATCCCAAAATTCCACCTTTAATATCAAATCTAAAAGTCAAAATGTTTGGTTTGAAAAGCTGTTAAAACGGAAAGCTCTTAATAATTTACATTGAACAGAGTTCCGTCATCCCTTGTAATATCAAATTTCGAAGCAAAATGGTTAGTTCAAAAAAGCTTCGATAAGTGAAAGCTCCTAAAACTAAAGCTCTTGACAATTTTTCCAAATATATAATTTATGCTCATAAAACATTTTATAAAAACCATGAAATTATTAAAAAGCTCAAAAATGTTAAGTTCAAATGCAAAAAGTATGTATTAATTGGCAAGCTTAAAGCTTATTGAAAACAAATATTTTAAATTTATTCAAAAATTCCACCTTCCTTTAAACTATCAAATTTCAGAATAAAAAATAAATGATTTGGGTTAAAAAGCTTCGATATGTGGAAGCTCCTAAAACTAAAAGTTCGACAAAAAACTCAAATTATGAAAAGGCTCACGAACATTAAGTTCAAACCCAAAAAGTATAAATTAATTATTAATCTAAAAGCTCTCTAAAATACCGTTACAAAGGGTAACGGAATTTTGAGATAAATTGTTTAAAAACTTTCGGTCGGTGAAAGCTCTTAAAACTAAAAGCTCTTGAAACTTTTTGCAAATACTTTTTTTTAAAAAAGCTTTGATAATTGAAAGCTTATATTTTTCAAATTAAATTCGAAATTTGTGATACTTTATCGATTTATTTACAAATCGTCAGAGAATTGAGTTGCAAGATGTTGCGTGCCATCTATTCTCGAAATCAGATACTTTTAATTAATGCGAGACTAGACGATAGCAAGAAATAAGTTTTTCACTAAAAGCGTTACTTGTTTAAAGGTACAAGAAGCATTTTTAGGGGCTCAAAAAAATGTTACGGGGAGGGGAGGCTTGAAATTTGTAGTTACGCGCTTAGTCGCATTTCTTTTGATGATAAATGTGTAAATATGTCTCATTACACGTCTTCAATCTAAAAATAGTGATGATTCATTTAGAGAAACCGAAGATGAAGCTAATGAAGATTTGCTAAATAGTGCAGATATCATCGAATTTACAAGCGAATTAGATATAACTCAACTATTTCTCAATTCCATGATAAACCATTTGGCGGACATCAAGGAATAAAACGTGCTTACAACCGAATGAAGACCTATTTTCATTTTTCAAAAAATCTTTGCTCGAACTGAGCATTATATCAAATCTTGTAAAAGTTGTTAGATAAACAAAGCTTGTAGCCCGACAAAAATCCCAATGATCATTGCCAATACTTCTTCACAGCCATTTGAACGAGTCGCTTTAGATATTGTAGGACTAATTCAACCCAATTACAGTGAATGAAAGTGCATGACTAAGGCAGGCCACACACGTACAGTTTTAACTGTGCAGTTATAATTGTCAGTTTTAACTGTGAACTGAGATGCACACCCATGTTCAGTCTAATCCTTCAGTTATTATCATGGATTTGAATGAGCGGAACAATTTGGCTGCACTCGGTGTGGTTTTTTAATATTAAAAAAATTAAATAAAAAAAATTCTAAAAAGTGGTGCAAGAAGTGGCTACAAAAACGAAATTTATCTTCCCATATAAATTTATTAAAAGAATTAAGTGAAGAAGAACCACTAGATTTTCTCAATTATTTGCGTATGACTGAAACAATGTACGAAAAACTGCTTTCATTAGTATCCCCTTTGATTAAGAAGAAACATACAGTCATGAGAAGAGCAATATCTCCACATGAAAGATTAACTGCTACCTTGAGATTTCTAGTAACAGGATGGGCATATGAGTGTCTTAAATTTTCTATATAAATAGTCGAACTAGTTTTGTATAATTCAATGTTTTAATTATTATATGAAACGTCCTCTCATCTCAAAATTTCGACACAAAACTGAGAACTCTGCAGTTAAACCCCCACACACGTTCAGTTCAGTTAATCGTTTCAGTTAAAAATATAAAAATTTTAAAGTTCTCAGTTAAAGTGTACAGTTAAGTGTAACTGAACTGAAATACCCACACACGTACAGTTTTAACTGACAGTTTTAACTGTACAGTTAAAACTGTACGTGTGTGGCCTGCCTAAGGAATTTCATTGCCTAATCAGTAGGCCAAAATGATAGGCCGAGCGTTTGTCGACCAAGGTGGCAATGTTTTAAACAAAATATTTACTAATGTCTCACTTTTCTAGTAGATTAATTTTATTCTTCTTCAAGGGATATTGAACTATTGAAAAATGAGGAAGAACTTTTGGCAGAATAGCAATTAACAAATTAGTGTTAAATTGGCGATTAACCAATAAACATTAGATTATTGTTTTAAATATAAATCATGGCAATTCAATATAAATATCATTGTGAAAATTAATAAATTTTGTAAGTTTAGTTATACAAGTTTTTAAATTCGACGACAACCCACTCACAACACATCTTACAAATAACGTTAATAACTTTAAAAGAGGCATTTTCCCGACAAATGAACAGACATCAAGTTTATTTACATGTATAGATTACAGTGACTAATGTTTTCCTTCCAAGGCAGTGTACTTTTTACTATAATAATTAAGGTGGTAAAGAATTTCAAATCAACTTCACAACGGTCACTTCTAATTGTATCACCCATCCAGTGCGTTTTCAAATTTAAAACAAACAGAGCAATTGATTATGTTTTATGCATTGCGGAGATTAACTGGAAAAGGAAAATAATTTTATTTTTTGAAGAAGATTAACAAATACATATTTAAATAATTTATTTACTAAATAAGAAACAAACTTCATTAAGGCTAAATTTTATATTCTCAAAAATTTTTAAGCAAACTTCAATTTACAGTAACAAGCACGATATTCCAGATTTTCCACTATATGCACTGACCTGCAATATGCCTTTCAAGATAGAGTTTACAGAAATGTCATTTATTTTATTAATATATGAAATTACTTCTAAACACTGATTCTAAAAATTATCTAAATTTGGGACAACTCTAACTTTCTATTAAACATTGATAATTCAATGTAGCAACAAAAATTAAATGTACAAATATTTATTGTTCAAATTTCGGAATGTTGAGAAGGTTAACCTGCCGCAACATGTTTTTACCTCCCGAGGTAACTCGTTTTAGTAGAGTTTTAATAAAAACTGTTAACCTGTGAAATAAAAAATATAAACAAATAGAAATTAATGATTAATAGTTTTTTAAAATTGTACCCCAATTTCGAACACCTTACACACGACTACGGTATTAGTTTTTTATCATTTAGTTTAATAATCTTCGAGCCATTTGCGTCTTCTTTATTACTGGGAGAAACACTTTTGGCAGCACGAAAACGATTGAAAAATTTTGCTTTTTGACACTGTAACAAATAAATAAATGTTATAGTACACAATCGATGCACAAAATACGTAAAAACGGCTGAAATTAAAAAAAAAAATTGAATTTATCCTAACTAGCTTTCTAGCCTTTTAAAACTATTCTTTTCAATATTTAACAATAACAATAAAAATATTAATTCAATACGTACTGATATTCGACACTAATAAAATTACAATGTACCTTCCAGTAATATTAAAATAAGCTTTTCTCTAGAGGTGTCATTTGGTACCATTTATAAATTTTATTTTATTACGGTAAATCACTTTAATTGCACTCAAAACGAAATTTCGTTTAAGACTTAAAAACTCCAAATGACAGCTTATACCATGAGATATAAAATAAAATTGAGGTTTGTTTGCAGATTCTATAAATTACATTTCTGAAGCAAGTAGTTTCCGCCGGCCTACAATCTTATAATTAACTGCTGGAGGCCGAAAGAAACCCCTGCTCCTGTTTAAAATAAAAAAAAAATAAAACAAGAATTACAATTCTTTTTAATATTTTGTAAATGATTTTGTTGCCTTTGAGTGTCGAATTATAGTCAATTTTGACAATATGACCTTGAAAAGAAAATTTATAATTTTTCTATTTTTCTCTTTATATTATTTTATTTAATTAAAATATTTTTATTTTCTTTTTTTTTTTTTTTATTTGAATTTATTCACGAATTACAATTAAATTTATATTACATGTCACTTGTTAATTTTTATAAAGTATTTCATGAAAATTTATTTGAATAATTAGTTTTAAGAACTTTCCCAACACACGTGTAACTGATAACTAATGGCGATTATTAAAATGTTCAACTTTTTTATGTGCTCTGATTTTCCAAATGGCTATGTAATTTGTCCTAAATATAATGTAAAACAAAAAAATGATGTACAAAGAATTCCAATTTTCATTAGAATTTTCCTTATAATAAAAAAAAAATAAAATAAAATAAAATCATGCGCAGTCGTCCATTTTTATTTTTATCATGCCAAGTAACATTTTTTTCAGTAAATAATTTTATTTTTAATATTTTTAAATAAATAGTGTATTTTAAAATAATATAAAATTACTAACCACATACATAATAACGGTATTACAGTTTACCAGCAATACGAAATTATTTAGTATGCAATTTTGTTGCGCTGAATATAGTGTTGCCTAATGAAAATTTTATAAAACCTACATTTTTGTTCGGTAAAATTTCTTCAATTATTTTATTGAGAATAACTACCTTAATTTAAAGTACAACAATGTGTCGTGAAACATTACTTCCATTCGATAATTTTAAAATTCAATTATTTTTTATACAAGCTCCCATAATTAAATTATTAAAACGCATTTATCGTTATTTAAAAAAAAAAAAAAAACAAGTATAATAATAACTGTACCTTTTAAATTATTTTTCATATTTGTATTTATAGATTAACCTCCTTCCTCCGTCCAGTACCTCCTCTCCCAATGGGTGAAAACAAATATCAGGAAAGGATATTTTAAAATACTTAGTTGCTGCTTATTATATGTCGTTTAGCATATTGAACGGTCAATAATATATGTAGAGGACATTTTAAACGACCAAACCATAACACCACCTTATCCACGTCGGATAATTAATTATTTTAAAATTGAACTTAATATTCTATGAGGAGAGAAATCTTTTTGATGATACCACTCCAACCGTAATTATCGGGTTATTTAAGTAAAATTAATTTTTATGTTTTTATTTATTTATTTTTTTTTTTTTTGTAATGAATTGTGCTTTGATTATCAAACAGATTTTTTTTTTCTATCGAAAGATAAAATCATTTCGTTTATATTATTTTCTAATTGATTAGTTTATTAAATTTTATCAAATGTTCTTTTATTACATTAACTGCTGTAAAAAAAAGGGTCGCACGAGCCGAGTATGTAAATATACACATGTGTTTTTGAGAATATTTTTATATACATAGGTAGCAAGTCGGGTGTAAGCAAATTTGTTGAGATAGTTTACAGGTCAGTACGTAAAAAAAAAAAAAAAAATTTTTTTTAATATTTTCACCCTTTTTTAGATTAATTCCGCGCTTAAATTGAGTTACGTGTTTTTAGTAATATTTTTTTTTCTAGCCAAAAAGGTGTTGAATGCTTTTTCGTCGATTGAATTTGCGTTGTCAGTTTGGTATTGACCATGACAATATGTTAATCGGATGTACAAAATATAACCTTAAAAAGTAACGATAGAAACAAGAGTAAAAATAATTCAATTATCAATTAAATTATTAGTAAAAAATAATAGTTTTGACACATTGATTTGAATCATCCAACAATCGTTCTAATCTTTGTATTATTTTATATGTTGACAAAGAAGTGCGAGTCTATTCAGATTTAAATTCATTCAATTGAAAATTGTTCGGAATTCAATTTCAAGAAATACCATGTTAAAAATCTATCTTGCATTTCATTTTATTGAAACATCTACTAATATATAATTCACAGTGTGCGTCCGTAACGCTTTTCTTATATTTCCAATTTAGATGCTTGAATTTTATAACTGAGTAGTCAGAGCGATATAGGTGGTGACTTTTTAACAAGGAACTTCGAATAGAAAATGTTTCGGGTCGATGCTCATCGAAGTACTTATTAATTTTAATAATTTTTTTGCCTATAACGGTATTTCATTTTTTCAATACGAATTGAAAAACATAAAATTTTATATTGTAAGACAATGATTATAATGTAATATGTAATAATACATTTTTTAAAACTGTAATGTACATTTAGGCTGGTACCGAAAATTATTTTTCGATATTCAATTTTTTCCAATAAGCTTTCGGGTTCGATCCTCACCAAGAACGTTTTGCATTATTTTTTTTTTTTTCATTTTATAACGGCATTTCATTACAACATAACGAATTGAAAACTATATCCTCTTTATTTATTATTAAATAATATACCCAGTGTGGGGCGAGACGCTATATGTATAATTATACACCCCACACACTAACACTACTACAAACTAAATGCACCAACACCTCATTGTATCAATATTTCGCGTATAATACGGCCCGCTGTAAATTTCAGCTAAGTGAGCCTTTTTTAATTCGTGGAGCCCTTTCGATGCAATCATGACCATAGGAACCATTGTAAAATTAGTTTCAAATACTCATATAGGTATCGGGTGTGTTTATAAAAATAAGAAACTCAAATTTATTTTATTTCTTCAATTGTTTTGTTTAGTTCTTATGTTTTACGTGTGAATAAAGTGTTAAAATTGTGTCATTTTATTGAATTTAAAGATAGTTTTTATTATTGCACTAACGTGTGAAAAATTAGAGCGAAACTTTCGCTCAATTTTTAACGAATTTACACAGACGTTGTGTAAATAGATTTGTTATATAGACCTTAATAAATGTAAGCAATATTAAAACTTTTGAAATGTCAATGTTCCCGAAAAATATTAAATTATTTAAATTTTACTTTACATGAGAAATCAAAATTTTAAACTTTTTAACTAGAATGAAACGAGAAACTCCGGAAGGACGGAAATTGCGTTTGAATTGTGAACGACAACTAAGGTGGAGAAATCGACAGTCGCAAGAAGGTCGTCAACGCAATAATGAGCAAAAACGCCAACGACTTTTAAATAAAATGCCGGGAGAAGGCATAATTCGTAGAGCTCAAAATGCAAATCGGATGCGAAGATCGAGAGCCGCTGGGAATTCATCGATTTTTGATCATGAAACCTTCCGAGACAATGAAATTAATGCTCACAGTTGTGGTGTGATGAATGTTGAATGTCGACATTGCCATTCTCTCAATTTTAGTGCTGAAAAATCGTCGGATGGAAACTTCAAATTTTGTTGCCACAAAGGAACTGTATTGCTTGAAACTAGCTGCCAGCAAATACGACAATTTCCGTTTCTTTTTCATGAGCTTCTCAGTAATCCTCATCACCCACATTTTCAAGCCTTTCATGATAACATTCGATCGTACAACTCTATGCTTGCATTTGCTTCAATGGGTGCGCCAATTCATCAGTTTCAAGGACGAGGCCCTTATGTTTCTCGCGTTCACGGTCAGATCTATCATCGTACTGGCCACATGCATCCAGCTGAAGGTGAGCAACGACAATATGCTCAGCTATATGTTATCGACTCAGCTATGGCGAATCAAGATCGCATGAATCATCCTGCTAATTCGCGATTGAACGCAACTATTGTCAGCGCTTTGGATGAAATGATTCGAGAGTAAAATATTTATGCGAAAGCCTACCGAAATCTTGGTGAGGTTGAGCGGGAGGAAGAACAAGCAGCGGCAGCCGACAATCGAACGCTTCCCGTTGTGAACATGGCATTTCGGCGCGATCGTAATGACGATAGACGTCGTTACGATCTTCCAACAGTTAACGAGGTGGCAATGATTTTTCGCTCTGCCGACGGACAGCATCCATTTGAACGTGATTTTCGAGTTTACCCACGTAATGATGAACAACCTCTCATCAACCTCAACATTTTAAGTTTACATTTGGATCCGATGACATACGTACTATTCTATCCTTTTGGAGAAGCTGGCTGGCAACCAAACATGCAAATAAATACCGCCCATTGTCCCGAGAGAAAGCGAACTAAAATCACTCTTCTGCAATGGAAAGTTGCACAAATTGCCAGTCGAGTCGGTCGCTTCAAACCAATTCTCCATGGCGGAAAATTGTTTCAGCAGTGGGCTGTTGATGCTCATCTGCAAGTTGAAGCCAACAATTTGAACTTTGTGCGCAATCAGCAGGGACGCTTACGAGTCGAGCAATATCGAGGTCTAATGGACGTTTTGAATAATGTGGCAATTCGTCATGGAACTACAGTTGGTCGATCTGTCATTTTGCCATCTTCATTTCAAGGTTCCCCTCGCAACATGCGCGAAAAGTATCACGACTCTATGGCAATTGTGGCAAAGTATGGCAAGCCTGATCTTTCCATTACTATGACATGCAATCCCAATTGGCCAGAGATTCGAGAGAACCTTTTTCCTGTACAACAGCCCGGTGACAGACCAGATTTGGTTGCTCGAGTGTTCAGCATTAAGTTGAAAGCACTACTCGATGACATAGTAAAGAACAAGGTTTTTGGAAATGTCATTGCATACGTTTACACGATTGAGTTTCGAAAAAGAGGACTTCCCCATGCTCACATGCTCTTCATTCTGGCCAATGACTCAAAAATCGACACAGCCAAGAAGATTGATCGATTTGTGTGCGCTGAGATTCCTGAACAGTAACTGGAACCCATATTGCATGAAATCGTTGTTCGCTCGATGATACATGGACCTTGCGGCAATGAGAACCCACTTGCGCCTTGCATGGAAAAAGGTGAATGTGCTAAAAGATTTACGAAATCCTTTTGCAAGGAAACGATAATCGAAGTTAATGGTTTTCCCATTTATCGTCGTCGTGAAGGAATTGAGATTCAAATAGGAGAAAGGAAAATTGATAATCGTCATGTCGTTCCATACAACAAATTTTTAACACGCAAATTCAATTGTCACATTAACGTCGAATCCTGCCAAACCGTTCAAGCAATCAAGTACATTTTCAAATATATATACAAAGGCTGTGCTTCTGTTGAATTAAGTGCACAAGGACCGATTGTTCATGATGAAATTAAGCAATTTCTCGATGCGCGTTATGTTTGTGCTCCTGAAGCAATTTGGCGACTGCTCGAAAATCCAATGAACGATCGATCGCATGTTGTTTATCGTCTTGCCATCCATCTTCCTGACGAACAAATGGTTTATTTTCAAGACGGCCAAGAAGATGCTGCAGCTGATCGAGCTCAACACCGATACACACATCTGACTGCATGGTTTGAGCTTAACAAGCACGAAGACGAGAATGCTCGACAATATTTGTATTCCGAAATTCCTGAGCATTACGTATTTGACAAAACTTTTTGCATTTGGAAAGTTCGCAAGCAGAGAGGAGATAGGATTATCACTCGAATGTATACTGTCAGTCCGAAAGATCGCGAGCGCTTTTATTTGAGACTGCTATTACAACACATTCGTGGAGCTCAAAGTTTTACCGATCTTAAGACTGTCGATTCAGTGATTTTTGACACCTTCAATGATGCAGCACGAGCCATGAACCTTCTTGAGGATGATAGCGAATGGGAACGATGTTTAAGTGAAGCAAGTCATGTGTGCATGCCGCATCAAATTCGCCTAACATTTGCTTTGATTTGTGTCTTCAATTCGCCAAAAAATCCTCTTGCGCTTTTCGAGCAATTCAAGGAGTATTTAATCGCCGACTACATCATGTATTTCGATCACATAACCGCTGAAAAGAAACTGCTTCAAGACATTGAGGTTATTTTGCGCATGAATGACATGAAATGCACAGATTTTCGCCTTCTTGAACCGGGCCCGATTCAAAACGTCGAACATGTTTTCGATGTCAAAGAGCAAGCTCAAATGGCCATAAACTTGATCGCCACCCTTAACCCAATGCAGCGTGCCATTTTCGAAAAAATTGCTGCTGTAATTGATAATTCGATGGCTGAGTCGAGATTTTTCTTCCTCGACGGTCCTGGCGGCTCGGGAAAAACTTACCTTTACAACACTTTGATGAGTTATGTAAGAGGCCAGAGTAAAGTTGTTCATGCTTTCGCCACGACAGGAATTGCAGCGGATTTATTAGTTGGTGGTAGAACTGCCCACAGTGGTTTCAAAATCCCGCTTTCTGCTAACGAAACATCGGTGTCATCCATGAAAATCCCCTCGCAGGAATCCATTAAATTACGAGAAGCTGCAATGCTCATTATCGATGAGGCTTCAATGCTTTCTTCGCATTCTCTTCGAGTGATGGATCTACTTCTGCGAGGAATCATGAATAATATTCGTCCTTTCGGTGGCAAGCTTCTCATCCTTGGCGGTGACTTTCGACAAACCTCAAATGTTGTTCCCAGAGGAAAAAATGCTGATATCATCGAAATTTGCGTGAAAAATTCTCTTTTGTGGCGGCATGTGAAGCAGCGAACTCTCATCACCAACATGCGAGCATTTGGACAACGAGAGTTCAACGAATGGGTTTTGCAATTGGGCGATGGCAGATTGCGAAATGATCTGGAAGAAGCCGATCCCGATTTAGTCGAAATTCCTGAGGAAATGATAGAGCGTGAAAATATCATTCGATCAATTTTTGGAGTTGAAATTCGAACAACAACTGCTGATGAAATCGCCGATGTCGCCAACAAGATCATTCTCAGTCCAAAAAATGTTCATGTCACAAAGCGCAACAATGCCATTCTCGATGTTTTACCGGGAGATGCAACAACCTTCCTGAGCATTGACTCAATGATCTCCGACGACTCGAACGATGCAATCGATTTTCCAGTCGAATTTTTGAATTCTCAGACCCCTTCTGGCATGCCTCCTCATTCACTGAAATTGAAAGTTGGTGCGTTCATCATGTTGCTAAGGAATTTGGATCCAAAGAAGGGACTTCTGAATGGAACTCGATTGATCGTGAAAAAGCTGTTCAGGAATTGTATCAAGGCGGAAATAATCGCAGGCAGCAATAAGGGAGCGGAAGTTTGCATCCCCCGAATCGACTTGGAACCAAGCGAGAGCAGCTTAGGATTTCAAATGAAGCGACGACAATTTCCCATCATTTTGGCTTTTGCAATGACGATTAAGAAGGCTCAGGGACAATCATTCGATAAGGTTGGGGTGTTTTTACCAGAACCTGTTTTTGCTCATGGCCAGCTTTATGTAGCTTTAACGCGAGTACGAAATCATGAAAACCTTAGAGTGCTGATCAACAATTTCTCATACCAAGGCGCAATAATAAATGATAACTGTACATTTACAAGAAACGTTGTGATAAAAGAATTATTGAATTAATATTAAATTGTCTTATTTCGTATTATTTTAGGAAAAAAAAAACATTTTACTTTTCAGGCTATGGGGCCATATTACGTAACGCTTCATGGGGGTGGCTTCATGATTTGTTACGATTTGTTAAAGATAGGGAGGAGTGAACATAGATCATATCATTGATAGCCCGTTTTCTTAATTGCAAAATTCACTTTCACGTGATTAAAATAATTTAAAAATGTGAATACTTTTATGTTACGCCTGGGAGAGGGAGGGGTTTTGAAATATGTTACGATCTTTTAGGAAGGGGAAGTAAGGGGTATAAAAAGCAAATAAATATGTGAACTACTATATATTGAGTTTTCAGAAACTTCCGTCAGTTTTGACGGGTAATTACTAGTAAATAATAATCGGGAGTCATCAGTTACAATAGTGAGAATTGAGCACTCTGCTGCTATTACAATCGATTATCGCCTTCAAAAGGGGTCGCTATTTTTTATTTCCCCTCTTTATCACTTGAGCATTCTCCCATCGAAATATCTACCGACGATGACTCTTCGTTTTCGTACATAGGTTCCACTGTTTCCCTTAGTCTTTTTTTTGTCGTTTTGTGTCAATATCTTATCTCTGATTTTAATAAATGCCCTCTGTTCCTTCTTTGCACATGCCTCCTATAGCAGATCTTATATACTATTATCACACTAGTTCTCGTTTTGCCTGCTAATGTATTACTCGCGCTGCTACTTGATGGACGTGTGGAAGAGAATTTAAGCATTTCATTTATGATTCTTCTTTCGTAGCGCTTAATTTTCTTCAGTCGACATTCTTTGTTACTCTGAAACCTTTTTAAACCCAAATGTCCCTAGTTCAGCTGTGGCCATCAAAGGTTATAATATATTTAGGAAATATAGAGCGGTACTTCCCCTTAATTATGGTGGCTTATGTATGTTTGTAGGTGATCACATTAAGGCTAGATTAGTTACCATACCTTCCTCCATTTCAGAATTGCTAATATACGATTTAGAGTTTTTATTTGTCAACGTTTTCATTAATGGTCGTAAAATTTTATTCGGTACCGTATATAACCCTCCAAAAACTAGTATGAGGTCATATGCCCAAATTAAAAAAATCCCTTGTGGACCTAGACAATTTATTTAGTGGTGACTTTAATTTCGATATACTCCAAAATTCCGGTTTCCCTCGGGATTATTTGGATCTTAATTTATCCGTTCACAATACTGTGGCACCAACGTTTTGTTCTCCAACCGCTAGCGGTGCTCCATATTCTCTTATTGACCATACCATCTCTTTTACTAATAACTCTATAGTTTTTTAATCAGTTGTCTCTCGGTATGGGATCCCATCATGATATTTTAGTTTTTTCTGTCAACTGTTACTCTCCACCTAAACCTAAGGGTTTAAGCTTTAGAAATTTTTCTTGTTTAGACAATTCCCGTCTTTACTTAGTTTGTAACTCGGTGCCTTGGAAGGATACTTTTGCCTTAGTTCCGCAACTAGCCATCTAGAATTTTTCAACTCATATATTAGTTTGCTCTTACTTGCAAACCAAAATCTCCGCCTTGGTTGTCTCAGGAAATTTCGAATGCCATAAATATTAGAGTTAGTAAATATCGTTTTTTGGAAAAAGTATCCTAATAGCCAGTCTCATTTACTAGTCTAGATTACAAGCAGGCTCGAAACAGAGTTGTAGGGTTAATTCGAATTGCTAAACATAATTTTTTCAAGGACAAATTAGACTCCTTTCTTCCTCCCAAGGTTTTCTGGCGTAATGTTCGTAATTTAGGTCTAGGCAAATGCAAGAGTAGTTCTAGTGGCGTTTCCAAACCCAATGACATTAATAGTTATTTTTGCTCTAGTCTGAACTCGGGCAGTATTACCGTCGATTTGTTCTCTAACGCGTCCTCTAATTCGTTTTCAAATATTTCTGTCGAGGATTTACAATCTGCTATTTGGAAGGTTGAATCGGAATCTTCTGGTCTGGATAACGTCAATTTAAAATTCGTTAAGTGGGTTTAGAAAATTTCATAGTACTTCGACTGCGTTTGCGTTATTAACTGTATGTGATGATATTAGGCGTAATATGAATAATAGGGAATTGACTTCTTTAACTTTGTTAGTTCAGGCAGTTTTTTTCGGCAATTCTTTGTCTGATTCCCTTCCTGTGATTTCCGGCGTTGTTTTAGAATGTAGTTTATCTATTTTTTATGAATTTCGTGTTTGCCTTTTTATTTTTAAACTTCTTTATTTTCAAAGTTAAGGAGCCTTGTTATATATGTGTATAGGAAATTAATGTTTAGTAGGTTTTATTTGTGGCGATTTACTCAATGACACACACACACACACACACACACGTCGTAATCCGTAGAAATTGCTCATTGGGTAAAAAGCGGTAACAAAATTAAAAAATGTAATCACGTACTTTTGGACAAAATAAAAAATGTCAGTTATTAAGTTTTTGTTTGCAATAGATGAAAAATATAGTCCCTCTAAAAAAAGATATCCTACATTGTTATCTACAAGTACAAAACCGTTATAATAAAAAATATATGTTCTTAAAAGGAAATAAAAAGAAATAGTAAACCAAAAATAGAAATTGTGTTGTTAATCAAGCGGATTCCTCAAAACTCAGTGTATCAACGATACGTGGGGCCAACATCGCCGCAAGTGCTCCACGCCGAGTAGCCTTGTATGGCAGGATAAGGGTACTCTGGTTCTACACCCAGAGGCAACACACAAGCAGCACATATCACAATCTGGAGTCAGATATGCTTTAAGGAGAGGTGAACAAAAATTGTGGGTTTAACAGTTACCTTATACAAGACCCACAACCAAGAGGTCCATACATTCCTCTAGCTTCCGCCTAATTCCGGCTAAAAATTGTTGTAGGCCGTTAAACAAATCATTTAATGTTAGGAGAGTTTCCCTATAGTTTGAAAAAATAATAAACAGTAGCGGCAGTTTTATATTTTCTTATTGGTTTAGTTGCACGAAGTCAATTCCACAAAAATTTGTAAGATATTATTCAACAGAATATTAAATAAATGTGGAGATAATGGGCATCCCTTTTTCATTCCAAGGCACTTTTCATCATCGTAGTCCTTTGCTGTAGTATGTTTTCGTATTTTAGCGTGCTTGTTACTCATAACGGATCAACAGTATCAAACGCACGACTTATGTCCAATGATAGCACATAGAATGTCCTACCCAATCTTCTTTCCTCTTCCATAATCCTTCGTACCACGAACATATGATCATCTGCCGATGTTTTTCAAAAATGCGGCTTGATAAGACCCTAATCTTTCATATGCTCATTTAATCTATTTAAGAGCAATTTCGGATATATTCTAAACCCAACATCGGTAATCGTTATTCTCCTGTAATCTGCCATCGTTTTTGGTTAGGGTTCTTTTTTTTGGTATTTAAACCATTCCCATCCATTTATTTATTTATTTATTTATTTATTTATTTAAATCTATTCTACAGTTAAAAACTTAATGAATAGTAAAAAAAGAATTATTATAGATTAAAAAAAAATAAAAGGAATACTAACAATACGGAACATGAAAAAACGAAAACTTTAAAAACGTAAAATGAGATTAAAAATTGCAATTTCTGCCATTGACTTGGTTGGCTCATTGGAACCATAATTCGTTCTATGAAAGTCAACAAACAAAAATTCCCTTGGACGCAAGCTTCTGGTAGGTACATAAATGCTCCAAGCAGAAATGAGTTCAGGACACTTGATGCGGCCACTAAGGGAATCACTAACAAACAAGGCAGATGCAATTTTTCGGCGTTTAACCAACGTATCAATATGAAGGCACTCACACCGAATCACATACGATGGGAGACTTCGCACCTGTTCCCACATAGGTAGATGACGATCAGATAAATGACCAAGCTTCCTGGCCATATAGATAGTAAAACGTTTCTGAATAGATTCCAATCTTGCAATATGCACATCCTGATGAGGATACCAAACCACTACAGCATATTCAAGGTGAGAGCTTACTAAAGAAGTATATAGACTAACACACGAAAATGCATCCATAAAATCCTTTGTCATTCTAAAAATAAAACCTAACATAGAATTGGCCTTTAATATTATTTTATCTATGTGTAAAGCAAAAGTTAATTTCTGATCAAACAGAACTCCTAAATCAACAGTTGAAGTTACTCTACAAAGTAGATCTCCATCAAAATAATAATTGACAATATTTGGATTGAGTGTTCTGAAAAACGACATCACCTTACACTTCTGTACATTGATGAACAATTTATTCTTAGAGCACCAACTAGACAATATATTAATTTCGGATTGCAAAACCTCAGCATCACTTACAGATTGAACATGCATGAAAATCTTCAAATCATCAGCAAATAATAAACATTTACAGAATTTAAAAATATTAGGAATATCATTCACGAATAAAAGAAATATAATTGGGCCTAAATGGGACCCCTGAGGGACTCCTGAATGACAATAGATATAATCTGACTTAACATCATTCAATAGAACATACTGCTTCCTACCAACTAGATAAGAAGAAATCCATTTAAGAAAATTTGGATCAAGACCAATAACCGAAAGTTTTTCAATAATAATTTTATGGTCGATTGAATCAAAAGCTTTAGCAAAATCAAAGTAAATTGAATCAACTTGGGCGCCTTTAGATTCAAGTGACTCAATAGTGAATTTAGTAAATTGCAACAGATTGGTAGTCGTAGATTTACCACTGGTGAAACCATGCTGGAAACAAGAAATTATCTCTTTAGTATGGAATAACAAATGTTTCGACACAATTAATTCGAAAAGTTTTGGTATAGACGAAAGAATTGAAATACCACGATAATTTGATATATCAGAACGGTTACCCTTTTTGTAAATTGGAACAATGTGAGAAATTTTCCAAGCTGAAGGAAATTGTCCAGAAATTAATGATTGGTTGAAAAGATAACATAATGGAGTTACAATATATGAGCGCACACATTTAAGTATTGACGAAGGTATACCATCAGGCCCACATCCATCATTAAAATCTGACAGATATTCATAAATGTTATCTACAGTTATTGATAGGTACGGAATGTTAAATTGGCAATTACTAACAGTAGGGTCGCTTTCAAAGGATCCGTAATTAACTTTATATACCGATTGAAAGAAACTAGCAAAACCCTCGCAGATTTCAGGAACCGTGCTCAGTTTACCTCCATTAAAAATCATTACCGATGGATAGCCAGTTGTGTTACGTTTTTCGTTAACAAACTTCCAAAATGTTTTAGGGTTTTGTTTGATATTAGTTTCAATCACACTTATATACTGACAATATTTAGAATGAAATACAGATTTAAATTGTTCACGTAGATCAACAAATTTGGATTTCCGGAATATCGTTTGTGGTCCGAATAGATTGTATTATTTTACCTAATAGATTCAACATGGCTTTTACAAGGAGAGATCTGTTGAGACTGCTCTTCATTCTCTTGTATTTTTCATTGAAAAATCTTTCGAATATAGAGACTACGCAATGGTAACCATCTTAGATATTGAGGGGGCCTTTAACAATGTGCTTCCAGGGGCTATAACTCAGGCACTTTCAGATCTGGGAGTGGATGAATCACTCAGGGACTGGATAGATCAGATGCTAAGAGGCAGGATCATAAATGCCAGTTTTGGGGAATCCTCCGTCAGAAGATTTGCAAGCAGAGGTACCCTACTTTGGAACTTGATCATAAATGACCTGAAGCGAAGTTTCTGGGTCTCGTTTGGGATAGCAAATTATCTTGGAAGCCTAATATTCTGGAAAGGGTAAAGAAAGCTACGGTAGCGCTATACTCTTGCAAAAATGCCATTGTGAAAGGATGGGGGCTGGAGCCCCGCATCGTTCATTGGCGATCGTACATTGGCTTTATACCGCAGTAGTCAGACCCATACTCTTGCATGGGGTATTAGTCTGGTGGCCAGCTCTGGACAAAACTCTCAACCAAAAGCTGTTGACAAAAGTTCAGAGAACAATCTCTCTGTGGATCAGTGGTGCACTGAGGGGCACATCCACTCGGGCACTAGAGACTCTGCTATTTTTGACTCCTCTAGAAATCTTGGGAAAACAGTTGGCAGCTTGTACTGCCATACGGCTGAAATCTATCTTAATGTGGACCTGCAAGAATACAGGGCGCTCATCTATTTGGTGCAACAACCAAATTCCCAAGACCACCGACTATACTGTCACATCTTTTGACACAAAGTTCCGGACTAGGACCCCATCCAGGGAGGACTGGGAGGAGTTATGAACTTCTTCACTGATGGTTCAAAACAGGACGGGAAAGTCGGGGCTGGAGTGTTCTGCGAGGAACTTCTGTTAAATCTTTCCTTCCGTCTCCCCGACTACTGTAGCTTTTTTCAAGCTGAAGTAACTGCCATAAAGGTAGTCGTAGGCTGGTTGAGGTATAATGTAATATTAGTTTGTGATATACGCATATAAATGGACAGTCAGGCTGCCATTAAAGCGCTTCAATCACACCTTCTCACGTCGAAAGTAGTCCAGAATCAGTTCAACATCCACATTTTATGGGTGCCAGAACATTTCATAAGTACAGGGAATATAAACGCCGATGAACTGGCTCGACGTGGTACAACGGACCACTTCTCAGAGGGCAGAAAGGATATTGAAAATCCTCTTGCGGTATGCAAACTGCTGCTTCAGGAAGAAGCTAGCAAGCTGACGAATGACAGATGGTCAAATATCACCTCTTGCGTAATAACTCAGCAGGTCTGGCCAAAGTTGGACTGGGTGAGAACCAAACAGCTGATCTCACTTCGGCGAAGTCAGATCAGTGTGGTTGTAGGAGTGATTACGGGGCACTGTCTTAGGGAGGCATGCGAATAGACTTGGTGTATTCTCACATAACTACTGTCGTAGTTGCGAGGACGAAGAGGAGGAAGAGGCAGTACTTCATATCCTTTGCACCTGTTCTCGTTTGGCACGAAACAGACTATAGTTTCTAGGGGCACCCCTCTTCAAAGACCTGACGGACCTCTGTAGGATGGACGTCAGGAGTATCCAGCGCTTTGTTAACAACTCAAAATGGTTCCAATGAGTTGGAGGAAACAATTATTCGTGGTATGGCTACGGACCATTTTTGTGTCTATGCCTAGTGGACCGCCACCCAAACCTAACCTAACCTAACCTAATAGATTCCATCCTTCTTCAGGCAAGCAACGTTTTAGTTATACTGATATCTGATCTAACCCTGCTGCTGTTCCAGGTCCCATTCGCTTTACTCCATAGGGCAGTAATCACTTTCTTTTATTAGTAGCACCTGTATTCATCGAAATTTGCCCAATTCTTGTTCCCATCGTAAAATGGGTAAGAATCCAGAAGGCTGTTGTCACGCTTGTGCTGCTTAAGGAATTGGTACGTCTTTTTTATAATTTCTTGTAGCTTTTAGCTTCCTAGGTCATTAAAGAACGAAAGACCCCATGCCTCCTTCCTTGCTCTCCTGCACTGCTGATTATTAATTTGCCACTTTTCGACCAGAATGCATCTATCTGTCTTATTTTTTCGCATTTGATGTGTTGCTTGTCGTAGTTTTGCTCAGTTGTTCGTTTTTCTGGGAGTTAACGGGATTGGTGTTTTTAGGTCCTGCAGCTGTATTCTGAAAAACGTAACTAGCTGATTTACGTCTTTTTCGACAGTTACAAACGTGAATCGCAAAATTAACGTTATTTCCTATTCAGATTGAAGAAAAACGTGCAGGTTTCCGACGTTAAAAAACCCACGTTTTTTGGTTGGGTTTTTGAAACGTTTTTCGTTTTTTTGTAATATTAAAACTAAAATAATTTGGTTAGCGTTAAGTGTTGGAGCTTAACAATAATAATAATTCAGTACACAGGACATGCAAGATAATAAGTGGAGCACTCCAGTGACAAGCAAACAGCGGGATACAGGATATGCTAAGATGACTTGAAGTAAACAAAACTAACAGTCATATCTTATTACCAAATATTTTTATTTTTATTTTTGTTAATTAACATTTAAAAGCACGGTTTGGCCAATCCAACAATGTTATTAATTATTATGAATATATTGATGTTATATATACGAAACCACTGTAAGCATTACTATATTATATAGTGCATATGTATGTGTATAATTTAAAATTAATAAACGTTTCTGCTCGATGGCTTCCTTGTTGTCGCCTGTTCGCCAAAACATACAATTTTATTGCTGTTATATTCGCAAACAGACTTGTGTACTATTAAAATCGTTGTCAAATGTCATAATTTGATAAACCATTTTGCTGTTTTCCAGTATTCTATGTTTTTTTCGATGTTCGTAAACGTTTTATTTATCGGAATAGGAATTTGACAAAAAAGAAACGTTCACGTTAAGGAACATCACGTTACCCATCACGTTTTTTTTACTTTTTTTCAGAATAAAGCTGCTGGTTTGCCGCGTTCCGCATTACTTTTATTAATAGCCGACCAAATATTGTCGGATCGAGATCCTCTGTTTTAGCTTGCTCCAACCCTCCTCTAACAGCATCTTGATATTTCACTCTGTACTCGCTGTTTTTGAGTTGGTCTAAATTCCATTGTTTGGTTTCGTGCTGGACGTGTAGTACCAGAGCCTTCTAGAGTATAGAGCCATAATATTAATGACTAATTTTTAGAAGCTTTTTTAGTGGTATAACTTTTCACTGATTTCCATAGGAATCCATAATAAAAATGGTGTTTTTTAGCTTCAAATTTTTCAATGAAAAAAGCAAAAATATTATAAAATGTTTATATAAAACTTTTCTACATATCTTTAAGAACAATATACAAGAAGGCCATATTGGTATTAAGTAAATATTAATTGCAGAAATATTAAAATTAAATTATTTCTAAAATATATTTTTTCGGACTTTCATTTTGAAAAATACATCAAAGTTGGCTCTGTCTGACAAATTAAAATAATACTTGCTAAATTTATCTTTAGTTTTACTAGTGTACGTAAGATGTCTAAAATGGTTACTGAAAAATTCGAAAAAAATTATTTAATCGCAACATTTTCACACGTTCCTATATTTTGTGAATTTGTTTTGCTTTTCCTACAATTTTTGAACTTGGAATTTCCCCAGGTGGTAGTTTTTGGTACGATTTTTCCAAATTTGTACGGCCATCACTGCCATCTATGTAATGTATATAGACTTAATGACCAAACGAATCGTAGTAAGCTTTTATTTCAATTTGACCAGAATACTGAATTTTTTTAACATTTTGGTTTAAATAAATCAATTATTACAAGAAAATGAAAACGATTTACTTAAACGATATTCATATATGTTGAAATTCAACATTTATGAAACTATTTCAGAAATCATAATTAAGAATTTGTAACGTTTTCATTTAAAAATTTGTCTTAGGAAAAAAAGTGATTTCCCATATGTTTTGTGTGTTTTACTATGAAAAGTTTCGTTTTTTCCTCGTTTCCTTCGTTTTATTTTCCAATTGATACATTATGTCTGAAAAGTAGCTTTAATTGTGCTTCTTCTTATAGCTATTTATTCTTCGTTTTTCCTGAAATAAAATGATATAACTATTCAATCGCTTATTCCATTTGTCCCCAAGCATTTACACCTACATTTGTATACATAACCAATGCTGCTACTACACCTCTAGCTCCACACAATACACTGTTGTACTTACCCCTATAAACACAACTATGCATATCAACCCGGACTAAAACCACCACCTGCACCCATTCGCATGTGTTTACCATTTCCACCTCCATCGTATGCAACTCCAGATGCTTGCAATATAGAAAAACTCCAAATACCCCCGTATCCATCTAACTGGCGTTTACTACATATATACATGAAGCAACTTTTTACCATTTGCCCACTATTCATTGCCTCACCAATCAGCTGCGGACAGACTTGCTCTCAGTAGCCCTCGGCAGCCTAAGCTCCGCCCACTCCTAAGCTCTTAAAATGAAATGAAATGAAATAAAATGATATAACTATTCAATCGCTTATTCCATTTGTCCCCAAGCATTTACACCTACATTTGTATACATAACCAATGCTGCTACTACACCTCTAGCTCCACACAATACACTGTTGTACTTACCCCTATAAACACAACTATGCATATCAACCCGGACTAAAACCACCACCTGCACCCATTCGCATGTGTTTACCATTTCCACCTCCATCGTATGCAACTCCAGATGCTTGCAATATAGAAAAACTCCAAATACCCCCGTATCCATCTAACTGGCGTTTACTACATATATACATGAAGCAACTTTTTACCATTTGCCCACTATTCATTGCCTCACCAATCAGCTGCGGACAGACTTGCTCTCAGTAGCCCTCGGCAGCCTAAGCTCCGCCCACTCCTAAGCTCTTATACGAGATTACACTCACCTACAAGCCGCTGCCGCAGAATTGCTCTTGGACAAGCACTGATCCTTCACAAACACTCAATCATCTACAAACATAATTACCACCCACCCTTTTATATTAGTGAGACGTCATAATGTGTTTAACTGTCGCCCTTAATTTTGGAAACCAACATTGCTGTATTAGGCGATTTTATTTAATGAGTTGTCATTAGTTGGCGAGTCATTCGCTTATTGACTTTCAGTCAAGATCTAGCAGTTACTCTGCTTGTAAGGGAAAATCTTCTGTTTAATACTTCCTCCTAAAATTGAATCCTAATCCTGCGATCAATACTTTGAGGGTTGAAATCAAAAATTTATTTAGTTGCTCTTTATATCGAAGTCCCAATTTATAAGGTGAACAGACATATTCCTTTCAGCTATCACGGACTCCTCCAATTGTTTGTACTTCTTTAGAAATTTTTAAACTGATTGAACTCCTTCACCTACTTAAATTAAATTATGTATTATTTAAATTAAGTTGAATCAGGCTATAACTTTATTCCTAAAATCAGGGTTAAATCCGAAAGGCATTAAACAATAAATATACATTTTGCGCAACGCACCATTACAAATGTTGAAACCTACCACCCAAATTATATAAGTTCGCTCCATGATGGACGCTGTCCTTTATTGGGTTACCATTAATGTTACCAGTAGCCAAAATTACATTATAAGGCGCTAAATGATTCCTAAAGTACAAACTAATGTGCTTATAAATTAGATACAAAAAATCAAGACAATATATTCCTAAACTATACATCCATTAGATATTTGAAATTTCTGGAAGCAGAAAAAGAATTCTCAGGAATCTCTGAAATCAAAATTAATCCATTTTTGCTAATTATTTACAAGTTAATTAACAGGATTTAACTTATAAAAATCGAATCTCGGTATCCAATAAATTTCCTTAAATCTTCTTGTTAGTAATATTCAATAAATTAGTTGTTCAAGTCAACATAATTTGTAAACTACGCATCATTGGATGCTTCATGTTTCCGGAAATCCGATCAGGTGTTTCTAAAGTAAACTACCAACTAACCACCAACCCAGTCGATATCGAGTTTGATAGTAATACATATAGTGAATTAGTTAGCCTAGCCACAATTTCTAGACTACTTGATTATTTGCTTCTTCTTGTTTATGAAAACCAATTGATAAAGCAGAACACTGGATACAATCTCTAGAGCGTTCTTTGTTACAGCCGCAGTTCTGAGAAGCTGAGGAAACTTAATTTATTATTATTATTTTTACTCTATATTATACTCTTTTTCTCAAACTATTTTTCCCTCGGCGGTCGAAGGAGGTGGCGAGATTTCATTCCATCATCATGATATTCCCATGCAGTCTTCCAAGTTTGTATTAATCATAGGACATGTTGCTTGACATTTGTGGTAGTTGTTCCATCTCTTCCTTCTCGTCAACTCGCCCTCCAATTGCCACTAAGATTATAAAGTCCGCCCTGTGATGGATGCTGTCCTATAAAGTGTTACCATTAATGTTACCCGTAACCAAAAATAAATGATAAAATGCTAATGATTTCCTCAAGTACAATTTTTCAATTATGAAATATATCACAGAATTTCAAAATGTCTCTCACATTTTCACAAATTTAAACATGTTTCACAAATTACAATTGTGATGGCTCTATGAAATGTCATTTTTTAACCCTAATCCAACCAACGTGCCTTTTTGGCTCATTTTTTAAATGGATCAATTTTCAAGATAATGTTAATTTGGTTACAAACTTGGTTGATTTTTCGGCATTTTTTATAGACAAATATATTAATTGTTCATGGCAATCCCAATATTTTCGATTTGATAAATCAAAAAAATACAGAGGCCAATCGCTTATAATATATCTACTGGAAAAAGTAGAAATATCTTCCCCCCTCCCCGTAATTTTGGGCTTCGTTAAATTATATCTGTCACTTAAAAAAATTTCTGAATGCGCGATTTTGGGTCAAAACTTAAGAAATAAATGTCAAATCAAAAACAAAAATTCATCGCTTTTTATTTTTCAGTTTTTATTTAAGCCTTTTAATTTTATTTTTCTAGGTTTAGCTGACGTATTAATTTATTTGTTGATTTAACAACATTTTGTGCATTTTTTTTTTCTAAACGGTAATGTAGCCCGATTTTGTATCGCACATAAACAATAACAATTTGTAATTTAATATTTATTATTTTGTTTGTCTGTTGATTCCATTTTATTAAGTTTATAATTTTTCGCTGGTTCGAACGTCAAAAAAAATTAAGAAAAATTAGTGTCGTTAAAATTCCTTAATTTATAATTTTTCGCTGGTTGAGCCTTAAAACAAAACAAATTTTAGATTTGAGTGAAACAAAACCAATAACGTATAACACATACTGTAATGAAAGGCTTGGTGTTACGTTTTAGACTGGCTTTTATTCAATTCAGTTCAGTGTACCGTAGTGATGGGCTAAATCGATCTTTTTTGTAAAAAACCATATGAGAAAATGAACAAAACAGAATGAAAAAGATCGATTTAGCACATCACTAGTGTACCGACATTACTGTATAACAATATTAAGTATAACAATATTACTGTATAACAGTTGGAACACTAGTTCCAATGCTAAGCACAAGATATCGCTTGTGACATCTCCCTTTTCTTATATAATATTATAAAGATTACAATGAATAAAACTAATAATGAATATAATTTAAAATGATTAGCTTAAACAAAATTCAAATGATTTCATACTATTCCTCCTTTTTTTTTTTTTTTTTTTTTTTTATATACGTTATTTCTTCATACTAACTATATATGTAATATAATATTTATGATTAGTTTTAATACTAAGCCATGACTGAAATCAAAGATCCAACCTTTGTGGTGCTTTACTAACTCTTCCCGATCTAGTTACTGTTTCACCGATACCTTTATTCGACCTCTCACTATTTATAACCTGTTTGTCATCACCAGTGCTTTTAACCGTATCTTGTGAACTGTCTTCTATATGTATGAATTTATTTTCACGTTTGATTGGTTCTATCAACCTGGTTTTGCGAAGATGATGAGAGTTACGTCTGTATCGACTTCCATCATCGGACTGCACTATCACCGATCTTGGAGCTCGCAGCTTTTCCATTACTGCCCCTGTAACCCAATTTCTAGGACCCATTTGAATACAAACTTTCTCATTGAGTATTGGATCTTGCCGAACTACGTGTTTTTATCAGCATAATTTGTTTGCTTGTTTCTTAGATTGGTTAGATTTTCCTTCACCCCTTGGATTATTTTAGGTTCCAGAAGCTGCTTGCCAATTGGAAGATTTGTTCTTGTCAATCTGCTCATTAGCCTTTGATTGGGTGACTCTATGCAATTATCTCTAGGTGTATTACGCATATTTTGTAGTGCAAGATAGAAATCCGTATTGTCTTTGACGCATTTTTTCATCATTAATTTAGCTGTCTGAACTGCTCGTTCTGCCAAACCATTTACTCTTGGAAACTGAGGACTCCGATGTCTTGTGCTCAAAATTCCACTTTTTGCTGAATTCCAAAAATTCTCTACTTGGAACTTCTTTACTCATAATAGGTTCTTTGATATTACTTTTTTGTATTTGCTGACACACTGCACATTGTTCTACGAAGTCAATCGTATCCTGTGTTAACCCTTTCCAGTAGAATAATTGACGAGCTCTTTTCATCGTTGATTGTATACCATGATGACCTGTATGCACAGCAGCTAACGTCTTTTTTATTCGAGCCTTAGGCACTATTATTTTTTCCCCTTTAAATAAGATATCATCGTATACTGCCAGTTCCTCTTTAAAATTTGCAAAATGTTCAATATCTCTTGGTATTTCTGAATTATTCTCAGGTCAGCCTTTCAATATATAACTTTTCAATGAAGTCATGGTGTGTTTCGTTTTCTATTTCTGCCCTCAAATTTTCTATTGCATTGTTCGACATTGGGACAATTACACTAATTTCTAGATCTTCTTGTTCCGTTTGCTTTGGATTATCACAATCACGACTTAAAGCATCTGCTAATGGTATATCTCTCCCTTTTTTGTATATTATTTGAGGTGAATATGGTAGTATATCAAACAAAATTCTTTGAAGCCGAGCAGGAGCAGACTGAATTGGATTTTTGAATATCGATTCCAAAGGTTAATGATCTGTCTCAATAATCAATTTTTTCCCATGTATATACTCATGAAATTTTTTAACTGAGAAACGTATTGCTGTAGCTTCCTTTTCTATTTGTGGGTAGTTTTGTTCACACTCACTTAATGATCTTGATGCATATGCGACCGGGTGCTCATCCTGAATCAATACCACCTCGACTACATTTTTACTGGCATCCACCGATAATGTCACATCCTTGTTAACGTCATAATATTTCAAAACTGGTGCTGTTATTAATAGATTTTTTATTTTCTCAAAAGCTTGATCTTGCTCTACTTCCCATACAAATTCTGTATTTTTCTTGATCAATTTTCTTAGCGGTTTTGTTATTTCCGAACAGTTTGGAATAAACTTAGCTACATAAGTGATTATTCCCAGCATACGTTGAATCTGTTTCACTGTAGCAGGCTTACATAATGTTGAAATAGTTGCAATTTTTTCTGGATCTATCTCCAGTTCTCTATTTGATACTATGTGACACAAAAACTTAACATATGATTTGTTAAATAGAGATTTGTCTCTGTTTAATTTGATTCCAGCTTTTTCTATTCTATCAATTACTCGCTGAGTATACGTAACCAACTCATCTCTCGTAGAAGCATGAACTAGTATGTCATCCATTGAGCACTCAACATTTCTACATCCCTCTAGTAGCTGGTTCATCATCTGCTGGAACACTTCAGGTGCTGATGCCAAACCAAATGGTAACCTCAAACATGTATATCTTCCCCACGGAGTGCCAAATACCAAATATTTCTGACTTCGTTCAGTAACAGGTATTTGCCAAAACCCCTTCTTGCAATCAATAAGCGTGAAAAATTTAGAATTAGCAATTGTTGCTGATATTTCCTCTAATGTCTTCAGTGGATGGTGCCTTCTCAAGATATTTTTATTTACTTGGCTTGGATCCATACAAATTCTGATTTTGGTATTTTTCTTAACAATGACAATTGTAGAAACTGCCGGAGTTGGTTCAATTATTTTTTTTATAACATTTAGTTGTTCCATCTTATCCAATTCTGACTTGACTGTATCTCTGATTGAGTATGGGATTCTTCTAGGCGGGATTATGTCGAACTTAGGATCGGCGATCAGATCGATATCATACACAAAATTTTTAATACAATCTAAACCCTCAAAAATTGCATCTTTGATTTCAATTTCATTAACTTTACAATTCTCATTAAAATTTCTAGTGACTAAATTTAGCTCTTTACACGTTTTCCTAAAATGGGAACTACATCCTTTTTTAAAATTTTCAAAATTATATTTGAAACTACTTTTTTGAATAATACCTCTACTGAAATTTCCCCAATTACCTTGATAAAATTTCCCCCAAATGTGATAAGTTTCTTAGTTTTTGATTCATGCATATCTACTCTCAGCTTTTTACAATCATTCAAACTCATCACATTACATTGGGCTCCTGTGTCTAATTTAAAACTAAAACTAATATTTTTAATCTTAATATCCTGAAAAAACTCGCCCAACCAATACTTTGAATCAAATAAACTTCATCATCCATGTCACTATTAGCATGTTCATTCTCAACCACATTTACTGTATTCTTTCTAAAATTGTTTCTTTTACATGCAATCTTAAAATGATTAAATTTACCACAATTCAAGCATTTTTCACCAAATGCTGGACATTGTGTTTTACTTGGCATGTGTTTTCTCTTACAATATTGACACTCAATTAATTTATTTTTATTTAAACTTTGAGAACTACTACTAACATTTTTATTTTTGTACTCACTCAAGTTATTTGCATTGTTGGACCTATTTTTGTCTATAAAGTTCACCAATTGTTCCGTGTTCGATGAAATTGTCGACATTTGTCGTGTTGCAATTTCATTTGATCTGCATATACATATTGCTTTTTCCAGCGTTAAGTTCTCATCTGACAGCAATCTTTCCCTGATTTTCTGCGAATGCACCCCAATTACAACTTTGTCCATTAGTAGTTCATCCTCTAATTGTCCAAATTTGCATTTGATTATTTGTGCTCTACTGCTCATCAAAAATTCCTCAAACGTTTGATCCTCTTTTTGCACTATTGTGTTAAATACATAACGTTCAAATGTTATATTTGATTTTGGATTGAAATATGTCTTGAACTTTTCTTTCAATACACTGCATTTTTTGTCTTCATCTTTGATTTGGAACGTCTTAAAAATATTTTGCGCTGCTGGTCCTACTGTCGTCATGAACGTCGCAAATTGCACGATCTCCGATTTTTTCTCTAACTCTATGGCTGCTGCATAGAATTCAAATTGATCCAACCACGAATCATAATATGTGCCACTTGGAAGCACTATTAATGGCTTTGGTGCTTTAATGCCTTCCATTTTATTATTACACGCCGTATGCTATTTATTCGAATGTCTCTTTATATACTTATATCCCTGTATATCACAAAATAAAATCACTCAAAGCATGGCATCCATCGTTGGATTTTTCTCAGTAATTTTTTGCGTTCAATTATCTTTTGAATTAATGCCCATCCAGATCTGTTATTATCTTTAACTTAATTATCACGCTTTTTTTTTTTTTTTTTGATAATATTCACTTCTTATTATTTTTATCACTCATTTTAATTGGACTCATTATAATTTTTCTCTTCTTAAAACTTTATCTGACACCATGTAATGCGAGGCTTGGTGGTTCGTTTTAGACTGGCTTTTATTCAATTCAGTTCAGTGTATCGACATTACTGTATAACAATATTAAGTATAACAATGTTACTGTATAACAGTTGGAACACTAGTTCCAATGCTAAGCACAAGATATCGCTTGTGACACATACAACAAATAAATAAAATTGTTGTGCTGGCTTCGGATAATTCTAAAACAGCTTAAATAACTTGAACCAAAAACTTTACCAAAGCAATTTAACAATAAACAAAATTTTATAAATCTTATGTCTCGCTGACAAACCAAACATAAACAATTATCAAAAATAAATTCAAGACACTAAGAAATTTGACACAATTTCAGAGGGGTGAATAAAAAATTCCGAATAATTCAAGAATAGTGTATTTGGTTGCATGCGGAATATACATAGGGAAATACCAAGGGAATTGTGAGAGATGTCCACATGTGAAAATGAGGTGTGGATTCGAGAACAGGGCCCAGGGGGTACTAATTTCCATATTCGTTCTGCTCTTCGCTTATTTATCATTCTTCACATGGTTGTCCGGATGTTACCGCTTGAGGTTTATTAAACACATTGGGTGGTTTCCACATAGTTACATTATTGGAATATAGTCAGCCGTTACGAAAAGGGGTAAAATTTGACATTTAGGTGCAAAAATATGTGTTTTCTTACCTATCTTGAAAACTACAAAATATTCAACAAAAAAATTGATTTATCCAAATGAAAGAGGAGAATATATATCAAAAAAGATTATGAATATTTTCACGTATAACCTCGCATTAGCGAGCGTGAGCTGGTAATGTCCAACGTCCCAAAAATGAGTAAGATTTTGGCCGATTTTCCAGCTTAATGTATTCTTAATATAAATATTTTTATTTGTGAAAATTGCCGCCTATAAAGTGGAGAAAAATGTAGAAATTTATACGTCTGTGAAGATAGCCCAAAATTCAATCCCAAAAAATTATGATTTTAAATTATGGCAATACTAAATTTATTAATATGAAATAAAAAATCTATCACGATAGAAGATATTTGCAAATTGTTATTATATTTCAAAAGAAATATTATTTCTGCAAAAGCCTTATCAACATATGCATATATGCATGAAATATACATAACAAAATTTAAAATACTTATGAAAAGGTATGAAAAAGAAGTTGCAATTCAATTTGTTTCAGTTTCAAAATAATTCGGGTACTACCCCTCGATTTGTTACTCAATAATATTAACTGATAATCCAGAGCATCCAATGGTATAATTTTCACATATATTGGCATAAATGTCAGCCCAGAACTCCGATTCGCCAAAAATGTTTGATTAACTGGTAATCCAGAGCATCTGGACTGCCTCTTATGCCATTATAGGTGAACAATATACCATTCAACGGAATTTGCCATTCGATTTGTGTTAGTTTTGAAATAATTCGAGTACTGCCCCTCGATTTGTCATTCAATTACATTAACCGGTAATACAGAGCATCTATGGCAATTAAACAATTTATGGGGAATCAGAGTTCTGGACTCTCTCTTATGGCAATATATGTGAACAGAATACTATTCAACGGAACTTGCAATTCAATTTGTGTCGGTTTCGAAATAATTCGAGTATTGGCTCTCGATTTGTCATACAATTATATTAACCGGTGGTCCAGTCCATCTTCCAGAGCATCCTGCCTCTCTGTCATTCAATTATATTAACCGGTAGTCCAGAGCATCTATGGCAATCAAATATTTTCAGGGAATCGGAGTTCTGGGCTGCCTCTCATGCCAATATATGTGAACAGTATACCATTCAATGGAACTTGCAATTCAATTTGTTTCAGTTTCGAAATAATTCGAGTACTGTCCCTCAATTTGTCACTCAATTATAAAAACTGGTAATGCAGAGCATCTAATGGTATAATGTTGACATACATTGCCATAAGTGTCAGCCCAGAACTCCGATTCGCCAAAAATGTTTAATTGGCATATATGCTCTGGATTACCGGTTAATATAATTGAATTACAAATCGAGGGGCAGCAGCCGAATTATTTCGAAACTGAACAAATGGAATTGCAGGTTCCGTTGGATGGTATATTGTTTACATGCATTGGCATGAGAGAAGCCCCAAACTCCTATTCCCCAAAAATGTTTGATTGCCAGAGATGCTCTGAATTACCAAATTATGACAAATCGAGGGCATTGCTCGAATTATTTCGAAACTGAAACAAATTGAATTGAAACTGGTCACATTGTATGTCGGCAGAAGGACCCCCAGAACTCCGCCCCAAAAACTTTTGACTGCCATAAATGCTCTGGATTGCCAGTTAATATAATTGATTGATAAATCAAGGAGCAGTACTCCAGTTATTTCGAATTGAGATTAATTGAATGGCAAGTAACGTTTACTTAAACCAAATTAATATTTTGAACAAATATTTAAGTTCCAATTCGATTTATTGTCGTTGTTTACAATTTGCGAAGATAGGCATAAATGCATAATTAACTTAAATAATTTAAGTTTACTATCAAATTATGGCATGTTAAGTATCCGACACTCTTAATTTTGGGCTGAGAGTGCAATAATTAACTGTCGCGATAGCTTTAGCTGTCATGAAACTAATTTTTGGGATGACCTTAAATAGCGTCATTATATATAAATATTTTTTTGGGCTGACACTTGTATATCATGAAAATATATATTGTAATGAGTGTTGCCATACCATTTTTTTGGGTTACATTTTGGGTCAACTACATACTGAAAATTATGTTTTATTTCTTGGGTGTTTTTATTTATATTTCGGTAATATCTAAACCAAATTACATGGAACAAAACCCATTAATCCGGCCCAAAAAGCTTTTCAAAAAAATGTTTCTATTCGTAAAAATCCCATCCACAAATTTAGAGAACGAAGGAAAAACTTCAAATTTTGTTTTTCACTTTTTTATTAATACCTGTATAGCGGATGAATGGCCGTTAACAAGACAAAAAGTCATAAAATAAAAAAATTTAAAAAAAAAGGGAAAACCACGATAATGGTTTTTTAGAGTGGTTTTGCGCTATGGTGTTATTTACATCTCGATAATAACTAAACGGTAAACACGCGGTGCGCCGAACTCTTTATAAAATAATTTTTATTTGTGAAAATGGCCGCCATTAGAGTCGTTTTAGATTCGCTATAAGTTGTGTTATTATATAACGACTGAACGGTCGCTAATGGAATAAAACCTGTTAAACTTGGCTCGGCAAGCCCTTTACAAAAATATTGGCTTCGTTAAAGAAGAGAAAAATGATAAAAGCGCGAAGAAGTGCGTTAGTTTTTTCTTTAAAATTTTAATTATTTCTATTTTTAAGCTTTTTACAAAAGTGATCAACGTTGGGTGCGATCTACCTTTAGGACCATTTTGGCAAGGAAACTTAAATGACCTAAAACTTAAATTAGCGATATATTTATTGCACCTAGATCTCGAATTTTTCCCAACTTCCGCCCTTTGGACGGTTGGGAAGATTTTAAATTCATTGCCCAAAATCTACTTAAATCTTGAATTCCAGCCTAAAGCTGTGAAAGGATTTGTTGAATAAATTACAAATCTATTTTTTCTCCAAACACTTTAAAAGTGGTGTTTTTGTTACTATAAAGGTGCTATCACACCAAGCGCGGCGCGTCGGCGGCAAATTTAAATAAATTAAATACACGTTTTTTTGCTTATGTAATGATAGGAAATCGTAGCTTGAACAAAAATAAAATTATTATTCATAAAACCATTTACAAACTTTATATTTTTAATAGAGAAATTACAATTTTAGTGAATGGTATAAAATTAAATTTTATGTGCCGCCACGAAACCCGGCGGCAAAAAAAAAATCGTCGTTCATCGCTAGTTTATATTTTTACACAAACTACGATTTTCTATCACTAAATAAGCGAAAAAACGTGTATTTAAATTTGCCGCCGACGCGTCGCGCTTGGTGTGATAGCTCCTTTAGGTATCCTATTCAAAACGCGACTCTACGTTGTTTTAAAAACAATAAAGCAACCATTTGAAATTTATAAATATATTTTTATTTTACTAAAAGCCTGTACTAATTGTTATACCACGGTTTACAAAAGGATATGTCCTCCATTTTCATTAATGATTTTTTCTAGCGCGTTTTCCAATTCACTCATGTCTCGTGGATTATCAACGTACACCCGATCTTTTAAATAGCCACTTAGAAATAAATTATAGAGGTTTAAATCCGGTGAACATGGTGAACAGTTTAAACCTCCATTAAACCGGTCAGGAAAGCGATTCGAGATGAGATTTTTTGCTTTAATTACTTTCATGGTCATATAATCATAAATAATTGATTCGAACAATTTTGAATCTATGACAATGCGGAGATACCCCTGCAGTTTTAACAACATTTCGATTGCCCAATTTAAAAATCGGTATAATATGAGACGTGTTGTAGAGATCAGGGAAACTACCAGTTATCAGCGATCTTTTTTGAAATAATACGGAATAACATGTGGTATAACCACAGCCATCCTTGAACTGATGGGGGGACTTAATAATATCATCTTGTGTGAAGTTGGAGTGTATGTATGCAAAATGCTATTTGTAATAATTTGTGACTCAGAGTTTCCTTTAAGATCATTATAAGACATGGTGGATAAAAAGCCGCAGGTATCGATCTGGGACTTACTGTCATTTCACTTTAAATCCTTGATGTATGTTTTATAAGTTATCAAATGCAATCTATGAAATTCAAGGATATAATTAAAAAATGAAATATTAAACCAAGAGTATACGAGTATACCTCTTGCGGAACTTATTTTAATAGGTTAGCAGGGAGCACGATCTTTG
Organism: Tipula vernalis; assembly: GCA_958295665.1. Lineage (NCBI taxonomy): Eukaryota > Metazoa > Arthropoda > Insecta > Diptera > Tipulidae > Tipula > Tipula vernalis. The sequence continues at coordinate 215,509,173 of OY282560.1, read as the reverse complement.
TTTAGTGTAATCCTCTGTTTTAAAGACTGCTGCTGAGTTCTTAGCTTTTCAAAGCAATACTTTTTTAACACACTTCATCTTTGGGCCGACAGAATATTCTTGTCTTTGGTTCTCCACCAACTGCGCATTTTTCTAGTTATCTTCATCGTCTTTGATTCGACTAATTCGAGGTGTGAAACTCCTTTCATCCTTTCAATCAAATTGCTATAACATTAAACAGCACAAGGGCTTTAGCGCATAAATCAGCGTTGTTGTATAACAACACCACCTGTAACAGATATAATGGAAAAATTGAATTTTTCGAACTTATCCACTCATGAAGTGAGTAAAAATATCTCCTCACCGTCTTTTCATCATCGCCTGTTCGCAAGGTCCCTGGTGCAACAGCAGTACTCACCTTTTTGATATTTAAAAAATCTCGACTGACAATGGAACCTTCGGCTTCTACTGATCTAGAAACATTGAGCTACTTTTTTCAACGTTTCCTCTTTCAACGCCTCTATTGCACAATATTCTTGGTTTTCCTGCTTCTGACACCAAATTGTTATGATTTCTCATTCATGGGCTATATTCGATTCGATCACTGGATTTTACAAATAAAATACGAGTTTATTCTTAATATAAACCAAACATTATTTTCCATCACTTGTCCAACGCTTGTACACTCGTTAAATTAATAAGTTGAAATGATTATTTAGATAACCCTTCAAACGGGTCAAACTAACCACACAAATAAACTTGTAGATGATGTTTAAATTTATTCTAATTTATTGTACAACTAAATTTTTCTTTTAAACAAATTAATTGCTGTGTTTACAAAATAAAATTAAATATTTTTATTTTGAATTCACGTGCGGTGCAATATTATTTTTTGAATTTGCAATATTATTATTACAGGAAATGGTTCACAAGCGTCCGGTTGGATAAATGCTAACCTGTTGAATTTTCGAAAATATAAAAATAGTTTTACCCACCTTGTTATACTATTCTATTGGGAGTGGCATTTGTTGCTGAACCGGTTTCGGTTGTGTCAACGATTTTATTTCCCTGAGAGTGTGTATAATTCGATCAGGACCAGAGCTGCTTCTTATGAAGATACATGCATTATTTCTATAAACCGGAACCCAAAAATGTTATCTCCAAAATCTCGTAGCTTGTTTGTATTTCACCACACTTCTTGAGCTGCTCATAAAACTTTGGCTTGCAAAGAGTTTTCGATTTGGAATGTCCGGATTTTTTAATTCTTTCATCTGGCATCCTATGTCTTTTTTGACATAAGAAGTGACATAAATAGCACGTGTATCGCTTTTTTACATGAAAGTTTTGGGTACCATAATCGTCCAAACGAACGTTATAAGGCCAGTTACAAGAACTCGGTTATTTCTTAAACTTCCATCGTACATGTCGAATTTCATCATAATCGTTTACGAAATAAACCGCAATCCCATTTTCATCAGATTTTATTCAAAACAGAATATTGCCGCCGTCCGAGATAGTGTGCTTGATAGTACAAACCTCTCAATTCCTCAACGTGCTCAAGAACTTGGGCTTCCACACACCTCGACTCGGTGAATTCTTCGCGGACTCCTCAAAATCAAGTTGACACAGTAGCTCAAGTCAAACAATCATTTGTTGAGGGTTACGTCCGCTTACTGGGCTTTAGAACATCTCGAAGTTGTGTGTGAACATCTTGAAATGTGTTAAATACCTTTGGAAATTTTGGTACTCGACAGTTCAACACTGTTTTTAACGAAGATAGAACTATTTTCCATCTACCTAGTTTTCACATACTTACATGATGTTGAAACTGAGCCGTATCCTGATTTAGCTGATTATTCTAGTTTCTATTACACAGCACTTTTGATTAAATTTTATTTTGTATATTTTGATTCGTGCTTATTTATTAGTAAGGACTTCAAATATGATTTTGAGAAAACCAATGTGCTTTCTTTGATCAGTTTTCATGTAAATGTTGATTGCACCACTCTGTTCCGCAATCTGAGTATCTAGGATGCCGTGCCTCAATTTTACCAATGTTTTGATGTGAATTCTAAGCAAGTCTTAAGCGTTAAAGGCTTATAAATGAACTGGTGGCATTAATGCTAAATGGAAGTACCGTGATTTGTGCAAGGAGTTAAAATTTTAAGATGATTTCTATAAAAAACATATGTCCTGAGTACAAAATTTGCAAAAATTTCTTTGAATCGAAAACGGTTTTTCTCATTCATAAACACGAAGAGGAATTTTAGATAATGTTCTGGAATATGGTCGGTTAGAAAGAACTCGGTTATTTCTTAAACTTCCATTGTACTTGTCGAATTTTATCATAATCGATTAATAAAGAAACCGAATGCCTTCTAATTGGCCATATTCCAGAAAATTGGTTAAAAAATAACCGAGTTCCTTCCTAATTGGCCATTAGCATCTCACCCACTTTCGGCTTATCTAGAAAGTATTTACGCGCTGCCTTTAAGGTTGGTGTAGTATCCCGAATTTTATTATTATTGCTTGCGCAATTACTGCACAAAGATTTTATATTAGCAATTTTGGCCTCAAATTACTCTATCGTTCTGATGGAACAATTTGAATTTTCTTATAGTTATCCGTTAATTCTGTTAAATTATCTTTTAAACTTTTCTCAAATGACAATTCATAATGCATATTCAAAATTGGCAGTGTCTCCATGCCGAATAAGTAATCACCTTTTCGTTCGATCTTACTAATACCGGTCTCTACAAAACAAGAGCCCAGAGAATGGCAATTTAGCTCCAGCTAAGTTGATTCACACAATTGTACCACTGATATTCTTTTTATTACAACTCTCACTTAATCCCACTTACCCACTTACTCATGTTAGGCACTTCTCTCCTCATTCACACACACGTTACGTTACAATACATCAATCAGATACTCATACCAACAAACGTTAATAGCTGAAATAATAAAATTAAATTCGGTATCAAATAAATTTTTCGAACTTCCATTTTGCATTTTGCTTCCTCCGGGAATTTCTCTTACTTGAAACGAATTTTAGCCACAAAATTTTGGACTGGAATACCTTTTATTTGGTTGGTTTTTTTAACTCAAATGCCTTCGTACACCTACATTTCACTTTTTATAATAATTTTGCCTGAGGTTCTTTATTAATTGTTTGACTGAATCTCCTTTTCAAAAAGAATTTGAGTCAAAAAATCCAAAAAGAATCCAAGTCAAAAAAGTTTTGACTTAATGCCTTTTTAGTTTTTTGACTGAAATAGCTTCTGAAAATGTGTTTCAGACTAAAAATGTTTGGACTGAGTTACCTTCTAATTTTTGACAGAAACTCCTTTCTTTTTTTGACTTGGGCTCCGGAATTGACGTACAGGTCTAAGAAGGCATAAAAAAAATCAACCAACCAAAAGCTATTCCAGTTCAAAAATTTGTGACTAAAATACCTTTCAAGAAGGTTGTTCAGTCCAAATACATAAAGAGCATTTCAGTCAAACTATTTTCTGACCGAAATACATTTCTTTGGATTGAAGTTTCTGTTTAAAAGGAGTTTTGGTCACAATATTTGTATGGGAAATTTTATGACTGAAACGCCTTTCGTTTTTTGACTGAATTCCCGGAGAACAACGTTTTTTGACTGAACTCCTTTTCAAAAGGTATTTCAGCCCCAAATCCAAAACGAATTTCAGTCAAAAAAGTTTTGACTTAATGCCTTTTTAGTTTTTTGCCTTAGAGTTGCCTTTTATTTTTTGACTAGAACTCCTTTCTGTTTTTGACTGAACTGCTTTTGACTGTGGCCCCGGAGCCTTCATATAGATCTACGAACGCATTCCAGTCAAAAAACCAACCAAATGTATTCCAGTCCAAAAACTTTTGACTGAAATACCTTTCATGAAGGTTGGTCAGTCAAAATACACAAAGGACATTCCAGTCAAAACTGTTTTCTGACCGAAACACTGGAGAACAATATTTTCTGGAATTCCTTTTTAATTGTTCGACTGAATCACCTTTTCAAAAAGTATTTCAGTCGCAAATCGAAAAGAATACCAGTCAAAAAAGTTTTTACTTGAATTCCTTTTTAGTTTTTGATTAAACTTCCTTCCGAAAAGGCATTTCAGTCTAAAACTATTTTGACTGAGTTGCATTTTAATTTTTGACTGAAGTTCCCGAAGCCATTTTATTCTCCTTCGTTTGTAGAAACGAAATTTTAAGACACGCTACCGTCGCCACAGAAGATCCACTTCAAAACCAACAAACATAATGAGGACATTTGTATCATTTCCCTCTAGAATAATTTTTTGCTTAAAAAAATATACTTTTTCGTTGAGCCATTTAAATACGGCACAGCAATAAAACATAGTTAAACTAAATAATCACTTAAAAAAATAACAAAATTACAAACAACCAAAATATTTATTATTTACATGAACATATTAAATTAATTATAATAATTTCCTTTTATTATTTGTTTTAATTATTTCTGTCATATAATAATAGAATTATTAGTTTTTGTATTACTTATTACAATTTTCATTTTAATCATAATTTTTATTTTACGGTTTTATTGTAAATCTTACAAAATATTTATTTTTTATATTTTCAAAAAAAATAAATTTTTATTTTTATCAATTTTCTTTCTTTTTTTGTTGCTTTTTGCTTTACTTCAATTTGTTAATTTTAATAAAAAAATAAAATTTATTAGGTAGGCTTAATTTCGTTTATCTAAATAAAAAAATAAATAAAAAAATACAAATTCTAACATAATGAAAAACGAACATATTACAATAATTATAGTTTTTTTTTTTGTTTTTGTACGAGTTATTTAGTGAATTTTATTTTAATTAATGAATCGCGCGAAAATAATGTTGTTTGAATTGTATCAGTTTAATTTATGTAAAATTAATAATAATATTATTATATGTAAAAAAAAATTGGGGATATTTAATTAATTTAATTTGAAACAGGAACTTAACCAAATTTTATTTTTAATATTGTTGTAAAAAGGACAATTTCGTTGTTTCCATATAATGTAGTTGTATTTGTCCATATTAAATAAGATACGAAATGTTTTAGACAAATTCACCGGCCAGTTCCTCATCCAGAAATAAATTGAAAAGATCTGGAAAAATTGTATTAAAAAAATGAAAAAATGTATTTAACTGTACCTCTAAATTGTTTTAATTTGTTTGGAAATAACAAGAAAAGTTACTTTCAGACGCCCAAATTAAAAGTTTGTCAGACATTTTCGAGTTATTTGTGGGTCAGTTTATCGGCCGGTGAATTTATGGCATTAGGTCTAGGGGCTACTGTGACACTAACTAAATTTATTTTTCATCTTATTATTACATATTTCTAATTTTTTTTTACTTTTTATTTTTAGTGTTTCAAAATATAATAATCAGTCACAAACAAGAAAACAAAATGTAAGTTTATATTTAATTTATATAGCCAATAATCCAGATGAAAGCAAACCACTTTTGAACTGTTTCCTTTCGAAAAAAAATAGTGAAATTAACGTGTTTCGCTTGATTATTTTTGTCTTTGCAATCAAATTCTGAAACATTTCGAAAGGGATCGGATTCAAAACTGCTTCACTTTTTTTTTTTTTAATTTTAATTTGTGTACATTATACATATAATAATTCTTTATTTATAATTTTATCACCATTTCCTCATTTAAAAAATATTAAAATAAAAATAAATAGGCACCAAAATGTTATATAAAAGCTTATTTATTTGTTTTTTTGTTGTTTTATTCAGTCAGTAACTCAGTAGTACCAAATACGGTACTAAGGAAAACACACAAGAAACGCGTAAAATACACAAAAAAAAATTAAACTTATTATAAAGAAAACTAAAATAAATAAGCGCTTGTATTTTGCTTTTAAAATTAAAACAATTAGAAACAAAGCTTATTTACCTTGTTTAATTACAATTAATTATTATTATTCCTGTACAACAAAAATTATATTATTTTTTTAGTAATCTTTTTATATTTTATATTTAAATAAATTAAAACCAAAATAATATTTATTTATAACATAATAAACTATTGCAGTATAAAAATATAAAATAAAATTTTAAATTGAGCAAATATATTTACAGAATTTTTTTTATAAATTATGGTAAAAATGATTTTTTTTTTATGATCTGGGGCCCTATTCTCGAATTCCACAATCATTTTCCACATGTGGACATCTGTTAAAATCTATGAAATTCACCTGCTTATACCCATTCGGAAATATTCCCTTAGTACCGAAAAAATTCCATATTTTTTATGAATTTTGACAGGTCCGCATGTGGAAAATGGTTGTGGAATTCGAGAATAGGGTCCCTGGTTTTTATTTTTTACTTTGGTACAATATATTAATAATTTAATATTCGGGCTAATTTGTGGTAGATACTTGACACAATCGCAAGCAAACAAGTTACTTGAATCGGATCGAAGATCTATGTACATGGAATGGTTGAAGAGTAAAAAAATTTAATTGTAAAATGTAACTTTTTGATATTTTTCATATATATATTATATTATTGATATTTTATGGCACTTTATTGTCGAAAATATAAAAGTTAATTAATTATAAAAATATTAAAATAGTGGCAGCTTTTTTATATTTTTTTCTTTTTAATTATTATTATTATTAAGTAAGTTAAAAACAAAAAACCTGAGAGAAAGTCTTTTTTGTATTACTTTGCATATTATGTAATTAGTCTTATTTATTGATGTGATATGAGCAATTATTATTAGTATTAATTTTTTTAAATGTAAAATCAGGAAAACTGAAGTTTTAATTTACAATTAAATTTTTTTACTTACCATATTCTTCAAAATGTAGTGTAATTAAAGTGATAAATTGAGTAGTCACCGTTTTATTACTAAAATACGTCATGTTTATGCTCTGCAACATGTATTTTTCAGTATAACAAACAAACGTTCAAATCGGATAAGTCATTTATAACTAAAGATTTTGGAAAAGTAATCAAAATGCCGAAAATGTCCATACAACTACATAATAAGCCAAATATTATTGGCTGAATGTCCGATAACTGATTGAGCTAAATTGACCTAAAATATTAGGTATAACATTTTTAAAGTGTTCTTAATAAACTTAAGAAGTGGGAAAATTTATAACGGGAGATTTAAAAATTTAAGGCACTTAAGATGTTGGCTGCCCAAGTTTGCAAATAACTAAAAAATAGTAGAAGCCTTAAATTAGTGAACAATTCATTCAAACATTCCGAAAGCTGTAATCAGATTTAGACTGACAGAATAAAAATAGCCATTCAGCTAATTCAATTTAAGGGGCATTCGTTTTGCCACATTTATCGGCGGTTCATGTTCTTGAAACTCGTAACTCGTAATAAGAGAGATACATAATCGCACCTCAGAACAAAAATAATTATACTATTCGGTAATTTAACGTCCCTTTGAAAAAGAGGTGACTCTGTCTAATATTTTAGCTACGTTGGTACTACGTACATTTGTTGTTGTTGATACAGACATCTTGGCATATGGAAAACAAAAAAAATTAAAATTTATTGAATTTATGAATACTACTTAGTGCTGTTTTTCTTATTTCCGACCTAGTCGATGTGATCGATCTGAGTATTAAAAAGCTATGTTAAAGCTGTGTTTCTTATTTAAATCCGTAGCTCGACCAGATTTTGAAATCTGAAATCAAATCAGCCTGAGCGACCTGAAATAGAAACAGATTTCAGATTTGTCGTAAAAAAGAATAAATTCTCAATTTTCCAAAAGATGTATTAAAGAATTTTCCCCCTTTTCCAGAATATTTCCGTTTTACAAAATATTTTTAAAGAATTTATCCTTACATAAAAGACGTTTGTCTTTTTAAAAACCATTTTAGCATAGATTCGAACCAGTTGTTTAGCCAAGACAAGTGAATTGTGCATTGCTTCCTAATTATTTCTTTAATTAACACAATTATTTAGCTTTGTCCTCATCATAATTATAATTTTCTTCCGTCATTTGAATAATTGAAAGCAAATGATGCATCGTTAGCGTTAACGGATTGAGTAAAGTGAAGTAAGCTAAACTAAACCAATGGCCCTATTCTGGTAATTCCCGGGGAACGGAGAATAATTTTTTTACAGCAGTTATTCCCAGATACATATTTCCAACCTTTTATTCCCCATTTTCCTAAAATAGATTCTGTCAATTGGGGAATAAATATACAGGCAAAATAAATTTAGTTAAATCAAAATTATTATAATAACTCTTATTTATTACAATACTATCTTTAAAATTATTAGGTAGTTTAACCCTTACAAACAGTATTAATATTATTAATTATTAATATCAACTACGTATAAACAAACATTTTCATTGAAAATCTATTCCCCATCAATTCTTTCATAAAATCGGTGGGGAAAAAAAACGTCAAAACTGCTGTAATTGGGAATAATTTTTTCCCAATAAAAAATCTTTCCCGAATACACTTTGGGGAAAAGGGAATAATACTGCAATAAAATTTAAAATTTGTATTACCCGGAAATTACCAGAATAGGGCCACAGATCTGAGAAATCGGAAAATTTTTGCAGATCGAAAATATCGATTTAATCAGTCTGAAAAAATAAGAACCAGTAATAAAATTGATCAGATCGATCTGAGTGGAAAAAGAAACAGCTTTTTAGGACTCAGATCAGCCAGATCGATTAGATCGGAAATAAGAAACCCAGCTAATAATAACACCAGTTTTTCATATTCAGACCGATCAAATCGATTAGATAGAAAATAAAAAACACAGCGTAGATAGTCCTACAATTAAAAACTTCAATTATTTGTATTGTGTTATTTTGTGGTTGTTCTTTTGGGATATCGTTGTTCCAAATTAAGCGCAGCATGAAAAAATACGCCTTTAGTGCGCCTGAAGTACTTCCGATTTATTTCTAATTTTTTATTTGATTTTTGATTTAATTCTTATTTGTTCCATTTAGAAATAGTGATTAAAAAATGTTGGTTTTCGATAGTATTAGCATTTAACTGCTTTTTAAGGGGTTATTTACAGTTGTAGTGCGCGAAATGATGACATTTTTTCGATTTTTTTCGATAGCATAATAAATATTTATTTAAAAACTGTTATCAACATCAATTAGTACAAGTTTTCGGATACTTAATAAATTTTTTTCATGGAAAAATATTTGAAAATAGCGCAACTACAGCTATATTCCAGGAGCGCCTTTTTTGGGTTATCACTTGCAGTGGACATGATAACTCGAGAACGGTTCATCTGAAATCAGAATTTCGTTAGTATATTGTATTGTCTAGTCGCTGTACGAAGAATTTGTCAAAATTTAAAATTTAGAAAAAATGGCGACGGTTTTAACAAAAAGTTTATTTTTTCAAAGTTGAAATTTTCGATTTTTTTGCTCTAAAAAAATATATTTTTTAAAAAATTGAAAATCCGGTTCTTTAGCGAGTAGCTATTATCATAATAAATAAATTGTATAAATTTTGTGTTGATCGGATTGATAGTTTTTAGTATTAAATATTTATTAGAATAAATATTTCAGTTTTCAAATAAATATTTACTATGCTGTCAAAAAAAAAATCAAGAAAATGTCGTCATTTCGCCCGCTACAACTGTATACCACCCTTTAAAAATTGATTTTAATCCGTTTTTATTGTTATTATTGGTTATTACATCCAAATTGGAAGAGGTAAAATCAAAAATTGTTCGAGTTCGCATGGAATGGCTTTATTTATGTAAATTGTGATTTTTAAACCAGTGTCAAAATGTATAAGGCTTATTTCACAAATTACAAAAAATTGTCTTACATCGTTTTGTCAAAAATCGTTTAATTTTGTGCTATAATTTAATTGGCATTTTAAAACCTGTATATTTACCATTATTCTATAAATACTGACTGAGGAATTAGGACTTTTGGAAATTAATATTTTAATAATAAATTTTAAAGTTCGGGATAGTAGTGGAATTTTGCCAACCATAAATTCGTGTTGCCGCACAATGTTTAAACAAAACTTTTTTTAAATTCCGAATGAGAACAATTCTTTTGTTATAAAATTTTTCTCGGACTCTTAACTTGCATTCGCTTTAGAAGGGCCCATTTAGCCGTCCTCTAGTAATTTAATAGTGCAAGAATTCCAGCCCTTAGTCTCGTAAGTGCTGCGCTTTTCCAATAATTAAAAAGCAAAAAAGAAGAATTATTATTTCTTAGTTATGAATAACAAAAATAACAAAAGACAAAGTTGAAGTATTCTAGAGCGGCAAATTTATTTTTTTTTTGCAGTATTTAACAGAAATGTTGTAACGAAAGAATATTTCTTATTATTTACTATCGCAGGCAGAAACATACCGTATAATTTTGTACACTGATTTAACAATCAAGGTTTATATAAATTTTAGCATATACATATATTGTGATATGTTACTATAGAATAATAATAATTAAAAATTAAAACATAAATATAATTTATTTTTATATTAATATTCTTTTTTATATAAAAACATTTCTACAATTAATAATAATAATTTGAAGCAAGAAACATAATTATAAAAAAGTAATAAAATTTTTAAAAATAGTGATAATTACAAAACTTAATTTTATATTTTAATTTTATCCTCAGCACTTATATTAGCTAATGTTTTCTTTATTCTAAGTGCGGTAAGACGAGCAGCCGGATTTTCATACCAACATTCTCCCATAACTTTGGCAATACTATGTAAAATATCTGACTTATGCCATCGGCTTGGTATACTAGGGCGTTGGCGATCGGTACAAACCACCTAGATAGATAGTGAATAATTTATAGCAATTTTAAAACAGATTGACAGATATAAACTTACCTTTCTCATTTCTTCAATAGTTGGATCGGGTTGCACAACATCAAAATAAGGTAACTGATAATCATCGTGTACACTGCCGATTGGTATATTGGGATTACATCGACGTGCAATTTCCCATAATATTAAACCAAATGCATATACATCAGCTCTTTTAAATGAATCAAATTGATTTGTATTTATTGATTCATCTAAAACTTCTGGTGCCATATAACGTTTTGTGCCAACCCGATGAGTAGACGGTATATCAACAGTATCATTGCGTACATCATGACGCACAGCCAAACCCAAATCACCGATAGCACAACACAAATTTGATTTGACCAATATATTTTTTGATTTTAAATCGCGATGTGCTATGGCCGGTTTACCTCGTGTACCAACAATATCCATATGAAGATGGGCTAAACCAGTAGCAATTGATAGAACCATGGCCAGCATACCTTTTATATCAACCGTTCGAACTGTCAAAAAATCAAATAGCGAACCATTTTCATGAAAATCGGTAACTAACCACAATTGTGTCCATGTTCCATTATCCTTATTATCAGCCGCAATAAATCCTAATATATTTTCATGGCGTAACATAACAGTTTGATAAATTTCCGCTTCACGAAACCATGAGCATTCTTCACGACTTGAAAATATTTTCACAGCAACATTTTCACCACGCCATCGTCCACGCCAAACTTCACCAAATCGTCCCTTGCCGATAACTTCAATCAATTGAATTTGTCGTGCAATTGATCGTTGCACTAATAATGGAAGACCAGCTGATCCTGATCCGGAGGTAGTCATTTCAATTATATCGTGTATCGATGGCCCATTCAATATGGGATCGCACACAGAATCTTCATGTTTAAATTGGCGTGCAACACCATTAATTTTTCGTCTTTGATAGTATTTATATAAGCCCAGTAGAAGGCTCAGTATAAATATTGTTGAACCAACAATAATCGCAACAATTTGCCATGTTGCTAACGGTATGTTATCGTTTACTATAAGCGATATAATATTTTATTAATTCTTTATTTTAAAATGAAATTACAAATAGGTAGAAAAAAAAAATTTCTATTTACCAAAATAGGCACAATTAAAAAAAAGCCAAGCATTAAATATTTAAAACAAAAAGCAAACATGCATTATTGATATGCACAATTAATTTAACATTTAAATATTTTATTTTATTATTATAATTAATTAATTTCCTTTCTTTGTTCTGAGACGAAAAATGATGCATACGATATATTTTAACAATTTAGTTTATGTTTCGGACGATATATACAATAAATAGGTGGCGCTTTATTCTATGTCGATAAACTTAAAACAAAATATAATGAATAATGAAACATAATGCATATGTAGACAACCACATTCGGAACTGAAATAAAATATGTATTATATCAACACAACAACAAAATCATTTTAAAAATTTCAATTTTATCCAGATTTTGAAAATATAAAATTTAGCTTATGAACTGAAATGGTGAAACAAATCACATGTAATCGTAAAGATAAAGAGACAAATGAAAATTTTAAGATTTTGCAAATATGTATGTATGTATGATTAATTTCCCATAATTTAAAAACGCTTATATTAAATAATATAATCGTTTCTCACCTAAACGTAAATCATTATAGAAATAATCAAAATGCTCGGCTGTATTACAGTAATCTATGTCACAGCATTTAATGAACGTAGTTGAACTTGAAACTTGTTTATCACTTACACACATTTGGGGATTTTCAGGTGGAAATAATCGTTCATGATTTATACATCTAAATAATAAAAACGATAGTTTAATATTTTTTTTTTTTTTTTTTAGACAAACAGTTAAAGACATTTTTTTTTGTAATAAAATAAAATATTCAAATATTTTTCGTAAGTTTGTTAAGTAAAGCTTTTTTGAGATTAGTCACTAAACTACAATTCATGCAAGATTGTGTCTATAACTGCTTCTATTAATTATAATACGTAATTGTTTAAAAAAGTATTTTGTAAATTTAAAATAATATTTACAAATCAATTTGTTTAATATTGTGACCGAGTGCTACCACCTATAAATTACATGACCATAATATAAAATTAGTGAAAAATCTGTGATATTTTCTAAATTTTATATCAAAATTCTAATATTGTTATCTACTTTTAGTATCTAGTCGTAACGTAAAAAATTATAGTTCTTATAGGCTTGCATTCAAATTACAAAAATTTTACGTATACAAAATAGCGAAATGTTTCGTTTAAAAAATGTGTGACCGACACACGCACACGCTACGCCGCTACATCATTAGGTATTAATGTAATAATATTATTGAAAACACTAACTCAGCCAAGTCACCTATTTTTAATAGTATTTAAACTATCAAAGAGATAGATGAAAGTACTTTTTAATTCAATTACCACATTGATAAGAAAAATAGTAAACGCAACCTTTTACTACAAATATAATATATAATTAATTAATTATGTACTACCATAAGAATTTTATCAGTTAACTAGATACTACTTAAACCAAAGTAGAAAAATTAAAAAAATTATAACAAAAAAAAAAAGTAAAATGCATTTTCATAAATAAATTTAATAAGAAATAAAATTAAATATAGAAGCATTTTTTAAACTATAATTTAATCTTCTATATTTTGAAAATTTTAGAAATACCTTTCTTAGGTAGTTCCAAGTTTTGTTTATTGCAGAAATTAGTGTTACAACACTCAATTTTAAATACATTTGATTTTTCCTTTGCTGACAAACACTGGAGTGGCAAACGATCTGCCAAGATGTATGCTTGGTTTAAACACCTAAATGTATTTATATGAATTTTAACAATTTTCAATTTACAATGAAGTACAATTTAAGAATTTTAAAAAAAAGTAAAAAAAATCAGAAAAATGAAAATGAATTTCTGAAAACGAAATGCCATCTGACGAAAACTAAATGCGATCATTTAATATTTTACAGACCTTTGTACGAATCAAAAATTGTTTATTTATAGCAGAAAAAAATTCACACACAAAATTAAATTAAAATTATATAAAGTATTAAATGGTTATTAGGTCAGATTATAAAAAATAAAAAAATAAACAGAAAAAATAAATTGGCCTAGGATCACTCCTCTATTTCATATATAGAGAATCCTAATTGATTATATTTAAATTAAAAACCAAAAAATAAAAAAAACATAAACAAAAAGAGCTATAATAATCACACTCCGCACCTTCATCATCATCATCAGGCTCTTCATCAATATTTTTTATAGATATATCATCATAATCATTCCTATTTAAGTAATTAAGTAAATTATTATTGCGATTTTTACTTTTAAATAAATTTCGTAATTTTAGCGAACGTTCTGTGTTACAAAAATCTGTATTACAACACCTATGACTACCTAATGCCGTTGTTGGACGTGCTGTTGGTTTTCGACTATCTTCTTGGCACCAAGGACGTAAACCGGGTAGACCCATTTCAATTTCGTTTAAACATCTGAAGGTTTTTGTTTGTACATAATATAGTAAAATTATTATGTTTTGAAGTTTGTTTTTTTTTTTTTGTAAAATTATAAAATTATATCTTATTGGTATTACACAGGATGATTGATTTAACATTTATGTTTGTACTTCCTATAAGGTTTATAAAACAATGCTAAATCAATCGCCCAGTTCTCAATAATGAGCTCAATAAATTTGGAATTTATAAACTTTGTTAAAATTCATTTCGTTTTCAGATCAATAGCCTAATTTAATTATTTAAAAATATTTAAAATAAAATAAACAAAAAACATAAACTCCCACATATTATAGGATAAGTACACATTACCTGTAAGCGTATACTTCTTGCCCTTCTTCAATCGCCAATGATGTAAAACACAGGCCATCTGTTTCACATACAAAATTTTCATTTTTACAAGTATCACAATGACACTTTAATTGTTCTGAAATAAATGATTAAGTTTAAGTAAACAAAAATTAAGTGATTCCAATTAACACGTGCTTGCACTTGTTTAGTATGTAATACAACACTACAGATTAACTTACTTTTTCGTAAGTTCGTTTGATTTCGACCCGTATACGCTTGCTGTGTATGTGACTGGATAGAATTAAATCTATTACTATTACTATCGTTTATTACTGTTGAATCTCCATCAGTTATTCTATTATCTACATTTTTCTTAGTTCGACTAATTTTTGTTGCTGAAAAAAATACAAAAACAATGTGCATATTTAAATAAATAAATTTTAAAATTTTGATTTTCTTAAAAAAAGTATTGCGGTTACACACGATTCATTTGTTTCTTTACTGACAAAGGAAAAAGTACCATAATAGTGCCGAAAAATTAGCCTCAAATTAGGCAGAAACGTTTATTGAAAGCGATTAGCTTATCAATCAATATTGTATTGGTATAACATAACATATTGAAGTACATTCCATTGATATGGATCATCAAGGTTTCCGAGTCACTAGTCTTTTTCGGGAGCCTCTCCCATTAACCTAGTACAGAATTTTTCAAAAATATTATTTGATGTTCAGTCAGCAAATATGAGCGGAATTGAATTTGATTTGACGTCTCGACCCACATACGGTTAAATATGTATGCGATCAAATCCTTGAACCTCCAAAGGTTAATAAAATATGAAACTTTAAAAAAATTAATTATCGAACGTTTATGCGAGTCGGCAAAAATTAAACTCAACAGAATACTGTCCGGACTGCAGCTGGGCGACAAGAAAACATCGCAGCTTTTACGAGTTGTCTGTTAACTAAGTAACCGAGCCAGTATTGCGAAATTGATAGCTACATCGGCTCCCAACACACGCACAGGAAATCTTATCCTGCATGGACGACTCAAACCTACAAAAATTGCAAACGCTGCCGACAAAATAATCGACGTGCAGAAACCAGCCGGTATATACAACTTAAAGGCTTCGACAAACGAAATACAGGGAACGCAGTCAAACAATTTGGCAGCACAAATCAACATCCTTTCACAACGAGTAGAGGAGTTGTTTGGTCGGTTCGGTAAATCTGGAGACAAATTAACTCGCAGACCAACACGGCAGCCAGGCCAGAAAATGCATAAAGTCATGCCATTTCAACAAAATGACCTAACGGAATCAATCAATCCGGAAAACAAATAGACACCTCACTTCATGCGGCAAGTGATGCTAGCCATAATTCAAAAAGCCGCCTAATCATTATCGATTCACAAAATAAGTTACAATTTTTAATCGACACAGGCGCTGAGGTTTCCGTCATACCACCAACAAACATCGAAAAATCCAACCTATCAGCATTTAAATTGCTTGCAGTAAATCCGACAACCATCGATACGTACGAATATAAAAATCTTACATTCAACAGAGGTCTTCGCAAACCCTTGATATAGAAGTTCGTTTTGGCTAAAGTTCACCGATTGCAAAATAAACTAAAATGCGAATTTGCTTTTCCAAAGTATCCTAATCAATTTTTGTATAAGTGTATTTGGTGTAAGTTAAAAAATTGCTAAACGCATGCTTGTAAGTTAGCAGCCGCCGCTGTTTATTACGCCCCATTTTGTATTCTATGCAGTTAATTTTTATAAATTTTTGTTATCGTGTGTATGCCTTCGCTTCAAAATATTTTGGAAAATATTTTCGGTATATGTAGTTTACCATCAGACGTTTTAGGAAATTCATCATGGTAACTTCCCGTTAAAACTCGATCAATTTATTTTCTACCGTAGATACTGAATAGATGTTTTAGTTTAAACGCCAATCATTGCAAGGACAGCATAAAAGCAGAAGAATTCCGGAAACTAGTCGAAGTCGCTGAAAATAATCACAGGACAATAGTAGCAGGTGATAACAACGCACACAGCAGTCTATGGGAGCAGAACAGCAAGGAAGACAGAATGGGGAAAACAATCGCCGGAATAATTATCAACAACAAGCAAATCTTAAATAAGAAAAATCCATACAACAACAGCAATAGATATCACCTTATGCACTCACGACTTAACACCCAGGCTAACAAGGGCCTGCCTTAAAGAAGACATCGGATCAGATCACTTTCCTACTAATAAAAATAAACATAAACAGATACACCCTCAAAGAAATCAGCATTTGGAAAAAAATAACCCAGGAAATAGCCAACATAAAATACACAGACTGCTATACCGAGAACATCGAAGCTAGAATAGAGGAAATAATAGGGAAGGAGGCTGTGGAATGTAAAAACTAACAGACAAAAATGTTACAACAGACACAAAAATCTATACACAGCATAAGAACTCATGAGATCAATAGCCATATTAAAATGAAAAATAAAAAAGGCAAAATGTAGCAAATGGGAACTATTCGTAGCGGTATAAATCCTGCGTTAAATACCAAACCACTCTGGAATAAAATCAACAGACTAAAAACGAAAAAAGGAAAAGGCTTTAACCTGTTAGAAGACTACGAAAAGGCGAAAACTTTCCAGAGTCAATCGAACACCCAACACTCCCACTTGAACGATCGCCAACAAAGGAACATAAATTGAACAATAAAATAATAACAAACATAACATGATGCATCCACCGTGTTTGATTGTTTTAATTGTATACTACACTGTCTAAAATTGTAAATAATCGCCAACACACACAGAGATAGATGTACTCTTGACTACGTAACTTTTGCAAATGTCAAGCTATGACGCTAAGATTTAGAGGGAATATCAACAACAGATGTACCAACTTAACAAAAAAAACAGAACTCAAATCGGAACGATGGGAGCGCCACACGGTGGTTATTCCGGGAAATTGTTGATCAAGGTAGTATTTATGTTTTATTATTTAGCGAGTGATTCGGAGGTTGTCATACAAGTGGTATTCCACTATCAGATTGGGAGGTTGTCGTACAAGTGGTATTCCACTGCCTGCATTTCTAACTCTTAGATTTTCGCGAATAAGTATCTTACGGATTGTAGATGTGTCGACATCAAAGTTAAAATCCTTCATTACAGCCCTGGATGAAACAAACGATTCATTTTTCACATAATGCCAAATTTTTCTTTTTTTGGTAGAGGAGATTTTTGATTTTATTCCTCGTGCTTCTGATTTAGCAATCCAATTAGTTCATTTTCTACCATTGTTTAGAGCATCCAATAACTTCAGCAATTTTACTGTAAGAAAATCCTTTATGTTTAAGTTCATTTATAAGTTTTCGTTCTGCTGCACTGCAATGCCGTGATCGGCCCATTTTTAAGTACTAAAGATAATTAAATGAAGCCAGTTTATTTATTTCTTATTTTCCATGAACACACTAATTAAAAATAAATGGATAATGGTTTATTATTTTGTGTTGTGCTACCTTTTAAATTCCGTTAACTTCCTTTTTTGTGTATCCCTATTATTTTTCACTTCACTGTATATCAATTCGCAGACGACATAGCCAGATTAGTAAAAGGAAAGGATGAAGAAGAAACACAAATATAAGCCGACGGAATACTAGAAAAACTAAAAGAAAAATTAATACAACAAAATCTTAAAATAAACCCCAATAAATGTAGCTACATGAGACTTTCAAAAATAAACCCTCGGATTTCGAGCTGAAAATAGGCAAGAAAAAGTAATAAAGCTGCTAGGAATCACACTTACAGGCCTATTCTGACGCACAGTCACAGACTAAAAAATCGTCTCATGAAAGACTGTTACTTTATTTTAGTCATGTATAGAGTAGTCATGGCTTTCATTGGTCTTAAAACACGGTCTTATGTAGCATCGACACATTTGGTGGTCTTAAGCGTCATAATTTATAATTTCTCGTATAGAAAAGATCAATGAAATGTTGGATGGGTTTAATTTTTAATATGTACATATCCATTAAAATTATTATTTATTATTATTAAATTTCTTTATTAATTTCTTTAGGAATTATTAAAAAAAAAAAAATTGTTTATATCAAAAAAAATTGCAGAACAGAATACATACATATACAGAATACATACACATATAAACAAAACAAAATGGACGGATTACAAAATAGAATGAAAATGGAATTTATAAGAAAACAGGATGAAAATTTAATAAATTTGAGCTAGTTAAATAAATTAAAATGTTATTTAAGTTAAAGAAAAGCAGAAGCAAACACATACAAGAATATCTCAAAAATTTCAGAAAATTTTAGGAAAAAGAGAAAAATACCATTTGACAGCTCTACACAATCTTTGGAGAGTTTTTAGTACATATTACATAATATTAAGATTATCACCGCCAGAATACCGATTAAGACTTTCGTCTTAAAAAAAAACATTACAAACTGTGCCTTAGCTAAGAGAGTCTTAAGAGTCTTATCGTCAGAATTGGACTGTTAATAACAAATTATCACTCCTGCCGCATTACAAAAAATTAGATAAAGAAATAGTCGGAGCTACAAATTTTCTAAAAATGATCACCCATAAAAATGGAGGGGCACACCCACAGACCATATTAAACATTCACAAAGCCATAATACAGGAAAGGACAAAATACAGGCACCATCACGGCGATAAACATCAAAAACACAACAAGAATGAAACAAACAATCATAAACCACAATCTGAGAATATGTACCGGAATGCTGAAAACTACGCCTATCCCAACACTTCTAGCAGAATCCACCAAACTGCCAGCGGAACTGGACAATAAAATAACCACACAAAATTTCATAGCTAAACACATTAACAAAAACAGCGACATCGGAAAAAGAATAAAAAACAACGATATAACGGGGAAAATACAAGAGCTATAATACAATGAATATAGTTTCCTTTCCAACATGCTATAACCTAATAATAAAATAATAAAGACTGCACCAAATGTAAAAATACACGAAGTATTCAGTAGCCATGTCTAATTGAATCGTTTAGTATTAAAAGCGCACATGTGCACTTTTTGTAAAAATTACTATTATGACGGTTTTGTATCATAGACACGTAAATACATTTTATGACAAGACAACATTACCATATGGTTAATCAAACAGCGCTTACCTTGCAAAAAAAAATCATTTATTCTAGAAACGGCACAAGTCCAGGACATGTGCCCTTTTAATACTAAACAGATATTTAAAAGGAAGAAAAGTGAAAACGAGAGGGTTAATAATTAGCTACTTGCGGAAGTAAGTGCAACGGTAAGAATTTGGTTCATTTCAAGGTGTAGGTTAGGTCCGAGGAGATAATGACGGCTACATTTCTACAGTTTTATACAAATAGACCATACTTCAAGACGTCATACAAATAACCGAAAAATAAATAAATTGGTTTGTTTTCTTATAAACATCAGATTGCTTACAAGCACATTCTTAGTTTTGTTCGTATTTGCAGAAATGTTTCAAATTTTGCTTTTGTTTTTAAATTTAGTGAGAATAATATTAATCCGTTAATTACCTTAATACTAATATGTACATATATTAGTTTTAATTAATAATTATACAATAAATTCAAATATTAATTATTATGTTATGTAGTACACTGTATCAAAAAATTGTCCGTACAGCACTCGGTTAAGAAAACATTGATAAATAAAACAATTACAAATCAAACAAAAAATTCAGTTTTTATTTTTTTAAAACTCAAATTACATTTAAGAACCTGAAAAAAATAATAATCATGATATAAATTAAGTTACTTTCACATTTGAAAAGATTTAATATTTAAACTGCCTAAAACGATCTCAAATAATTGTCCGTACACACAAAGAAGTTGAGGGAATTTGGTAAAAAAGTTAGGTCTAATATTTCGTTTTGTAACCTATTCATGAAATTACACTTTGCAACCTTCTTTTCATTGAGAAAGCCAACTTCCGAGTTATTTCGGGGGGAATTTTTGGCCCATTCCTCCATAATGACCCGTTTTAATTGTTCCTTGCCGCTAATTTGGTGTTCACGGATCTTTCGCTCCAAATTATGGCATAAATTAGCAATGGGGTTGAGATCTGGTGGCTGGGGGAGATGAGGAAGTGTTGACTTTACATTGTACAATAACCATTCCTTTATCAGCTTTGACGAATGCTTCGGGTCATTGTCATGTGCGGAGCGAAAATCCTGCCAAGTCCCATTTTCTCAGCACTTATTAACAAATTACCCTTCAAAATATCCAATTAATTAAACCGGTTCATTATGGAGGTCAAATTTCCTACACCCCTTCAGCTAAAAGCTCTTCAAACCATTATACCATGTTTTACTTAGGTTCAGTGTTGGGTTTCCGCCACACCATAACTCGCCCATCTGAACCAAAAATGTTAGATTTCCTTCCGTCTGAGGGAATAACATTTTCACAGAACTCTTCGGGCTCACTCACATATCCCAATGCATATTCCAAGCGCTTTTTAATTTTTTTTTTTGTCGATAAATACATTTCTTGCGTGTCGCACATCACCGATAACTCTTGTTTATGCAGAATATTGCGTATTGTCTGAGGTTCTACCGCTCCTTTTTTGCGTTGATAAACTTTGGCTGCGATCGTTGGAGCGCTAAGCTTTCGATTCGGTTTTATTGCCTTCTCTATTAGATGTATTTGAGGTGTGTTCAGCTTTCGGTTGCGACCACGCTCAACAACCATCTCTAGTGATTTGGTTTTTTGGGAGTTCTGGATGATATATTGAATCGAAGGTCGCGGGCAATTAGTTATTTTGGAAATTTCTGTAAACTTTTACCTTCACTCTCCAATTTAATGATCAATTTTTTTAATTTCTACACGATTTTTGGTACGAGAATAACAAATTTTTAATTAACTGGACAATATTTAATTCCCCATGAAAAAAGTACGACTAATTAACTTTTACGCAAAAAAGAAGTTTGTAATTTACGGTTAGTTAAAAATAGGAGTAAAACAAATAATAAATTATTAATGTGCTAGTGTTAATTTTCACAAAAGTGCAAGTGTACGAACAATTATTTGAGATCGTTTTAGGATGTTTAAATAGTAAATCATATGAAACGTAAAAGTAAAATTTGCTTCATGATAATTATTATTTTCAGGTTGTTAAATGTAATTTGAGTTTAAAAAAAATAAAAACTGAATTTGTTGTTGGTTTTGTAATAGTTTTTTTCATCAATTTTTCTTCAAGCGAGGGGTGTACGGACAATTTTTTGAGACAGTGTATATTACTTATTTAGTGAATAATTAGTTAACGAAAATTATTGAAAAATCCAATTGCATATTTGCAAGTCAGGTTAAGTTTAATTGAAGTTGTGCAAGCGGTGACGGATAAATAAAAGCAAATAAAATATTTATTTTTCATGCATATTTTTAAAACGAACAAATTCAACTTTTCAGTATTTTCGCGTAAACCAAAATTAACACAGATGTCTTATCAAGCCTAACGGTTCGCTTGAATGACAGATACCATAAAATAAATGTATATTTACTGGTTTACACAATGTGTTGGTGCATTTTATATATTTCAATATGACAAGAAAATCTGACTTTTTCGTAATATTTTAGTTTTGGTGTACCTAAATATACAAAACCCCAAAAATGTTTATATAAGCCGAGGTTCGCTCTTTACACAGATCCTATCAAAAATCTGTACACTATATTATTGGTTTTGTCATATAATATTTAAATAACAACAAAAACAGATTTGTTCATATTGTATATATGTATACTAGTATACAGTGTACTTTTTTATATCTTAAGTGTTTGTACTTTTTGTATCTATGATTTGAAGAGGAAATGTAGCGAAATGTACCTTTATCGGAAGGAATGCCAAAAAAGGGGCAAATGAAGGATGCTCTTTGATCAGTGATTTCGTAGAAAAATATTTGCCACCTGAGACTACCGAGCCCCATATTTTTTCTGATGCATGCCCTGGTCAAAATCGTAATAACACGGTATTACGACTTCTATGACTTTTTGCATTGAAAAAAAAAACTGACCAAAATCTATCAGTATTTCCCCGTTCGACGGCATAGTTTTCTACCATATGATCGTGTGTTTCGGTTTCGGATAATCAAGACAAATTTAAGGAAAATTGACAGAATTTATTTACCTGAGGAGAAATCAATACAAATATTTTATCAAATAATGATAAAATATTAAACTTTAAGGATTGGTGGTGTACTTTTTCAAAACAATTATTTTATACAATTAACCCCATACAACATTAAACAAATAAATGATAAGACAAAAATATGGATTAATACAAAATATGAAGCTGATAGAGATTTTAAAATCAGAAAATACACCGGAAGTAACGGTTTCCACGCCGGCTTCTCTTCTTAAAATTCTCGGATTATAAAAGAAAGTCGGATGTTGGCTTACCCCAATTGTTTGGTTGGGCCATTTTAGAAAGTTGGCAACCCTACCGTGCTTAATAAATGGACCCAAAAGACAAGAGTTACAACAAGAATTACACTATTGAATTCCTCAGTAGGAATTCGTCGAATTCCTGCTAAATTGACGGAAACAATCGAATTCATCGTTTAGTTTGCCTACTTTACGCGGGGTGCGCTAGACCACATCTTTTTTAGTTCTATACGTTGGCTTTGTGAAATATATTGTTAAGGTGACACCTAGGTTGTAATAGAATAAGTTAAATCAATAGCTCTCTGTTTTACTGTACTAAAATGGAATTTTCCATGATAAAACTGTTCTAAATGTTTGCGGACTATTCTTACTGGAGAAGTCATGAAATTTCTAGAAGGTTGGTTTGTGTATATAAGAAGGCGAACGAAGTCGAATGGGATTCATTAGTATTTGGTAAGCGATAGAGTGAAAATTAAAAAGGAATTAAAGAGTGAATTAGTGAGATATAACAAGTAAAAGTGAACAGTAAAATTGTGCGAAAATTTATATAAATTGATTTTTGTGAATTATTATTGTTACAATTGCGTTGAATTAATTTTTCGTGTTAAATAAATAAATTCATTTGTGTTAAACTGAACTATTTTGTTTTATTCACAATCCAGTGATACGAACCTTGATTGACAACGCAAAATCGTAACAATTGGTGACAGTGTTGGGATTGTGAATAATAAAACAGAGAAAATGATTCTCATGATAATTAAAAAAGGAACTTGAGAAACGAGGTTTGGCCACTGATGGTAGTAAAGCAGCTTTACAAGGGCGACTACGTGACGCCAAGGAGAAAGAAGGGTTAGGTACGGATCATCATGAGTTTAACGGGAAACAACGGCTGCGGTAAGCGTAGAGCAGAACGCAGAGGATAAACAACCGTTGGTTGAAGGGGCACAAGAACCTTCTGGAACTTTCGATTTGTCGCAGTTAATGGCGGCTATGAACCAAATGATGGAACAACAAAACAAGCGACAAATGGAGAAAATTGAGCAGTCAAATGAGCGACAGTTGGAGACTATAAACCATTCAAATCAAGAAATGAATCACCAGATGGAGAAACAAGGAGAGGAAATTAAAGACCAAATTACAGATGGTCATCATAAGAGAATCGACGATAAACTTCTCAAATTATCAACCTGCAAGGCGAAGTGGAGAAGCTGCAAGCGGGGATTCAACAGGTTGACACAAAATTAGAAATGAAGGCTCAACAGGTTGAAGAGAAATTAAATGGAGGTTCTACGTCTCGAAAAAGAGTTAACTGATGTCAAAGCAAGTGGATCAACGACCCAAGTGATTCAGACCGTTCACTCGATTAAGTTAAAGCCACCAACATTCGACGGAACAACATCTTTTGGCATTTTCAAATTTCAATTTGAAATGGCAGCCAATCAAAACCGCTGGAATGATGAACATCTTATTCCAGCTCTTATAGTGGCCCTTAAAGGTGAAGCAGCGGAGGCTTGACAAACCATTCCAGAAAAGGATCGCAACAGCTATCTTGAAATTATGAAGGCACTGGATCGGAAGTACGGCAGTGAGCACAAGTGGGAAATCTATCGCATGGAACTTAAAAGCCGCTAACAAAAGGGAGGAGAATCGCTTCAGGAATTTTAATCAGCAATCGATCGACTAGTGCCTCTAGCACACATCAATACGTCGGCCGATTAAATGGTCAGGCTAAAAATTGACGCATTCATTAACGGTATTCGAGATCCAGAGACACGCAAGTCGGTGATGTTGTCACCTAAAGCAACCTTTGTCGAAACCATCGCTTGTGCGTTGACAAATGAAACTGCACAAGCCATCACCAACCCGTCAATGAAAATACACCGAGTGGAAATCGACACCAGCATAAACACGGAGCGGTCAGCACCAAAATACCGACACAGAAGCGGCAAAATCAGATGTTGGGCATGCATGTGATAAAATAGGTCAAATCAATCAAAAAGTAGGCAAACAAGAGGGCCAAATGACGACGGAGTCGTTTAACTTGAAAGAGTCAGCTTAAAGGGGCAGAATGACTCCCACAACCGATTACTCCATAGCCTCCATCCGCGTTTCGAATGTAGCAAGAGGCACGGCGACATTGATGGCAGGGACTACATCGTCAACCTAGTATGGGAGCAACTCCGACAACTGGAGATAGTGCAATAATAAAAGGGAAAAAGATCGTACAACTAAGGATCGGAAGAACCCGTCCCTTTTCCAACAAGAAGTGCTGATTGCAGATATTGTGGATGAAGTCATTTTGGGGATGGTCTTCATGGGGGTAAATGGCTTCGTGGTAGCTGTGGGACGAGGAGTATTAACTTACTTACGATAACATCGAGTTGCCACTTCAATCTAGCAGTGCACCAGCAACTACCAGGCGAATTATTGTTGATCATCGGGAGAAGCTGCCACCGAACTCGGAGACGATTGTGTGGGGAAGATTGGAAGCAGGTTCTGGGTCACCCAGGTGTTGCGTTGTGGGAAAAGGAAAGGAAATTATAATCGGGAAAGCCCTAGTTAAACCAGACAATGACCATAGAGTGCCAGTTAGAACTCTAAATCTCTCGGATAAAATGGAAACCATCAAAAAAGGAACAGTCATCGGCAAATGTAATGAGGTTTCGACTATAGTAAAGTGTGAACAGAAAAGTCCGATTGAAAAAGCCGACATGCTAGGGCAGAAAGAAATGGTAGAACAACTTATGCAGAAATGGACCGAAGATCTTACCGTGGCACAGAAAAATTCAGCACATCAACTACTCAAAAGGTACACGTCCATATTCTGCAGTACATCGGATAATAACGAAAGGGCTTCAATGGTAAAGCACCGAATTTATACGGGAGCGTAGATGCCGATTCGTCAACCACCCAGGAGGTTACCATTGGCAAAACAAGAAGAAGGCAATCGAATGGTAACAGATATGCAGGCAGCAGAAGTAATCGAACGATCTAACAGCCCATGGAGCTCACCGGTGGTATTTATCGAGAAGAAGGACGGTACCATGAGATTCTGCGTTGATTACCGAAAACTCGATGCTGTGACGAAAAAAGATAGCTACCCATTGGCAAGGTTCGACTATACATTAGACACATTATCGAGTGCTCGAATATTTTCAACATCAAATCTACAAGGCGGCTATTGGCAAGTGGAAGTGCATAAGGAAGATCGCGAGAAAACTGCGTTCAGTGCGAGTAACGGGCTTTGGCAATTTAATGTTATGCCGTTCGGATTATAATGCCCTTGCGACTTTTGAACGATTAATGGAGCGCGTGTTAAAGGGATTATATTGGAAGACATGCCTAGTATATTTGGACGACATCATCGTTGATGAAAGTGTAAGCTGTTCAGACGTAACGGCCAATGGAATTTACACCAACGAAGAAAAAAATCGTAGCGGTAGAGTATTGGCCAAGACAGGATTCGTCAACATCGCAAACAGTTTACACGAGTTGACCAGGATAAGGCAATCGAATGGAAGGATAACCAGACGGTTATGCGTCGCTCCAATCCTCGCATTCTCTATAGTATAGAGTCTATACCCAACGTGAAATTTATTTTGGACACCGATGCAAGTAAAAACGGTATAGGAGGAGTGTTATCGCAGGAAACTACTGGCCAAGAACTAGCTATTGCGTACTACTCCGGAGCGTAATTACTGCGTGACATGGAAAGAACTGTTGGCTATAGTGGAATGTGTTAAGCATTTCCTTAAGTATCTTTATGGCCAAAAATTACATTTAGGAGCAGATCACGGCGCTTTACGGTAGCTGTTGCAATTCAAGAATCTAGAGGGACAGGTAGCACGCTGGATCGAACGTGTTCAAAGCTACGATTTCCATTATCGAGACGGCCATGTCCAGTAGAATGTAAACATTGTGTGGACGTTGAAGCAAAGGAAGGCATCATCGACGTTAGGCTTACGCAAGTGCTGCCTGATGAGGAGTGGACCGACGAAATGATCAGGAAAGAGCAATTGGATGATACAGATTTATCAGTTATCATGGAATGGAAGGAAAAGGAACAGCGGCCAACTTAGAGCGAGATCGCAAATAAAACTCCCATTGTCAAGGCTTATTGGGCTCAATGGGATAGCCTCCATCTTGAGAATGGGTGTTTAAAACGGTTGTGGGAAAGCACGGATGGCAAAGTGAAGCAATTGTTGCTAGTGATATCAAAGTGCCGGATTGCGGAAGCCCTGAACGAGTATCATGGAGGAGCAAGTGGGGGCCACCTAGGAATTAATAAAACACTGACCAAGATTCGTCAACGATTCTACTGGGCAGCATGTAAACAGTCTGTGTTAGAGTGGCGCCAGAAATGTGACCAATGTGCGGCGGTGAAGGGACTCACACGTAAAATTCGTGGAACCTTGAACAATGTCGGAGCACCATTCGAAAGAATTGCAATGGATGTAGCCTTGCCATTTCCCACCACCGAGAGCGGTAGTAAATATGTGCTAGTGATAATGGATAATTTCAGCAAATGGCCGGAGGTGTACCCATTCCCAATCAGGAGACGACAACAATAACTGATGCCGTGGTCAACAACTGGATTAGCAGATTTGGAGTGCCGATGGAGATTCATACCGATCAAGGAAGGAATATGGAATCGGTGGTATTTCAAGAAATATGCCAGATGCTCGGTATAAATAAAACGAGAACAACGCCTTTGCATCCACAGTCTGATGATACATTGAAGGAATATCTAGCAAAGGTCGTTGAGAAAAAACAATGCAACTGGGATCGACATATACCGATATTTCTGATGGCCTGTCGATCAGCAATACATGACACAACCGGAATGACACCAGCTAAAACGTTATTTGGAGGTAATTTCTGATTACCGGGAGATTTAAAGTTTGGGGCTGTTCCATCAGCAGCTTTATGTGGAAAGGACTATGCAGACCGGATGAAAGAAGAACTTAATGAGATTCATCAATTTGTACGGAGGAAAAAACGGATGTCAAGTGACCGGCTGATAACTCGATACGACATACGAGCAAATAAACAAGGCTTCCAGGAAGGGCAAATAGTATGGCTTCACAGCCCGCAACGATGATAAAATATTAAACTTTAACTCTTTCAATACTGGTGCACATTATAATGTACATAACATTTGAATCGTTTTTCTCGTAAGGCGCCTGTAAGTTATACTATTTTTATTAGCACTTTATTTTTGTCTCTTCCATTATATTCATCTGTTTCACATAATATAGCTTAAATATGAGCTATTTTATTAAATAACCCTTTTTTTGTTTAGTTCGTGAAGTGCACTAAGAAAAAACCACGTATTTTAACAGTAAGTACAACTTATATAATTAAAATTATGTATAAATAGTTCAAGTAAGGATCAGTTATTATAAATATATTAATATATTAATGTAAAATTAAATATTAAACAGAAAAAAATACGAAATAAAAGTATGTACATTTCCATGTACTAATTTCGTAAAATCATTTGCACATTTGAATGTACATTATGAATTTTGTTCATTATAATGTACAAATCTCCTGGAACGTGTAGAGTTGTATAATATTTTAATTTTGTTGTTGAATAAATTTCAGTTAATTTTATCGCCGTTATTTTATGTGCATAAAACTCAAGCGTGACGTGTTGTTCCTAGCAGGATTTTATTGTTGGTAAGCGTGTACATTAAAATTAGAATATAATAAACAAAACATGTATAAATAAATAATAATTAAAACCCATATTTAAACAGGAAATGTCAGAAAAAATTATAGGCGAGAAAAATTGCCTTGCGGTTTTAATGGAAAGTGATGCCTCAGATTCGGAAGACGAGGAAATCCAGCCATAAATTTTTCTCAATTTTGAAGATGAAAAATTATGAGGCTCCAAAAATTAGAAAATCAAATCTAACCCGCATAGAGACTGAACAAGATAACGGCGCAAACATCGATGAAGGTTTGATTGCAGCAGATGAAATTTATTGTGAAAATGTGGTTGAAGCGGATCATATTCAAAATGCCACTTTGTTAGCAGATTGCGAATGGGTATCAACTGACAATAGAAATTGAATTTATTGACCATACTAGGGCAGATTTTAACATGCAGTTAACCAACAAAAACCAAGTACAATGGAGACGACGGCCCGAATTTATTAAATCTGAAACACCGTATGAAAATAGCAAGAGACAAAAGTCAGTTGAAGTAGTAACGCCTATGTTTTATTTCAAAAAATATTTCACTGAGGAATTGTTCCAATTAATGGCTGATCATACAAATATACATGCGTTACAAATTGGCAATTCTTTTCGCCCTACCGACGCAAAAGAAATTCAAAATCTATTCGGGATTCATTTATTTATTGGCAGTACCAGATTTCCTAGGATTGAAATGTATTGGAGTCACCTTCTTGGCATGAACCACGTGATAAAAGCAATGCCTCGTGACAGATTCTACCAGTTACGCAATAATTTACATTGCGTAAATAATTTAGAGATACCTCAAGACAACAAAGATGTATCTGTTAAGGTAATTATTATATATTTGTTGTTGGAAAATATATGCTAAACTTTTTAATAATTTATTATTTTTAGATTAGACCGATTTTTAATTCTGTACGGAATCGATGTTTGCAGCTAGAGCTCGAGGAGAACTTAAGTATCGACGAGCAAATAATCCCCTTCAAAGGTCGGCTTAAACCTAAACAATATATCAAAAATAAACAACATAAATGGGGTATACAATTGTTTGCTTTGTGCGGCAGTAGTGGCCAGCCATTTGATTTTTTTCTTTATCAAGAGTCATATTCAGAGCTATCAGAGTACAATAGAAAAACATTCGGGTTTGGCGCTGCTGTAGTACTCCATTTGGCTCAATGAATAAAAGTTCCAGGCCATAAAGTTTTTTTTGATAATTATTTCACATCGTACACCTTACTAGAAATTCTTAAAAAGAAAAGTATCAACGCTGCAGGAACAGCAAGAATAAACCGCTTTATGAAACCTCCTTTCCAGGAAGATAAAGAATTTAGGAAACTAACTCGGGGATCTTTTGACGAGTTGAGCGACCGTGAGCAAAACGTTGTTATCGTGAAATGGCTTGTCTATAAACCTATACACATTGCATCTAACTTTGTCGGAAAAGGTGAACTCTGTGTCTGCAAAAGATGGGATAACACCCTAAAACGTCATGTCGAGATTCCACAGCCGGAAGTTGTGAATTTGTACAACAAAAGTATGTGCGGGGTTGATATTCTTCACCAAAGCTTGTCATACTACCGCACTTTTATAAAGTAACAAAAATGGACTCTACGAATAATAATGCACTTCCTTGATGTGGCAATTTCATCAAGCTGTAGCCTTATTCTATAAAAAATAAGATAATGTTTACACGTGATAAACAGTGAACGAAAAGAGAATCGAAAAACAATTGAATGTAATTTTAGTAAAAAATCACAAAGTTTACCCGTTTTCACGTTTACACATTATCTTATTTTTTACAGAATAAGGGTGCTGGATGGAATATAAAAGCGATATGTTACGGAATGGTGAGCCCGAAAAAAATAAAAAAGATTTATTGGATTTCCGAATGAAAATCGCGTATTACCTGCTTAATGTTAGCCGGGTACATACCAGGAAACGCGGCCGTCCTTCGAACGTTGAACCCTCTTATTGTGCCTGCATGTGGGCAAAGAACTGAGATACGTCCAACAGTTGATATTCAGTTCGATCGCATATCACACTTGCCAGAAGTTGATAGCAATAAAGAAACTACCCGCTGTAAGCTTCCTGGCTGCAAAGGCCGTACGCATTTCACTTGTGGTAAATGTAAAGTTCATTTAAGTTTGTTAAACAACAGAAATTGCTTTAAGGCATTCCACACAAGCACACAGCCTTTACGCAGTAGCAATTAATAATTCTGTAGGTTTTTTTATAATTTATTTTTAATTTTATAATTTTTATAAGTATAACAATGTGATACAAAATGAATTTGTGATAAAAACTGAATTAGTGATATAAATATATGAATTTTTGTAATTAAAACTTAAATAAAGAATTTTTGATTTATATGGAAAAGTTGATTTATCGAAATGTATTTCACCAAATATGTACATTAAAATGTACGGCCCAATTCTAGGCACCTGAGACACTTGAATGCCCAATTTCCTCAAAATCATCAACAACGGTCCCCATTTGACATATAAATAATGTATAATTTTTTTTGGTGTACTGGTTTTAATTCAGGAGTGAAAGAGTTAAGGATTGGTGGCGTACTTTTTTCAAAACACAGGTAATTGCTGTTCAATCAAAAGGCAGAAAAGCAAAAAAAAATCAAATTTTAAGTTTCTGAATTTTCATATTTATATCACGGAAAAGGGATTATCACCGAAGCTGCAACCAGCGTGAGAAGGACCTTGCAATGTCATTACAACGATGAACGACGTGGTTTATCGGATACGGAAGTGACATCAAGGTAAACCAAAGGTGGTACATTTAGAGAGGCTGGCCCTTTACAGAGCAAGTGATTTGGGTCCCGTTTGGAACGAACAGGCTTAAGTGAGGGGTAGTATTACGGTGACACCTACGGTGTAATAGAATAAGTTAAATTAATAGCTAAATAAAACTATAATAAAACTGTTCTAAATGTTTCTGGACTATTCTTACTGGAGAAGTCATGAACTTTCTAGAAGTTTGGTTTCTGTATATAAGAAGGCGAACGAAGTCGAATTGGATTCATTCGTATTTGGTAAGCGATAGAGTGAAAATTAAAAAGCGAATTAGTGAGATATAAAAAGTAAAAGTGAACAGTAAAACTATTGTAAAATTTCATTATCTTATTTTTTACAGAATAAGGGTGCTGGATGGAATATAAAAGCGATATGTTACGGAATGGTGAGCCCGAAAAAAATAAAAAAGATTTATTGGATTTCCGAATGAAAATCGCGTATTACCTGCTTAATGTTAGCCGGGTACATACCAGGAAACGCGGCCGTCCTTCGAACGTTGAACCCTCTTATTGTGCCTGCATGTGGGCAAAGAACTGAGATACGTCCAACAGTTGATATTCAGTTCGATCGCATATCACACTTGCCAGAAGTTGATAGCAATAAAGAAACTACCCGCTGTAAGCTTCCTGGCTGCAAAGGCCGTACGCATTTCACTTGTGGTAAATGTAAAGTTCATTTAAGTTTGTTAAACAACAGAAATTGCTTTAAGGCATTCCACACAAGCACACAGCCTTTACGCAGTAGCAATTAATAATTCTGTAGGTTTTTTTATAATTTATTTTTAATTTTATAATTTTTATAAGTATAACAATGTGATACAAAATGAATTTGTGATAAAAACTGAATTAGTGATATAAATATATGAATTTTTGTAATTAAAACTTAAATAAAGAATTTTTGATTTATATGGAAAAGTTGATTTATCGAAATGTATTTCACCAAATATGTACATTAAAATGTACGGCCCAATTCTAGGCACCTGAGACACTTGAATGCCCAATTTCCTCAAAATCATCAACAACGGTCCCCATTTGACATATAAATAATGTATAATTTTTTTTGGTGTACTGGTTTTAATTCAGGAGTGAAAGAGTTAAGGATTGGTGGCGTACTTTTTTCAAAACACAGGTAATTGCTGTTCAATCAAAAGGCAGAAAAGCAAAAAAAAATCAAATTTTAAGTTTCTGAATTTTCATATTTATATCACGGAAAAGGGATTATCACCGAAGCTGCAACCAGCATGAGAAGGACCTTGCAATGTCATTACAACGATGAACGACGTGGTTTATCGGATACGGAAGTGACATCAAGGTAAACCAAAGGTGGTACATTTAGAGAGGCTGGCCCTTTACAGAGCAAGTGATTTGGGTCCCGTTTGGAACGAACAGGCTTAAGTGAGGGGTAGTATTACGGTGACACCTACGGTGTAATAGAATAAGTTAAATTAATAGCTAAATAAAACTATAATAAAACTGTTCTAAATGTTTCTGGACTATTCTTACTGGAGAAGTCATGAACTTTCTAGAAGTTTGGTTTCTGTATATAAGAAGGCGAACGAAGTCGAATTGGATTCATTCGTATTTGGTAAGCGATAGAGTGAAAATTAAAAAGCGAATTAGTGAGATATAAAAAGTAAAAGTGAACAGTAAAACTATTGTAAAATTTCACAAAATTTTTATTTTGTGAATCAAAAATCATTTCGAAATACAAACAATGTTCAAAAATAAATTCAAAGCAGTAAAAAATTTGATACAATTTCAGAGTGGTGAATAAATACCCCTATTCCCTTGGTCGTGTCACTTCATTCGACGTGACAATTGTCGTGTCACTTCAACTTTAAATTGGTATTCTCTTAATCGATCGAAGTGATAATATAAGAGAATACGACGTAAAACTGTATCTGTCACTTCAAACGACAATTGTCGCATCGATCGACTAAGAGAATATGAAAATTTGATTGTCGGTACAAGTGACAAGTGACACGACTAAGGGAATAGGAGTGAAAAAATTCCGAATGATTCAAGAATAGGGTATTTGGTTGCATGTGAAATATACATAGGGAAATACCAAGGGAATTATTAAGGGAATTTTGACAGAAGTCCGCATGTGGAAAATGGATGTGGAATTCGAGAATAGGGCTCCAGGGGCCATATTTTTTTGCAATGTTTTTTTTCCTATATATATGCCAGTCCATTTTTTAAGAATTCTTTTTATTTTATTAAGAATTTTGATATAAAAACAAAATTCGAAATGATTTTTGATTAACAAAATAAAAATTTTGTGAAATTTTTATTCACAAAAAATAAATCTAAAATCTATGTAATTAATTATTGGCATTTTCATATATGGGGAATTTTTTTTCACATGCTTATACCCATTCGGAAATTTTCCCTTAGTACCGAAAAAATTCTATAGCGAATTCAAGAATAAAGGAATTTAAATTTCCGAACGTTTTTATGAATTTTAAGAACAGATGTCCGCATGTGGCAAATGGATGTGGAATTCGAGAATAGGGCCCCAGTGATACGAACCATGATTGATAAGGCGAAAACGTAACAGTATTATTATTTTGACTATTTATTTGGCAATTAAATGTATAAAAAATATTTATTACATACGCTAAATGTAAGCTCGAATTCCCAACATTGAATTCCATGGCTATTTTATTTGACCGAATTTGAATTCCAGTTTCAATTCCAATTCATAGGTCCAAATAAAATACGACCAATATAATTTCCTATTCATTCGAATATTTCGGCATTGAAGGCAATGAACGCAATGAACCTTGACAGTATAAACAAAAATGTGCCCCCTCCCGTGCCGTACAATCAGCAAACACAAAATGTGTTATTTTTTCGTCGAAATTCCAAGGCCTGATTGATTAACACAATTCAAAGTAGATAATCATATCTAAATATTTTTAAATTGTATCAACAAATCAATTTATCAACAGAATTTATTATTATTATTTTTAATATATGTATAACAAAAAAAAAACTGTTGTCAATTATTCGCCTGTGAATGAACTCATAACGAACATTTCTGTGTGTTACTGGTGCTGCTAAACTATTATTATTACAACATATGTAGCTATATGATTTATTTTTGTTTGTTTGTTATAAATGTGAAATGCGAATCATACATTAATAATATACAAAATTGAAACATGATAATTTGACAGTCCGCATACAAATTCACAAGTATTTTTCCGTTTTTACCGCACTTTATTCCCGAATGAGTAATAGTTCTTCTTCATGCTCATGATAACATTTTTAGCTAATTGAACTTACTTATATGAGATAAAACAGGTGTTCATACTTCGAGTTATTCCGTAGAACAAACAACAAAATGTTCATAGCTACTTATTTTATTATTATGGATCAAAGAAGAGATTAAATCGTAATATATTTTTCGGATATGTAATGTATTATGTACACATAGCTTATTGATAATTATTTTATATTTTGCAAACAGGATAGCTACTCACCATTTGAAAAACATGTTAAACATAATAATATTACAAATATTAATGTAGTAAATACATTTAGGGTATAATAAAACATGATTTAATATTAATTATTCATATAATTTTTATCTTATTTTGAATTAAAATAGAACAAAATAATTAATCTTATTTTTTTCACAAATACACTGCTCAAACGATTTTTTATTTATGTATAAATAAAATTATTCATTACATTATTATTATTCATTATTAGATTAACCCATTTTATAAAACATAAGCTATTCAATATTATTATTAAATGCATTGTACATAATATTATATGTATATTTATTATGTATAAATAAGGAGATACGAAATTTTAATGATTTTTACAATTGGGAAAAAATCAATGTTTATTTTTGACAGCTCAATTGTCACGTTATTTTTATTATTATACAAAGATTACTACTAAATGAATTCACATTACATAGCTAAATATTTTATATTAACATGTACGGCAAGTTAAATAAATTATTGTAATTTATTTTTTTAATTTATCGTATTTATTTTTTTAATAAAAACAATAATAGAGAAATTGAAACAGTTTACTGTCAAAAAAAAAGAATTGACGCCATTACAGTAAAAAAAAGTAAAATACAAAATAAAAAAAATTGCACAATTTGGGAAATTTTGTCATTGAACTGTAAATTTTGGTTCGAACCCAAGGTAACGGAAAAAAAATGTGTGCCATCTGACGAAAAGTATTATAAGTATTATTATTCTTGTTCTTCATGTTGTAATTCGGCTTTGTAATGTTTTTTATGAAGGAATATTTTTACGTAAGATTTTAACCTTCACTCTGTTTATAGGTTACTATCACGTTGTCTGTGTATAGGGGTCGTCAATCTGACCTCACAGATATCCTCATATATTTCATAGGAAAAGTAAATAACAACTACTAAATTACCAAATTTATAACTAATTTGGTCCCTATTTTCATTGTATTGCGTATATTAGTTGGAGCTATCTTATAAAGCAAGCGCCATTTATTTATTTATTTGATACCTACAGTGACTACAATCGGTAGAAACAACTACGAACTACAATTACTAAAAAAAACTTAAATAAAACATTCTTGAACAAATCTCTCGACAAGTGAAAATCGAAAATTTCAAATAATGAATTGAACACTCGTGATATTATCAGGATCGGTTCCAAAATACCGTAGTTTGCAGGCACTAGATCTATGAATAAAAGCCCATTAAATTTTGGAATTAATGATATCGCGCACGTACAGCACAGAAGCTACGTCCCAGCGACAGTCTAGACATTGCAGTTTCGAAAGATTACATCGATCCTGATAACAAACATCGACGGCAAACATCGAAGCGCGAACAAAACTAATATAAACGCGTCTTTTTTCATACTATTATTTATTCATAATGTCTAATACGTTTGCATGATGTATGTACATAAAATGTTTATCATCAGGGTTGCCAGGGGTGCTATGTTCACATGGATATAACAGGTTTCCCCTTTTTATTTAAATTCAATACTTTTTTTTTTTTTTTTTTTTTTTATATTGACTGTTCAAAATTCTCATCATATGTATATGGTCTTGATTGTTGTGGAGTGGACCTAGCTTCCGCAACCATTGTTGTCTGTTTTGGCTCCGATGTAGGCTGAATTGTAACTTCCCGTGTTGGAATTTGTTGACTTGTAATTTCAGTGCTCACCACTGGAACGAGGTCTCGATCTTCCCTTCCATCATAGTGGTATGGAATCGTATCAGCTGTAGGTTGTTGAATTTCTGTTCCAATTCGATGTATTTGGTCAATGTGTCGCTTCCAAGTACGTCCATCGTCCAATTTTACCAGATAGTGAAGTGATCCAAGCACTTGTACGATTGTTCCGAATTTGTACTTTCCGCCGCCAAAGTAGTTACGAACAGAGACACGATCATTAGCGTTTAATTTTCTGATGTTAGCTTGGACTTCTTTGCATCTATTTTGTTTTTCCCCGTCTTTTGGCAACATTATGTCAAGACGCGAACGGATTTGTTGGTTGAACATTCGTAATGATGGTGAAACGCCAGTTGTAGCATGGGGTGTACGACGGTAATTTAGTAAGGTGGCATATATTAATTGTAATCTCCGTTGTAATGTTTGGAATAATATGTATTTCTGGCCATTTGCTGTAGGCGTCGATCAGAATAAAAAAATATTTACCCACGAATGGCCCGGCAAAGTCAATATGTACCCTTTCAAATGGATATTTCGCTGCTTCCCATACGTGTGTCGGAATTTTTTTTGGATTCGATCTTGTTTTTTGACATTATAAGCAGTTTTTCGACAAATTTTCAATGTTGCTATCCAGTTTTGGCCACCAGCAGAAACTCCTGGCCAATGAATTCATCCGCTTAATCCCAAAATGTGCTGTATGCAGTTCTTGCAACACTTGCTGTCGTAAATTTTCTGAAATGTAAACTCGGAGTCCACGTAGAAGGCATCCACTCTGAAGTGTAAACTCCGTTTGTTCGATATTGAACCTTTGATCAGGCTTGACTATCTTTCCTGTCTGTAGTCCCTCGATCAAATATTTCACCGTATCATCATTGGTCGTAGCCTCTCGTAGTCGATCGACAGTCACCGGTAACGTTTCGATTGCGTTGATTTCGATCAGGTCGATAAGTTCGATACTTGTATTTGTTTCGGCACGCGGCAATCGTGACAGGGCATCCGCGTTTGAATGATCCGATGATTTGCGATATTGTATTTCGTATTCGAATGCCTGCAGAAATATTGCGTAGTGCTGCATTCGTGTAGCTGATAATGTCGGAATTCCCTTGTCCGGTGAAAGAATTTGCATTAGAGGCTTATTATCAATAATCAAAATAAATTTACGAGCGTAAACATACTGATAGAATTTCCGAACGCCGTACATGATGGCGTATGCCTCACGGTCAATCTGTGGGTATCGTTGCTGTACATCAGATAGGGTTTGCGATGCAAATTGTATAGGCCTTTCACTCCCATCCGGATAAACGTGACTCAGTACCGCCCCCACACCAACTGGACTGGCGTCAGTAGCCAATACTAACGGCATTTTTGGATCGTAGTGTACTAAGTGTATCTCCTGTTGGATTAGCATTTTCAGGTTGTGAAATGTTGTTTTGCATTCCTCGTCCCAAACAAATTTGAGTTTTTCTTTCAGCAGATTATTCAGAGGGTAAATAACCGTGCTGAGATTTTTGAAAAATCGTCCGTAGTAATTTATCAGTCCAAGGAATGCACGAACCTCATCCTTATTTTTTGGTTCCGCCATCTGTGTAATTGCCTCGATCTTGCTTTGAATTTTGTGAATACCATGCCGATCGATTTTGTAACCACAATATTCGATTTCAGGTGCCATGAACTCGCATTTATTGAAATTTACTCTCATGTTGTACTTGTTCAACCGCGCCAATACTTGCTCAAGTCGTTGCATATGAGATTCGTCATTAGGCGCTGTAATTTTGATGTCATCCAAGAACACTGATACTCCATCGATGTCCTTCAGAATTTGCTCAATTTCTCGTTGCCATTCTGCTGGTCCAGATGCAATACCATACATAAGTCTCGTTGGCTGAAACAAGCCGCGATGCATACTTAACGTCAATATTTCCCGATCATCTAGATGTACTTCCATTTGCAAGTATGCTTTATGTAGGTCAATTTTTGAAAATTTGTCACCTCCCGCCATCGACGCAAAGAGATCTTCAATCGTAGGAAGTGGATGTTCCTCGACTAGTATATGAGGATTCACCGTAATTTTATAGTCCCCACATAACGCGGACTTTATCACCCTTCTTTTTGACAGGAACAATGGGTGTAGCCCATCTGGATGAATCGACTTTTTGTAAGATGCCGTTTTGTTCCAAATCCTCGAGTTCTTGTTCCACCGCGTCTCGTTAAGCAAATGGTATTTTCCTTGCCTTTATGAAAATAGGTTGTGAGCTCTCTTTTAAACGGACACGCGATTGTGGGTTTTTAATTTTACCCATGGAATCTCCGAATACCGATATATATATATTTGTCTTTGAGCTGTTGCAATTTTGTATTTATGTCCACTGATTTGATTAAAGACACTTGTTCCCCCTTTCCGTTTATTATTGTGTTCCAGTCGAGTTTTATGTTGTGTAACCATTCACGGCCAAGTAGTGGTTTACGATTTAATTCGACTACGTAATGTCTTAGATCGCGACACTCAACACCAGAATTGACACACACGACAATGTAACCAAACACTTTGTTCTCCGTACCACAGTAACTCACGAGTTTTGTGTTTGTTGATTGCAACTGTTCATCCGGGAAGTACCTCGTCCTGTAATTGTTGTTAACAATCGTTACCGGAGACCCACTGTCGACCTCGAAACCCAAAACGATATTATTTACTTTTAGGTTAACAAAAAATTTTGGAAATTTGCTTGGGTTAGAAAATTCGGAAGTAGTAAAAATATCTTCAGTACAATCCGTTTTGAAACACACAGATTGAATTGATGTACAAACTGTATTTCGGTGTGAACACGTCTTGGCTCGGTGATCTTTACTACCGCAGCGATAACAAAAGCTTTTTGACGTTGTGCTGTATGTCATCTTTGATTCCGCTACCATGTTGTTACTTTTCGATGGTTCCACTTTCGACTTTCTTACACTTTTTTGTGCAATGAAGTTCAATGACTGCATTGATTCCTTCTGCTGTTGAATTTCTGCTCCCCCCCCCCCTTTTCAGACAATTCCATTGCTTAAGCTATAGTTAAAGCGTTGTCAAGTGTAAGGTCCGCGGTTTCCAACAAGCGGCTTTGGATTCGGGCGCTGCGTAGTCCAAATACGATTTGATTACGTAAAGCTGTAGTTAGATAAGCCCCGAATTTACAGTTGATTGCCAGTTTTCGTAAGGCTATAGAGAATTCCTCAACCGATTCATCATCAGCTTGTTTCCTTAGATGGAATCGGTAATTCTCCATGATCGCCAGTGGAGCTGGATCGTACACTTTTGTAAGCATGTCGACGATTTCTTTGTAAGTTTTGTTCTTTGGTTTATTCGGTGCAATTTTATCACAAAGAACATCAAATGCTTCTTGACCCATGTAATGGAGTAGTAGAAGCACTTTTTTCTCATCTGGTGTAGCCACGATTTGCATTGCTCCCTCAAAACGCTCGACCCAACGCGACCACAATGTCTTCTTTTCGTATTTCTCAAAAATTGTATAATCTGTCATTGTAAATGGAAATGTTTAATGGTGTACCAGCAGATCCGTAGCGACAGATAAATTTATTTTTCACTAATGTAGGTTATGTTCCCACCACATGCGCACATAAACTTTTTTTTTTTTTTTGAAACACTGACACTGTCAGCCGCAATTGTCGACGTAATTTGATTTTTTTTTTATTATTATTATTTAAGACTGTTGCTTATTTCATTAATTTCTACAATTTTAATTTTTAATTTTTATCCTCGTCGCCACTAATATAAACGCGTCTTTTTTCATACTATTATTTATTCATAATGTCTAATACGTTTACATGATGTATGTACATAAAATGTTTATCATCAGGGTTGCCAGGGGTGCTATGTTCACATGGATATAACAAAAACAAATTGCTTCTGAACACTATCAGCCCTCCCGGAATGACAGTGGTAGGATGGCGCCCAAACTGGAGATGCATACTCCAAAATAGACCGAACAAACGAGACATGCAGTATTGTCAAAGTTATCGGGTCCCTAAAATCCCTGCAGTTTCGTTTAATAAATCCCAACATAATATACGACTTTGAAACTTTGAAATAATGGTGTTAACATGTCTGGTAAATGTAGTGTCAGATGCAAAAATCACAACAAGATCGGAAATGAACTTGACTCGGTCAACGTCTTCATCGTACAGCTCTTATTGGTGAAAAATGGGTGAGCGGATACGATTAAAAGAAAGAGCATTTGCTTACGTTCAGAGCCGGTCTATTATTAATTGACCAACCGCAAAATCTGTTTAAGTCCTCCTGCAACTTTACGCAATCAGACAAACTAGTAACCTGGGCGAAAATTTTCATGTATTCTGCGAAGAGGAGGCAGTTAGCAAACTCAAAGCATTGCACCACATCGTTGATAAACAATGAAACCCACAATGCTCCAATGTGACCTTGAGGCACGCCAGATGGCACATGAAACAATTGGGAGTAAGAACCGAAGATCCTAACGGAGTGCCAACGATCAGTGAGGTATAGCAACCAA
The DNA here is from genome assembly GCA_958295665.1 of Tipula vernalis. Taxonomy (NCBI): domain Eukaryota; kingdom Metazoa; phylum Arthropoda; class Insecta; order Diptera; family Tipulidae; genus Tipula; species Tipula vernalis. Next base: position 215,467,883 of record OY282560.1, on the reverse strand, counting down.
CCATTTAATAGGAATGAACTGACAATTTAGACTCTCTAACTTACTAAGAAGAATAGAGTGGTCAATCATATCCAAAGGCTTGGCAAAATCTGTATAAACAACGTCAAGCTGATGTCTGGAATTTAAACTATCAAATAAGTCGCCACAAAACCAAACCAAGTTAGTTACTGTAGACCTACCGCGATAAAATCCATGTTGTGTAGGAGAAATGAAGTTTTCAGTGTGGAAGAACAAGATTCTATTAACCATATAGACTCAAACAACTTGGGTAAGATGGAAAGAATGGCGATTCCACGATAATTACTCACATTACTTCTTCTACCCGCCTTGGAGATTGGATCAATACAAGAAATTTTTCAAGGATCGGGGAAAAACCGCGACGAAGGCTTTCATTAAATATGGTCAAACTCCCAGCACAACATCTAAACAGTGCTTTTCGATACCACACCTGATAAGATCATTGAAACTTAACTCCAAGCAGTTTAAATCAACACCGCGTTATAAAAAGTCCCAATCAGAAATGCTGAGAAATTCATTCAAGGACTTGAAGTCGGCTTTTCTAAAATTAAAATTAAAATCATTAGAAACATAATTATTTTTACAATTAGAATGAAAAATATTTATCGTAATCGTTATACGTGGTAGATGCTACCATAACCGATCAAGGAATTTGCCCCGACTGTTACTAATACGGTTGAGCTGCTTAGTTGAGATGCCAGCAAAGTAATCGATGATAGCTAATGCCCTTTCATCGGTAGAAGATGAAGAAAACACGCCGTCCACATCGCCCCATGATATACCGGCTAAACTAAAGTCGCCCACAATAATAAGTTGGTCGCTAGGACGAACTAGAGGCATAACATTTAAATAATAAGGGGTGCGATTATGAATCTCTCGTATTACGAGCTACGAGTTTCGAAAACTCAAAATATAGTATATTGAGAATTTTTTTTTTAAATGAATCTTTTTAATGATTACGAGTTGTCTGTCATAGTCAAAAAGTTGCACGAGTAAAACAACAACAACAAGTACAATTACGAGAACTCGTAATGTCTTGCATATAATCGCGTTTTGTTGCAATTTCTCGTAACTCGCAACTAAAAAAAACTAAAAAATAGTTAGACACCACCCGAGGTAACCTAACTAATTTATCCAATTTGTTTGAACAACATAGTTTTAGTTCTAACTAGTCTGGCCCTACCAATGGTAACCTGACTAGTTATAAAACCACAATACAATTAAATTCTAACTATTTCACATCAACAGAAGTAGTTATAGTCTATTGCTTAAATCTCACTCGTTCGAATTTACGACTCGAACATTAGGGTGAGATTTATGATATAGTCGTTGTCGGATAATGGATCATACACGGTCGAAATCTAACACAGCAGCAAATTAATAAGCCACTTAGTGGCAACGGGTGGTAATTAGCATGACGCGTGGAATCTGTTGGTAAACCGATACCAAAATAAAAGGCAACTGGTATCCAATCATGTTAATGTGATGCTAAGCTTCCCAGTTATTCACTCTAAAATTCATAAAATGTAAAGTACACTTCATAATAATTTACACACACAATTTACAGGGTGACTGACACGAAGTGTTACCAAAACAAAACGCCACAGAATTTTTATTTTTTGATGAATTTTATTGAATCAAAGTAAAAAATGTTCACAAATATTTAAATTTTCGAATTGCATTAGCAGTTTTCGATTTGGCCACCCTTAGCCGCGATTATGGTCTTCAAACGGCCGACAAAACTATTGCATGCAGCACGAAAATGGCTCTGCGGTATTTTGGCCCATTTCCGGCGAAGCGCTTGCTTGAGATGATCGACACTTATATCGTATTTTTTTGTCCCAACCTTGCTCTTCAATACCCCAAACCGAGAAATCTAGCGGATTTGCATCCGGTGAATTTGGTGGCCATTGGGCAGTGGAAATGAACCGCGGAACGTTGTTTCTCAGCCAATCTTGATTGACGCGCGCTTTATGACTCGGCGCCGAGTCCTGTTGAAATGTCCAGGCTCTGCGGCCGAAATGATTTTGTGCCCAAGGCTTCAGCGCTGCCTCCAACACATGATCCCGATAAATTTGAGCATTTATCTTTATGCCACGGTCCAAAAAAACGAGCAGTGAACGGCTTTCGGCCGTTACGGCGGCCCAAACCATCACCATCGGTAGCGCTTGGTTTCGAGTGGCAATCCGTTGGTCCCAATTTTCAGTAGAACGGCCGGGCAAGTAAATCCGGTCGTTATGCTTGTTCACATATTGCTCAATAACGAACGGTGACTCATCGGAGAAAACCATATTCGGCAAATCGCCACTTTCGTGCAAGCGTAACAACTCCTTTGCTCTTCCACTCTAACTTTTTTTGAGCATCGGTGATTTTTCTGTCGGTACGGCGCGGATCCGAGCCAATTTGGCCTTCACCTTCCGAATGATATACGGCGATGTTGCAGTGCGTTTCGGTCCACCACCATGGCGTTTTGCATTGCTGCCAGTATCGTTATAACGATTTATGGTGCGATACAAAAACATTTTATTCACATGCAGATGTTTTAACTGGTTAACAATCTGCAGCTGTGATTTTCCAGCCAAATATAGAGAAATCACACTATCACGCTTGAATTCCATTGCGGATAATTTTTTTTCTGAATATTTTCCACTAAAATGCTTCTGTACGCTTGTAAACAATGGGATGAACTGTCATTAGTGTAAATTTGAGCGCTCTGTCATCACTGGTTTGACAGCAATAACAGTCTGAAGTTGGTAACACTTCGTGTCAGTCACCCTGTAATTTATTTTATTTGATTTATTTATTAACATTTATTTTTTTAATTCATTTATTTTATTATAATTAAAATTACATAATTTAATTTATTATTGTTCACCATTTTATAATTATTATTACCACCGTGCGAGTTGGGCGGCATGTCGCCGTTTTTAAAGATCAAGAGCAGGCTGAAGTGAAAAGAAGATTTAATTTTATTTTGTTTTGTTGTCCCTTCATATGGAAGAGACGGTTGTTCATTGGTTGAATGCGTGTGTTCCCAAATGGTAATGTCAACGTTGAGCGGCGTGAAGACGTTGCATTAGTGGTTGGGTAGACTCAGATGCCAATGTATGTGAGTGATACTTTGTGGCGGAGCACGCAGTAAAAGTCGTTACATTACTTACTAACTGAAAGAGTGAAAGCATACATGCCATCAAAAACCTAGGCATCTCCACAGTGTCATGGAATTACATCATAATTCCAATTATCATGCCAACATTAGAGAACTTTCTTAGTTTTCTAGAACGTCGATTCCAAACCTTAGAAGCAGGCAAATCAAAATCGATAGTTCGCAGCTCTAGGGCTCCCGCTCAACAGACAGCAAGGGTTAACGCATGTCACACACAAACAAAAGAAACCTGTGCGTTATGTAAACAGCGACATGGGCTAAAGGACTCTAAGAAATTTCAAAAAATGCCCATTTTAGACCGATCCAAAATCATTATTCACCACCAGCTTTGCAAGATGTATTTTAAGGAGAAACACTATATCCTTGCCCCCATTCCATCCGATGTTTAGTATGTAAAGGAAATCACAAGACATTATTGCATTCCAATAATCAACCTCAACGCACGAAGCTCACCACAAAGATTGAAGACACTCCAAAAATTGAGGCAGACGAGAAGTACATAATAACAAATCATCTATAGTGAACCAATATGAGCAACCATCTGGTACGTTATTAGCCACGGCTATGATACAATTATAGATTGGAAAACAATAACCAAAACTACTACGAATTCTAATAGATCTAATAGATCCTCCAAGAGGCGTCCAAGCAAATCAAACTATACCAATGAAGAAAACACATGTGTAGATTGGTGGCGTAAACGAGAGCGAAATCATAACCGCCACCAAAGGAAATGGAAGCCTTGGTATTGCCAAATATAAGACGGTCCCTGCCTGAACAATGTTTCGATAGTAGACTTAGCGTGGGCCGATCCGAATTTTAACCAACCAAGCAAAATCGATATCTTATTGGGGCCTGATTACTATCCAAATATTTTGATGAATCAGGTTGTAAAAGGAAACCAAGAAGAACCAATTGCCCAACAGACACAGCTGAGCCTGAGATGGATTGTATTCGGAAACATATCGAACAACAAGCCGTCTAAGGTTGGGTCACTGGTCACGTTGAAGAAATTTTGGGAAATAGAATAAATACAACCCAAAAAACTTATGACAGAAGAAGAAAATTCCTAAAGATTATCGGAAGTGTATAGAAGCATATTTCAATCAGGGGTATTTAATTCAGAGTAAGTAATATACGAATATTACATTCCTCATCATGCCGCGATCAAATCTACTAGTACTACAACCAAACTTAGATTAGTAGGTATTTGATGCATCAGCAAAAACGAGCAACAATATCAGATTAAATCAAATACAACTCGTGGGTCCCAAATTACAAGAGGATCTGATGTCAATTCTGCTGCGATGGAGAAAATACAAAGTAGTATATACAGGGGAAATAGAACAAATATAGCGACAAATAAAAATAAATCTGGATGATCAACAGTACCAGAAAATATTATGGAGAACATTGCCCGACAAAACGATAAAATCATATAAGGTCACAACCGTAACGTTCGGGATGGCATCCGCACCATATTTAGCCATTAAGACATTACAACAGCTGGCATCCGATGAGGAGAAAACTTCCCAATTGCAGAAAAAATAATTAGGAACGATTTCTATGTAGATGACTTATTATCAGGAAGTAACAACCTGGAGGAAGCTCAGCAGGCACAAAACCAACTGATTAGCTTATTACGAACCGGAGGTTTTAACCTGATAAAATGGACCTCCAATTATCTTATAATTCATTGTTAACCGATTATCTGAAACGGTTTCTTTATCTGGCGATATATGATTTGGGGGCAAATGGGGCCACCTCTTTGCACTCTGTTTGCAACAAAAGTTTTAAGCGTACTGGCTTCTAACTTCAGTCACGCTAAAACGATCCGTGAGTCACTCCACAATACTACCGATGAAAAATCCATCATCATAGCTTCAATCACTGAAGACATTATATTTGACAACAGTAATGCGACACATAATTCTAAGCGTGCAATAGAGACGAATTTTAAAGGTATTGAAATTCACATTGTAACCAAACTTGGCAACACTTGTCATACTGTCAAGTTACAGTTTTATAATATGTCAAAGTCTCTATTTCACTTCATAACCTTTTCTCAAACAGTAAACATCGATAATAAAATACGCTCCATAAAAGAGAGTTTCAGTATAATATAAAACGTTCTGACTTTTTCTTTATTGTTATAATTATTTCTGCGTAAAATAGCTAAATTACAATAGGTTATGGCCGCCCAATAGGCTTAAAATAATTAAAAGAAAAGAAACATTTAGCCACAACGTCGATATTGTGTAAAGTGTTTAGTAGATTTCCCAAGTCGTCTTGTCATAGCGTAGTGGAAAAGTACTCAAAACGTTTGTTTTAGCATTTTTTTTAATAAAAAGAAGTGAATTAAAGTCGGAAAAATCCCGTAAAATTCATAGTTGAAATAAATAGAAAATCATCGTCGAATGAAACAATTGAATTTCACAACAGTGTGAAAGATTGCCGCATGGTGTTTACAGTTCAGTGCGCGTCAGCAGTCGATCGTCGTCATCGAATTCTAAGAACAGGGGTGAGATGTTGTAACCATCACGTTTTTCGCTTCGATGCATTTTCGATAGAATAACGGTATTTTAGAACTAAATTGTTTTAACATTTTATATTTTTAACAAAGCAGTACAGTTATTCTATCGAAAATGCATCGAAGCGAAAAACGTGATGGTTGCAACGGGTCCGGGTCAAAATGCCGCGTTTTAAAATGTCGCGTTTTAAAATGTCGCGTTTCAAAATGCCGCGAGGTACAAAATGTCGCGTGGTACAAAATGTCGCGTCTTAAAATGTCGCGTTTCAAAATGCCGCGAGGTACAAAATTTCGCGTGATACAAAAAGACGCGTTTTAAAATGTCGCGTTTCACAATGCCGCGACGTACAAAATGTCGCGTGTTACAAAATGTCGAGTTTTAAAATGTCGATAAAAAATCGTCGAAAATATATAAGGACTTAACTTTAACAATTTAGTGAAGGAATATTCTAATAAATTTCAACATTTGCGTTCTTTTTCTTAGACCCACTTTATAATTACATAAAATTACATTTATAAATAATTTCCATTCAGTGAAGGAAAATTTTACTATATGTTTAAACACAATTTGCTTGTTTCAAATAATTTTTATTAAATTATTTATTATTTCACATCATATTGTATTGATTTATAAGGGATTTTTCAAAACGCGTCATTTTAAAACGCGTCATTTTGTACCACGCGTGTTTTGAACCACGCGGCATTTTGAAACGCGACATTTTAAAACGCGACATTTTGTACCACGCGACATTTTTTACCTCGCTGCATTTTGAAACGCGACATTTTAAAACGCGACATTTTGTACTACGCGACATTTTGTACCTCGCGGCATTTTGGAACGCGACATTTTAAAACGCGACATTTTATACCACGCGGCATTTTGAAACGCGGTATTTTAAAACGCGACATTTTAAAACGCGGCATTATGAACGGTTCCCGGTTGCAACATCTCACCCCAGATAAATAAGCAGCGGCTACTTTTCGTTCGTGTTTACACAGTCCTTTGTGCGTTTTTCAACTGAAAATATTTCATCATGGGTGACAAAGACGAAAATAATTTTACCGGTCATATTTTGAAAGGTGCATCGAATTATAAGTTATGGAAGTTTCAAATCACTGCATACATGAGATCTCGTGAATTGACGGAAAATATTGAAGGTAAAGAACCCGATGAAGCAACAGCAGATGAGAAAGACAAGAGCAAATACAGTAAAAATGAGGGTAAAGCCATGAATGCAATTATTCAGTCAATTGACAACGACAACGCAAACCTTGTTTTGGATTGTAAATCGGCGAAAGCAATGATGGATCAGCTGAGCAGCTTTTATTAAAAGAATTCCGAAATTCGTGTAATGATTTTGTACGAGGAGTATTTTTCAGCAAAAATGCGTGATGATGAAAAGGTAACGGCGTTTTTTAAGCGCGTGACTCAATTGGCGTCCGAACTCGAACAGCAAAAGGAAAAATTGAGTGAAAATTTGAGAGTATCACGCATTATCACTGGATTGACACCGAGATTCAACAATTACAAGACGGTATGATACAATACCACAGCGAATCGTAAGCTCACTGAATTGATGTCGTCATTACAATTGGAGGAAGAGAACTTGGATCGTTTGGAAAAAGACGAAGTCAGCAGTTCGGGTGCAGCGTTTTCAGCGAAAACAAAGAAGAACTTCAAACCCAAAGATTCAAAGCCAAAGTCGAAAATCGATGAAATTAAGAAGCGCCGTTCTTCTAATATTGGTTTTAATTTTGTTAGTAACATTTTTTCAAATAGCTTTGAGATTGTGGGCAGCATACTTATTGGACGATATGATGAGATTTGCGTTTCATTTTTCCCTGGCTTATGTATCATTGTGATCAAAGATATCTTCCATTTCTGAGGAATATAACTGATTCGCATGATTGCGTTGAATACGAATGTTATTAGTTTTATGCATTTATCCGGCAATTCCCTTATCATTTTTCCAGTAATGAGATCATGCCCTGGTGCCTTTTTCGGGCTTATGCAAGTTTTAATTGTATTCTTAACTTTCTTCCAGTTATACTTTATAGGTTTGTAGGATAAACCATCATCCGTTGGCTGTGGTAGCACAAAATAATTATCTTCTTCGTGTGGGACGAATACTGTTGCTAGATGAGCAGCAAAAGCATTGGCTTTTTCTTCATCACTTCTCGCCCAATTTCCAGTTGGTAGTCTAATCGGTGGATTCGAATTGGTTGGCCTTTTTAAATTTTTTGTTGCCTTCCACAAAGAATAATCTATCCTCTCGGTTACAGAGAGATCACTTAAGTAGTTCTTTACGCGCTGGTTTTCTTCTTCGCTCAAAGCAAATCTTAGGGCCTTAATAGCTCGATTTAATTTCCACTTCAATAACGGTGATTTTGTTTGCTGCCATTGACGGCGAACTTTTCGCTTTTCCTGGATTAGTTCCTGTATATTATGTGACAGTTTATTAACTTTTTCCGAACTACTTATGCCGGGTGTAGCCCTTTTAGCCGATAATGTCATGACATCTTTTAGATTTTCTGCCGCCGCATCAATATCAGCTGGTGTGATCAGAGAAATATTAAGTAGACAATTTTGTTCGACTAGCCTCCTATATTGATCCCAATTAGTTTTCTTGTTTGTAAGACGGTTCGGTATTTCGTTCCTTAGGACATCAGTACTCAATGTTACTATTACCGGTGAGTGATCAGAAGACAGATCATAGCAATCGGTGGCCTTAGAATAAGTACGTGGAATGCCCTTAGTTACACAAAAGTCAATTAGATCAGGAATTTTCTTTTTGTCTGTGGGCCAGTAAGTTGGGTTACCGGCAGATAAATAATCCAGGGACTGTTCCTCTATAGCATCATAAAGTTGTTTGCCTTTCGGCGATGTTAATCTGGAACCCCAATGAGTATGTTTAGCGTTATAATCACCGCCCGCAAGAAATTTGTTCCCGAACTGGCTGAAATAATCCAAGAACTGGAGTTTTTTTATAGCATGTTTTGGAGGGCAGTACACTGCCGATATGACGCAGTTTCCAGACCACTCCTGCAGACAGATGCTCGTTGATTGTATATGTTCTTTCTCATATTTCATAAGTTCGTAGTGTTTCATTCTTCGCTTAATCAATACAGCAGTGCCTCCATGTGCTTTACCATCTGGGTGCTTGGTGTCATAAATAGAGTACCCATTAATTTTGAAATAGCTATTTTTGGTGAAGCGTGTTTCTGATATTAACATTATGTCAATATTGTGCTCAGTGAGAAATGCATGTACCTCCGCTTTATGTTGTGCTAGGCCGTTTGCATTCCATATGGCTATTTTGATGATGGTCATTTCTGGCTTTTTACGACTATCTGCATCAGCGTGCTCATATTCTGCATCATTAAATCCATGGTTCTCTCCATCATCGCCATGAAGCTTTGCATCATATTAGTCAATTTATTTAAAGCTGTTGAGATGTTTCCCTCTTCACTTGCTTGAACTTTAGGAGCGGTACCTTTAAGAACACTTGCGTATGAAACCCCTTGGTGCACGCTGCCGTTTACATTTGCGTACTGTTTTCCATTTTGAACGTTTGTGTTTAGAATTTCTGGTCGTGCTTCTTTTCTAGCTGAAGAATGAAGATTAAGCATTCGTTGTTCTGCTCGCTGCTTTGGATTGATTCTCCTTTTCAATTCTAGATAAATTGGGCACGCCCTCTATAATTAGCTGTGTGATTTCCATCACAGTTGCTGCATTTTCTCACTGATGCTTCCTTTTTTGCTTTATTGCAAACCTTTGAATTATGGAGTTCACCACATATAACACAAACATCGTTCAAAGTGCAATATGCTCTAGTGTGCCCATATTCTTGGCACTTAACGCACTGTACCGGCCCATTTCTTTTCCTGGGTTCCTCGATGGTAACCCTTCTGTGCAGTAGATATTTTAGGTCAAATATTGCATGGTTGCCTTTAACCTTTTTATTGTCTGGTTCTAATTCCAGACGAAACAATGGCTGAGGAACCTTCTCCCGATTAAAAATATTGGTAATAGTTTTGCACTGGAAACCTTTTTCAGCGAGAGCAGCTTGAATTTCGTTTGCATCCACGTAACTCTCTATTCCTTTTAACACAACAACCAATTCTTTTTGGCTCTTTAGTTGATTCGTGTAGTAATGTTTACCAACTTGGTCAAAATATTTAATTAACGCTCTGTAAGCATCAATATTGAGCGGTTGAATTTTTGTTTCTTTTATATCTCCTCTTTTGATCCCGGAAATATAAAATGCACCTTCAGTAATAAACTCGATCGTTTTAGCAAGTTCTCTATTTGATTCTTCCCTCAAATAGATTGGTGGCGGCTTCTCAGTTTTTGGAGTTTTTTCGGCCGGCGGGTCGTCAACAATCAAGAAAGAATACCTAGCTTAGTGAATTTATTCGCGCTTGCACTGGCCGCTGATCTAGGGCTTCTTCTTCGTTTTGATCGGACAGTAATATACCGGTATATTCCCGTTTGCACTAAACACTGACCTACATCACTGTTTATTTTATTATCATCTGATGTCGATGCACTGTCATTGTTTGTTTTATCGTCAATATTTGGCGACGATGCACTTTTAGTTTCGTTATGGTTCAATACACCAATGTTATTTAAATTAATAATTTCACTTTGATTTAAATTGCCTGGTAAGGTAATTTTTTGAACATTTAAAATTTGTTGTCGCTTTGGACTATGCTGCACTTTTGTATTTTTATTAAAAATATCTGAGGTCGTGACGTTCGGTGGCAAATCGCTTGTGGACATTGCTGTCTGCTGATTTGGCCCAGCCTTTTTTACTTGAGGCGGAGATGAGAACATCACGATTTCACTTATTTTTCACATCACAATATTTTTATTTTTCACATCACAATAAAAAAAAATAAAAAAAAAATATTTAAACTGCTGATTCAACTTTTTACACAAGTAATAAGTAAATTAAAATGTTTAAAATATTATTGCAGTTAAGGCTCTTTTTGTGTTGAACTGAATTGATGTGAAATGAATTTGTATGGTGTGGTTAGCAAAGTAAATTGGTAAAGTACATTTTAATATTTGACAATTATTTCAATCGTGCTAAAAATGGACAGGTAATTACAAAGATAATTTCAGAATTTCATTAGAAATTCTATTTTATAATAAAATATTATAGTTTTGAAAAATGTATATTATAGATGGTTGATTAAAAAAATTGATTTGACCGTTATCCGGACTAATCAAATGGAAAATCCAACATCATTACATATTGATAAAACAAATGATGAAAATGAAATTATTATCGATCAAAATGAAATTGTTAACATTCGGAATCAAGAAATAACAAACCAACAGCACCAAACAAACCTATTTTTGAATAATGAAACGATAACTCAGCCATCAGTATCATTGGAGAAGATTCAAGACAACCAGCTAAACGAGTAAGTTTATTTTCATTGTGATAATTTCTTGAAATTTATTTGAAATCTTAATGAATTAACGTAAAGGTCAAATGTATCCGAACTATCGCTGAGACCAAAAAAAATTGTTACATGGCAAGAAAGTTGGAAAAACAAGTATGAGTGGTTGGTGGAAGTTCCGTCGAATTCAAAAAAACAAATAAAAATGTGTGTTGTGTGTAATTCTAAAATAGCTGGCGGAAAAACCCATATTGAGAGACACGCTTCGAGTAATTTTCACAAACGTGTAATAAATAGTGCTAGAAAAAGTGCTAAAATAAATCAGATTTTTGAAAGGGAAACCACTGTAATTAACGACGAGGCAAAGAAGTTCGAGATATCATTGAGCTTGTTTATAGCTGAACATAATTTACCTTTCGCCGTCCTCAATCATTTAAATATGTTGCTAAAAAATTCAATTACTGATTCAAAAATAGTAAGGAAAATGAATATTCATCGAGCTAAAGGCCAAAAAATTATAACGCAACTTATGGGTCCGGAGAATAGTAGACTTATTTCAGAAATAACCAACAACCATTATTATTCAATTATTATTGACGAAAGTACCGACATCACATCATCAAAAAATTTGGCAATAATCATTCGAAATTTCGATCAAAAATGTCATGATAATTTTTTGGCATTGGTACCTGTTGAAGATTCCTCCGCTTTGGGCATTTTTAATGCTTTATTGAATGTGTTAGAGGAAAATAACATCCCGTCCAAGCAAAATTAAAAGAGCTGGTACCGAAATTGGTAGTAAACGGGTGTATTTGCCATAACATTAACTTAATTTCGTTGTCTGCGGCATCTCAGCTTCCTAGCTCAATTGATCAACTTATACGAGAAATCAACCGTCATTTTTGTAAAAGCGCTAGCAGGCAAAAGGACTTTATAAAATTTCAGGAATATTTTGGCAGTGAAATACACAAAATACTTAAATATGCTTCAACACGTTGGCTATCACGTCTGGTAAATTAATTTAATTTTACTACTTTATCTTTACATATTGTTATTTAATTGTTTTCTTAATATTTTTAGGCTGCAATTGACCGTATTATCGAGCAATGGGATGCACTTTTATATTATTTTGAAATAAGCAATTTCGATACTGGTTATGGCAATGAGAATATCGAATTTATACTGTGCCATTTGAAAAGCAAATTAATAAAACTTTATTTTTTATTTCTATCTTATGCCCTAAGCATAATTAATTCAGTTAATGTGGAAATGCAATCTGAGGATGCCAGAGTGCATATTATAATTCCTCGAATGAAATTTTTATTCGACCAATTCAGTTGGAATTTTATTAAAAAAGATATCCTGGATAAAACCTGTAATTCTCTGTTAAACTTAAACGAAAATCATGTTCCGTTAGATCGAGTTTATTGTGGTACGCAGGCCGAATTCTTAAGTATGCAAGGAAACTTGCCAGAACACGATTTATTTTTATTTAAAACTAACGTTAAAAATTTTTATATAAGTTTCTGTGATAATTTGAGAAAAAAAATCAATTTAAAAGATGAAATTTTAAATTTGATGCCTATATTTGCACCTAGCCATGTAATTTCAGGAGAGACTAATAGTATTTTGCCTTTGATATTGAAAATTTTTCCAGAAGATGATATAAAAATTGCTGAAAAAATAAATAACGAATTTAGAGCATTAGCTGATTATCCGGAATTAAAACAATTAAGAAATAGTTCAATTGCAGAGTTTTGGTCTGTAGTAGATACAATCAAAAACGAACTAAATGAGAAAATGTTTGAGAACATAGGTCGCATAGCACGGGGTATTTTATCTATTCCACATTCCTCTGCAAATGTAGAACGAATATTTTCGATACAAAACATTATAAAAACAAAATTACGCAATCGACTTCAATTAAAAACATGTTCAGCACTAATCCAAACCAGAAACTTAATAAAATCTGATAATTGTTATGGCTACAAAATTTCACAAGATTTGGTTAAGAAAAGACTTCAAAATGCTCCTCTGATTCAAGAGGAATTGTTGGAGTAATTATAATAATTATTACATTAATGATGTATTGTTTTTGTTAATTTACATTTGTTTTTTTTGTTTATATAAAATATGAAAAATGTGATATTGAAATAAAAAATTAATTTCGCAATGTTGCTGTGTATTGAATTAATTCAAGTACCAATAGCGGGATGTATCCCCATACATCTTGTCGCGCAGGAGCGGAAAGCTATATACCACAGGAAACTGGAAGTCGGCCAGAAGGTAGCGAGTATGGAGGAAAGGTCCCGAACCATGCAAACCTGGCAGAGGGCATGGGAAAATGAGACAAAAGGGAGATGGACAGCCAGAGTTATCGCTCTGGTGGGCCCCTGGACCGAAAGGAGTCACGGAGAGGTCGGTTATTACCTGACCCAGTTCTTGAGCGGCCACGGGTACTTCAGAGCATACCTGTGGAGGATGAGGAAGGTAACGTCGGCAGAATGCCTATACTGCCCAGGGAGTACCGATGACGCGGAGCACACTTTCTTCTCGTGTGACGAATGGGAGGAGCAGAGAGCGACGCTGGAAGCAGAAGTGGATATATGGTCCCCAGAAACGGCGGTGGAAATCATGCTCCGAGGAGAGAAGGAGTGGAACTTAGTAGCCCACTTTGTGGAGGAGATCCTGAAAGCGAAGAAAGGGGATCTAGACAGATTCCCATAATGTAAGAGGAGGCTCGGAGGGAGCAGTGGGAGGCCTAGCCCGAAGTAATGTGCAAAACGGTTCCAGGCTAGGCCAGGAGGAGGGGTAGGTGGTTTTAGTCGGTAGGGCAGCAATGCGAGTCCGACACACGGTGCGTAAAGAGCATTCCCACCTTCCCTAGCAAAAAAAAAAAAAAAAAAAAAAAAAAAAAAAAAAAAAGTACCAATAAAAATATATATATATTATTTAATATTATTTAAAAGTATTGTTTTTTATTTTTAAAGATTCTTAATTATGTACAATTGCTCCCAGTTTAGTACAATTTATTTGTACACTACAAAATATTCTCATTTCATCACTGATCCAAACTACCAACATAAAGAACTCATGGAGGGTTCTCATTTTGCAGAGTAATACATTGTTATAACTCTTTGGGCCTTGGGCTAAAATTACGGGGAGGGGGAAAGATATTTCTACTTTTTTTCAGTAGATATATTATAAGGGATTGACCTCATTATTTTTCTGATTTACCAAATCGAAAATATTGGGATTGCCATAAACAATTAATATATTTGTCTATAAAAAAGCCGAAAAAATTAATTGATTACAGACAGACAAATTAAATTCTGTGTGATGTGATGATGCACCAAAATCACTCTCGCTATCAAATAACGTATCCCAACAAATTGTTGCACTTAAAGTAATTGAAATTATTTTTCTTCTTGCGATTTCAAATCAAGGAAAATAGTGTTGCAATTAATATTAATTAATATTTTTTAACTTTTAATTAAATTACGTTTAATTAAATTGGAATAGACGCACAGAATAAACATCAACAATGCCTTCGATTCTGTCAAAAATGTATTCTTTATATTCCATCTTGTTCTTTTAAAATGGTTCATTCGGAATATTCCGGGGTCACGTGATCAATATTCTATTCCTTCTATTCCTTGTACGGAATGAATAAACGAAAACACCCTCTATAACATATGTACTTGTTCAAATTTCAAAATCCTTCACAAACCCTTTAAAATTGAAAAAACATTATAGTAACCAATCGAAAATTCTGAATACAATCATAAATTTTGTTTATTTCACCAATTTTAGTAACGACCTTATTTTTATTGCCATTTTTGAATCAAAATTATTTGTTCTATATACACTACTCGCATCAAAATATGATTCCAAAAGACGTTTATTTGTCTAATCAAACTGTTAAGAAAACATGCGAACAAATCGATAATCCCGAAACAACAGATAAAGATTCTGAAAATGCGAACATTTCAAATCTTGAATCATGTGATGAACTGCTTAAAGGAAAGAAACCATTTGCTGATAAAATTATTTTGGTAAGACGTATGCATCCGCAATAAAACTTGGCGATTTTAAATAAAAAATTTTATCGTTTAAAATAGGGTCTACTAAACTTCTTTAACTGTTTTTTCGATGTTTTGAAGAATGAACTTGATCAACATATATTTTTCGATATATTGAACATATTTACAGAAACATTTATAATTATAATTGTTGCAGTAATTTGTATTTATATGACAGTTTTTACTACCATAACTAAAATACGTTCTCGAAAATAAAGCAAAGACCATAATTAGGTTTTATTTATACTTTCCCTTGTGATTTAGTGGCGCCAAAATGTCTGACTGTGCAAAATATTTTAAGTGATATTTGTCCAATTTATAGCGAAATTCCCTTGGGGCCAGACGAATGATTTTCTTTTATAGTTTTTCAATTAAAATGAAAGTAATACATTTTTACTGTAATGGGTTAATTGGTATAAGCATTTTCGAAATATTGAACTCGTTTTAAAACGGAGATCGAGTTTCATATGGAATTTTTATAATTTTGTATAAAAACAACGATTAATATACTATTCAAATTAGTGTTACTCCAGTATTTCGATTCGTTAAAACAAAGTACGATTTATTGGAACAAAAAAAAAATGATTACAAAACTTTTTCTAATCCTAGTGGTAAGTGTCTTATATAGAAGTAATCTAAAAAAAATTAAAATTAATAAAAATATATTTTAGGTAATCGGTGCTGCAATTTTATCCCTCCATCACACAAATGGACATGCCATTGGAATAGATAGTGTCAAAGACAAAGGCGTTGAAGCAATAACAGCTGTCAAAGTAGCGACGAATAAAGTTACAGAGGCTGCTGCCGTTCCACTAGAATTAATTAAGAAAAAAGCTTTACACGCCGTAAAAGTTCCAATTGCCTTAGCTAAAAAGAAATTAGCTGCTGGATTGGCGCTTAAGAAACTTAAAATAATTGCTCCCATTGTACTATTTAAAGCCGCCAAAAAGGCGATAGGAGCCCAAATTGCTAAGAAGACATTAAAATTGGCCGCATTAAAGGCCGCTTTAGGAAAACAAATTGCATTAGCCAAACTTTCAAAACTAGCCAAAATTTCAGGTTTGCTTTGGAAACTAAAATTACCAATTATTTCTTTGACAAAGGCAATCCAAGCTCATTACAATAAAAAACTTATTGCATGGCAGTCCTTAGAGCATGCAGCAAGACAAGCTGCTCTCAAAAAATTAGGCGGTCAAGAAGCATTATTAAATAGGGTTCCGTCAATACCAGTTCCAGAAATAGAGAAAGGAAATGATTTAGGTTTGAGCGCATTACTTACAGGAGCTGTGCCATTCCTCGGATCAGCAGTAAATGTTGATAAGCAAGTTGAAATTCCAGACGTTGTATATCAGTAAATGCAAGGGGAAAAAAATTAAAATAAGTTTGGCATTAATTTAGTGTTTAATATGTTATGTTGCAGATTCGTCCCAGATTATGCCTCGCAATTTAAAAAGGTACAAATTATTCCAAAGAAACCAGTTTCCGTAAATTTTGGAGTGACCGGCACATATGAGGCCCCAAGTCCATTCGCGCCAACAATTTCACTTGGAGATCCATCTGAATCATTAATACCATTAATACCTTCTGCAGAAGCATCACCAATATTCGGACTACCGCAATTATAAGAGTTTAGGAAAGTGTATTGTATAATAATTTATTAAATAATGTTTAAATAAAGATAATTTAATTAGTAGATAAATTTTAATTTTTTGTTAAAAAAATTGAAATATGTGATCGTTCCAAATCGCCTCTGTAATCTTCATTTTCGGTGAAATTGGCTAAAAATTAAACCAATATTTTTGAAAATATTTTTAAACCATATTTTGTTTGTTTTCTTTTTTTAATTTTAAATTTGAAGTCGATAAATTTTTAACCCGAATTTTTTATTTGAAACTATAGCTGTACCCGGCCACGCGTTGCTGTGGCTCAGTCTATATTCTGGTTGTTCCATTGTCTGTGCACATAGAGAGGTTGTCTGGTTTGCCGACTCTAGAACACGCAAAACAATCCGCACAGCAATCCGTGTCTAGATCTAAACCGCACAATTCTAAAGATTGGCCCTGTCTTAAATTGAAATGGCATATCCGTTGGAATCATAGGAATACGAGTCCTGTCAAGATTGTTGCTTCTACGACGTTGCTCATTAATTTTTTTACTGCAAGCCGCATGCCATTGCAAAGATTTGGCTGGTTGATACGTATTTCGCAATATGATAATTGGCATGTCGATTTTCAATTGCAGTACGTGCGGTGGCATCCCTGGTAGATCAAGTGAATTCAAAAATTCTAATGGATAATTAAGCGCTTCATCTGCTTCCACAACAGTGTCGACCGACATGTATGTTACTGCCCTGTTCGTAGACGTCTTTGTTCTTGGCGGCAAGAATAGCTTGTTCACTCAGCCAATCGTGATTCTTATATATGGTTTGAATATTGGGAAATACTTTCTCAGCCAATTCTTCTTTTGACGTCACTAAATTGCAGAAGTTATGAGGCAATGAAATTTGTCCTGAGGTCAGATCAACTGGTTCCCAATTTCCAGCAATTGATGTGAGAATATTTCAGCTGATCAGTCGTTTTACAGATGGACACGCATATTTGTAGTTAATTTGTAGTTTACCTGTCGCCACAAAGTATAGAGTGTTTTAGGCAAGCATTTATTTCGTCCGCTGGTGTCGATCGAGGAATTACAAGTAATGTTTGCCTGAAACTCCAGCAAGCAATATGAATTTCGTTCCAAAAGGGTTTAATGTTTCCACGTAAATCTTGCAATGATCGATCAAGGGCCTCAACTGATTTTTTGTGTGCCATTGTGCATTCATCCCAAACAATAAGTTTGCATTTCTGCAACACTTTTCCCATGCCGCATGCTTTGGAAATGTTGCCCGTGTGAGTTTCGGAAAGAGCAGTTCTCCCATCTGGTAGCAATGTCGCAGCTTTTGTTCACACTTGTTCACGACGCAATTCTACATCGAACGAAGCAGCAGCAGATCGATTCGGTGATGGCATTCAGATTTTTGGGCAAAAATCTTCAATCATTATCAACACTACGTTGTAGATTTTTGCTGTGAAATTGATGTTCATATTTGAATTTTCCTTGCATATTCGACGGAAAATATCTTCAGCCATGTGCGATTTATATTTCTCCCATAACTCTGTTGAAGATAAAGGAAAGCAGGCGGTCAATATGATTGCAAACAATGCTCAAATTTGATTTGGATGTGACGTTTTGCAGCCGTCATTAATGCATACATCCCAGTGTCAGTCGTTCTCCAATAAATTCAGAGCTTGACATGCAGAAAGTAGTATGTGTGATGCCGTTGACAATTCTCAATTGCTGGAAAGACATTGAACCGGGCTGTTAACGCTCACCCAATTTGACTCTGTGTAATTTATGTATAAAAAGTTTGTTATTTATATATGTTTTGATTAATCCCGTTTTATTGTTTCTGTACCATATATAATTGTAATTTATTTATCTATGTATTTGTACATGTTCGGTATTTTTAAATTATATAATATTTTTTTTGTTGCGCTTCTCGCATGTACCGACATAAAATTATATTATTCGGTCATTCGCAAATTAACCACAATTGTAATCACATCTAAATAAAATTGTCAATTAAAATAAATTTTGTGGTGCTCTCGTTGTTTTTGTGAAAGAAAACAACTGTCGCTGTTTCGATAAGAAACATATGGTCCTTCGAGCCGGATATTACCGCTATCCGCTATAGTTTTACCGCATTGATCAATTATTGTTGGGTTGTTCTCGATAAATCTTCGTCAAATCATCATCGTTTCCGAGTTTCGCATCGCATCATTGGAGAATTGGATTACAACGTGGACAATTTCGTTCAACTAATTTTCATTGGTATCGTTTGGTTTGTGAATCAATAATTAAAATACGTATTGATTAAAAATTTGTGGACATTCAAGGTATTTATTCATAAGTTGTAAAAGTGAAAATAATTTCGGTAGTGTAATTGGTGTTTGATCAAATTAAAAAAAAGTGTTTTGGTCGATAATGTCGTTGGGCGAAGGCCAAAAAAAGACTGTGTTAGCTGAATTGAAGGCACAACGCGTGACTATTCAAAGGGCTCGAACTCGTATTAAAACTTATATCGATAAAAATATTACGACTGAAAATGAAGCAGCCACGAGGTTAAGTTTGCTTGAAAATCATTTCGCAAAGTTTGAGGAAATTCAAACGGAGATCGAAAAGCTAGATGTATTAAAGCTAGATAGCGATAAACGGGAAGCTTTTGAAGAAGTTTACTGCTATGTGAAAGCGAAATTATTATCAAGAATCGCGGAACACAGACGTCCATCGGTTGGACTAAACCAAAGCAGCACTGATGTGTTAGTACTCAATCGTACGGGCAATCGCTCCAGTTTGGTGAAGTTGCCAAAATTTGAATTACCTCAGTTCTCAGGAGAATACAAACATTGGACCGATTTTATAAATGAATTTAATACGTACATTGACTCAGGCGAGAATTTGAGTTCGTTAGAAAAATTCAACTACCTCCGCAAATGTGTGAAAGGCGGAAAGGCTGAAAGTATGTTGATGTCACTGGAGTTAACCGACGCGAATTATACTGAGGCGCTAAATCTACTTAGGAACCGTTATGACAACAAACGGCTCATTTATCACGCTCAGTGATGAGATTATGCTGGTCAATTCATTAAGTGTCGTGCATTATTGGATGCTGCATCGCAACTCAACTTCATCACCGAGCATTTGGCGAAACTTGTGCATGCAACAAGATGTAAAGCCAATGTGTCGATCAGTGGTATAAACGGCATTAACACCCAAGTGAAACACAAAACCAATGTTCTTATTAAATCTTGTTCGAATGATTATGTAAATCGTTTGGATATGTTAATATTGAATAGCATCACATCGATTCAGCCCCCAAGATGCATCGAAATTGAAGATTGGAAAATTCCATCCGATATAGTACTAGCTGATCCATTATTCAACCAACCACATCGTATCGATATGCTTATCGGAGGTGAAATCTTCTTTGAGTTACCTGGAATCGGTCAGATTAAGTTAGCTGAGAATCTATCATCACTGAGGGAGACAAAGTTCGGATCGATCGTGTCTGGTAAGAGTGGGCAATTTACAAATAAATACAGTTTTTGCAATTTAGTTGCAGAGCCCAATCTCGATGAAGATACAGCGTCATTACATAAATGACTTGAACGGTTTTGGACTATCGAAAGTTATGGTGAAAATAAGCCAATGTTTACTATAGAAGAGTCTGAATGCGAAGCTCATTTCAGCCAAAATTACAGGCAACTGGACTCCGGAAAATTCGTCGTGAAGCTGCCGCTCAAAGAAGATATTTCGTTACTCGGAGATTCGTACTGTGTGGCTAAGAAACGTTTTTTGAATCTCGAATGCAAATTGTCAAAATATCCGGAGCTTAAATGTCAAAGATTTCGTTCATGAGTACATTTTGTTAGGCCACATGGAAGCTGTGCCTGCAACTAGGTTACCACAATGCAAGTATTTCATGCCACACCATTGCGTTATGAAGCCGCACCGCTCGACAACAAAATTGCGAGTTGTGTTCGATGCGTCATGCAAGACGTCTTCTGGAAAATCGCTTAATGAAATCATGAAGGTCGGACCGACAATACAAAATGATCTATTCTCGATACTAGTTCGTTTTCGTTTCAATCGATTTGCGATAACTGCAGACGTCACAAAAATGTATCGCCAAATACAAGTCGAGGAGGAAGATTCTTATTTACAGTGCATCTTGTGGCGTGACAATCCAAACGAGAGGATCCAAGCTATGCGTCTTAAAACCGTTATATACGGTACGGCTGCCGCACCGTTCCTCGCAACTCGTTGCCTGCATCAAATGGGTCAAGATAAATCGTCGAGCCACCCTGTCGATTCAAACGTAATTCTTAATGACTTCTACGTTGACGATATGCTCAGCGGAGGTGATACTGTCGAAGAAGTTTTGAAAATACAAAAGGAAGTGTCTGAGATTTTACGCTGTGGGTGTTTTGAATTACGCAAATGGGCATCAAACGAAGAACGTTTGCTGCGGAACCCGGAAATGCATCGCGAGACGTTCCTAAATATCGACGAAGATAAAGCAATTAAGACTTTGGGCGTTTCGTGGAAACCCGACGTAGATGAATTCCAGGTTGTGTTCACGCAAAAACAGCACGGGGCAAAAATAACAAAACGTCAAGTCTTATCCGATATCGCCAGTTTATTTGATCCACTGGGAATAATCAATCCAATTATTGTCCTGGCAAAAATATTCTTGCAACACATGTGGAAACTAAAAATCGAATGGGATGTGACTTTACCGGAGCATTACGTCACACAATGGGTCAAATTTCGAAGTCAATTGCCAGTAATCAATCACATCAAAATTCCTCGTTTCGTTTTATCGTCAAATTATGATGTTGTTGAGATACATGAGTTTTCAGATGCATCAATCACCGCGTATGGATGTTGCATCTACATTCGTTCAATCGTGTAATCAGAAGTTTCGACCAGACTATTATGAGCCAAGTCTCGTGTTGCTCCGATCAAAACCATTTCGCTGCCGCGATTGGAACTCTGTGCTGCAGTCCTGTTGGCCAATTTAATGGATCGTATCAGGTCAAACCTTAAAATTAACAAAATAAAATCGTATTGCTGGACCGATTCCGAAATCGTGCTAAACTGGTTGGCCGCACATCCATCAACGTGGGCCACTTTTGTCGCAAATCGTGTTGCCATCATACAGAATCTGACACCATCTTTGGTCTGAGAACCATGTTAGTTCCAAGGATAACCCTGCTGATCTGGTTTCGCGCGGAGTGTTACCTGAAAAATTAATTACCAACAAATTATGGTTTTGCGGAGCGGAATTTTTGTCGAGCTTGTCATCTAGTTGGCCGAGATTCAGTAAATCTTTCGATCCGGACTTGTTGGTTGAAAAAAGAAAGAACAATGAAGTCGTCGTAATCGCAGTATCTGATGATGTTGATTGCGTTCAGAAGATCAAGTTTGTCAACAATTTCTGCGCCACTCACCGAGTATTTGGGTGGGTGGCCCGATTTATAAACAATAGCCGGTCTAAGTGCACAAGCAAATCAAAAACATACGGTTGTTTAACTGTCGCTGAACTAAACCAGTTGCTGAAATTTATCATCAAAATCTTACAACGTCAAGGATTTCGTGAAGAATTTTCGTTGATGTTGGCTATAAGAAAGAAATTCGATCGAAGAGTTCAATTAAGAATTTAAATCCATTTCTCGACAAAGATGAAATCATTCGAGTGGGAGGCCGATTACAGCAATCAGATTTATCATTCGAATCTAAACATCCGATAATTTTGCCAAATTCTCATGTATTTAATTTTTCTATTTGTAGTCATTTTCACGTCAAGAATTGTCATGCTGATCCTCAAGCATTACTCGTTGCTGTGAGACAGCAATTCTGGATCATTCGTGGTCGCGATGTAGTGAGGAAAGTGGTACACAAATGTAACCAATGTTTTAGAGCTCGGCCGAAGTTATACACTCAAATCATGGGAAATTTGCCGCGACATCGGGTTGAACCTGCGAGACCATTTTTGCACGCTGGTGTTGATTTTTGCGGACCAGTCTGGGTTCATTACAAAGGTCGTGGCCATCGGTCGGATAAAGCATTTATTACTGTGTTCGTATGCTTTGCAACGAAAGCCGTTCATATCTGAGTCGTCAGCGATCTGTCATCCAAGGCATTTCTCAATGCACTCGATCGTTTCGTTAGCCGCAGAGGATTTTGTCGTTACCTTTACTGCGACAACGGAACCAATTTCGTTGGAGGTAATCGGGAGCTGAAAGATCTGCATGCATTATTTTTCGACCAAAAGATGAATGACCAAATAGCTCGAACCTGCGCTGAGTCAAACATTCAATTTTTTCACATACCGCCACGATCACCGCATTTTGGCGGCATGTGGGAGGCTGCAGTGAAATCTGCCAAGCATCACCTGTATCGAGTATTATCAGCTGCAGTATTAACGTTTGAGGAGCTGAACACTATCACCGCAAAGATCGAGGCGTCTCTAAATTCACGGCCGCTGACGCCGTTGTCATCGGATCCATCTGACTTCGAAGCTCTCACGCCAGGCCACTTTCTGATCGGGGGCCCACTCACTGCAATCGTCAAGCCTGACCTCACGTCTCTAAATGTTAATAGACCTGACCGTTATCAAAAACTTCGCCAGCTCTATCAGCACTTATCTTCCAGCCTGATACTGTGCGATTTCATCGATATGTGTGACTGCATTCCTATCACTTCTTTCTGGTTGAACACCAAAAACATTAACGGAGTTACATTATTCCACGTTTATGTACGCTTTGTAAGTTTTTGATAGCAAAGGCGAATATGGAACAACCCACCGGTTGTCTATTTCGATGTCACCATTTCGCATTTGTATGGTTGCTAATTTACCACCATCTTCTACTGATCTTCTTTTGTATAAAGGATATCCATCGTTTCCTGTAACTGTATTGGATACTAATGATACTACTAATTTTCCGTCTATCATGTATGGTGAATTTAGATTCAGTGTTCGTCAAGGTTCTTGTATCATATTTTTCGTTACAACTTTATGCAAATCCATATCGTCGTCGGCATCGGGTATTTCAGCGTATATTACATAGTCGATTTCGTTTGAAGTGAATTTGTTATAGAGCCAGATTAGTATATGTGCGTGTAACAATCCTCTCTTTTGCCATTTCACTGGATACATCCGATTACCCGGGAAGTAAGAGCTGTTGTATATCGTCTGAAGCTGGATTGCATGTAAATGTAATAAATAGGTCTGGGCACCCATAGCGTGCATTCAAATCATCATTGCAGCGTGCATTCAAATCATCATTGCCATCACCGATAAAATACATTTGTAGGAATTTATGTTGATCATCTGGGAATGGATGCACTGAAACGGCTTTAAGTTAAATTTGTCCTTATGAATTGAGCTGTTACGATTTCTGCGCCGAACGGCGTCATTTAGAAGCATGAGTTGTATTTCCTGATGTTAGATAGGAAATACTTTGATTCGGCGGAATATCCGGCAAGCAAAGTTTTTAATGGCTCTGGCGGTTCTCCAAGTTGAGGCAGTTTAATTTTTCCGGCGGCGCAACAAATTCCTTTCGTTTCGCCATTAAATTTCACAGCCCTGCAACGAGCGCACACTTCAGTCATAGTACCTGTCATGTGAAGCCAGCTTTAAAAGTATAAAAAGTATCTTTTATAGTTTTGACAGCAGTATGTTAGGTTAGAATTTTTCCTGTACACGAACAGACACATGTAATTCTAAATATTAATAAAGAATATTAATCCACACTTATTATTTTAATCTACGAACAATATCTTGTTTAGAAACACTAAACATAATATACTGGCGACGAGGATTTATATTCACGAATTATTTCCTCCATTAACAAAATGGATAAAGAGCAGTTTAAACAATTTGTGGAATTGATCAGCCGGAAAAACGCCGCGGCTATGGAAACAGTAGGACAAATGATACGGAGACAAAATCGAGATACAGATACCAAACTCCGCAAAACTTAGATGAAAAGGAAGTTCGAGAAATTAAAAAAATTTAAATGCAAGCGATATATCGCATCTTCAACATCATCGGCCGAAAATTTTGTGGATGCCTTCGAGGCGCAATGTCACATGAGAGGACTTAATAGTTCCAACACAGAACTATACATGAACGCAACAGGCGATTTATTCCTGTGTCCATTGTCACCGAACATTCATCACGAACTTAAAGTGTCTTTTACGGATGCCACCACACCGTTCGAACAAAACACATACAAAATAATAATCGATCGTTTCATTAATTTGTATACACACAAAACGAACTCGATTTAAGGCATTGTCACAGTTTTGGAATTGTACGCGCAAAGAAACACAATCCTTCGAACAATATGGAAACGAGTTACGTGCAATTAGCCGTGACTGTGATTTTGAGAATCTCGATCGTCAGATCGTCTCGAGATGGCCGGATCTGAAAACAACACGTACAGTCAGAAACGCTGCAAATGAAGAAATGGAGACGATGGGCGAAGTGACATTTAAAGAAGTTTTCGAAGTGGTGCAGTCACGAGAACGAGAAGAAAACGACGTATTAAAACCCAATGCAACAAACGGAAATTAAGAAAGTGTTAATAAAATCACGGAAAAAACAGCTGACAGTAACAGCAATAACAGTGATGATGGCAGTGTTTTCATTTACACTATAAATCATGTTACTAAAACAAGTAAGCGCATTGACATTCACGACAATGGAATCAATGCTACATTTGATTACAACTCTGGTGCATCACATTCCATCATCGATGAACATCTCTGGAAACAAATAGGTCAACCAACGCTACTACATGCACCTAAGCTGATGGCTTACGGCAGTCATCAATTACAAACTCTGGGTCAGGCAAATATACACGTAACCTACAACAACGAAACACTCAAATTACCAGTAATTGTCATGAAACAGCTAAACCCGTTTTTGTTTGGTTTACCATGGTGCGAAGCTTTCAATATGCCATTTCCCGCACACGTTTATTCGATTACAAACGCCGAATCACATACAATGATACAGGCACCCCAAACAGACACAGGGTTAGCAAATATGTTTGTAAATTAGGACGAATTATTCAGTGATACAATGGGGCGCATCAAAGACCACAAAGTCAAAATACACTTGAAACATGATGCAAAACCGAAACGCTTCGACCTCCGATATGTCTTCGGGATACGATTTAAAGGATGCGTATCTACAGTTCGAAGTACATCCAGAGACACCATGGGTGATTGACCCTATAGATCCTATAACATTGAATAAAGCACCTATAATATCCACTAGATCCTATAACATTGAATAAGGCACTAAAACGACCGAATTATCAATTCTCAACTATTGATGAAATATTACCTGAATTAGGTCAAGTGAAGATTTTGACTACTTGTGTGATGCCGCAAAAGGATTCTGGCAAATCAAATTAACAGAAGCCAGTAGCGAGTTAACATGTTTCTGGACTCCATTTGGAAGATACATACCATATGGTGTCGTTTACCATTTGGAATTTGTTCCGCACCCGAAATTTTCCAAATCAAAATGGCAGAAGTGATTAATGATGTCAAAGGAGTGGAAATATTGGCCGATGATTTTCTCATTTATGGATCAGGCGATACAGATGAAGAAGCCATTATAGACCACAATTCCAAACTCGAGCAGTTGTTTCAAAAATTACGTGCTAGTAACTGCAAATTAAACAAAAGTAAACTAAAAATATGCCAGAAATCAATAAGTTCTATGGACATATACTTACTTTCTAATGACGGGTTACAAACAGACGAGTCGAAGGTAGCTGCTATTTTGAACATGAAATCTCCGTTCAACAAAGAAGAGCTACAACGTTTCATTGGAATGGTGACATATTTATCGCGCTACATAAAAAATCTGAGCACTCATTTTACACCTTTGCAAAAATTAGCACTTGAAAATGCTCCATGGACAAGCACTGAGGAAGAGGAATATGTAAAAATAAAAAAGGTTATAGCACAGAAGAAAGATTAACCAGAATAGTCATAACGCTGTTTTTGTATGGAAAAATTTGGACTCATTTTTTTGACCTTGATTCGCCGAAGGTAAGAGAAAGTTGGGTTATGTATTCTTTGGTTTACTGGTTTTTATTTGAAATAATAAAAATTGAGAATCCTTAACAGTATAGTTAGTGAAATTATATGACAAGTTTTGTTTTGACAGCATAATTTGTATTAAATATTCAAAAAATTCATAATATTCGAAAATAATTATACTTCAATGTCCAAAAAAGAAGGTAAGATGAAAAAAAAATTTGATCCACGCAATGTCTATTCTGGTTAATCTTTCTTCTGTGGTTATGGTGACATCCGGAATCTGAAATATTTTGACAATAAAATGTCAGTTGTAATAGAGTGCGATTCCAGTAGTACAAGCTTGGGAGCTGCGCTTTTGCAAGAAAACAACGTTATCGCGTATGCATCCAGAACTTTAACAGCCACCGAACGCAATTACGTACAAATCGAGTGAGAATTACTCGCTATTGTGTTTGGATGCACTAGATTCGAACAAATAATAGTGGGGCGCCGATGCATTAAAAAAACAGATCACAAGCCCCTGATCAATATCTTCAATAAACCTCTATTAAAACTACCAAAGAGATTGCAGCTGATGTTCATGATTCTACAGCCGCACAACGCGATGAATTCGTAAAATATAATGTTTGTCAAATTAATGTTAAAGAAAACGAGGATAGTCTTCTTATTCAGAATATTAACCCAATCGCTAATCTGAAAATAAGTGATGAACGATTAGAAAATATCCGTAACGAAGCCATGAAGGATGCAACACTGCAAACCTTGAAAAGGATTAAAGAACTTCTGCTGATGGAAGATAGTATATTAATTCCACAATCACTTCGCAAATTAACGTTAGACAAAGTTCATCTCACACATAACCGAATCGAGGCAACATTGAAGTTAGCACGTCAAAGTCTGTTTTGGCCCGGAATGACAACACAAATTAAGCAAAAAAAAAATAGAGAATGTGCAATTTGTGCTAAATATGCAGATTCTCAACATAAGCCACCAATATTGTCACATAACATACCGAACTATCCATTTCAATTTGTATCAATGGATATATTTACCATATCTAACAATGGAAAGAATTTGATATTTTTAGTAACAGTTGATCACCACAGTGATTATTTCGAACTGGATATTTTAAAGGACATGTCCACAAAGTCAACAATTCAAGCTAGCAAACAAAACTTTGGAAGACACGGTATTCCACAGCGTATACTGACCGACAACGGCACAAACTTCGCAAGTTATAAATTTCGAAAATTTGCTACAAACAAAATGCGGATGTTCACAAATTACATCTGCACCTCATCATCAGCCAAGTAATGGAAAAGCGGAAGCCGTAGTTAAAATAGCAAAGAACTTGATTACGAAATCATATAAAAGCGGAGAAGAATTATGGTCTGTTCTATTACACTGGAGAAACATACCAAATAATCTACAGTCAAGTCCATCGCAACGTATCTTTTCCAGGGCTACAAGGACAACGATACCAATGCTCAGTAAGTCTTTAAAACCTAAAATTGTTGAAAATGTCGAACACAATATACAACGTAATCCCGCAACTGCCAACTTTATTAATTGAACAGCCAGTATTTGCTCAAATAAATTATGAAGTTAACAAATTATGGTCGAGTGATGTCAATCAACAAAAATTAACAGATAGATCTTACCTAGTTAATGTTAATCGTACAAGTTATCGAAGGGATCTAGTTCACATTAAACCTAATCATCAAAGTCTAGATTCATCATCCAATATTACTTCAAAGCAATACACCAGTCAAAATACTGCTGAAGTAATGCCACAAACACCACCGATTTTGAGCCAAAAAACACATGATTTACAACCATCAACCACTGCCGATGATCTACAACAAGAAAACGTGGAAGATAAACCATCACCTTCTACACCGGTCAACAATACCCCATTTCGACGTAAAAGAAATATTAAATTACCAAAGAGATTCAATGATTCTATAATGGATTAAAGTAACGTAATGAAGTCTCCTTGCAATTTGAATTTTATGTACATATTTAAAATAATGTCTTTAGGGGTGTGGAGTGCGAACATTCAAAGAGGATAGACGTGTTTTTTCTATCCTCTTCAAAAATTTAATTTAATTTAATTTTCTTTTCTTTTTATTTTTTGTTTCTTATGTACATACTGATATGTATATACTTTATATACATATGTATATACATTTTAATTTTAAATTTAATTCTAATTAAATTCAAGTTTAGTGTAATGTGTAGTGAAAATAATTAAACTAAAGTGTAATTTTGGAAAATGCAATCCACCGGGATGCATTTGTCAGGCAATGTTTTTTATTTTTTTTATTTTTGTAGATAGAAAAATTAAAAGTGCATGATTTGATGTTTTGTGGATTGTAAATACAATCAAATGTCAATTTTTAATTACTAATTTTAAATTATGGTATATAAAATAAGTCGCAATAAATTTGGTATTAGATTTTATTTTTAAGACACTAATACATACTTATAATTTAGTATATAAAAGAGCCATAAATATGTTTGTGTACTATGTAGCTGTGTCGTTTTCTCTTTGCACGATTTCTGTGAAGGAAGTGTGCGTGGTTTTGTTGGTTTTTGTATTATAAAGTATGTACAAACAACAACGAGAAAGAGAATCTTTACGTTGGTTTTGATACAGCAGTCACAAGTAATTTACTGTTGTGTGAAATGGGCACTAATACATCCATACAACTTGATTTATATATGGCAGGATCAACAATATGGTTGTACAGCTGCTTGTTCGCTCTTTACACGGATTCTGTTAAGGAAATGCAATATATTTTGTTGGTTTATGTATAATAACGCACAAACAACAACAAAAAGAGAATTTTTTGCGTTACATAGTTTAAGTGTGTTTATATGTACTATAAGGCCTACTAATACGCACATGAAAGATGGTAGAAAATATTTATCGTCAATGTGTGTTGGTGGTTTTAGTATGTTTTTGGTTTTAGTATATAGGATTTTGTTACTTGAATGCAGGTGTATTAATCTCTTTGTGTTTTTGTGTACTCACGAAACAACTATGATATTAGCTGTATTTTTTTGAGAAATGTACAACAACAATTGCACGTGACAGGAATTAAATGATTCGAACCAAAAATTTGAATTATTTAATTCGAGCTCGAACAAATAAAATACGTAACTGCTTGAATGAAAAACCGAAGAAATACCAACATAGAATATAAAAATTAAATCGAAAAAATATTTCGCGGCTTGTTCTGTTGAGAAAGAGATAACTCCAAAATAATTCGAATTAATTTTTTCTCAACAAAATGCAGCTATTATTGAAATCATGATTGTGTAAGCGCAGTGGAATTTGTATATTCGACTCAAATAGGATTTTTATACTTTGTATAATCGAATTGGTTTGAGTCGGGTTGGAATTGGGAGCTGTCTTATACAATTCATTTGAACGGTTTATTTAGATAGGATTAATAAATTTTTTTACAGGGTATTACATAATGAATCAAATTGTTTTCTAATTAATTTAATTATTATTATAAATTATAAATTGTCTAAATAAATAAATAAATAGATACCCTCCAGACCAGGTGTATCATAAACGTACGGTTTACGAAGACTTTGCTATACTAATGTGTTCGTAAACGTTACACTAAAACAGTACGAATATAGTACGTAATGTGTACTTTTGTCACATGAGAAGTGAAACAAATTTGCGAAGACTTGTGTATGTATTAGTATGTATAAAAGTGTTCATAACGTGTACGCCCAAACGTAATGTTTACGAACTGCTTAAGCGTAACATTGACGAACGGTTTGGTGCGAATTGCCCCATTTAATTAGAATAAAACAATTTTTTTAAATCAATCTTATCTTTTATTTGTATTTTTACGCACCGCAACACAAGACACAACGTGCCAAATTTGTTAATTAATCTTTTTCTGAAATGAAATAAAATGTTTCAATCATAGATGAAGTACTTCGAGTATTACTTAAATACCTTTTAAAATATTCATTATAATGATTTTTATACGATATTATGGATATAGTGCTGCTCTTGAATGCCACGAAAAACTAACAATAATTATCAGAAGTTTTTATATTTTCACAATACAACAACTTTAATTTAATTTATACAAAAAAAATTGAAAATAAAACAAAGCCGCAAGATATAATTGACAGCACTGTGTATAGAGAACGTAAATGTAGTAGTGTGTTGTAATAAGAACCTTTCGTAAACTGTTCGTAAACGAAATACTTTTGATGTATACATTTTTGCGCCGGGAGGGTAAATGAAATGCGAATTTAGAAATGTTGGTTTAAATTAAGATTTGATTTTTGAGTTTATGGTTGTCTTAATAGATTTATTGAAATTTAGATGGTGGGATGTACACATAATCGTCATAATTACGTATACGACACATCGATACATTTTTAAGAAAGTAAGGGTTAATTTTCATTGTATTTATTTATTATTTATTGTTTAAAGCCTGAATTCCACTGTGAATAATTGACTGAACTGACTTCAAGTCGAAAGAAGACAAAAAAAAAAAAATCCATTGGAGTGACAAAGATAAAGCATGTTTTTTTTATTTTTTTTTATAGCACAAATATCTTGATAAATTTTGACAGCGACAGCAAAAAATAAAAAATAAAAAAAATAAATTTTTGGTTATCACTTGGAGTTTTAATTTGGCTTTTTCACCACCAATAAATTATTTAAAAAAAAAACGATCACTTTATTAAATTGCCAATAATAGTATTTAGCGATATTATCACAATTGATCCCAATTTAACACAATTTACCTGTATACAAACTTTATATTTTTTTATTATCACAGCTATTTTAGAAGCAACCACCAAAAAAAATTATGACAATGACCATAAAAATAACAAACTTTTTAATTATCTTAGGATGCGGAAAAAAATTTGCGTTCGTACACAAAATTTGTGTGCTTATATTAGTTGGATAACCATAAAATGACTTCGATTTTGATAATTTTTGACCATAATTATGGCGATCCACTAATACAAACACACATTTGATGTAAGTAAAATCTTGACTGACTTCGTTTTGTGTTTCTTTCACACAACCACCGATTTTATATTTTTATCTCCCTTTATTTTGACTGACAAACTTTTATTCGCAATGGAATTCAGGCTTTATTTACTTTGCATGCTTGATTTGGCAGGGAATGAGGTCCGTGAACTGAGTTAAAATTTTGGATATACATATTTGTATTTATTTATTAATAAAGAGATAAATTTCTGAATTATTGATTAGGTTCAGGTTTTTGGTGGCGGTGATCTCTTCAATTGGTAAATGATGCTAATTGGATTTTTATTTAGGTAGTCTAATATTTTATAAGTTTTATTTTTGGGTTGCGAAAATGACTAAGTTGAAGCAAATCAATTGAATATGTACACTATCAGACATAAATATTTGGATGACATCCGGGATTAATCATTGGAGCTGATTTTGGGGTAGCTGATTTTGCTACTCGTGCAAATTACCGCTCAGTCGACTTAGTTAAAGTCGTGGGCGTTTACAACGTTGCTTATTTGTGTTGATTTGGTTTCAATAAATTTCTTTTTTTGAAACTGATGCTACCGTTTGATATTACATATTGTAGGGATTTATTTTGATAAGTTTCTTGTCGTTGCAATTATCAAGAATTATCTTCTGCTAAAATCAATCATTTTATTGGTATTTAATTGTAATTTATATTAATGTTGCTATTTCGATAAATATTTATGTATATAAATTGAAATATTATACTAATTAAATGAATAGCATCGTACGTTATCTAGGATAAGGGAAATTCCCTTTTATATGATATTGTAAACTGCATTGCATTGCAAAATTATTTGAGGTATTGATGAAAATATTTCAATACTTTTTGTCAGTTTAATTTAATTTAGTTATATCAAAGTGTCATAGTTTGTTCGGGTATTTTTGTCTGATGGTCCAGTTGATATTAAGTATATATAATTATATTTAATTGTTAGATCGTCTCCAAGCTACAGAAATATTGGTGAATTCTCGCTCAACATCCAGAAACTTCAAGCAGCAGTTATGTAGTGTAGAAAATGTATTGTTCTTGTGTTATCTATTTTATTTTATTTATCACTAACTAATTTATATAAGTTAATTTCTATTAATTATGTAGTAAAGCAATTTAATTTTCAGGGATACCTGGGAAACTCTAATTGTGTTTTATTAGTAAATATCATATATAGGTACATGTAGTACTTAACTAAATTATTGATATTCTAGACTTTTTTGCGTAGTATTATGATCAATGTTTAAATTATATTATATACTTTTATAAATAAATAATTAATTTCTACATTATTAATTTCCTTTTTCTAGATATGTAGGAAATTGCCGATTAATTTAAATTTAATAGTTTGGTTAAATATAAATTTTCAACTTTTATTTTTAAATCTAGTTGCAGTAGGTAAACAATTAATTAACTATTTACAGGAGAATGGTAACTAATGGAACAAGTGCTGTGAATTTAAATTATAACTTAACAATTTAAACTTTTTAAACATTCTTTTGGAATTTTAGCTTAGAAGTGGAAGAGTTTACATAGGCAATTTCATAAAATGTTAATTTTTGTAATTCTTCTATGTAATATATTGTGTTTTGCTCATTAATATATAATAATTAATTTAGATTAAAAATATTTAAAGGTTTCTCTTCCTTAATTTGCTAATAAATAATTCAATTTTCAGAATATAACATAGTTCCAGAATCAATCTTTCATATGGAGATTAAATTAATCCTGAAATTCAGAATTAGCTTTAATATTATGGTGATTTATTAATTAAAATTAGTTTTCAGAATTGCCTGGGAAATTATATATTGATTTTATTTGTTCATTCTTGATATACTACTTATAGTACTAACTGAATTATTGATGATTTTAGGCTGTTGTGGTGCTGTAACATTATCATTTTTAATTTTTAAATTATTTATTCTCTTTTTCTTGATCGGTAGGAAATTTCTGATTAGTTTTAAGTAAAATTTTATGTTTAAAATAGTTGTTAACGTTCATTTTAATTCATGTTGCAGTACGTAATAATTAATTAATTAGATATAGAAGGACCATGAAAAATGAAATAAGCGCGGTTTTTGTAATCTTAGCTTAGTAATTTTAATTTTTTCTTAAATATTTTATCAGGTAAATTAATGAACGGCGGACAGGGGAAATTACAACATTAATAATTTTAAGTCCCGATTTAAATTTAGGGAGCCTTGAGTATCCGGCCCTGGATTTCAGAGAAATGATAATCTAATAATATAGTTAGATTGTGCTGTCTTGTGCTAATCTATTTATTATATATTGTACTAATAATTTACTAACTATCGATCACTTTGGTCTCTGTAACCGGGTCGTGTCTGGCCCAACTAATAATCCTAACCTATTCTTCGGTTTTGTTATATGTACATGGGTGTACTGTGTGTGCCCGGAAGTCCGGGAGATCCTGCTATAATGCTTGGCCGTACACTCTCAATCAATAAAATGTTAATTTTTTGTAATGTGTAATATATTCTGTTTTGTCCATTAATATATTTTAATTAATTTAGTTTTAAAATACTTAAAGGGATCTCTTTTTTAATTTACTAATAAATGATCCAATTTTCAGAATAATCATAGTTCTAGAATTAATCATTATTATAGGGATCAAAATTAATCCCGAATTTCAAATTTGAATTTTAGTTTGAATCAACCCTCCAGGATTAATAAGTAGTGAATAAGCTGTAGTTTAGAAATTGTGTTGTCCTGTGCTAACTATTTTTACTATATAATTACTAACAATTTATTCTTATCCTTCGGCTGGGGATAGATAAATGGGTGTACGAGGTGTGCTCGGGAATACTGAAGATCCTGTTATAATAATTATTAATTTAAGTAATAAAATTTGTTATTATGATGTTTATTAATTAAATTTAGTTTTCAGAGTCGTCTGAGAATTTGTATGTTAATTTTATTTGTTGATTCTTAATATACTTATAGTACCTAATTGATTTATTGAATTATTAATAAATCTATGTATTGTGGTGCTGTAATATTATCATGTTAATCATTTTATATAAATTTTATAAAATAATTGAATTCATAATTATATATTTTCTTTTCTTAATCGGTAGGAAATTTCTGATTAGTTTTAAGTAAAATTTTATGTTTAAACGGTTTAATGTTTATGTTAATTCTTGTTGCAGTAAGTAATAATTTTAATTGGATATAAAAGGACCATTAATAAGGAAATAAGCGCTGTTATTTTAAAGTTTTATTAAATATTTTATCAGGTAAATTAATGAAAGACGGACAAGGATGAAATTACAACATTAATAATTAATACTTTTTAAGCCCTGTTTTAGATTTAGGATTTAGGGAGTCCTGAGTATCCGGCCCTGGATTCCAGAGAAATAATCATCTAATAATGTAGTTAGATTGTGCTGTCTTGTGCTAACCTATTTATTATATATTGTACTAATAATTTACTAACTATCTATCGCATTGGTGTCTGTAACCGGGTCGAGTCTGTCCCAACTAATAATCCTATCCAATCCTTCGGTTTTGTTATGTGTGTACGGGTATACGGCATGGGCCCGGGAGTCCGGGAGATCATGCTATGATGCTTGGTCGTACACTCATAATAAATCATGAAAGTTTAATTTCAACTTTATTTTATTTAAATGTATCTTTATTTTGTTATAATGATGTTTTTTATAATACAGTAGAATCCGTTTATACCAAACCATGTATATAACGAACAAAAGCTTATAATGATCATATGATTTTGTCATATAGTTGTGTGCCTTGAATTTGCACGAACACTTATTTTTTCTTATACACTACAAACAAAGAACTACGTTTATAAACGTAAACGAATATTTGATTAAAATGAACAGCCGGCCATAGTGAACAAAATTGTGTGTGTCCCTTGAGTGTCTGCTATAAGCGAGTTCTACTGTAATTGTAATTATAATTATAATTTTAGCTTAGTAATTTTAGACTTTCTTAATTATTTTATCAGGTAAATTAATGAAAGGCGAACAGGGAGAAATTACAACATTAATAATTTTTAATTTAGGTTTAGGGAGTCCTGAGTATGCGGCCCTGGATTCCAGAGAAATGATCATCTAAAAATGTAGTTAGATTGTGTTGTCTTTTGTGCCGTCTATTTACTAACTATCGATCGCATTGGTGTCTGTAACCGGGTCGAGTTTGTCCCAACTAATAATCCTATCCTATCCTTCGGTTTTGTTATGTGTAAACGGGTGTACGGTGTGCCCGGGAGTCCGGGAGACTTGCTATAATGCTTGGCCGTACACTCACAATCACAATCATCATCATATTTAAAATAATGTCTTTAAATTTTCAATATTTGTTTAAACATTACATTTATTAATTCTGTTAGGTTAAATATGGAATTTTTAATTTTTTTTTTTTAAACAAGAGGTATGTTGTGGTACACTACTGTATTTGAATTATGAGTGTTCCACTGTAGTATGTAGTAAGTTGTCAGATAGAATACACACGTTGTACTTGTAATCCATTATTAACCGCTCTCTAATAAATAAATATAATTATGTAGTAATTTATGTGAGTGTTTTATTTAAATATATAATAAATACATCAACATTATAACATAAGTATTACCCGATCCTGCACCACTGCAAAAACGCATCAATTATTTGTAAGGTCTCATAAATCAGTTTGGAAAGTTTGAAGAACATAATACGAGTTTTCACAGAAATAATAAGGTCGACGCACAAGACTACTCACTTATAATTCGTTTCGCAGAGGCCTTCAAGACGGCGGGTTGACATACATATATGTATATGTATGTGGAAATGTATCAAAATACGTAAACATTTACAGAATTTACTCGTTAAACCGAAATGTTGGCTGACTGAAAACAACGAAAAAGTCTTTAAGCAATGTAAAATGAGAACTTCACTGGAATAACAAAAAAATGTTCATACCTGACAAATTTGTTCACAATACAATTCCACAAATTATCTAAGTATTCGTCATTCTTGTTTCATAATTGTGTTGTGACCTTGAGTAGAGAAAGTTCTAAAATTATAATGCGCAATATATTTATACCCTAAGAATAACTACAAAAATACCACCATTCAAAACAATACAAAATTCGATCTATTCATCCAAGACACAAACCGTGGTGAATAAAATAGCATATCGTTGTACGTATACCAAATCAAAATTTAACCGTTTGCCAAATCAATAACGATATCTTTTATTATTTGTTTTTCGAACTTATAAGCTTCTTTATGATTAGATAGAACTGCCAGTATACCATTTGGGCTTGATGTGGTATGTATTGATTACGCCCAAAAGGGCATGCGTACGTACGAGTTAATTTATTTAAAAAAAAAATCGATTTCAAATCGATAATTTATTGATGAAATATGGAAATTCATTTGAATCTTTCCTAGATGACGCATTCCATTAAATGCAATTTATAACAAAAATTGTATAAACTTAAAGATTATAATTAATAAAAAAAATAAACAAATTATTGGTGACCTATTCTAATCTCTATCTAAGGAATTAGATGTCTACTACATTACTTTTATTTATTAATTCTGGATTGTTTTTTGAATGTGGCTATTTGCCATGCCACTGTCGGATGTTTATGATAGTTTAAATCAAGATTGCTATCACATGTTAATAAAAATGTGAATTGTTTACAAATTTCAATTAATTAATATTAATAACAATAAATAGAAATGGTTTAAATTGGCCTCTATTTAGCATCCGTATTTTTGTTCGCATCTCAAGAAAGCAACCGCTGAACCCGCATAACCTACCCTTTATCACATTCATTGGACTATTTTTAATCGAAGATAAACAGACAAAGATTTTCGTTTACTAAAATGAAGAAGTTAGTTTATAATTTTATCAGTATCACGCCAGATTCGAACCTTCTACTAATGGATTTAAATAGGTAAATTAGAATTGTTTTGAAATTAAAATTTTAAAACGGCAAAGTTAGTTTTACCCGAAATTGGGTTACACCTAAAATGGCTTGTTTTGTTACTTAAATTATAATGCTCAATTTCACAGTTCATATTACTAAAAGAAATATCAGTATACTATTCTGAAACTACTGTTCGCTTTACTCCTGGTGCTAAACAACATTGCAAAATTTGCAGCTGCGGTGCCTCGAAAAAATCGTATCTATAACCCGGAACCACCCAGTTTCTTGCATTAAACAGCTCACACAATAGGAAACGATGGACCGCTAAATACTGGCGAAATTTTTAGCCCATTTGGACGAGGAGGAATTTTCGATCGCCATTAATGGTTATTTCTAAACGTAATTTTTTAGAATTAGGTTAGGTTAGGTTAAGGTCGCGGTCCACTAGAATCGGCATAGACACAAAAGTGGTCCGTAGCTATATCACAATTTATTTATTTATCCATCTACTAACTGAAACAATTTTGAGCTGTAAACGAAGCGTTGAATACTTCTGACGTCCATCCTACTGAGGTTCGACAAGTCATTTAAAAGGAGTGCCCTAGAAATTTTAGTCTATTTCTGGCCAAGCGAGGACAGGTGCAAAGAATATGAAGTACTGCCTCTTCCTCCTCTTCGTTTTCAGAACTGCAATAGTAGTCATGTAAGAAGAATCCAAGCGTACTACCATGCCTACCTTTGAGACAGTGGTCACTACAACAACCATACTGACCTAACTCCGATGAAGTGAAATCAGTTGTTTAAATCTCGCCAAATCTAACTTTGAAAAGAACTGACGAGTTATTACCCATGAGGTACTATTTGACCAACTTTCGTTCGTCAACTTACTAGCTTCTTCCTGAAGCAGTAGTTTGCATAACGCAAGACGCATTTCAATTCCTCTTCTGCTTTTTGTAATATGCCTGTAATATTGAAATGCCCTGGCACCCATATAATATGGATGTTGAACTGATCTGCCATCTCGTTAAGAGATGAGATACAGTTCTGAACTACTTTCGACGTGAGAAGGTGAGGTACTGAAATTGAAGCGCTTTAGAAGCGAATATCACCAACCGATATTTCATTATACATCAACCAGTCTACGACTTGCTTTATGGCAGTTACTTAAGCTTGAAAAATGCTACAATAGTCGGGAAAAGGAAGGAGAGGTTTATCAGAAGTTCCTTATAGAACACCCCAGCCCCGACTTTCCCATCCCTTTTTGAACCATCAGTGAAGAAGTTTATAAATCCTCGTTCCAGAATTGCATCCGCCATCCAGTCCTCTCTGGAGGGGATCACAGTCCGGAACTTTTGTCAAAAAATAGTGACGGGATAGTATAGTTTGTGGTCTTGGGAATCCCATTGTTACACAATATAGATGAGTGGCCTGCATTGTTACAGGTACACATTGAGGTGGATTTCAATCGTATGGCAGTATAAGCCGCCAATTGTTTTCCCAAGATATATGTATACAGGAGTTAGATATGGCAGAGTCTCCAGTGGCTGAGTAGATGTGCATTCAGTGCATAACTAATCCACAGAGAGACTGTTCTCTGAACTTTCGTCAACAGCTTTTAATTGGCAGTTTTGTTCGAAGCAGGCCACCAGACTGTTACCACATGCAACAGAATGGGTCTGACTACTGCAGTGTATAGCCAATGTATACGATGCAGGGCTCCAGCATTAAAGTTTTTAGAATTAGTAAAATATATATATTCAACTCCTGAATCAATCCCTAACAGAACCACTTTTGTCAATCTTCAGTTCAACCTCCAACTCAATTTAATATTCAATCTCATCTTCAAATTAATCGCCAACCCAACCCATAAATAATTCCCCAACCACACATTTCACTTAACCCGAATGCAAACTAACGAAACCCTCTCCTTCCGTCACATTTTGTTTGAAAGAAACTTTTAAAAATATTTTAACAACAGATTAATTTATTTTTACTCTTTTGAGGTGTGATTCCCAGGAAAATTTTACAGTGTCATACTTAGGAAAAACTAAAGATGCTTTTGATGATTACACGATTTCATTTTTCCGTACACCGATCCTTTCACAAAGAAAAACAAATCGAACACGTTCAAGCGGCTTCGTCAATAAATCAGCTAACTGATTCTTTCCAGCGATATGCTCCAATTTAATTTCACCATTCAAGAATCTCTCCCGTACATACAGATATCGAATTTCAATATGTTTTGACCTTCGATGAAATTCTGGATTCTTCGCTAATTTTACAGCACTACCATTGTCAATATAAAGTGTCGGAGATGACTCTGGCATTTCAATCAATTCGGATAATAAACGTCGTAACCAAATCAATTCCTTCGCTCCTTCACTAGCTGATATAATTTCGGCTTCAGTTGTGGATGTTGCTATCACCCTCTGCAGCTGACTAGTCCACGATATGACTCCACCGGAAAACATTGCTACTATCCCGGTCGTAGAACGTCTTGTCTTCTTGTCACCAGCGAAATCAGCATCGCTATAAACTTGTAGACCTTCTTCTTTGTCGTATATTATAACGTGCTTTACAGTACCTTTCAGATACCGAAATATACGTTTAACTTGATTCCAATCTTGAGCAGTTGGTTTCTCCATAGCTCGTGCAGCTTTATTTACTGCAAAAGCGTTGTCTGGACGAGACGCTGTTATAAGATACATCAAACAACCCACTGCTTCACGATAAGGTACATCAGGTGACACTGCTTCGTTGTGATCACTTTCTTCACGGCCTATTGGAGTTGAGACAGCGTTTGATTCTGTCATTCGAAATCTCTCCAGTATTTTCCTTGTGTAGTTTTCTTGGCTAATAACAATTAATCCATTTTCCCGATGTTCTATTTTCATACCAAGAAAATTATCGAGAGAACCAGCCGTAGTATTAAATTCTTGTCGTAAAATTCTTAAATCTCAACAATTTCTTTCTCTTCACTACCGACAACTAGACCATCATCGACATAAATTGCTACATACAATTGAACTTTATTGCGCTTTCGATAAAAGAGACAAGGATCAGCAACACTGTTTTTAAAATCTGCTTTCTTCATGAATTCCATGAACCGTTTGTTCCAACATCGTGGCGGTTCCTTTAGCCCGTACAAACTTCTTTTCAACAGACATACTCTACCACTACCGTCACCAAAACCTTCTGGTTGTTCTAAATACACATCTTCTTCCAGATAACCATTCAGGAAGGCAGTTTTCACGTCGAACTGTTCCAGTTTCATTTTATTAGCAGCCGCTACAGCTAACAAAGTTCGTATAGTGTCATATCGCGCCACAGGACTGAATGTTTCTTCGTAGTCCATTCCCCGCTTTTGTACATAGCCCTTCGCTACTAATCGAGCTTTGAAACGAGTACTTCCGTCACTCGCGATCTTCTGACGCAAAACCCAGCGATTTTTCAAAACTTGTGCTTCCTTTGGTCGTTCAACTAATATCCAAGTTTCATTTTGTTTCAGAGATATAATCTCTTCATGAAACGCCTGCATCCAATACTCCCTCTCATTCGACTTCAGAACTTCAGAGAATGAGTTTGGATCTTGATATTCAACAGCAACTCCTGCCATCATTGAAAATTCATCACCTTCCATTCAAGCTGGTTTTCTTCGTTGCCTTTCGCTTTTTCGATTTTCTATAGAAAACGCCTTACTATTTTGTGTTGATTCACTCGTTTGCTCTATTCCAGTTGAATTTTCCGTCTCGCCATATTCGTCGTAATCCCGACTTCCTTCAGAGGCGGACGACGTAAAAAACTCCCTCTGAGTTTGATTTCCCTTGTCTTGGTATCTGACCTTTTTTGGCTCTTCTCTTATTTCAGATGACAATTTTGGCCGATTTTGGTCCAGAACTTCTTCTTGACAAACATCAAATACCGCAGTATCGCTGCGCAAATTACAAACGACTTCTGGCTTGAATTTCACGTCATGGCTCATGACTACTTTCCTTTTAGAAGGGATCCAGACTCGAAAACCATCTTTGTCATTGACATATCCAACAAGATGTCAGAATACTGCTTTGTCATCAAGCTTCGAGCGGAAACTCTTGTTTATATGAACGTAGCATCCAGTGCCGAAAATTTTTAGAAGGTTAAGTCCTATACTGTCCGATTATACCACAATTCATAAGGGGCTTTATTCTGAAATGACGATTTCCCAGTGCGATTTAATAAATATGCTGCGGTGTTACAGGCTTCTGCCCATAATCCTTTCGGTAATTTGCTTGGATTCAACATAGACCGTGCTGCTTCAACAATAGTTCTATTTTCGCGTTCCGCTGCACCGTTTTGCTCAGGTGTATAAGGCGGTGGAATCCATTGTTCTATTCCTCTGCTTGCGAGCAATTCAACAACTCTCTTATTGTCAAACTCTTTACCTCCATCACACCTGAATTGCCTGACAACATGTCCATTTGCATTAGCTTCATTTAAAAATTAGTCCAGCACATTACATACTTCACTTTTGTGTTTCAAAAAGAAAATTCTCCGAAACTTGCTAAAATCATCCTTAAAAACAACGTAATAACGTGCTCTTCCAAACGACTCTGTGGTCATTGGTCCATTGACATCTGCGTGGATCAATTCTCCAGTAACTGTCGAACGATTTATCCGTTGCTTGAATGGTAGCTTATGCATTTTTCCTAGAGCACATCCATCACAGAATTCTTCATTGTCATTTTCCACTTTAATGTTCATTTGTTTCAAAACATTCTTTATATGCTGTTTATTTTGATGACCAAACCTCTCGTGATACACTTGCAGTGTTTCGTATGATTTCACTAAATTCACTTGTACGTTTCGTTCTGGTTTTACAACACGCATATCAAACATATATAATTCATTTTCCATATAACCAGTCATTACGGTATTTCCATTCATTTTTTCACGAATTATAACACCTCTGTCATCGATTGTCGTACTGTA
This sequence comes from Tipula vernalis, assembly GCA_958295665.1. Classification (NCBI taxonomy): domain Eukaryota; kingdom Metazoa; phylum Arthropoda; class Insecta; order Diptera; family Tipulidae; genus Tipula; species Tipula vernalis. The sequence continues at coordinate 215,425,093 of OY282560.1, read as the reverse complement.
ACCATTTAATGCTGCTGCTTTGACAGAAAACAAATGCGCACTCGCATCAGGAACATATAAAACCTTTTCTAATTCAGCATTATACCAATTGTTGTTTCGTCGAACTTGAATCTTTATTGTCCCTTGACCAAACGTATCCATATTCACATCTTGTTTTCCAAGTGAGATTACTTCAGGTATGACAAATTCACTGTATGACTTAAAATATTGCTTGTTGGGAGTGATATGCTTCATAGCGCCACTATCACAATACCACTTATTTGCATCGATGTAACTTCTAATTGATGCGCCCATGACATGTGAAATAAATACAGCGTTACTACCTTGCTGTTTGTTGTGCTGCTTAATTGTGCTTCCACCTGCATTCTTTTGTGGACACTCTGCTGCCCAATGGCCCAATTGCTTGCATTTATTGTAAGGAAATTTTTGTTTTGCCCGTTCCGTTGACATTTTTGTTTTATTCGTGTTTCGTTTTTTTTTATATTCACCAGATGCGACGAATGCAGTTGTTAATGATTCTATTTTGCTTTGATCACGTAGTTCAATCGTACAAAGTTTCTCGATGAGTAGATTCAAACTTTGTTTTTCTGATGAAATCTTCAGAGTCCCAAAGATCCTTAAAATTATCATATTCCTTTCCCAATGTCGATAAAATCCGGCCATTCAATATTTGCTCAGACAAGATATTTTCGTTATGTTTTGTTAATTCGTCATTTAAATCTACGAACAAGTTTTGCAATTTAGCGACATGTGTGCTAATATCTTCTTTCTCGTCTCGTTTTACTCGGAAAAAGGCTTCAATTAGCATATTCAGACGTTGCGTACTACTATGTTCAAATCGCGCACGTAATTTGTCCCAGATTTCTTTCGCATTGTTACAAGTCAACACGAGCTCAGCAACTGGTTTGCTTAACACACTTGCAATCACACTTGAAACTTTCGCATCGTCCTTCTGCTACTCCGCGTATACAGTTTTTCTACGCGTGAGTCGTATTTTTCTTGTCGCAACTTTTGTAAATTTCACGTTTTACTAATACTACAGATAATCGAACAATGTTATTTAGAATAATTGCATCTTTATTTATTTCACTTTCGTTAGAACCCTATTTGCATTAGCGGAAAGGCAGATATAGTTCCTCAAAGCAATACAAGATATCAATTAACGAGCACCGTTTGGTATAGGTTTTCCAGGCAATGGATACAGCTTACATATGGCCAAACTAGAAAAAATTGCATTAGCGGGAAAAGGCAGATATCTTCGCAGACTTACAAGAAAGCAATTAACAAGCACAGCTTTGTTTTGATTTGGTAAGCAATGGGTACTCCTCAAGATATTAGGCTGACATCAAAAAATGTCATGATAGTTTTTTTCAAACTGATAATAAATAATGTCTATGTCATGACAGACACATTTTTTCAGGTCATGATATTGTTGTATCATGATACATTAGTGTTGCCAACACCCTTTTCTGGGATAATTTTCGGACTAACCCTAACCTAACTTCCAAGACATATGTAGAGTGTCAATATTAAAATGGCAAGAAAGTAGATATGGTAGGATTACTTTTAGCTTCTCGCTAAATATTGGGAAAAATTAATTAGCGTTCACCCTTCACGCAAATATTGGGCTCGATTCTGGAACGATAAAATTCATGTTATGTTATTTTATTTCCCCGCTTCCTATATGAATTTTTTTTTTTTTTTTGTAAACATCTTTATTGATATGGCTACTACAATCTTAAACATTATTAATTCATTAGTAAGGTTGACATTAGTACTTATGAGATAAGCATCAACTTGTGTGGGTCTGCTGGACCAGTATCCAGTTCCCTTAAGATATAATATTCATACGGTTAGCTCATGTGGTTTGATTCGTTTGAGCCGCCTTACTTCATTTGTACTGTCCAGTAATTGTACGGCCTCAACGTTGGTGTGGTTAAGAAGCAGTGTTACCATATTGTAAGTTTAAACTTAATTTGCAAGTTTTTTTGTAGTATATATAAATCTGAGTGTGATGTTTATAGGGAAATTAATCTCAATAAAAATAAAGTAAGGAATAAATTAGATGAAACCACTTTAAGTGGTATTCTATTATCAAAAGATTATATGTCGAAACGAGGTAATACTTGTGTTAGTTTTGAACACAAACCAGTGCTGGGATGTTCTAACATCACTATTTTCGATATTCGATACGCTTTATCTTTCTTTTTTCATGAACAAAGTTGCCTATTGTACTGGGCGGGGCCGTGGGTGGTGAAAATGTAGGCGTAGAAGTTGACGTCTGCTCCGAAGATGAAGGCCCTTTTGGAATAAAATTTCCGCTAGTACTATTAACATTGGTGGTCGATCCTTGTGGTAATGTTGATGTAGCGTATGAAAGAGAATCCCGAAATTGAACATGAAAGTCGGACCCAAAATCGTATGCTGTTCTCACGGGTACGTCGGGTAACGAGCTAGGAACAGATGGTTTACTGACAGGTCCAATATTTGTAATAGTCGAAGCGGCACTTGATCTTAAATACTTCACCTCCTCCGTTAATGACTGAACCAGTTTCATCAGGGCTGCAATTTTCTCCTCACCAGCATTTTGTACAGCTGAATCCACTGTTTTAAGTTCCATCACTTTAGAAGTGGATGCAGTTGGAATCTCGGGATTTATGACGGAAACGGGCGGAATATTCACTTCCCGGGCGTCATCCATGGACTTATTCAGGTTTTCGTGATCAGTCAAATACCGATCCAATGATCCGAGCAACTTCCGACATGATATTTGTAATCCTTGGGCTTGGTTTCCATAAGTTAGGGATGAGCTAACCCGAATAATCCGTCCCTCTACATGCAACAACCTAGAACGGAGATTACGTGCAGTAGCAACTTGGTCTTCCTTTGGTAAAGTGGCTAATCCTAGGATTCCAGCTTTCAGTCTATCCAACTTTGTTTGACATCCCGACAACTCCAGATCTGGTCGTTTTGCAGCCTTACCATGCATCCGAAATGGAATCTCAATACTTTCCGAACGCTCAGCGGCCATCGCAGCTTGAAGATCAGACCATCCTTGATCAGATCCCGACTGTATACCACGGATTTCAAATTCAATTTCAATTTCATCGGGTTTAAGAGCAGCAATATCCATTTTGTAATGATTCGTTATAAACTAGAACCAATATAATAACCTACCACTCCCTTTTGACAATAAATCGTATAATTCACCAAAAAAAAAAAAAAAATCAAAACCTTCAATGCTTGCATTCTATGGTTTTGTCAGTCTTGTAAATGAGCCAACAAGGTTGATGACATGTTTGGATCACGTTTTTGTTAAAAATGAAAATTTATTCAAATTTGATATTTGTAACCTGCCCATGCATTTTTCTGACCACAATTTGATCAAAGTTAATATTTCTTCCTCATCCATCAGGCAACCAGTTTCTGTTAATACTTCGAATCAATCAAGAATTTGTTACGATAAACTCAATAATTTTCTAAAGTTTGAATGTTGGGATTCTGTTTATAGCGAAAGGATTTGCAGTTTAGCTTTTGCAAAATTTTTGTTTATACTTAACTCGCATATTGCCGCATCAAAATTCATTATTGATCCTCCTAAAATAAATAAGTTAAAGCCATGGATGAGTCCTAATCTATTATTTAAAATTAACAAATTAAAAAAATTTTCTCGTAAACTAAGATGTCATCCAAATAATATTAAATTAGCAAAATTTGTTAAAAAACTTTCGGGAAATATTAAAGCGGATGTAAAAATCGTCAAAAATAACTATTACAAAAGCAAATTTGATTGGGCTAGTAAGAATTCAAAGCACACATGGAAAATAATTGATGAAGTTTTAGGACGTAATCGGATGTATAAACAAATACAACAAATTTATCAAGCCGATACTAATAGCATTCTCACGTCCCCAAAATCGATCTCTGATGAATTCTGCAAATATTTCGTAAAAGTTTCGCAAGGATCAACCTCCAATTTTAATGCAATTACTAGTGATGTTACTTCAATTGAATTTAAAAAGTATATTTATGGAGCTGATAGAAACTACAGTTCATCTTGTTTCTTTGAGCCTATATCTTCTTCGGAAATCCTATCTGAGATAAAACAATTAGATAACAAAGGGTCAAAGGGCTTTGACGGCATTAATAATTTTTTAGTTAAAACATGTGCATGGTATTTGGTGGATGTTCTGCAATACCTATATAATCTTAGCTTGAACAGCGGTCAATTTCCAGATGATTTAAAAATAGCTGTTGTGATCCCGATTTTTAAGAAGGGTGATGAATTACAACCAAATAACTACAGGCCGATTTCGCTTCTAAGCACTTTCTCCAAGATTTTTGAGAAACTAGTTAAGCATCGGTTAATTTGTTATTTGGATAAGATTAAATTTTTAAATAAAAATCAATTTGGGTTTACTGCCGGTAAATCAACTGAAGAAGCTCTTTTGCACTGCTTGAGTGAGATTTATAAACATATTAATGATACTCGGAGACCCATAGCTTTTTTTGTCGATATCGCAAAGGCGTTTGACACTGTTGACCATGGAATGCTTTTATTGAAGTTAGCTAAAATTGGTATTAGAGGTAACATTTTTGATTGGTTTGCAAGTTATATTGAAAATCGTCGTCAGGTGGTAAAAATAGGTGAGGCAACTAGCTGCGAAGGTTTAATAAGTTGTGGCGTTCCTCAAGGATCAGTTCTGGGGCCTTTATTATTTTTAATCTACTTTAATTCGATCTTCGGTATTGATCTATTAGGACACGCCACAGCCTTTGCTGATGATCTGGCTTTGAGCTATGGTACGAATAGCGATGTCGACAATAAATTAATGCTTGAAAACGACTTAATCAAACTAAGTAAATGGTTTTATCATCATCGGCTCGCTATAAGCGTTAAATCAAAAGTTATGCTATTTGGGAAGAATATCACTAATTCTTCGGTATACCATTTAAAATACCATGTCCATCCCTGTGATACAATCATTTGCTCGTCTCAGTGTTTTGCACTTGAATTTGTTAACGAGTTTAGATATTTGGGTTTAACAGTGGATGCTCAACTAAATTGGAAGTCTCATCTCAATGTCACTAGGAAAAACGTACTTGGTGCTATACATAAATTCTATAATCTTAAGAAATTATGCCCAAACAGTACTCTGCGGAAACTATATCACGCCTTAGTTGAATCAATAATAATGTATGGAATATCCAGTTGGGGTGGCACTTATTTTAGTAACATTGAAGGTCTATATATTGCCCAGAAAAGGATTGTTAAATTAATATACCACCTTCCTCAAACAACACCATCAATTCCTATGTTTCGACAACTAAATTTGCTACCACTTAGATATCTTTACATATACAAAGTCTTGAAAATGTTTTTTATCCGTAGTAACAGTTTTCACAATCGGATTACACAAGTGTATAATACAAGAAATCCAAATTACTATAATGCTGATTTCCGTTGCAATTGTGAGAAGTTTAGAAGATTTTATCTTTATATGGCACCGTATTTTTTTCATATTTTACCTAAAGATATAAAAATTCTAACGATTGGACGTAAACATAAATTTGAGAGGGACGTTCGAAATTGGCTGCTCAACATAGAAAATGTTGAAAGATTTTTCTGAAATTAACATTATATAGCTTCGGGTAATTTCACCAATTAAAGCTGTTATCGTAAACATTAAACAATTGTAAATTTAAAGGCAACTAAGTGTAATTATTATTTTTTTCCATATATACATATATAAATAAGAAAACTATTGTTTAATATATATTTAACTCAATGTGTCCAAAGATTTTATAGAATAGCATGTTTAAATTGTTTATTTGCTCCACCACAGATTTTCATCTAAACGGAGCTTTACTTTGTTCAACTATAATATGTTAATTAGTTTATAATTCGTTTGTATTATTATTAAGTTATAAGTTGAAATAAAGAAATAAATAAATAAATAAATAAAAATAAAAACGTATGTTATAAAGAATGCTGAAATTCACCTTGCAAAAAAAAAATTAAAGAAGACGGAAAGAAATATATGTACATATAAAACTAACTAAACTAAAATAATTGTACCCTAAACCGATGCAATATAATAAAAATAAAAAAAAATAAATGATCAATAGGAAAATGATTACTATCCAAAATATAGTATCAATATAATCTTAAGCAAACCAAAAGAAAATAAATCCAACAATTAATTAAGGTAAAATATTTCAAAATTTAATTATATTAATTATAAAGAATTCTATATGTTAGTTTAAATATAAGCGCGCGAAAAATAAATTTTCAAACACCAAACAAAAGAAATATCAAGAAAAAAAAACAGTAGATCTCAATGAGTTCCGGGTTAGGGTCCCCAGTATTGGGTCGGCAAGAAAAATAATAATAAATAACTGAAAATAAAGGATAAATAATAAAATAATAAATAATGATATTTAAATGAAGTAAAAATAATAAAACTTTCCTGTAAACAAGACAGGGTTGCAAAATAAGGCAAACAACATACAGAAAAAGACCAATTGATGTACCTTGACCATCGAGACACCTAACCGCACAATCAACACCACATCGGTGGAAATGCTGGTTCAGAAATATCAATGCTCAAGGCACATGGAACTTAAATGAGTGACGCACCCGCAAGGTCGAACAACGCAAGCGCTGGAACCTACTAGGGACGCCTCTCATTTAAGTAGTCGGAAGAAAACTAATATCAGAGAGATTGTGCAATTAATGCTAAGGTACGACGAAATCTGAAAAGAAAAGAGAAGAAAAAAAATTTTCAAAAAAAAACTAAACTCAGAACGATGGAAGAATGAAGCTCAGCCACAATCAGACGCCACATGGCGGAAATGGAGAACTCATTCAACCAACGAACTAAGAATAGGGATTAACACTCACATCTGTACGCAATCAAACAGCTATATACTGGTTGCAATTACAGCTGTGCGTGTTAACCGGGCAAGGAACGTTGAGGTGCGCACCTGTGCAAGTTCAAACAACGTAAACGTCGGACATTGCACAAAATGCGCACAACAAGTAAAAAAAAAAAATTGTGGAACACTAAAAGACGAAGAGAAAGGAATTTTAAATAGCCATTAGATTTGGGCGCCACTGTAACGACACCTTGCGATGTCGTTAACAGACATACGATCAGTGGTCTGGTGCGGTATTTATAGCTGGCTAAGCTCAGGGTTGGCGTGGGGTTTCCAGACATGACCGTATGCTTGAATAACCGCATTGGTACAAAAAGATAAAAAAAAAAAACAAAGAGAGCAACATTCCCGCTGCCTTGTTTACAGGAGTAAAACTGACAAGAACTATAATTGACCGACCTCAACACGAAAGACCCCTCCCCAACAACTCATCTTGATCCCCCAGGTACCTACTCACTCATCATTCGCACGAACATTCAAATCAGAGAGAAAAAAAAATATCATGCCAAAGAAAGAATAGCGAAACACACAAAAGAAACACAATATAAAAGAAAAAATGTATATACACTGAAAAAAATTAGGTAAACAAATCGTGATTAAAACGACGAGCGAGCTGTAAAAAAACGTTATATAGAGAAAAAAATAAAAAAAAAAAGTATGAGTTTATAAAAAAATGACCCCCAAACAACGGAATTCGCGTTCCAGTCAAGACCGGCTCACAATTGTAAATTAATTTTTAATCAAAATTAAAGAAAATTAATGTTTTACGTTACGTTACAAAAAAAATAAAAATAAAAATATTGTCAAATACGTAATGATTAAAAAAAAAAACAAAATGAGATTTAGAATTAAATGTTTGACCTATTTCTGTAGCCGTTGTTTGTTGTTGTTCTTTTTTTTTTCACACAGTACCTGCCGTCTCCACTGCACCGCGCTGCTGCCAGCTCCGATGATTAACCACTTTCACTCGAAGTTTCGAGACCTTACTCGAATAACTGGTCTCCAAAACCAGTAACACAACCGACAAATGGACCGTTTTCTGGCCGCTATTATAACCACTCCGCTATTATAGTCTCTTTGATTATTTTACTCCTTTTACACTATGTATTTCTGTTTTTTTTTTTGTTGTTTAAAAAAACAAAATTCTTAATTTTTTTATAATAATTTGGAACACCGTATTTTATTTAGTTGTTTTGTATTATTTTTCTTAATTTAAAACACAACTCAATTTTGGGGACGAGTTTATAAATTGGTAAAGAAAAAAAATCAATTTTACATCAAATTAATTTTATTAAAATGCTTTACAACCCAAAAAAAATAACATCTTTCAAATTCATCACTCAATTGAATAAATTAATTTAATTTTATTTAATTAATTTTTTTTTTTAAAACGGTTCCACTTTTAACAAGTTATCAGGTTGTTTACTAATCAACTAACGTTTCACACGACAATCACACAAAATCATACGCGCCACATCAACACCACAGATCGTCATCATGCCAATCATTCCAATTATTGATTTTTAATCGTCATTAAGGCGATAATAAAAATCAATAATCGAAAATCAAAATTCAACAGATCGGGCCAAACGGTTTACCACGCACCAGACCAATGCGCGATTGGTTGTTACGTACAGGACCGGTGTCGTAACAAATTAGCCTGGAACCCCAAGCTGTATGTTTTATATTATAGTCCCCTCCAATAATAAATCTTGGACCGAGCTTATTAAAGACGTTATTATATTGTAACTTCGTTGGTGTATGCCGTGGAAGACAGTATGCTGCCGCAATATTTAGATCTGCGCCATTATATTGGATTGAGATAACAGTTGCTTGCATGTAGCTTTCTCGAATATCCTCTTGTTGATTATGTTTGATATTATTTTTAATTAGTACAGCTGAACCACCTCTGGCTCTTTCACTAGGATGGGTTGTCCAGTAGGAATTAAATCCCTTTATTCTAAAAAAGCTTTTGTTGGAGAAGTGCGTTGTTACAATTTTCTATTTTAAGGACTTTCTGTAACAATTTTTAAGTCCAAAGAAAATTTGTTTTTAGACAATTCGTTGTAATTTTTGAATAATGTACTCCCTCCTATTCATGGTCAAGATCATGCTATTTGCTATAGTTCATTGAACTTGTTTGTTTACCTCCCTATGTGTTATTGTTTTTTTTGGTTTTCAATTTCAACCTATATAAAAGTATTTATGTAAATGGTTATGTACTTGAAACATTACTGGTTGTATTTGTTTTGGTACATAAACGAAAAGATAATTGGACAAATTTTTTTTTTGTACGAGGGAATTGAAAATCAGTTTCGTTAAGGCCACCGCAGCTAGGTAATCACACAAAAAAAAAATAAAAATAAAAAAGTAATAAAAAAATTAATAAATAATAATAAAGTATTAAAAAGTAAACAGGAATAAAATAGAGTGATAAAATAGTGTGATAAAATAGTGTGAAAATTGTGGGAATAGAGGGAAATTTGGCTAGCTATAGTTTACCCAAAAGCGCAGAGTCCAGCCAAGCGCAGAGTATTAGTATAGTGGTAACTGAAGGCCACAATTGTCAAACCGTTAGATAATTGCATTTTTGTGGGTAAGAATGGATTGTATTGTTGGCGTTGAATTATTTCATAAACAAACTGATTTTTATTTTATTTTGTTGTTTTTGTGTTTAGAGAACGGTCGGAATAATACGCGAATTTGTGACCATTGGTTGTTAAGGCTCACTTAAATTCTTATGAAGAGGTGGGCTTAGACAAAATAAGTCTAGGCGGCGTGGCCTCTATAATCAATTTCTTCAGACAGTTTATATGTATATTATACATATATTACATTTTTTTTATGATTACTGAAAAAAATGATTAAAAACGAAGATATATGTTGTTGATCTGAAGAGGTGAAGCGGCACTGTAGAAACATATTCATATGTATGTACCGTTTTTTTTTTGGAACCGTGACTAAAGTTTTTGGCGGTATAAAAGTGATAACGGTGTTTGGGCGTTGTATCGCTCCTGAAGTTTTTTTTTCTCAATTAAATTTTCTTTTAGTTTTATTGCTCTAATTATCAAACTTTTTGAAGAATAAATTAGTGCTTTTGATTATTTTTTTTCTTTAAATATTTTTGTGTCTTGAATTAAATATAAGTTTTTAGTGTAGTGAATGTGAGTGGATTGATTCTTTTGTTACAGCTTACAGGTTTCCAGCCATAGAGAACTAAGAGTACTCTTCGTAAACTTTATGGGTGAGTTTTTTTTTCTATTGTGTAATATCGATCCACACATACGTCACCACATAACAAGTTTTGTTTTGGATTAAAATCAGTTCGTTTTGTCATTATTTTTAAAAAAAAATTTTCTTTAAATGAATAAAAATGTCCATTAAAATATGAATTAAATCTTTATTATTTGGTGATGGTATTTTGGGTCCGACGCAGAGCAGATTTGATAACAACACGTATATTGTTTGTTATGCCTTGTCCAAATTATGGCGGTAAAGAACCTCCCTATAGCCACTGAAGCTCACCCGATCAATCGTGTTGGCCGCTCATAAGAGGCAGTAACAAAATGGCGCCGAAACAGGGACCGTTAGTAGATTTTTGCTAGCGGTTTATGTATTAAATAAAAACAAATGGCTAGAAAAGAAAATGTGATTTTTCCGTCAATTTCAATTTCATGTTTTTATAACGTAATTAATGTAGCAGCAGAGAATTAATTTTTTTTGAACATTTTGATTTGTTTTTTTTATATTTTCATTTTTTATTTTTGTTTTCCAATTTTATGGTCCGAGATTGTGTATAGAGTTTCATATAGGAAATGTTCTATCGACACTTGGTGACTCCAACATTTCTGGTTATTTTCTTTATGATTTCTACACAGATATTCTCGGATCAAATAAGCATTTTCTTTCCGTTTTCAATATTCCTACCCTTAGGTAAGTGATTGAGTTGGACATTGGTCGAACTTGCTGTAAGAATTTTCTCGGTAGAATACATAGTGATTCTGTGAATAATCCCGTTGAAGCTTCTACGTAATGTCTCAATGAATTGACTCTCTCATTTACAGTCCTTTCAATTCCTAACAGTTTATAATTATAATTATATAAATATTTTTTTTTTGGTTATAAGAAGCATTTAAAATTCACTCTGCGTCGACCCAATGGTATCATCACCGAATTCCGTGCACGAATTCAGAACTTAATTTTTGTCTTTTATACAAAGAAAGCATCTAATTATTATCACACATATTATGATTTTTTTTTTTTTTTTTTCATTTCGTCAGATATTTGTGAACTTATTAATAATTTAAAGATAAATTTATTACGAAGTATTTCAACAAAGTATCTGTTTGACATTATTATTATTTTTTTATTATTACAATTTGTAGATCAAACCGCTTACATATATTTATCGTTTTTTTCACCACGTGAGATTATTTAGTTCCATTATTTTCAATTTTTTTTATCCTATCAAAATATATCCTCGCAACCAATTGTTATAATTAAAAAAAAAAGAAAAAGTTTTGTCATGGACGCAATCGATTACTTACAAAACCTTTCGCCTTCCGAGGTCGAGGTGGAATACCAAACGAGGGGACTATCCAGTATTGCTACTGACGCAAATCATTTATTAATTAGTAGATTATCAGCTGAAAATCGAGACAAAACCATGAAGCCAATAAAAACTCATGCTTCCGTAAATCCTGAAAATGAGTATCTATATTGTAAAAATAAATTTGAAGAAGTATCAAAGGCAACTGCGCAGCATGGAGTGTCGCCACCTATTAATATTATAATGCTCGGATTAGCCCAATCTATACACTACAAAGAGCGAGCTGAAAGACTTATTCGCACGTATGGCGAGGATGCTAACCTGCTTAATCTGTACAGTAATTGGCGACGAGAATATAATTGGTATTTCAAGCTGTGGAAAGATTTTAGTGACAAATCAACTCCCACTGCTATTGAAAATGATCATATTGAGCTACAAAAAAAACTTGGCATCCAGTTCAGTTAGCGAAACCCATCACAGTGATGAAAATGATAACCAAACGGGTAATTCCAAAACCATTACACAGACGAGACTCTCGCCCGTACAAAGATCAGACGATAATCTCCTCGCTAACCAAAAGTCTAATTTTTTCCTTACTGAGCGAGAAAATCTAAAGGAATCAGTGGCAGATTTTTTCTCGAAGGTAGAGAGACCTCTAAAACCACACATGTCATTCGACCAAACTGAGGCAAACCAATTTAAAAACTCAAGGGTCCCTAAGCCAAATTTTAACCGTAATAATTTGCAAGAATTCATTAATCCTAATTTTAACCGTAATAATTTTCAAGAATTCATGAACCCTAGTGTTAATGTAAATCAGTCACATCTGAATCCGCCACAAATAAATTTTCACAATTTTTATAAAATTCGACAAAGGTGGAATTTAAGTTTTGATGGCAGCGAAGCACAAAACGTGCATGATTTCATTTACAAATTAGAGCAAATGGCCCGTGACGACGGAATAAATGAAAATAATTTGGCGAAGGTAATCCACTTGTTCCTTACTAAGAAAGCCGAAGACTGGTATTGGGTCTATAAATTGGACAATCCCGAAGCGTTATGGCTAACAATGAAGAAAGCAATGTTATCATATTTTAGTAGTTATGATTTTGAGGAAGAAATAAGGGAACAGATTCTCCGCAAGTTTCAAGATCATAAAACAAATTTCACTGATTTTGCTCTGGGGATACAAAAACTTAATGCTCGTCTTCAAAATCGGCTATCTGAAAAAGAATTAATATACCGCTTAAGTCAGAACATGCACCCGGCATTGAAAAACGTGACATTACCGTATCAAAACACGGTTAAATCAGTGGAGGAACTGAGAGTTTTGTGTCAACGATATGAGAAAATGTGGGAACAAACCGGATACGACCCCAGGCGATTTACAGATATTTCTAACCGGAGAAGAATTCAAATAAATGAACTGGAGTATGGGATGCGGAACCTATGTAACGAACCACAGGTGCCAACTATTGAAGATAGCCAACCGAGATATTATCGAACGAATCAACCGGACAGTTCTTTGGCGCATCAGAAAGCCAACGCAACCATTAGTAGTAAAAGTGAAAAAATCGAAGCATTTAATCAGAATCTCGCTCACGATCGCCCAATCTATATATGCTGGAATTGCCGAGATATTGGACATCGATACCAGGATTGTGTCAAACCATTTGTAGATATATTCTGTTTTGGCTGTGGAGCATCCAACGTAAGGAAACCATTTTGCCCGAATTGTCAGAAACATAATCCGGAAAACTCGAAACCGAGTGTGAATCAATTGAGGGGATCACGCTCCGGACCAAATCAACAATCAACCTCAAGAGATTAGATCATTCCGACCTCCTCAAAAATATATCAGTTAAAATTTTGACTAAACCTACCTGTCATTTACAACAAAACAACAATACATCAGACGTTCGCTTAAGACCATCTGCTCCCAAGAAAAATATATACCGTAGCATTCAATATTTTAAAGAGAAACGCGCCCTTCTAAAGAACTGTATGGCCACTCTTATTAAATTTATTTCAAAATCGGATCCACGACCACATGTAGACGTAGAGATAGCTTCCAATCAAATTACAGGTCTTCTAGACAGTGGAGCATCGGTTAGCGTCCTTGGAAAAGGCTCGTTAGAATTTTTAAGTAATGTTAATATCACTTTCCATAAACTGAACTCAAAAATTCAGACAGCCGACGGAACCTTTAATAAAATAGAAGGTTTTGTATGGTTGCCAGTTAGGTTTGGCAATCTCACAAAGAGCATTCGATTTTTTATTGTTCCGACACTTCAATCTCCCCTATATTTGGGAATTGATTTTTGGAACAAATTCCAAATATTGCCAAATATAACAATAAACGAAGTTATTGATCTCAATGCAAAGAGAAATAATGAGAATTGTTATGTGCTTGATGAGCACAACCAGACAAAACTAAATAAGATTATCGATATGTTTCCCTCTTTCGAAAAGAATGGTCTTGGTAAAACGGCTTTTCACGAGCATGATATAGAATTGGTTAAAGGCTGTAAAGCAATTAAGCAACGGTACTACCCAGTCTCACCCGCAGTACAGAAGGACTTGTACAGCGAAATTGACCGTATGTTGGGTCTAGGCATAATAGAAATAAGTAAAAGCTCATGGAGCTCGCCTGTTACCATTGTGAGAAAAGCGAATGGAAAAGCTAGATTATGCCTAGACGCACGTAAGTTGAATTCAGTGACTGAAAAAGACGCATACCCATTACCAATAATTGACGGACTTTTAGGACGGCTATCGGCAACTAAATACATTACTACACTGGACTTAAAAGACGCATTCTGGCAGATACCGCTTGCGGAATCTGCCAAAGACAAAACTGCTTTTACAGTACCGGGAAGACCTCTCTATCAGTTCAAGGTGATGCCGTTTGGGTTGTGTAATGCAGCCCAGTCAATGTGTCGCTTAATGCATAAAGTAATCCCTCACGAACTCCATGATAAAATCTTCGTGTATCTGGATGATTTGTTGATCGTTAGCGGCACATTGAAGGAGCACTTTGAGCTGTTAGAGAGTGTCGCGACTCTACTGAAGACTGCCGGGTTGACTATAAACATAGAAAAAAGTAACTTTGTGATGAAAGAAATACGATACCTGGGATATTTAGTTGGAGAGAAAGGTTTAAGGCCAGATCCAGGCAAGATCGATGCTATAGTCAACTTGGCGACGCCGACGAACGTAAAACAGATTCGACGACTACTTGGGATGGCTGGGTGGTATCGGAGGTTTATTGAGAATTTCGCGAGCGTTACAACACCAATAACGGAATGTCTCAAAAAAGGAAAGTATCGATGGACCGAAGAGGCTCAACAATCTTTTGAAATATTGAAAGTTTTGCTGACATCTGCTCCAGTCTTAATAACACCAAATTATGAATATCCCTTTTATATTCGGTGTGACGCAAGCACAGAGGGGGTCGGAGCTGTTCTTTACCAAAAAGATTGTGATGGAAATGAAAAACCTATCGCTTATATGTCGCAAAAATTAAACAAGGCGCAAAAGAACTACTCTGTAACCGAACTCGAGTGTTTGGCAGCAATCCTGGCAATTAAAAAGTTTCGAGCGTACGTCGAGGGTCAGGAGTTTACTCTAATTACCGACCATGCAAGCCTGAAGTGGTTGATGGGCCAAAAGGATTTGAGTGGCAGACTGGCAAGGTGGAGCTTAAAACTCCAGGGATTTCGTTTTAACATCGAGCATCAACGTGGTAGGGATAACGTGGTTCCTGATATGCTGTCTCGCATTCATTGTGATGAAATCACGGAATTTGTTGAAAGTGTCCCAAAAGTTCTGAACCAATCAAAATTTAATTCTTCTGATTTTGATGATGAGGACTATAACAGTCTGCGTGGTAAAATTCTAAGCAATCCTGAAAAATTTCCTGCATTCAAGATCGCTGATGGACGTATTTTTATAAGGATTGAGCCGAAAAAAAACGGTGAGCTCTCAGATTTGTCAATGTGGAAACTGTGGGTTCCCCACGGTTTGAGAACTACGTTGGTTGAGCAAAATCATGATAATCCGTTGTCATCTCATGGTGGAATCGGCAAGACACTGGACAAATTGCGAAGATACCATTTCTGGCCAGGTATGCCTCGGCAGGTTAGAGAATATATCTCAAAATGCATTGTTTGTAAAACGACCAAGGCACCTAATCGTTTGACAAAACCACCAATGGGGAAACTATTTCCAGTTGAAAGACCTTGGCAGCGAGTTTATGTGGATTTATTAGGACCATATCCGAGGTCAAGTCATGGTAAAACAGTAATTGTCATAGCTCTTGACCACCTTACAAAATTTGTTGTTCTTAAAGCACTGACCAAGGGAACAGCATCACAAATCACAGAGTTTCTCAAAGACCAAATTTTTTGTGTGTTTGGAGTACCGGAAATTATACATTCCGACAATGGTGTCCAATTTAAAAGTCACGAATACACAGAACTTCTAAGAGAATTCGGTGTGACCGACTCAAAGACTGCTGTCTACTCCCCACAATCGAATGCAGCTGAAAGAGTGAACCGTTCTATTTTATCTGCAATACGCTCTTATATTTCTGACAAACATACCAGTTGGGACAAGTATTTAAACGAAATATCGGCCGCACTACGCAATGGCGTGCATGAAACAGTAGGGTACTCTCCCCATTTCCTCCTGTTTGGTTACCATAAGGTAAACCATGGGAATGACTACAAAATACTGAGGCAAATCGGAGATATCGCAGAGGGAGAACTTTTATTACCCTTACCAGTTAGACTTTCGCTCTTACATGAGGAGGTGAAGAAGAATATTCTAAGAGCTTATGAAAAAAGTGCCAAGCGCTATAACCTGAGAACTCGACCTATAGAATACGACGTTGGACAATCAGTGTTTGTTAGAACCCATCCGCAGAGTGATGCAGTACGAAAATTCTGCGCGAAATTTGCACCACAATTTGTTCAAGGCATAGTTTCAAGGAAAGTCGGTACTGTGAACTATGAGATCAAAGATTTAAATGGCAGAACTCTCGGTATCTACCATGGCGAGGATATACGCCTCTAGGAAGTACCTTATTAGTTAGTAATCATTTCAAAATCAATAATCAGTAAAGAGAAATATTTGTTTTTTCTCAAACATATCATTGCTTATGCCAATTTCTAATTGATTTTCAGCTCCTTTCTACCATGCCGATGGCAGAACAAAAGAAGCTGCCCTGTTACAATTTTCTATTTTAAGGACTTTCTGTAACAATTTTTAAGTCCAAAGAAAATTTGTTTTTAGACAATTCGTTGTAATTTTTGAATAATGTACTCCCTGCTATTCATGGTCAAGATCATGCTATTTGCTATAGTTCATTGAACTTGTTTGTTTACCTCCCTATGTGTTATTGTTTTTTTTTGGTTTTCAATTTCAACCTATATAAAAGTATTTATGTAAATGGTTATGTACTTGAAACATTACTGGTTGTATTTGTTTTGGTACATAAACGAAAAGATAATTGGACAAATTTTTTTTTTGTACGAGGGAATTGAAAATCAGTTTCGTTAAGGCCACCGCAGCTAGGTAATCACACAAAAAAAAAATAAAAATAAAAAAGTAATAAAAAAATTAATAAATAATAATAAAGTATTAAAAAGTAAACAGGAATAAAATAGAGTGATAAAATAGTGTGATAAAATAGTGTGAAAATTGTGGGAATAGAGGGAAATTTGGCTAGCTATAGTTTACCCAAAAGCGCAGAGTCCAGCCAAGCGCAGAGTATTAGTATAGTGGTAACTGAAGGCCACAATTGTCAAACCGTTAGATAATTGCATTTTTGTGGGTAAGAATGGATTGTATTGTTGGCGTTGAATTATTTCATAAACAAACTGATTTTTATTTTATTTTGTTGTTTTTGGGTTTAGAGAACGGTCGGAATAATACGCGAATTTGTGACCATTGGTTGTTAAGGCTCACTTAAATTCTTATGAAGAGGTGGGCTTAGACAAAATAAGTCTAGGCGGCGTGGCCTCTATAATCAATTTCTTCAGACAGTTTATATGTATATTATACATATATTACATTTTTTTTATGATTACTGAAAAAAATGATTAAAAACGAAGATATATGTTGTTGATCTGAAGAGGTGAAGCGGCACTGTAGAAACATATTCATATGTATGTACCGTTTTTTTTTTTGGAACCGTGACTAAAGTTTTTGGCGGTATAAAAGTGATAACGGTGTTTGGGCGTTGTATCGCTCCTGAAGTTTTTTTTTCTCAATTAAATTTTCTTTTAGTTTTATTGCTCTAATTATCAAACTTTTTGAAGAATAAATTAGTGCTTTTGATTATTTTTTTTCTTTAAATATTTTTGTGTCTTGAATTAAATATAAGTTTTTAGTGTAGTGAATGTGAGTGGATTGATTCTTTTGTTACAGCTTACAGGTTTCCAGCCATAGAGAACTAAGAGTACTCTTCGTAAACTTTATGGGTGAGTTTTTTTTTCTATTGTGTAATATCGATCCACACATACGTCACCACATAACAAGTTTTGTTTTGGATTAAAATCAGTTCGTTTTGTCATTATTTTTAAAAATTTTTTTTCTTTAAATGAATAAAAATGTCCATTAAAATATGAATTAAATCTTTATTATTTGGTGATGGTATTTTGGGTCCGACGCAGAGCAGATTTGATAACAACACGTATATTGTTTGTTATGCCTTGTCCAAATTATGGCGGTAAAGAACCTCCCTATAGCCACTGAAGCTCACCCGATCAATCGTGTTGGCCGCTCATAAGAGGCAGTAACAGCGTTTCTGAAATAAGTGCAATATCTATGTTGTTTGTATGGAGAAATATTTCCAGTTCTTGGGCTCGTTGGTTGAGCCCATTAGCGTTCCAAGTTACAATGCGTAGGAACGAGTTAATCATTTGTGTGTATGCTGACTATTTTTGCTAGGCGGATAGAAATTAATTTCTAGTTTTGCCACCCTTTCTGTTAAGTGACCAAGTGTCTGTTGAATTTGACTAAGCTTTTTAATAATTTCAAAGTTATTAGACTCGTTATTAACTTCTATGTGTTTGTTGTTTTGGTTTGATTCATCAGCAGATAATTTGGTGATTTGCGCATAGGATAATCCAACTGTGGATGGTGTGTTTGTTGTTTGTGGTTTAGCAATTTTGTTCTTTAGCGATTTTGTTCTGATATACACAGCATCCTTTATAATTTGCAGTATGTCCTTGTTGTTGACAAAGAGCACATGAAGGCGCGATATCTGGTTGTTTTTTGCATTTTGTCGTGTGATGATCTCCAGCACATTTAACGCATTTGGTTTGACGATAGCAAAAACTCTTGGTATGTCCAAGTTGTTGACAATTCGTACATTGTGGAATGTCCCTTGTCTTGTTAGGTGGCTCAATTTAAACTATACAGTACGCAAGTTTTTTGATGTTGTAAACTCCTTTATTGTTGCCTTTTTGTTTTAAGTCGATGTAAAACAATGGAAAGTGTTTCCTGTCTTTTACACCATTAGTTGTGACCATTTTGTATATGTTAGTAATACCTGCGACTTCATGTCCCATTTTTTCTAAGTCTGCTTTAATTACATCGTGACTAATGGAAGATGGTAAGCCTCTGATAACTACTCTATAAGCCTTTTCGCTCTTCAGCTGATAGGTGTGATATTCTATATTTCCTGATTGATTGCTGGGTTCTTTTTTTAATTCTTTCAGTAATTTTTTGACATTTCTGTAATCATTTTCATTTTGAAATGTAATTTTAATGTCACTATTTGAAAGCGCCTTAAAATTAGTTGATTCACTAGTGGTTTTTATTACTTTTTGTCGAAAAACTTCGAAATTTTTGATATTGCTCACGATAATGGGTGGAGGCAGTGGTATTTTTGGGTTTTTCTGTTCAGTGTTATTGATCACAATTTGTGTAGTATTTCTTGGAAGAGTTTTCGTTTTTGTGCGCTTGCGTTTCCTAGCATTTCTGTTATCAGCACCGGAAACTTCTTTTTCCAGTTCTTCCTCATCTGTGCAATAATCCTCTTGACTCAGAGCACTGAATCTATTATTCTGTTGAAAAACTGGAAATTGCCGCAGCAACCAGTTGGAATTATTTGAATGTTCATGTTGACTGGATGATGGCTGAATATGGTTTGAAGAAAGATTGTTAACTCGTACTGAATCCTTAGCTATGCTATTTTTAAAATTTTCTTTTAGTGTAGAGTTTTCTCTCTTAAGTTCAGCAACTTCATTGCTCAGCTGCGCGATTAGTTTCTCCATTTTTTGAAATTTATTTAACAGCTCCTCGCTGTTTATAATATTTGTTGATGCACTCGGCATTTGTTCTGATAATGAAGTTACTTTTTCAGTGGAGATTGCGTGGTTTGCAAATATTTTGTTTATTGGTGATCTGATTGTACTGGAGCCCTTTCGGAATGAAAGTTCTTCCACGTTACTCTTTTGAGCGTTTATATCGCTTAGCTTATTTTTGGTATCATTAGAATTATGTAGCAATGTTTGGCCCCCCTAGAATCCATGGGACCGACCTCCGGAGAGAGTGGATTTTCCTGAACATCAGGTCTGCCACCTAGGGTATTAGTTTCCTTGTTTGTTTTATCCGTTGCGTTTGGTTTTTATAGTGTTATTACACTCGCCTCTAACAGTTCAGCCGTTGTGATACATTAAAAATGCAAAACAAACGTTGCCCAGGTGCAACCGCGTGGAGGTAAACTAGAGACAGTTGATGGTTTCTACATAGTTGCAACGTTGGAGTATAAACCAATTTATAATTGGCTATAAACGGTCAACGCCTACCCTATTGAAACCCACCCAGCACCCCTATATGAATTTGTATTGAAAAATCTATTTGATTTATGATCTGCAAATCTATTTGATCATTTGATTTTTTATGAAAATATCAGGGCTGATTGGTCGGCTAGTAAACTGACCATGCTGGAGCCCCGAGCAGAAATTTTAAACGAGGAGAAAATAGTTAATGTCGCAACTGGAAATCACATGACGTTATGACAAACTATTTTGACAGTGGACAAGCATGCACCCTCAACCGACGAAGCACGAACAGGAATCGAAATAAATAGTTTCCCCTAGCAAAGCGTGCCGGTGACGGATGCCAAATAATACATAAGCAAGACGATGCGGAAACTATAGATTTAAATCAAAACAGAACTACACTGCGCAGTTGAGCCTCTATATACGTAGGTTAGGTAAGGTTAGGTTGGAGTGGCTGCTTACGCACACTTAGACCGGTGACGGTCCATTGTGATACCACGGGATGTATCCCCTTTTACCCCTATTGGAACCATTTCGAGCTACTTATGTAGCGTAAGACGTCCCGCACTTTAATGTTTTCGAGATCCGAGAGGCAGTCCATCCTGAACTTACCTAAGTGTTTGTGCCTTCTGAGAGCCAATGCTGGACACGAGCAAAGGAAGTGGACCAACGTCTCTTCCTCCTCTTCGTCCAAGCAGCTTCTGCAGAAGTCATTAGCCTCCAGACCCAGCCTTCTTGCATGTTCTCCAAAAAGGCAGTGTCCCGTGAGAATTCCTACGACCGTTCTTAATTCACGTCTTCGTAAGGATATTAATGCCCTAGTGCGCCCCAAGTCCAGCTTTGGCCAAACTTGTCTTGCAACTCTACAGGTGAGGGTGTTAGACCACCTTTCCCCCGCTGAGGATAGTGCCTGCTTCCCTATATACGTAACAATTCAAAAAAAAAATTGTCTTAAAGCCAGAGCCTTTTTTTATTCATTCTGAAGAAAGGAATAGAGGAATGGAATATTGGTCACGTGACTCTGGAATATTCCAAACGGAATGTAATGAAAAACGACAAAAGGAACGAATGGAATATTATTATTAATTATTATGTTTAATTTATTTTTTAATTTTGTACGAGCAATTATTTATGTCTGCAATACACAATGACGAATAATTACGACGCACTAAAAATATTCCATTCATTATACCTTTCAATCTATGTAGTACGAAAAGAACACGTTCGGAATGTCTAGAATGAATTAAGTACAAAAAAGGAATAGAAATGATCTAATTAAAATCTCAGCAAAAACGAACAAAGGGGTTTGCTCATTGCCGCGATTAAGATGAATATTGGATAAAGATGTTTATACACAAACACACAAAATTATATGGGGTAATATTTGTGCGATAATTAGCATTTCTCAAATACACAAATAAAAATTGTTTTCTCTGATAAAAGCAAAAAATTGTATATAAAACAAAGCTTATTCCGATTTGGCTAACAGAATTTGAAGTGATCTCTCTTAATACAAATTAAAAATGGCAAAGTTTTATGTTAGTAGAGAAAACAAGTGAAAATTGTGTTTTGTTGTTTAATAAATTATTAATTCATAAAATATAATTTTTAGATTTCAGTGATTTTTGCAATGTTCTTCGTTGCTTTTTCTAGTGCAGTTCCACAATATGGTCAAGGGGCCGGAGCAGGTGCTGGTGAGTTTGGAGGCAGCCTTAGTCTTGGTCTTGGTGCAGCTGGTTTCGTCCAAAGCAGGCTTGGAGTCAATCTAAGTGGGGGCCAAGGTGCACGTCAGGGAGTTCAAGGGGGCAGTCGTGATGGCGGCCAAGGCAGGCAAGGTATTAATAATTAAACATGTAAGTTTACTAATATAAAATTAAATATTGATACTTTCAAGTATATCCCCGATTTTTTAATTTTTCAGATGGATATTAAGTAAATCGTAAATAAATAGGAAATTCATATACAATTTAATCAGTCCAACCATGACTCCAAACCATTTCACCACTCTCTACTATAATGCTTCAAATTATAGCATTTGTTACTTTTCCTATAAATGTATATACATACAAGTTTTTTTTACTGCAGTACCAATATATGTCAAAAATTTTATTTGACATTTAAAACTCCATCGATGTAAGAAATATCAATTAAAAATTAAATTCTTATTTAGTAATTTTAAACAAATATAACACATCAAAATACAATAATTTAATGCATTATACAAATAAATAGGTGAAATATATTTTTTGTGATTTGATAATAAATAAATAAACAAGTAATGTAGTGTTTGTTCTTATTGCTACCAAAAAATTTGTCTTATAAAAAAATTGATCTATTTTTCTCTTTATTTTTAAATAGATTTTTATCTATCAATTATGTATGACTAAGATAAATTAAATTAAAATTAAGTACGTATAAATTTAAGTCTTAAAATAAATAAAAATATATTAAAGTTTAAAGATTCTTCGCTGATTGCTAATGAGAAAAATGTATTTCCTTTTTTCCAAACACAGACAGTCGCGACTGAAAGTATTGGAACGGAACATAAACTAATATATGATGGATCCAGAAATATTAAAGGAAAGTATATTCGATGGTCATTTTGCTTATTTGGAGACGGATAAGTGTGAACGAAAAATTGAATTGCGAAAACAGTTGGAAAACTCGATACGTTTATTGTTAAATGTTGTGCCACACAAGGAGAAATTTTTTTTTCCTGATACTTATAAAATATTAGAAAGGTTTGTAAATAATTAACGAAAGAGTACACCAATGCTCAGTACAATTAACAGAATTTGTTTTTGCTATATTGCAGTTCTATTAAAGTAGTAACACCAGAAAACGGTAAAAATCCAGCCTTTGGATTTGAATCGATCTCAATTTACGCCAGTAATTTGTATCTACATCCCTGGCGAAAGGAATATCGTACAATTCGAATTTATTGTGGCTACTATCAACATGAGGTCGCCGCTAATTTGGTTGAACCGGAGTTACTCTTTCGTTGTATGGGATATAGTCAGATAAATAATGAAATTTTACAATTTTCAAATAATATTTGTCCTGAGAATTTACGGAATGTATCACGCGATGCCATTACGGCTTACGTTGAATGCCAAATTATAAGGGATATTCACTATGAACTGAACACTAAAGGTTTGCCACTGTCATACGAAAAAATTTATAATTATCGAAAAAATAATATTCTAACGGCCAGCGCAATTCTGTTAGCATACGAATCAGGATTACGGGACGACAAAATGCATTTTAAACCGCCCGATTATGCGAATTTAAGTTTCGGGAACAATATGCCTAATTATCCGCAATCTATGATTCCAAATAGTTCTGCGTATTATAACGGTTATCAACAACACCAACAAACATCACAATATCAACCTAGTTATAGTAATAAGTGCGATTATAATATTTCTAATGAAGTGATGGACTATCGCCCAACAAATGGTTACCCTATGGGCGCGTTACCTTTGCCACCAAAGCCACAAAGTCAGTCTATTAGGAATGACATAAACGCCTACAATGTGTCAGGAACTAGGTCTGCATTACGAATTTCATATGATCAAATATTACCCGAGTTAAGTGTAAAGGAACCACCGCCACCACTACCACCACCACCGATGACATCACATTACATGGCAACACCACCACAACCGCCTTTACATCATCAATATCCACAAGCGTATTATGGCCACATGGTGCCACAGCTACCCCCTCAAACCCATTCTATGCACCCATCACAAATGTACGGATACCTTCCAAATCCTCAGCAACCGTTTATATATACAACCAGTCATCACGGAACAAATCTACTTGAAACTCATTTTACGAGTGATTATAATGGTTTACCGACACAATTTAGTGAAATGGGTCTCCCAAGAACCTATAACTATCCATCAAGTAAAAATCACTATAATCCTAATTACAATACGCATCACAAATCGTTAAATAATCATCAAGACATAGATTATGATAATTCAACCGCCACGGATAAAACGATAAGTTCTAGAAATTCAGATTTTGACAGTTACGACGAACACCATTCGAATTTAAAATCAATTAAAAAACCCATTAATAAAAAAGATCACGAGGGTGTTGGTTCCGCCGATAAATGGGATCACATCTATAACGATTACAAACAAAAGCAAGACTGTAAACATGATTCTCGATCACTTGAAGCGTTGAGCCTTGATCCAACACCAAAAACAGCCGTGAGTTCCAAAAAATTATCAACAACACAATCACGGCCAAATAGTAATAATAAAAATAATGAAAACAATTATAATATCATTGGTAATGGTAGTAATAATACTAGTAAATTGCCCAATGGCGGTACAAAAGTAAAAAAATCAAGTTCATCAGTTACGGCGACAATACCACAAGAATGGGGTTGCTCATCATGTACATTTTTAAATTCAAACGATGTGCGTATATGTAAAATGTGCTCACGGTCACGAGATGTAAAAGAAAATCTAACAGTTGGTGTTAAATAATATAAATTTATTGAAGAAAACGGCGGTGACCTCATATATTTTGAGGTAATGATTTGAAAAAAATAAAATAACGTTAATTATTATTAATATTAAATATTTACACAAAATATCAATTTATTTTAAAAATTATTTATTTCATCTGTTTTTATTATTATATTCTGTTATATTCTTGTTTATTAGATTATTACATATTATTATTATCTTCATTTTTTTGCAATTTGTATTCAAAATGCTGTTTTATAGTTTTATGTTTTTCTGTTAATTATACATATGAGATATATTATATTTATTTTGATTGAGATCAAATGAAAGCACAAAATTGTATATACATAAAATTATCCGTGCTCTTTATTATAAAATTCGTATTTAACACGGAAAGTTTTTAATTTTGAATTGTATTATAGCTCGTCTATTTCCGAATTTTATGATAATTAACTCGAGTTTCGAATTCATTTTCCAGATTATGTTCCTAAGGACTCCGTCTAGAGTCCTGTTATCAAAAGATGTCGCTAAGTAGTAATTTAAAAAAAAAAAAACCAAAACACCATTATCTACTATCAAATTTAACTAAATAATAGTTCTCTAAGTAGCTTTTAGAATTAATTATTGCTAAAGGAGCAGCTACTTAATTTTGTATTGGCCAATACTTTGCCACTACATGTTTACGACGTTAAGGATAATTTTGTGTCTAAAAATGTAAATATATTTTTTTTTTTAAAAATTACTATTTTAATTAACTCACAATTAAATTTATTGTAAATAAAAATTATCTTCTTTTTTCCTAATAATATGACATAATTAATATATATATACAGCATACAGGGTGTTCCAAATTGTCGGAGCTAAATTTCGGGAAGTGGTAGGAGACATCCATCTATTATAACAGGATTAGAAGTTAGAACTATGAAATATTGAGTTTTTAGTAGGTCTCCTGTTATTTCCATGCACCTGTTCGTTTTTGTGCACATATTCTAAAGAACTTGTGATATTATCTAATGGCAACTAATAAACAACATGTCCTCTACCGCAATTTATTTCATCCATGTTCAATGTTTATTAAAAACCATTTTCTTCAAAATTTTATAGGATAAAAGGGTAATCTAAAAAAAGTAGAGATTCATTAGAATAACTTATAAAGTTTCACACTTTGCATTTTTTAAACAATAATTATTATCGTTAAAATATGTTTGTGGGTTCTAACCAATTTTAATTGATAATTTTAATTAATTACCTGTTGTATCGGTTCCCGAAATCTGGTTCGACGTTCTGGAACATACTTCACGTTATGTATATAAAATATTTATTTACAAATATGTTAGGGTGTTTTAAAATTCAGTTGAGAAAAACTAAACAGCTTGATTCCTCACGTTGTAACGTAACGGCTTTACATTCAAACGGAAGAAACACATTTTTTCTACAGATTAGAAAACATTTAGAAATCTCTACTAATCTTTTAGTTTTGATACCCACTAATTTAAAATAATTAAACGCAAAATTGTTTGCATGTCTAAAATTAAGAATAAAAAAAAAATTTGGTTAAACTAAAATTCTTTCAACAAATTTCGTAGTTGAGATTTGCAGGGAGAACAACGAGCGCATTCAGCAAAGGTAGAATCATTTTTAGGTATTCTCAAATATAGAACACTAACGAAAAAATATTTACGTAAACTATGTAAGAATTTTTAGTCTCACAAAAACATTGAGTACATATACGACATTATTTATGTTGAATGCGCTCAATATGTTTCATTTGAAAGTACAATAGTTTCCAAAGGCAATTTTAAAAATTGTTAATGCGAGACAGTTTATATTTCAGTGCAACTTACGGTGATATCTAGCGTTTTGTTATGGTATGTGGGTTTTTATACTGAATAATGAATCACTGTGTACAAAAAGGATGGATCTTATAAGTTGGCGCAATATTCAATCTAGAAAATAAAGCTTTATTGAAAAAACAAATTAAAGAATAAATCTGTTCGTACGTGAAAGGGAAACAAGACTAAGGACCAAATCGACAGACTATAATTAATTCGCAACTACGACTCTCTTTTTGTATTTTTAAACCTCAATAAAATCACAGATTGAAGTTGCGGTCGTGGATATCGGCGACAACAATCAGTGGATACAATTGACAGGTCATTATTTCAGGTCATAATAAATAATAATAAACAAAATACCTATATTTAGCAATAAAAAATCAATTAAGATTATTTATTTTGTGATTTTGTCCTTTAAAAAAGGTAGAATTTATTTGAAAAAATTTATTGTTTGAAAATTGTTCTACATTCCTGATTAAATTTACTGTTTTATTGTGGTTTAGAAATATGGTATTCGAACATCAATTTCGGCCTAATTCCCTCTCCCCCCCCCCCTCCCTCTCAAAAATAAACAATTTTTCACTTTTTTATTTAAAACAATTTAAATGGCCCCTCCTGTAGATTCTATATCGTTGAGAAGCAATTGGACACATTATACGAATAAATATTATATTTATGTTAATTTTGCTATAAAATTGTATTTTTGGTTTATTTATAGCACGAACAATTAAAAATTGACTGGATTTACTATAATTTATTATTTTATTTATTTCTATTATAATATGACAATCAAGATTTTATTTTAACAATTTATATTTTAATTGAATTAATCCAATAATGAAAATCCAGTCAAACTATAAAAAATAAGAATCGACTATAAAGAAGCATAAATTTATAGTAAAATATATTTTTCTAATTAATTAATTAAAAAAAAAAAAAAATACTATTTATATTGTTAAAAAAAATGTTATACATATACATATAATATAAAATATTATGCATATATATAACATAAAGAAATATTTATATTTTATTTTTTCTGTTGTAAAATTAATTAAAATTTAAAATGAAAAGAGAAAAACAATTAAAATAATAAAAAAATTATTTATAGCAACAAACAAATTGTATGATTTAAAGTTTTATTTCATTTAGAATATTTAGATTTTTTAATTGGTGCAAATTGTTACGATGACAGTCTGAACGATCTTATCCTAGCAAGCCGGGATATACCCCGCCTGGCAGATGTCATATGTAAAAAATAGCAGAAGGATTTTCACCACGACAAGCTATACACAAACTAAAAATAAAGTATATACTGTCAGTAATCCTTGGTGTATCATTTATCCGATTAGAACCATCTTCAGGATCACATCACAAATGTTACGGTGAATGGATTGCGCTACCGAGCTATGATTAATGATTTTATGGCCGGAATTGGAAGATATTGGTGTGGACGACGTTTATTTTCAGTAAGACGGCGTTACGTGCCACACAAGCAACGAAACAATCGCAATTTACATTTTTAGGTGAATTGTTCAACATTTGAAAATATCTCAGACTCAACAAGTGCTGATTGCAACCATGATTTTCAGTAGTCAAAATTTTAACAATTTAGTCTACATTTTTAGGTGAATTGTTCAACATTTGAAAATATCTCAGACTCAACAAGTGCTGATTGCAACCATGATTTTCAGTAGTCAAAATTTTAACAATTCACACAACAAAATTAATTTTGGTAGTTAAAAAATGCATATTGAATGTTTAGTTCATCAAATTTTTAACCAAGATATTTTTACTTCCTCAGTGGACTGGTACGTTTTGTCGGTGCACACGAGGAGGAACTGCACAGAAGGAAAAATATAGGAACATAAAAATGCTCACATTGCTATAATACTGCAAAATTTAATCATAAAAATGAAAACTGTTTAAATAAGCTTACATATTTCACCAGTGAAATTTAATAACATTTTGTTTGTTTTAGTACCACTATACACAATACTTGACTTAAAATAACTAATGCACAGAAGAATTACCATCGAGGAACTCAAGGAAACAACTGAAATGAAGAATCAGTAAAAAATGTAGCAACTGTGATGGAAATCTCACAGCAAATTATAGATAGTTATGCTTAATCTAGAATTGAAAAGAAGAATCAATCCATGAAAGCGAGCAAAGCAACGAATAAACAGTAGTGCGTGGCAAGGGGTTTCATACGTAAGTTTCTTTAAGGGCACCGCTCCAAAATTGCAAGCAATCTCAACAGCTTTAAACAAGTTATCTAATTAATATTAATGAAGCAAAGGTTCATATCGATCATGGAAACCAACCATAGCTCTATTGACGCAGAATATGAACACGTTGACGCAGATAGTCGTAAAAAATCAAAAATGAAAGTCCTCAAAGTAGCAAGTGGTCCCACCGAGCAAGCTAGCGATTGATACCGTTTAATTTTATAGTAATAAATTTAATTTGTTGAAAAATAATTTAGTTTTAAGTGATAATATAAAAAAAAACAAAATATATTACAATGAAGTTATCTACAAAGCCAAGGCAATGCGTTGCACAATCGACTGCGAGATTTTAAAGCAGTACAAAGCGAAGTGCTCTGTCAACATAACCTACAAATCACATTTTTTGAACAAATATTTCATACTTACCAAAAAATCTAGCTCATATGTACGTTAAAAATTTAGAATATCTCAGTTCTTGCTATAATTCACGTGTAAAATAGACCTAAATAAAATATTTGATAGCAACCGAATGTTCAAACCCAACGCCACCGGTATGAAAGCGTCTCAGGCCTCAGCTTCGCATTTGTGGTAACTAAATATTTCGAGGCGAGGCGCCTGGTATGAAAAGTACTTAAACCCTTTGGCAGTATTAAACAGTCTGTCAATGTAATTTAATTTTTATTTATGATATTAAGAATCATCTCACCAAATATGAATCAGTTAAAAAGAGATTACTCCCTTCTTACGTAGTCTACCCATCTTTTGCGATCACTTTTTGGTGTTCTGGGATGGCAACTCCCTAGCGTGCACACTTATGCGAAGCCCTCTAGCGGCTCGGGGATGGCAACTCCCTATCCAGCACAATTAGGCGAAGCCCGCTTTCGCTATTCGTTAGTGTGTTTTTTGATTAATAACACATATATTTTTTATTGCTTTTTATAGTAATACAAGTACTTTAGCTTTTAAACTTTTATTTTTATTTGGTTTACTAAAACAAAGAGGAGATACAATTTGCACCAAGAAACTCAAGTCGTAAGTAATGTTATTGTTTTTTTTCTGACTTCTCTTTTTTTGAAAAAACAAAAACCCTTTTTTGTTGCTTGCTACGTTTTTAGGAATCTAAACATGGTGCGAATATTTTGCACTTAATTATTCTTAAAGGTGCATTTTTATAATTTGACAATTTTACTTTCGATCGACGCCACAAATACTCCCCTCCCAGAGAGATCGCAGATCTATCGTACTTCACTCGAAGCGCATGGGAGTCCTGGACACACGACCTGACCTCGTAGTTTTAGTCGCAGATCGAAGCGAACCTGCTTGCAAACTTTTGACTCTACAGTAGGTAATTTAGATACGTCAGCCGAAATTGGAAGTTGTGTTTCGTGAGTCGGTACAGGTGGTCCAGTTTGTGTAGTCTGCGTGTCTTGGTTGTCCCTGTAACACGGTTTAAGTCGGTCGATGGAAATTTTGACATGTCTTCCATTCAAATCTAAAGTGTAAAATTTTGATGTACGATCGATAACCAAAAACGGTCCTGTATATGGTGGTTGCAGTGATCTGCGTACTGCGTCAGTTCGTAAGAAAACGTGCGAGCAAGTAAGCAGATCTTTACTAATAAAAATTTTGTCCGTAGCATGTCGCGAAGCCGGTACAGGTCGCATTTCGTCGAAGTGTCGTTTGATGTTCGTTACAAAGTCTGACTGTAAAATTTGATCATTCGTAGTTTCCAAAAAAACTCCTGGAACTCGCGTCGTATGTCCGAAAACAAGCTCAGCTGGCGTAGATTTCAGTTCGTCACTGTACGTTGTCCGTAGTCCAAGTAAGATTGCCGGAAGAACATTAGTCCAATCTGTTCGATTGTAGCACATAATGGCAGACTTAATTACACGGTGCCAACGCTCGATCATGCCATTACATTTTGGATTGTAACTAGTTGTTCTCCTTCGTTCAAAACCAAGTAAATTAGCCAGTTCGTGAAAAAGTTGTGATTCCGTGACAATGGACTCTGGCACACCAAAGCGAGCTATCCAATGAGAGTAGACAGCGAAAGCGACGGTAGCAGCAGTTATGCGGGTGTATCTATCAATCAATGTGACGCAATACCGCTGATTATCAGAAACCGGTAACGGACCAATGATATCGAGGTGAATATTTGAAAAGCGTTGAGAGGTTAATTTATACGTACTCAGTGGAGATTTAGTGTGTCGAGAGACTTTAGCCTTTTGGCAAGCTACACAGTTTCGAGCCATTTTCTGGACGTCTTTATTAATCGATGGCCAAATGACATTCTGCGTCAAAAGTTTAATGGAAGCTTTGACGCCAGGATGAGAAAGGTTATGAAACGCTTCGAAAACTTTTTTCCGAAAATTTAGCGGAATGAATGGCCTAGGTGTAGTAGTTCATATATCGCAATGAATTAAGTTTTTTGAATTGAACGCAACCGCAAATTTCTCGAATTTGAGAGCAGAGTTACTCCTTAAGATTTCTTGAAGTTCTTCGTCATTGGTCTGAGCATCTGCGATGACCGCATAATCAATACTTTCGGGAATAGAAATTTGATTAATACGTGAGAGAGTATCTGCGACGACATTATCCATGCCTGAGATGTGCTGGATATCGGTCGTAAATTGACCAATGAAATCTAAGTGTCTAAATTGACGAGGAGATGCCTTTTCCGGATTCTGATTAAAAGCGTAGATCAATGGTTTATGATCGGTGTACAGCGTGAACGTACGACCTTCGAGGAGGTGGCGAAAGTGTTTGACGCCCGAGTAAGCCGACGAGAAGTTCACGATCATAAGCACTGTATCTTTTTTGCGTATCATTGAGACGTACTGAGAAAAACCCGAGTGGTTGCCAAGTATCTGAAATGCACTGCTGAACCACTGCTCCTAGCGCCGTATCGGAAGCGTCGACCATGATGGCCAGAGGTGCTGATCATGAAGGATGAATCAGTAAGGTAGCGTCCGTAAGTTTATTTTTGCCGTTATCGAACGCTTCTATAGCTGCTGTCGACCACTGTATTGGAACGCGACTGTTCTTTGTGTAACCTTTTAGGTAGTCGTTCAGTAATGCCTGGTCGGCAGCAGCACCAGGAATGAAGCGACGATAAAAGTTAATCATGCCTAAAAAGCGTTTAAGTTGTTTTACGTTCAGTGGTCGTTCGAAACTTTTGATGACTTGAACACGTTCATGCGATGGTAAGATACCTTCTCCAGTTACCAAGTGTCCTAAAAATGTAATTTCATGTTTTGCAAAAGTGCATTTGTCGAGGTTAACTACAAGTCCGTGTTCTTCTAATTTAGAGAAGATAATTTTAACGTGTCCAAGATGTTCGTCGTAATTTTTAGAGGCAATGAGCACGTCGTCCAAATACACAAGAGCGAAGTCAAGTCCTCGTAGGACTGAGTGCATAAGACGTTGGAACGGCTGTGCTGCATTGCGAAGACCGAATGTCATTCTACAAAATTCAAAAAGTCCAAAAGGCGTCGAAATTGCTGTTTTTGGAATGTTCGTCGGTTCGATGGGAATTTGGTGGTAGGCCTGGACAAGGTCTATCGTTGAGAAAATAGAGCAGCCCTCGAGTCGTTGTGTAAAATCTTGGAGATGTGGAATTGGGTACCGATCCGGAATCGTGATCCGATTAAGTGCTCGGAAATCTCCACATGGTCTCCATTCTCCATCCTTTTTTAACACCAAATGTAAGGGACTCGACCAAGGGCTGCTACTAGGTCTGCAAATCCCGCGTTTCATCATGTTTTCGAATTCTGTCTTTGCGATGATGAATTTGTCTGGTGCCAGTCGTCGTGGTTTGCACGCAATCGGTGGTCCGTTGGTCTCTAGCTTGTGAGTCACGTTATGTTTTATATTGTCGATGTTGATGTTGCCGTAAATTACTGTCGGAAATTTTGAAATAACGTCGAACACTCCTGGGTCCATCACTGACCTGTCGATCCTTGATACAGCAGCAACATCGATGGAGGACAGCGCACCGTGTGAACACAAAGAGGTTAACGGATCTATAAGCCTTTGTCTTTGTATATCCACGAGCAAACCGGTGTTCCTCAAAAAATCTGCGCCGATAATAGGCATCGACACGTCAGCAATGATAAACTCCCAGGAGAATTCGCGGCGCAGTCCGATGTCAAGCTTTAAAATTTTGGTTCCGTAAGCGTTTACTGTAGAGCCGTTAGCTGCAAACAACCCGAACGATGGGTCAACCCTTGGGTTCCGAACGAAGCGAGCCGGCAAGACTGAGGCATCTGCGCCCGTATCTATTAAAAAATTCGTTTGCAGAAAAATTTCAAAAATTAAAAGGCGGCTGGATTTGGATAAGTCATTGCACTCCGCCAGTTGCGAATGACTTATTAATTTTTTGGCACATTATTATCGGAAGAACTAGACCTAGATAAAAATAGACACCCGGTTTTGCATTTATGCGCTTTAGCTCCGAAACGTTGATGATAATAACAAGTAAAATTATTTGCGGCAGACGGATCACCCGAATTTTGGTAATAAGAATTTCGAAAATTTGGTGAGTTTTGTCGTGAATTATTAGAACCGGATTGCGACCGAGACTTATAGTGACGATTAGAATTTGAATTTGATCGAGATCGAGAATTGTGTTGAAAAATTTCCGAAATTTCCGATAATAATGTTTTGCGAAATTCTGAAAATTGTTGATCGATCGAAAGATTAGAATTTACATTTGGGGCAGAAGCAGGCGCCTCAAGGGTATTAACCTGAGCCTGAGTCATCGTCTCATGCACATTGTCCGCTCATTCCGCCAAGACCGCCAGGGAGACGTCATTTTCGAAAGGTGTGAGCACCATTTGAACTTGCTGCGGCAATCTTTTCATCCAAAATTGACGAAGGGTTGTATCGTTCAAATTGCTGCCAGCGTTCAATCGCATGTTGTTCAACAACTGCGACGGCTTCCTGTCTCCAAGTGTCAAGCCATGCATCAGATTGTTAAGCTTCACCTTCTCTGACTCGCCGAGCACCCGGATCACTTCGGTTTTAAAGTTGGTGTAAGGATGTGTACCCTTCACGCTGGTAATCAAATACGCGAGAGTGTCATGGAGTCGTGCATCCAGCGCCCCCACCGCATGTGCGTACATCGTTGTTTCCACTGTAATACCCGCAACTAAAAACTGTTGCTCTAAAATTTCGAACCACACATTTGGATTTTGATTATGAAGTGGTTGCGGAGGTTTAAAATAAGCCACTCGAGCAATTAACCCACCCGCAACAGAAGAATTTGAATTTAATTGCGTCATTTGTGACGTATTATTAATGCCGCCGGCTTTGGCAATTGCATCATTAATAACTTCCGCCAATTGCGCTGGGGACAACGTAACAAGAGCAGAACCTGTTGCCGCATTGTCTGATGTTGATGCCTCATCATTGACGCTCGGTGGGAGAAGAGTACCTGTTATCGGGTCCATTACGAAAAATTTAGTGAAGGTAGTGCAGGAGAAAAATAATTTTTAATTTAAGACCGATATAAACATATATTTGCGAGATAATTAATTTGATGCGCGAGAGTATTAAAATATGCACCGATAAAAATAATTAAGTACTTACAGTTATTTAAATTTAGCAGAAAGCCGGTGCAGAGACTCGTTAAAAAAATGGAGTCACCTCGGTCTCTGATATGTTGCTATGTTGAAGACGTTTAATGATTGCCGCCTTGTTGTCTGCTGCTGGAGGGAGGTGATTGTAACCCCAATCGCTGAGAAATCGGGCGTGACCCGTGGGCGAACAACTCTTTTTCGATTCACTATTTTGTGGTGAAGACACTATTTTCTTGCATCGGAAGGTTGCGTGTTTAGATCACGTCGTGGTTACCACTTTTTGGTGTTCTGGGATGGCAACTCCCTAGCGTGCACACTTATGCGAAGCCCTCTAGCGGCTCGGGGATGGCAACTCCCTATCGAGCACAATTAGGCGAAGCCCGCTTTTGCTATTCGTTAGTGTGTTTTTTGATTAATAACACATATATTTTTTATTGCTTTTTATAGTAATACAAGTACTTTAGCTTTTAAACTTTTATTTTTATTTGGTTTACTAAAACAGAGAGGAGATACAATTTGCACCAAGAAACTCAAGTCGTAAGTAATGTTATTGTTTTTTTTCTGACTTCTCTTTTTTTGAAAAAACAAAAACCCTTTTTTGTTGCTTGCTACGTTTTTAGGAATCTAAACATGGTGCGAATATTTTGTACTTAATTATTCTTAAAGGTGCATTTTTATAATTTGACAATTTTACTTTCGATCGACGCCACAACTTCAACTACAAAAACCAAGTACTGAAATCATCAATTTTTATAAAATAAAATGTATCTCCAGAATGAGAACTACCACTTTAACTCATTTAACTATGACTCATCACACAAGAATTACTAGCAGTGTCGTGAGCCTGTACGATGCAAGAAACAGTGTTTACTGAATATAAACCCTATACCATCAGCATTCGCCTCGATTTTTTTAAACTTCACGGATGGAAGGAAATATCGTGTATAACTGTCTCGTCATACTGTATAAAATGAGATTACAAATTTGTACTGAACTGGGACTCCCCGTTTTCGTCCAAATATCGATTGGAGTATTGCGTTACTTATGTGAGTGTCACCCAAAAAGTTTGATCTGAATCAAACAAAATGGCGCTAGATCAAGGTTTTGAGTTTTATTGGCACAAAAATTCAATAGATTGTTTGATTTAGATCAAATTTCAGAAATCGCATTTTTTCAATAGATAGAAATATCCATTTTTAGTAGAAATATCCATTTTTTATTATTATAAATGACAGCTAAAAATCTACATAAATACACCATTGTGGTTGGCATCATTCGTGAATTAAATGTTGTATTGTGAGTTTAACAATACAAGCAACTTTATTTTAACTGGAGGTTATGAGTATAAATAATAATCGCCATTTGTAAAATGTCAACCCAAACCACCTTTGAATACCGGCTTAACTATAAAAACAGATCATATGTTTCAGATTTTTCAAAAAAACTTAAAAAAGTGAATAGAATTCGAAGTTACTTATTTAAGATGGTGGCGAATAAGCGAAATAGGACCCTTTCCGAAAGTTATACTTATTTATTTAGACCTACTTATTTAAATAAGTATGTTGGCGAGGTAACTTAAAATAAGTATGTTCCTACAAAAAAAAAATCTTAAACGAAAACCAAAATTCTGTTATGTGGTTTTCCTGTTGCAACAAAAAACAGATTCGCAGTCGAATCCGAGTTGAAAAATGACAGTTTTTTGACGTTTTAACTGGAACAGCCAAAAATCCGGATTCTGCGATTTTTTGTTTTTTATATGGTTGTGTGAATATACGTATTAATTGTCAAATTCTATTTTTATAATTAGATTGTTAATACTGATGAATTTTTCCGTAAATTAATAAATAATTTATTGTAACCATGTTATTTGTTGTATTATTTGTTAATTATTTTACTGTTTTTTAAATATATTTTTCCGCATATTTATTTTGATGTTTAAATGACATTTCGATGACATTTAAATGGAATCGTGTTAGTAATCGCTCCGAAAAATTTTACCGAGCGACGAATGATAGCTGCTGTCACTTGAGTTTCGCTCCGAATCTGTTTTTTGTTGCAACAGGAAAACGACATTAATTTCATTGCATACATATTTGATATTATGTAGTAATTAAGTTTTATAAAAAATTTAATTAAAAAAATTATTTTATAGTTACAAAATAGTCAAAATAAAAAATAAGTATGTGAAATCAATTCGGATGATTTTACATACTTATTTAAGATGGCGGCAAATAAGCATGTCTAAATAAATAAGTATAACTTTCGGAAAGGGCCTAAGAATCAAATAAATAGGTACCTACTCATTTAGAAAATAGGCTTAACCATCACTTTTTCGCTTCGATCCATTTTCTATAGAATAACTGTATTCTTTTGTTTTGTTGTTTTTCAAAATGAATTATCTAACTTGGAAATCCAAAATAATTCAAATCCAATTTTCCCAACAAAATACGTTTATTACGAATTTTTTCAACAATTGAAACGAAAATTTGAAAAGTTTGGGTCACATATAAAGGTTGAGCAAACTACTACATTCTACTTTATTTTTATTTATTATCAGACTACTAAAACTAAAATTAACACCATTTTCAAAATTTACGTTTCCAAAAATTGAAAGAATTTCTAAATTACATAGCTACTTAGTGGTAGGGAATATTTTTTATTGTAAAATTATAGGAAGAATTTATAGCAATCAAAAAAATAATTTTGACACCACCCTGTTTTAATTAATTTGTAATTCGCTTGATCACAACAATAAACAAATAAAGTGCCATATAAAATAAATAATCAGTTGTACGAAGTTTAGATCAAAATAAAAAAAGAGTATAAATATATTACAAGTATTGTTTATTTTGTTATCAGTGCCCGAAAACGCGAAGTGTAGTTTGGTTTTGTGAATTGTGTCTTTAAATTATAAACTAAAAAATCGAAATGAATGCTATAGATGGCATAAAAATAACTTCATTAGATGTTAAGGACATTCGTTGGCCAACGTCCTTGAAATCAGACGGATCCGATGCTATGGTATTTTTTATTTTATTTTTATTATAAGTGCATTATGTAATTATTAACTTTATGTATGTGTTCCTTATAAAAGCATGTTGATCCAGATTATTCGTGCGCATATGTAACAATAACAACTTCAAATACCACTTATGGAAATGGATTAACATTTACCTGTGGTCGAGGTACAGAAGTCATTGTAGCTAGTGTTCAATCCATGAGCTATTTGGTTGTTGGGCAAGAGTTGTCAAATATTTTCAACAACTTTGGGCCTTTCTGGCGTTCACTTACAAGTGAATCGCAACTGAGATGGGTAAATCTGTTTACAGTAAATTGAACTTGTAACAGAAAATTGATTAATTTGAATTTTTGCTTGTTTTTAGATTGGACCAGAGAAAGGTGTTACCCATCTAGCTGTAGCGGCCATCATTAATGCCTTGTGGGATTTATGGGGTAAACTCGAAAAGAAACCAGTATGGCGGTTATTAACTGACATGTCACCTGAGGTAAGTCCGTTTGAATTTAATTACCTAAAATGCTTCTCTGAATCAAAAAAAAAACTAAAACTACAAATTTTCATTTTGAAAAATAAAATTTTATTAGTAAATAAAAATTTTTATATTCAGGTTTTTATACTTTTCTTAAATTTAATTTAATTAATTTATTACAAAATAAAAATTAAATATTTAAACAAACAAAAAACATTATAAAAAGCAAAGAATAAAAACGTCTGTTTGATGATTATTCCAATTTAATTATTATTGCTATCATCATCATCCAAATCATCATCGTCATCGATCGGTGATCCATTTTGTAATTCGCAATTTGTTATCGAAAGCTTTTTTGTATTCGAGGGGCGCAAACATACCGGGCCAGACAGAGATTTTGGAAAACGGTTAAGATAACGTTCGATTCGAACGAATTTTATTGACACAAGCCTATTATCAAACCACCATCCATTTATCTCATCATGTACAATTCCGGCGTCATATGGGGTCGCACAACGTACATACACACAACACGTGTTCGTGTCGAGCTGTATATCATAAATTTGGCAATTATTGCCGACTTTTTCGAGTATTGAATCTTGTATAATCGTTTTCAAATTTTTATCATTCGCTTCGTATTTATCGAACATTTGACGAATTTTAAGACATGGCGTTGGAGGGTCTTTAATCTTGTTTGTTTTATCAAACGCTGGACTTTGCCATTTTTTTATCATCGAACGATTATTGTTGTTATTATTACTGATTGGTGTAATTGTGTCGATCCATTTAATAACTTTGCACTCCTCACCGTTAATCATGTGTATATCGAATTGTAATCGACTTTCATTCTGCTCCAACAATTTAATAGCTTCATTCCAAATTTTCTCCAACTCCTTCCGCTTCTCAAATGGTATCAATTTATCCCGCAAATGATTGATGACAATAATTTTACTGTTCTCGTCGATTTGAGCTGCCGTTAATTCGGATACATTCATAATTATATCATTCATTAAATTATTTAATTTATCTTTACGTGATTGTCGCATCTTAATAAAAAATCGTATTATAAATTGTGTTAGATAAAATGTTATAAAAAGTATTGTTATACTACCAATAATTATAAAAAATTTATGTAACTTTATCTTTAATATACAGGTTAAAGGTAGTTTTGGTTTTATTATATTAAAATAATTTGATTTATTATTATAATTTAAATGCCACTGTGGATTCTTTACTATTAAGTGTTCAATATTTTTTAAATCATTTAGTATTGTACTGATGTTTTTTTGTGAATTATTATCGATTACTAATTTTATAATATCATTTTTTGTTAAAAAATCAGAACTGATCGAATTGGTATTGCATAGTTTATTGATAGAGCGCGATTCCAGTTCGGGAACAATAATTTTGAGCAGATCCAGCGAAGATTGAAGTTGTAGCTCCGTTTGAATGCATTTATCATCTGTATCAATGTTACTACATAGTTCGTAGTTTGTTGTTTTATCATTTAGATTGTTCACAATATCTGGGCTTATGATAAGGTAGATAAAAATAACAACTGTTAAAAATATGAAGAGACCCGAGACCAATAAACATGGTACAAGCGGTTGCTTAATTCCATAATTGCTGTCTAATTTTTTTAATATATTGCGAAATGACCAACGATGTGAGGAGGGCAACGGAGTGATAGTAGTCCGTGGCTTTTGTTGATATTTTGGAGTGACTTGATGAACAATATCATTATTACTGTATAGCAGCCGATTATTTCTTATATATGGCAATGGTGAACTGCTATTACTACTATAAGGTGTCGATAATGCAGATTGAATATTATTATTTTTCAACTCAGACTTAACTGTTTCCCCGCGTAATTTTAATAATCTCGTTGTAAAATCATTTAAATAAGGTAAGTTTTCACTATTACTGTTGTTGTTGCCATTTGATAAGTTAGATGTAGTGTAACGATTTTGCAATGTAGGTGATATTCTTGTACTGGTACTGTTATTCATGTAATCGTCATCATCTTCATCCGTTTCACTGGTGATCGTATCAGATACATAAATATTCG
Source organism: Tipula vernalis (assembly GCA_958295665.1). NCBI lineage: Eukaryota > Metazoa > Arthropoda > Insecta > Diptera > Tipulidae > Tipula > Tipula vernalis. The sequence goes on along the minus strand of OY282560.1, from coordinate 215,385,122 downwards.
GTTTTGGTGACACATAATTAGTACTATTTCGTGATTTAATCGAAAGTCCAGGCGACGTTGGCGGTGGCATCATACCGCGACTTGGTGTCGCCGTTGATATGGTAGCTCTATAACGATCTCTCTTCAAATCATTATCGGAATCTTCCCCTGAAGAGTATCGCGCCACATTTGTTGTTTCTCGTCTTAATTTTGATTTTTCATTTTCCATATGATTACGCAGCTTCTTAATCAAAATCTTCCGGGTATTACTTGTCACTGGAACATTCGGAAACCCATATTGCAACAACCTTCGTCTCAATTCATCATCACTCAATTTGTCTAAGTTATCCATATTTTTATTTATATTCCGTATTGTACTCATTGTAAACACATTAGTTTAGTTAGTTGAACTTTTATTTTATAATTATTTTAAAATTGGTTAATATAATCTTATTACTTTTTGTTCCAAATAAAAATAAAACACACACATAACCTCACTTTTGTCTACTTAAATTTTTTTTTTATATTAAACTGAGAGGAAAGATTGAATTCGAATTTTTTTTTTCTATTTTTAACACTAAAAATTTTTTGTAACAAAATTACTAATAGTTTTTATTTTATTTTGAATTTAAATAAATTAAAATTATTTTTCTATGGTGTGACCCTGACAAGAAGCACAAATTTACATTTTTTAGTAAAACAAATTAAATAAAAATAAATTTTTTTATATAAATTACAATTTCGATGCGATTGTATGTTGTTTGTCTTATTTCATTCGGCGAACTTGTCGTCGATTTTTTTTTTTTAAACTGAATTAGCTTTGTATGTGCGTTCTATTTTTCTTATTTTGTGGGGAAAAAAAAAGTCGTCGAAATATAAGAGATCGAACATCGCATGGACGTAATTGTTGGTCAATTCCAATGTTTTATCGGTTTGACCACATTAGTTTATGTGGTGCAGGGCCTAGATTCTGATCAAGTGACAAATGACAATTTTTTGTGACTTTGTACTAAAATTTTAACTGCTATAAAATTTTTTTTTTTTTTTTTTAAAACATCTTTATTGATATGGCTACTACAATCTTAAACATTATTAATTCATTAGTAAGGTTGACATTAGTACTTATGAGATAAGCATAAACTTGTGTGGGTCTGCTGGACCAGTATCCAGTTCCCTTAAACTGCTATAAAATGACAATATAGTTGTGAGTTCTAAAATGCGATTCTGATGAAGTGACTTTTTCAAAATGTCACAAGAAAAAAAATGACAAATTAAACAAAATTGTCATTGATTTGGTTTTCCGTGACAAAAGTCAGCTGCATTTTTAAATAAAATATGTGTGAGTATATTTTGTTAATTTTTAATAATTCTTGTTATAAATTTTAATTGTTTATATTATAATTAAAATAAAACAATATTTTATCTATTTTTATATATACATAATAAAACAATATTTTATCTATTTTTATATATACATATATCAAAATAGATAAAATATTGTTTTATTTTAATTAAAATATAAACAATTAAAATTTATAACAATAATTATTAAAAATTAACAAAATATACTCACACATATTTTATTTAAAAATGCAGCTGACTTTTGTCACGGAAAACCAAATTAATGACAATTTTGTACATGTACATATATGTATATACAAAATAAACCTTAAAATATAACTGCGGTAAACTAGAAATGCAACTGCTGTAAGCTGCTGTTAATGTCATAACTCATTTCATCAGAATCGCAAATTTTCCGTGACAGTATTTTGTACTAATAACAAAATGTCACGAAAAATTGTCATTTCATCAGAATCTACCCCCAGGTATGTTTCTCGGTGATTTTTTCGGAGCGATTTAAATAATTTATTATTTGTTATTTTACTGTTTTTTAAATTACATTTTTCTGAGATATATGTATATGCATCGGAAATGACAGCTGCTGTCACTTGTTTTTCGCTCGGAGTCTTTTTTCTGTAAAACCACATTAGTAATTTGTAGATAATCCGTATGTTAACTGATGGCCTTTTGACACAAAATATCCGGATATTTTTGACAAATGTTACCCCCCGCTAACTTCATTTTAATAAAATATCCGGATTTTTTTTGATGACATGGGTCGTGTTCAATCGGGCAAAAATGATAAAAAATATCATGATATTTTATCCCACCCTAACTTCCTTTCGTAATACTATACGTCAAACCCGATTGAACAACCAAAATTGAAAAAAAATGATAAACTGATTTTAAATGTTACATTTTCTTTTAAATCGCTTTGTAAATTCAATAAACTCGTTTTGTCGTCAGGGGTTTAATTAAATGTTATATTTTTTAATTATTTCTTTTTTATAAATTATTTTGATATTGATACTATTTGGATTTTATCCAAATATTGGAGACACAAATAATTTTAGTTTGAGTTTCGTTGTGTTGTGTTCTCAGACAAAACTTCGAAATATAAATTATTATTTATATTTAAATAAATAGGTGACGGTGTAAATACTATATAAATATTTAAAAAATCAAATTTAATTTAATTTAAATACCGAAAATATCATAAAGAAAATAAATTCAAAATTGACAGCTGGAACCAAGAAAAATGTTGGTTTTTTGTGTGATAAATGAGTGCGTTTAATGCCAAAAATGATAAAAAATATCATGATATTTTTTATCATTTTTGCCCGATTGAACACAAGGATGAATGAACAACTTTTGTTCTTGACTTGGTATTTTAAACGTCACCATCACATTTACTTTTGATTATTTTATTATTTTTTATTAATGTCATTGTTTAAATCGTAGCTTTTCATATTATTTTAATTTAAATTTTGCAATTCGCAAAATTTTTGGAATATTTTACGCCGATAGAAGAAATAATTTTCGTTGTCAATTCGCAATCCGGATATTTTCTGTGAAAAGGCCATCAGTGAACATACGGAAAAGGATCGATATATTTTTAACTCTACTTTTACTTGGATTTTTTTTGACAACCGAAAATTATTTCTTTTATCGGCGTAAAAAAATCCCAAATTTCTGCGAATTGAAAAATTTAAATTAAAGTAATATGAAAAGCTTCGATTTGAATAATGATATTAATAAAAAAATATTAAAATAATAAAAAGAAATCTTTGTTTGTTTTTAAATTTACTCAGGTCAGATCTTTCAATCCATAAGACCAGTGAATTGAGAACAGCCCAGATTTTCCTCAGGGGAGGTTCTGGAGGGTTGAATAAAGTGTGCATAGTTGAAATTAAATTTATAAAATTAATTGATTAAATTAAGCATAACTATATAAAACAAAATTTAATAATTAAATTAGATTAAATGAAAGTTATTAAATGAGGAGTATTATAAAGAAAGTGAAAGGATGCGTATTATTAATAAGAGTTTTGACATTAAATATTAATTCAATTTTTTTTTTTTTTAAATTAAATTTTAAATTAAATTATAAAATATTCATAAGTCTTAATAATATAATGTTTTAAAGAAAATACAAATAAAAATAAAATGAAATGATTCCAAAACGAAAACATCGTTGTGTGAAAATGAGTCAATAAAAATTATACGTAGTCTTAATTCACAGTTTGTAATTAATTTTATCCACAAAATCACACAATATTTTATATTCTTCCATTCTCTGATCCTTCAACATATTTAACAAGGACTTTCTGTATAAAAGTGGGAAACTATTTCTTATGTTGTTATGTATGACACAATCGTTAATAATAATGTATGTTCGTTATCTTCAATGGTGTTACAAATCTCACAATTAGGTGTAGTTTCAAGTCCTAAAAGGAATTTAAATTTTTTGTTAACTGTATGACCCGAGATTAATCTGTAAATTAATCTGGTTTGACAAGATGTAAAATTAGAGTTTTTAAAGAGGAAAGATGATCTTGGAGTAGGGCAAATTTGTTTTTAAAAATGACCGGATGAATTATACATCGATGTGTAGATTCCCTTCCACTTATTATTAATAGATCTGGAGATATTATTAAACAGGTCTGTGAGAGTAGGTTCATTATCAAGAAAGTGAGTAGGAGAAAACCCTGATTTTTTTGCTAAACCATCTGCTATGGTATTTCCTTTTAAACCACAGTGACCCGGGAACCAATGAATGACAACATTTTTAATTTGATTATGGCCGGCAGTGTCAATAATTTGATTTTCATAGTATCTATTTGTATCATGTAATAGAGCCGTTTTTAAGGAAATACAAGAACTTTGAGAGTCAGTAATAATGATAATATTATTGTTTTTGATAATTAGTGATATAGTAATTCCAATTTTGATAGCCATGGTTTCGATATTTTTAATATCAGTAGGGTTATTTAGTTGGATGGCGAATTTCCAATTTTTATCCTCAACGGAAATTCCAATTCCGGCTTTATTGTTAATTATGGTCATCTGTAAAAATTTTTGCAAAGTTATTATATTTATTAATTTCAGCCATAGATAACGCATATTGTTCGCAATACTTGTTATAATGCTAAAATTAGTGGGAGAAGTTTGTTTTTTATGAACTTTAATGGTTTAATTTTGGAAAGAAAAGAATAGTTATAATATAATTCATTAAGTTTAGGAAGAGATCTATTGCATTTAATGTCGATACCGATTTTGGAATTATTATATAAATCCAGATCTGAAGATGTTTCTAGGGATTCAGATAAAATAGCCGGAATCGGAGTAGTTCTTAAGAAGCCTAAACAAGCTCTCAGACAAGCATTTTTAATAGATTGACAGATTTTAAGATCTTTTTTATATTTGGTGTCTGTAAAAATACTATATATGCATATTCACGTTTTGATTTAACGATTGCTTTAAAAATATTGATCATTGTTTCAGGATTTACACCTCCATTGAAATGAGTGAGTGTTTTAAGTAAGGTAATGGAATTGGAAATATTTGCTTTTAAGTTTGTGTAATGATTTGATAATGAAAGTCTGTTAGTTAAAGTTGTACCCAGTATTTTGGTAGTTAATCTTTCTTTTATATGGATATTATTAATTTCTAAATTTAGAGATTTGGAATTATTTTTATTAGTGAATAGTCTTAAAAAGTGAGATTTATCAGTGTTAATTTGTAGTTTTAAAGATTGTAATTTATCAGTTAATGAGAATAAAGTAGAATCTGTTATTAATTGTAAGTTATCATGATTATTGGCTGAAATTACAATGCAAATATCATCGGCGTATTGGAAAATTTTTGTATAGGGGTTATTAATGTCGTGTAAAGACGTGGTATAGATAATTAAAAGGGTAAGACTCAAACAGCTACCCTGAGGAATACCTTTATTAGCGTACTGGATGGAAGCTTGATTGATATTTTGAATAGAAATAATTCTATTTGTAAGTAATTGAGAAATCCAATGTGTAATGTTATTAGGGAAATTGAGATTTTTAAAGATGTTTAATAAAATATTTTTATCTACATTATCAAAAGCTTTGGAGATGTCATTATTGTGATACTTTTGTTTTTTCTAAAACCAAAATTGTAATAGTTAAGAATATTATTTGAGGTTAGATGATCATTAATTCGTTTTAAGATGAGTTTATTGAAGATTTTTGAGAAAATAGGTAACAGGCAAATAGAACGGTGGTTAATAATGTTTCTATCATCCCTCCCCCTTTTCAAAATGGCAATTGTGTATGATGTTTTCCATTTTGTAGGGTAAATCTGATTTTGCCAGATGTTATTAAAATAATTTGTAATAATATTGATTAGGTTAAGATTAGTGGAAACTAATTTTATATGAGATTTTATCATATCCTGGAGCAATATTATTGGAGTTTTTAATAATGTCAAAAATTTCAGTGTTTTTAAATTCCGCAGGATTAGTATTAGAATTGAGGTTATTAGAGGGATTAGGAGGGGAGTCGTAAGAGAAAGATTTTTTTAATTCAATAGCGGTAAAAATGTTTTTGTTTAAGTTATAAATTAGTTGTTTGTATTTTTTAATGTTCCATAGTCTTTTTATAAGGTCATTCCACCAAAGTTTAGGTTTGAAAGTATTTTTACTTGTGATAATAGAGATGTTTCCAGAAATTAATTTTTCTAGATGTTCTTCAATGTTACATTTATCATCAATAGAATGTAGATCAAAATCTTTCAATACCTTTGACCAGTTTGTGATTTGTTTTTTTTTTTTTTTTTGAAAATAGTTTAGTTTAAAGTCAATAAGTATTGGAAGATGATCACTTCCTAAATTAATGGGATCAATTATCCATGAGAGTTTTTCAATTAAATTGATTGAACACAAAGTAATGTCCAGTGGTGCAGAATTATTTCTGAAAAGATCTTGTCTTATGTGAGAGCCGTCATTCAATAAAAAGACATTATTAGCAGTGATTATATCTGCAATTTTATCACCCACTCTGTCGTAAGTAGGGGTTAATGAACTACCCCAAAGACTATTATGAATGTTTATGTCTCCCGCTATTAAACAGTTATCTAGATTTTGAGAAATAAGATGTTCAAATTCGTTAATGATTTCCTCAGGTCTATTAACAGAGTTATTATAAAAAGAGATGCTATTAAAATCAGTATTTTTAAATTTGAGGTTAATTTTAAAAGCTTGAAAACGGATATAATGAAAATTTAAGTCAATAATTTTCCAAGAAAGTTTTTTAGGTATTAAAAAACCTACACCGCCAAAACCATCCGGTATGTCATCAGTAATAAGATTGTAATTGTTAAAAGTTAAATTACTATTTGGACTTGTCCAGGTTTCGGATAGAATAACGATATCAATACGATTGGATTGTATGTAATGGTATAGTAGATCTGTATTACTATTTAAACTACGAATGTTAATTTGTAAAATTTTTAAAGGCAACAAAAAGAATGGAAGAATAAAATAAAAAACGAAAACTGGAAGAAAAGAAAAGTTTATTTTTTAATAAATGTATTTAAGTTAATTTTGAGAGAGTCCAAATTAGCCGGATTTTTGTTAAAGACATCAGAATTATTTATAAGTAATTCGACGTCATTAAAAATTAAATCTCTTTCGTTTATTTGATTTCTTAATTCGTTCACCAAGTCAGTTAGGATTTTAATTTTTCTAGAATCAGGGTTCATTAAGTTGTTATTTGACCAGGCTTGGTTTTCAGCAGAGATATCATTGGTGAAATCTATCTGTTTGGGAAATTTTTGTTGGTAACCAAAAAAGTGGCTTTTGGCTTCCCTAAAACTTGATTTATTTATTATCATATGCTCCCTAATCTGTTTCTGTCTGTATCTTTCATTGCACCGGAAAAAGATAGTTGCGTGGACCATTCCACAATACTTACAAGACTATTTCCTGTCGCATTCGTGGTCGGTCTCAACAGTTTTTGTACACGTTGGACATCTATTATTTTTTGATTTACATTTAGTAATTGTGTGTCCGTAATTCAGACATTTTTTGCAGAATAAGCGATTTGGTATGAAATATTCTACTTTTATTAAGATATTGTCATATAAAGTGACATTGTATGGAATAATTTCAGATTCGAAAGTGAGTTTAACTAATTCGAGATTTTCAGCTGTTTTGGTGACATTATTCCATTTTAGCACTGCGTGCTAATAAAAAAACTTGATTTTGTTGAACATTAAACTTTATTTTAGTGTTGTTTAATTTATAAGTTTTATTTATTTATTTAGTTTTAATCTATTATTTGCTTTTAATTAATTAAGAAAATGAATTTATTTATTATTATAATTTGTTATTATAATTCACCACAGTTGTTTTTTTTTATGTACACCGTTACCGTATGAGTATAGAATTCCGACTGTATCGAGTTAAAACCGAACCTCTCTTTTTTTATTTTCTTTTTGCGCGAGATTTTTTTGACAGCCGTAACAAAATATAAAAGGAATGAAGTGTGTCGCGTTGGTGGTTGACTAAAGTGCGTTCATGTGACTGGTTGAATTGGATTGTATGAACGGATGGTTGAATTGTGGCGATGAACGAGTGATGAATGTGAATGCTTGAATTTATTTGTGAGTCGCTACAGGACTCCCCCGCGAGTGATTTTCCCCCTCCCTAGGGAATGATTGTAGTAGTGGAAGCAATACGGACGGTTTTATGAACCCGATGGCTTGATGTTTGCTCAGCCGAACTAAGTATTCCGTAAGCTGGTTTAAGTCGATCGATTGAAACGTTGGAATTTTTACCATTAATCGATACGATGAAATGTTTCCTAAGTCTGCGTATAACTTTATACGGACCTTCATAGGGAGGAGTTAATCCCGTGCGAACCTTGTCTGTTCTTATGAAAACAAAATCGCAGTTGCTGAGCGATTTCGGAACAAATACGTCATCTTGTTTGGATTGACGTGGTGTTTTTGGTATGAGGTTGCGCATGGTTTGTCGCAGTTGGTCGATGATTGTGTCGGTAGTTGGAAGTGGTGAAGGAGGATTTTCGATAAAGAATTCACCGGGTAGTTTGATGGTTTGACCGTAAACTAATTCTGCCGGTGAGCACTTAATATCTTCCTTCACTGTTGCCCGGATACCAAGTAGTATGATTGGTATTTCCGAACTCCAATTGATTGTATTGCCTCTGGCCATTAATGCGGCTTTGAGTTGCCGATGAAAGCGTTCGACCATGCCATTGGCTTGAGGATGGTAAGCCGTTGTGCGTATCCGATGTGAGCCAAGAAGTTTTGTTAACTCGCTGAAAAGCTTGGACTCAAATTGCGTTCCTTGATCGGTTGTGATATTAAGGGGTACGCCGAATTGTGATACGTAGTTGTTGACGAAGGTGGTGGCTATGGTTGCAGCAGACATATTGGTCATGCAGTATGCTTCGGGCCAGCGAGTGAAACGATCGACACATGTGAGTAGGTATGAGTATCCATTAGATGGCGGAAGTGGTCCTACGATGTCTATATGGATATGCTCAAATCGACCGTGTGGAATTTGAAATTGTCCATGAGGTGATTTGGTGTGCCGTTGAACTTTAGCACGTTGGCAGGATAAACAAGACTGAGCCCAATTGTTCACGTCTTTGTTTATGCTGGGCCAAAAGTAGCGAGCTGTAATCAATTTACGAGTTGCACGGACTCCAGGATGTGAAATGTTGTGTAATGTATTGAATACGGTGCGACGTAGTGAGTCTGCGATGTATGGGCGATTCTTCCCATCTGCGATTTCGCAAACTATTTCGAGGCCAGGTAGTTTGAAAAGCTCTAGTTTCACTGATGAACTAGTGTGACCTTCGGAACCAGAAAGTAAATTCTGAAGTTCTAGGTCTGCTTTTTGTGCATTTGCAATTGTTTGCAAGTCGATGTGTGTGTCGACTGTGGCCATTTCATTGTCGGTTGTGCGCGATAGTGTATCTGCGACAACGTTGTCGTGTCCGTGAACATGCTGAATGTCCGTGGTAAATTGACTGATGTAATCCAGGTGGCGAGATTGCCTCGGATTACGTTCAGTTTTAGACTGAATTGCTCGTGTCAGAGGTTTGTGGTCGGTGTAAATGGTGAAATCCCGACCTTCGACAAAATATCGGAAGTGTTTGACTGCCTGATAAATTGCTAGTAATTCCCGATCGAATGCAGAATATTTCTTTTCAGCATCCGATAGTTTCTTGGAGAAAAATCCCAGTGGTTCCCAACACTCGTTATTGTACTGTTGTAGCACAGCACCGACAGCCGTATTTGACGCGTCTGTGGTTATGCTGAGCTTTGAGTCGCTCAGTGGGTGTGCCAGAAGTGTTATCTGGGCCAATTCAGCTTTAAGTGACGTGAATGCTTGTTGACATTCGTCAGGCCAAGTGAAATTCTTGGCTGTCTTGGGCTTTTTGAGTAAAGCTGCCAAGTGGCTGTGAATTGGCGCGAGTGTTTGAGCGAGTTTTGGTATGAATCGGTGGTAGTAATTCACCATGCCGACAAATCGCTGTATACTTTTGATTGTAGTAGGGGCTGGGAACTCCCTAATGGCATTAATTCGTCCTCCGGACGGCAGAATACCATTAGGTGTTATCTGGTGACTGAGGAAGTCAAGAGTGGACACGCCAAAGACGCATTTTGAGCTCTTGATATGAACGTCAAACTGTGTTAGCCTACGGAAAAGTTGTTCCAAGTGCAGTTTGTGTTGTTCCTCAGTTTGTGACGCAACAAGAATGTCGTCAATATAGACGAAAACGAAATCCAAGTCACGTACGACTTCGTTCATGAAACGTTGAAACGTTTGAGCGGCATTGCGTAAGCCGAATGGCATCCGTGTGAATTCGAATAGACCAAACGGTGTTGTGATTGCCGTCTTATGAACGTCTTCAGGTGCGACGGGAATTAAATGGTATGCTCTGACAAGATCAATTTTGGAGAATACTTGGCATCCATTCAAGTGCATGGAGAAGTTTTGAATGTGTGGTATCGGGTAGCGATCCGGTGTTGTCACCGTGTTTAAACGCCGATAATCTCCACATGGTCTCCAATCTTGATCTTTTTTCTTCACCATGTGAAGTGGACATGATACAGGAGATGCAGATGGCCTACAAATCCCTAATTCCACCATATGCTGGAATTCTGTTTGAGCGGCTTTATGTCTCACTTGATCTAGTCGACGTGGTCTTGAAACGGGCAGATGGCCTGTTGTAACGATGTGATGAACCACGTTGTGTCTAACTGGTAAGTTGTAATCTGGCTCTGCTGTAAGTGCTGGGAAATTCCTAAGCAGAGTGGCATAACCGTTGTTGACTGCGTAATGGATCGGAGTTGGGGTGTTATCACGAACCATTGTGGCATTGATTGACAGCTTAGTCGCTGAATCAACCAGCCTTTTGTGCTTAAGGTCAACAAGGAGGCCAAACTTATACAGGAAATCGGCGCCAATAATCGGACGATTCACATCAGCTAAAATGAATGCATGAGTGAATGTTCTCTTAAGTCCGATATCCACCTGAAGCAACTTCGTGCCGTAGGTGTGGATTGTGGTACTATTGGCAGCCGATAAGACTAGATCTGGGTCACGTTTTGTGAATGAAAACGCGCCCTTGAAAAATTGAGCTGGAATAACCGAAAGGTCAGCGCCAGTGTCGATAAGAAAAGTTAATTTGTTTATGTGGTCGTGGAGGAACAAACGACCTACTTTATGGGTTTTGGACGACGTCGTCTCTACCCGTTGTTTTTCTCGTTTTTTGATTGAGGATCGATTTCCATGCTCGATGTGGAAGTCGCCTTAAAATTGCATGGTTCCACACATTTGCGAGCTGACGCACCGAATCTCCAATGAAACCAGCACTTGTCATACCGACGGTTATTGGTGCTGGTGCTGCGATAGTTGGAGTTGCGTCGATACCCTGACTGAGCTGATTGTCTACCCCTTGAGCGACTGCGGTTGTTGGTCAAATTATTTAACCGCGATTCTATTCTAGCGAGTCGATCTTCTATCGTGGCACTCTGTGAAGTGCCCACAGTTGGTTGACGGTTTGGCTCAGTGCGGACGGTGGAACGTGCTTGCCGAGTGACCGCGGAAATATTTTGAAGTTGACTATGTGACATCGCGGCATGTAACTTATCAGCTGTGATAGCCAAGTCATCAAGATTAATTGAGTCCGGCTGTGCCAACAGCGATATTTTGATGATCTCGGGCATTTTGCGGATCCACAATGATTTTACCACTTTCTCAGTGACTTGTGTACCTGCCAGTTGTCTTATGTAGCGAAGCGCCTCGGATGGCCGCCTGTCTCCTAACTGTTGTTGTGACAGTAATGCTTCAAGCTTGGATTCGTCCGTTGGTGTCAAACGAGTTAGTAGTGCTGACTTGAGTGTGTCATACAAATTGTCGTTTGGCGGATTTGCCATGATATCCGAGACACAATCACAAGCTTGTGGAGACAGTGCCGACAACAGGCTTACGAATTTTTCTTTGTCCGTCTTAATTCCAGTGATCCGGAATTGTAGTTCCGCCATGTTAAACCAGTTCCTGGCGTTATCTAGCCAAAACTGTTGTAGCTTTATGGTACGCGAGGTGGCCTCAACCTCGCCTTTTATATTTTGGGAGGCCATTTCCTCGTCGCTGTTGACCATAGTCGTATCTAGTGTGTTTCGACAAGCAATGAGGTTTTAAATTGAAACAAAAAAAAAATGATAGAGAAAAAAAAAAAAACAAAGAAAAATGTATCGAATGAAATTAAATTTGTTCGGAATGGGTACCGTGTAGTGAAATTAAAAGAGTAAATTTCAATAGATATCAATCACTTTTTTAGTGTTTGTTGACAAGAGCCCCCAAGTACGGGACGAGCCGTCACCTTCGTCTTGGGGCGTACTCTTGTTGAGTTTTTAAGAAAATAAAAATTTAATTGATAAGTCAAAATGAGATTCGAATGTTTGATACAGTGATAATAAACCAAATAAAACCGTTAAATGATCGGGAGATTTGAAATAATGAGAAAATTACCGTATTGTGGTGAAATATAATTTACATGTACAAATAAGTCAATAAAAATGAGTGAAATGTATAATAATTTAATTTATAATATAGCAATATAGTAATAAATATAGTATTTAAACGCAAAATTTATATATATATATAAAAAAAAAACTTTATTGTGCATCGAGAAAGAAAAAAAATTTTTATTACTACTTGCGGTTTTTATATGTATTTGTTTGTTGGAATCTTCTTGTGTGTTGATCGAAGTGCTGCTCCCACGTGGGTCGCCCCTAACACATTCGTGTCTTGGGTGACTTTGTTGACACGCCTTTGTGCGCGTATGGTTGCTCCCACGTTGATCGCCCCTAACACTTTCGTGTCTTGGGTGACTTTGTTGACACGCCTTTGTGCGCGTATGGTTGCTCCCACGTTGATCGCCCCTAACACTTTCGTGTCTTGGGTGACTTTGTTGACACGCCTTTGTGCGCGTATTGTTATTAATTATGTCGTAACTGTGGTGTATTTTTGTTTAAAAATTGTTGTATATTCCCGTTGAATTTATTTTGTTGGTTATAACTCCGGTTGTTCGTGATTTTCGATTGCAAATATGGCGGTGTTGATGTATGTGCACCGTTTTCCATGTAGGTTTTATTTATGATTTGTGTACGGTGTTAGCGGTAAAAAAAACAAAAGTAACAATTGTTAGTATATGTAAATACTTTGTACACTTTATTGTTAATATTTTGTTCGACTTACCGACTGGCCGGTGCTTATTTTGCACCCGGCCTTCTGGTTTATATAGCTAAATTGTTGATTGCCTCGTTGGTGCGTTTGGGAAAATCCAAAAAAAAAATTTTTTTTTTTTTTTTTTTTTTTTGTTTTTGTTTAAACACCGAAATTATTTCGAAATATGGCTGCGGTTTTTTTTATTTTGTTGCACGTTTTGTTCGTATTTTCACTTTATTGGTTTGTTTTTTTTATAACTATAATGTTTGTTAAACGTTGTAATATGTTCAAATATTTTGGTTCCTAAAAAGGAACGTCGATGGTCACCATTTTTAGCACTGCGTGCTAATAAAAAAACTTGATTTTGTTGAACATTAAACTTTATTCAATTTACGTTTTTCTGGCCGGTATGATCCGTTGGGTTTTAACTAATTAAAACACAATCATTTTAATTTGATTTACGGCACAACGTTTCGGAAAATTAGATTTTTCCATTATCAAGTGCATCTGTGGACGATACGTTGTAAAAAATTTTTATTGAAACAAAATATTGAAAAATAAATAAATTCTGATGTAAAATTACCATAAGAAGAAATGTTAAAATCATCAAAAAAAACATAAACACATAACTGTTTAGTCAAAAATATAAAAAAACATGAAATCACACAATAAATATTATTAAAATTAAGCACTCCATTGATGTGTTGTTTGTTTCGGTATGAAAAGATGACAAGACTAAAATTTTATTATTGCTGATGTAGTGGAGAAGATCAGTTAATGTCGTATGCCGGATGGATTCTCGTGCTGTCAACTCTAAAATTTATAACATTAGGGTGAGCTCTGATTTGTAGAACCTCTAACGGAGACACGGAGCTTACACGCACTATTTACCGCAGTATCACATACTGCCCACCAGTATCCTTTCAGATTAAACATAACATAGAGAATAGTAATGCCAATATAAGGATCGTACAAAAACCGTCTCGGAAAATTAGCCAAATATTTTTTTCAAATATGAAGTCCAAGATTCATCTATTACGAAAACGGTTTGTGGTGTACAAGATTGATTGTCTCAACTGCTCTGGTTGCTATATTGGGCATACTGGTAAACGATTGGAACAACGCATACGGGACCACAAAAATGATTGCCGTCTAAGACGAAGTAATGGAACGGGCACAGCCTTATCTACACACTCTATGGAAAACCAACACCTTTTTGATTTCGATAATCCGCAAATTTTGGAAGTCGAACGCAATAAGTCAAAAAGAGAGCTGTTAGAGGTTCTACAAATCAGAGCTCACCCTAATGTTATAAATTTTAGAGTTGACAGCACGAGAATCCATCCGGCATACGACATTAACTGATCTTCTCCACTACATCAGCAATAATAAAATTTTAGTCTTGTCATCTTTTCATACCGAAACAAACAACACATCAATGGAGTGCTTAATTTTAATAATATTTATTGTGTGATTTCATGTTTTTTTATATTTTTGACTAAACAGTTATGTGTTTATGTTTTTTTTGATGATTTTAACATTTCTTCTTATGGTAATTTTACATCAGAATTTATTTATTTTTCAATATTTTGTTTCAATAAAAATTTTTTACAACGTATCGTCCACAGATGCACTTGATAATGGAAAAATCTAATTTTCCGAAACGTTGTGCCGTAAATCAAATTAAAATGATTGTGTTTTAATTAGTTAAAACCCAACGGATCATACCGGCCAGAAAAACGTAAATTGAATCGTATATGTGTGTCCATGCAGCATACTTGATCCAAATATTAAAATTAAACTTTATTTTAGTGTTGTTTAATTTATAAGTTTTATTTATTTATTTAGTTTTAATCTATTATTTGCTTTTAATTAATTAAGAAAATGAATTTATTTATTATTATAATTTGTTATTATAATTCACCACAGTTGTTTTTTTTTATGTACACCGTTACCGTATGAGTATAGAATTCCGACTGTATCGAGTTAAAACCGAACCTCTCTTTTTTTATTTTCTTTTTGCGCGAGATTTTTTTGACAGCCGTAACAAAATATGAAAGGAATGAAGTGTGTCGCGTTGGTGGTTGACTAAAGTGCGTTCATGTGACTGGTTGAATTGGATTGTATGAACGGATGGTTGAATTGTGGCGATGAACGAGTGATGAATGTGAATGCTTGAATTTATTTGTGAGTCGCTACACCATTTTGTCATCTTTCTATATTTGAGATATGGAATTTCGATTTAATATTTTCTTGAATTTCCTTAACAGAGAGTTCGATAGGGATGTTTCTAATTAGGCCGTATAGTTATCAAACTGTTTAAAGGCATCTGATTTGCGCAATTATTTGCGTCTTCAAATTTATTAAAGATAATCTTAGCCACATTTTTGCTAACACTTGAGATATTTTTTTGAAATTGTTTATTTTAATTGCTTTACCTAAGTTAACTAGGTTTAAATTCTCTTTACTAACAAATACAGTAAATGGGCCGGTATCTAATCAGTTATATAAATTAATTTTATCTGCAGTGATGGGCGTCATGTTTGAGTTATTATATGTTATATTTCGTTTTTCCATTAAAGAGTCCATTTCAATTTTCATCGCATCCTTCCAAAATTCTGCATCAGCTTTGGATAAGGCTTACTTCACTGTTATTGGATCTGCATTTGATTCTGATGAAGCAAAATTTACATAGTCTTGTAACCATGTCGGCTTTGTCTTTACTCTTTCTGATCTCCTAGATTCACCAGATTCTTTCCTATCTGAAGCATCGAGGTGAGAGGTGAAATTTGAATTTGTTTCACAATGGTTGAAATCCTGGGAATCAGATACATTCTGTTCATTTCTTCCAGTGTCATCATCTAGAGGCTCGTCTTTATTTACTACTCCCACCGGTGGTTTGGCGTCTATTGAAGGGGTGGGGGGACCAAAGTTGAGTAGATTAATCTACCAGCTCCGTAACCTTCCAGTAGGGTGCGCATCACGTGAGCTGTTCTGGTGTCTTGTCATTAGGCAGCCGCGTGATGGGTACAATTGTGTAAGGGGTAACCTTTTCACAATTCGCAAGTGTACGTACTGCCTCCTCGTGGCAACCACTGGTAACTAAGGCCATTTGGCACATTTTTGGCCACTTGGCACAGGCTAAAGTACGGCGCTAAAGGAGAAAACCTTGACAAAAAACCCTAATCTAAGGTGGAACAGCATATGCCGATGGATGAATGGCTGATAGGTTAATCAGTTCAAAATATGCGGACTCTGGATACCAGGCACCCTCCAGTTTTATTTAGCCTTCCTGTAATAAAGCTGGGTGACCTACAGGCGATTTGCAATTCCCAGCAACTCGTAAGAGTAAAATCAAACGGAATACGGGGCAGGAGTAGGAATATACGGGAGTGGGACAACCCTCTCGAAGTCCTTGGACTCCAATGCTACCGTCTTTCTAGCGGAACTACATGCTGTAGTAAACATCTAGGAGGGAGAGCAATAAGCCCAGATAGTATGTATCACGTACCGGGAGTCAGTATTATGAGGTTCATTAAGAACCTGAATATTGACTGGACGGATAATTAAGCAGGGTCCAGCACAATAGATCTTTTAGGTCGCAGTGCGAGGTGGCTGATCGCCCGCATGGCCCTCCAATAATAATAATAATAATAATACTACTCCCACCGCCTCTTGAGCTTGGTTGATTTCTTGGTTTATAACTCCCACTGCCGGTGTACTTGGTAAATTAATCGCACGTTCCGTTACTGACATATCAATTGTTTCTAGTTTTTTCTTTATAACTGGTGATTCAAGGAAAATTACATCTCGACCAGGATATACACGTCCTGGGGGGCTATTATGAAATTTTCGACGCGCGCTTTTTTTTCGACAACGTCGAAAATTAGCTATTATGAAATTATTCGACACGCTTTTTTTGCGATCATATCGAAAATTTTCCTTATTATGAAACTTTGTTTTCGATAAAGTCGAACAATATGCGACTGCTCTTGAGGTGACGAATGCATACGCGTGTTCAATAATAAATCGTGAGGTAAAAAAATTTCAGTTCGTCACGTATATTTTAATTTTTATTTTTTTTATTTTCCGGCAATTAATAAATTTATATTAATTAATTTTTTTTTCGATATTGTCGAATAATTCATAATAGCTATTTTCGACCTTGTCGAGTTGGTCGACAACGTCGAAAATTTGCGATGTCGAAAATTTCATAATAGACCCCCTGTTTTTATATCCATGAGTCGATATCCTTTTGTCGTTTCGCAATATCCAACAAACAAAAGCTTTTTGGAATGTTCAACAAATCCTTTGCGTCGAACCTTTGGGATAAGTTTCATTGCTTCAGTACCAAAAATTCGTAGATATTTTAAATCAATTGTTAATCCTGCCCACATTTCTTCTGCTAATTTACCGGTTCCTTTCGCTGGTGATCTATTGATTAAATGAACTGCAGTTGCTACAGCTTCTGCCCAAAACTTTTCTTTATCTAGACCAGCATCTATATCATTAAACATTTTGCCCTTTCTTTAATTGTGCGGTTCATTCTTTCAGCCAAACCGTTTTTATTTATCAAAATGAATATTCATAAATTCACCACCGTTATCGCTTCGAAGGATTTTTCTTTTTATTTTCTTTTTCGTTTTCCACCGCTGCCTTGAATATTTTGAAATTTGATAGAGCTTCACCTTTATTTTTTAGAAAATATACAAACACCTTTCTGGAAAAATCGTCAATAAATGTTTGAAAATATTTTGAACCTCCAATTGAATTATATGGTCCAGACAGGTCGGTGTGAATTAATTCGAGGAAGTCTTTTGCCCTTGTTCCGGTATTTGTAAACGGAAGCCGAGTTGGTTTACCTCTAAAGGTCGATTTATATTATCAGTTCCTTTCAGTTCCTACTCGTATCGTGTCAGACAAAAAAAACATTGTTACATATATTTTCTATAGGAGTATTTATATTATCCTTTCCTATCCGTTCCTACTCGTACCGACACAGACACATATTGTTGAAAAGAATGTTTTGTCTGATATTTGGAGGCGAAAAAATACGAAAGAATAACGAAACAAACAAAAATTGTAAATTGCTACTAAAACATTTTTGTATTTTTGTGTGTTATCTTTACTCTATACGTAACCAAAATGTACGAAGAAAATGCCTGAATTGAAAGGTACGGATAGTATAAATTGATGATGTCTGACACGATACGAGTAGGAACTGAAAGGAACTGATAATATAAATCTACCTTAATACATATTTCACAAATTAACTGATTTTCCTCATTTTTGAATTCGATGCCATTATTTGACTTAATTTTTTTTACTTCGTCAAAATTTAGATGACCCAATTTTTGGTGCCAGGTGATAATGTCGCTCTCACATTTTGCAGATAAAACCATGGGTATGTTAGCCATAATTTTGTAAACCCGGTCCACTAATGTTGCACGAACTAAAGGTTCATTTTTCAAATTGATATCGAACATCCTTCTCGATCAAATTTTATATGGTTTCCTTTTTCGGTTATTTTTGATACCGACAAAAGGTTTGCTGCCATCTCTGGAACACATTTTTGACCTAAATCGCCTTGTCATTTATGTCAATTGTTAAATCACCAACACATGTCACATTCAATTTCTTGTTATTAGCAGCACAAATATGGTTAATATTTGTTGGTCGAACATCATTTAACCATTCAGAATTAGCTACCATATGTTGTGAAGCTTCGCTATCCAAATAAAAAACCTTTCGGTTTGATGATGCACACACCACGTTTCCATTAACAATATTATTTGAGATCAAGGCACTAAACTCGTTTGGAGAATTATTTGAATTTCCTTTTTCATTGTTCAATTGCTTTATTGTTTTTTAACCATTTAAAACATCTCGATGATTTATGATTTGTTTTACCACAGTTTTCACACTTTTTAAATTGTTTCTTAAATTGTTTTCCAATAAAAGCCTGATTGTGAGTAGATGATGCGGTTGCCATTTCAAAAAGACGGGTTTTAATTGAATCACCGGTGATTTTCGTTCCGCTTGATTCTATTCCCATTGTAAATGGTCTGAATTGATCTGACAATCCAGCCAATAAAAATGATCCCACCCATTCTTCGGAAATTTCGAAACCTATCGCATTTAATTTATATGCTGTATCGACAATCTTTGATATATAGTCGTCCATGCTTTCGGATGATTCGAGATTAATTGAAATTAATTTACGTAATAGACCGATACGGCGAGAAAGACCTTTGTCCTCGAGCATTGACTGCAATTTATTCCATATTTCAAATGCAGTCGAACATGTTTGAATATGAACGCACAATCCACTTTCTATTGACAAAATTATTTTAGCCTTCGCTTTTTTCAATTTTACCGGATCTGTTTCATTGCTAGCCGCTGTGCCATTTAAACATTTTTCTAGATCATTGAGCTCCAATAATGAGCGTATAGCAAACGAACATGTTTGATAATTTTCCAACCCACGTAGTTTTTCAATGGTTATCTTATCATTTTCCTTTTTAAAATAAGTATGGCAGTCCATGAATTATTTACAAACATACGTTTTTAATAATAATTTAAGGCACGATGGCTTTTTGATATTTGAATAATTTTAGATTAAAAACTTTTTTTTGTACTGGGCCCATAACCTGTTGGCAGAGTAAAAATAGAAACGTGTTTACACATCAAAGTAATTCACTGTACTGAACCATAACCTGCTAAATTCTCTCTTCTTAAAGAGAGAATTTTAGCAGGTTATGACTGAACTAAAACGTTCTTTTATTTTATATACATACATCAATACATTTATAGTGTTGAACAAAACCTGAAGGGTATGTTCCAAAACAAGTCTATACTGACGTTTTAAGTAATTCCTCCAACAGTTTATACAAAACGGGTCTATAGCCGTACGTCCTCGATTTGGCTACTAATGCGTAAAGTAGGACGGTAAAAGTAAACTGCGAAAGAGTTGGTAGTGCCTTGAGCCCCAAAACAGATTGCATAGATTAAAACAAAAAAAAAAAAAAAAAAAAAAATTGATAAATTTATAAAACACTTAACTAAAAAAAGAGACGCTCACACAATAAAGTTTCGACTTTCGAGAAAGAATGATTTTAACTTTTGTTTTTATTTTTTCATTTTGGTCGTTTCCTCGGGTTTGACATAAAATTTAACGGAATGAAATTAGGGTCATAAATAATTGAAGTGCAGTATCATGATATTTTTTATCACGTTTGGCCGAGGAAACACTAGTAGTATAAAAAATATCATGATATTTTTGATCACGTTTTGCCATAAAACGCACTCATTTATCACACAAAAAACCAAGTTTTTCTTTTGTTTTAGGTGTCAAAATAAATACATATTTGAAAATAAAATATTTGGCTTTTGATTGTAGTATGATATTTTAATAATTCAGGAAGGGTATTGTTTATTATTTTATAAAAAATCACGATAAATTGGTTTTGATGTTGCCCAAATAAAGATGCTCTACAGAAGATTGACGTGTAAAATCACTTTTTTCATTTTGGTTGTTTAGTCGGGCATGACATTTAAATATAACGAAGTGAAGTTAGGATAATAAAAAATATCATGATATTTTTTATCACTTTTGCCCGACTGAACACTAGCTATGTAATGTCAAAAAAGATCAAAAAAAAATCAATTTATTGATTTATTTTTTCTTTAATGTTAAAAAAAAAGAAAAAATCCAACAAAATTTTGTTTGTTTATATGTTTGTTCCTGTCTTTCAAATGAAATTCGCCATATACTAATCTCTTCATTTTTTGTTGGGAAAAATTGTTGGAACCTGGAAATCCCTATAGTGACAGCTTTCCGAATAAAATTTCCTGTTTCGGCGTTAAAAAAAAAACAAAATTTATGGCAGCTCATCTTATAATTATATAATAATAGAGCTGAACGGCCACTACGATGGTATATTTAACTCTTTTCGTCCTTTACCAAACCAGTTTCCACCAATTTTGCAACAATTTTTCGAATGGCCACAATTGGCGGACAATTTTCTCTTCCGTATTCCATGCGAAATTTTCTTACAACTTCTGCATAACTTTCACAAAATTTAGTACAAAAAATATAAATGGCGGAAAATTTAAAAATTAACCTCAAATTGGAACACCCTCTAAAACAATTTAAAACATTTACATAATACTTGGGCCGGAGCATTTTGACCACAACCCGGGGACCGGAGGTTTAGTCTCAGGCACTCATGAGTCTCCGTTCGAAAATTACCCATTTGGCATTCCTGTGATTTTTTAGCACACGTTATGTCAGATTTTAAGTTGTAATACATTTATAAGAAATTGATTTACATAACCTAAGAATTGATTTATTATTTTATTTGAACCACATTTGAGCAACAAAAGTATTTCATTGTTATAATATTTTCACTGTTACCACGTTTACATTAGTAGAATAAAAGTATGTAGCAAAAAAGTATCGTCATGTGAACTCATTTCGGTAAAGAATGTATCAAAAAAGTATTAGTATATTACATTGTAATGTGAACCCTGACTAATAACTATATGTTAATGTCATTCGTATATTTGTTGTCAAAACAAAAATTTATTACGGTTTTTGTTAAACTACAATTTCGAGTGTTAATCAAATAATTTACCGGCCAATCTTATAGAGTTTGAGAAAAAATTCACAACACATAAACCGAATTGAATAAACAAATCTATCTGTCAAAACAACAAACTTTTATAGTATTCATTCACACTATAAATAGCAAAGCTAGTGTGAACCGCAGCGGAAAAATAATTAAATAGCAAAAGAGTAGATACGAGTACGTATTAGGTACGTATTTGTAAACGTGGCATATATAGTCCTAATCAAAATTATTTGTACCTACTAAATTTTTCATGCAACGTAACACAAACAACTTTAATAATTATATAAATAATAAACTTTTTGAAAACATTAATTTTAATTCAATAAATTTAATTACCCTGCTTTAAATTTCAATCAAAAAAAATGTAAAATTTTAGTTCTAGGAGAAATTACAGTTAATTTAGTTTTTGCAAAAATTATTTATACCCACAAATTTGTTCTCGTTATTATTTGTGTAATATGGAAAAAAATCAAAATAAAATAGTAAATCAATTAAATTTAAGATTATTTTTGACTAATTAAATAATGATATAGTCACTCATATTTTGTATGTATATGATCAGTTTTTGTTCAGTCTTTATAACATCTAGCAAGTGGATCAAAAATTTCTTATTAAGAACACATAGAATCTAACTCCACTCGGTTTTCTTGGCACTCTGCTATAAATTTTTGGTCTTGTTAGATCAAGAGTATCTTCCACTTTAACTTAAACCTCTGCAAGTTATAATCGAAACCCTACCCTGGCCGTTTCGAACAATTGTTTTCAAGATTTTTTGTATAGTTTCGTGGCAATGATTCTTCTTAGCTATGGTAACACTATTGCGCTGAAGAGCAAATGAAGGACCAACTAATTTATCGTCGACTAAGGATGTTACCTAATTCAATAAACCAAAATTGCACTATGGTCTTGAACAGTTTTAGTTTATAGGGCATAAAGAAGAACGGAATATGATCTATCGTCATGAAACAAAACGTGAATGGTATCATAAGATTAGTCGATTGAACTATAGAGAACTGTTTTATGTCTAAATTAATGCGTTTTTGGCTTAATTTGATAATATCGGAAATATTTTTATTATTACATAAATATCTTGTGTTAACAAATAAAAGGTTATACGGCTGTACAAACTGAACTATAGTATTTAAGGTGAATGTTCAATTTCGGTTTATTTCATGAAGTAACATTCCTAGTTGATAATAAACTAGTCGGACTCCAATTTGCTCTTCAGCGCAATAATGCTCCCATAAATAAGAAGAGTAATTGCTATGAAATTATATCAAAATCTTGAATATAATTATTTGTCTCGATCAGGGCAGGGTTTCGATTCAAACTTGCGGAGGTTTAGGATGATGATCTAAAAAGGCCAACAATTTGTAGCAGGGTGCCAAGAAAACCGTGTGGGATAAGATTCCAAGTGATGTTAACAACAAATTTTTGAACCACTTGCGAGATGTTACAGAGAATAAACCAAAATTGACCGTATACAAATAATCTTAATTAAATGATATACTATTTTATTTTGATTTTTCCATATTACACAAATAATAACGAGAACAAATTTGTGGGTACAAATAATTTTGGCAAAAACTAAATTAACAGTAATTTCTTCTAAAACTAAAATTTTAAAAAATTTTTGATTGAAATGTAAAGCAGGGTAATTAAATTTATTGAATTAAAATTAATGTTTTCCAAAAGTTTATTATTTATACAATTTTTAAAGTTGTTGAGTTACGTTGCATGAAAAATTTAGTAGGTACAAATAATTTTGTTTAAGAATGTACCTCTCTAAATAAAAAATGATCTACCGAAAAAAATTCTATTCGCGATATGATTGGCTGATGGTCACGTGCTATCTCTTTTTTTTTTATTAAGAGAAAGAGAAGTTTGTCTGTGTATTAAATCAATAAGGTTCTTTCGGCTTTTTATAGACATAATATATTAATATGTAATGGCATTCAGAACATTTTTCGATTGGTTAATCAGAAAAAAATGAAGAGGCCAATCATTTATAATATATCTACCAAAAAAGTAGAAATATCAATCCCCCGTACTTCCTTGAGTTTTTTTATTTAGTGAATATAATTCGCTAAACCAGTATGTTCGTACTTGACACTATCTGTGTTAAGTAGGAATTGTATTTTTGTAGTTTGGTCGTAGCTACCTGATGAGTAGACTAACTTTTTCAGTACGAAACGAAACTACCAACAGCATGAGCTCAAGGAAAGTTCTCATTTTTTGTTTGATTGATAGTTCTTCCCCCTATAAATAAATTTCCTCTATAAAAAGCCGAAAGAACCTTTTGTTTTTTATATTTTATTTATTTATACTTTAAATGAGTGAAACATTTTTACATGTACCAAACAAAAATAACGCTACAATAAGAAAGTTTTGTTGATTTATTGTATTTGCTTCCGTTAGAGGTGTCGTCGGGGCTTGGTTAGCGTAACGAATACGGGAGGGACTCTCTATTTGGTGTAATAAATATTTTCAATAGTAGTTATGACTAATGACAGTAATTATTGCAATCAGTACTAAATAATGCAGCCGACAGCATTAGGATTGTGTTATAATGACATTCATAAATTCGACTTTCGTTCGTCGTATTGCGAATATTTTGCAGCAGATTAAATATTTGAACGCAACTCTGCATGATCTGCGCAGCTAACTAAATTTTTCAATTATATACAATTATAAGCAAATAGAATTCTATTGGAAGATATTAGTTTGGTGAAATTAACACAAACAAAATTACAACAATCCACAAAATCAACTGAAATTCTTCGCGCGTTTTTATTATTATAAAAAAATTTGAAAACTAAAAAACGGTGAACAATTAACTAAAATCAAAAGCGTTTATTTTTATGTGTGTTACTTATGAATTATTTTGTCCTTGAATAAGTGAATCTATCTTTCATGTACAATAAAAGATTCTTTTGAATCAATAAGAAAAATGTCAAATTATGTATTTCTGTGATTGCTGGTTGCTGACCAGATGTCAGTCACTTTGCTTTAAAAAGCCTTGCTGATACTTCGACACATAATTTCGTTTTTTATTTTATATCTACGGCAAAAACCAACAAAAATGTCTACATAAGCCAAACACTTAAAATATAAAAAAGTACACTATATTTGTATACCGGGTGATTTTTTTAACCTGATACACTCAAATATCTCGGAAAATAAGCACCCCGCCGTGGGGGAAATACATTAGTGTTAAAATTAGAACCCCCTCCTCCTTGTAGGTGGGGCGGGGGGGGGGGGGGGGTAACTTTGAAACTAAACTATGAACCCCTATTTTTTATTGCAGTTTCAGATTCTACGGCTAAAAATACGTAGGATTTGACTGAAACATTTTTTTTGATTCATGATAGATGGCGCTGTAATTGACGATATTCAATTTTTTTCTATTTCTCCTACTGAGAACCTACGCAAATGATTCTGCAATATGCGTGCAATAAAAATACCACGGTTTCATTGTAAATACTCGAAGTTAATCTTAAACAATTTGTATTTCTTAAATTTTCGTAACCCAGGAACATGCGATTAAATCGGCTTTCAAATTAATGAAATTGTTTGTATTTTGTTTTTAAAATACCGATTCATTCCGAAGATTATTTCGAAAACAACAATACCTGTGTAAAGCTATCAATACTACTTAAGAATGGTGTATTTAACTGTACAGGAGAAAATTGAAATGATTCTGCTTTATGGAGAAGCTGGCCGGAGTCTTGATAATGCTGTCACTCTCTACGCTTCGAGTTTTCCGGATAGGATTCGGTCATGTGCGTCATTTCAGCGTACTCTCAAACAATTTATTATTGATGGAAGTGTTCAACCGAAAAACGGCTCGTCTAGCAACAATCACTGGAGCTAGCGATTCCGGTTTGTCCCAGACCAGTATTTGGAAAATTTTAAAATGTCATAAGTATCATCCGTATCATGTGTCTTCACACCAAGATCTTCATGGTGTTGATTTCCAAAATCGGGTAACTTGAACGTGTTGAACATCAGCGTCCTTGGACTGTCAATGTGTGGTGTGAAATAATTGGCAACAAACTCATCGGCCCCCACATTATTGAAGGCAACTTGAACGGTCAAATGTACCGAGATATTTTGGAAAATGAACTGCCAACATTATTTGATGACTTGAGCTTAGAAGTGCGACGAAACATGTGGTTTCAACATGATAGTTGTTCCGCACACTATTCGTTGGTAGCACGTGCAGTACTCGATCGTGATTTCAATGGTCGCTGGTCGGGAGAGAAGGTCCGGTAAATTGGCCTGCCAGATCACCAGGAAGGAGCGAATTAGAAGTGCTTGTGCTGAAATTCAAGCAGACACACTTCTCAGTTGTGTACAGTCATTTGAAATGCGGATTAATAAGTGCATTGAAATCGAAGGCCATCATTTTGAGCACTTAATTTAATTGAAAGATGATGAGGCGAGGGGACTCATGTAAATCAAGCACCCTTTTCCCAGTTATTCGAAATTTGCAAAATGAATAAATTTTTTGACGACCAATTTCGAGTATTTGTAATGAAACCGTGGTATTTTTATTGCAGACGTATTGCAGAATCGTTTGCGTAGGTTCTCAGTAGGAGAAATAGAAAAAAATTGAATATCGTCAATTACAGCGCCATCTATCATGAATCGAAAAAAATGTTTCAATCAAATCTACTTATTTTTAGCCATAGAATCCGAATCTGCAATAAAAAATAGGGTTCATATTTTAGTTTCAAAGTTACCTCCCACCCCACCTACAAGGAGGAGGGGGTACTAATTTTAACACTAATGTATTTCCCCCACGGAATAATTAAATTTTGATTTTACAATTTTTTTCGTAGAGTGCTTATTTTCCGAGATATTTGAGTGTATCAGGTTAAAAAAATCACCCGGTATATATACAATCCGAACAAATCTGTTTTTGTTGTTGTTTAAATATTATATGACAAAACCAATAATATAGTGTACATTTTCTTGATAGGATCTGTGTAAGAAGAGAAAGAGACGGCTTGTATAAACATTTTTGTTGGTTTTGCTACTGCCCTTATGTATTTGCGACTTAAGAACATTTAAAAGGCGCCCTGAGGATTGGAACCCGTCATAATTTTGAACGGTTTTTAATGTGTGGGTTAAGACGTTTCCATCTAATGTAACTGTCTCTGATTTTACTATTCTTATCTACAAATGTTGTAGTATTTTTATCGAAATAAATGACCACAAAAATTTCATTTTTTTTTTTTGTTTTTTCATTTCAGCTTCTCATCTCAACAATTGATTTCCGTTACATCACGGATATGGTGACACCAGAACAAGCCTTGCAGCTTCTAAATGACAAACAAAAAACTAAACAGGAACGTATCGATTTTCTCATCAAAAACGGATACCCAGCTTATACAACAGCAATCGGCTGGCTTGGATATACGGACGAAAAAATACGATCACTTTGCCAGGAATACCTTAAAAAAGGTTTCACCGGATTCAAAATAAAAGTTGGCCAAAATATTGAACAAGATATAAAACGGTGCAAGCTGGTAAGAGAAGAAATCGGATGGGAAAATCACCTAATGGTCGACGCCAATCAAGTATGGGATGTTAAAGAGGCAGTAGCATGGATGGAAAAATTAGTTGAATTTAAACCACTTTGGATTGAAGAACCAACTTCACCCGACGATGTTTTAGGCCATCAATACATTGCAAAGGCATTGAAAAAATATAATATTGGTGTTGCAACTGGAGAAATGTGTGCCAATCGTGTTATGTTTAAACAATTTATTGACGCTGATGCGTTAGAATTTTGTCAAATTGATTCGGCTCGCATTGGTGGCATAAATGAAATTCTTTCCGTTTATCTAATGGCTCAAATACGTGGCGTAAAAGTATGTCCACACGCAGGTGGTGTTGGTTTATGCGAAATGGTTCAACATCTTCAAATGTGGGATTATACATCGTTGTCGGGTACAATGGATGATCGCGTTGTTGAATTCGTTGATCAACAACATGAACAATTTATTCATCCGACAGTTGTTGAGAATGCCAGATATATGGCACCAACGGCACCCGGTTATAATACGGAGCTGAAACCCGAAGCAATTAAAATGTATGAATATCCAAATGGTACTGAATGGCAACGTATGTTCAAAGAAAAAATTTTCAAGCACTAGAGAGAAAAACACAAGCACGTGATGTAAATCATGTGTGTTTATTTACTTCTCTAATTACATGCATACAAAAATTTTTAAATAAAGATAAAATAATATAAAACTGGTTTTGACATAGGTAGTATTGTTCTAATATATGTATATAAATTTATATCTTTTTTAATAAATAAGCTATAAATAAAAAATAAAAATACTATATATGTAATTGGTTAATAATATAATAAATACATTTTGTTTTTACGGGAAATAGCCTTTTATTGAAAATCAAAGCAGACGCTTTTAATACGGTGAAGAAAAAACCAATTAAGTTTGATGATATCATTGTAATTTTTATTATTGATATTAAATAATTAATTAATATTTTACAGGTACTAATATAGGTAATATAACTGCACTCTATCCACAAATATAAATATTTAATAGTAAACTAACTCCTCATTACAGAGATTGTACGGTTTAATGAGTGTAAATGCGCGGTAGCATTAATGACTGATTATTTATTTTAGTGCATTGTTTAAATGTAACGTTTTATAAGACAAAAAACCACAATAAAAATAAATGCGAAATATATTTTCGTAGAATACAAAATGAGCAATGATTTTTGTACATAAAAAATATTTCATGCTAAACAAATTGGTGCTTAAAAATCATTATGCCCTGCTAAGTAGCCGAGAAGGATTGTAAAATAACTTTAGTTGGCTTGGCGCCCGTGATAGTGTTTACGTTCGACATTAACAATTAACAATTGTTTTTTGTGAAACAATCAAACCACCTCAAAATGTACCAATTTTATCCATAATATTGTGAATTTTTTATATCAATAATTCCTATATACATTTGTATTTGTTTTTTGTTTTTGTTTTTGATCATTTTTTCGTTAGTATGTAGGTATAAAGAAATAAATTTTTTTTTTAGTATAAACAATAATTTCAATCTATCATCATGTAAAGTGTTTTAGTTTAATATACTGTTATTTTTTTTTTTAAATACATAAATATATTTTACATATAAATGTTATTCGGGGCGTAAATAAAAACAATGTTGGAAATAAAACTTAATTGGATATTATTATTGGGATTAATAGTGAAATTTATGAATTGTGCCTCATTTGTGACAAGTAAGAATAAAACAAATTCATAATACGTTCAAATAATCGATCATTTTTATGATTTACATAAGTTTTGGGTTAATTAGATATAAAGTTAATTGAATTGTTAATTTTGTGTTTGATCTTTTCTGGTATATGTGATAATTAAAAATAATATTAAACCTATCTATTTAATTTAAATGATCATTTGTCTGCGTGGTTGATCAAATATTTGTATGTTTAATTGTGCGGTGGTGACCTTTTTTTTAATTTAATATAATTTAATATAAATTGTTTTATAAAAAAAAAAAAATAATAATTTACATCATAATCAAACATAGAGGTATTTTATTACGTATGGATATGTTAAAAATATACAACACATAAATTTTGTGATCATTTCGTCATACTGTTTGTACAAAAGTCTACGGTATTGTTACACATCATTTGATGAATAACGTAATTTCTTTAGAAGAGGAACCGGAATTTATTTGTTCAATATTGTAAATTGTACGGCAACAGCTGTGATCGCGATCATGTTTTCGTAATGAAATTGTAAACGATAGTTGATCCATTTAGCCAAAGTTTTATACCGCTCGTGCTTATCAATTATATAGTATATTATGTTCCGTATGTTTATGAATTTCCAAGGTCATGCTAAATACATGCAAAAATGCAAAGAACACAAAAAAAAAAATAAACAAATATTATCAGGTAGAGAATAAATATTCAATTAGGAATACAAATTTATAAATTTAAATTATTATGATCGCAAAACGATTTGATCATCTATATGCAAAAAAAAAAAATAAGACGTAGGCCCGGAAGTTTTAAAGTATGTATTTTGTAGGTGTGTGATAATTAAGCACTAGCCACAGTATAGCTTTTAATTTTGATTTACTTTCAAATTTTCTATTTCAATTTCAATTGCATTGCAAGGTTATTAAATTTATCATTGATATAAAACGTTAGAATAAAATCGAATCCTTGACATTGTATATTAATATAATTATGATATTTTCGCAGATTTAGAGTCAGCCAATAATGAGATAATCTGTAATCAAGCATCCGAGCAATATATTGAGGAAAATGGTAAGGTGTCGAGTTTTATTTTAGATTTACACCCGGGTACTACACACAATACATGTCGAAGGCAGTTTAAAGCACTCGATGAGTCACATGGTTTTTTTGTGAAGCTAACAAAATTGAATAAAAACACGAATATAATGAGACTAACTAATCGATCTTATTCGTGCCCATTGCATATTGTAAGTTACTTTGTCCTTATAAATACAATAATTTATATCGATAAATGTTTATTGATTGTCTTTATGTTTTGTATAGTATTCAACTGAAAATGAATCATTGGTAATACCATGGCACGTGGATCCATGTAAATTGGAGGAAAACGATAATCAAGTTGATGAACTGGTCCAATTAATGCCCCAACAAATACAAGTCGTTTGGAAACATGGTGGAAATATACCCGCCTATAGATTATCGTTCACTGTGTATGGACGGGGTCAACTATGTAACGCATCAAACAAACACGCTTGCCTGATCGAAGAGCCAGAAGATGTAATCTGTATATCGGGTGATCTATTATGCGATGGTAACAATAATTGTCCATCAGGCCCACAGTACATTAGTGATGAGAGTGCTGAACTTTGTAGGCGCAATGGAAAAGGAAATTTTATAACAAATTTTAGACGGAATTATAATCTTTTTGAACATTTGTCAACGGAAGTGTTCAAAAATTTATTTGTTCCCGAAGGTGGCAACGAACCGAGTGAAATTGTTACATTATCAAATCCAGAAACTCGTAGCATTACAAATTATAGTAAAGATTCCGTTGAAATACATGTCAAAAGAAAGACCAATTTAAATAAAGGTTTAGCGAGGTACGGTCCATGGGGTTATTTAATTCTCGGTATGTTGCTCTGTGGTTCACTTCTATTATTTTGTGGCCTTTGGGAATGTTGCTGTCGTCGCAAAAAACCTGCTAATATCGCAACACAATCTGAAAATATAAGTAATATTATTACAAGCATTCCACAAGATGGGCCATCAAATGAATCGGTTCCACCAAATTACGATGAATTAGATCCGCCACCGCCATATTCCATCCTGTTTCCAACCTTATATCGTTCCAATCGAAAAATCGAATCGGCAAATTTGAATAGCAATAATTCGCAAACAATTCCATAAAAGACTGTACCTAATTTTCTTTTTTTTTTTAAATGTACCAACTTCGTAAAATCTGCTATAAAATAGTATTTTAAATTTTAAATATTTTTTTTTTTAATTTTAGCCAAATACTAAACTCTAATGTGATAAAATTATGAATACAAGCATGATAGTTTTTAGAATTTTTTTTATAAAAATAATTTTAGGAAAATGCATCTGTTTCGGTTTTATGTTGTATCAAAATGCCTGTTACCTATGAGACATATGAAAGTGAAATATACCTACACATTTAATATAAACAGCTAGCAAAATAAATTGATAAGCAAATCGATAAAAAAACGATATTATTACTTTTGAATATTTAATAAATAATAATTTAGGCAAATACATAATTTATATTTAAAATAAAATTATATTATTAGTTTTAATAGTGGTTTTAATTTCTACATATCGACCGCTAACAGGGATTACCGTGTATCTAAGAAACTCTACAATGAACTAAAATAATTGAATAATCCTTCACGTTTGGACGTTTCGTGGTCAACAATTTAATTAAAAAATATAGTAAGCACTAGTTTTCTTCTTCTTACCCAATAAAACGATTTAGATAAATTTTGTAGATACACGGTAATGCTTTGTAGCCATCGATATACTATAAATGGAAATCTCGAATGAACAAGTCATAAGTTTTAAAAGTTGGCAATAGAGCATCCAGTTTCTCTTTGCAATTAAAATGCTATTTTAAAATTTGTAAAATGGGACGTTTTGTACAATATTAAAAAAGCGGGAGAAGGAGAAGAGGGAGGTCTAGAGTTTATATGGAAAGAATAAATCGTTCTGGTCGCTATATTAAGTTTTTTCTTAGAAAGACTGTTCCAACAGTTTCTTCTCGGTTGCTGATGTTGAATATTCGAGCCACCGAGGAAGTACACGTAATCTCGGTTATGGCCCCGTATCCTTGAAATTCACCCGTGATTTTCTAGTGAAATACGTCATTTCAGTCGAAAATTTAAATTGCTTTATACCAAAGTCACCGGTGAATTTCAAGAATACGGGCCCTGATGGTTATTTAGAACTGGAAGAAATTTCGGTGAAATCAAAACTTTCGAAAATAATATTTTAGAAACGAAGTCTTAATACGAATAGAAAAAATAATCCAATTATAGGGTGTCAATCCATATCGTAGCGGGTGCGCTTTGGGGCCAATTGGACGTGTTAGAACAAAAACGTCTAAACTCCAATTTTTGAAAATTTTTTAATTTCATTTTATTAGCTTATTATTATTATTATTATTGAGGGGGCCATGCGGGCGATCAGCCACTTCGCACTGCGACCTAAAAGATCTATTGTGCTGGCCCCTGCTTAATTATCCGTCCAGTCAATATTCAGGTTCTTAATGAACCTGACAATACTGCCTCCCGGTACGTGATACATACTATCTGGGCTTATTGCTCTCCCTCCTAGATGTTTACTACAGCATGTAGTTCCGCTAGAAAGACGGTAGCATTGGAGCTCAAGGACCTCGAGAGGGTTGTCCCACTCCCGTATATTCCTACTCCTGCCCCGTATTCCGTTTGATTTTACTCTTATGAGTTGCTGGGAATTGCAAATCACCTGTAGGTCACCCAGCATTACTACAGGAAGGCTAAATAAAACTGGAGGGTGCCTGGTATCCAGAGTCCGCATATTTTGGGCTGATTAACCTATCAGCCATTCATCTTTCGGCATATGCTGTTCCACCTTAGATTAGGGGTTTTTGTCAAGGTTTTCTCCTTTAGCGCCGTACTTTAGCCTGTGCCAAATGGCCAAAAATGTGCCAAGTGGCCTTAGTTACCAGTGGTTGCCACGAGGAGGCAGTACGTACACTTGCGAATTGTGATCAGGTTACCCCTTACACAATTGTACCCATCACGCAGCTGCCTAATGACAAGACCAGAACAGCTCACGTGATGCGCACCCTACTGGAAGGTTACGGAGCTGGTAGATCAATCTACTCAACTTTGATCCCCCCCTCCAATAGACGTCAAACCACCATTTTATTAGCTTAATAAAACGAATAAATAAAGTTAATAAATCGATTTTTTTTTTTTTTTTTTTTCAAAAATTGAGTTAAGTCGTTTGGGTTCTGACACGTCCAATTATAAATGTAGTAATATAAACTGGAATTATCATGAAAAAGAGAAATGGAAAACAAAAATTGTATTTGAATATCAAAAGCAATTTTATGTTTGTATTAGGACGTCTCTTTAATATTAATTTATTGTGATTTAAGCTTTGACTATATAATAAATGGACCGCCAGCCTAATGACAGTTACATATGTTTTTCAAATAAAAAGTGTATCCAACTTCTTTAGCGACTACGCGTTTGGGTGGCCAAAATAAAAACTAAGAGGCGGCCAAGTTTTACTACTACTTAACTTTTCGTTAGATCGAAGCACATTGCTTACAGTTTTATTATCAACTAAGAACCTGAAACTCTAGTAGTCTTGCTTTGGGAATATTACAACAACAATGCCGTGTATCTTCATTCGGTTTGGAATATATTCGTTTGATATTAGATCCTGATTTCTACTCCAATTGTCATAATCGTATCACAAGGTACCCACTCCCTAAGGTAGAATTCGAATTTCAGAGTTGTATTCCAAATATTTTCCCGAGTTGACCTCCATTTTTTTTTGGAATAAAACTAGCAAATTTTTCCGAGTTTAATTCTAATTTTTTCTGAATCTAATTCCATTATTTTTGGGATATTAATTCCTGCGACCTTATCTCATTGCCCGAATGCGAATGCCTATTAAGGATTTTTTATTAATAATGCAATAAAACAAAGGATAGCAAACCGGAGAGATGTAAAAGTACATTTGCCAGTATCGACAGTTCTAGTTAAAATTGTTGAAATGACTGTTTTGTATTTAGTTTCTTGAAATGAAACTTTTATAGCCGCGTATACAGCTTTTTGTCATGGGTGGTAAAACCTTTGTATCGAAAATTTGTCCGTCGCCACTATAGAAGTAACAAAATTCAATGGCGATAAAGCAACGCAATTTTGCTTTGTTCAGCGGGTTTCCGTCATCATTCACTAAAGCCTAAATATGGAATCTTCAACAAGTGTTCCACGTAAGAATAATGATGTATTTTAAAGCGTAATGAGCAGCTTTAGGTGATTAACTTAACAGAACTGTATATTGCTCATGCTCAGCAAGACATGAATTTAGTGAATAATAATCGTTTCTCGACGCCAACAAATAAAATAATAAATTGCAACTTTTAATTTTACAATTAATGACAGTAAGATTCGTCCGCCAGACCCAAAACAGATTAGCTTGAAAGAGGCTTGAAATGATTCAATAGATATTTACACATAAAGGTTTTCACATAATTCTTTTGCGAGTTGACGGTGAACTCATTGTTTTTTACTTTCTTTTACTCTAGTAAAATAAAGTATAGTAATCATGAAAAGTTTGGACCTTGAGATTTTTAGAGATTTATCTGTTTTGAGGTCCCCTGAGTCGTGGGGGAGTCGTCGAAAAGTGGGTTTCGAAATGGTGTCAGTCTGTGCCCTTGTCTGTCAGTCTGTGCCCTCTCTACAGCCCAGATGGTTTAACCAATCAAACTAAAACTTCAGATTTAAGCTTTTTTGATAAAATGGCAGATCCCAGTGAATTTTACTCCAAATCGGCTAACCGGAAGTGGCCACTTCCTTGGTCCAGAAAATTTATTTTGCAAATATCTTAAAAACTATAAGGTTTACAAAAAACTACTTAATACAAAATGTTTCCAAAAAATAAAAATTCAAAAAAAAAAAATTCAAAAAAAAAAATTCAAAAAAAAATAAAATTTCTCAAAATTCTCTCTTCGTAAAAAAAAGTTGTGTGTTGGCCACACCTAAAAATGGAGGTTGTTCAATATACAAACGCAAACCAAACTAATACTAAAACAATTAGCTTGGGGGCTATTTGTGAATTCGATTCGAACGTATTCAACTCTACGAAGTATAAAACTTGTATTTGATTTAAATAAGAAACGAACGAATCTGATTGAATTAAATAGGGATCACTTCGAAGACTTGAATACGTTCGAATCGAATTCACAAATAGCCTCCCTTAATAAAAGGAAAATAAATGCTGTGTGTGCCGTTTGCATTCTAAAAAATAAAAAAATACAATCTAACACTCGCAAAGGTAATTTATAAGTTCCTTCATTGCATAATACTGCAGAAAAATTGAATCTCTATGAAAAATTGAAAAGATGCATGAATATGTTAAACAAACCAAACGAAAAGTAAATAAATACATCAGCTGATTTTGTTTACAAATTATCATTGTGCTGATCTTGATATTCTGTACCTTTTTGAGTTTTTGTTGTAATCATTTTGATTTATTTATGTTTCATTGCAGAATATATTGGGAAATTTAATTTGTCCTATTCAGAAAGAGTCTATTAGAAACTGTCTTGAAAGGCCAATGAACCTAAAAAAAACATTTCAGAACAACAACAAAAGTAAACAAGCTCAAAAATTAGAAGGACCGAATTAGTCCAAGGGAACTAATTCAGCAGAAAATTTTTAGATGACGAAACCAATTCATCTTCAATATAAAGCAAGTTCATGACATCAAACTTAAATACGGCGAAGTTTAATTCCAGTTATATACCACTTTAAGTTTCACTTCTGTCGGGGGCCCCCAGACACACACCAGTGTACTTAGAGAAAGAAAACAGCCCCAGAGGTCTAGAAACATGCTTACACCACCTCTCTTTTCGACATTCTGCCGTGTTTTGTACTCTTATCTAATTTTTATTTTTATTCAATTCGATTTTATTTATATAATTTTAATTAACAATAATCCAAGTACAACATTTATTTCTTATTCTATTTTCAATAATTATTTATCTTTATAGAAACTTTTTATTTTAATAATTCTTTGACTAACCAGCTTTAAGTTTTAAGTGATTTGGAGGTAAAAAAAAAATTTAACATACAATCGTTTTTTTTTTACCTCCAAATCACTTAAAGCTTAATTTTTAGTATAATTAATTTTAAAACTTGAACTGTAAGATTACAGATACCTGATCGTAATTCTAATATAAGAGGATTCGTTGAGAAGAACGTAGTTTGACATAGTTTTCAATATTTCAATATTTTTTAACATTTGACATGTGTAGTGAATAGAATTAGTATTGAATCTAAGAGGTTTGTTAAAGATCAGTTTCAAATTTTTATTTTGTCATATTTGAATTTTTGATATCGTCGGCGAGAAATGCAGAATGTGTAAGTCCATTTTTTCCAATTTTGCGTTTTTCATATCAAACCATCAAAAGAGAAGTACTCCATTATGCTTCGATCACCATTTAAAAATATCATAAAAAATTACGTTTAGGTGAAGAAACTTAGAAAGGAAATAAGTGTTTACCTGAAGACAATATGGAGAGTGCAATAGGTTTCATATTCTCTTCCGGAAAAATTTTGTTTTTGGGCTTACACACTTTGCATTTCTCGCCGACGATACGTGTGTGTGTCTTAGCGGAATCACCCCAGACCGCGTTGTTTCTTATGTTAATAATATCGAATTTTTACCTTAGTGAAAAGGCTCTCCTACCCGAGTGAATTGAAACACTTTTTGAATTGTTCTGGGGGTCTATTATGAAATTTTCGACATCGCAAATTTTCGACGTTGTCGACCAACTCGACAAGGTCGAAAATAGCTATTATGAATTATTCGACAATATCGAAAAAAAAAAAAAATTAATATTAATTTATTAATTAGGCGGAAAATAAAAATTAAAATATATGTTACGAACTGAATAACTGAAATTTTTTTATCTCACGATTTATTATTGAACACGCGTATGCATTCGTCACCTCAAGAGCAGTCGCATATTGTTCGACTTTGTCGAAAACAAAGTTTCATAATAGGAAAATTTTCGATATGATCGCAAAAAAAGCGTGTCGAATAATTTCATAATAGCTAATTTTCGACGTTGTCGAAAAAAAAGCGCGCGTCGAAAATTTCATAATAGCCCCCCAGTATACGTTCAAACGATAACTATATTTTGTCTGTTTTCGTTAAAAATTCACTTTACACTAATCTAAAGGAAAAATGAAACGAAATAGAGCATTGCTGAAAAAAAGCAATGAATAAAGCGGAATGGCGATTAGTTTCAGTGTTCGTTTTCGGTAAAAAAAAAAAATTTTTGGCCAGAATTAAATTATAGAATAAAATTATGTTAGAGTATAATTAATTTAACTCTTTAATTAATTGAAACACTTGTTGATTTTAGAATATTTATTTTAGTAATAAAATTATGCAATACAACTTTTACATATGACGGAACGGAAGTAAGTAAGAAATTGACAATACAAGATGGCCACGAAAAGTCAAAATCCAAATCGATGATGATTGCGTTTACACCAAGAGTTGACTTTTAGTTGCATCCAACACTCCTCCTCAATTTCTACTTTATAACAACTGCTCCCTCTTTCCTTGAATAATAAATGAAATTAAAACAACCCGCTGTCCTTTCGAAGTGATTGTAACCAATTTGTGCCCAGCGACATATCTGCCAGCATCTCGTTGGTAGGACAATACTCACATCGAATCGTTTGCTTTTCGATGTGATCCTTAATAAAATGTCGCCTAGTGTCGATGTGCTTAGATCGGCTAGAGAAACGTTCTTGCTTAATCAGTGCTAAGCAGCTTTGATTGTCTTCGTATATCAAAGTCGAGTTGTTTATGTCGACATTAAAATCGTTCTACAACCTTCGCAGCCAAATCGCCTCCTTACACGCTTCGGACAATGCAACAAACTCGGCCTCTGTTGATGATAGTGAAACGCATGATTGCTTCTTGCAACTCCAACTTATCATTGCTCCAAATAACTTGAATAAATGACCGCTGTTTGATTTTCGATCGCATCGATCTTCTGCCCAGCTGGCATCTGCATACCCAAAAAATATGTTCTCGCATTTAACATCTCCCATGCGTAATTTTAAATCGTTTGTACCCTTTAGATAACGTACAACTCGCTTCAGCTCTGTCCAATCTTCTTCATTCGGACAATTTGTCTTTTGTGCGAGTATCGCCACACTTGCTGCAACATCTGGCCGAGTGTTTATTGATACATACAGCAAGCTGCCAATTAGTTGTTGATATTCCGCGTTATTTGGCAGCAGATCAGGCAATGAACCCTTCTGATATTCTGGCTTCAACGGGTATTTAGATATTTTTGCACCTTCTAAACTGAATCGATTCACCACGTGATTGATGTATGATTTCTGACTTATGTTAAATATTCCATTAATGTCCCAGTCGACCTCTATTCCAATGTACGTCTTTATTTTGCCCAAACTATCAACATTGAATTCGACGTTCAGAATTTCCTCAACCCGTTTGATCGCGTTGCTGTCACTACAAGCCACCACGATGTCATCAACGTAGATTAATATTTAATATATAACACCTCCCATTGCCGATTTGCTGATAGTATAAGCATGGGTCTGCTTCACTGCGATAAAATCCTGCATCAACACACCTTGTTTAATGATATGTTCCAGGTGCGTTCCGACTGCTTCATTCCATACAAGCTCCTTTTTAATCGACATATCATGCTTTTATCATCCGTTTCGAAACATGGCGGCCGCTTCATGTAGATTTCCTCCTCCAGTTTGCTGTTTAAGAAAGCCGTTTTTGCATCCAAATGGATGACCTGCATTTGCTCTCTGCCTGCCACCGTCAACAACGTTCTAAAAGTTGTTTGCCTAGCAATTGGTGCAAATACCTCGTCGTAATCCTGGCCAAACCGTTGCGTAAACCCTTGGGCAACCAGTCTAGCCTTAAACCGCTTTACAGTGCCGTCTGCGTTAGCTTTCAATTTAAACACCCATTTGCAACCCACTGATTTTCGATTACTTGGTAATTCAACTATTTCCCAGGTGCCATTTTCTGCATGTGATTTCATTTCATCATGCATAGCCGCAAACCATTGATCCTTTTCTGCGGTCTCCAGTACGTCCTCCAGTGTTTTGGGTTCAGTAATTATTGAATTAATATTTTCCATTTCCTCGATTAATCGTTTTGATTTGATCCCCTTAGTTTCTCGTTCCGAGCATCTAACTGGGTTTTTGCCTATTGGGATTGAAACAGTTCCTTTTTCGCGGCCCTCATTATTTCGCTTGATATGTTCTTGACCTGACACAGCGTCTGGTGCCTCCACTATTTGTTCACTTTCATTAGTGGTATTGTCAACTTGTGATTTTATTTCGACAGTTTCGGTATTATCTTCCCCTTCCAAGAAATGAACATCGCGGCTTATAATCAACTTGTTCGTCTTTACATCGAAACATCGATACGCCTTTGAGTTTTCGTCGTAACCCAAAAATCGTGCCTCCACTGCCTTTATGTCCAATTTTCTTCGTTTCTCCTTAGAGATATGCACAAAACATTTTTTCCCGAAGATTTAAAAATTTTTCAAAATTGGTAATGTACCTGACCAGATTTCTAGTAGTGTCTTCGGAGCTCCTTTTGTTGGCAAACGGTTCTGCATGAAATTAGCCGTTGTAACTGCTTCCGCCCAGAACGAATGGTCCAATTTAGCCTCAATCATCATACATCGGGCCATCTCGATTAGCGTTCGGTTCTTGCGCTCTGCTACTCCATTTTGTTCTGGTGAATATGCGGCAGTGTATTCTACGTTAGTCCCGATGCCCTTTAAGTATTCAATAACCTGTTTGTTTTTATATTCTGTTCCGCGGTCTGAGCGAATAACTTTTATGGTCTTTGAAAACATAGTTCGCGCCATTTGACTGAATTCCTTAAGCCTCATGAAACATTGCGATTTTTCCTTCAGCAAATAAATTACCGTGTATCGCGAAAAATCGTCTATGAACGTTAGAATGTAGCGCATTCCACCATGTGACTTAGTTGGCATCGGCCCACACAAATCAGTGTGAACTAGATCCATCACAGCATTC
This sequence comes from Tipula vernalis, assembly GCA_958295665.1. Lineage (NCBI taxonomy): Eukaryota > Metazoa > Arthropoda > Insecta > Diptera > Tipulidae > Tipula > Tipula vernalis. Next base: position 215,345,022 of record OY282560.1, on the reverse strand, counting down.
GTTGATGTCAATGACTTTTTGGAAAAGGCAGCCTAGTCATTTTCCTTGGGTACATATTTCACAGTCGTCGCTGCAATTACACGCTTCAAAACACACACCGGTGACTAAATTGTCATAGTTTAGATGCCTGACCACATTAATGTCACGATGACCCAAATTGCGATGCCACTTGTGTACACAAAAATTAGTTCTCTTGTGCGCTGCATAGACTTCCTTTGATTGTTTGAGAATGTATTGGCTGCCACAATTTTCGCCAATATATATTCGCCTGCCGCCTTTCTTTTGCACTGAACACTTATGCGTACCAAATGTGATCTCATATCCACGAGCCGCCATTAATTTTACTGATAAGATGTTTGATGAAATTTCTGGTATATATAATATCGTTAACATGGCTGATACCGATTTACCTTTATCATCAAAAAACTTTAATTTGACGGATCCGGTACCACGTGACGGATATGTACGTCCATCAGCCACCCTGACTTTTTCTTGATTATTGAAAGTCAAATTCTCGAACTTAGACTTATTCACGCAAATGTGACACGTAGCACCGCTATCAATGATCCAATCGTCTGCACTTTGACTTTCGATGTGTTCGGTCATGAACAACATATCGTCATCTGATTTCTCAATAGCCGCCGCCTTTTCTGATTTTCCCAATGGTTGTTTGACCTTATCCTTTTGAAGCCATCTAGTATACTTATGGGATTCTACTTTAAAATGTCCCGGTTTGTGGCAAAACCGACCTTTCCTTTTCGCTTGTCGATCTTTAGTACAGCGTCGCCTGCGCTATCACCATTTTCGTTACAATTGTGTATAATTAAACGTTTATACTCGTCAATCAGTTTTGCCTGAACCATTTTCATGCTCAGGTCTTCCGTTTTCTGAGTTTGAAATACCGTCACGATTGTACCATAGCTGCGCGGTAGTTGCCCAAACAGCAGCCCAATCTGCCATTTTTCCGATAACTTTTCCTCTCCGAGATCGTCAATCCGTTGAAACATGTCCAACAACCAATGAAAATGTTCTTCGAGGTTATCGCTCTCCGTAAGCTTCTTTGTGCAAATTTCCTTTATTAGTTGCACACTGCTATTGCCTGCACCCTTTTCGTGATATTGCTGCAACCCATTCCACATCTCTTTTGCAGATTTAGTTTTTCTAATGTGAACAAATTGACTCTTTTGCACACTTAAAACGATTGCAGACATCGTGCTGTCGTTTGCTTTATTCCACACGGTTAATTGTGCTGCCTCGGCTGGCTTTTCACCAATTATTGCATCCCAACTATGCTCTTTCTTCAGCAGCATTTCCATCACAAACTTCCAATTAAAGTAATTATCGTTGTCCAACTTTTCGATGCGATACTTTTCATCGATTACGTCCGCCAGCATGTGTCTCAAAAAAAAACCCGCAGTGATGTATAGTTTTTGTAATTAATAAAGTTTATTTTATCCACTTGTTTTTAACAAACTTAGCCTATATAACGATCACTGGGCCCATAACCTGTTAGAGTGTAATTAATCTAACTCTTTAATTAATTGAAACACTTGTTGATTTTAGAATATTTATTTTAGTAACAAAATTATGCAATACAACTTTTACATATGACGGAACGGAAGTAAGTAAGAAATTGACAATACAAGATGGCCACGAAAAGTCAAAATCCAAATCGATGATGATTGCGTTTACACCAAGAGTTGACTTTTAGTTGCATCCAACAAATTATGTCACCGTAAATAAAATGAGGAAGAAGATAAGACAAAAACATTTGTTTCCTAAACTGACTATCAGAAATTCCAAATACTTTATATAAACAACTAAGCATGCCAAAGACCCTCTTACTAATACTAACTAAATGGTCACCCCCCAGTAAGAGTTTTATTAATAACTAAGCCTAATTCCATAACAGTATTTGAATATTTAATTAGCGAACCCTGCAGAAAAATACCAGGAAGGGACGAGATATCTAAATATTTTTTTATAAATTATAATCGACTGAGATTTATTCGCATTTAAAATGAGCCTAGTAGACACCGACTAACTAACGATATTACTTAAGTCTTCATTTATCAGAGAAATATTCCTAACAATAAAATCCTGATCTAAACAATTATTTCTATAAATTTGGACGTCATCAGCGAAAATGTGAAATGAACAATGTTAAATGGAGGATTCTATCTCATTGATGTACACAGAAAATAATAGAGGACCCAGAACTGAACCCAGAGGAACGCCGAAAATTAAAGGAAGGAAAACGAAGAAAGAGAGAGGCTGGTGAATTCAGTAAGATTTGTCGATGTTGATCTTTTTGGTATAAAGCCATGCTGACACTTAATTCGAGATAATTCGAGGAACCAAAGATTTGAATGAGTTGCATATTACCAGTTCAAATAATTCAAGTATTAAAGATATTGATTGATGTATCCTTCGGTAATAACAAATATCATTTCTTGCTCCAGCTTTGAAAATTTATGTCACTCTGGTTATTCTCCATTTCTGTGGAAATACTACTTGTTTTAACGATTGATTAAATAGAAGACACAGAGAAATTGCCAGCGATGTGAAATCTTTCAATAATGAAACTGGAATGCCATCAGACCACATTCATCTCCAAATACTTCAGCTCGATGTATATCCTCGGTGGAAACCATACTAATATCAAGGATTGAAACTTGGTGTTAGAATGGTTTCCACCATTGTTTCATTTTCATACTTATCAATATTTTCCGGTAACTTTCAAAATTTTGATTACACGTAGTGAATTTCTGTTTGCTTTCTTCGGAATAGAATTTGAGAACTTCTTTGTAAGCTTTGTCTTTCTTCTTCTTAAGATTAATAAGTTTATCGTCGTACCATGGAGAATATTTGTTTGATTTGACCACAACAGTAGGAAAAACAGTTCTATGCCCTTAATATAATTTTGTAGAATTTCTCCACATTAACATCTATGTTGCTTCTGATAAGTTTCTTCTCCCAGTTAATCTGCTTAAGATAAATATATATATATATGAAGTTTATTCTGTCGATTTTTCTAAAGTTGTAATGTGGCTTGCGGTTAAGATGATGATCAATAACATTATTGCTACCGCTTTATGGTTAATATCATTAATAACGAATGGTAATAAGGTAATTCATTTACTTTAAAAAGAATTGGTTCATTTGTAAAAATCAGGTCTAAAATTCAACAGATACTCTGTTTGCGAACTCACGTTTAAAGGTAAAATTTCTCCATTTCTTTGTCATATGACCAGCTATTAGTTGGAAGATTTAAATCCCCCGTGATTAAGATGGTGTAACAATAATTAGCAGCATTGTTGATTTCCATTATTATGCCGCAGCAGGCAGTATCGTTATAAGATGATATCGGTGAACCAAGCGGAGCACAAGCAACGTAGATAAAAATTTACTTTTTGCTGATTGCAATTTTAACACATAAGAAGATTTGTTAGTATTTGTTAGCGGTGAACGGTCACATCTATAAACCATATATTGTCTAGCATTCTCATATGGTTAACGATACAATGATTTTCACGGAATGTAATGAAACGCATATTATTGTGGATGTGGCGTTAAAAGATCAATCAATGATTGCTGAAGGATTAGGAACAGTTAGAATTCAAAAATTTAGTATCAGTAAACATATTTTGTAAAAATTGAGGCGATGTAATTTTCAAGGAAGACGGTTTAAAAATATTAAGAAGAAGGAATGAAGGAAATCAATTCATTTCAGAAGGAATGAATTTGAAAGAATTTAATTCTAAAGATATCCGTGAAATGTGTGTGACCTGTTTTAAAAGCAAAACAGACAAGACACCCATTCAAAGAGGAAAGACCTAAAGCAGTGCATTACATATCATACTGGACCGATACAACCAGATATATGGGATGAAAACAAAATACTTCGATATAACAATGCTTAATGACTACACACATTTTGCAATGGTGACCTAATCCGTGATAACATGAGGTGGCCGACATAGTAAAAGATTATCTTCGTAAAGTAGAAACAAAATGGGGTTCTTAAGTGTCAGTAATACGTTACTATGTATATTGTGATAATGGTGGTGAGAACAAAAGTCCTAATTTTAAAAACTGGTGTAAGCCAATGGAAAAGTGTTGGACTATAATAATATTTCACATTCTTCTAGAAACTTGATTATGAATTCATTTTTGGAAATGTGGGGTGAAGGGATTAGGGTTGCTGTTTATTTAACAAATAGAAGTCCTACAGCTAACCTAGAAGCCACGTCATCAGAACGCATATGCCATAGAACTCGGCTATTTGAAAAAGTTAGACGGTAGGAGTAAAATGCATCATTTTGTTGGATACTGCCTTTAAATCGTTAAATTTGGGATAAAGATAATCGAATCTTATCGGCAAGACATGTGAAATTTGAATGGATGAGTAAATGAAAAAAAAAAGAAGAACAACAACGAAAACTAAACCAAGAAATAGAAACAGAAGAACAAAAAGAAACAGAGCTACATTTATATCCAAGAAGACAAATAAAACTACCAAATAGATTTCATGATTATGTCAATCTAACTTATGAAGAAGCACTGTCTGGACCACAAAAATATTAATGGAAAGAAGCAATAGAAGAAGAAAAGAAATCTCTTGATATAAACAATACTTGGAAATGTGTAAGTCACATTGAAGCTGGAAGTAAAAATATTTTATCAACTAAATGGCTGTTCAAAATAAAAGAGGATGGAAGATATAACTCATTGTTCGAGGGCGTCAACAAAAGTAAGGGAGTGCGTTCACGAATTCCACAATGTAACCAAAAAGCGTTCATAAACTGACATTGTAAACTGATAAGTCTGATATGACTCTAAGCAAACTTAATTTTGTCTTGAGCAATAACTCTCTCGATGATAATACCATGAAATTCGATGTTAAGACGAACGAATGGCGGCATTATTGAATAATTATTAGAAAATGTCCAATGAGTTTGAAATAGCTACGTTTAAAAATCCAAAAACATTTTTAGGAATGGAGATAGAAGTGGGTACAACAGTTAAACTTAGCAGTACTCAACCAATGTTATAGAACGTTTCAATATGAACGAAGCAAATCGGTACAACATCATTCCTGGACATAAAACGTGAAATAAATAAAATAAAATCTGAAGAAAACATAAAATTTCCATATCGAGAGGCAACAGGGAGTTTAACATATTTGATGACAAAAACCCGACCAGACATAGCATTTGCAACGAATTATGGGAGCTGGTATCTCGAAAATCCAATTAAAGAAGCCGATAATAATATAAAAAGGACATTTCGATATATAAACCATAGTTTATAGAAAGGCGCAGATTCAGTGGTGTGTATTCAGTGATTTCGATTTTGCTGCAGATACAGAAACTCGGAGAAGTACATCAGGATAAGTTATAATGTTTTTTGGCGGTCTAATAAGTTGGAATTCTCGCAAACAGCCGATTGTTCCATTTTCAAGCACAGATGCTGAGGATAAAGCAGCAGAAGAATATTGTAGTATCGACAATCAAGGTGCAATAAAATGAACGGAAGGTGCAATTAAGACTTATAGAAAACATCTAAATAAAAATTAGTTAAAACATACAACTGCGTTTTCTTTAATAGTTAAATTATAACAGTCCCAAGAAATTGTGTTGATAATTATTAACCGCAGATTCCTAGTCACATCAACCAGCTCGATTGTCGATAAAGATATTCAAGGAATTAAGCATGACCAAGCGGAACTTATTAGGAATATTAAACATTGCTTTCTATTTAAATAGATTAATTTTGATCTGGTTTTCTATCAAGTTCTAAAATAGAACCATGTGGCACACCACAATTCAAATTAGCAGGATTCGAGAACTTATTTTCCAAAACTTACGTTTACCTTGGGGTCTCTTGTATGCTTACGAAATTCTTCTCGTTCTGCTTTTTTCTGCCAGGAGTTCTCTAATTTGAATAGGGCAGTCGTTTCTCTTGATTTTCTTTTTAGTTTTTATCAAGGTGATTGCTATACATCATTTACAAATTTTTGAGCCCAAATCTGCCTTTAATTTCGCAAATAAATTGCCTAGTCCAAAGTTCGTTTTAGCATTGTCGGCCGACAGTGCGATTAGTCTATCACCACCAGAAGTTTAGTATACTTGAGACTGAAACCACATACAAAAATATTGCATTAAAAATTCTCGACTGTTATATTTGTTTATCCAAGTTGTAATGACGTTTGTTATGTTTACCTCAATCGCACAATTTTTTTTTTTTTACTTACACACAAATAAATTAAGAAAAATTGGAGACATTCGCAGACAATTAATTTCAACCGGAGACTTTTTTAAGATAATTTCCCTTGGAGGCATATTCTTTTGCTGTGTGAAATTAACCGATACCATGTCTGCTGAAATCGAATAAAATTTCTATTATCGTACTTCTTAAGGCATCTTAAGGATATTTTAAGGCGTACGCATGGTAATTGTTTATTTTAATTTTGTAAGATGAAATAACAATTCCATGTTGGAAATGTAAACTAGCCTTAATGACTTTTTATGTAGTGAGAGGTGGCAGCCCTGTTATATAAATTGAAATAACGTTAATTTCAGTTCTGTTTTTAATTAATCGAATATACACGTTTATTTTAACTTTTGTTTTTCTTTTGCTGCTATACTGCGAATTATTCTAGATTCCGAAGAGTTAAAACAATTAAATCAATTTTAAATACCTGTTTTATTATAAAAAAAAAAATCTTTCTTAAAATAGTATACAACAAAACAAAAAATTTACTATAATAACGGGGGAACACACAAAATTATTGCAAAAACTATCAAAATATACAAAAATATATATTAAATAAAAATTATAAAAACAAGTTTATCCTTAAAATTAACAATCTATGCGATTGGATTTGTTTGTACTTTATACACAATAATTGAATGGAAACAAGGACGGGCACAGCAGATGATTAACAAATAATAAAATTAAAAAACTTATACAAATGGCAATTTAAATTTTTAAAAGTTAAAATTGAAAAGGCACTTACTACGTTTTTGTTTGCCAAACTTATATTTCGTTCCAATAATTGTCCGCGATTAACAGCTGATTTACATTCAATCTTTTCGTTCTATTCGAAAAGAATAGAAACACGAGGAAAAGTGCAAATACGTTTTATCCATATATAAAAATGGATGGGCACATACTCAACATTTAATTTTTTTCTTTCAAAATGTTACCGTGATTTTATAAATTTGGGTGCAACTTTAATAAACTAAGGTCATCTTTTTTTAGATTTTTTCAAACTTTTTCATCAATTGCTGTAAATTGAATCTTTGACTATAGAATTAAATTCTAATTCTAGTTTTGTATCCATCTAATTTTCATACAAGAAAATCATATAAAAATGCATTTTTTATCGTAGATCTTTTGTCTTTTAGAAAAGAGGAAAAGATTAAATGTAAATCAGATATAAGAAATAAGAGAATGGAAATACATCCGCTTCCTCTTTTAGTTACTGCATTAATTTTAAACTAAACAAAATATTAAATTAACCTAAATTACCGATTTTTAGTTATGATATAACCAGCCACAAAATGTGGATAAGTCGATACTTATATAAAACATAAATTAAATCATAAAACATAAAGGCGGGATGTATCCCGAGTAAAATAAAAATAAAATGAGAAAAACGTAATTCTAGAAGCACTAGAAACTATTTGTACATTAGTTTGATTTTAGACATCAATATTTCTTTTATAATTACTTTAATTTGTATTGGTAAAAACCCAAACAATTATCCGTTAATTGTATTGGAACTTAGGTTCATAAATCTGGCGAAAAACGCTATTAAATTATAAATACTGGTGTAAAACTAGAGCGATGTGCCATGCACGCGGAAACGATAGAGACATGTGTATTTGGGATTTCCATGATTCGATTCAATGCGAAGTTCAACAATTTGATACGGCACCTTTTCAACAGGTTGATTTTTCACCGGAAAATATTGCAGTGAAGTAGTGTTGTCGAGATATTCATAAGTTCCGAATAAATGTGGATCTTCATCGGCTTCGGTTAAGAGGCCCTGCAATTAACAAAAAACGAATAAAATATTTAAATGGCGCCATAATATTGTAAGTAGTTACCCAAACTGTAAATTTATGTGGTGCTGAATCAACTTTACCATTTGGCGATAACGTATGTGGTATGTGTTCCACTGTGAAACCCGTTACATAAATGTAGCTGTTCAGTTTAAGGACGAGAAACCCCGGGAATCCCTGAAATGCCCAGCATTGACCAGGTTGGACGGATGGCGAGATTACAGTTCTTGGTGTATTTGTTGGATACCATAACGGTATACCAAATATAGATATTTGTGCTGATTTAGTTTGATAGCTCTCCGTGCATCGAGTTGATACTATCTGGCCACCTGCCGATTCTAATGCATAATCCACTAGCCCAGTTTTATCCGCATCATAAACAGCCAGCATTTCTTTCACAATTAGCCGAATATCTTGACTATTAACATTAATTTTACCAGTGGGCATCACGCCCTCATCATTAATCACCTCATTCAACTTGATCTTTATATTCTCATCCATCAAATTGATTAATTTCATTAATTCATCTTTCAAATTATTCTCCATTCCTATCCGTACATCGCCTAGTAATTTTTCCATCTCAATTTTCGTTATGAACGTATTCTCATTATGCAGCCGATTGACATCATTCAAATCGCCAACAATTTTTAATAATTCTGCCTTTAATAAAACCAGTTTATCATCCGTACCACCATCGATCTTTCCAATTCGTTCATTGATCTCAATTATAAACATATTTAGATTATTTTTATTGATCTCATTCTTATTGATAAATTCCTCTGTTAAAATATTTATATTTTTATTCATGTCTACGATAAAAGTATCATAAGATTTTAGTTTTGCTTGACTAGATCCGACATACGCATTAAATTCATTAATTTTAGCATTAAGATGATCTGTTTTTAACGCAATTTCACTATTAATTAATTCACGTATTTTTGGTAATTTATTATTATTATAATCATCGTTAATTATGTTCAGGATGAAACTTACAAAATTATCATTGCGCGATGATGCCGCAATTTTTTCATCAATCTGTTTTGTAATAATTAAATTTAGTGAGGATAAAATTTCATTGTAATCAATATTATGATTTATATCATTATTTTGAATATTTAATTTATTAGGTGGTGACGATGACCACGACAATGAGATTGGCAAGTTTATGGAATTATATTTATCTTTAACGTTGAACAAAAGCTCGTTAAACGATAGTATGCCTAGCGGTAAAATAGATGAAGACACTGTAGAGAGTTTGGCAAATATTTCGTCGTCTGGTGATGACATTAACCAGGCTGCAGAATAAATAATAAATAAAATAAAAAATTATTCAATGAAAATTATTTTAATTTATAAAACCTTACCGAATTTTTTAGCTTAATATTCCGCACAGTTTTTGTCATACATATAAAAAAAAAAATTAAGAAAAATTATGCGTGCACGAGTATCATCTAAAAAATTCTTAAAAGGTTTTATTTTTAATAAAATAAATATGTATGTACATTTTTATAAAAGTTAAATTAGAAAATTTCCCGTCCCCTTTTATACTTACATAATGTCGACAATACAGTTTTGTAGCATTTTATGTGTCTCGACTTTTTGTTAAAAGGCCGTCTGCCAATACTCGTGCCATAAAAGGTCTAGGTAATTGAATTTGCGAAATTTATTATTTTCTTACTAGTAGAGTATTGGCAGACTTCCTAGTAAAATGCATAATCGGGAAATTGGGGTTTATTAATTAATAGTTGTACGTATAAAAATTGCGAATTTCAGCATATTTTTTTTTTTTTTTAGTTAAGAACATGTAATAAAATTTTGCCCTCGTCTTGGCTTAAATTCACTGAATCTCATATAGTTTCCATTTGAAATGAGAACATAACAATCGGAATAAAAATTTAACTTAAAAAAACGATCCATGTAAAAATAAAAAAGGGTGTCTCCGCTAAACATCGATAAACAGATTTTATAAAAATAAAGCAATACCAATTTCCCCTTCGAATTTTAGAATTAAAAAAACACGAATTTAAATGTGTTTTTGTACTTGTTTTTAAATACAAAACAATTTTTGCATTTTATTAAACATAAAAAATTTAAAATTTTATATAATTTTTTGGTTAATTTCTACCACCTTTGGTTAGTTTTTTTTATTTTTAAAAAATAAGAATTTGAATCGCACAACACTTGTGTCATGGATTATCATGACTAAATCGTATCGACTAGGTAGATTTTATACAAATTTTACAATCAAATGTGCTACGTCGATAAATGAAGATTTGATTTACGTGTGATTTACATTTATAATGTGTGCATATAATATGTAAAGACATTTACAAATATGTAATATAAAATTAGTATTTTTTTTTTTAGTAAATTTATAATGTATAAAAAGAAATGTATGAATTAATTTTCCCATAAATCTAGATAGGCATAAACATATTTTAAAAATAACATTTTAATATTAAAATATATATCGTTTATCTTTATTTTGAGATCATTGACTGTTATTACGTCATCGACAAAATAGATATACAATCCTGGAAAGGTAATAAAGAAATAGGGATATGTTTCGGTTTCATGAATATATTTTATGTATGTATTTAAAAATAACACAATGTTTTTATAGTACCATCCAGTTTAAAATCATATTTTTCAAAAAGGAAAGCATTTCATTTAGTAAATTAAAAGCGACTTACCTGCGAGCAACAGTAGTGGTAACAAAACCAATAGAAACAGGATGAATCCTTTTTTATTTCGTCGCGAATAAAACTGCAGAGCCCACGTATCAACTGTCAACAGCGATGAGATAAGTAAATAAATTCGCTGGAAGAAACTCACAATACCGGACGATATTCGAGCAAAAATTCCCCTTTGCTCTTCATGATAACGGGAATACTTGTAAGCTGCATAACGGGAAGCATGCGTATCAATATTATCCGTATTCGTAAACCAATTTGTGACTGTGGTGAACGTTGTGATAATACTTAAAAATAATCGCTTAAATATTGATTCCTGCTTTATTACCGCACTTGTATATCTTGTACCATTCACTTTGTAATTTATATCGTTTTGGTAGTCGGTTTCATCGTGAGAATCGTATGCATAATTATTTTTACTTTGTTTATGATTATAAACATCATTTACGGAACGTTTGGTTTTAACTGTTTCGTATCGCGACCGGATATATGATTCCTGTTCAGGTTTATTGTAGACCATGACATTTATACGCTCATCATGGTTATCGAGACTGGGTCTGGACATATTCGGCATATTTATAACGCCAGGTGCAATTTCTCGGCGATGCGGTGATATTTCAGAATATGTGTAATCCGTTTTTGGATATTTGCTAAAACCAAAAAAATATTATAAATAAAAATGATTACAAATCGATAATGCAGTGTATACAATACATACTTCCAATATTCTCCTGCAGCTTTATAAATTTTGTACGCAATGTGATCGTTTTGATCATTGAATGAGCTTAGATCAATAGAAGATTTACTATTTGATCCAACCGACTTTTCCAGCACATCATTTACCGAATTTTGATGTATTTCTGTGTTCCGATTTCCGTGTATGGTTCGACTAACATTTCGTGACGAGATAAAACTTGAATCTGGCGTACTAGTAGCTAATGCTTTTTTTGTAATATTAATACTTGAAATGAATGAGTTGGGTGATTGTATCATGTTTTGTGGTGATCGGATCGCCGATAAACTACTAATACCACTTCGTGCACCTCCTTTTGTTATAATTGTTCTTGTTTCAACGGTGCGAGTACTTGTCGTCCGTGAAGAACCCGTAGAATATGCTTTTCCTATTTCTTCTTGGATTGTACTAAAACAAAATATCATAAGTTGTTGAAGGACATTTTAGATAAATTTGTATATAAGTAGAAGTAAACAAAAATAGCAACAAAATTTAACACACATTTGGATTATGTACGAGTAGGTATTTTAGTTTTCTATTTATAGCCGCAAATTTTGCTTACTTTATTTTTGTTGACCCTTTTAAAATTTTCTCAATTTGATTTTCGTTTTCTTTGTCGTTTTTGGTCTGTATTGCTGGTGTATTTGAACGTGCACGCGATTTACGCGTTTCGTTTCCCGCGTCCATGACTCACTTTATGTGCCCCCCAAATATTGTAAACCAATAACAACGCAAAACTCCGAATTAAATATGTTATAGTTTTGTATGTTCTCTTTTAACTTACATAAACATCCTTGAAATAGAAAAATTTACATAAAAAAAAATTTATTTGATCAATAAGTAAACACAAATAACGTATTTATTGCATAATACATAAACATTAGAACTTATTTATGAATTTTGTATTATTAAAATGCCTAAAATGGAGTTAATTTAGGTTAGGTTCGGTCGACTCACTGACAATTAATTTTATCAAAAGCACTTTAACCACTAAAATTGATAACTATTTTACAATATTTACCAGAAACTAAAATTGTTTAGTTTATCATTTCATGTTTTTTTTTATGTATTTATTGTTTTATTTTATTTTTAAAATTATGTACATCAAAAACTTTTTGTACTATACATAAAAATTACTTCTCTCACTTCTTGTTGTTGACACACGATTATGATTTTATGTGTGGTTGGGTTTGTTATTTTTGAAAAGTGACGTCATTTCTCAACTGAAAATTTATTTGTTTGGTTGCGTGCTTTTTAGAATGAAATCACGCTGGGTGGGGAAATCATTTTGCAATTCAAAAATTTGGAATGTATTAAATTCTTTAGTGTTTTATAATAAACATATGAAAACGAGATTAAAAAACATACTAAAGCGAGAGAGAGGCATGCATGGTGTTATGGCACAGAATACATTCTTCTGTGTTTATGGTTTGAATAAAATTTAAAATAAATACAATTTTGATGAATCGGTTAAAAAGATTAAATTTGTATTACATTAAACTTCAAATTATTTTGCTTATTCATGGTAACTAAATAATATTACCTGACCTAAATTATTTGTTTCTACATGTAAAAGAACTAAATTTCAATCAATAAAATCAGAATAAAAATTTCTGTCAACAGTCCATTTACGATCTGACGGTTAATAAGCCCCTATTCGTTACTTTGATTGAAGTCACTTTACACAAGTATATCTCAACGGATGACGTAATTATTGCTATGGACACACGCTAAAGAAGTAACTGAGGCATACAACAACTTACCTACAACAACCAAATCTCTTGTGTGTCTGATGTACCAAATAATCATTGGCATGAATCATAAATGGAAAATCTATTTCTAGGAAAACATAAAAATTCATATTTACCATAAAAAATATCAAAACTAATCACCACAAACTATTGAGGATTTAAAAAAACAATAGGGTCTGCTAGAGCTGTAGCAACACTACTTGAACGAAGCCCATTTTTGTTCAGTTGGCTAACGTTCGGTTGGTATACATAGATAGCTGTGATATGCGACTTCTTTGGCCAACAACCCGTGTCTGGCATCTTTTCAAAAGAAAAGAGTAATAATTTCGTCACACTCCAGGACGATTTTGACTCTTGATGTCTGCAGCCCTTCGGCTTGGAAGACTATCGCAATTTGTCTTCTGCGGTATCCCCTCGCAACATGAGATTTTTAGTTCTACGTGGTTTACTAAATTGAATAATAAATCATCAGTTGGATCCTGGATAAGTTAATCGCAATGTTTCCAGAAACCAGAATAATTTATTTTGGTGATTTTTTTATCACTAAAATGTAGGTTAGTTTCTATTCTGAAGTGGCCTGACATTATATTTGCTCCATGTTCAGTTCTGTTGTTTTTGAGAGGAATCGTTAGCCCGTTATTGGATTTTCACATGCCTTTGTTTTTAATTATGAGCTCAAAATAAAACATGCTTCGTGAAAGCTAACCACTTTCGGGACAGAGATAGTTGAGTTGCTGGGAGCTTAATAGGAGGGTAGTTTAAAGGGTAATGTTAGCTTGTAAAATATTCACAAAATGTTTGGGAAACAATTCTATATTTATTTATCTATAAATTATACCCCTTAAGGTGGATTTATATTATCAGTTCCTACTCGTATCGTGTCAGACATCATCAATTTATATTATCCGTACCTTTCAATTCAGGCATTTTCTTCGTATGATTATCGTATAAAAGCGTGTTCCGTTGGCATTAGCAAACTACTCACAAGTACTTGTGTCTACTCGCAACTACTCATGCTCAAGTGATGGTGTAGCTGTTAGAAGTAGTTACGCATATAATTAACGAAAGAGGGATTTTAGTTAAAAAAATTATAATAGATGACTCTATACCAATTTTGGTTGTGTGAAACGTCATGTTTTAACCCTAATTCAACCACGGTGTGCCTTTGTGGCTCGTTTGATAAATGCATCGATTTTAGAAATAATGTTAATTTAGTTATAAACTTGTATGTATTTTATTTTGAAACATTTCCATACAACGTACTTGAAATCTACTCATTCTCTGTAAACATTTTCGTAAATTATTTGGTTAGAATTTGCATTTACTGACTTAACAAAAATATGTTGGTTCGATTAGGGTTAAAAACAAAAATATGTTGTTTATGTTTGTGACACAACGCCCAATTGATAAATCGTAAAAATATTTTTATCATTTAGTTGTTTAATGTTTTATTGCTTATTATTATTAATAGATCAACGTATTTTTTATTAAAATCTAGCAGTTTTATTTAAATTTAGGTTATGTTTTACTACTGTCAGAAAAATTTGCGTTCCATTGAACATCTACTCATAAGTACTTGGCAGTATAGCACATCCAATGGAACACAATGGGCGCATCTAGCACACGTAGAGTCTACCGAAAATACGTAGGCTCTACAAGTCTACATGTGCTGGATGCAAAAAATCTCAGTAAAAATATGTAGACTCTGCGAGTTTTAGTGAGACTAAAAATTTTAGTCTACATTTTTATGTACATTATTTTAGTTTGAGACTTGAATTTTTTTTTGACATTTGTATTACTAGTTCATGTTTATAAACCAAAAATAAATATGGAGGATTATCAACAGGATTCAACTTTTTTAAAACTTCCTCCAATTTAATTATTTGGTAAAAATTAAAAACAACTAACAGAAAAATGTCAATTTAATTTATTACGAAATTTCAACAAGTTATCCAATACAAAAACCAAAATAGATACTTAGATATTTGCATCCAGCACATGTAGAGTCTACAAATAAGATTAGTCTACATTTTAGATTATCTCAAATGTAGACTCTACGTGTGCTAGATGCGCCCAATGATTGTGTATCTTTTGGTTACGTATAGAGTAAAGACAAAAATACAAAAATGTTTTAGTAGCAATTTACAATTTTTGTTTTTTTCGCTATTCTTTCGTATTTTTTCGCCTTCAGATATCAGGCAAAACATTATTTTCAACAATATGTGTCTGTGTCGGTACGAGTAGGCACTAGTGATGTTCGAACTGATACCACGTTTCCATCGTCAATAGTATAATAGCAAAATAGTATAATACTATTATACTATTTTTCCTTATCGCGTTTCCATCATTTGGTGTGAAGTTAAAATCGTTTTATATTTTTGTATGGGAACTTGGACGCAATTCATTATTTTGATAGCGAAAAATTATTAAAATCCATATTTATGATTACTTGAAAAATATTACTTGAAGTAATAAAAAAAATATAAAAAACACACTACGCCCGCTGCCTAAAAAAATCTAATTTGAAAAAGAATTCAAACAAGCCTATACACTGCCATGTTTGCACTGTTAAAACTACAATTTGCTACCTATTATATTTTTGGTAGCTAGTATAATGAAATATTATAATAAACTATTATACTATCAGCTTCGGGTTTCCATCGTCATAGTATAATAGTATAATACTATTATGCTATTATACTATGACGATGGAAACCCGGTATGAGTCGAACCGAATACTTTTAACCTGATACTCAAAAGGTTCGAAGTATCAATTGAGTACTTTTCAAAGTATCAGGTAAAAAGTATCAACTCATACATTCGACGCTCGAACAAAATACAACCAAACAGTTGTTTTGGTATGGTTTACTTCCTCATACAATTTGTTATGCGAGAAAGAATGAATTGTATATCAACTTATGATATTTTGGGATGTTTGCTACTGAGAAATAGAGACAAATAGCTATGCATATATCAACATAATATGTCTACCTATATAAATGTATTCATCTCTCAATTACGTAACTCTCAATATATACGTAAATGCATCTCATTCTTACAAATAATATTATCAATGCACCAAAACAGATCAAACATATACTCGTATATGTTAACGTTTTCCTTTCACATTGAACTGATACTTGTACCGAATTGATACTTTTGATCGAATTGATACATTGTACCGAATTGATACTTTTCATCGAATTGATACTTTGTACCGAATTGATACTTTGAATCAATTGATCCTTTTGCGCTACATTTGCGTGAAACTAGATAATTTTTACGATATAATTTTTTTATAAATTTAACCAAATCTTCTCGATTCCTATTTGTTTAATTTATTTATTGAACTTAATCGAAATAAAGATTTATTTACTAAAATAAAATGTATCTGAAAAATATCCACCGATAAACATTTTACTTGAAAATTAATTTCATTAAATGATTTAAGCAAATAGGAATACAGAAGTTTGATTAAATTTATAAAAAAATTATCATAAAAATTATTTAAAAGTGTCATGCAAATAACGCAAAAGAATCAATTTATTCAAAAGTATCAATTCGATCCCAATTCCCAAGTATCAATTCGGTTCTAAGTATCAATTCGGTTTTCTAAGTATCAATTCGTTCAAAAGTATCAATTCGGTACAAGTATCAACTCGGTTCAAAGTATCAATTCGTTCAAAAGTATCAATTCGGTACAAGATCAACTCGGTTGGAAGTATCAATTCAGAATTTGGTTAAAAGAGTAAAAGTAAAACCATATTCAAACGATTGTCCTCTTTTGGTGCATTGCTGATATTGGTTTGTGAGAATGAGAAGTATGTAGGGATATTACAAACACATGCTGAATTTTTATTATTTAAAAATGATGTAGGTACATAATATTTTGTATATTATGCAAACAAAATAATTATGATGATACATATATCCATATTTATTCCAAGATTTCAAGAATAATTTATTATGTTATAATTTTGATTTAATTTGCCACATTAAACAAAATTAGCATAATTTTACTCGAAAAAATTAGGTTGAGCGAAAAAATCAAAAAATGTATCAGGTTCGAAAGTATCAGGTTAAAAGTATCAGGTTCTTGACTCAAAAGTATCAATTGATACTGATACCTAAAAGTATCGATTAAACCCATCACTAGTAGGCACGGAAAGGAATGGATAATCACTGCGTTCCATTGGAAACAATTTACTACTGCCAAGTACTTGTGAGTAGATGTTCAATGGAACGCAAATTTTTGTGACAGTAGTAAAACATAACCTCAATTTAAATAAAACTGCTAGATTTTAATAAAAAATACGTTGATCTATTAATAATAATAAGTAATAAAACATAAAACACATATGATTTAACAATTGTGCATCGTATCACAAACATAAACAAAAATTTTTTGTTTTTAACCCTAATCGAACCATCATATTTTCGTTATGTCAGTAAATTCAAATTCTAATCAAATAATTTACGAAAATTTTTGCAGATAATGAGTAGATGTCAAGTACATTGTATGGAAATGTTTCAAAATAAAATACATACAAGTTTATGACTAAATTAACATAATTTTGAAAATCGATGCATTTATCAAACGACCCAAAAAGGCACAGCTTGGTTGGATTAGGTTAAAAAATGACGTTTCACACAACCAAAATTGGTATAGAGCCATCTATTAGAATTTTTTAAACTAAAATCCCTCTTTTGTTAATTATATGCGTAACTACTTCTAACAACTACACCATATCATTTGAGCATGAGTGGTTGCGAGTAGACACATACTAAAGATACATGTTAAACCGAAAGTGATCTGACTGAAAACATCCGAGATAAATTCAACATGTAAACGGTGACTTGACCGAAAGTTATCTGAAAGTAGTCTGAGTTCGGTCAACATAAATTTGGTTGGTTGAGTCACTTTTTGTGTTCAGTTAAACATGTAAACTTTAATTTAGTTGAATTCACAGATTTTTTCATACTGTTAAAAAGGCAAAAGGTTTTTATACATATTCGAAGTGTTTTTCAAATTATTTTTAATAATTTAAATGTAATTTTAGAACAAAGTGACATTTGAACTGTCAGTTCAGATCAAATAAAAAAGCCCCATGTAACCACCAACCCAAATTTTCAGTCAGATCACTTTCAGATAAAACCCAGTCAGATCTCTTTCGGTTTAACATGTATCTTTAGTAACAAGTACTTGTGAGTAGTTTGCTAACGCCAATGTAACACGCTTAATAAATACTCATATACCATGTTTCCAGGTACCGAGTTCAAACAGGTATCATTTTTCCATGATAGAGTTAACCTAGGTTCAACTCGGTTTATGTGCATGGAAACGCGTATTAGGGAAGAGTTTCGTTAAATCCAAATAAACTCGGCGAATCTAAAGCGTGATTTACACGTTCCAACAATGTTTCCCAACAAAAAATGAAGAGATTAGTATATCGCGAATTTCATTTGAAAGACAAGAACAAATATATAAACAAACAAAATTTTGTTGGACTTTTTTCTTTTTTTTTTTTAACTTTGTTTCCATAAAATTTTTTTTTGACTATAAAATATACTCGACCCGAGTATATTTTATGGAAACAAACAACAACAAACACATAAAAAATGGCGATTTTTTAAAATTTTTATAGCGCTTTATTTTTATTTTTTTAAATTTTTATTTAAAAATTAAAATTTACGTTCGAACAGTTTTCATTTTAGCCAAGAAAAGTCGTAATTTTGATAAATAAAGTGGTATCGCAGCGGCATTCGTCAAAAATTACATTGTCGTTTTTATACCGCCAAAAAATTATAGCATTCCCGACATTTTTGTTTTATTTTTTTATAAATTTTTGTTTAAAAATGGAAGTTTACTTTCGAAAAGCTTTATTTTAGCCAGAAAAGTTGTAATTTTGAAACATAAAGTTGTATTATCGCCCTATTCGACATCATAGATTTTATACCGCCAAAAAGTTATAGCATGACCGACATTTTCGTTTTATACTTTTCTCTTTTCATCGCATGTAAATATTTCCTATTGCGTGTAGCTCTAAGTCTCAACAAAAAAAAAGTTGGAAAACATTGTTGGAACGTGTAAATCACGCATTATACTACGTTTCCATGAGTACGTTTATGCTTAGGGTTCAACCTGGTTTGAACCTAGGTTATCTTTTACTATAAACGGAGTCGAGTCATCTTGTAGTTAACTCGACTCGACCTAAAAAATTTCTAGGGTCGAGTCGAGTTAACTCTAAAAACCTTCACTATAAACGGAGTCGAGTCGAAAAATAAAAGCCACAAAAAAATAGTAATAAAAAGACACCATTTTGATTTCTTAATTCGTGTGCGAATCTTCGATTTTTGTGTGGCAATAAAACTTTGTTATTTTATTTTTATAAAATTCAGAAAATAATACAAGAAAAACATATAAACATACGATAGTAAATGATTTTTTTTGACGTTTCTGACTCGGTTTCAACCTAGTTTCGACTCGACTACGATTTGACTCTGCAGTATAAACGCTAAAAAAGATAACTACAAGATGATCCAAAGTTAACTAAAAGATGACTCGACTCTGAGCATAAACGTATTCATGGTAAGGGTTAGGTTTCGTTGAGTTGAAAATATAGCAACGCTAACCCGTACCGTTTCGAAGAACAGAGTTAGGATTTAGAGTTGAAGAAAAATATTTCGATAAAATAAAAAAATAAAATTGCATATTGAACAAAAACAAAATTTTTATTTTGCTTTGATATATCGTCATAATGTTGACAACGACATTTTTGTGATTTTTTTTAGTTATTTTGGGGAAATTTATTTAGTAATATACGATGCGCCATTTATAATTTTAAAAAATGTTTGACAGATAGAATCTAACTCAAACAAACAAGATTCGTCGAGTTTATTTGGATTTAACGAAACTCTACCATAATAAGCGTTTCCATGCACATAAACCGAGTTGAACCTAGGATAACTCTGTCATGGAAACATGATAATATAGAAAGTACATGTAACAATGGTTTTTTTGTCTGACACGATAATAGTAGGAACTGAAAGGAACTGATAATATAAATCCACCTTTATACGTATTAGCCGATTTAGACGTATCAACATTTTTTCCCCAACATAAAATTAATGTGGTTTTCGATTCACCAAAAAAGAGCAAACCGGCTTGCTCTTTCTGCTGTCAAACTGTTCGATTTACCAAGGAAAGTCGCTCGGTCGAGCAAAATTGTTGTTGTTTTACGAATCTCGATTTATTGGCAGATTTACTAACACAACCACAAATAGAACTGTCATTTTGAAAGCGTCATTTGTGTTTTTTTTTTTTGTGTTTCTGTTTATTTTTATATAAGTAAATATTTCATATTAAATAATTAACTTTTTGTTATATTGTTATGTATTTAACATAAGAATATGTTATGTTGTTTTTTATCGAGTATCGATCTTTTGTAAAAATTATAGGTTATGTTTATATAAACGTCGGAAACACACACACATATAATACGGAGCAACTGTTCGATTTACACAGCAGTAGAGAGTGATCTATCAAAGATTTGGTAAAAGGCGAATCGAAATCGATATTAGGTATTAGTAGGTACATATATTACAATTTTCATTTGTAAAACTAGAACAAAAATTTAATCAAACAAACTTTTGTTGGGTTTTTCCATTTTTTTCCAACAATTGTTACTATAAAAATAAATTTGACTATAAAATATACTCGACCCGAATATATTTTATAGTAACAAACAACAACAAACACAATAAAAATGGCGATTTGTGAAATTTTTATAGCGCTTTATTTTATTTTTTCAAAATTTTAATAATAAAATAAAATTTTTCGTTCGAAAGATTTTTTGAAAGCCATAATTTTGACAAATAAACTAGAATCACTGCCGTATTTATCAAAAATTATATCGTTGATTTTATATCGCCAAAAAATTATGGTATGACGAGATTTTTGTTCCATACTTTTCTCTTTTTATCGCGTGTACATTTTTTTATATTGCGTGTAGCTCTAAAGTACTTTCATACCAGATGCCTCGCCTGCGTTGGCTTTGAACATTCGGTTGCTATCAAATATTTTATTTAGGTCTATTTCACACGAGAATTATAGCAAGAACTGAGATCTTCTGAATTTGTACATACATAAGAGCTAGATTTTACGGTAAATATAAAACAATTGTACCAAAAATGTGATTTGTAGGTTATGTTGACAAAGCACTTGGCTTTGTACTACTTTGAAATGTTGCAGTCGAGTGTGGAACTTGGCTTTATAGATAACTTCATTACAATATAGTTTGATTTTTTAAAATTACCACTTAAAAATAAATTATTTTTCAACAAATTGAATTTATTTCTATAAAATTGAACGTTTTTAATCAAATAAAATTAATTTGCATAGTTGAAAAATGAAATAAAGAATTTTTAATTTTGAAGCTCAAAGCCGAGGCGCCTGGTATGAAAATTGTACTTTTCATAACAGGTGCCTCGCCTCGAAATATTTAGTTAACACAAATGCGAAGCTGAGACCCTTTCATACCGGTGGCGTTGGCTTTGAACATTCGGTTGCTATCAAATATTTTATTTAGATTTATTTTACACGTGAATTATAGCAAGAACTGAGATATTCTAAATTTGTAACGTACATAGGAGCTAGATTTTTTGGTAAGTATGAAACAATCAAGGAATTCAATGTTTGGAATTCGATTGGTTTTCAAAGGTTGGTAGCATTTTCAATTTTTTTGTGGCGAAATACATTTTTTTCGCGAATAAAATATTGGTATGTGGATATGTTTACATTTAGTAATAAATATTTTTTATACTTTTAATTGTCAAATAAATAGTCAAAATAATAATAAATTTCACAAAGCCAACCTATAGAACTATAAAAAAAAAACTCTAGCGTAACCAGCTTAAAGTAGCCAAACTAAACGATGAATTCGATTTTGAATTCCGTCAATTTAGAAGGAATTCGACGAATTCCAAATTTGAATTCATTATGTAGCATTGTTGTTGTAGATTGGCAAAAGAAATGTCACTGCGACCAAATTTGAATTCCAATTCCTTGGTCAAATGAAATGTGACTTATATTTTATTTTTGCTATTTCTGGATAGCAAAATAGTATTTTACTATCTACGATTTAAGCTCGGTAAAAGTTAAAAAAAAAAAAAGAAAACTAACAAAATTTTGTTTGTTTATTTGTTGATTCTTGTTTTCAAATGAAATTCGCGATATTCTAATCTCTTCATTTTTTGTAGGGAGAAATTGTTGGAACGTGTAAATCACGCTTAACCCGACAAATAAAAATGTAACATAATTTTTATTAACTACTGTAAATGTCAAAAAATCCCAATACACAATTATCATGTTGGCACCTCTGAATTAAAAACAAAAAATATGCGAGTAATCAAAATTTTCCCCGATTTCTTATTACATTACAATTATTTATATATTACATACCAAAATTAAATTTAACGCAGTGTAGACGTAATTATAATTATTTTAATTAGGAAAATTTCCGTGACAGATACCTTTATTTGTACATTTTATTTTTATTTTATTTAGTTCGAATAAACATATTTATAATTATAATATAGGCAAAATGGCTATGAACAATCGAATTTTTTCATTGAAAACTTGGAAAACTTTTGAACAGGTAAGAAATACATTTTTGTTATGTAAGCGCGATAGGAAAGAAAATGAATGACGAGAGGTTGGCAACTAAATGGCATTAATAACTAATTAATAAAGGAATTGCGTTTAATTTTTTTTTATAGGTACGTAAAATACATGCCACAGGAGCTTGTGCTGGGGCTATTAAAAAGGTACAAGTTTATCGATACAATCCAGATAATCCAGGCACTAAACCTCATATGCAGGTAAGCTGATTATTTGTTGTTTTTGGATTGATTTAATTTTGATCGATCCTTTCTATTTTAGACATATTCGATTGATTTGAGTACATGTGGCCCAATGGTGTTAGATGCATTGATTAAAATTAAAAATGAAATGGATCCAACTTTGACATTTAGACGCTCTTGCCGTGAAGGCATTTGCGGATCATGTGCCATGAATATTGGCGGAACCAATACTTTGGCTTGTATTAGCAAAATCGACACTAATACGAGCAAACCAATGAAAATTTACCCTTTACCACATATGTACGTTGTTAAAGATCTTGTTCCTGATATGACGAATTTTTACAATCAGTATCGTTCCATTCAACCATGGCTTCAAAGGAAGTAATCTAATGTTGCTTATCTTAATAGCTTTCAAGATAATTAAAACATGTAATTTTTAGATCTGGAACCGAAGATAAAGGCAACGCACAATATCTTCAACACGTTGATGATCGTGCCAAATTAGATGGTCTCTATGAATGTATCTTATGTGCATGCTGTTCGACCGCATGTCCCTCTTATTGGTGGAATAGTGATAAATATCTTGGACCCGCTGTTCTCATGCAAGCCTATCGTTGGATTATCGATTCACGTGATGAATATACAAATGAACGTTTATCCAAATTGAAAGATCCCTTCAGCGTTTACCGGTGTCACACAATCATGAATTGTACACGTACATGTCCAAAGGGTTTGAATCCAGGACGCGCAATTGCTGAAATAAAGAAACTTTTGTCAGGATTCGTGCACAAGGATCTACCAAAAATGGAAACTGCTGCATTACAGAAGTAATTGGTTATTTATTTTTCTAACAGTATTTTGTTTTTAGATTATACAAATAGTGTGTGGCCATATACATATAAACTTCCAGATATGTCACAAATATATGGTTACATAATTTTCAAAATAAAAAAAATCTAAAGCTCTAAATACTTGTTTTTAATTTTTCTAATAATTCTTCATAAATCCCCTTTATCTTATCGTGCGAAATATCGCTAATATCTATGCCGCGGATAAGGAATAGGACCGGGTTGAGACTGTTGTTGTTGTTGAGTCTGCTGAGGATTCACTAAATTAGAACGAGGCTGATAGTTTTGTGTGATACTTCCGCTTGGTTTATTTGGTTGTTGCGCCTGGCCAATTGGCATAACTCCTGAATGCATTGAAATATGTCGCATAGGGGTGGAATAAACAATACCCTCTGGCAAATGAGGTGGTTGTGGTTGGGATGATCTGACATCTTTACGAATATCATCATGCTTCAAATCTATATGATATCCACCACTGCGATCAGACATTTTATCCATTGGAACTTGATTTTGTGGAATTGATTTGTGTCCAGATTGATTACCCATAACTTGATGAGAAGTTGGCGGTTGCGATGATGACTGCTGTGATGAATTTGGCGGGTCCAAATTGATATGGAATACGTTTGATGATGGGTGATTTTTTTCCATTTTTTTAGCAATTTGCGATTGTGGTGGTATAACAGGTTGCGGTGGCGGAGGTGGTTGCTGTGGTGGCATCTCTACCAGATAATTTGTTCGCATTGGCATGTTCCCGTAGGAAAATAGAATAGGATGATTTCGAGCATCAGGTGGGTTTGGCGGCGGATTAGGATAAAATAGAGTTCCTGGTGCATTCGTGTATTGAGAGGGTTTATTCCAGAGCACTGCACGGTTTGATTCTCCACCCCGGCGACCGTCTTCATGTTCTAAAACATTTAAAACCGAATAAGAGTTTAATTTAGCTAAATATTAAAATATTCTTACTTTGCGGTTGCTGATAAGATTGTGTATTCGTATTTTTATAATATCCTTGTGGTGGCGACGGACTTCTGCTTCGTTTCATTTGTGAATTTGGTCCTCCAATCGGTGTACCCTTCTGAAGTAACTGCTGTTGCTGTGGATGTGGCGCTCGTGGTGGCAAAAAGAGTTGGGTCTGTGAAACTCCACCACCTTGGGGCGGCATATTGTGAAGCGCAAACACTTCTCTGTAATAAAAAGCAGGTCTTTTAAAACCGTCACAGCTTAGCACAAAATAGTTTTATCCAGACTCACGTCTCCTTTTGAATTTGTTTTTTACGATTATCATCCTCATTCAAAACTTTCTTAAGCTTTAAAAACAACTGTTTCTTTTCATTTTTCAAATCTTCTAGTTTTGTTCCATAAATGAGAATCTGCTCTCGAGTTTCACCCAGAGTCATCTCATCTTGTTTCTCCCGTGCTTCACGTTCTTTACGTAAACGTTCCTCTTCCACTTCAGCCTCTTGTTCTTATAATAAAATAGAAATAAATATATCACAAAATTTATCGTTAGCATAATTTAGCAAACCTTCCTTTTTCCTTTGCCGCTCCCTCATAATATGTCGCTTCAGGGCAATCCAAAGCTGTTCTTCCTTTTCGGTGCGTGCCGCCGGTGGAGAAGTAGCGGCTGGCATTTTTAAATACTTTTTAGCACTAATTATAATGACGTTTTTAAACTACTTTCTCAAATTAAATATGTTTTAAAAACAAATAAAATTTTATTTGAAAATATTTGCGAAAAATTATGATGTTTAGGTATGTTTGACGTTTAATTTGACAAACACTGACATTTAGTTTCACTGGATTCAAACATAGGTGACACTAATAGAAAATAAAAAGAATTTTAGAAATATAACCCTTCATCGCCTGGTATTCATTAAAGTATCAAAACCAATGAAGCAATGTAATTACTTATCTTTATCCGTTTTATCCCAGAAACTCATATTATTTAATTAGATTTTTGATAAAATTAGATATAAATCGCGTCACGCACATATGCATGTTAAAGGCTTTGCCACAGCTAATTTTCATGCGATGCGATTTGTTTTTTCTTTTCAAATTCTACTGCAATTAGAATAGATTTGATACTAAATATATGAAAAAACTATCAAATATCATTATAATCTTTAAATCCTATACATTTGTCTTTTGAAATATAATAATTTTTATTCATATATAATTCATTTTATATTTTATCGTGCGAAGTTTGAAATTTCGCAATTGGAGAAAAAACTTTTTTCGCGTTTGGAGACTTTCCACATATATACGAATTTTTTTATCGCATGCTTTAACCTCACTTTTTTGAGAAGACATGGAACTGTACAATAGAAAATGATCGAAAAATTCGCAATAATTAAATATTTTGATGTATGTGCAATACACAATTATTAAATAAATAAAATAAATAAAAATAATTAAAATTTCGGGAAAAAACTACAAAATAATTTCCACCAATGACTATGACAGTTGTTACGAAAAAAATCGCGTCGCTATTAAGTGTGGCATCCAGTGCGAAATTTGACGCGAATCGCATCGCACGAAAATAGCTGTGGCAAAGCCTTAACTCTATATATACCAAAGCTCTTGCTCTTAAAAATAATCAAATGTGGTAAGTTAAAAATTGGATATGCGTGTATGTGTAAGTAAATTGCCAACTAATTTTGATATATTTAAAAAAAAGACACAAGGTCATTTCTACTACGGTTAAATAAATAAACAATTAGTCAACTTTGTACTTGTAGTGAAACACCAATAATGATGAAATAAACAAATAAAAAAAAAAAAAAATGAAACACTTTATTATTTAAGGTTGACCATTAGCTTAGTAGTGCTTACTTTTGGTATGAAATATTAATTTTATTTCAACAGAGGTAAGTGACACTAAAAAGGTGATCAACATTTAGTTTATCTTATGTGTAAATTCGACCTAGAACTTATTTCACCTTGTTATACATAATGCGACGGACAATCTTCTTTTACGGAAATAAAAGATATGAAAGGTAATTTGCATTGATTCAAGGCAATAAACAAATAAGTAGCCAGCCACAAACTGAAAATTGCATACATCTTATCACTAAAATAAGAAATATGTATAGGTAAATTAACTAGTAGGAGGTGAAGCAAGAAATAATTCTAACTAAACAGGTTACTTTGGGGCGTACTGTAAGTCTGCTATAATAATAAAAGCGAATAAATCAATGTTAAGGTACGGTTAATACAACTTAACAGCTTGTATATATTATGTAAATAAAAATTGAATAAAAAATAAAACTATAAGAAGTGTTATGTTTATTGTGTAGTGCACCCTTAAGTAGCAGAACTCTACGTATCTATATACATACAAGTATCTAACGATCGCTGCGGGTGAGTGTGTAGTGAAATCGCAGCCGCACTTCATTTCTGTTTGTATTGTGTCTAAATACACACGGTTCATGCCGAGTTTACGACCATTTTCTGAAGAAAAATTTTCAACAGGCAACCAATCGACGTAGTCTATTTTGTAAACAAATTTCCCCTTCCGTACATAATTCTTTTGTTTTCCATTTAAAACATTGAGTGCGAGTTTACGACCATTTTCTGAAGAAACATTTTCAACAGGCAACCAATCGACGTAGTCTATTTCGTAAACAAATTTCCCCTTCCGAACATAATTCTTTTGTTTTATATATAAAATATATTGAATCTGCTGAAAATTGTTCATCAGAAAATGGTCGTAAACTCGCACTGAATCTGCTGAAAATTTTTCTTCAGAAAATGGTCGTAAACTCGCACTCAACGATAACCTTAATAAGTTCGCCTGCTACATGCCAACGCCAAGTGAACACACTTCTTGTGAACCCCTTTAGCTAAATAAAGTAAATTGTGGAATATAGGATACCAACCGCTTACATATCCATTCACCAGGGGGTCAGTACAAATTTTTCACTTTTATCTTTTTGTTGCGTACCAAATCTTTTATTTTAATCTGAGGACATAGCTCCCACCAGCGGTAGGTGCTCAGATTGGAATAAAGTAAACAACCCATTTCGGTAATCGGTGTATTTTTTTTTTGTTTTTTTTTTGTGAGTACTAAGAACCGTAAGTGAATAAATTAAGTGAGTAAACATCATGTCAGACGATGCGGAGAGTACTCCTCCTCAGATGAATACGTCTGAGGATTCACCTCCATTAGTAACATGGACGGCTGACCAACTACAACGGTACGTCAACGAACATAAGCGAACATAATAGCGATTGGGGCTGTAGTCCAGCAGTATGTTGCAGGTGCTTGGCAACCACTTAGTTTCTTCTCAGTACGACTGAACGAAACACAACAACGGTACAGTGCTTATGACAGAGAGTTGCTTGCAGCTTATTCTGGCATCAAGCACTTCAAATATTTGTTAGAAGGTCGTGATTTCACACTGTACACAGATCATAAACCGTTAATTTACGCGTTTAAACAAAATCCAGAAAAAGCATCATCGCGACAATTTCGACATCTTGATTTCATCGGCCAATTTACTACCGATATACAACACATCTCCGGCGTAAATAACGTCGTAGCAGATACCCTCTCACGTATTAATCAAATTTCATTTCCAGAAAGTATTGATTATACGGCAATTGCGGATGCTCAAACCAATGATGACGAATTACGAGAACTTCTGAATAATAATTCAAACACTTCACTCATTCTTAAGCAAATTCCTCTAAAATTCAACTCAAACAAAACTATTTGTTGTGATGTTTCAACCGGTATATCACGACCTTTTATTCCACTAAGTTTTTGGAAAATTGTTTTTGAATCGTTACATAATTTATCACATCCGGGCATACGAGCTTCAGTGAAAATATTAACTAAAAATGTTACATGGCTCAACATCGCAAAAGATTCAAGAATAATGGCTCAAAATTGTATACCATGTCAAAAATCAAAAGTTTTAAGGCATACACATTCACCTCTCGGTACATTTGTAGTTGCATCGCAACGCTTTTCTGAAATTTATCTAGACATCTGTAACGTAATCCCCCCAAAGGGATTGTAGCTGGCTAGAGCTCACGGTGCGGCGTGGGGTTTTCCAGACATACTCTCATGTTTGAATAACCGCATGAAGAATAAAATGGACGGGAAAAGGAAATTTAAAATTACTTGCCACGACCTCAGCGGCAAAAAAAAAAATAATAAGCAGGGAGTGATTGTTTCGAAGTGACCGTTTCAACTCTAGGCGATCACCGCCATGACTGCCACAAGGGCCTCCCCTCATCGGCCCGCCTACTGGGATGCTGTTTCCCAGTCGCGACGGCCACCGATGCCACCGGATGAGGGAAGGACGCCCGCATGACAATCCCAGCGACAACCCCTCGGAACGGAAACCGTCACCCCGACGCGATCAACTCATATGGCGTGCCGCCCTCCAGCACAGCCTGTCCTGGAGGAACGAACGGCACGCACGGAACAAGGATGTACAAAGAACGACCCTTCATATGACTACACCTCACATCACTCGATCAATTACTTTTGTTTAACCGCACATGGAGCGGCGTAGCACACAACAACAAGAAAATTCAAAGAGAATTTTTGTTACGGTAAAAGAAAAAAAAATGAAAATTATGCAAAAAAAATATACGGTAATTACGTTAAAACTGATTCTACGTTAATATTAAGTTTCACTTTCACTATTCACTGTTTTAAGAAAATTAGGAAGTAACACAAAAAAAATATCTGAAAGAAATTAACCGTTATGGGGTCGAACCACACCCAAAAACGGACAACCGAGCCGAAGTGAAGAAGAAAACAGCGGAAATTCCACAAACGCAATCAAATCAAAACGAAGAAAAAAAAAGTAATATGCCGAAAATTGCTCCGAGTGGGGGTGGGGGGAGGGGGGGGGGGGTTCACCAAATCGGTGCACCACCACAAATCGACGATATGACCACCAAACAAATATATAATAAAAAGAAAATAATTGGGGGAAAACTAACTGTTACAGCAAAAATTGCAGAAATTTACAGTTGGTTTTCCTCCTAAATTTTGGTACCTTTTCTTATGGCCCGTGCGACCACACCGCAAACAGCGCCGACGCAGGATCCCCCTCAACAAAATGGTTGCCCTGCCCCCCACGGGCGAGAATACTGTCTCAAGCATACATTACGCCTCAGTTAGCGTCGACACAACTCACTAAACCGCTTTATTTTCACCGCGTTGATTAGTAAATATGTCTCAAAATGACGACTTGCGTGAATACCGAGCAGCAAATCAGTAGATTCAACACACTAACCAGCCGGAATATAAATATCAACATATAAAGCTATATATGTATGTACACACTTATCTGTACGGCCGCATCGGACTCATGTCGAATACACCGATCGGTTCATTCCCCACTCAGATCAAATATCACGCATCAATTTAAACCAATGACAACAGAAAGAAAAATAGAATATTCCAGATTGAACATTTTAATAAAGCAAACATTCCATCTCATACTACATAATACATGTACAAACACCAACTCGCAAGGGATATGTAAGTTTGTGCTTGGTAATGAGGAGAATATAGAATAGAAAGAAAACAAGTAAATGCATAAAAATTTAAAATATGTTTACATAACAATCGGAGGGAATATTAAATTTAAATTTGGAAATCATAAAACAGAGCATAAATACAACACCATGGTGGTCATGGTATTTATAACTATAAAAATTTTTTTAGATTATTTGAGCGTTTGGGATCTTCGCAAAAATCTTTTCCCTGTTTCAAGTGGAGACGTATGCCGGTCGTAACACATCATTAGTCCATTACCAATTTCTGGAAACAACCGTTATTGTGTGACGTTAATAGATCGTTACACACGTTGGGCTGAGGCGATTCCAGTTCCGGATATTACTGCTGCTTCGGTCGCATTTGCTGTGTATTCAATCTGGATAACCAGATACGGCGTTCCTGATTTCATCGTGACTGACCAAGGCGCACAGTTTGAATCTCTTTTATTTGACGAATTAACAAAACTATTGGGATTTCTGCACAAGCGTACTACAAGCTACAACCCTAAGTGTAACGGAATGATAGAACGGTGGCATCGAACGTTAAAATCTGCACTAATGTATCATAGTAGAACGGACTGGAGTAGCATACTTCCGCTGATTCTATTGAGATTACGGACTACATACAGTACGGAACTGAGGACCACACCAGCAGAGCTAGTTTACGGAAGTACTCTGTAGCAGAACTCTACGTATCTATATACATATAAGTATCTAACGATCGCTGCGGGCGAGTTAAGTGTGTAGTGAAATCGCAGTAGCATCTGTTTGTATTGTGTCTAAATACACACGGTTCAACGATAACCTTAATAAGTTCGCCTGCTACATGCCAACGCCAAGTGAACACACTTCTTGTGAACCCCTCTAACTAAATAAAGTAAATTGTGGAATATAGGATACCAACCGCCTATATCCATAAAGCAATGTAATTTTACTTATCTTTATCCGTTTTATCCCAGAAACTCATATTATTTAATTAGATTTTTGATAAAATTAGATATAAAGCGCGTCACGCACATATGCATGTTAACTCTATATATACCTAAGCTCTTGCTCTTAAAAATAATCAAATGTGGTAAGTTAAAAATTGGATATGCGTGTATTTATAAGTAAATTGCCAACTAATTTTGATATACAAAAAAAAAGACACAAGGTCATTTCTACTACGGATAAATAAATAAACAATTAGTCAACTTTGTACTTGTAGTGATACACCAATAATGATGAAATAAACTAATAAAAAAAAAATGAAACACTATTATTTAAGGTTGACCATTAGCTTAGAAGTGCTTACTTTTGGTATGAAATATTAGTTTTATTTCAACAGAGGTAAGTGACACTAAAAAGGTGATCAACATTTAGTTTATCTTACGTGTAAATACGACCTAGAACTTATTTCACCTTGTTATACATAATGCGACGGACAATCTGCTTTTACGGAAATAAAAGATATGAAAGGTAATTTGCATTGATTCAAGGCAATAAACAAATAAGTAGCCAGGCACAAACTGAAAATTGCATACATCTTATCACTAAAATAAGAAATATAGGTAAATTAAGGAGGTGAAGCAAGAAATAATTCTAACTAAGCAGGTTACTTCATGTATTACAGAACAGTGGCCCTATTCTGGTAATGCCCGGGGACAGGGGAATAATTTTTTAACAGCAGTTATTCCCAGATACATATTTCCAACTTTTTATTCCCCATTTTCCAAAAATGGATTCCGGATGGATCCTGGATTTACAGGGGAAATAAATTTAGTTATATCAAAATTATTATAATAACTCTTATTTATTACAATACTATCTCTTTAAAATTATTAGGTAATTTAACCCTTACAAACAATATTAATATTATTAATTATTAATATCAACTACATATAAACAAACATTTTCGTTAAAAATCTATTCCCTATCAATTCTTTCATAAAATGGTGTGGAAAAACAAACGTCAAAACTGCTGTAATTGGGAATAACTTTTTCCCAACAAAAAATCTTTCCCGAACACTAGAATACACTTTTACACAGGGAATAATACTGCAACAAAATTTAAAATTTCTATTCCCCGGGAATTACCAGAATAGGGCCACAGGTTTATTTTAGTAGTTTATTTTGAAATGTTTAACGGTTTTAATCGGCTATTTTTAAAATTAAAACATTTCTAACAACGTACACTTTTTAAAATTAACACAAAAACGAGGAATTTGTCGTATTCGTTGTGATGCCTAAAGACTAAAGTTATGGTTGGTTGCCTTCGTTCGTTCGTTCATACATTCTGATAAACTTTTTTAACCAATGGTATTTCTTGTTGTGAATACGAAAAAGATGTCTAGGTAAACATAGAGAAAAAAATACTAGACGAAGGCTCCACGGAAAGGCAGGGTAAGAAAAAATACAAATAGATAAATAAAGATATTACCCTAATAATAAATCCGGAAAAGGTAAATCAAGGAATATAATAACAGTGACGATGAGGATTAGTCGATTTCACGCGAAATCGAAATTGATGCTGACATTAAAGAACTAATTAAAAGGATGGTCGAACGTCAGGAAAAATGCGATGAGACGATTCCGGCATTGATGGCGCGGTTAGTGCTACATTGATAGCGCGGTTAGTAACATCGCTGCATAAAAACCTGTCAGACCGCATGGAGAAGTTTGTTTATTGCGCTGAAGAATTGACGTTCGAATTGTGGTACCAGCGGTATGAAACTATGTATATTTATGAAAAATACAGCTACGATGCTGATCGAAAAATTTTCTACAGCCGACTATCAAAAGTTTGTCAAAACGATTTTGACACTGAGGAACGACACTATTACCTTCGATGATGCAGTGAAAGAACTCAAGCGCATTTTCGCCGGAAGTAATTACATTTTTCGACCCGCTTAAAGTGGCAGAAGATGGAAAAAGAAGCCGGTGAAGGTTTTTCCGAGTATGCAGCACGCTAGAAAAACTCCTTAACAAGTTGTACAGCCAAGAGATGCATCACAAATTAGCTAGACCGGATAACGGAGCGGCCGCCAAACTAGTTTTGCGAAATGTCGTTAATATTGCGATACGATTAAGCAGCATAAAATTTGAGAAGTCGATGTTTTTGTACCCAGACGCCTCGAATAGTGAAGTGTTGGGAACAGCAACAGAGAAAAGGCAGAACAAAATGCTAAGGCGCCAAAAGCAGAGGCTCCGAAGTTTCCGTGTCGAAAGTATGGGCTGTTCATTTCCACAGTGATGGCTCCTTTTCGCGAAAAAGTGTTTTGAGTGCTAGCTGGTCGGTCATGTTACTGTGAGTCAGCTTTCGAACGGAACTTCGTTACGGTCTCGACCAGAAAGTTTGTTGAACCAACAATCGACAGCATGAAATCGAAATTGTATCGCGATTCTGGGTCCGACTGGACGATTATCTCCGAAAGTAACTGGAAGCAGCTAGGCTCCAATATTAGCCGCATGCGAAGAGCAAGCAATGAGCGCTTCTGGGGACCCATTTAAGATGCTTGGAAAGTTTACGGCACAATTGAAATTGCACGATAGAGAAGGCAGCGGTACGTGCTACGTAACAAAATCAAGTTTAAACGTGCTCGGAAGGCACATAGTTAATTTTATATACACTTTGTGTATCGTATTAATGAATTACAATAAACCGTATCGTACTAATGAGTTGATATATTACGTGTACAAAGACAAAAGACTACACGTAGCCATGTTGCCAACCTGTGGTGAATATTCTATTAACTAGTGTTGCCTGGCTTACAACTTATATTACACGTTTTTTCTTTTAAATTATTTCATGATATAATCACTTAGATAACTAGGGAGTCTTACCTCTCGACCTCTCTATTCTTAGTGACATTACTACTTTCATTGATTACATTTGTTACGGTTGGCAAGGAAAAAAAAAATTTCGCCGCAACCGCAAACATAAAACACTTGCGTGTTTTAAATGGTTCGGAACAACACAACAAAAAAATGGTCTTAGCCTGAGCTCAGTCTAGAGAGGTCGTTAGTCGTGGGTGTATTGCTCTGAACCACTCGATACGGAAATAAAATAAAAAAACTGAAACTAAAATATCACATTTGCCTTCGACCTACCTACATTCTCACGAACTATCCTCCTTGGAGTTCACTCATCTATCCATGATTAATTGCAATCTAAACGAAAATTAAAAAGAAATATCCCGACCCTAATGTACATAACTGTGAATAGCAGAAAGAAAATGGAAAGAGAGAGAGAAAGAGAAAGAGTGAGAGAGATAGAGAGAGAGAGAAGCTGCAATCAAATTTATTAGCTAAAAAAAAATAATATAAATAGAAAAAAAAAATATATAAGCATGCACTTTAATTGATAACGTTAAATCTAACGCACTGTAAGAAAAACTGCGAAAAACCACGAACAGTGGGAGCAGAAGAAAAAAAATTCGACCATGAAAAAAAAATTTAGCAGAATAAGAAAATGTAAGATAATTTAAAGGAATCACAAAATTAATATGAATTTGATTTGAAAACTACGTTATATAAACAAACTAAAAAGAAACACTATGGGGATATACAAATTGAACATGAAAATCAATGAACTCAAAAGGAAAATACTAAATATAAAAAAAATGAAAATAAAAATAAATATATTACTAACGGATTTGTTTTCTCCCGGCTGCCAACTGCTGACTTCCCCTTCACTGACTGCAACCGATCTTCGAAACGTAATCAATATCCACGCCCAACTCTGCACAGTTATTTTATATGTTTAAATCTCATATATGTACACTCGTTTGTTTAGATCAAATACTGCAAATGTTTCACTGTATGCAGATTTAAATTGGCATGGCAATAATTGAGCCGTAAACTTTTAATTTTAGTACATTTACTGCTAAATTCACTTGAGCTGCAGATAATATAACGGGTGAAGGCCTTTGATAATTCACTTGACCAGCAAACACAACAGGAACAGATAGACAAATAAAATGCACTACGTCTATATAACAATGTCTAATCTTTTATTATTACAAACTTTGTAAAATTTTCACAATTTTCTTTTAATATTTTATTCTAGTTTTAGTTGCTTTTTTTTTTGTGTTTATTTATGTAATTAATTTGATTTTTTATAACAATAATACAGTTTTTAGTTAACGCAAATATTCGTAATTATTATTTTTTTATTTTAACACAAAGTCAAATACAATTTCATTTTCATTAACAACAATACATTTTAATGGTTTTATTTTATTTTTCATGGACGGTCCTTTCTTCTTATATTGCACTCGCACGTTTTGAGAAACAAACACGAATCGAGCTGCACGCCTATGCCCGTGTATAACAAAAAAAAATTCAACAACAAAAAAACTAAATAAATCGATAAAACTCAACGGATGAGTTATCTTGTCTCATCGAGACCAAAAATTTGACTGATCTTTTAAAAAACTTTTCCGATCGCACCGCGTTAACAATTTTAAATTTTATTTCCAATGCTTCTCCTCTCTCACACCTCCAATGACTACCTTCCCCTCCCTTCCAATAGCAAACAAAATTATTCCCTCAATATCATGGGTAAATGAGTGCACCATCATTACACGCGCATATAATTAACAAAAAAAACCCGAGGATAACCCATTGGTGGGCATGGTCAGTTGGCCACAAAAATAACAATTAATTTAATGATTGTTACACATTACAATGCTGGAATTGATTAAAATTTTTGTTTAGTTCTACAGTTTGTAACAATCTATTATTTGAATTATGATCTTCGTAAGGAATATTATAGCTCCTCAAAAATCATCGGTTTCTTCTCACGTCATTACCTTCGCTCATCTTCTAACTATGATGTTCTCATCAAGTTTTGATAATTCTTTAGCAATTTTATCATAGTAAAATTTTTGCATATTTCTCTGCTGTAATCGCCTACTAATAACCGACTCCAGCTTAATATTTATTTGTTTCAACTTAACAAGACATACGGGTGGCTTTGATTTTAGTGATCTCCCTAAAAATAACCCCGCTGGGCTTCATCCCGGCATTGAAAGAGAGGTGTTTCTTTACTTCAATAGTGAGAATTGATAATCTTCTAGCACACAGTTTTCTCCTAATTTACGCATCAACTGTTTGGCAATGGATACTTCCTTTTCGGCTAGACTAGTGCTTCGAGGATAATGAGGACTTGAGAAGATTAGATTTATGTTCCATTGCTTTGCAAACTCTAAAAATTGATTACTATTAAATGGATTATTGTCAGCTACGATATTACACGAAAATCTATATCTGCTACACAAACCTAGAATTAACTACAACTAAAAAACTTTTCTCGCATGGGCAACTAGGTACGTCACGACTAACTAATGGTTCTTTGTGATTTTGTTTCTGGTACTTCTGGCAAGCTTGACAGTCCCTTATAAGCTTTTCTACATCTGATGATACTCCTGGCCAACAATACAGCTCATGTGCCCTCACCTTCATTTAATATTTTATGTCTGAGAATTGTAGGAACAATTAACTGATGTTCTACAAACAACCAATTTTCTGAATTTTTTTTACTATTTTTAAGTTTAAAATACTATCTGAGGTCGCCATGTAATTTTTTATCTGATTTAGGCCACTTATTTTTAATATAATCTATCACGGTAGATAGGTTGAATCATTTTTTGTTGCTTCTCTATAAACAGTTTTATTTCCTTCTGTCATACAAATTTTATTGACGATACAATGAATAGTATATTTCATATCATCATCGGCCCCTTCCGTAGTTTCTAAACTAGCTCTAAACAGTGCATCAGCTACTAAAGTATCACGTCTCGGTATGTATTTAATTATGATGTGGTATCTTAATAATTTTAACGATATTCGTTTAAGTCTCATACTCGCTTCGCCCAGAGGTTGGTTCATGATCTCCCTGAACTACGAATTCTGCCCCTTAAATGTATTGATGGAATTTGTAGCAACAATAATCACCAACAACTCTTTTCTATTTATGAATACCGTTGTTCACATTTATTCAGACTACCTGACGCGTACGCTATTGGCTGAATTTTTTGGAGTAAGTTGTCGTGGACGAAGAATTCTCTTAGGAACGTAAAATGAATATACTCGTAAGTCAAGCAATACCGGGCAATCAATCTTAGCACAAATTACATCCCGAGCAAATACTGCATAAATCATCTCTCTTCTGAATTCAAGACTACGAATGTTCAAAAGTGTACAACGACCGGCATAAGAAGGTAAACTAAATCCTGAAGTTGACCTTGGAAGTCTTCGGAGGGCAAATATTAAGAACTTTTTTTGAATCCGCTCAATACGATCACTAAAGATGTTATAACCAGAACTCCAGATAACTACAGCGTATTCCAAAATAGACCTAACAAAAGCAGTATATAATGTCTTGAGAGTATATGGGTCAGAAAATTGACGAGCATGTCTCTTTACGAAACCAAGCATCGAGCCGGCTCTAGCTACAATCATTTCTACATGTTTAGTAAAACTT
The DNA here is from genome assembly GCA_958295665.1 of Tipula vernalis. Lineage (NCBI taxonomy): Eukaryota > Metazoa > Arthropoda > Insecta > Diptera > Tipulidae > Tipula > Tipula vernalis. The sequence goes on along the minus strand of OY282560.1, from coordinate 215,307,077 downwards.
AGGTTATCTGTAAACAAAACACCTAAATCAATAAACTGAGTAACTCTATCTATTTCCACGTTTTGTAAACTGTACGGAGCTACAATTAATATCTTAATTCGTGCAAATGACATAGCTTTACATTTGGAGATATTGAGAGCTAAACGATTTTCGGTAGTCCAATCACTAAACCGATTAAGGTCTTGTTGTATCAATAAAACGTCTGCGCCATTTCGGATAGTAGCGTAAATTTTAAGGTCATCTGCATATAACAGACATTTACAAAACTTAAAACATCTAACAATATCATTAACAAATAGAATAAATAATAATGGACCTAAATGGCTACTCTGAGGAACACCAGATGAGACTGTAAACTTCTCAGAATAATTTTGACCAATACGTACTAGTTGAGACCTATGCGACAAATAAGATGATAACCATTTTATAGGAATAAAATTAGAATTCACTTTAATCAATTTATCAATTAATAATTTGTGATTAATTTTGTCAAAGGCCTTACTGAAATCTGTATAGATAGTGTCAACTTGGGCACCTTTTCCTAAACAGCATATCGCATCATTAACAAATACCGCAAGGTTGGTTGTCGTTGATATACCAGAAAAAAACCGTGCTGTTGGGGAACAATTAAGTTTTTAATATTAAGATAAATACAATCCTTTACCAGTTTTTCAAAAAGTTTAGGGATAACAGATAAAATAGCTATTCCTCTATAGTTCTCAACTGAATTTTTAGGTCCCGATTTAAATACTGGAATTACATACGAGGGTTTCCAGCACTGGGACAAAATACCTTGCCTAAGGCTATAATTAAATAAATGTGCTAAATGGCCACATAAGGCTTCGGCGTAATTATTTAAGAGTAGTGAGGGAATACCATCAGGGCCCATAGATATTTTACTATTAATTTCAACTAAAGCCATTTTGATTTGAAAAGAAGAAATACCGTGAATATGATTATTGACCAAGACTTGGTCACTGGGAGATGTTAAAACATTTTCGACTGAATAAATGGATTTGAAAAACGTTGCAAATAATTCACAAACAGCATTTAGATCATGAGCTTGCCTTTCATTATAACTCATGGGTAAAGGATAACCAACAGATTTTCTTTTGGAGTTAATATAATGCCAGAAACACAATGGATTGGACTTGATACCAGATTCAATTTCTAACAAATAATTACCATACATAAATTGATTCAAAACCTTAAACTCATACCGAAGGTGAGAATACAATGCATAATCAGCTGATGTGTTCGTCTTTTTATACAGTTTGTGTGCCTTGGTTTTACGGTTATATAAATTAACCAGTTTTTTGTTAAACCACTTTTCACGATACGAATTATGTTTGTTGACAATTTTAGGAATGAATAGATCCATCCCCACATACAAAATTTCGTAAAACCGGCTAGTCATAATTTCAATATCCTTCTCATTACAAAGGAAATCCCAGGAAATACTTTCAAGAAATCCATTTAGAGAGTCATAATCACCATTTCTAAAATCAAAGATTAAAATATTATCATTTGAAACATAATCGTCGAAACATTGAAAACTTAACTTAATTAACAACGGCGTATGATGAATACTTGATGAGCGAGCCAGCCAGGCCTTCACAAGATTGCACTGATGGATGTAAATTATCGTCAGTGAAAACAAGATCCAAAAGTGAGCCATTCTGATTGTGCACTTCGTTATGTTGTCTTAGACCCATTTCAAAAAATGAATCTATCACGATTGGCAGTGTTACCAAACGGTGTAAGTATTCCATCAATTCGTTTCCAATTTAAGTTTGGAAAGTTAAAATGCACAAACTATCATTTTCTTCCATTTTGGGATGAATCTTATTTCCAATTACATCGATGAATTCCTTAAGGAATTCACTTGTAGATTTCCCGGGAACATACGTAGCACAAACGAAAAGATTTCCTTTGGCCATTTTTACCTTTACTAAAAGGATTTCAATATCACCGGATGCAATATTAATTTGTAGACATTTATATTGATTTATTACAGCTATTAGTAGACCATAACCAACATCCAGACACTCTCCAGTTTCGTGCCGATCTCTGCGGAAAACTATATAATAGGCAGGAAAGAATTCCTCATTCTTTATAGCAGGAACCAGCCATGTCTCAGTTATGACTATGATGTCATAATATTCTTCCATAACCGATGTAAAAAATTTATCCACTTTTGTGCGCATTCCACCCGTGTTATGGTAATATATATTAAACCAATATTTATCGTTAGTCATATAATTACCCACTTCTTCGTCACTATTATTAGCATCAATATTATAAATACTCGTATTATCGTTATTATTATTATTATTAGTTTTATTATTACTGTCATTATTATTAATAATTTTTTTCGTAATTTACTAAACTGGAGACTGTATGCGACGGCTCCGTTGAAAAAATTGGCGATAAATATCCTGATTCACAAATTCTTTAACCAGTACACCCACTGGCCACATATTTCCGTCCAACAATCTGTCCACCATGTTTGCTGAAGTGTTCACTTTAAATGCAGCATACTCCATTTCAAACCGATGCTTTAGTTTAAGGCAACGAAAATCGTTAATATCAAATTTACCCTTGATATACTTCATAATTTCAGCTTCCGTTGTTGAATTCCGAAGGCGGGAAATGAAGAACCATTTTCTTGCATCAGCTGCACAAATGACATTATCAACTGCAACTGATGACCTAATAATAACATTATTACCAATAATATTATTATTATTGTTTCTATTATTGTTGCATTTTGACTACGCCGATATATCAGCTACTAACTTACTGGCACTGTTACTTGCATCAATGGTAATGGTTTTATCAATAATTGTGTCTTTTGACCGAGTATTTGCTGATGGCCCAGTTCCATTTGTGACAACAGGTAATCTTTCTTTGTTTATATTATTACCCATGCTTTTTTTTTTCTTTTTTTGAATCGAATTCCGGTTGGATGACGATAAAGATGAAGGTAATGTTAATTTATGCAAAATCAAAATAGTCTTCGTTTCCATCCAGTGGCGTAACTACAAACCACGGGCTCCCCGCAAAATTTTTCGACTCCTAAAAAAACTAAGCAAAATGTTACTCAGCAAGTTAATGCTAAGTTCAACAAAACAATATGCAATAAGAAGAAAATCTTCAAACAGTATCGGATAATTTGCTAAATATCGAACAAACATTTTCTTAGAATAGACTCTATGATTCTTGAGTAACTTCGAACTATACTCGAATAATTTCGAAAATCTCGAATAACCTGACAGTTTCGAAACACCGAATCACCAAATCGACATAATAATGTGTCGTGTGTCATTTCCATGTTAAACTGACTGACTGGTTTCGCTCAAGTCTCTGTTAATTCCCTTTCTAAAGATAAAGGCAATTGAAGGAACCATGAAATTGTTTTCAGTCGCGGTTAGATATTTTTCTAAGAAGAAAGTTTCAACAATTTCTTCTTGATTTTAAGAACATCGAAATGGTAAAAGTTTCAATTTATTTTGCGAAATGCTTAATTTGATTTATAAAAGGTTAAATTTGAAGTTCAAAAGTGGTAAACGTGGAGTGGAAAACGTATATTACAAAGAAATTAACCCAGCAAACACTAAAATCGTTATCCTTTGATGGCGAAAGCTTTGATTTCAAATGAGTTTAGCAAAGCACCATCAACTTCTGCAGGCGTTTCATCCCAAAAGCTGCCGCCGACCACGTGGCACTAAATGACATCTTAAAAGGCCAAACTAAGAACAGCAAGAAGTAGGTCGAATGGACAACAGAAGTAGAACAAGCAACGCTGTTAACACATCCATCGTTATCCGCACGACTCGCAATCATGGTGTATGTCTCAGATACAGCGCTTGGTGCTGTGGTACAGCAATATACCTCCGGTATTTGGCAACCGCTCAGTTTCTTCTCCGTACGACTTAACGAAATGCAGAAATAGTACAGCGGCATTAAGCACTTCAAACACTTGTTGGAAGGTCGTGAATTCACATTGTTCACAGATCATAAACCCTTAATATATGCATTCCAACAAAATCCGGAAAAAACATCTCCTCGTCAATTTCGACATCTGGACTTCATCGGCCAATTTACTACAGATATCCAACACATTGCTGACATAAATAATGTCGTCGCAGATACCCTCTCGCGTACTAACCAAATTTCTGTCCCTGAAAGTATTGATTATGCGGCGTAGCAGATGCTCAAACCAATGACATCGAATTTCGAGAACTACTTAGTATAATAACACAACTACATCTCTACAATTCCAGCAAATACCTCTCACATTAAACGAAAATAAATCAATTTGTTGTGACGTATCAACGGATATACTAAGACCTTTCATTTCACTAATTTTTCGGAAAACTGTTTTTGAAACTTTACACAATCTATCACATCCGGGCGTTAAAGCTTCTGTACACAACTTTTAACAAAAAATGTTATTTTGCCCTCAATTTCCAAAGATTCAAAAACAATGGCTCTAAAATTTCAAAACACATCAAATCACCTCTCGGCTCATTTAAAGTTGCATTGCAACGTTTCGCAGAAATTATGCTAATATAATTGCTGCTACAGTCGCATTCGCAGTATATACAAATTGGATAGCCAGATTTGGAGTACCACAGTTCATCGTAATCGACCAAGGCACGCAATTTGAGTCACAACTATTCGAGGTGCTATCAGCCTTACTCGGATTCCAACACTGAAGAACAACTAGCTACAGCATTATCAAAGCCGCAATTATGTGATACAACAAAAGAACGGATTGTTCAGAATTACTACCATCAGTCATGCTAGGATTAAGTACAACATACAGCGAGAAGGTGAAAACCAGCAGAGCTAGTCTACGGCTGCACAATTAAAATACCTGGACAATTTTTCGGTCAAACTTTAGGCAACAAAATTATCCAAAGCGAATTCGTCAAACATCTCCAAAAACATTTTGAAAAAATTAAACCAGTACCAGCATCAAGACACAGCAAAGAAAAATTTTTCTTGGCCAAAGATTTAAATAACACCACACATGTCTTCCTAAGGTCTTTTTCAGTTACGCTTAAAAAATTGTGCATACAATTAATCGTGAATTAGTACTAAGTTTTATTAAATTCTGAAGTATTGCGACTTCTAAACTTACGCCAGCATTTGTTTAACCGAACACAAAGCACACGCGTTTTTAGCATCGCGAGCTAAATAAATGTTTACTCGATCTCGATACTTATTTTGACCTTCATCATTATTTATCTCACAAACAAGGCCGTTGAGGTACTAATTATTCGCTTTGAATTGACAAATTACTGAAAACCACAATAAAAAATTAATTAATAAAAAAATAAACATAATTGTGCTAAATAAAATATTTTTGATTTGTGAATTGATTCACAAGTTATCAAAATAAAAATGAGTGCGCACTAAAAGAGTTTTTCATGCACTAAACAATTTGCGCTCATTTTGCAGGTCTGAAACCCCAAATTAATTGTTCCAATAAAGATACCCCTTTTTACTCTCCTTAAAAATCATAGGTATCAGTCCGTCGGGCTCATCGAAGACTATGCTGCATAATTTAAATGTAAAGCACGCTGTCTTATAAGGCGAACATGTTTTGAGTCCAAAATGTTGTGTAAAACAACTAACGATTCTTTACAGTAGCTTCAGATGATTATATTTAATATTTTCGTAATAAAGCCTTCTTTTAATTTAATAATTAGGATTTTTATATTTACACAAGGTAATTAGTGAAATTAAGTGTTAATAGACGGAGTCGATATATAATAGTTTAAGAACATATCCATGTTCTCGTTTCTTACGTAGTACAATATTTTACGCACATGATGTTCCGGCTTGTTAATTGCGTGTAATTTTAGCTTCAACTTATTTACTAGCTAGCCCTAAAATAATGTAACTCCATCAAATTGAAATACAAAATTTATTTACATTTTAATCCAACACTATTTTTAACATAATACGAAATTAGTTATTTAGATTTGTTTGTTTTCGTGCCAAACTATAATTATTTATAAAAAATAATTATTTTAATTTAAAATAAAAAACAAAAACAATAATAATAAATTAGAGATGTATTTTAGTACTTTAATTATTTTAATAATTCCATATTAGTAGCAATATGTCATATAACGTCTTTTCATTTTTTGTACTTTATACTTCTGTTTCAAATTTTTAACGGCCATCTCAAACAAAATTTCTCGATTGCTCACGCATGTGGCATAGTAAAACTGGGATACTTTCAAAATCGCGTTTGGTTGCATTTACGACTTTGCGAATTACGAGTTGCTGAAACTCGTAACTCGAAATAGAGGGGTTGGTACAAAATCGGGTGCAGACATAAAGTGGTAACCAGCGAATTAGTAAGGATCCTTACAGAATTTGACGAAATTATTTCCTTACAGAATATCTGACGTATCGGCCACCAAATCCGTAACAATTGACAAATACAGTATTAAAATTGTAATGTGAATAGCAAAATTTTTTATTTTTAAGAAAGTGCGCTGGGAAAGTTTTGATATATTTTGACATATTCTTCAGTTTGCGCGTTAATTTTCGCTCTATTAAGTAACAGCTGATAAACTGCACGAAAATTTCTTAAAGGTTCGCTAGTCAAGTAACATGCACTTTCTGTATATCGCGTTCTTACTTAAAGTATTTAAAACTGAATGTAATAAAAAAAGAATGAATTTAGCAAGGTAATCAAAAAATCCGTTTTTTGACTAAAACAAATTTTAAATAAAAAGATTTAAGGTGATAGTAGTGGAAAAAGTATACAAATCACGGCTGAGAGCCACACAAACAATTTAACCTTCAAATATTCTTTTGCCAATATTAACAAGGACCATTTTGGGTCAAATTGAAAGTCTAACTCTGTTGAGCCATTCAAATTAAATGTGTTTTTTTTCAAAATTTGATTTAGTTCAATGTCGTTTGAATTTTCGAGCAATTGACAAAATAAGATCATTTTTGGTAAAACAGCTGACCGTTTATACTGCTTTTTGAACAAAAATACTTCATTTCCATTTGTTTGCACTTCTTTAAATTTATGTTATACCAAAATACTTCTTTTAAATGATTATCTGTCATAATAAGTCTCACGTCGAAAGCTGTATTTATAGCATATAAATTATGTTCAACATCATCGGATTCATTGTTGGTGGTAGTTGACTTAGAAGTAGAAGTAGTGGCTTACCCACCATCAAAACTTTTCTCGAGCTTTCGCTTTCTAGAACAGCCGTTTTTCAATTTTGTTTGTAGAAACCCACTACCCTTGTTGTTGACCTACATTTTCTGATTAAAAATAAAAAATGTCAAAATATTTCAAAAATGTCTTTATATGTATATAACCCACAGAAATTAGTAAATGTCTTACCAAATCTAAACAAGGAAATAACCCTGTTGCAATTTGAGCAACCAAATGTAGATCCTCTGAGAAATAATCTTACACCGTGATTATCAGTTAGCGTTTTAATAGCTTCAAAAGTTTTCAAAATTTCAGGGGTCTTCAGATTTTCGCGTTATGTCAGAGCCTTCTAGAGTATAGAGCCGTAATCATTATGACGTATTTTTTAGAAGCTTTTTTAGTGGTATAACTTTTCACTGATTTCCATAGGAATCCATAGTAAAAATGGTGTTTTTTTAGCTTCAAGTTTTTCAATGAAAAAAGCTAAAATATTATAAAACGTTTATATAAAAGTTCTTTACATATATTTAACAACAATATACTATATTGGTATTAAGTCAATATTAATTACAGAATTTTACTATTTATCTATCAATCAATCCTGGATAAAGCATCGCTTTTCTATCCCACACACTTACATAATGAATACAAAAAAAAAAAAAATTACAATTTATCCTTAACAAATTTAAATAATAAAACTTTAAATCTAGCAAAAGTTTTAACACTTCTAATCTCCACCGGGACCTAATTCCAACTTGTAAAATAGTAAATAGTGGCGAGTTGTTGTAGACATTAGAACGGTTCACTGGCAGTATTATATTTCTATTTCGAGCTGAACCAATTTTTATTTAATTGTATAAATAAACAGGAACTTGGCGGCAATGTATCGAAGTGGATACAACAGATTTACACCATTTTAAACACAAAATTCGTTCTCGTATTAGTTTTATATATTTTTTGGTTTTGTGAAATATATTTTTCGAACTTTCGATGTTTACAGAAAAATACGAAAAAAATTATTTAATCACAAAATGTCACACGTTCTTAATATTTTGTGAATTAGTTTTGCTTTTCCTACAATTTTTGAACTTGAAATTTCCCCAGGTGGATATTTTTGGTATGATTTTACCAAATGTTTAGGCCATCACTGCCATCTATGTAATTTATATTGACCTAATGACAAAACGAATTGTAGTAAGCTTTTATTTCAATTTGACCAGAATGCCGGTGTTATGAACATTTTATAAATTTTGGTTTAAATAAATCAATTATTACAAGAAAATGAAAACAATTTACTTTAACGACATTCATATACATATGTTGAAATTCAAACATTTATGAAAATATTTCGGAACTCATAATTAAGACTTTGTAAAGCTTTCTTTTAAAAAATTGTCTTCGGAAAAAAAGTCATTTCCCATAAATTTTGTGTGTTTTACCAGAATCATCTTGATGTAAATAGAGCCGGGTATGTGAAAAATGAACTTAAAATAACACAATATACACTAACAAATTATTTATTTTTACGCGATTTCGATTGACGATGAAACATGAATAAAAAGTTAAACCCAGTTGAATAATTTTTTCTGAAATCGCTAAAAAATAACTCAATGTCTTACACATTTAAAACACAGGTTCTCAAATTTCCCTATTTTCCAGCGATAATCAAAAGAAAATAAGGAAATTAAATTAAAAAACATTGAACGACAGTAACAATATGCATTGAAAAGAGAAAATTTATTTTAATGACGTAACACGTCTCCGCTCAACAATCGAAATTGAAATAAACCAAAAAAAGCCAAACAGAAAAAATTAAATCAATACAATGAGCGTGAAGAAAACAGAAAATCAAAACAATCTAGCATGCTTCGCAAATTCAAAATAACAATAGAAAGATATTCGAATTCAAATTTGAATGGAGGCAATGAAAAAGATGATTTGTTGTATTGTTTATAAATTTCGAGTTATGAATTTATAATGTATGTATATTACACAAACAACAATTTTGTAAAGTTCAAGAATACCTTATTTTTTAAGACGATTTTCACTAAGAAATAAACATTTTCATGACTCGATTTTTCAATCAAATAAAACTACATGTTTTACAGCTCATAATTCTAATGAACTAAGTTGTAAATAAAAATAATGATTTTCCCATATAGTTTCATAGTAAAGGAAAACATTTTATGTACCTTATTTTAAGCTTAGTAAAAAATACACTCGTTATTGGAGGCTCTTATTTATACAGTAGGCTCTGGTTTTACTACGAGAAGTTTGGTTTTTCCTCGTTTCTAGTTCCCTTATAAAAGCTTCGTTTTTTAGACTATGGCCAGAACCATCTTGATATGAATAGAGCCGGCATGTAAAAAATGAACTTAAAATAAAGGACATAGAAACACTAAAAACTAATTTATTTTCATAGAGTTTGTATGAAAAAACGCGATTTCGATTGACGAAAAAATATGAATTAAAAATTAAACCTAGATAAATAATTTTTTCTGAAATCACTAATAAATAACATAATGACTAACTCATTTAAAGCACAGATTCTCAGGCTTCCCCATTTTCCAGATATAATCAAAATAAAATAAGGGAATTAAATTAAAAAACCCTCTACAACAACAACAATATGTATTAAAAAGAGAATATTCTATTTAATGACGTCATCACTTATTCACAACTAAAATCAATGGTAAAAAAAAGACAATACGTTGAACAGGCAAAATTAAAATAAATCAAAGAGAGTCAAAGAGAAAAAATTAGAATAATATGCATTGAGCGAGAAGAAATCAAAAAAATCAAATCAACAATCAACCCAGATTGTTATGCATCACAAATAAACCACATAACCAACAAACATTAACTGTAACATAAATGCCTTATTTATTTCTCAAGTATTAGAAATATTATTTAAATTAAGTAACAGCTGAAATTAAATACGATATGATTAATATTTGGCATCGATTTTTATTCCCAAAAATTAATGACCCATTCAAAATAAGTTTTTGTTTAGAATGTTTGAATTGTCATAACATTTGAGAGCGGTGTATAGAATAAAATAGCTCTTACTTATTATTCCCATTCCTAGATGTCACTTAACACACAAATAAAAACAACAGGGATTCGGGCTGAGTAAACGATTTGAAAGAAAACTTTTTACGTAAAATTAACATAATTTCTTTCATAGCAATGGTTTAATTTTAGTAAATTTACAAAAAAATTATATTAAATTAATTATTATTACAATTTAGTTATTACTATAGACAAAAGCCACCAAAAATATGGTTAACCGAATCAAAAATCAGACCGATTTTAGAATCCGACCGGTTCGATCACCCATTTGATTTTTTTATATGTTTTTAATTGTAGGCGACATCTATGGTTTAAACAAAAGTCATTAATAAAGCATTGCCACATGATATGAATCTATATTCGGGTAGATTTCTGTCATGTGGCAATGCTTTTAGAAGGAGACTAAAAAGAGATGGTTATAATTGTTTATAAATTTTTTGTTATGACGTATTTTACAACAACAACATTCAATAAAAGTTTAGCAATAGTTTATATTCCAAGAGAATTTTCACTAAGAAATAAACATTTTCATGATTCGATTTTTCAATCAAGTAAAATTACATGTTTTATGAACATTTTCGTATAAAAATATTGTAAAAGCTCATAATTCTTATAGACTTAAAATGTAAATGAAAACAATCGTTTTCCCATATAGTTTCATAGTAAAGAAAAAATTTTATGTACTTTATTTTAAGCTTAGTAAAAAATACAGTCAATGTGGAGGCTCTTATTTATAGAGTAGGCTCTGCTATGGCATTGTATAATCAAGGTTGCTTTGGTTATGTATGATTTAACAGCCTACATTTATTATACGAGTACATAAAATGTGTATAATACAACGAAATAATTAAAAATTAATTAATATAAACCTCATATCTATAAACTAAGCATCCTCCAATATAATCGCCTGAGCGTAATTCGTTTTCCAACTGTACTTGTTGTTCATCGTTTGATGGCTGAATTGTTAGCTCTTCATATTGCTTAGTAAAAACGTTCAACAAAAAATGTGGATACATTATATAGGGGCTTACGTAGTCTATAAATTTTCTTCTAAGATAGCGTCGTGCGAGTTTGAGAAATTACTAAAATCATCTAATTTGATTGACGTATTTACTAGAGCTGAATGAATTGTTAATTTGAAATTTAATTAAGTTTGTTATACAAAAAAAAAAGATGGAAATCGCAGGATAGAATATGAGTTTTCAAGCACGTTATAATTATTTTACACCAATTTTAAGGGAATATATTTTTGTATAATTTAAAAGGTTGTTACATGCCTGGGTTCCTTAGCAAAACAGCAAATCCTAGAAAAAAAACTTTCATATAATAAACACATGTTAAATTATAGATGTAATTATTAAGAAAACAAAACTTATGGTGATGTAAATTTTGTGAGTGGCCTGTTAGTGTGATTATCCGCATTCATCACTTTGTCTTGAAATCCGTAATTGCCCGTCTATCGAATTAGCAGGATTAGCAGGATTCAAAAATGAGAAATTTTGATTAATTTTAAATAAAGATTCAAATTTAGTGGTAAGTTGTACTATCAAAATATCAATAGTTCGATAAAACACATTTATTTTAAAATATTATTCCGGATTGGTTATCCTTGAGTCTTCTATTAGCTCGTCAAATTGCTTTTTTACGATGCGTCTACGCTTGTCTTTAAAGATAGGAATTCTTTGATATTTGACATGCAACATTTTTAAACTGCTCAAAATTAAGTCTGGATTTTTTAATATTTTCCAAACATTTAGTAATACACAGATTAGCTTGAGAGAGATCGATGTCTGATGATTGTAATAATTTCGATACATGATCTAATTTTCCCAAGCTTTTATCAAGAAAAACTAAAATATTAATAAATTCAAAATCTTCTATTTTAGAAATAATTCCTTTGGCTTCGTCGCGCTCTTCTTTCTTTTTACTCTTCATCCATATTTCATTGCACGCTTTAATTATATCTCCGAATCGCAATTTAACCGCCGCAATTGATTTGGATCTCGATGACCATCGTGTTGGATTTAATTTTTTCAATGTAACAGCCGACTCTCCTGTTATTGAAGCCTAAATGTCCCACCGATGTATACTTAATCCAAAAAATGTGTATATTTGTTGCAAAGTTGCAAAAAATTAATCGATTTCTCGTACACCTTTTACTGCATCATTTATAACGAGGTTAAGGTTATGAGCAGCACAATGAACATATATTGCGTTACTTTCCAATTCCTTAATTTTTCTTTCTACATAGACACCACTCATTACACTTGCACCGCCATAACCCTGACCCCTACAACAATTAATATTTAATTTCATTGTGCCTAGGTTTTTTAATAAAATTTCAACTAAACTATCTGCACTTTGATTGGTTATTTTGCTAAAACCTATAAACGACTCTTTAATACCAAAAGATATCGGTTTACCCCGTTCATCCTTTCTTATCTGAACATATCTGATCAATGTTGATAATTGATCATCTTTGGACATGTCCTGTATAGTAACAGAGCACCCTGTATTTTATAGAGCCATAATCAAAAAATCTGAGCTTTTATAAGGGAATTAGAAACGAGGAAAAAACCAAACTTTTCATAGTAAAACACACAAAACATATGGGAAACCACTTTTTTTCCTAAGACTAATTTTTAAATGAAAACGTTACAAATTCTTAATTATGATTTCTGAAATACTTTCATAAATGTTTGAATTTCAACATATATGAATATCGTTTAAGTAAATCGTTTTCATTTTCTTGTAATAATTGATTTATTTAAACCAAAATATTAAAAAAAATTCATAACAACAGCATTCTGGTCAAATTGAAATAAAAGCTTACTACGATTCGTTTGGTCATTAAGTCAATATACATTACATAGATGGCAGTGATGGCCGTAAAAATTTGGTAAAATCGTACCAAAAATTACCACCTGGGGAAATTTCAAGTTCAAAAATTGTAGGAAAAGCAAAACAAATTCACAAAATATAGGAACGTGTGAAATGTTGCGATTAAATAATTTTTTTCGAATTTTTCAGTAACCATTTTAGACATCTTACGTACACTAGTAAAACTAAAGATAAATTTAGCAAGTATTATTTTAATTTGTCAGACAGAGCCAACTTTGATGTATTTTTCAAAATGAAAGTCCGAAAAAATATATTTTAGAAATAATTTAATTTTAATATTTCTGCAACTAATATTTACTTAATACCAATATGGCCTTCTTGTATATTGTTCTTAAAGATATGTAGAAAACTTTTATTTAAACATTTTATAATATTTTTGTTTTTTTCATTGAAAAACTTGAAGCTAAAAAACACCATTTTTACTATGGATTCCTATGGAAATCAGTGAAAAGTTATACCACTAAAAAAGCTTCTAAAAAATACGTCATTAAGATTATGGCTCTATACTCTAGAAAGCTCTGGTAGTAACCATAATAATTGAAAAAAATTTAGCGCCTTTGATTTCTTAGACAGTCGATGATTTCATTTTGAATTGAGTAACTCAAATATTTAATGGTACCTTTAAGTTGGGCCACAACCTGTTGTAATACTGCATCATATTTTGCCATTAATGTTACGATCGATAAGAAGTTTCCATTATAAATGCTATTTAAATCTTCACGATGCCCTCGAAACGCAAGAGAAGATTTTGCTAGCATTAGGGTAATATTAATCAGGCGTTCTGATACTTGGTTCCAAAATTTCATTTGGGAAATTGACTCTCTGTCCATTTTGAGCTAACAATTTCACTAGGAATATTTTGAGACTGTTGACAAATAAGACAGGACTTTTGGAAACTTTCGATACATTGTCGATACCGCTCCACCAAATATATGATCTTGCGACCATTTTCATTTTAACTATCCGGGCATGATTTTCGTGCAATAATTTTAGACATTGCGACTTTAAAGACTCTGGGACTACTAAACGACTTCCATAAAATAAACATTCATCTTCAATACTAAGGCTAGCCTGCTTTGAAAAATAATTTTTGGCATAATCAGGAATCAAATTTGGCCACCCATTTAACATATAATTATAAATTTCTGACAAGACTAAATCATTCTTCGTTTCCGTTTTGACGTCATCAAAACTCAAAGGAAAATCCTTAGTTTTGTTGAAATAGCAAACTCGAATATCACCTATACCAGTGTTTTCTGCTAACGGTAAACGCGATAACGCATCTGCATTTGCAACGTTTTTTGCAGGCCTAAATTTAATTTCATATGAAAACATTGATAAGTAGACAGCCCATCGCTGAAGCCTAGCTATTGCTACGGACGGAGTACACTTTTTTGGGTTAAATATTTCCTGCAGGCTTTGATGGTCAGTGCAAATCAGAAATTTTTTTCTTAACAAATATTTTTCAAATTTTTTAACGCCGAAGATTACTGCTAGTGGCTCCCTATGAAGCTGTGAGTAATTTCTTTCAGCTGAGGAGAGCGTGCTTGACGCGAACATTACTGGTTTTTCAACTCCGTCTACCAAATGTGACAATACGCAACCCACTCCATATGGACTAGCATCGGTTGTTAAAATTATTGGTTTCAGCGGATCAAAAAGTTCCAAAATGTTATTGTTTAATATTAATCGCTTACAATTTTCAAAAACAACCTGACAATTTTCTGACCATACAAATGGAACATCTTGATGTAGAAGATTATACAAGATATGTAATTTCGAAGACAAGTTGGGTAAAAAACGCCCATAATAATTCAAAAGGCCTAAAAATGACTGAAGTTGTTGAATGTTTTGTGGTGGAGGCGCATTAACTATAGCGTCGACTTTTGTTCCGTCTGGTCTTATTCCATCACCCGAAATAATATGACCAAGGTATTTGACTGAGTTTTGAAGGAATTTACATTTCGATATATTTATCCGAACATTATGTTCGTTCAACTTCTTCAAAACTTCAAATAGATTTTTCTTACATTCTTCCCTTGAAGATCCACCTACTAAAATGTCATTCAAATAACATTTAACATTTTTCATATAATTTAAAATTTGATCGATTACACCTTGAAAAATTGATGGTGCTGATGAAACCCCAAAAGGGAGTCTGGTATATTTAAACAGACCTTTATGTGTATTTATGGTCATATACTCTTGAGACTGTTCACTCAATAACAATTGCTGATAAGCACCAGTGAGATCAACTACGCAAAAGACTTTACACCCCGATAAACTGGCAAAAATATCCTCAATTTTAGGCAGTGAATAGTGCTCGGTCAGAACAAACAGATTAATAGTGACCTTGCAATCTATGCATAGTCGAATTTTACCATCTTTTTTTGGTACTACCACTACCGGACTTGCATATCTACTATGGCGAACTGGCATTAAAATATTTTGCTGGACAAGACGATTAATTTCCTCATCAACCGTATCCTTGAGACGGTACGCAACTGAATAAGCCGCATGAAAAATCGGAATTGCATCTTCACTCAACACTATATCCGCCATATAACCTTCAATTGGGCTAGCTAAACTGTGGTCTATTATTTTAGGAAACAATCCCTTAATCTCTCCAACAATACCCGTATCCTTACTTACCAGATTAACGACTCCAGAAAAAAATGTGTTTCTCCAATTTGGCCAAAAAATATCCAGCCAATCGCGTCCGACAAGAAAATTATAAGTTTTCTTCGTATTTATTACTGTTATATTTAAATACTGCAATTTCTCCTCATGACAACGTTGAACTCCGACTGTAATTGTTCCCACAACCTCTATACAGTCACCTGAAACATTATACAAATTTTCGGAATTATTTACAAGTTTCAAATTACTAAAATTATTTAAGTACTCATCCTTAGATAATACAGTTGATGATGCACCCGTATCGACTTCAAAAATTATGTTTTTGCCTTCTACGATGAAATCTACTAAAACTGGTTTATTTTTCGAGGATATACTATTTATGATTTTCAGTGGTTTTGAATCCGAATTATTCCAACAAACAGTTGAAGTATGACCAATTTGATTACATCTAAAACATCTCCAATTACGCGCTGGACAATTTTCATCCCTATGTCTGCCAGAACTTCCACATGTTTTGCATCGTTTCATTGTAGCTTGATAGTTATGATTGTTTTTGCTGTTAATACTTTTATTTTGGTAGAACCGTGGACTTGGACTACGATTGTTTCCATGATATGAGTAATAATGTCTCGATGATCGAAATTGATTTGGAGATCTTCCACGAAATTGTTGGTTAAAGTTGTTGTTTGTGGTCGCCATTTTACTAACTGTTGCTAAAGTCGGCTGACTTTCTGCTAACGCCATTTCCAAACTCAAGGCCAATTCACATGCGGCATCAAAACTATCTTCGTTTTCCTTTGTATTTAATAAAGCTTGAAAAATTTTTGTATTCCGAATACCAACGACAAAACGATCTAGCAAAGCTTCTTGTATGATTATATCTTTTAATTCACGATATTTGATATCTCTCCTTTCTAACACTCCTCCAAAATCGCAAGAAGCTACCATAGATTTTAGCCTCAAAATAAACTCTGAAACCGTTTCGCCTTCCTCTTGTTTCGATCTATGAAATTTTGCGCGTTCCGTTCGTATATTCCTTTTCTTTGATGAAAAAAATGTTTTCAACAGTAAAATACATTCCTCATACGATTTTTCTGAAGGTAATTTTGGTACTGTTAGCTTCATAAGATTTCCGTATAGGCCCGCACCAATAACCGTAATGAACGTTGCCATTTTTTTATCGTCTTCCACTTTACTAGCGATAAAAAATTGATTAAGCCTATCTTCATAAGCCAACCAGCTGGTCCCTTCCACATATTGCTCAATTTTTCCGACCATTTTATGCACTGCACTGCTTTATTTTTCACTTTTAGCTTGTCTTTGTATTTTTAACTATAGGAATGATTTCCCGTTTTGCAATATTCTTTTTATTTTTTTTATTTTTTTTTATCCCATCCTCGTCGCCACTTTTATGTATTTTTCTTATTAAATAATTTACACAACACATTTAATTTTTTACTTATTTATTTTTAATATAATCTATGACTGACGATCTTCTTCTGCCTGGACCTCATTTACCTTTTATCCGTTTTTAACGTTCCCGTATCCATGTATGTATCATTGACTGTCCATGCAAAAACAAGTTACAATCTTCTTTTATCTACTCATCAATATTATCTATCTACAATAATTTGGAATTGCAATAATAATTCGCATACAAAATATTTATAATTTAGGGGTTTCCAAAATATATAACAAGACGCTATCTGCTTTTCTGACAATTTATCTATGACATCATTTTTTTTCTATTGCTCATAAATAAAACAAGCACTAATATGGGTATCGGATTTAGAGTACACTTAAATTTTTTTTGATAGACCCTGCCAATCAGAAAGGCCTTCATCTGACCAAGCAGATTTATTATTAGAAAATAGCCAGCAAATTTCGCAATAAACACAATTTTTGCTTGGTAAATAGCATAACCATAATAATATGTTTTCATGCCCAGATTTGCTATAATTGCTATAAAAAAATTCTGAAAATCGTCGATGTTTATCATCGAACAGAAATGGACCCGTAGGGCGGCATGGTCCATAATTTTCTATGGCCCTTCTTACACCATTATCAAGTTTAATTTCTTTATATAGGGCAAAGTCAGTGGGATTAGTTTTTAGAAAAATTTCATTAATGTCGAATTTATTAGTAGGTGTTTCATCAATGTTTATGCCTTGGTCACTAGCTTCGGTCTCAGTTAGTTTCACGTTTATTAAATTTCTGGAATTTTCTTGATCTACAGTGTTTTCCGGTTCTTCACTCTTGGCAGTACTTGATGGACCAGAAAAAAACGATGTAATCTTTGGAAACTTCTCATTGATAAATTTTGTGCTCAAATTTTTCTTTTTACGTTTGGCGAATCCACTAGTGGAACTTGGTTGTGCTTGTGGTTGACTCATACTAGAGAAATAACCGTTATTATTACCATCGTGCTGTCAATTTGAATTTTTAAATAAGCTTGCCTGAAGGTCTTTGAAACACTGGTATACGCTTTTGTCTTAATATTACAATTATAGAAAATAATTAACTGTTCGTTATCACAAACTACTTAACAATTTGCATAATTAATTTATCTGTGAGGCTTATTTTGCGATTCTAGGTAATATGTATATAACTAAACGAAATGTGAAATAGGTAAATAAATTTCTTATTAGTACTCAAATATTTATCAACACACTGCCAAAAACACATACCTGATATTAATCTTTGTAATCGGAACTAAGTGTTCAACATTAAACAGGTCAATTAATATTTTTAATCCGACTTCAACAATTTTGAATGTGCATATATGTTTTCACTTAACTAGAATATATCAGGAACAAGCAACTGTATAAATCTGCACTTTTATGCCCCAACACAGGAAACAAAATAAACTTGTGATTTATGTATTATAACACAAATTATCAACATATCGGAGTCGTATCGGAAACCGTCATATATAATACAAGTGAAGTAGTATATTTAGATATGGTTTATTTTTTTGTAGAGTATTATAAAATATATTACTTATATAATTTTTTAATATTATATATTTATAAATTAACTAAATTATATAAATAAATACTAATTTTGAAATATTAATTTTGAGTTGAGTTGAGATTTGGTTTGCAATACATAAGCACATAATGACGTATTTATTTATGCATGCCAAATTTTGATTAAAAGAATGTGAACAAGGGAGAATTATGTAAAGGAAAATCGTAATGCTAAATGGATTGAACTTAACCCTCGGTTGCTAACGTCTGGGTCAAATTGACCCATTGCGATGAAAATTTAAAAAAAAAACATAGAAATCGAATTGTAATTAACTTCATGTTACTTGATATCTAACCTCAATCTTTACTTGTCATGTCGAAATAGTTTTTAGTGTGGTTTTGATTTCCGAACGAAGTGGCTAGTTATTTTAGAAAGTGTCTGGATCATTTTGACCCACGTTAGTAACAGTGTTCAAATATTTAAGGTGAATTAGGTTCATTTTGACCCACGTTAGTAAATAATTAATAAGTATTTATTTAGATAATTGTGGATTTTAAAATTTAAAATGGATGATTATGAACGCCAGCAAAATCGGCTACGCGCTATTTTAGCCGAGTTAGACAGCGCAGAGGAGGACCCTGTCGATGGGTTAGATGTCAGTGAAACGAAAGACTTAGAATTGTTTAGCAATCATGATTCTGAAACAGAACAAGAACTTGATTCAAATATCGACGAATGTCATGAGTCAGATGGTGATTTAGTGGGTAAAGCTGGCTCGATATGGAGGGAATCCCCATTAAAATCTACACGAGCAGTTACCGAAAACATTTTCCGTTCGTCATCAAATCTTACAAACTTTTCTAATTCTGTTAAAACACCCCTAGAAAGTTTTCAATTATTCTTTACTTTCATCGAAGAAATAGTGGAACATACAAATTTATTTAAAAAAAAAACAACAACTAAAATATAAGGACGTGAAGCATGCTTCAACCACCGGCTATAAAGAAGTTAATGCTTTATATGGGTTATTATTTCTGACGGGATTGCATAAATCATCGCATATGCATGTACGAGATTTGTGGGCTACCGACGGCACAGGGTTGGAAATATTTGCTGCAACCATGAGCTACACTCGCTTCCAATTTCTCATGCGGTGCATTCGATTTGATAACATCGAAACTCGCGTGGGACGCCATTTGGTTGATAAACTCGCCCCATTTCGTGAAATCTTCGAAAGATTCAACGAAAATTGCCAACAAAATTATAATGTTGGTTGTTTTATTACAGTAGACAAGAAATTAAAAAGCTTTCGTGGAAGATGCTCACTTAGGCAATATATACCCAGTAAGCCAGCGAAATATGGAATAAAAATTTTCTCCGTGGTTGATTCCGTGTCATTTTATACATCTAAGCTGGAGGTTTACTGTGGACAGTAACCGCTAGGACGATACAATTTAAGTAATAAGCCTGACCAAATCGTACTAAGTTGAACCAGGCATTTGCAAAATTGTGGACGTAATGTCACAGTAGATAATTGGTTTACGAGTTACCCTTTGGCACTAGAGCTACTTGAAAAAAAAAAACGACTATAGTTGGCACAATGAAAAAAAATAAACGAGTATTGCCACCTTCGTTTACCATTACAAAAAATCGTGCAATTAAATCTACAATTTTTGGTTACCAAAAGAAAGCCCATATTATCATATGTGACAAAAAAAAACAAATGTGTGATCTTACTATCTACGATGCATAGAACAGGTGAAATATAGTATTTTTCTTCAGCCTATTAAATTTGGCAGGAATAAATAGCCGAATAATTTTATTATCCACCGAAAATCCTCCATTACAATTCAAAAAACGCAGATTATTTTTGAAAAATTTGGCTTTAGCTCTTATGCAACCACTTATAGATAGGCGGAGTAAAACACAGCAATTAAATACAAATCTTAAATTTAGTTGTAGCCAATTTGCGCAAAATTCGTCGTTCGAGCCTCCACCCAAAAAAACAAAATTGGAGAAGCGCGGTAGATGCCAACTCTGTCAACCGACTCAAGACCGTAAAACCAACACAACTTGCTCCAGATGCAATAAACTTATCTGTGGAAGCCATTTAATTGGTGTATGCACTGTTTGTGAAAATCTGAACATAGGTAATTCAGTAGTTTAGGTTTAACCGTTTTTGAAAGGTATTTATTGGAAAAAAATATTTTATACCCAAAAAAATTATAAAGTAATTTTTTTTCGCTCATAATTCCAGTTATTCAACTATTCCAACCTTTTAAAGTTCTGACTGATAGGCCGCGATGGAGAGCTTTATACTAGGCTTTATATATTTTTTTATGAAATCTTTTACATTTTGTCATATATATTTTTATTTTCTAAAGACTGAAATAAAACACTAAATATAATTTATTTTTTATGTATAATTTTACCCTGCGTTTAATTTGGAAAAACAATTTTGGTGGAATATATTAACAGTGGCGGAACATTGGGCTTTTTAAATATGGGTCAATTTGACCCATTAGTAGTAACGTTGTAACTTAAATTTACCTTAGTAACAGAGGGTTAAATAATTAACATAATGGATTTATTGAAGTTTAGGTTACAGTTTTTACATACAAAAGTCAATTTTACTGATATGGTACACAGATAAAATTTTTAAGAAAATATTTTTTCAGTTTTCTTTCATTGTTTTATTATTTTACTTACTTTGCATGCTTGATTTTGCAGGGTAATATGTCTAGAAAAGGATTTGAAGTTTTATGAAGTATATAAATAATAAATTTCGTAGATATTGATTTTTGTTTATCTTAACCCTTCCGCGTGGGAGTTAAAAGTTTCAATTACTATGTGAGTTGCGGGAGGAGGAAATTAAACGATAACTTTTAAATGTGTGTTTTATTGTTTTTAATTTATTTAATTAATAGTTTTTTTTAATAAAACCAACATTTTTAAATATCAGTTTCATTGGTAGATATTTTTTTTGGATGTACTTTATACAAACAGCATCTAAAATAGTTCACGGTCTCTTGTTAAAGTTCGTATTTTGTAATGACGTACACGTATACGGCACTCCACGCGGAAGGGTTAATTATATCAACAAGATTAGTAAAATTAAATCATTAATAATAATAATAATTTTTCATGTCCTGATTTAGATTCAAAGAATCCTGAGTTCTGGCATTGGATTCCATAGGAACGAGCATCTTATCATGAGACTGCAAACGGGTTGAATATGTCCCAACAAATAATCATATCTTATTCATAGGTTTGGGGATGTATAAATGGTTGTTCGATGTGTACCCGGGAATACTGAAGATCCTATTATAATAATTATTCAGTTTAGTAATAAAATTTGTTATTATGGTGTTGTATTAATTAAATTTAGTTTTCAGTAATGCCTGGGATTTTTTATATCAATTTTATTTGTTGATTCTTGATATACTTATAGTACCTAATTAAATTATTGTTAAGTCTAGGTGTTGTGGTGCTGCAACATTATCATTTAAATCATTTTATATAAATTTTATAAAATTATTGAATCTATAATTATATATTTTATTTTCTGGATTCGGAGGAAATTGTTGATTAAATTTAAGTTAAATTTTATGTTTAAATGGTTTATTGTTTATATTAATTCGTGTTACAGTAAGTAATAATTATTTAATTGAGTATAAAAGGACCATGAATAAGGAAATATGTGTTGTTATTTTAAATTTTTCTTAAATATTTTATTAGGTAAATTAATGAAATGCGGTCAGGAGTGAAATTACAATATTAATAATAATTTTTCTTTTAAGGCTTGTTGTAAATTTAGGGAGTCCTGAGTATCCTGTCCTGGAAACCAGAGAAATGATCACCTAATAAAGTAGTTATTATTATTATTATTATTAGGGGGGGGGCATGCGGGCGATCAGCCACTTCGCACTGCGACCTAAAAGATTTATTGTGCTGGCCCCTGCTTAATTATCCGTCCAGTCAATATTCAGGTTCTTAATGAACCTGACGATACTGCCTCCTGGTACGTGATACATACTATCTGGGCTTATTGCTCTCCCTCCTAGATGTTTACTACAGCATGTAGTTCCGCTAGAAAGACGGTAGCATTGGAGCTCAAGGACCTCGAGAGGGTTGTCCCACTCTCGTATATTCCTACTCCTGCCCCGTATTCCGTTTGATTTTACTTTTACGAGTTGCTCCTAATTGCAAATCACCTGTAGGTCACCCAGCTTTACTACAGGAAGGCTAAATAAAACTGGAGGGTGCCTGGTATCCAGAGTCCGGATATTTTGGGCTGATTAACCTATCAGCCATTCATCTTTCGGCATATGCTGTTCCACCTCAGATTAGATTAGGGTTTTTTGTCAAGGTTTTCTCCTTTAGCGCCGTACTTTAGCCTGTGCCAAATGGCCAAAAATATGCCAAGTGGCTTAGTTACCAGTGGTTGCCACGAGGAGGCAGTACGTACACTTGCGAATTGTGAACAGGTTACCCCTTACACAATTGTACCCATCACGCAGCTGCCTAATGACAAGACCAGAACAGCTCACGTGATGCGCACCCTACTGGAAGGTTACGGAGCTGGTAGATTAATCTACTCAACTTTGACCCCCCCCCCCCTCCAATAGACGCCAAACCACCACAAATAATAAAGTAGTTAGATTGTGCTGTCTTGTGCTAACCTACTTACTATTTACTATATATTATACTAATATCTTACTAACTATCGATCGCATTGGTGTCTGTAACCGGGTCGTGTCGGTCCCAACTAATAATCCTATTCTATCCTTAGGTGTTGTTATATGTGTATGGGTGTACGGTGTTTGCTGGGGAGTACGGGAGTTCCTGCTATAATGATTGACCATATACTCATAATCAATCAATCATGAATTATATCAACAAGATTAGTAATATGAAAACATTAATAATAATAATAATTTTTGATGTCCTGATTTAGATTTAAAGAATTCTGAGTTCGGGCATTGGATTCCAGAGGAACGAGTATCTAGTCATGTAGTTAAAATGTGCTATCTTGTGCTAACCTGTTTATCATTTATCATTTATTATTTATTGTACTAAGAATTTATTATTTATTAATCGCTTAGGAGACTGCAAACGTGTTGAATTTGTCCCAACTAATAATCATAGCCTATCCATCGGTGTTAGGATGTATAATAGGGTATAAGATGTGTGCTCGGGATTACTAAAGACGCTGTTATAATATGTTCTCATTTAAGTAATAAAATTTGGTTTTAAAGTGTTTTATTAATTAAATTTGGTTTTCAGAGTGGCCGGGGATATCGATATTTGTCGATTCTTGATATACTTATAGTACTTAATTGAATTATTGATAAGTCAAGGTGTTGATGTGCTGTAGCATTACCATTTAAATCATTTTATATAAATGTTATTAAATAATTGAATCTTTTATTATGTATTTTCTTTTCTGGATCGGTAGGAAGCTATGATGATTAGTGTTAAGTTAAATTAGATGTTTAAATGGTTTGAAAGTTTATGTTAATTCTTGTTACAGTTTGTAATAATTAATTGATTAGATATAAAAGGACCAGGAATAAGGAAGCACCCAGTGGTGTCAATTCTATTTTTTTTGAGTTTTTTTTCACTGTTCTACAATCTTTAGGAAGGTTTGGGTGGTATTTCCTTAGTATTTTCAGTAAAGCATTCATCGCGTCATTTGTCGCATGATGTTTTATCCCCCATTCTGCTAATTCTGTTTCCAAATCAAAACATTTATTATTAGTTTTATGCTCATCGTCTTCGCGGTTTACCGTTAAATTATTATTCTCACTTTCAGGCGTAGAATCAATATTATTGATATTTTCTACAGCACTATTACCAGTATTGGGGTTTCCCATATAATTTTCCACCGCTTTATGTATCTCTTTTTTGTTATTATTACTATTAGAATTATTTTCACTATAATTTGTACTATTTACAGAAAACTCTATTAAATTGTCTACTTCACTTTTTATTTTTCTAAAATAAGTTCTCTTTGATATTATTGCAATAATTATATAATTACCTGATAAAGAAAACTGTACATATAAATCTGCTATTTATAAATATTTATTTATTAATGTTTATATAGAATTTTATATATAAATTAATTAATTGATCGACACATAAAAATGGCGCCCCACGTGCTTTCAGTGATTATACGTAAACAGCAGTAGGTTAGGTACATACATTGTACATCAATGCCAATGTAATACAATCCCTAAGTTTTTTTATTATATCGGAGAAAGCAGACATAGCATTTTTGTTCTGCTCCAATCATATGTATTGGTGCATATATATGATTTCAAATTGAATTTCCGTGTTAAATTCGCAATACTGTTTCCTAGTTGGAAATTATGCATATTGGGAATGTTCAAAAATTTCCAATAAATGTTTTATGGATGTTTTTTCGAATTAAAATTTACAGATTAGATAATTAAATTCCTGAAATTGAAAGAAACTACATCTTAAAATGAAATTTTGTAGTACAAAATTGGTTTTAATTATTAACAATTTGTTTCGATAGACATAAGGCGATTGTGTGTTCGTTCGTTTGGCTTTCAACGTTCACCAGTCATTATGAGTAGATAAAGTTCGTCAAGCGCAATAAGACTCGCTTTCGGCTTCTATGCTACGGAACTTTATTAGAAGCAAAGTAATCCGATAACATATTATTTGAAAAGATGTTCCACAAATTCAGAGAAACTGTAACCGTTCGATTGAAATTGAACAAGTTTTTGTTCAAATCATACGTATAAGATCTTATATAACGATCGAGACATACTAAGACAACTGAGTGTATATTCACAATAAATCAAACGGCCTACGATGAATAGTAATGACTAATGACATAAACCTTGGGACCCATTGAATATTCATTACAGAATTGAATTTCACCATAATAAAATGAAGATTTGGAAAGGTCGAAGTTGTAATCCTAGGTATGTAAATAATAAACGTTTTGAGGCGGGGGTAAACAAAAATGTTAGGTTATAACAATAAGTCTTTACATTTATATTATTTGGTAAAAAAATAATAATTTCAGTAAAAGGAATCCTAAAATATAACAATAAACTATAGTGTTCTTGAACAAACCGTATGTAGCTTGCTTTGTTTGATTTTATATTTTTGAAAATGAACTTTTTCTTTAATATTTAAATAGTTTCATTAATATGATACACAATTTTTTACTAAAGGAAATTGGTTTCATTAATTCGTCACTATTATACCATATATCTAAAATTAATGTTCATAATTACTATGAATTGGTAATCAATAAAATGTTCTTTATAATAATTACCAAAAATACTAACATTTATAAAGGTTGAGAATGTATTATGTTATACGGATATAAAAAAAATATAAACAAAAAAAAAACGTACCAAACATTTATATGATGATTTGTACATTAATACGATGAATTTGGGTTAATGATTGATATTCATTAATAAAATGTTCAATATTTTTTTCATTGTACAAAATATACCTAATTCCCAAGAAAATAAACTAAGAAAACTGCATCCGACCTTTGAAGATATTTTCTTCTAAAAAAACAAATAAAAATACCAGCAGGGTGCAGTTACCATTCTAATTATGTTAGTTGAGTTGCACCAAATTTGTTGTGCAACAATGTAACGTAAAATTGCAATGCACATCAAAGTGTGGGCTTAAGTTTCATTAAATAAACGTAAATACATTTTTCTCTTTTTGTTGTTGCACGCGCGATTTTTGTCAAGCGTGTGTACAATTCTTTTTTTCTTGGATTTCTTTAGCGTTCATTCGTGTTTATACATGCAACGATAACGTGCTGCATATTTGCAATTTTTGCATATTAGCCAATAATCAATGAAGTATTGGAGGGGGAAGAATGAGGTTTTCGGTTGGTTGATCGATGTAGAAAATAATTTTTCTTTTTGGTCAATCAGCAGAAAAATTATATAAAAATCTCGCCAATACTTTATTGAAGGATGACTAGAATTTTGGTGTTTACATTGCGAGCAGGCATTTCTTACGGAGGGATAATTAAATATTATTATATTATTTTTAAATTGTTTATTATCTTTAATTCTCGTTAAATTTTAAATTAATTTATTTTTTTTTCTATTGGGTGAATTTTTTTTTTTTTTTTTTTTTTTTTTTTTTGATAAATTATTATAAGTTATATATAAAAAAAACAAACACAAAACCAAATGCTTACTAAATAAAGGGCACCGGTTGTTGGGTGTCTGTGGAGTGTCCCGTATGGGACGGGAGACGACAAGTGCTTTGCACTGTTCTCGCTCTGTTCACAACATCCAACAAACTTTTTCTTACTAACAATTTGTTAGGGGCTATGACCAACTTTTATTATTATTATATTATTTTTGGTTTACGTGATTTACAGATGAATCCGTAAATCATCGTAATTTCCTCTCCCAGAATGATTTCCAAACGGTAGGCCACAGTTTAACCAGGTGATTGGTCCATTTCTTTTGTTTGTCCGATAATATTAAGATAATTTTTGTAATGACTTGATTTGGTGTTAAAACAGAATCTAGTCATAACGATGTTACAATAGTTATAGTTTTGTTATTCTACAAACTATTTGTTAATTTTAATTTTGGTTTACATGAAACTTCCTCGAGATTATAAGATAAACAGTGCACGAAATGGACCATAAATTGGATAAATTATTCCTAATTACGTTGTTGTGATAAAATCCTTTGTGTATTAGTGTAGGCAATTTTATTAGTTTGTTACTTTATGTATTCACTACAAATATTGTTGATATTTGTAAAAAGTCGACCATAAATCGAACGGTTAACTCCTTAGGTTAAAATTAGACAATATAATTGATTCCATATTCAATTTTCTTATCAATAAACATAACTGTGTAATATGACACTTAGTATAATGTAAATGTTCCTACAAAAAATAAAGAATTAAACAGATAAGAACTTTATATTATTGTATATATTGAAATATATAAAATATCTCAATTTCTTTTTTTTCCTAGTTTGAGTTGAAAAAAAAAAAAAATCTTTGTGATAAGGCATTTTTATTTCGGAAAATAAAAAAAAAATATTATTAATAAAAAATGTAATCACTCGTCGCAGTCCTCTCGGGAATTTTGAATTATTCAGTTGGTGCATTCAAAAGTATATCAAAATCTTACACAAATGACAAATTTTAAGTGTAGCTCTTCCTAAATTTGTATTAATCACCAATATATGATAGATTTAATCACAATAAAATGGCGAATATTGATAAAAGTAAAGATATTCAAGAACAATACTATATTGTGTCAACGGAAACGTGTACGCCATCTATACCGAATACAGTTAAAATTGTGAAAACAGTTAAAACAAATGAAAAGTCATTAAGGTGTAGTGAATGTTTATTAGTTGGTAAGTGTTTTAATTACCATGTGGATTTCTTTTTTTTTTTTTGAAATTTGTTCACCCCATTTTACGATTGGATAATAATGTGCGGTTGCCTAAAATGTGTTTTAAAATGGCGCATAGACATACATACAATATGTAATGTAATATGTAGACAGCATTTTTTTTTTGTTTTTTAGTTAAATGTGATTGACTGATAATAACTAGAAAAAACGGTACATATAACGAATAATATGACATTAACATGATCTAATTTTAATAATGTTTATATTTCAATAAACGGAGATTTGCTACAACGCAAATACAGTAACTTCTTCAAAACTGCTTTCCATAAAAAATTATTAATTTAGTCAAACTATTTTCAAGTATAAAATATACTAATTTAAATTTATTTAGTTTTATCGCGTTTTAACCTCTTGTGACATGATCTTTTTCTTTATGGTCATCTGGTTAAAAAGAATATTTATTATACACATACTTACAATTATGTGTAGAACGTACATTATTTATAATTGAAATGATAAGATCGGATTTCTTGTTTACTTAAAACGTATATTACACGTATTTTTGATTTTTTTCCCTTCATGAGAATGT
The DNA here is from genome assembly GCA_958295665.1 of Tipula vernalis. Taxonomy (NCBI): domain Eukaryota; kingdom Metazoa; phylum Arthropoda; class Insecta; order Diptera; family Tipulidae; genus Tipula; species Tipula vernalis. The sequence continues at coordinate 215,278,301 of OY282560.1, read as the reverse complement.
TCATATTTGAAGATTATTTACGAGTCCACATGAGGAAATAAATATTAAATGTAAGAAGGAGCAACAAGTGTTTAGATGTAAAATTGATGTGTGCAGGTACCATCAAAGTACCATGCACATAATTCTATCGCAAGTATTTATTTGACCGAATTAAGCAGAATATGCGATTAGTTCTAGACCAAATACATAAAATGGAATTTATCTCTACAAATACATTGTACTTACATATGTGACAATCTCTGTTTTGATTTGATTAATCAGCTGTAAAAAATCTTTATGATTTATTTCTTAATAATCTGTACTACAAAAAGTGGGACGGGTTGGAAAGGGTAAAAGTGAAAATAATTAGACAATTTAATCTTACGAATATTTTAAAGTAACCTTATACTCTATTTTTGCTTTCGATTCTTCTCAATATGCGCAGTTTCAACTACCAGGACCGAAAACCGAATTTCGGCAATAACCGAAAGTAATGACATGAGTACTTGAAATGAAACATACATACCTCAAATAATATACATACAATGAAAATATGTAGGTCAATTTTGTTAAGCCAAAACTACTTTATAGGAGACTTATTTCCTGTCTCTTTCTTACACAAAAACCTAATTTACTTTTCAATCTATGTATGAACAAATTGCTAACCAATGATAAAAGTAGAGTGTTTTGATTTTTTTTAAATCGCTCGGTTTAAGGCACGGTGCATAACCACAAATATATTGCAATCTAATGCATTACAATTTACCGAGCACGATCTGTGGTGGGATTTCGTAAGGGTTTAGGGTTAGAATTTAGAATCAATATTCTAAATTTAGTTCTAAAATTTATATCTAACAAATTTTTGAAGTTTTTGCAAAAAGTTTGTAGAAGAATGTTTGTAATTGCCCCTTACCATTTTTACTTTTCCTGCTAGCGAATTAGTTTCCCAGGACTCCAAAATTGATTAAAAAAATATCGTGTCCGTCCTTCCAGTCACACATTTTTGTTATTTTGGTTTTACCCCTCATTCTCTCATGAATATTGACAGTTTTGGTACAAATTTTGAAATTTTGTAAAAGATAGATTTTAGTAGTAAGTAGTTTCTATTAGCTTTTAGGTCCATTCGGGTCTAGAATAGAAGGGGTTGCTGTGGAAAAGAAAACTGTCATTAGATTTTCTCAAAAGAAAAACCGACGATTTATTTTATGTTGTTGATAAATGTGACAATCCATTATCTACCTGTTTACAATTTTATATCAATGAAAGCATTGCGTGGGGGTCATTTTAACAAAAAACAGTGAACAAATTTTGTTCAACTGTGTTCCGAGGTATCCATCTTCTCGAAGAAGTATTTTTCTACGATTAATATACTTTCCAATTTTCAACAATTGTTCTATAGGTTTCCTTAAAACAAAATTTACTTGCAAAACTTTGCTGGTGGCAAATAATATAATAAATATTTAAAAAAAAAATGCATCTAGTAAGCCTTTAAATATAAATTGTTTCTGTGATGTTTTATTGACATTTTAATGATTGAAATTTCTACGACATGTTGATCGATACATTAATTGTGAATTGCTATAGTAAAATCTCCTTTAAAGGTATTATTTCGGACTACCAAATTCAATAGCAAATTACTATGGGACACTAATAGTGGGACGGTGGAGGTTGAGGAGAGAAGCGTTAAGTAATATGAAAAATGTAATACTGTGTTACAAGAAGAAGGGGTATCAGTCCAAAAGATAATTGACAATAGCCGCATTTCTTGACGTTTGATCTGATCCAGATCAGATTATGTCTCATGAAACGATAGAAAAATGAGTAAAACAATCAAGCGCCCAATTTAAATTTTCTGCCCCGTTTTGTTTTGAATCTGCCTCTTCATACTCGTACTGCATTCATCATATTCTTTGTTTATTGTCTAATAAAATATTGTTCAACTACACTCTAATCGCTGGATTAATTTTTAAATCACCGTTTGTGATCCAAAATCAATATTGGATCAAATGTTGTTATTGCTTCACATAAAAACTTTGATCTGATATGGATCACTGTGCGTCAAGAAATGCAGATACAATTCTGATTTTGTCTTATTTGTGTTTTATTCGTTTGTATTACTCGAACGGTCCACAGTGATGCTCCGCCCAGACTGAAGCACTGACTATAGGAACTATACCAGTTAGCACTCACGTTGCTCAGATAATGTTGTATCTGAACAAACGTCACAAATTTTCGAAAAATAAATTTTGAACATTGTGAATGCTCTCTGCACGGAGTAAGAAATGTAATTAAAAAAATGAAATGACATAGGTGAGCGCATTTTGAACATAATTGAAATCGCATCATTAGGTATTATTATATCATATAATATACAAAATGTGCGAAATGGCAATAAATCAATCAATAGTTCTCTAAGGAAATGGGAATATCTCTGGAATGGGAACTAGTAGAAAACATTTGTTTAGTTAGTGCCGCCATATTCTTTACGTTCTAACGGTTTAGTTTAGTGTCGGTTATAAAGATAGTATCTGGCTTCCTCCAGCGGAATTTCTTTTTTGATATTATCCAGATCATACATATATAAAATGCTCTCCACTGTCTGTAATTTGTTCTTTCTTAATGCTCCTATCACAGAATACCTGAAATATTGTAAAAAAACTAAGTAAAAATAAAGATTATAACAATAATTATATAATTGTACCTGTAAATTAGTTCTCAACCCTTCGTTAGACTGCAGAAGTTTAAATCCCTTCAATTTTCCTCTTTTGTAGAGGGTTAAGGTAGTATCGCAGCCAGTAAAATCGTGCAAATATCCACTACTATGTCGTATACAGCACTTTTGAACTTAGGACAAAAAAGCCAAAGTTTCTCAATTTTTGGTGAGCACAAATAAGTAAGTAAAACTAAAATATCAGAATCTTCTGCTTCAACTACTACTGGCTCTCCTTGTTTTGCAAATTCTACAGCAAAACTCGTGATTTTGAAATCTGCATCAGCTTTACTTGTTGGGTTGCAATATTTATGTCACTTAAATTATGTTTCAAGCTACCTATCATCTTTTTCTTATTACGTATGCTATAGGATCACTTTGTTCTTTCTGGTGTAAACGTCTGCATAATTTTTTTCCTAAAGTTTTTTGCAGCAATAATTCTCAGGATAGATTCAGTAACAATACCAGTAAACAAACTAACAAGATCACCAAACCGGTTACGAAATGGGTTATGTTGTTGAAGCCACGAAAAAAATGTAGTTTTGTCTATGTTATTCCTTACTTTCCTGCTATCTCGACGTTCACTGCGTTCTTCAGAAGTTGATGATGATTGTTGAATAAAGGTTTCTACAGCTGCAGTCACCTGTGTGCATATTGGAGTTGAAATGATCCAATTTAGAATTGTTTCATCAGTCCATCAACACACCACTCCAAGGACCAGTTTTTCTTCTAATAGTGAAATAGTTATCTGGAAGCTTTTGTATTCCTCTGAAGTAAGATTTGGCGTATAAAATATGTCCAGTAGAGTGGAAATATGGCATTATTTTCCGAATAGTTGATATTTCCCATTCCAATTACCATGTTCTCTGTACTCTGATGAACTCCAACATAAGTATCACTTTATTCAAAATAGTGAAGCCAAAGTTTGCATGTTCTGTTCAAGCCTTTCAATCTATTGCAAGTAGTTTGAAAACATGTCCGCAAAATTTTCACTATGTCTAATCCCTGACAGATTTCAGGAGACATGTTATTTTTCAATAAATTTTCATAAGGACCAATTACTTCATTACAATTCGCAATGGATTTCAAATCTTCAGCTTCCTCCAAAATTAAAATAGTTAGTGCAGCAACGGTTAGAATGTATGCACTTACTATCAGAAATTTAAATACTAGGCTGCGCAGATTGTACTATTCCCATAGATTTTATAAATAGGGGCTGAGAGAGGAAGGTCATCGCACTTGAGTTGTTCCACTTAAAAATCAGTAAACACTACTTCTACACTATCACCACCTTCTAATGCTAAAGTCAGGAAATTTGTGAATAAAACGCGATTTGTTACAGTTGATCGGCCATGGTAAAACCCATGCTGGTTTTCAGAGATGGAATTTTTAATTACGCAAAATATACGGTCCTTGACCATCGATTCAAATGATTTAGAAATACCGGTTAAGAAAGAAATACCTAGGTAATTTTTGATATACGATCTCCGTCCCCTCTTGAAAATTGTCTTAATGAAACTGGATTTCGAAATTGAAGGAAATATTCCATCGGTAGTAAACTGAATTTGAATGTTGTCATCAACAACAGAACGATATTCATCAAATTTAAACAACAGAACGATATTCATCAAATTTAAATTTGAATTAGAGGCAATGAAAGAGATGATTATTGTATTACATATTTGTAAATTTTGAGTTATTAGTTTATGACGTATATTACAAAAACAACACTTTTAAGTTCAAAAATAACTGGTTTTTGAAGACGATTTTCACTAAGAAATAAACATTTTCATGATTCGATTTTTCAATCAAATAAAATTACATGTTTTATGAATATTTTCATATAAAAATAATATAAAAGCTCATAATTCTTATAGACTAAAAAATGTAATTGAAAACAATCGTTTTCCTGTTTGTACCTTATTTTAAGCTTAGTAAAAAATACAGTCAATTTGGAGGCTCTTATTTATAGAGTAGGCTCTGGTGTTAGTCAATAATAAAAAACAATTTGCCCATGATTAGAAAAGCGCCACCATAAGCTACTAATGTATATTATATAGTAATGATATGTAAGCCACAGCACTATTTAGTAGGGGAAAATAAATTTATTATTCATCAATTAAATTAATGTTTCACGACGGCTTAAACTTAAAAATTATTAAAGGTATAAACCTTGAACCGAAAAAGTGGAACGCTCATCTCTTCATTGCGATAGAAAATTGTGCTACATCTGATTTTTCTCTTGAACCAATATTTGATTTATTATCTTTCCACAGAATGGCTCATAATTCGCAAAAAATTTATATTACAGAATTAATTACAAATGATTTCATAGGGTTAAAAATTTAACTTAAATAGTTCTTCAAAATCACTGAATTGGTACGAGGGGCGCGATGAAAAATAATTGTAAACCTTTGGTATGTTTCACCTGATCTACCATCTACCTAATTTTTCTGAACTAATATTCCAACCACCGGAAAAGTAAACTTCTGGCAAAATATTAGGTTGGGGAAAAAGTATTGAGAGATTTTCTCACTAGATGGTTTTGGTGTGATATATCGGGCAAAACTTATCAGGTTTTCATGAAGATAGCTTTATATTTCGTCAATCATGTCAAAAGATATATTAGTGTAGTTTACGGTCAAGTTGCTTGCGAAAAGGTCAAGGTGCTTTTCGAATGTAATAGCATGTACATGGTTTGCTCGCTTCCGTTCTGGAAATTTCGGTGTCAAAGATGCATCTCACTTTGGTCGACCAATCACTGAAAAAGTCAATGGAATCTTACAAAAAATCGAAGAAGACTGATGCATAAGCAGCCTTGCTATTGCTAAAGAATTAAATATCGATCACAAAACTGTTTTAAACTATTTGCGCAAGGCTGGATACACAAAGAAACTCAATGTTTGGGTGCCGCATGAATTGTTATCGGCGAATCGCTACTGAAACGTACCGAAATCGACCCATTTTTGAAGAAAATTATTACTGGCGATAAAAAATGGGTAAAATATGAGAATGCCGTTCGAAAAATATCATAGTCAAAGAACGGTGAACCACCACAAACGACTTCAAAACCAGGATTGATACCAAATAAGATTATGCCGTATGTATGGTGGGATTGGAAGGGATTCGTACATTATGAGGTTCTAGAACCTGGTCAAACGATTGATTCTTGCCTCTACTGTCAACAACGAACCAGATTGCAGCAAGTAATTAAAAAAAACCGACCAGAATTGGTCAATAGAAAGGGTGTTGTCTTCCATTGTGACAACGCCAGAGACAAAACACATCATTGATGAATGAAACACACCATTGAGTCGGCAAAAATTGAGAAAGTTTGGCTGGTAAGTTCTGATGCATCCACCGTTTAGCCCGGACCGTGCACCCTCTGACTATACTATTTGTTTCGATCTATGCAAAACTCCCTTGATGGCCTTAAGTTGGCTTTAAACAAGTACTGTGAAAGTCACTTGGCCAAGTTTTTCGCCGATAAACAGCAGAAGTTCTACAACGATGGAATTATGAAACTTCCCGAAAAATGACAAAAAATCTCTCAATACTTTTTCCCCAATCTAATATTAGAAAAAACTAACAAATCAAGTCAAGCTTTGCCCTAAAAGTAACGGTTAAGCATTTTTATTGCAATATTTTAAATAGAAAATGCATGGACAAATAGTTTAAAAAAAAATTAATTCAATTTTTTTAAATTATTTATTTACAAAATTCTAAGATAATTTACTTCAGCAAAATGAATAAAGATTCACGCTTTAATTTCGACACTTTTTTAATTCGCGATTTATAAGTTTTTACCAATAACGACAACATTACAGTTTAGTTCCTAAATAAATACTATGGTTTTTACTAAATAAACAGATGCATTCATTTATGTCTGTATCTATTTTACTTATTGTGTAATTATCAGTTAGCTTTAATAATTTAACACTAATGCTGTGTGCCTCAGAAGACTTTTCAAACTAAACTTTTCAAATTTTGAAGCTTTCGCTATTTCCTCATAGATGCTTAGTGAAAAGGCGTTTATTAGGTTACTTTTCGACGACTTTTCAATTTGTTTGACATATGTACATTTTTTAAAATGCGTAGTAAGTAAATGTAATTGAATATCAAAAACAAATTAAATAAAAATAAATTACTAACAAAAACGAAAAAAAAATTAATTTGGATGGTTCTGACGGGCATCAGTTCTATGACTCTGAAAATGCAACCCTGTTCTATTCTTGCTTCCATGAAATGTGGTTTTTGGCAAATTCCAATCAGTTTGCTTTGCGTGATGCATTCAAAGGAGGATTCTTTTGGAGTTTTTTCGAACCGTTGGTAAGCTAGCTTTGACTCCGGCTTTTGCCTTATTTTTTTACGCTGATAAGCATGAATTTGAAGCGTCCTTCTCTATTTTTACTATAATTTTTAATATTATTGATAAAGGATCCAATAACGGGTTTCTCTCTACCAAATTTTTCAGCTATTTGTCGATTTGAGAATCCTCCTTCCTTCAAACCTCCGATCTTAGCTGTCGAATCTATAATGAACTTTTATAGAAAAAAATCCATGAGGTGGGAATGTTATTGTTTGCGATAAAATTGACTATTCCGTAGGACCCTTTCGTCATGTACGGAACCCGGGGGTATGCACAACAAATATTAATAAATTTACCAGAATTGTCGCATACTGCCATTAAATTAATGATGTAATCAATTTTTATGTGGCATGTGTGCAAGCTTCACAAACATATCAAGAATTTTGTGAATAATGGTTCTCATAGTATATCAATATATCAATTGAAAATTATACTAGTGAGCCTATAGCTCGCTCTACTGAAAATTTGAAACAATTAAAAGTTTTATGGTGGGCGAATGTACAGCATATTTTATTAAGTGAATGAGCAGACAGTCTTAAGTATTTGCGGATATAAGCATTATCATTAACAAATTTATGCTTGCAAATTTCAGTTTTGTTATAGGTTCGTGTTATCTACAAATAAATAATAATGTTACCGTAACATATTATTATTACCGTAACATAACCTCACAAATTATATTTATAAAGGCTGTTCAAATTTGAGGTATGTTTTTAAATATTCCGCCATTTATATTTTTGGTACTAGAGTACCATATGTTATTTGACAGATGACAAGTACAAACATTTCGGTTAGCTACTATGAATCGCTACACGAGTGAACAACGTGTTTTCATTATTAAAGTTTGTTTTAAATATAGTGACAGATATTCAGAACCTGGAAGAAAATTTCGTTCAAAATACGGTAGAGAAAATGGTCTGACAAACCATGCTATTAAACTTATCATTGATAAATGTGAAGAAACTGGTTCAGTTCAAGATCAAAGAAGCAGAATTTATTATCGTAGTGGTCGTTCAAGTGAAAATATTGCAGCTGTGAGAACAAGTGTTGCTGAAGAGCCAAGGACAACAATTCGTCGTCGTTCACAGCAATTAAGCCTCAAACCAACAATTTTTGTGGAGTCAATCGGAAGATATTAATGCGCAAAATATGTGGTTTCAACAGGATGGTGCAACATGCCACACAGCAATGGAATCAATCGATCTTTTGAAAGAGAAGTTTAATAATCGAATAATTTCTCGAAGAACAGACGTGAATTGGCCACCAAGATCAAGCGATTTAACGCCATTGAACTTCTAATGGGGTTTCTAGAAGAGTAAAGTTTATACGGATAATCCTCAATCTGTTCAACACCTCAAAGACTACATCATCGAGCAAATATCACTAGTTGAACTATCATTACGCGCAAAGTTATTCAAAATTTTGGTAAAAGATTGACAGCCTGCCGAGCTAGCAGAGGATGTCACTTGAACGGCATTCTTTTTCATTAATAACCGGACCCAATGTACTTTATTTAAAATTTAAAAAGATACATCAATTTTGAACACCCTTTATATATATATATATATATACACCCTTTATATATATATATGTATATATAAATCTTATTTTGAATTATGTACATCCATTTAATAAACGACTCGGTTTATTTTTTATCAGACGTCATTTATTTAAACGAGATTTTGAAAAGTTTAGTTGGCTCAAGGCACAATTGAATACTTTTAACCTAGTGACATCTATTTAAATATTGCATGAATTACTGGGTCTTACAAAAGTTTAGTTTGAAAAGTCTTCTGAGGCACACAGCATAAGACTGGGTGCGAAACCTGTGATAAATATTTTTTAGTACTAATTTTTAACATTTATTTGAAAAATATTTCCCTACATTCACAGATGAATAGTGTGATAATTTTCTGGCATACGTCGCCATCGGGAGAGAGACAAAATCCCGAGATTCGAAATTCCGAGGGTACAAAATCTTGAGAGTACAAAATCACGAAGGTACAAAAACCTGAGGATACATAGTCCCACGGATACAAAATCCTGAGGATACATAATCCCACGGATACAAAATCCTGAGGAAACAAAATCCCGAGGATATTTTTATTTTTCTTTAAATTAAAATCTTCCTTCACCAGAAGGGGCGATCCTCGGGATTTCCCCGGAATTACGGGATTTTGTACCGCCGGGATTTTGTACCGTGGGGATTTTTTACCATCGGGATTTTGTACCTTCGGGATTTTGTCCCTCTGGATTATGTACCGCGTGATTTTGTCCCTCGGGATTTTGTCCCGCGGGATTTTGTTCCTCGGGAATACGGGAGCGTAGTGAAGGAATCGGTGCCAAGCCTCGACGCTATTTTGAGTACGAGGGAAATTGCATTTTGCTGCGTTTTCGACAGACCAAAAATTAGGGTCATAACGCGGTTTTTTGTTACAGCTGCTTCCGGTTATGTAATTAGATTTAATGCATCTAACAATTTTTTTTGGATTTTCGTCTACAAGATTGTTATACATTTACAGACATTTCATCAGGAGGAACAAATGCGAGGCTTTTAATCATTCTAATTTGGAGATTAAAATCTTCACTTTTGCCGTATTTACTCGCTGCTCCACACTTTTGCACTTGGCGCCATAAGATCTGCCCAAAATGGAAAAGACAGCCGTTAAATTCTGTGTTAGGAAAATATTCTTCGGCTGCTACATAAATGGTTTTTTTCAAAATCCGTAATGATCCTTTGTGGATTCAAATGAATGGTCATGTTCACTTGCTATACGAAGTAATTCATAAAAAAAATCAGAGTAACACTTCTTACTCTTTTTCGTCATCAAACAAAAAACCAAGGGTACAACTTCATTTTCAATTTTCCCATGAATACTAAAAAGCTGGGCCATAATAGATGGTACAACATAAAAAGTTCCATCCATTAACCAGCAGGAACACTCAACCAATACTTTTAAGCCAGTTATGATTCCCAGAATAATTATTTTTTCATTTTCACTTTCTTCTCTGCGAGCACAAAAAGCTCATTTTCGAGAAAACGTAAGTGTTGCGGTATGTCAATTTCATCGATATTTTCTGGTTCTGTGATTTTGCTGGCACGAATTCGTGTTATTTTGCTTATTTGCGCTACAATTATTTCCCGAGTTATTTACGATGGTGGTATGGAACTGTTTGAAGCCCGATTTTTTAGTTTTGCCTTACAGCCAGCAAGGTGAACTTCTGAAGCTCGAGGATCACGTGAATGATGAAAAAGCGAAACACTAATTTTGTGCTGATTTTTCTCTAAAAATGCAGTAATTTTTCGTTTGCAAGAAAATTTTTTTCTTTCTACGCATCTCCATTTATAAATATTATTTTTTTCTGAGTCCAAATGGTAACAGAATCCGTCATGATATAAATTATTCCCACCTTTGTGGTTTTTTACTATTTTCATTTTGTATTGAGGCCTAAATACGAATATATTATTCATAAACTAATTTTTTTGTACATATAAAATAAATTACCTATAATAACTTTATTATAATATTTTTATTATAATAAGTATGAAATTCCTATTGTGTTATAAATCGAAATTTCTAAACTTTGAACTTTTAATTCAGAGAACTGATTTCGGTTTGCAATTGGAAAAAAAATAAAAAAAATCAGATATGAAATATGCAGACTACTAATATGAATCAAAATATTTATAATTTTATAATACAGTAGAATTTATTATTATGAAATCCCGTTGTTAAGAAGAATATTTATTAAAACACGCGCGGTTTTAATAAATATTCTTCTTAACAACGGGATTTTAAAATTTGGGATTTTAAAATTTGGGATTTTGTAATTTAGGATTTTGTAATTTTGGGATTTTTATTTTGTAATTTTTCCATTGGCGGAGCGATAATTTTTGAAAATTAGGCAATAGTGCATAATAAGCGTGACGCGAATAGAATATCCGCAGTAATAGGAAATTGGCATAATCACATTTACGGCCAATATTTAAACCAGAAATTGAAATATTAGGTATGACATCAATGATATGTTTCTCTTACACTACACAATAGTTTAATTTGCAAATATTATATCCTCCATCGTCATTGGGTCTGCCGTTTAGCACTAATTAAGATTTAATTATGACATGTAAATGACAGTAAAAATTATTGTAGGAGAATTGGAATCTCCCCAGTTGAAAATAACACGTCTTCATAACAACGAGTGAGGACAATCACTTTCTTTAAAATAAAACGGTAAAGCTTATACAGGATGTCCGATACTGAAAATATTATGTTGAAGGGGGTGATAGAGGACAACATTTTGAGGGCTCATCATAAAATCCGTGGTATTTACAACAAATCACTTCATTATCTGAATTATCTGTAACGTAATCGCGGTGTGAAGTTTTAAACGAATTTTTTTAACACATTTTATGCTGGGGTACATTTGTTTAACAATGTAATTCAAGAAATAATTATTATACGAGGAACAAGATGCTGGTCTGGCCTATTTTGAAATATTACCAAAATAATCGGACGTGGAAAAACATGATTCTACACTTTGCTAAATAACACCAATCTCAGAGATTGGCTCGCATAGACACTATAATTTGATTGTAGGGACTGCATGACGATATGTTGCAATTCCCAAAATAAATAAATTCGGCAACAAAAGATAAATCCTGCATTATTAATTTATTCCAAATTTTAAATAAAATTATGATGGCTCTCATTTCTAATCATTAGGCTTTGAATTCTTAGGTAATCAAATATTTTTTTTTGAGAAGTCCAAATCAAATGTTAGTTGGGTGTTTATTGGATTTAGAACAAATAAAGACGAATGGGACCCCATATGTGTTTCCGCATATGTATGTATTTATGTATATTTAAATATGTTTGCTTATTTTATGTTTTAACACAAATTTTATGAGCTTCTTCTAAATACTTTTAATTTTTCTTTTATTAGTAGGACAGCTGATGAACATTTTATTCAACGAGTTTTTAATAGCTGCAAATTTGTGAAAAGATAGTATTTTCCTCTTTAAGGATGGTACTGACAACATGTTTTGACAACTCTGGGCCTGAGTCGCCCCAGGATTGTTCAAACTTGAATTTTTTGTAACACGACTTTAGGCGTATTTAAGCGATAAAATAATTACCACCAGGCGAGTGTAAAGTTGCAATATTATGTGTTACATTTAAAATGTTTTATACCGCACGTTATTTTTAAGGTATATTTCCACTACTATTAAAAGATACAAAAATTAAAGTCGGGACCGGTAGATCGGTCTGGCTTTAATTTTTTTTTATCTTTTTGTAGCATAGGAAATACATATACTGTAAAAATGACAGGTGGTATAAATGATTTTTGATGTAACACTCAAAAAGGCAAATTTACACTCGCCTGGCTACAGGTTAGGCCGAGAGAAATCGCCCAATAATTTATTTTATCGCTTAAATCGCGATCTAAAGTCATGTTACAAAAAATTCAAGAGTATACGTCAAAATTGAATTTTCTATGTTTTAAATTTACTTTGAACTATCCTGGACAGTTCACACACGGAGTTGCGAAACTGGGTTATCGGTATAATTAGGGACAAAAAACAACATTTTCACCATTGGCCGGCCGTTATAAAACTATTTTAACAAAACCTTCACCATCAGCTCTTAGATTATATGTACCCTTATCATAAATGAAATAATTCTCGTCCAAAAAGATATTTATTTGATTAGTCGAAAATATGGAAAATTTATGTAAAGGAAGCCTTGGAAATTTAAATGGATCAAACACCATTGAACGATAATAATTTAAAAAACGCAATTCTACTCTATGTCTCAACCATCGCCACGGTGATGTTCTTTATGTGTTCGAATTTTTAAGTGTTTGGAGATATGGAATGTATTAAAGAGATGTTTAACCTCTGAACGACCATTTTTTGACAGAGCTAAAAAAATTGATCAGAGATTGTGAGTGTGGGGAACAAGAGAAATCAATTTTAAGAGACAGAATAGTGTTTGGTTTATATGACACGCAGTTGCAAGAAAATTAATAAAATTGAATATTGCCGTATAGCCGAAGCAACACAAGCACAACAGAAAGTTATCAAGGGATAAAATGTCAACAAGGTGACAATTACGTCAAGATCAGTAGAAGAAAATCAGAATCATCGTTCAATTCAATAAGAATAATAAAATAAAGGTAGACATTTTCAAAACTATCGTTCTAGTCGAGTACATTACGGTGATAATAGTAGTAGTACAAAATTTATTTGTTGAACATGCAACATAAATCATGCTTGTGGCATTCGCGGTCAATTTAAATCTGTCAAATAGATGATATATTGTTAGGTGCAATTAGTCGCACAGATAGAATAAATGGAAAACACTTGTGTGGAAAAAATTAAATCAAAATAAATAGTTGATAAATAAATAACATTATTGTTGAATTTAAGTTAGATATGCGAGCTGATTGCAACATTCTTCCATTGCATATTTTTTTCAAAATTAAAGTCTGGTTCTGATAAATTAAGGTATTGCCTTACAAAATTAGAAGCGTCTGGTGGTTATGAAGTGAAGCCAGTCAGTGAAATTGATCTGTTAGTCGAAATGCCAAGTCGAAAAACCAAATGGGCAGCTTCAGTTCAGTTTAGATCCAAATGATATCAATTATAATTTAATCAAAGATCAATTCTATATACCCACATTTGATGAAATAGCTGGCCAACTAAGTGAAAAAAATTATTTCACGGTATTAGATCTTAAAGAAGGGTTTTGGCAGATCAAGTTAGATTTGACATCTGTACTTTTAGCACACCTTTCGGTACTTATACATTTTTGAGGCTTCCATATAATTTGAATGTGGCACAGAAATATTTCAAAGTTATAACAGCACTGCTTTCGGTGATATTAAGGGAGTTGTAATTTACATAGATGATGTTTTCATGGGGGGGGGGGGAGGGGAGGGGGAAGAGGTGGTATTTCTACTTTTTGTGGTTGGTAGATGTAATGTGACTTATGTGAGTAGATGCCTCTTTATTTTACCAGAACCATCTTGTTGTATTTCATCGAGTTTGTAGTTTGTATGAAAAAGCGCGATTTCGAATGACGATAAAACATGAATTAAAAGTTAAACTCAGTTAAATAATTTTTTCTGAAGTCCCTAAAAAATAACTCAATAGTCAATGTCTTACTCTTTTAAAACACAGATTCTCAAATTTCCCTATTTTCCAGCGATAATCAAAAGAAAATAATGGAAATTAAATTAAAAAACATTCTACAACAATAACAATATGTATTGAAAAGAGAAACTTCAATTTAATGACGGCCTCATTTATCCACATCTAAAACCAATTGTAAGAAAACAGACAACACGTCTTCGCTCAACAATCGAAATTAAAATAAACCAAAAAGAGCCAAACAGAAAAAATTAAATCAATGCAATGGCGTGAAAAAACAAAAAAATCAAAACAATCTAGCATGCTTCGCAAATACAAAATAACAATAGAAGGATATTCGAATTCAAATTTGAATGAAGGCAATGAAAGAGATGATTGTTGTATTGTTTATAAATTCCGAGTTATGAGCTTATGACGTACTATATATTACAAAACCAACAACATTTTAATTTCAAAAATACCTTATTTTTCAAGACGATTTTCACTAAAAAATAAACATTTTTTTAATCGATTTTTCAATCAAATAAAATTACATGTTTTATGATCATTTTCGTATAAAAATAAAACTACCGGACGGTCTACCGGCGTCCAGGAAAGCGATTTTCGCAGTGCTGTTTTGCTGAAATAGTCTCGTACGGTGGCTGTTCGTGCATGGTGTGGGCTGGCATATTGTTTGAGAGAAAAACAGATCTTGTTTTCATACCTTGTGGAGGCTGTAGAGGAGGTCTGACCGCCGAACGAAATATCGAGGACAATCTCTTGGATCATTTAGTGCCCTACGCAGGATATATAGGGGAAGATTTCATATTGATGCATGACAATGGCCGGTGTCACACAGTTCGAACCACTCGGCAGTTAATGGATGAGGTTGGACTCGAGACGATGAGGTCTTTGTCAAAACCTTAATAAGGTCAATGGGGAACCGCATGCGAACCGTTGTAGACGCGATGGAAGGGGCAATACTAAGTATTAACCAATAAAATTGTTTTTGTTTTGCTTCAACTTTTCACAATCACCAATTTTGGTTGCGTTTTCATTCAAAATTCATTATAAAAAAGTACTGAACCAATTTTCATGAAAATTGTGTCATTTTAAAGTAAAAAATATCAGAATTTCAAAAAAATAATGGCTGTGAGCCCCGAAGGTTTCAGTCGAGTTGCTCGGGAGTGTAGTATGTGAACTTCAACATACCATGCAGATCTGAAACTGAAAACTTAACAAATAGCTCATCAGATAAACTGCAACCCAAAAGAAAGTTCCCACTGAAATGATGACCGAATCAGCCGGTCAGTATGCGGTCGGTTGATTCGGTTTTATTTTTAAGTGAACACGTAAACTGTGACCAACCAAAATGGCAGACATATATTTTGCTTAATTTCAATACTAAACGCGTTGAAGAATGCTGCAGGTTGCCGCTATTCCTAATTTTTCTTCAAAGCAGTAGGCTATATTACATAAAAGAAAATAAATCTTGTAAAATTTTTATACTTTTTAATTTTCTTTCCTTTGGTGATAGAAAATAACAGTTTTTTGACAGTGGAGGATACAAATTTCATTTATTGGTCACAGAACAACGTACGAGTATTATTTATTTAAAAAAATTGTATATTAACATTAAATATATAACAAATAGCTGTCAAAAAATATAGGCTAACCATATAATCATCTCTGCATGCAGAAATCTTGCACATATACTGGAGACAGAAGATAAATATTTAATTTCCTTAATATCAACGAACTAAAAAAAATTTAATTGTACTAGAACGGTTTTCTGTTGTGTAATCTAGGAATAGAGGCAATTTCCTATATTATGTATTGCTTGCAGAATAGCTACTTGTATTTCACTACAACAAATGAGTGTATTCTAATTTCAGCACACGCAGAGTTCTGCACATATGTTTCTACGGGTAAAACACTTGGTTTAATAAAGTTAAATATGAAACGTGATGTGTTTGTGATTCAAGCTAAAATAATAATATTAAAAAAAACAGGATGTTGTGTCTATATTTTAGCATTAGGGCCTGCATTAGGGCCGATGTTATGATAATTGAATCATCGAACTTCCATTTTTTTGAATATACTTTTTTCCTTGTCAAAAATATCTGTAGGCCAAACATAATATTGACATCTTGTTTTGTACATTGAATTTAAGTTTAGAAAAGCTTTTCAAGTGTTATGAAATTGTTTCTCAAAGAATAATTCATTTATTATATGGTCTTGAACAATAATTTGTATTTGTTTGGCCTACAGATTACAGATTTTTGCTGTTGCAAAAAGGACCTGGTATCCAACCGGTATCCGAACCGGTAATTTTGAATATCTAGAAAAATTTAGCTCTTAATTTGAATCCGGAACCGATCTAGATTCTTTTTATGGCAACCAAATCAACGATTTGGTGTTTTTTTATCGACGATTTGACATATCGCCCTCTCTCGCAGTTCATTTGAAAACTATTTATCATTTTTGCGTGAATCATTTCCGTGCCAATGCTTCGCTGGCAATTAGAATAAATCGTGCTTTGACCTCTGTTAACAAATTTATACAAATTAGCTGGAACGCTGTTATGAATAATACATATTGGCTGTAGTTTGTATTCATTTAAGCAAACAAGTAAAATGTCTGAAACGAACCTCACATTTCCAATGCCGTGCAACAATCCCATTTGCTAAGGTACATGCGGAATTTTCTGATATATTATTCCTTATTCCGACGAACCAATATTCCCGTTTAATTTTAGCTCCTTGAACGATGCTCCATCGTTTAGTAAAATTTCGGTAGGTGTATCCATCTGCAAATCTTGGCAGAAAATCTTTTTTTTCGTCAATATTAGTTCAAATGGTTGACATTATTTCGAACTTCATCCCTTATTTCTAAGGCTTTGTACCATATTGTCCAACTAAAAATTCTAAATAGTCTACTGATCTTCCGTAAGGGATAAGGCACTACAACTTTATTTATTTTATATAATAACCAATCTTACACATACCTGAATTATATGTTGCTACAACCAATATTGCTTAATCTGATTTACTTTTTCATGTTCTTTGAAAGATACTCTTTATATTGTATCCTGCTATCGACATATCCTTCTTCTATCTCAATATTTAACCAATTTTTGATACAGGTCACCTTATATTTCCGACGATTCTACAACTGAACTTTCAATTTTTTTCTTAGTAAAATTCATATCATTGCCATCCACTGTCAGAATTTCATGCGAGTCATATGGTGCTTCTTGGTGCATTTAATTTTTAGTATTAATTGTCTTAACTTGCTTAATTTGTCACAAAGTCGTTGTAGCTTCCTTTTAATGATTTTACTAATTAGTCGCAAAAGCAAATAAAACTCGAAAAAATTAATTGTCAATTGAAACAATCATGTTAAAATCAATCGAGTAGTCCAGAATAAATCGTTTATTTGCGGCCGAATGGAGGATATACCCCTAAATGTTTTACCAGAACCATCTTGATGTAAATAGAGCCGGCATGTGAAAAATGAACTTAAAATAAGGGATACAGAAACACCAAAAATTCATTTATTTTTATAGAGTTTGTATGAAAAAACGCGATTTCGATTGACGAAAAAACATGAATTAAAAGTTTAACCCAGTTAAATAATTTTTTCTAACATCGCTATAAAACAACTCAATGTCTTACTCATTTAAACCACAGGTTCTCAAATTTCCTGATTTTCCAGCAATAATCAAAAGAAAATAAGGGAATTTAAATAAGAAATCATTTTACAACAATAACAATCTGTATTAAAAAAAAAATTCAATTTAATGACGTCATGATTTGTCCACATCTATGTAAAACCAATGGCAACAATCGAAATTCAAATAAATCAAAAAGAGCCAAACAGGAAGAAGAAAACAAAAAATCGAAACAATCTAGCATGCTTCGCAAATCCAAAATAACAACAGAACGATATTCAAATTCAAATTTGAATAGAGGCAATGAAAGAGATGATTATGGTATTATTTGTAAATTTTGAGTTATTAGTTTATGCCGTATATTACAAAAACAACAACACTTTAAAGTTCAAAAATAACTTATTTTTTAGGACGGTTTTCACTAGGCTAGGTTAGGTTAGGTTGGAGTGGCTGCTTACGCACACTTAGACCGGTGACGGTCCATTGTGATACCACAGGATGTATCCCCGGTTTTCACTAAGAAATAAACATTTTCATGATTCGATTTTTCAATCAAATAAAATTACATGTTTTATGAATATTTTCGTATCAAAATAATATAAAATTTCATAATTCTTATAGATTAAAAATGTAAATGAAAACAATCGTTTTCCCATATTTTTTCATAGTAAAGAAAAATTTGTATGTACCTTATTTTAAGCTTAGTAAAAATACAGTCAATGTGGAGGCTCTTATTTATAGAGTAGGCTCTGGTTTTACCGTCTAGTTCAAAAATCCAAAAAGCACATTCTATACTGTTGTAGTGTTTCCTCTATAGTTTTAATCAAAAATTCTTCAACAAGTTAATTTTTTTAATTCGCTGGAAAAGTTTAGCAGTCAACTTTATTTGTACAGATATTTATTTAATGGTATCTTAACTAATTCATCATATAGTTGCCAACTTTTCGAAATATTGTAATTGGTATCATCATTGAAGTTGGTTAGTACATTTTCCATATCACGAAACGTACTCGCAAATATGGGATTTAACATTGAATTAGCTTGGGTCCTATCATCTTCACGACTATTGCTTAGTTCTCATTTATTAGAATCATTAGCCTGGTTTTTGCTTATTTGTAACAATCTATTCGAACGTTTCTTTTGTTACCTTTTGAACTTACACCCAATTTCCCGAAGCAGCTCCCTCAGTTTGTTTACATCCGTACTTTCTACCTCCGATCCCATCTTCTAGTCAATTAACTTCCGATGTCTTAATTATCAATTTTATTTCATTTACGTGATCTTTCTTTAAAATATTTCAAGTTCCCTTAAATAATTTACTATTGTTGTTGATAACCCACAATTTTTTTAACGGTATTTACTAAATTATAACATATAAGCGTAGTTTACTACGAGTTCCACATTTTTCACAAAATTTATTTTATATAGTGAAACTACTAATTACACTTTTCATAACTAAATTGTTTTCCTCGAATTTGATCTCTGAAAAATATGGGTGATTGCATTTCCATTTATCATCAAATAAAATAAAAACTAATTTTTTGTCAAAATTATTGTCGGTAATGTAGATTTTCGTATTCTGTGTTTAAACATGCGAAGCCTAAGAAAAAGAAGTAAATGATACGATTTAGAAGTGATAAAGTGTAGCATCGATGTTGTGATCTTATGGGAAATTTGGATAAATGAGTACGAGGATAAATTTTTTAATTTAAAGGAATTTGATAGTTATTTTTCAAATAGATCTCGTGGATATGGTGAGACGCCAATCTTTGTCAGATTAAATATAAACGTGACAAAGATATTTACTGCGGGAACCAAACTAACTGACATAAATATGACCGCTATTTACCGATCTCAAATAAATTATGTTTCTAAATTTTCGACATGTCTTTTAAATATTTAAAGCAACATCGTCAAAATATTTTTATAGGGGATTTTTATATTAATTTATTAGATGACCAGGGTGACATCATATCACGTTATGTACAGTTAGTAAATTCGTATGGTCATGTATGTCTAAATAAAATTAGTCGAGAGCATGCTATACTAGAAGCCAAAATGGAGTCTTGATGTTAATTGATCATATATTCACAGAGCTGTTAACAATTGTTTATAATTTAAACATTTCGGATACTACGCTATCTGATCACAAACAACTGTTTTTGCAAATATCTAACATACAGATTCCGCGTCAGCCAGTTCGATTTGTTCCAATATGTGCACAACAAGAAATCTAAAGTAAATGCCCCATGGATAACTCCAGAAATAAAAAATTTAATCAGTGAACGTGAAAATTCTTTAGATTAAAGAAAAAAATTCACAGATAATGCTTACCTCGCTGAAAAGCACAAACTTCTTTCTGTTCCTTGGTAGCTTCAAAAATAAAGAGAGCCAAGAGAGAAAGTGGTTTTACTTTTTAATAAGGCTAGTAACAGTGATAGAAGAATAACTTCTATTAAGGTAGGGGATCAACTTATCACCAATAGCCAAGAGATTGCTGATCAGTTTAACAATTATTTTGTCAATGTTCTGAATGAAATTACTAGTCAGTTTGCACCACCAAATGCTAATGATTTTATGTATTTAGACTATAGAATTACCTATGCATTGCAGCTCTACCCCACCGAAGAGATAGAAATAAAATATACTGTTTTAAGTCTTAATCCTAATGTAGCGACTGGAGTGGAAAATATTTCAACGAAAGTACTACAGCATGTCATTAATTATACAAGCATGCATTTACCACTGGAATTTATCCAGATTGTCATAAAACGGCGAAATATCGATCCTGTGTCGAAAGTTTTCGAAAAAATTATACGTGACAGGATTGAAAGATTTCTGGAATTAAATAAATTAATTAGTAAACATCATTTTGGTTTCACATCAAATTCAAATACTACTGCGCCGTTCGATTTGTTCGATGTTAAGTCTCGGCCTGTGCCCCCCGGGATAATTTAATTTTGATGTCTTCTCCAAAGTCCGCATGGTGTTTGAACAAGAAACATGTGATTAACCAAATTCTTCTTTATATGGCCTGACATCCATTTCTACCCTCGCGAAAAATTGCTAGTATAGACTTGTTGTGTTGTGCAATTTAAAAGCAGGCGTTTTACCATCAGCCCCAGGGGTGATTCTGAATGTTGCTAGAAATATTGTTAGAGCTTGTTCTACGGTTTTCTTATTGCTAGTTAAATCGCTGACGATCTTATTCATACTAGATTTAAAAGTACGAACGAATCTCTCTGCTGCCCCATTACTTGCAGGATGAAAAGGTGCGGTTGTCAGATGTTTGATTCCAATCGCTTATAGTGCAAACATTTGTTGAAGAGCCATGATGGTATTTTCTGAAGTTGTGTTTGATAATGGCACAACATATGGAAATTTGGACAACACATCAACGAAGATCAGCCACATTTTGGTTGGATACGGTCCGGCGAAGTCAATATCAATACGCTCCCAAGCGTGTTCTGGTGGAGGCCATGATGTAAATTCTCGAGCGGGTGCGTCTGCGTTCGAGCGGCACGTATGACAACCTCTTGAAAGCCAGCAGTGAATGCGAGCCATTTGCTTCATTCTTGCAATGCCGCAATGGCCCACGTGTAATGTGTCTAAGATCTTTTCTCGGAGACTTGATGGAATGACGACGCGCGTGTGTTCTGTGTGTAAAAGAAAAATATTATTTAAAACGTTTAATGACATGTTAGGGCAAAATAAAGTTGAGGGTCAGCATCAGTTTTAGACAGTTTTTCAGGCCAGCCACGTTGAATGTGCTGAATCACTCGTTGCAAAACATGGCTTCGTTTCGTATGCTCCTCTATCACTCGGCTATCTATTGGACTTTCTTGCACAACGATCTCGTATATGTCGTCCACTCCGGATTCTCGTTCATAATCATCGAATTCCTGGTCAGGTCCCATGGTCAAACGTGATAATCGATCAGCATTGCTGAGAGGTATTGATGAAATCCTTGACAGCACCAATGCCGGCTTCAAGTTGCTTAAGGTTTTTTGGACGTGCCATATTGTCAATTGCTTTTGTGTTGGCGTCTGATGGTCGGATGCCTGATGAAAAAATGATTTGCCCAAGATAAACAACTTCTGACTATCCAAACAGACATTTTTCTTTCTTACATTTAATACCATTTTCTTTCAGTTTGATGAATATTTGTTCCAAATTATTTTGATGCTCAGCTGTGGTCCAACCAGAAATAACGGCATCTGCCAGATATGGTGCCCAAGTGGGTATGCTTAAATCACTAGCAATGCCGAATGGCTGTCTTAAGTATTAATAAAGAACAAAGGGCGTGTTGATCAATACTAGTTTTTGTGAAGCTTCGTTTAATGGTATCTGCAAGAATGCGTCCGATAAATCTACTTTACTGAAGAATTAACCACCTTGTAGTATTGTGAACATTTCATCAATTCTTGGAATAGGATGACGATCTATTTCCAGTTTAGCACTTACCGCCTTAAACTCACCACATATTCTAATAGATCCATTTGCTTTGGTTAGAGGAACTATGGGTGACGCTCATTCACTAGTTTGAATTGGTTCGATGATTTTATTTTCGTCAAGTTTCTTTCTTTATAGGGTCCATTAAAGCAAAAGGCAATGGTCTTGCTTTTTGATATTTTGGATTTGCATCTGCTTTCAGTATAAGATGCCCTTCAAAATTTTTCGCTATCTTCGATACTCTTAATTAATTCTTGGTGTTGACTTGGAAAATTTGTTGAACTGAACCATCTTTATTTAGGACTCGGAATCCCAGTTTATTTATCCAATCAAGACCCTATATGTTGCCACCTTCTTCAACATCAACGAATATAAGAACATGAGCATTCAAACGTTCTCGCGCAGTTACCTACAGCATTTCCACCATATGCACGCAAACCAACGCTTGCAGTTGTTAATTATGGTTTTCCAAAATGTTGCGACCATCATTTGCCACCATTGTACAAGGTGATCCTGTATCAAATTGAAATTGAATTGGTTTATTATTATCTATTAAAGATATAAACATTTTGTTATTTTTCATATATAACGCAAACAATTCATCCGTATCAGTTTATTTGAATAATTGATATCATTTACAGGCGAATTCATTTTTTTGCGTTTTCTGCAGTGCATACATTCAAATTTCCCCGTTGCATCAACCAAATATTAGTCGTAATATTTTCAATATCAATAGTGTGTAATCCATCATAACGTGCAGTTTCGAATGAAAAATTGTTAACTTCATCTTGGATTGGTGCATTTTTCCCATCTTGGTGGTCTGTGTCTTCCTTTTCCCGATTTATTGAATGGCATGATGTACTTCGACTGTAATTATTTTCGTTGTATTGACACGACCTTGATCTACCGCTACTAAAATTTTGACTAGCATTACGCACGTTTTAAACATTTATAACACTTTAAATTGATATGAAAACAATTTATACGATCGCGCTTCACTTCACAATCAGGACTTGAAATCCTATGGCATTGACCTGACTACGTCTTCACCTTAGTTGAAAAATTTTGCTTGTCGACTCGAAAAGTTCTGCAACTTCTGGCGCCTCATCGAGTGTTGGATTTGCTTTCAGTAATGCAGCTGTTCTAACTGGAACATGTAGGGTATTAATCACAATCATGTCACGAATCATGAAATTAGCGAATGAAGCATTGCATGTGGCCACACTACAAGAAAATCCACAATTTCTTGCCACACCTATCAAATCAGCAACCCATTCCTTATACGTTTGATTAGGCTTCATCATGGTACGGTTAAATTCGTATCTAGCACCTAGTATATGAATTTTCGAGAAATAAAATTAAGTTAGTTTTACCGTTAGCTCCTTGTATGATGTTCTTTCTTTGATATCGGCACCGCCAAATAGTTTTTGGACTTCCTCTAACATACCGTTAGAACACCATGACAAAAAACAAGCTCGTTTCTGATTTTCCTCTTTTAAACTACACGCAAGAATAGGTTGATCCATTTGCAACAGGTAATTGGTCCATGTTTCAACATTTTTATCAAAAGACCGAAATTGCCACACATTTGATGCCGGTATCATTCTAGTTCCAAGAGTATAATAATGTATTTTAATATACATACATACAGGGTGTCCGGGTTTGGGATGCTGATCCGTCATGGGGTGATTCCTTGGTTCATTCTGAGAAACAAATGGTATGTTGAGGGGGATCCATTTTTGATATCCTTTGAGATACAGGGTGTTTAAAAAATTTGGTTCAGGAAAAAAGTACACCCAAATATTAAACTGTAACTTCCAAAATATTTATCGGAGTCTTATTTGGTTGGTAATCGTATAGGCTATTATTAAGGTTTAAGTGGTTATCTTGTATCTGCATCCGTTTGAGAGCTATGGTGATTTAAAGTAAAAAAAAAATATTTGATTTTTATAAAATCGAGTTTTTCTCAAAAAAAAACCGTTATAATTTTTTCTTTTGTTTATTTAATTTTAATTTGTCATGATCTCCTCTACAATCCCTCAATACAAAGTTTGGGTCGAGGAGTTATAAAAGGTGCACAAAATGTCCTCCTTGTGATTGAATACATGCTAATATTCGTTTAAGTATGCCTTTGGTTATTTCAATTCTTGGTAATTCTTCCCTTATCTGTTCTGCTGCTGTGTGTATTCGTTGTATAAGTTCTTCTTTTGCCTTCATCCTTCCCCATACATAAAAATCCAATACCGTAAGATCGGGGGATCTTGCAGGCCAATGAATTGGACTATTTCTTCCAATCCAATTATTTGGATAATTTTCGTTAGAAAAATTCCTAACATTATTATGGTAGTGACAAGGTGTATCATCAGGTTGGTATGTATGCGAGAATCTACTTAAAATGGGAACACCATCAGAAAGGAGTGGCAAATCGTTTTATAAAATTTGTAAATAACGTTCACCATTTAATCTAGGTGGTAATATGAATGGTCCAATTAATTTATCGCCAATTACACCAGCCCATACGTTTACACTGAATCGGTGCTGAAATGATATTTGTTTTTTCGGATGAGGATTTTCAGCAGCCCACGTGTGTAGATTGTGAAAGTTTGTTATGCCATCTCTTGTGAATTGGGATTCATCCGTTTCACAAAACTTGCATTATCCAAATTCCTTTCCATCAACAAATTACAAAACTCCAATCTTGTAGTGCGGTCTATCGGTAATAGTTGTTGAACGGTTGTTGTATGGTATGGATGAAGATTCTCCTTGTGTAATACTTGATGAATTCGATAGCGAGAGACGTTGAATTGTAAAGCGAGCCTCCTTATGCTAATAGAAGGATTTGCTGTTACATTACGGATTATACCTTCGTCGACATCCAAATGGTTTGGTCAGACTGAATGGGGCTCCGCCCGGGTATTCGATCTTGTTACGATATTTGGCAGTCTCCTATGAATATTTATAAATACTCTTGCGTCAGGAATGCGACGTGTTGGAAATCTGAGTTGATATTCATTGCGAGCTCGTGCTGCATTACCATCGCAAAATCCGTAAACAAAATGGATATCAATGTACTCCTCACCTGAGAACTGTGCCATTATAATATTAATTTTATTAAATTAATTAAAATTTTGATTCACAACACTGATACAACACTAGATAATATCTCGAAACTAATGACTGAATCTGAAAATATTTAGTTTTGGTTTTTTCAACATTTAAACAAATGAGTTGATAATCATTGCCTACTGTTTTACAGATCAAAATAAAATTGTTAAAATATTAACACTATAACATCTCTTAATTAGATTGAGAATAAACGGAATACGAAGAAAACTATGTTACGTGGGTACAAGTAATGTATCGGGGGATTGTAGAGGAGATCATGACAAATTAAAATTAAATAAACAAAAGAAAAAATTATAACGGTTTTTTTTTGAGAAAAACTCGATTTTATAAAAAACAAATATTTTTTTTTTACTTTAAATCACCATAGCTCTCAAACGGATGCAGATACAAGATAACCAATTTAACCTTAATAATAGCCTATACGATTACCAACCAAATAAGACTAAGTTGGTTGCTCTCCGATAAATATTTTGGAAGTTACAGTTTAATATTTGGGTGTACTTTTTTTCTGAACCAAATTTTTTAAACACCCTGTACCTCAAAGGATATCAAAAATGGATCCCCCTCCACATACCATTTGTTTCTCAGAATGAACCAAGGAATCACCCCATGATGGATCAGCATCCCAAACCCGGACACCCTGTATATCTTTACACAAAACAAACTAACAGAATAAGAACATTTATTTCTGGTATTTTATTTTTAAGTTACTGGCTTGAAGACTACAAAACAACTAACTGGCCATTTTATTTAGTTGAAATTTAGTTTTTAATGGAACGAGTTACTAATTATACGTAATTAGGGTCGGTGATTGACGGTAAACTTAGATGAATCAATCATGTTGATAAAAAAAAAAAAAACTATAGTACCATGTATTTTTGTTGTCAACCGAACAACGCGTGTGCTACCCAGAAAAGTTTTGCTACTATGTATTGTACTTTGCGTACATTCAATCGCGATTGATTTATTTCAAACCGATTTGAAGTAGTTGCGTGGAGTGTCAGGTGGCGGAACTAAAGATTTTACAGAAAATGTATTATTAAAGCTCCAATCAGGTTTCCAAGTGAGCAACGTTTTAAAGAATTTCATTCCATGCACTTTTTAATTGATCGAGAACTTTTAATTATGATCCATAAAATAATTACTAACCAGATAAAACATAATTTTGAATTGACAACATCGTCTTGATTGACAAGAACGTCTCATTTATCGAATTGTATCGTGGATTAACCTTACGTAATCATCTTCTACAATATATTAAATGCATAACCGATTCGAAAGCATTTAGAATTAAAATAATATAATATTTTTACTGTAACTAAAGCTGATGTTGCCAATTTACTAAAGCCGCAGCCAGACGATTGCAAATATTCAACAAATGTAACCTTACAAATATTTGACAAATATTGGTAAAGTAAATATTTCGGAAATTTGACTGTCCACACAATTTGTGCGGCATTTATTTTGTCGATAAATGCGAATATACTACATATCCAATGCTAAAATAGATATTTTTATATTTGCCGTACCACTAGTAGTTTAAAACTTTAAATATCATTTTCTCCAAAAGATAGCAGGTCGAACCATAAATTTGATATCCGTCACAACAATTGTTGAAAATAATTTATTAAAAAAAAAAAAATATACTATTACAATACTTGTAAATAAAAAAGTAAATGTCTTATGTTCCAACGACAGATTTAATAGAAGCTTTCACTTTTCTTTTTAATGACCGGTATGTAGTCATTAATGTCTCTTTTTTCTGCAATATGAATATTGGTTGATTTGTACCTAATTCGCTTTTTATTTTATCCCACTCATCATATACGTGCAGCCTATTTTTATGTTTTGGATTTTTTAAATCCCAGACTTCCGGATATTTCTCGTATATGGAAATAAATTCCAAAATTAAATTGCATGACCAATCGCCGTCGCTTTCCATTTTTATTTATTTATTTCTGTTGTCAAAGTTTATTATTTGAATATTCACTGTGTTCCATTGGAAATAATTTGCTACTGTCAAGTACTTGTGAGTAGATGTTCAATGGAACGCAAATTTTTGTGACAGTAGTAAAACATAACCTCAATTTAAATAAAACTGCTAGATTTTAATAAAAAATACGTTGATCTATTAATAATAATAAGTAATAAAACATTAAACAACAAAATAATTAAAATATTTCTACGATTTAACAACTGCGCATCTTATCACAAACATAAACAAACATTTTTTGTTTTTAACCCTAATCGAACCAACATATTTTTGTGATGTCAGTAAATTCAAATTCTAATCAAATAATTTACGAAAATGTTTGCAGAGAATGATTAGATGTCAAGTACGTTGTATGGAAATGTTTCAAAATAAAATACATACGATACAAGTTTATAACTAAATTAACATTATTTTGAAAATCGATCCATTTATCAAATGAGCCAAAAAGGTACACCTTTGTTGGATTAGGGTTAAAAAATGAATTTTCACACAACCAAAATTCGTATAGAGATCTATTAGAATTTTTTAATATATATTTTCCTAACGGCTGGATCTTAATATTTCCTCTAGTCTTCGGGTTTGGCAGCCAATAAAACTAATTTTTAATATTTATATCGACGTTTCGATAATTTTATTATCTTCTTCAGGTCTACAACGGTTTTAACAATACATACATACAAAGTTTATTAAAATATATAGAAATTACTATGCCATACTCCGACTTACCGTTAAATACCATATATAAATTTGAAGAAAATTTCTTGTCATACGAACTTGTAAACAGAAAATAAAATTTTTTCACAAACGACAAATTGATTCAAAGTGGACGACTACAATCAAAATATTTTTAGTAAACAAACGTTTTGAATTTGGAATTTCAAGAATCTACAAACGATTTATATTTTAGGAATTTAGATATAAAATCAATGATGCCAGAATAAATTTGGTTAAGATCGTCAGTATCACTCTTTTTGTTGACAACAATTTCATTATTACCAATAATGTGAGCCATTTCCAAAAATAAACGATTTTTATACAATTTTTCACTGTCCAAAATTTTTACCTCATCAAATTTAAATGTGTGTGCAGTATCAGAGGAATGCTGGCATAATGTAGTAGCTTGAGAATTTCTGATAGGTGGTTTGACGTCCGATTTATGTTGTGAAATTCGATTTTTTAATAATTGTTTCGTGGTACCGATGTATTTCAATTAGCAACGGTTACATGGAATTAAATATACAATATTCGAACGATTTAATTTAGGTGTGATATCTTTGATTTGGCTAAAGATGTTACGAATAGAGTTAGCCGCTGAAAATGTAATTTTACAATTTATATTGAATTTGCGCAATGTGCTGGAAATTTGGTCACTAAGATTTTTAAATGTAATAAATTGATTTATAAATTAAATTTTGATGAACATTGTTATTGGTTGGTACCACCGTACTAACCATTTGTCCACTTTTAGTTTGATCAAACTGATTGATTAATTTGTTGATCAAATATTTCGGGTATTTATTATTGATCAGATAATCTCTTATAATTTGATTGGTATCAACTGTGACATCTGTGGTTAATTTTTTAACTCTGTAGACGAAACCAAACGCCGTATTAATTCGTTGACTTAAAGGGTGAAAACTATTAAAATTAAGAATTCGACCGGACGATAAATTTTTCGCGTACCAAATAGTATCAATTTGACTGTTATTCTTCCGAACTAATATTATGTCCAAAAAAGGTAATTTATTATCCGCTTCCATTTCTAAAGTAAATTCTATTGGAAAATTTATTGGAAAATTTTAAAAGAAAAATCCTGAATGTCGAAATTGAAGTTACGTTTTGGAAAATAAAAGATTTCAATCGTATTATTTCGGCCCACAAATATGAACTGAACCAATTAAATTTAGACGGACGGTTTCTCCAACAATTTTATGCTACACAGGACCAATTATTTTGTAATTTACTAAATTCTTTTTTAAACGTTGTAAATAGGAAGTTCGATGCCACACACAATCATCAAAATCGCACTTTTGATATTGCACACCATAAAGCGTGCCGAAACATAAGTAATGTTGATGTTCCAAACGAAGTCTTGGATATTGTGAGCTTGGGACCAAAATTTAATTTGCCATTTTTTAGTAAGGAAGATATTCCGGCGTTTAAAATTTTGGCTCAAACAGAATCAATTATTCAAGAAATTGATGGTGAACATCAACAAAACGTCGCAAGGTTTCAAGTTGGCAATGTTTTTCAAAATTGCTTGCCGCGGAATTGTATCCTAACAATGAAAGAAAAACATTTAAAACATTTGACAATTGAAACAAAAAATTTTTTGAGGCACAATCAAAATATTATTATTTTAAGTGCGGATAAAGAAAATACTATATGTCGGTGATAATGTTAAGATCAGAGTATGAGGACAAAATTAAAAATTTGGTGAGCGATCAAAATACATATAAAACATTAAACAGGGACCGTAAACTTTCACTACAAAATTTGAACAACAACAAAATTAAAAATTTATTTTTAGACAATCATATTGACCGGCAAACTAAGACCAATACGACCTACTCTTCAGTTGTACCTAAATTATACGGACTTCCCAAAATCCATAAACTGGATCATCCACTTAGGCCTATTGTATGTTTCATAAATAGCCCTACATATCAAACATCGAAATATTTAGCTGAAACGTTGAAAAGTTCAATTGATAATCGGAGGTACAATTGTAAAAATTTGTACGAATTAGTAGATTTCGTAAAACAACAAAATATTCCAAATCACTCCAAATCATGTATTAATAAGCTTGGACGTAGTTTCCTTGTTCACCAATATTAAGATTGATTTGGCTGTAGAAACCATTTCAGATAGGTGGTCAATGATAGAACCACATAACAGAATACTCAAAATAAAATTTCTAGATATTCTAGAATTTTGTTTAAAATCAGGATATTTCAGCCTGTTTAACAACTACTTTAAACAAATAAATGGTGTTGCAATGGGTTCGCCTCTATCTCCAGTAGTGGCTGATGTCGTAATGGAAGTGCTACTTGACACCGTCTTGAGCTCAATAGATTTTAATATTTTATTTATTAAAAAATACGTCGATGATTTATTGTTGTGTGTACCTGATGATAAAATTGGTTACGTACTTTCAAAATTTAATAATAATCGTTTTGGTTTAGAATTGGTTTAGAATTTACTTTAGAAATGGAAGCGGATAATAAATTACCTTTTTTGGACATAATATTAGTTCGGAAGAATAACGGTCAAATTGATACTATTTGGTACGCGAAAAATTTATCGTCCGGTCGAATTCTTAATTTTAATAGTTTTCACCCTTTAAGTCAACGAATTAATACGGCGTTTGGTTTCGTCTACAGAGTTAAAAAATTAACCACAGATGTCACAGTTGATACCAATCAAATTATAAGGGATTATCTGATCAATAATAAATACCCGAAATATTTGATCAACAAATTAATCAATCAGTTTGATCAAACTAAAAGTGGACAATTGGTTAGTACGGTGGTACCAACCAATAACAATGTTCATCAAAATTTAATTTATAAATCAATTTATTACATTTAAAAATCTTAGTGACCAAATTTCCAGCACATTGCGCAAATTCAATATAAATTGTAAAATTACATTTTCAGCGGCTAACTCTATTCGTAACATCTTTAGCCAAATCAAAGATATCACACCTAAATTAAATCGTTCGAATATTGTATATTTAATTCCATGTAACCGTTGCTAATTGAAATACATCGGTACCACGAAACAATTATTAAAAAATCGAATTTCACAACATAAATCGGACGTCAAACCACCTATCAGAAATTCTCAAGCTACTACATTATGCCAGCATTCCTCTGATACTGCACACACATTTAAATTTGATGAGGTAAAAATTTTGGACAGTGAAAAATTGTATAAAAATCGTTTATTTTTGGAAATGGCTCACATTATTGGTAATAATGAAATTGTTGTCAACACAAAGAGTGATACTGACGATCTTAACCAAATTTATTCTGGCATCATTGATTTTATATCTAAATTCCTAAAATATAAATCGTTTGTAGATTCTTGAAATTCCAAATTCAAAACGTTTGTTTACTAAAAATATTTTGATTGTAGTCGTCCACTTTGAATCAATTTGTCGTTTGTGAAAAAATTTTATTTTCTGTTTACAAGTTCGTATGACAAGAAATTTTCTTCAAATTTATAAATATATATATTTAACGGTAAGTCAGAGAATGACATGGTAATTTCTATATATTTTAATAAACTTTGTATGTATGTATTGTTAAAACCGTTGTAGACCTGAAGAAGATAATAAAATTATCGAAACGTCGATATAAATATTAAAAATTAGTTTTATTGGCTGCCAAACTCGAAGACTAGAGGGAAGAATTTTTTAAACTAAAATCCCTCTTTCGTTAATTATATTCGTAACTACTTCTAACAACTACACCATCACTTGAGCATGAGTAGTTGCGGGTAGATACAAGTTCTTGTGAGTAGTTTGCTAACGCCAATGGAACACGCTTATTATAAACAAAGAGATTAACATATAGGGCAGAAACAAATTTTTTCCCTCATAAAGTCTTCTATGCAACCGTGGTAGTTCGAGGGAGATGGGTGTATATGGTTGGTTACAAATAATACATTGTTGGTCTTTCTTTTATGTAAATAAGCCATTTAGTTTTTATTCTTATTAAAAAGTGGTTGTGCGTAGTTTCGTGAAATAAAAAAATTATCAAATAAAACAAAATAATTAAAAAATAAAATTAATATAATTAATTATAATATTACACGTATTATTGTATCCATGCATATTATTGTTTATTTCTACTCTATTGTATTTTAAAGTCTTTGATAATACATGGTTCTATTAGTGACACCTATTACCAATAATTAAAATTAATAATAATTGTTGTGACGCCTGTCCGTAGAAAATATAATAAGCGTGTTCTATTGGCGTTAGCAAAGTACTCACAAGTACTTGTATCTACTCGCAACTACTCATGCTCAAGTGATGGTGTAGTTGTTAGAAGTAGTTACGCATATAATTATCGAAAGAGGGATTTTAGTTTAAAAAATTCTAATAGATGGCTCTATACCAATTTTGGTTGTGTGAAACGTCATTTTTTAACCCTAATCCAACCAACTTGTGCCTTTTTGGCTCGTTTGATAAATGCATCGATTTTTAAAATAATGTTAATTTAGTTATAAACTTGTATGTATTTTATTTTGAAACATTTCCATACAACGTACTTGGCATCTAATCATTCTCTGCAAATATTTTCGTAAATTATTTGATTAGAATTTGAATTTACTGACATCACAAAAATATGTTGGTTCGATTAGGGTTAAAAACAAAAAATGTTTGTTTATGTTTGTGATAAGACGCGCAATTGTTAAATCGTAGAAATATTTTAATTATTTTGTTGTTTAATGTTTTATTACTTATTATTATTAATAGATCAACGTATTTTTTATTAAAATCTAGCAGTTTTATTTAAATTGAGGTTATGTTTTACTACTGTCACAAAAATTTGCGTTCCATTGAACATCTACTCACAAGTACTTGGCAGTAGCAAATTGTTTCCAATGGAACACAGTGAATATTGACTATTGTAAAAGTAGAGAAAGCGCCTCTCGAGGAAAAAAGTTAAAATGAGGCAACTGGCAAAATGACATTTCTCATAAATGCGACGAAAGAAAATTTGGCAATCCGGTAATTAAAAATGGTTTTTATAATCCAAAATTGGAATTATTAAATTGTGTTTACAGTTCAAAATTGGAATTCTTTACAGCAATTTCGAACGTCAAATTATCAGCTAGCTCAGTTTAAAAATTTCCGCTAGGTGGAATCTGTGATGCTCCAATCATCAATACATACTTTATTTACAAATCGTGTGGACGATACCGCCATGTTCTACCAATGTTGGTGAGATATTTTACTTTTATCGCCTAGGTTCGAATGTAACCTTGACTGCTTAAGGTGGATTTATATTATCCGTTCCTTTCAGTTCCTACACGTATCGTATCAGACATCATCAAATTATACTATCCGTACCTTTCAATTCAGACATTTTATTCGTATGGTTATTATATATTCGTATCTTTGGGTTACGTATAGAATAGAGTAAAGATTACACACAAAAATACTTAAATGTTTTAGTACCAATTTACAATTTTTGTTTGTTTCGCTGTTCTTTCGTATTTTTTCGCCTTCAGATATCTGACAAAACATTCTTTTCAACAATATGTGTTTGTGTCGGTACGAGTAGGAACTAAAAGGAACTGATAATATAAATCCACCTTTATTCGTCATTTGATTTGTGTCTACACGATTTGTTATTTTACAAATCTCGAACATTTGTTGAATATTTGCAATCATCTGGTTGCGGCTTAAAAACAATATTGTTGAAAAATGTTTATTTAATTTAACAAGTACTCGTAGATTGTCAAATTTAAAATATGTAAAATAATTAGTTTAATTAGTGTGTTCAATGCATTACAAATTTTCTTATTTATTAATTAAATTATAGGAATGAAAGTCAAATCTTTTTTTTTAATGAATTATGAGTTATAGAAAAGTATGAAATTATAAGTAGCTTAAATCTTAAAACTGTAAAGTTACGTTATAATCTTCATAGGTTCGAGCAACTGATTTGTATGAAATATTAAAATGCTGAACTTCCTTAAATAAAAGCAAAATAAATTTGTAAAATTGTATGGAACGAAACTTAGCTTTAAGAAAGTAAAAAATAAAAAATAAAACAAAAGAAAAATAAACTTTAAATTGAAATATGGTACCCGTACACGTCTTACTTCTTTCGCCATCTTTTTTCAACTCCAAAGATAAGTGAGTGAAAAAAATTAGAATGCACAAAACGTTTCAATTGAAAAATGATATTGAAACCGATCATGTTTTGGATTGTTAGAAAATTTTTCAATATTGTTTGTGAGATGGCATTATTTTCCCAAATATGATGAATTCGTCACAAATTCTCGCTGTCAAGTATGACCATTTCGTGTAACAATGTTGGAAAAATTAAACAAATGTTTTTAAAGCAACGGATCAAATTTACAATTACAACTGTTGAAGGAGGCACTAGCTCCTTGTCGTAATCAACAAAACCAAAAGCATTAACAACTTTCACGATTTATCGGTTTCGAAAATGCTGGATCTGTGGTTTGCGGAGTTATACATTTACAGTTTATCGAATATAACAGGACAAATAGAGATTATACCTCTGCGGTCGAAGGCCGCCATATTTGACGAAACAAAATACTCTGATTTGTTCATCAAATATTTATTAGTATTGATGTGTAAAAATAGTTGTTTGCTTTAAAGAGTAGCATTCAGTTTAACAATTATTTCTGTAGCAAAATACTCGCAATTTAATTTTTAATTAACGAAAGTTAACGAATGTTGTTAACGATTGCGTTGATGCAATGTCATTGCGATTTCTGATATCGATTGCAAAAATGACTGCAACAGTTTGTACTCAGTTACTGAACCCTTTAAAGCAACATGTGCGAACTATTACTCCAACTGCATTCCAACTGGTTAATAAATCAAAAGTCAAACATCATGTTTTCGTGTTGTTTAGCTATACAATTTTTTGTTTTGCCCTATGATCACGGAACCTTAACGGAACCAGTACACAAACATTGCCAAAAAGACCTATAATGTTAATTAAGTTAGGGGTTTAAATTTCGATAATAATCGATTAACCGATAAGTAAAATACATTTTTTCAGTTGTAAACATTTTGACTTAGAGGAAACTCCACCATCTCAACCAAATATTCGAGAATCTTCGTAGCGGAAGGATAGTTTGAACATAAAGTAAATAAGTAAAATTTTAAAGTTAATAGATTTGAAGAAATTTATCGTATTATCGATAATTGAATTTAAGCTAAATTTGCAATCCCTACCTCAGATCTATTTTAATCTCTCCTTTTAACCAATTCCCTATTACTGTTCTAACGATAATTTGAATACCGAAGCTAGGAAATTATTTAAACAGATATTCAAATATCAAGATCAAGATTCAGAAAGTATTTTCAAAGACAGTCCTAATAAATTGTCCAATCCAAATATTCTCGAAACACTGCGGTTTAGCAAAACGAGTTTAGCTAAAAACGATCAGCTACAGGCTGAAGCTTTTAGAGGTGTAAAGGGGCACGGATAGCAGTAGTTTGGAGCCTGTTTTAATTTTATCAAAATCAATTTTTCATCACATTAATTATGAAATGCAATATTATTCGTGCATTTTTCACGAGCCCGACTTCCCAGTTTACCATTAAATTCACGTTCAAATTCATCAGGTTCAGAGGCATTCTGACCATTCGCATCTGGTGACCAGCTGATATATATATATATTTTTTTTAAATTAGGTGAATTTCGGTCTTATTTACTCTGAACGTCAGTTCGCTTCAATTATTTAGGTAAAATTTCATCACGCACCCGAAAACATGCTCCAATAAATTGAATATGTTTAATTAATTTGAGGTACTTTTAGCAGGTTAGTAAATTGTAAAGGGTTCCGCGAAAATTGGTCTACATTTTTTGATGACGGCCAAATATTCGATAATCTAGCGAATCGCAAGACGAGAATTACTAGATCAATTTTACCAAGCAAATTTTAATTTCAATATAATTTTTTCTAAATTTTGTTTGGTTCCCAGATATTGTATTTTGTTTCGTTCATATGAAAATTGGTTGATTGCTAGACGATTGAGTATTTGCCCCTAAATCAGTTAAAAATAGTATAGATAATACGTTAAAAATTATGGCATAATAGAATGTATAAAATAGGTATAAAATTTGAGGGCAATTAGTACTGGCGGCCTGGTGAAATTACTTCTGCTATCCCCCACCTCTTTATAATAGGGCCTGATTACAGGTACTTTATACTATAAAATATGTAACACGATTAACTATAACTAGGGTATCAAAGTGACTCAGGTTTCAAAGTACTCGGATAATGGAGTAGTTTTCATTTTAATGTCCTGGTTAGCAGAGTCTAACGAAATTAATTACAAAGACTAACGGTTTCGATATTTTATATGGGGATTTACGATGGTCCTATCTGCGGCTAAATTCTGATCACGTGACAATTGACATTTTTTGTGACTTCATTTTAAAATTTTGTAGATTTGATCACTAAAAAGCAATCCTAACAGTTGAATTTAATAGATTAACCGATT
This sequence comes from Tipula vernalis, assembly GCA_958295665.1. Lineage (NCBI taxonomy): Eukaryota > Metazoa > Arthropoda > Insecta > Diptera > Tipulidae > Tipula > Tipula vernalis. The sequence continues at coordinate 215,241,635 of OY282560.1, read as the reverse complement.
TTATTAATATGTGGTTATAGTATGCGAATGAACTTTATCCTAAAATAAAACTAGAATAAAAAACAACAACAAATGTACATATGTATGTGTTGTAACGTCTGGCTTTCTATGCATTAATCGGCACGTTCGCACACCTGAATTCGGAAAGTTCCTCGCGGTTGGAGGGTTCCTAACAAAAGACCGATTCGCCATCGTACAAAAATAAACTGGGTGTGCTACAAATGGGACAAAAACGTGGAAGACGTCTGACTTGAAATTCATCTTGCGGAAGAGCACAATCTCAAAATTTTAATTTAAAACATTATAAATTTAATTTAACTACTTTAACAATAAACTTTTATTCACAAAAAAAAAATTGATTTTTTATTATATGAGTGAAATCTAAAAATTTTCTTAAATTATCGTAAAACTAAATAATACAAAAACTATAATTATCACTATACTAAATAATTCTTAACCTATAGGTACCTTTCATTCGTCGAACCGTAGAATAAATAAGTATAATCCGTTATCCGTTAGGTTGGACTTCCGATTTGTTGTTGATTAATTCTGGTCTCTCGAACACAGAAAAAAAAAATACCACTCCGGAATGCCGGAACTATTTTATTGGATGTATAATTATTATCTCTTTTTATTATAACTTATATGGTAGGAATTATATTATGTCGATTATTATTATGATTATTAACGGCTTTTATAAGGTTTTTACATAACCTCACTGCCAAAAATTATCGGTCGTTGCCAGTTTACGGTTTTTTTTTTTCAAACCACGCCACTGTTTTATCAGCCTTTTATGTTTTGGTCTGTACATTATTTTGATAATTATTATCCCGTCGTATCACAATATTATCGCTTATATCACACTTTTCGGCTTATCTCTCTTTTTTTCCACTATTAATATTAAATATTGAATTATTATTATTTTGTTTTATTTATCTTTTTTTTTAAAGCACCTTTCTCGATCCTCGATCCAAACTTTTCTGTCCTCGTTTTCCTGCCAACAAATCGGAAGCCAAACATATTTATTTTATCGTTATGTACTACTTATATACCTACACCACAGCGTCATTATTTATTATCCAAAAAAAAACCTTATGTACCATCGGCTTATAATACAAAGATTCTATATACTAGCCGTGTTTTCCATGAGAACTGCACTAGAACTCGATAAACTTTAAATTCCTTTTATTCTATGTAAAACGAAAAAAATAAATTCATAAAGCGCGAATGTGTAGTGTACTTGATATAATTACATATTTTGAGTTTAAAAATTTCCCCCTTCAGTTATTTCATCAATATTTTCTTGATTCTTGCTGACGTCATTACACGCAACTACACTCGATAAATTCATGGGTTTATCCAGTGTAACTAAAAAATAAGCTATAATTGTCATTATTTATTGCTGTAACAACTTAAAATATGTATTTATGTGAAATGCACTACACATTATCACTTTATGAATTTAATTTTTTTCCTGTTTACATAGAATAAAAGGAATTTAAAATTTATCGAGTTCTAGTGCAGTTCTCATGGAAAACACGACTACTATAGTATCTATAATAAATATATACATTTAGTATCCCTATAGGGATTTGTACGGTGCGCGAGAATTTCATGTTACAGTGTTTTAAAAAGTATACATTTGGGCGAATTAATATAAAATATTTTTCTATAATAATATCCGAATGTAGTAATATGGTATATTTATTTAATACCTAAGAAAATCGATATTTCAAGATTTTCAAGGATCGGCACACATGTCGTCGGTAGGCCTGTGTGTCTACATTAATCATGACAAACCGTTTAAAAACTTATTGGGGTTTACCTAGTTAATCCTACATAGATTATTCGAAAATGTGACCAATTTTTATCTTAACAGAATGTCTAAGAAAATCAATATCTCGAGATTTTCACCGATCGGCAAACATCTCACTATAATATTTTGGTAGGCCTATGTGTCATTAAGTGATATTACGTGAAAATAATTAGTTGTAACATAACAAATCCGTGTATATAAACTGTTTACAACCAAAATACTGAATTTTGAGTTGGTTTAATTTTGTGTTTATTAAAGAGACAGTAAACAACAAAAGTAGTGGTAAACCGTATTAAGGTAACTGCCTACGGGCAGGTTGCCAACATGTTTGGGAGCAGGTTTGCAACGCTCGTTGATGCAAGAGGTTTTGCCAAACTTGACGAAAATAAAAATAAAAGACGTCGAAACTACTTCGAGGATGGTAAAGAATCACAAAAGTATGTGGTAATAAAGAGGGTTGATTCCGAAAAAAAAAGTTTTAATGGAGTGTCACCATTTCTTATTGAGAAAGGTTTATCGATGATAACACCGCACATAAAAGAAACCCAGCGATTACGTAGTGGGGACCTTTTGATACTTACTACCAAAGAAGAAGGATACCTTAAACTGATAAATGCCGTGAAATTAGCCGAGATGGAAATCCAAGTAGAGGAACACAAATTCCTAAACCTTAGCAAAGGTGTAATCTATAGCTATGATTTAATGCACGTAAAGGAGGAAGAAATAAGCAAGGAATTAGAGAGCCAAAATGTGATCAAGGTGGAGCGCATTAAACGAAAAATAAATAATGAATTAAAAGAAACCCCACTGCATATTCTAACTTTTAACACGACGGAATTGCTACTATACATTAAAGCCGGATTCTTGAGATTGGACGTAAGACAATATCTGCCCAATCCAATGAGGTGTCACAACTGCCAAAAGTATGGTCACACCAAAAGTAAATGTGAAAGGGTGCCTGTATGCCCCAAATGTGCTAAATTAATACCGTATGGACACGACGCGATACCATGTGAAACGATTAAATGTGCAAATTGTACAACGGAGCATACCACATTCGACAAAAGTTGCCCAACATTCCAAATGGAAAAAGCGATTATTAAAATAAAAACCATAGAGCGAATCACCTACCACAAAGCTAGGGAATTTTATTATCGTCAAAATGCGAATACAACAGGAGCAACCATCGGCGCACAAACCAAACAATCATACAACGATGTGCTGCAACAAAACACTGAAAATAATAAAAACATCAACCAAAATATCAGAAATGAGAATAATAACAACAATGATAACAATAATATTAATATCGATAAAAGAAATAATAACAATAATAATAATAGTAAAACACAGAACAACAACAATTCAATTAAACAAACAACTGAAAAAAATAAGAATGAAGGAACAACAACAACAAATGAAAATTTGCCAGGCAGTTCAGCGACTGCTGTTAAAAACATTAAAACAACAACAACAGAGGAAAGCAGAACAACACAATATATCAGCAGGAGCAAATATTCATATTTGAACCCGAACGAGCTAAGTATCGCGATGGATGCAGATGGAGAAAGGATGGAATGAATGTAAGATCCAATGACTGCTTGAGAATTGGTCAGATAAATATCCAAAGCATGTATGCCAAAAACGATATGCTGCGGACTTATCTGGCCAATGATTGTATGAATGTAATACTTTTAAGTGAGACATGGGAGCGTGTGAACAAGACGTTTCGAGTGAATGGGTACAATTTTCTATCCAGACCTAGGGCCGATGGCTTCGGTGGAGTAGCGATATTGGCAAAAGCCAATATAATGTTGACTAATTTGGGGGTCCCCGATTTCGAGTACATCGAGGTCATCGCTGCCAAAACTAGGAATCTGGATAGAAATTTGTTAATTGTTAGTGTATATGCAGCTTCAATTAAAACTGTGAGTGATAGGGATAAAGGCCTGAGGGATTTTAAAAAATTATTTGATTGGGTGCGTCTGAAAAGTGACATGATTCTGGGGGGTGATATGAATGCACATTCGCGTGTTTGGGGGTGTGAAAAGAATGATGCTTGGGGAAACTTGTTGGCGGACCTCGTTCTGGATTCCGATCTCGTGATTCTGAACGATGGAAGGCCAACAAGGATGGCGTATGTTGGGTCCACAGCCAGTGCGATAGACATCACTTTAGTGTCTAGCGGACTGGCGGCCCAAGTCACTTGGAATGTAACAGATGAGAATTTGGGTAGTGATCATTTTATGATCCATGCGTGTTTAGGTGGTGTAAATGTGGATATTGAGAAAAAGACCTTGCTGAATAGTAAGAAATGGGTTGAACGTATGAATGAAATTCTCATAACAAATGAAATAAATGATGTTAACCAGCTTGAGTGTGAAATAGAGAGAGTTAATGAAATGTGCAGTTTTGAAATAAGAGCGAATGAAATTAAAGTAAACGGTTGGTGGAATATGGAGATTCAGTATTGGCATGAAAGGAAACGGATAGCTTTGCGTGAATGTAACAGGTGTATTTGTCGTGATTGTAGACGAAATTATGAATGGGTAAATGTAAAATTGAAAAAGGCTATCCGTAGAGCAAAAAGGAGAAGTTGGCGGAACTATGTGGCAGAAATGACACACAGAACCACAACTAAAGATGTATGGAATAAATTTAATAGAGTGAGAGGTAAAATGAGGAATGAAAGAAATGTTGTAATGGATGATCCTGAAAAAGGAAATCAATTCTTACAAATGATGACGGATGTTTAGAATAATGTAGGTGATAGTAACGATTGGGTGTTCTAAGGTCGGGTTTGAAAAATTAATGAAAGTTGAGAATGCATGTGCTAGAGTGGTATTGGGGGTGATTAATTCTACCCCAATACATACTCTATGGTCCGAATTGGGTGATTCACCTCTTAATTATAAGAGGGAATGGATCACCGTGCGAGAGACTGTGCGAATGTTGACCAAAGATAATATGTAAGTGAATGAGATAAAAGTAAGATTGGATGGAGGAACGGATTACCAAAAAACGCAACGGTCGAAAATAATGGCGGAAAATATGAATATATTTTCCAAAATTAGACAAGTGGGTCCAAAAGTTCCTCCCGAAAATCTTGCTGTGTGTTTGAATTTTGGAGGCATAACAAAAGCGATGATGAATGAGTTATCGGTTAAGAGAGAATTTCGAAGAATGCAACTGAATTATTTTGCACATGTGGAAGTGTATACAGATGCTAGTGTTAATGAGGATCGAGTGGGTGTAGGAATTTACATTCCGGCAATGAAAAAAGAGAAAATGTTAAGATTGAATGGTAGCATCTGTATAATGAATGCAGAATTGATTGGAATTATGGAAGGAATCAAGTTGCCAATGAATGAAGGGAGGAGGAGAGTAGTTCTATTCTCCGATTCCTTGAGTGGTTTAGAACTAATAAAACAGGGAGGGGGTACTCAGGGCAGAGTGTGGGAAATGATGTATGAGTACCTTCAATCTGGTGGGAGTGAGGTGATTCTACAATGGATACCTTCACACCTACAGATTGATGGTAATGAAAGAGCCGATATGCTTGCCAAAAGGGGTTGTATGCTTGAGGAGATAACAGAGTATGAATTCGTGGATGCAAGAGATGTACTTCGGATGTTTCAAAAGAATCTGTGGAGAAAATGGGAGAATGAATTTATGGAAAAGAGTAGAGTAAAAGGAAAGAAGTACTTTGAATGGTGTAGTGCTCCTTTGAGGAAACCATTTTTTAAGGAAATCAAAGGAGACACTACAATGATACGAACGATGGAACGGGTGAGATTGAATCATGGTAATTGGAAAGAATGCTTAAAGAAACGTCATTTGAGTGAGGATGATTTATGTGAAAGCTGTTTGATTGTGGAGGACATCGAACATTTAATTCTAAAATGTTCCAAATTTAGCCAAAATAGAGGAATGTTCGATGTCCTTATGAATGCAAGAAACTTGAATGAATTACTACGAATGGGGAAAAATGAATACAAGATAATGTATGAATTTATAAAACTGAGTGGTATAACGGTATGAAAGTGGATCACTGAATGAAAGTTGAGTGAAAGGAAAAAAAAAATTGTAAAAAATTAAAAAATTGTAAATTTTGAAATAGGGCCAGAAGGCTTCTCCTCCAAAAAAAAGGCCTATGTGTGTGCTTTGATCATGCCAACCTGTTTAAAATTTATTGGAATTTACCTAGGCCTACCATAATTTCATAGTGACATGTATGCCGACCGGTGAAAATCTCGAGATATTGATTTTCTTGGACATGCTTAAGACAAAATTTTTCACATTTTCGAATAATCTAGGATTAACTATAGGTAAACCCCAATAACTTTTAAACGGGTTGGCATTATCAAAGCACACACATAAGCCTACCGAAATATTATATATTGTTGTTGTTTATTCTAGTTTTATTTTAGGATAAAGTTCATTCGCATGTTATACATAGTCACTAAAAATTGTCAATCCATAGAATCTAGCCCTGGTCCTGGATGTTTCGATTTTATAGATTTTATAGAAATGATTTGTTGATAGCTGCGAGCGATGAATGCATTTTAGAATATGGGTATTTATATTCCTAGTTCAAAATTTGGCTTAGTATTATGTTAGAAATATTTTTTTTTTATTGTTTTACCTCTTACGCATGCTTAAATTTAGTTGAATCAAATTAAATTGTATTTTATCACGAATATGTAAGTGAATAATTAGACAATATATTTATATTATTTGTTAATAATTTAAGAGAAGTTTAATTAATTTTTATATTTTTTCAAAATTTTATTTGTAAATAATTACTTTTCTTAGTTTTTCCGGTGTTTCGTTAGAAATGAATTAATTCCGCGACATCAAATTTTAAAAAAGTGAATTAAATTCGCAATGAAATTATTTGTTTAATTACACATTTTTTACTACTTTTTCATGAAGGTGTAAAGTATGTAAAACTTTTCAATTTCATTTGAAGACGTTAAATTCATTTCAATCGTTTGTAATCCATACAATTCGTATGTGTGACATTTACGTGCAAGTTCATTTTAAGACGTTAGATTCATTTCACATTCGATGGCAATATTTGTCATCATTTCAACCTTCCAATTTTTGTGGCGGAATAGATTCATATTTATGAATTAACTTCGCCGATAAATTTGAATTTATTCCGCGTTAATTTAATTTTTTTTTTAATAAGAATTATATCTGCAAGATTAAACTAAAAAAAAGAAAATGGGATTAATTTCGCCGTATACAAATTGTTTGGTGGAATAAGTCAAATTACCCAGGCAATCGATCAAATTCCCCGTGTACTCGAGTATTCGAAAAAGGACTAAAATATCTGAGTACTCGATAATCGGTATTGGATACCACAACTATTGCTGAGGTTGACTATTTTTTTGTGAAACCGGACATAAGTCATGTTAATTTAATAAAATAATTTTTTTCTTTTATTTACAGTTAGGCTATTTTTATTAGTAATATTTTTTGTCAGCACATGCGGATTCGCTGTAATGTGGTTTACAGAACTTTACAACGATGCATTACTATCGGTAATTTATTTAATATACTTTATATTATTCTTATTGAAGAACCACCTCAATGTTTTTATTGTGTAAATTTACAGAATTTAGTGTTAAGTCAAAATTCAAAGGCGATAAAGTGGTGGATAAATCCACCTCTAAATCCGTTTCTACGAGTCTACATATTTAACTATACAAATTCGGATGACTACATTAAAGGAAAAGCTGAAAAACTAATTGTTAAAGAGCTGGGACCATATGTGTACCAAGAAAAGCTTACAAAAGTTAATATCGTATATAATGAAAATAGTACAATTACGTATAAAGAGAAACGCGAATATAAATTTATGCCAAAATTATCAAATGGTCTACAAACTGATAAGGTGACGGTACCAAATATACCGTTAATTTCGATGGAAAAGAAATACGCCACAATGAGCATGTATCAAAAGCCTGGCCTACGATTTATGGTACAAATCAGCATGAGTTTATTTACACGTCAGCAAGCAGATCCGTTTTTATGGGGATACGATAATTTAATTGTTTCGATGGCAAAAACATTCAATATGTCAGACGTTCCGTTTGATCAATTTGGCATTTTGATAAATGTATGTCAATATTTGTTTATTATATTAATTTATGTATGTTTCTTGGTAATATGTATATTAATATGCATTTAATTTTAGAGAAATGGGACAGCACGTGATTATTTAACCATCAATAATGGCGCAACGGATATTTCAAAAATTGGAATGATCATGAATTACAATGGAGAAACGAAAATGAACGTCTGGCAAAATGATTCGTGCAATGTAATGCGCGGAACTGATGGTTCACAATTTCCACCGCATTGGCTGGACAAAAAAATGCCATTGGAAATTTTTATAAAAGATTTATGTCGTTCTCTTCCGCTGGAATATTTAGAAGATGTTAATGTGTTCGATAATGTTCCAGCCATGCGTTATATTGCAAAGGACACGGTATTTGCGGCTCCGCATATTAACCCTGACAACCATTGTTACTGCATTGAAACAGAGCGCAACGGAAGGAAATGTCCGCCAAGTGGAGTTTTTAATACAACTGTATGTAATTTTGGTGCTCCAATTTTTATTTCATTTCCACATTTTTTGGGTGGTGAAGCAAAACTGTTCAAGAAAATTAGTGGACTAAAACCAGATCCAAAGAGACATCGAACTTTTGCTGACATCCATCCACGTCTGGCGTTTCCAATTGATGGTGCATCAAGATTTCAAGTGAACGTGGCAGTTCCTAAAACCGATCTAGAATCTTCCTTTAAACGTTTCAATGATGATATTCTGCCGGTTATATGGTTTGAGCTTATACCAGGCGATTTATCCGAAGAACTACGTAACCTAATTTATCACAGTACATTCAGTTTAAATGCACTACAAATAGCACTTGAATATGGCACCCTAATAATCGCTTTGTTGAGTATTGGGCTATTTGCAATGACATTTTTCTGGTGTGATCGAAGGGTTGCAGATAATTTATCGATGGAGAAAAATCATAAGCATAATAATATGATGATGATTAAAAAAGAAATATGCTGCTGAAAAATGACAGGTACACAAATGATAGAACCGTTAAAATAGTATTGTAACTGCGAATAATTGCTTTTGGCAAAATCCGAATCATCCATAATGTATGAAGTACAATTTCCTGTATAATGCAATTTTTTAGACATACACAAATCAGTTCACATATCACACATTTTTATTATTTAGTGTTTAGTTGTTGTATTTTATTACCTATAGTGAATACTTAACGGGGGTGGAAGGAGTGAGTCGCGCCCTTAGTCACTTTAACAGATATACTTCATATAAACTATTGATATTTTTTAGATTTTAGTCAAACCATTTTTTTATTATGAGATTAGTTGCGAATATTGTATTTTTGTGTATTTTTTTTAAATAAACTATTTTTATATTATGCTTTGGTTTTATATCATAGTTCATCCCACATCACAATGAAAGGTAAGTTATTGGATATTGTTCCAGTTTATGTACCAGTACAGGAGGTTCTATTTGAAATAACCTCGCTAACTACAGGTATGTAGTAGATAACAGATTAAAGAATAACTATAATAGACTGTCAAGATTAAAAGGAACAATCAAAATATAAAAGGCGATCAAAACTTCTTTCCTGCTAAATAAACTCAACTTCCATATCAATCACTAACTGAACCTCTTAAACCAGACTTTAGCTCGTCCTCCAACCTAATTTACTACTCAACCTCGAACTCAATAACAACGCATATGTCAACGTAACCATCAAATCAACCGCTTATTAGCGGTTTTTATTATTCAATCACTGATTCAACCCAAATAAACTTTTAAATCAACCCCTAGCCTAAGGCCAAAATCAATGCCTAACTCAATCCAGGAATCAAAGCTGAACTAAATCCTCAACCGAACCTCACTCAATCCCAATGCAAGCTAACTCAACGTTCATCTACTCTGCTCCCCACTTAACAGCTAAATCAATCTCGAAATCAATTCGTGTTTCAACTCAGCTCAATCTCAAATTTAAAACTCATTGGCTCAGTCTAGGGGATAGCAAAAACCAGTATGGTGGTCCAGGAATTGGACACTTAAAGGAAAGCCTATAATAGAGCCAGAATGCAATGGAGAGTCAGGGCTTGGACTCCTATAAAGAGGAATTAAGAATTTATAAGAGAGAGTTAAGGAAGAGATCTTCGAAACTTTTCGCATTAGAAAGATTCTATCAAAAAGTACAAGCAGTACTAATTTTTTGATTAAACCGGGCGGGCATGGATAGCTTCTAGTGGAAAGACTTGGAGCTTCTCTCCTAGTCCCACCTCACAGGGAGCTTTGTTTACCTGATGGTGCACAGTAACGATCAGGAAACACCTTTACTGTGCACAGAGGATGTCATAACTAAGACACGAACCCTATGGGTACTAAAAGGTTTTAAACCATATAAATCGGCTGGTCTGGATCAGATTATACTAGCGGAACTCAAAAACAACTCTGGAATTATTCTTTTTTATTTGGAAGGTTTAAACCTGGTTTATATCCCTAGGTAATAGACCGAGGTTAATGTGGTCTTTATCTTGAAAGCAAGGAAATGTTTTAATGTCTATCCTAAGGGCCTAATACCAATAACTCTATCATCCTTTCTATTAAAAACCTTGGAAACGGTGTTGGATGCTTATATTAGATCAAAGGTCAGACCCAGTAAGTGGAGATTGTCTCAGCATGCGTACTTTAAGAGGAGATTTGTGGATACAACTCTGTAGGCCTTGGTGCGAACGATTGAGAAATCGATTTACTTGAATGAGTTTTGTTTGGTAGCCTTTCTAGATGTAGAGGGCGCCTTTAATAATGTGGAAGCAGTGGTAATCAGGGAAGGATTGTCATGTTTGGAGGTAGGTTTCCCTGTAAGTAGGTTAATTAATCATATGCTTGGAAATAAATTAAAAGGCCGATGATTAGGGAAACCTCGCTCTGAGCGGAATGGTCCCCTCTTCTCTGAAACGTAGTGGTAAATGCCTAGATGACGCAGCGATAGCTGTTTCCGGGAAATAACTGGACGCGACTGTGGACTTAATGCACGAAATGGGCTGGCAAATGAGGACTGGGAGTTAACCCGTACAAGACAGCTGGTACTCTTCAGTAAGAAATCCAAGATCCCACGAGACTAGCTTTTACTGACAGAGCAAGATATTTGGGGGTTATCTTGGACAGTAAGCTGGGTTGGGGGCCTAACTTTTTGGAGAGAGTAAATAAGGCTTTTATAAGATTGCAAGGTGAGTATGGGATGGTCAGCTCCGGTCAAAGTAATTTTTAAAAATAAGATAGAGGACTAAGTGCAAATTACGGCCGCTTGTAAGCGGCGCATTGAGGTCAGCACGACAAGTGCCTTAGAGATTACGTTTCACCTTTTCCTAAATAAGCACCTTTTCCAATAAGGTAAGAAAAGCTACGCTCCGAAAACTTACTTCGTTGATGTAATCCAATAAGATTCAAATTATTCCTCGAATTCGCGGCTGAAACAAACCAAGCGCAATTGCAACTTGTCTTCACCCCTTCTTTAAAATGAGATGGCTGCCAGACCCTGACAAAACCTCAAAATCAAATATACATACATATGTTATATGTATAAATGCGTTAGAAAAAATCAAAATCTGAAGGAAGAGCAAGACGACGATGATGGGAGGTTCAGGTGTTTGATTCAAACTCAAATCAACATACAATCGAACAAGTCTAAATTAGAACTAGAATTCATCAAATATGTTGCAGATACTTAAGAGCAAAATATTTTTGAATTTAAATACGACCCTTTATTCCTCTGCCCCAGTAGCGAGACTATTTTCTCAAGCTGAGATTTTCCATAGTAAATCAGAAAGCTATTGTTTGTTTACTTGCGTTGGAGTGCTTCTGTGCCATCACCAGATAAATGCTTGAGTTTTAAATTATTGATACGATTTTAATAATCACCTTAAAATATTTCAAAGCGAAAATCCAACGTTTTCAGAAATGCTAAATTACCATTTGCATTGCGGAACACGCCGATGACAGTTTTGATGTAGGGTCATGATTATTTTCAACGAACAGCCAATCAAATTGAATAATCTGATAAGAAAGGGGAAGCTTTTTTCAAACATTTTTGATCAATATTCGCTACCAAATTATCCAATGTACGAGTATGAAAATCGCTTAAGGTACACAAATCAACAAATACATGTGTGAAAAAATTGCTGATTAGACAATTATAATAGTTTGGCTATTCAATAATTGAACCACTGAGCATAATATTAATAGAGGAGTAATTTGTATGAACAACAAATGTTCACTAAAAATAAAATCGATTTTTCCTCGATTTCAATTTCGAGCTAAACGAAACAATCATATAAATTTCTAATATTTTGGAATGCCTCTTTCTATCTTTCGTATTTTCTACAAGGAAAAATTAAAAGGAAAATTTAAAGGCGTTACTAAATTTTACGTTGAAACAAAACCAACAAAAATGTATGACCAAGCCCGAATAAAGGTGCTATTCCACTAGAAAAATTGACTGATAGTAAAAAATGAGGAAACGAGAAAAAAGTTCGAAACTCTATGTAATAGACAGAGACAAAGTTTTTTTTGTTTATAGCAAAATTTTCAGGAGAAATTTTGACAGCACACAAAAACATAATCAATAATTATTAACAAAAACTAGATATTACTATTAATTCGGTTAGTTATACATCTCAAAATTATCTAAAAAATTAAATATTATTAATACTCATATCAGAATTGTCTTTTTTAGTATATTTTCCGTAAAAATTAAACAAATCTCTACCAAAAAAACGTCATGTGTTTTTTAGTTTTACTTTTTAAAGTAAAATTTTAAGGAGAAGCGGTATAAAAATATAATAACCATAAAATAATTAGTGTGCGGGAAATATTTCTCATCATATTGCGAATTTTATGCATTTGTGTTAGTGTGACTGCTATAAAATGTCCTCAATTTGATACTTTTTATTGCAGTCACACTACTACAGACACAAATATTTTTTGACTGAGTAGGGTTTTTGTTTCATTCGCCCATCCAGCAAATGTATATTTTTGTCTTCCTTTAATTTTACTATCAGTCAATTTAGTCAAGTGGAATAGCACCTTAATGCAATATATCAATATAAACATGAATAGACAGACATACATTCATTTGGTTCGTACACTCGCTTATTGTAGGACTAGTTTAATGCCCGTCGCGCCTAGCTAGGCACGAACATTTTAATACTTTAAGTATATACACATGATTTGTATGCATGTATATGCAAATGCCTACTGATAGCAAAGTTTTGTTAATTTGTTCTTCAGAATTTTCAATCTGATCTTCAATAATTTGTTATGATCGACTTCAATTTGATCTTTGCCATCAATATTTGCATAAATTATGCTCTATATCTTTGTTGAAAATTACGAAATTAGAAAAAGCTAAAAAATCAAAAAATTAACCTTTAATAAGGTTAATTAAAAAATTAATTAAAATTATTTTTCTCATTAATGGTGGAATTGAAATTGCTTGATATTTAATATTTTGTATATTATGGTGTAGGATATAATTCATGAAAATTTCAAGCAGTTTGGACTTCTACAATAATTATGCTCTTTGCCTTATAAAAATTTATAAGTGGACGAAACCAATTACGTGGAAGTGGTATAATACTGGTTTCAGGGAGTTTATAGTGATTCCCCGCACTTTTTGTTTCATGTTCTATTCATTCGAAAAATCTCCTTATAGACTACGTTTTGTGTGTAAACTATTGTGTCGTTTAGTAAATTGCCTTGTAGATGTCCATTAGCTATCATTACTAATTTTCAGGTATTGGGGTTGTCAGTGATACATAAAGCTGACCGTGTGTCAATACTGGTTCCGTTAAATAAATGCCAACTCTTTCAAACGTTTGTCCCTGACTCTTGTTAATTGTCATTGCATATGCGAGAATTATTGAAAATTGTCTTTGCTTTAAAATGAATGGTAGATTCGTATCACTTGGTGCCAAATCTATTCTTGGGATAAACACCGTATCTCCTCGATTGCATTCAGAAATAATTTGTGCTGAAATAAAATTTCTTTGAAGTGATTTTACAATCATTCTCGTACCATTGCATAGGCCCTTCTTTGGATTTAAATTTCTCAGCAAGATGATTACAACTCCGACTTTTAAAACTAACGTTTGTGGAGGCATTCCTGATTTTGTTTGATCATGCAGAAACTCGGGCGGATAGTTATTTTCATCTGAAGGATCTTCGAAAATGATTTTATCAGAGCTATAATAAATGTGAGGCTGTCCATTAATTGAATTAATGATTTCGCGATTTATTTCCAAAATTGTTTGTTGGTGCCAAAATTCCTCGTTTTGAAAGTTCTTCAACTGACTTGCTGCTGACATTAGTTCCAAATATTTCACCAATAAGATTTTCTTTCACAATCATTGAAAAATGGTATTTGTAGTGAATTAATTGGAATACCACGCGTATTTTCATCAAGTGTTCCAGTTCCAATAGCAAGCAACAAATCGTTGTGAGTTTGCCTGCCTGCGCTTTTCATATTTGCGGTCAATGTTAATTTTTTTAAAATATTGCCACAATGGACTTGATTTGATGCAACATTCGATAATATCCGTTCGTGTTCCTCTAACGATAATTGGCAATGTTTGACGAAAATCTCCTCCAATGACTAAAACTTTTCCACCAAATGGCTTGTCATTTCGCATTATATTTCCTCTATTATAATGAGTGATGTTTGTCGGATAATGTCTGCTTCATATGAATTGGACCGCTTAGATGATACAGAGGTATCGAGAAATGGCACTGGTAATTTGAAGTCACTGTAACTTTTAATATTGTTCCAGCAATTCCAGTTGTTGCATATGGAAGGGCAATTTGACATTTACCACGTACATAAGACGGCAAAGTTGAGTAAATGAAAGTTTTTCCAGAACCTCCCGGACCATCTAAATAAAAACATTTATTTGCTTCATTCTCATTTTCAATTACATTGACAATTTTTTCAAAAGCTGCTAATTGTTCTGGCCGCAATAAATTAATTCTTTCATCTGCTTCTCAGGTATTGGCAGTCCAATTGATCCACCACATAAAAGTCCATGTTGTTTTAAAGTTGCATCAATGTCGTGGAGTGCTAAATTCTTTGCAATAGTTTCTTCATGATGTCTTTAAAAATCTAAAGACATTTCATCTTGATGCTTTTCCCATAAATTAAGAGCATTAGTTGGCATGCAGAAGCAGTAAATGTAGGCCAAAGTTTGTCGCATTTGATGAGGCATTTGATATGTTGGCGATTCTTCCAAGTATATATTCCATTCCTCGTCTGAATCTAATAATCCTTTAAGGTTAGCAGCTTGCTTATATGTTTCAAATAATACTCCGTTATAGGTCGGAAATATTCAAAGCTTGTTGCACCAGGAAAGTGAAACAGTAACATTCTAAAATAAAAACGTTCTTCGTCTTTTATGCCAACAGTATACATTCTACCCACCGTTTTGCTTTCTCCGCGTTGTCTCTTTTGCCACTTGTTATTTACATAAACATATTGCATTGGTATGTCAGTGTATAGAAGTTGATGTACATCGGTATTTGTTTGATTCAATAAGAACCATGACTCAAGCTTTGTTCGGCCAGTTCGCACTGCATCTAATGCTTCTTGTTCATTTCCCTCTTGAAATCTTACTTGTTGTTGAGTTTGCAAGTGACCTGGTAATCTTATCACAACATGCGATTTATCATGCATTTTTCCTTGTATTATTCGCCACATTGCTACGTACCGGGTGTTGATATAATTTGCCAGTTCATCATGCCTCAATTGTGGATTCTCTCCTGGAGTTATACAGGGTGTCCGGGTTTAGGATGCTGATCCGTCATGGGGTGATTCCTTGGTTCATTCTGAGAAACAAATCTTATGTGGAGGGGGTCAATTTTTGATATCCTTTGAGATACAGGGTGTTTAAAAAATTTGGTTCAGAAAAAAAGTACACCCAAATATTAAACTGTAACTTCCAAAATATTTATTGGAGAGCAACCAACTTAGTCTTATTTGGTTGGTAATCGTATAGGCTATTATTAAGGTTTAAGTGGTTATCTTGTATCTGCATCTGTTTGAGAGCTATGGTGATTTAAAGTAAAAAAAAAAATATTTGTTCGAGTTTTTCTCAAAAAAAACCGTTATAAATTTTTCTTTTGTTTGTTTAATTTTAATATGACATGATCTCCTCTACAATCCCCCAATACATTACTTGCACCCACGTGCCATAGTTTTCTTCGTATTCCGTTTATTCTCAATCTAATTAAGAGATGTTATAGTGTTAATATTTTACCAATTTTATTTTGATCTGTAAAACAGTAGGCGATGATTATCAACTCATTTGTTTAAATGTTGAAAAAACAAAAACTAAATATTTGCAGATTCAGTCATTAGTTTCGAGATAATATCTAGTGTTGCATCAGTGTTGTGAATCAAAATTTTAATTAATTTAATAAAATTAATATTATAATGGCAGAGTTCTCAGGTGAGGAGTACATTGATATCCATTTTGTTTACGGATTTTGCGATGGTAATGCAGCACGAGCTCGCAATGAATATCAACTCAGATTTCCAACACGTCGCATTCCTGACGCAAGAGTATATTTATAAATATTCATAGGAGACTGCCAAATATCGTAACAAGATCGAATACCCGGGCGGAGCCCCATTCAGTCTCACCAAACCATTTGGATGTCGACGAAGGTATAATCCGTAATGTAACAGCAAATCCTTCTATTAGCCTAAGGAGGCTCGCTTTACAATTAAACGTCTCTCGCTATCGAATTAATCAAGTATTGCACAAGGAGAATCTTCATCCATACCATACAACACCCGTTCAACAACTATTACCGATAGACCGCACTACAAGATTGGAGTTTTGTCATTTATTGATGGAAAGGAATTTGGATAATGCAAGTTTTGTGAAACGTATCCTATGGACGGATGAATCTCAATTCACAAGAGATGGCATAACAAACTTTCACAATCTACACACGTGGGCTGCTGAAAATCCTCATCCGAAAAAACAAATATCATTTCAGCACCGATTCAGTGTAAACGTATGGGCTGGTGTAATTGGCGATAAATTAATTGGACCATTCATATTACCACCTAGATTAAATGGTGAACGTTATTTACAATTTTTACAAAACGTTTTGCCACTCCTTTTTGATGATGTTCCCATTTTAAGTAGATTCTCGCATAGATACCAACATGATGGTGCACCTTGTCACTACCATAATAATGATAAGAATTTTTTTAACGAAAATTATCCAAATAATTGGATTGTAAGAAATAGTCCAATTCATTGGCCTGCAAGATCCCCCGATCTTACGGTATTGGATTTTTATGTATGGGGAAGGATGAAGGCGCTTGTATACTCCAAAGAAATTGAAACAAAAGAAGAACTTATACAACGAATACACACAGCAGCACATCAGATAAGGGAAGAATTACCAAGAATTGAAATAACCAAAGGCATACTTAAACGAATATTAGTATGTATTCAATCACAAGGAGGACATTTTGAGCACCTTTTATAACTCCTCGACCCGAACTTTGTATTGAGGGATTGTAGAGGAGATCATGACAAATTAAAATTAAATAAACAAAAGCAAAAATTATAACGGTTTTTTTTGAGAAAAACTCGATTTTATAAAAAACAAATATTTTTTTTTACTTTAAATCACCATAGCTCTCAAACGGATGCAGATACAAGATAACCACCTAAACCTTAATAATAGCCTATACGATTACCAACCAAATAAGACTAAGTTGGTTGCTCTCCGATAAATATTTTGGAAGTTACAGTTTAATATTTGGGTGTACTTTTTTTCTGAACCAAATTTTTGTAAACACCCTGTATCTCAAAGGATATCAAAAATGGACCCCCCTCCACATACGATTTGTTTCTCAGAATGAACCAAGGAATCACCCCATGATGGATCAGCATCGCAAACCCGGACACCCTGTATATGTATAAGTTTGCACAATCAAAACCTTTATATATATATATATATATATATATATATATATATATATATATATATATATATATATATATATATATATATATATATATATATATATATATATATATATATATATATATATATATATTTATACATATATGTATTTCACAGGGCGAAGTGATGTTAACATTCAACGTTGATGTGTGCGTTGTATTTCAACAATAAAAATGGATTGTATGGACCAACATATCTATTATCCATCACTGATTCTCTCACATGTACTATAAATCCTTGACGACGACGGTATAATGGATAACCATCAACATTCCATCTTCCATACATACAGCATGAGGATTCTGACATCCACAGGGTCCATGCATCGTACATCGAGTAACAATTTCATGCAATCTTGGATTTTTAACAACATCAGGAATTTCTGCTGAAATAACTTGATCTGTTTTCTCTATGGTTGTAAATTTATCTGGTTCATGTAAAGTGAGTAGAATGTGTGCATGTGGAAGTCCACGCTTTTGAAATTCAATGCTGTACACAAACGCTTTACATTTTCCCGAAACTCCATGTACTGTTAGATCATCAATGAGTGTTTTCAACTTTAATTTAAATACACGTGCCCCTAAATCTGGACGATCAGCTGTTTGCTCGCCTAAATTGAGATTTTCAACAATTTCTTTCCATTGAAAATTTGCAGTGAATGTAATGAACAGGTCTGGTGGTCCAAGTTTAGCGAAAATCGACATTGACGGATGAGTTTGAATCAAACGCCTGAACCTACCATCATCGTCGTCTTGCTCTTCCCTCAGATTTTGATTTTTTCTAACGCATTTATACATATAACATATGTATTTTTGATTTTGTGGTTTTGTTAGGGTCTGGCAGCCATCTCATTTTAAATAAGGAGTGAAGACAAGTTGCAATTGCGCTTGGTTTGTTTCAGCCGCGAATTCGAGAAATAATTTAAATCTTATCTCTGGAGAGTCGTACCGTGCCCAGCGAGCTCATCCACCCTGCAATTTTCTATGACGTTCAAATGACCATGGACTCAGATTAAGTGAATATTGAAATGTTCACTAATCTCAAACTGACTCCAGCGACCTGGTTGCCGCAGTCACGTATTCCGCTGCAAGACATAACAATTAACAAACCATAATCTTAAATCAGCTCCAAATTATTATTATAAATATCTGAAATATGTATGTACTTAGCTTTATAATTGCTTTATTGTCAAATATTTTGTTATTTTTATGTCAAACGTCAGTGGTCTTATAAAGTAGAAAATGTACTAATTTGATTTTGGTAATGGTATAAAAAATGCAATTACCTATTAGTTGTGTATTAATTACTTATTTATTGTAAAATTAATTTTGAAGAAGCCATCTTGGGATTACAATTCGGAAAGCAGCGACTTTCAATTAAATATTGAAATCTGCCAGCTCATACTGAGGAATCATACAACGAGAAAGTAGCTGGGATTGTAATCTGAATAAAACAAACAAATTTGTAAATGGTCCTTCGAGCCGCATTAGCATCAAATAACCGCATGCGGTCGGGAACACAATCTACAAAGAAAGCTAATTCACAGATAAGTAAAAGCCAAATTTATTAAAAGCCAATAAAAAAAATTTTTTTTTGGAGAATAAAATCCATCGCTTAAAAAAAAAATTGTTGTTATTAAATAGTGGAATAAATAGTGAATTTCGATCCGTAATTTCTGTGCTTTTAACTTACTAAATTGAATTCGTCACTTTCGGGAAGCAATTATCAATTCAAATTACATATAATATATACGTGTACACTCTGTTGTGAAATTGTGAATTTAATCTAAACTAAAAACAAGCATGTCTGAAATAGGCGGAGTAAAGAGGCAATGTGCTTCTTTTTGCGCAGTATTAACTAAAATGGTCAAATACGCAAACGAAATTAGTGAAGATTCAGAAGAAACTGTCGAGGAAATGCGCGTCAAGCTGGAGCGAGCACAGACATTACTAGACACAATAACAGAGTTAGAGGGCAAAATATTTGCTATCGATGAAACAGAGGATTCTAAATTAATTGATGCTGAAGAATCCTATTACACAATTGCGGGAAAATTAAATGGTTGGATAAGAAAGCGCGATCTTGCTGACATGAATAGAACCGTCCATAACGATACGACATATGCTGTAAATATAGTACATCTATTGGGGTAAAACTAGCGAAACTGCAGATTCCTTATTTCTCCGGGGACTATACTGACTGGCAAAGCTTTTTTGACCTATTTGCCTCCAGTATACATGAAAAAGATTCAATTACAGCTTCTCAGAAATTCCAATATTTAATGGGTTTGCTTAAAGGTGAAGCTTTTGCGTTAATCAAGCATTTTAAAATAACGGAAGCTAATTACATCGAGGCTTTGCAAAAACTCCGAAAGCGTTATGATCGCAAGCGCCATACAATTAATTCATTTATTCGCACATTTTTGGACCAACCTTCGGTGAATTTGGCCTCTGCTTCCAATATTAGAAAACTAATGGATACCTTCGATGAGGTAGTACGTGGTTTACGGGCACTTGGTGAAAAAGCTGAGTCCAGAGATCCGTGGCTCATTCACATAATGTTAACAAAGTTAGATGGTGAAACGCAGAATTTATGGGCACAAGCCACATCAGAAAATGAATATCCTACCATAAGCGAATTTTTTAAGTTTCTGCTAACTCGCACTGATGCACTAGAGACGTTGAAAGTCCACTCTCATCGAACAGCACGAAGTTCTGACGCTCCAAAGACCAGAAAGAGTTTTACTGCTTCCACCCCTACTGAAAGTTGTATTAGTTGCAACGTCCAATGTCATAGGCTAGTTGATTATGAGAAATTCAAAGCGTTAACAATAAAGGAACATAAGCAATTAATCATTAACAATAAAAGATGTTTCAATTGCCTTCATCCAAATCACAGTGTTTACGAATGTAGAGTGAAAGCGAGAGGCTGTATCTTTTTCGGAAACACCACACACTCTTGCACGTCGACGCCGAACAAAAATCTACCAGTCTTTCAACAGACACTTCACGACCTGATGCAACAGAAGAATACAATACTAACAATATGCATGTCGAACTAGATAGTTGTATTGAATCGGAAAATAAAAAGATATGTCTAAATTCGACACTACAAGCAATACTCCCAACTGCCCTAATTAACATTTTAGACAATCATGGCGTACAACGTCAATGCCGGGCATTGCTGGATACTGCTTCACAATCATCTTTCATTACAGAAGCTAAAACGCAAAAGTTAGGTTTACCACGAACTAACGCAAGAACATTGATAGCCGGGATTGGTCAGGCTAGCGCGGGCAGGTCAAACGGAAGCACCTCATTCAGGTTTATGTCTAAATTTAATTCAGACTCAGTAATAACAGTAAAGGCTTTGATTATACCGAATATTACGTCATCATTACCAGCCATTGAAGTTAATGTCACAGCCATAAGAAATCTCAAAAGTATTAACTTAGCTGATCCGGAATTTTTCAAACCTGGACCAATTGATGTTTTGCTTGGAGCAGATATAATGTTTTCCCCCACGCAACATTGCGAAGATTCTGGGAGGTCGAAAATGTTGATGATGTTTCTTTAAATGGCTACACCGAAGAGGAGGAGAAATGTGAGTCAATATTCAGAGCTACCACCGAGCGGGCAGCGGATGGAAAATTTATCACAACATTACCATTCAAGGAGAAAGACAAGCAATTAGGATCAACTT
This sequence comes from Tipula vernalis, assembly GCA_958295665.1. Classification (NCBI taxonomy): domain Eukaryota; kingdom Metazoa; phylum Arthropoda; class Insecta; order Diptera; family Tipulidae; genus Tipula; species Tipula vernalis. Next base: position 215,220,000 of record OY282560.1, on the reverse strand, counting down.
ACAATATTGCTCTGTCAAGACTGTTGGCGATGGAACGACGATTCAAGCTAGATTCGAATTTTGAAGAACTTTATAAAAAATTCATGGAAGAATATCAAGAACTACACCACAAGAATAAGATTGAGATCGAGCCAACATTACTTCGCCAGAGTTATATTTTACCACATCATGGGATTTTAAAGGACACAAGTACCACCACTAAGTTGCGAGTGGTATTTGATGCTTCCGCAAAATCTACCGCCGGTTTATTATTAAATAGGAATCTACTGGTTTGTCCCAATATCCAATTAAGTCTATTTGAAATTATAATTCGCTTTAGACTGCATCGTTACGTGTTGGCAGGGGACATAGAGAAGATGTACCGTCAGGTATGGGTCCACGAAAATGACGCCAAACACCAAATAATACTTTGGCGAGATGAACAGCAAAACATTTGTCCTTACGCATTGAAAACCGTAACATATGGTACGGGATCCGCATCCTTTATGTCAACAAGGTGCTTGAAAGAGTTAGCAGATCTATGGAGGAATTCAACAACCGAAGCGTCCAGAGCCATAGAATATGATACATACGTAGATGACTTAATGACTGGTGCAGCAACGGAGGTTGATTTAATTAAAATAAAGGATGACGTTTTGAAAGTATTAAGTAATGGAGGATTCCACTTGAGAAAAATGTCATCTAACAATTTTACCGTTCGCGACAGTATAAACATAAAGGATTCAAATATAAAGGACATAAATCAGATCTCGCAGCATCAAAAGCTAATGAAGTTATTGGGCCTCGGCTGGGACTCAACTTCTGATCAATTTGTTTTTCAAGTAAAGCTAGACCAAAAAAAATTCCACACCAAACGAAGTCTGTTGTCAGACGCAAGCAGTATTTTCGATCCTCTGGGATTTATATCTCCGATAATTATCAGAATAAAGATACTATTCCAAAGTCTATGGCTGCGAAAATTAGAATGGGATGAGGAACTACCGCCAGAAATAAGCAAATCGTGGAACGAAATTCGAGAAGATATCAGCAGAACACCTGAATTCAAAATTCCTAGATGGACAGGATCGTCAAGCACAGTAAGCATTCATGACTTTTGTGATGCCAGTAAATGGGCCCATGCGGCGGTAGTATATTTAAGATCACCAACAGCTGAAGGTTTTACCATTAGTTTACTGTGTTCCAAAACTAAAGTGGCACCATTAAAACAAGTAAGTCTGCCCCGGCTGGAGCTAATGGGTGCCGTTCTTCTCAACAGGCTGGTGACACAAATTTCTGCCATGTTAACCATGACCATCGCATCTGTTACACTATGAACAGACTCACAAATAGTGCTTGATTGGCTATCTAGTCAGCGGAGGCGTTGGACTACCTTTGTTGCCAATAGGACTGCGGAGATTATTGGTACCCACAAAAGGGACATATGGAGACACGTACCATCTAAACATAACCCTGCAGATTGTGCAACGCGGAGGAAAACTGCAAAAGAACTATCTGAACATATTATATGGTGGAATGGTCCTATATGGTTATCAGGTGACGAGAACAATTTTCCCAATCAACCAAGTATATCTAATACAAAGGAAGAAGAGGCAATATTTGTTAATGTACATAATACGACAATTCAAAGGAATCCAGATAATTCCGTGATAAACAAAATTATCACTAAATATAGCAGCCATTTCAAAATGCAAAAAATTTTAGCTTATGTTAATCGTTTTATTGTAAATTCTAGATATCAAAAAAGTAAATATCAAAAAGAGAAACAAACTGGATCACTCACACCAGTAGAATTGGAAGATGCCAATCAAAAAATTATGATCTATATTCAAAGGGTAGACTTTCCTGATGAATACCTAAGCCTCACTAATAACAAACGCATTTCAGTGAAAAGCCAACTGAAAGGATTAAATCCTTTTTTGGATGGTAATAACATAATGAGGGTGGGAGGCAGACTGCAAAAGGCTTTACTACCATACAGTACCAGGCATCCCATCATTATATCGCACAAATCACCAGTGGCGATTGCTGTAACACACGACACACATGAATCTCATCAGCATCCAGGAACCAATTTGTTACTCAGCTTAGTACGTCAAAACTTCTGGGTGCTTCGAGGAAAGGACATGGCCAAGAAAGTGTTCAGAAGATGTGTGCGCTGTCTAAAACAGAACCCAATAATGGCCCAGCAAATAATGGGGCAGTTACCTGAAGCGAGGGTAATTCACACAGTGCCATTTGGAACCGTCGGGGTCGATTTCTGTGGACCGTTCAAGATTCATCCATTGCGCCGAAGAGGTTCAGTTCCCGTAAAAACATATTTGTGTATCTTCATTTGCTTTTGTACACATGCGATACACGTAGAAGTTTGCATGAATTTAAACACAGAATCATTTTTGGGTGCCCTTCGAAGATTTACCAGAAGGCGTGGTTTGTGTCACACCATATATTGTGATAATGGTACCAACTTTGTTGGAGCGAGGAGCTACCTAGAAGAAATTCAAAAATTTTTGATCGATAATTGCGATAACATCTCCTCTAATCTTCTCAAAAACAAAATATCTTGTCGATTCATCCCACCGAGAGCTCCCCATCAAGGAGGTCTATGGGAAAGTGCGGTAAAATCGATGAAAGTTCAAATCACAAGAACTGTTGGTGATGCCTATCTAACATTAGAAGAATTTTCAACGTTGGTCACGCAAATCGAAGGCGTTCTAAATTCTAGACCTTTATGTGAAGCAGAGACTGACGACATTGATGTTCTGACGCCCGCCCATTTTTTAATAGGACGACCACTATATCAAGTTCCTGAGCTACTCTAAGATCAAACTGTATCTCATCAGGCAAGATGAGAAGTTGTGAAACGAATGTTTGAACATTTTTGGAAGAACTGGCAGTTGCAATATCTAACATCCCTACAAATACGATCGAAATGGCAAAATCGTCATGAAAAACTGGTGTTAAATGACATTGTATTAATTCATGACACTCAACTTCCTCCAAGTCAATGGTTGTTAGGACGAGTCATGCAACTATATCCTGGTGACGATGGTAATGTCCGAGTTGTAGATGTCAAAACGAAAAGTGGGTATTTGAAGCGACCGATACAAAAACTTTGTCGTCTACCAAAATTGGAACCTGATGATTCAACGCGCGGAGTATGTTTGAATCTGGAACAACCTAAATAACCAAACGCAGAATTAACTAAATTATTATTATAAATATCTGAAATATGTACTTAGCTTTATAATTGCATTATTGTCAAATATTTTGTTATTTTTATGTCAAACGTCAGTGGTCTTATAAAGTAGAAAATGTACTAATTTCATTTTGGTAATGGTATAAAAAATGCAATTACCTATCCATAATAAATTATATTGTTCTTCTCGATTGAGTCAGGGTTGGTAAATAAGTACCATAATATTTGCGTAAGGGTTTAGTACTTTATGGGATCATTTACGATGAAGCAAAAATAAAAAAAACTCATTCACTTGCAATCTGTAATTTGACGCATAAATAATAAAAACCATATTAGTTGTGTATTAATTACTTATTTATTGTATAATTAATTTTGAAGAAGCCATCTTGGGATTACAATTCGGAAAGCAGCGACTTTCAATTAATTATTGAAATCTGCCAACTCATACTGAGGAATCATACAACGAGAAAGTAGCTGGGATTGTAATCTGAATAAAACAAACAAATTTGTACAATATCTCAACTCTTACGATATCATTCGCAAAGTACATTCATCTCAACAACAATTCATCAATTCGCAGAATCATACATTAAATGTGTACGTGACAAAATGCAATATTATAATGTTTGTAATGTCCGCATAAAAAGCCACACATGCTGCACAACACATTATATAAATTCCCACTCACATTGAATCGGAGAGATTAATATTACATATTTCAACGTAACAACACGTTATTAATTAATCTAAATAAAATATTGTTAAAATTGTGTATTAAAAAATATTAATTAAATAAAGATATTTCTCTGGAATAATTTCCAGAGTTAATAAATATTTTGTATTAATACAACCAAGTATTTAACTCCGCCTGACTGTCCACATAGATTGCGATATCACCTAAAGATACCACATTATGCTTCAAACAAGTCAAAACCTCTTCAAACGCTTTCATCTCAGCCTGATAAATGCTACAGTAATCAGGAAGACGAATAGAATTGTTTATATTTAATTTATCACAGAATACTCCTCCAGCTCCTACTTTGCCATCTAGCTTGGACCGGGTTTGCCATCTAGCTTGGAAGGGTATATAGTTCAAAAACCGTTTTCGAAGAGTAGAATAGGTCTAACGTAGTCAAGGTTCGCCAGCTCATCCTTTAGCGAACTACCTATAGTCGAGTGTTCTGTATTAATACACTTCCACTGAGAAACGGCTGTAAGTCGCAAATCCATAATTGCCGCCAATTGTTTGTAAAAAATGTCGACGAGGAAAAGGTGAAACATAACCTCTAAGGCACTTGTCGTGCCGACCTCAATGCCACGCTTACAAGCGGCCGTTATTTGCTCTATCTTATTTTTAAAAATTACTTTGACCGGAGCCGGCCATCCCATACTTACCCTGTCCGGAGCTGACCATCCTATACTCACCCTGCAATCTTATAAAAGCCTTATTTACTCCCTCCAGAAAGTTAGGCCCCCAACCCAGCTTACTGTCCAAGATAACCCCCAAATATCTTGCTCTGTCAGTAAAAGCTAGTCTCGTGGGATCTTGGATTTCTTAGTGAAGAGTATCAGCTGTCTTATACGGGTTAATTCCCAGTCCTCATTTGCCAGCCCATTTCGTGCATTAAGTCCACAGTCGCGCCCAGGTATTTCCCGGAAACAGCTATCGCTACGCCGTCTAGGCATTTACCACTACGTTTCAGAGAAGAGGGGACCATACCGCTCAGAGCGAGGTTTCCCTAATCATCGGCCTTTTAATTTATTTTCAAGCATATGATTAATTAACCTACTTAATTAAATCGAAGATTGACTAATACGCAAAGAAAATACAGTATGCATATGACCGGAAATTGTTATCGGCTTACCTAGGCCTAAAATACTTCCGATTCTATCTCGAGGGACAGAACTTCACCCTCATCACGGACTATAAACCTCTCATTTACGGTTTTTGACAGAATTTGGACAAAGCATCACCCAGACAGAGACGTCAACTGGACTTTATTGGACAGTTTACCACGGACTTACAACCTGTAGCGGGTTTGGATAACATAACATAAAACAATTCATAACACAAAACAATTCGTACACTCCCTGGGCGGAAGCAATTCCCATATCAGATATAACCGCAAACACAGTCGCAGCGGCATTATACGCCAATTGGATAGCACGTTTTGGTGTACCAAAATGCATTATAAATGTACAATTCGAACCGTAACTTTTCGCGGAATTGGCATAGATTTTAGGTTTTGAAAAAAGACACAACACAAGTTATTAGGATTACGTACATCAATTAATGAAGAATTACAAACCACTCCTTGGTATACGGAAGTATGATCAGAGTCCCAGGACAATTCATAAGACCACAAGGTAATCCAACACCACAATCGGGGTTCGTAAGAAAATAAAAATCATTTCAATGAAACACTAGAGGAAATAAACAATAAAATAGTAAATATTTCAATAAACAGACTGAAACCGTGTTATACCGAAAATAAAGCGGAGACGTCAAACAAACAAACCAAAACAAACAAAGATGCACATCGGTTGGAGGATAGGGCTGAGTATGCGACTCGCGAAATCCCAAAACACAAAAAAATACTCGTTTTTGATCCACAAATCCAAACACAGGGCACGGTCGTGCAAGATTGGTATCGTGTAATTTCCGAACAATTGCCAAATTTCTTAAATTCCACTGGAGGGGGATTGCATGTGGTGGACCTCGTCTCGCCGACCCTCAACTGTAAATAACCATATAAATAAATGTTTAAAATATTAAATCGTTGTTGTTATTTTTTTGGTCAATTACTTTACGTTAGATATATATTCCGTGGTCGTGGTCCCTTGAAATGTTAATATGTCAAAATGAATGACATTTATCAAATGGTATAATGGGCACGTTTTATGAGGAAGTGTAAGTCATATAACCGGTATATATTCCGGTGATAGTTAAACTAACAAAACATAGAATCCTTAGCCGGGATGTATACCAGAAAAATTAATGTAAATTTTGTTTATAATTTTCAACACCAGTCTGAGTTGGAATTTACTAAAAGGAACAAGTCGTTGCAAGGAAAAAACGTTCTTTTCATTAACTTTAAATACTAGTGTGTTTTATTCCACAAATAAGTTGTGGCTACTAACGTCAGTGAACTATTCAACAGATAACTATAAGGTATCCGTTGTATCAAAATATCTTGAAAAAATCCATAAACAGTTCCATCCGGCAGGTGAGCGAGTACCAAAATACTCCCAAAGCTACATCTCTCGATAGGATTTGCCCAGTTCTCAAAAGCTTATAAAACAACCCTGATTCAAGTACTCAATTCGTTTTATAGGCGATTACGATAATGTATAAACCTGCCATTTTGTAATTATTGATGGTAAAATTTTTTGCAGATCATTGATATTTATTATCTCCCCAAGCAAACGGGAAACGGGTTCGCGCGTAACGTTTCTTAACTTATAGTTTTATAAAAAGATTAATAAATCTTAACGTATGCAAATAAAAAATAAAAATAAAAAAATCGTGTCTACATATAATTTTCAAGGTCTATCGGTTACAACCTTTCAAGGTTCGCGTGCAACCTAAGATATCTGACTGTGTAAATTATATTATTTTTGTATGTTTCTTTTATTGCAAGACGACCTCCAGAAACATTTTATTAATTCTGTGCATTACATTGACACATAACGTAAACAAATAAATAAATACATTTATTGTCAAATTTTGTTTTTCTATAAATACTCGTACTAATAACAATAATAATAATAACAACAATAAATCGATTGATTGTCTATTTTTATTGTTTTAATGTGCACTCAGTTATAGCGTTTTTGCATTACTACAACAGTGAAAGTTATCATTTATTTGAAGGTATCACTTCAAAAAATTAAAAGTGGAACGTTTTATAATTTAAGTAAGCGACTAAGCGTATGAGTTAGGGTTATTAACTGATCTAATCGCCTAATATATGTGTATGTAGTCTTATCAAATTATCAATAGACGGCCATTTAATCTACTCCGCGTTGAAAACAAATAGAATCAGATCAGAAAGTGCATCGCGTATGTAAGATAAAGTTAAATTATAAAAGATCGGTAAATCAATATGATTTGAGAATTTTTTTGTAGCCTGGCATACAAAGGTCAGAACTATTTAATAGAAAAAATCATATAAACCAATTATTAGTTGTTCCGCGTATACTAAAGAGTTGTAATTACACCGCTAAGCAATAATAAAATCAACATTGTCATTGAAATTTATTGACTACACTACAATAAGATGTTACGTAAACCACAATACATTTTGTTATTATTATTATTATTAAATTTATTTAATAATTGAAAAATTTAGGTTATGCTTACCTGTTTATGTTCTTCATTTGTTGTTTTAAGACTTCACGTAATAATAAATAAATAATTAACTTGTGTCGCAAAATCTAAATTTATTAATTATTGTTTTTCAATTATTTTATTATGATGAAAGATGAAAAAACAACATTAGTTGCAACATTAGTTTTAAACTCCGTCAGGGTGTTAACTTACTTATGTACAAAACAAAAGGGTTTTTATCAGATTTTTTTCTAAGCTTACTATATTCTAAAGATTATCAAGTTTAAATACGTCTATGCGCGTGTCATATTCGCGTCGTTACTATGTATGATGTTTTGTTTTACTTCATTGAAATAAATTACATTTTCAGCCATTTTGGAATAATTGTGAATTGTTTAATTACATCAAATTAAATTAATAATTTTCTATTTGAAATCTAATTACTCACGGTGCTGATTAATTATTTCTGTTGAAATTCACACATGTTTTAGTTGATCACGTGTCTAGATCAATGCAATTTCAATCAATTGTTGATTTTTTGCACACATAATATTTTTATATTCTGCTCTTTCTTGTAAATATTTATTTTTGACAAATGAATGCTAATTGAATTAAATGAAAATTCATCAAAAATAGCCAAGCCATCACACAGTAAGGTGAAATAATATTTATGTTAATTAAGGTTGAATAACTATTGTAACCATCGAGTTTATATACACCGGTTTGGAGCGTGAGTCGATTATTAAATTGTTTAGGAATAACTTAGCGGCAAGTAAGTAGGCATTGGACAATTTGATTATCGTTGGATTATGTCATGGAGATAATGATAGGTTACTGAAGTATGTAAATTTACATGAAACATAAAATGATGTTGGAAAAATATCTTGATACTTAAGTTAAAAAATTTCCACTTTGCGAGAGAATCCCACACTTGTATTAACTTTACATTTGGTACACTTAATAGTGTCCATCATTCACTTGTCGTAAAGTATATAATAAAGGAATGAAGGCATAAGTATTGAAAATATTAAAAATTCAATCGTAAATTATGAATAGATTATTTAATATATTTTGTTAATGACCCATGTCTTTGACCAAAAACATTGAAGTTATAAGACTTCCAAGTTATTGTACCCAACAACATAAAATAAATCTCTTTGGAGGACATTTACTATAATACGACATTACTGCAAGTTCCGGGGTTTTGTCATTTAAAAAAAAATATTTATAAATTTTCCCAAATTCCTACTAACCTTAAGAAATCAACTTATACTACAACTGTGTTGATCAGTGTGTACTGCTAGTTTGAAATATTCTGCGAAATTTGTGTTCATATAATTTAAAAATATTTTTAATTTAGATGATTAGTTAAAAAAAATCAAGGTTTTTTCGGTCGAGAAAACAGGTTCGGATTGGAATGATTTTAGCACAGAGCCGCTCATGCCAAACTATAATAGTCGTTTAACTAAAATTTTTAGAACAAATAACTTTTAAAATGTTGCAAAATATGCACATATTTATGCATTCAGAAATCTGTTAAATATTACACAGTTTACAAGACAAAAAATGTTGGTCAACAAAACATTCCAGTATTTTCCTGCAATGGGTGAAACGAATAAAAAAATGTAGTGATAACTGATCAATGTGAATCACTTGTTGGATAAGAATACATTTGAACAAGGCCGCACACAGGGGACCGATTCCAAAAGGCGGCCAAAAACTAATTCTTATTTATCTATTATTTCAAATTATTAACTGAAAACGGGCATTGGTTGAATATTGAAATTTAACAAAGTTTTGTTTTTATTTTTCTAAAATCTATCGAAATTTTTACAATTCTAATTGTATGAAAGCATGTACTACATTTGAATTAGTGCCTAAAGAAAAATATAAAAATGTATTGTTGTGCTGGTTTGGCCAAGCTAAAATCGGGGGAAAAATTAAAAACGCGCTTCATAAATATTTGAAAATAAAAATATCGGCTCTGTTTTACCAACTTAATTATGAAAGTAATAATTTTATTACCGATGACAACAATATGGTGGAGGCTGATTACGTCTATCTATGAACGTTTATCTATATCTAGTGATGAAAGTGAAAATAATTGTAATTCAATTTTAATGCAAGGAATTACAGCAAAAGAAAATTCCGATTCGGAAATAAGTTTAATGTCAGTTGATCCAGGTATGTGGCCCCTAAAAATAAATAATTTCTGTTTGGCAAAAATAAATGAAACACACACACATAGCTTTAAAACACTTTATTAAAAATAATTTTGGTTGATGTATAGCTATCTGAAATAACCAAACCATTTTATTGTATACTGCATTATACTTACAATATAATTTAAGATTATGTAAACTCACTGTAGTAACCTAAAAATATGTAAATATTAATTATTAAGTTTATTATTATATATTATTATACTTAGCTTTCTGAATTTAAATCATTATAACTTTAAAAACTGTACAGATTAGCCGTAAACATTGTAAACACAAATTGTCAACATCAATCAAATGTCAATCTTGCTCTCAAATTGTAATAGATTATATAGTCAATTAAGAAGAGTGCGATCGATGCGACTTTAGTACTAATGCCATAATTGCGCAAATTTTGAATATTACCATAAATTAACTTTTCTTAAATTTAAGCAAAAAAGCTAACTTAAGTTGGACGAAAGCTAACATCATTCTCTTATTATTTTGGCGTTTGATCGAAAAACATCTCATTAAAATCAACAAATTGTTTGCAAATTAAAAAATAAAACAAAATTGTTTGGTATCATCTTGGATTGCGAGTTTTATTTTCATTTCCTGCATTATTCAACCGCTGATTGGAACAGTTTACAAGGGATAAATTTTACTTCAGCGAATTCAGCGTCATTCATCATCGACAATTCGCTACATTCATATACAATTTCGGTGCTGGAATTTTAATCGAAAAAGGACCAAATCAAGTTAAACATTTTGATTTTCCGACGTCTGAATAAGGAAGAAAATTTTCAAAAAAATATTATTTATGGCTGTATGATACTCACTTTTTTTCACGTGCAATAAAGTGTTGCAAAACTAGTAAAGCGAAACAGAGAGAGAGGTAGTGTAGACAATACTATATACAAATATTTTGAAGTTTCGGATAAAAAAAATATGTAAATAGAATCAAAATTTTTTTTGCGATGAAGCCACTTGAAGAATATTTATTTTTTGGTTCTTAATTGATTTTTTACGTAAGAAATATGAGGCCCGCGCATAATAAATTTGCATTAGAAGCCGCAAATAATTGCAGCGACATAATTTATATGTTAAGTTAATATATATATTGGTGGTCTGGGCGTCTGGTAAAGGGGGGAACAAAGCTGTGTAGTAATCACCAGCTCCGTAGCCTTCAGTAGAGTGAGCTCCAGCATATTGTGTTCTGGTCATGTTTTAGGTAGTCCTGTCTGGGGCTCACGACCGCGTGAGGGGTTCGCAAGTGTACATGCTACCTCCCCGTGGTGACCACCGGTAACTGATTGTTTGTTTACCGAACGACAGGCTAAAGTACGACGCTAAAGGAAGGAATAATCTTGACAAAAAACCCCAAATCCAAGGTGAGAGACGTGCGCCGAGGAATGAATGGCCATGGGTTATTTGGTCTCTAGCACGGAACTCCGGATACCTGGTGACCACCGGTCGGGGTGATTCGGGAACAAGCTGTAGCGAGGGGTATCGACTCCTCAACCATCGGGTGGATAATAAACACGCTCAGAAGCAGGAGAATTAAAGCCTCGATTGGCGAAGCAAGCATCTCAATTGCACCTACCAAGGGCTGCCCTCAGGGCGGAGTACTGTTGCCGTTACTGTGGCTCTTGGTAATGTTCCACTTGCTCGCTATTTTGAGGAACTCTCGAATATCAATCATTGCCTATGTAACGTTACTAAGCTAGTTGGTAAGTTAAACAGAATAAACAAACAGAGCTTCCGGGCGGTCGGTTTTATCGAGCTAAGGCTTAGGGAAATAGGGTGGGGTTTTCCGAAAGTTGCGTGTGTCAGTATTAGATTGCGGAACGAATAGGATTAGCAAGAACAAAACACAACACTCATGATCTACCCACCTTCTCTTATACCTACATTCTAGACTATCCTCCTCTTTATTTTAATTTCACTCCATACTCTGATTTTTCAATATCATGACAGACGATAGGAACAAGAAAACAAAATAAAATAAAATTTTACCGGGTTTAATAAAAAAAATAGAAGGTAATAATGTTGGTTTTTACAGATTTATATCAAAAAAAGAAAAAAAATTTACAACTAAAATAGCAAAAATATAAATCATCTTATTTGAGTAGAAAAACTAAATACTATCCCCAAAGTGCACTCGTAAGAAAAAAAAAATTAACTAACAAAAAAACTATAAGCTAACCTCCACCAATTTAATATTAATTAATAGTAAAAAAAATTGTATAATCAGATAATAATAAAACAATAAATTCTTATCTTAATAATAACGCATGTCCATTTCAATGGTAATTTTGATGACGTGTTGATATGTTGAATGCAGTTAACCAGTACGGTATCCAATGGCACAAGGTTCGAGAATTTTATTCCACGACTGTTACCAAATAAACTGATTTTTGATTTCCAAATTTTTTTTGTTGTGGTATTAGATTAATTTATGTTATTAGTGTTTATATTTAGTTTACTTCAAGTTATATTAGTTAATTATCAATGAACAATGTTTATAGTTATTTATTACTAATTTATATTATGTTTGTATTTGTTAAATGATTTTTATTTTATTTTTCAGTGTTTGTTTCAAATTAAACAATTAGGTGGTAAACTTGTTTTATTATCTTAAACCTTTTTAGTTGTAAAAATTTCAGTTAATTTTTTTCAATATTTTCACCAAATTCCACTAATCCTACGCCATTGTTTTTTTTTATGTTTAAAATATATCAGTGGTTTTTAAGGTCGAACCATATTTTTTTTATAATTGTTAATATGTATACTTCATTTGCACTCACTGGGTAATACAACTTATCACATTCACTGATACTATTTAATTTTTTGTTTTATTAGCCCTGGCAGCTCCGGTGTTCAGCTCTAAACTGACATGGAGCTGGTACAGCAACCTTAGAAGGCTGGGTAGGGACAACAAGATTACCCTCTTGTGGTGCCCCGGCCACTCTAATATACCAGGTTATTAGGCCGCAGACACCTGTGCAAAAGAGGGTGCGGGTGGCATCTTCTACGGCCGCGAGCCTAGCGTTGCCTATTCCAAAGGCCATGTAGCAAGGAGAGTCCTCTTCTGGAAGCAGAGATATTCTGCTTCACTCTGGGAGTTATCTCGGGGAATGAGACAGACAAAGAAGCTCCTAAATTACAAGATTACACACTTACAGGATATAATCAGAAGGGATCGATCATCTCTGAAATCCCTCTTATGGTACTTGACAGAACATGGTCCCTTTAACTACCATCTATTCAAAATGGGGAAAACTCCATCAGAGAACTGCAGGTTCTGTAATCTGGGAAGAGAAACATCCGAACCGTCTTTCCTAGTCACTGAAAAAGTGGGGAAAAAGTGAGTATCATACAGCCATTACTATTATTTTCGGCAATTGCCAAATGAAGAAGAAGTCCTCCGAGATTGCCTTATTTACTCTATTTCCAATAATTCTGTTCAAACTGATACCAGTAAAAGCTCAACCTAATAAAAAAAAAATGTAATTATGTACTAATAGTTCAGGGCTATGACCATGTAAAATTAGTGTACTAAATTATAGCGATATAGTGAGGTTTATTTAACAAGAAGGTGAATTTAAGAGTTGATCTGATTAAGAAGATCTATCGTGATTTTAAATACAGGTAATTGGATTCGTTGTGAAGATTGTGTTGGTTAGTCACAAATATAAGAGCCTGGGCCAACAATAGATCTGCCATTTCCAAACCAACTCAGTTGGCTAAACATTGGTCCTTCGAGCCGGATATGTGAAAACGAGTGAAAACGCGAATCGTAAAACACGAGTTTTATTTTCTACAATATTAGCGAGCGACCTACGCCAAATAGCGGTACACTGAAGTGAGTGAGAAAGTGTCATATAATCAGACGAAAAGGATTAAAACTACCAAAAATGGCCGAAGCTAGATCAGTTAGACGATTATTGAGAAATCTAGAAGACATCAGGACAAGGGTTTTTGTATTCAATGAAGCCACATCAATAAGCAAGGTGTGAGCTATACAAGACTTTCTAACGGATCAATGGAAGGAATTCCAAGGTCTCGAGGAGAAAATAAAGGGAAAATTTGACGACGCAAATATAGAGTCCGTGGAAAAGATTGAAAACCTCTATTTTGATTTGAAGAGAAAATTGTTCAAACGGGAAAGGGCTTGTGACGAAAACAAAGAAAACTCGGGCAACAAAACTATGGATGAATTGTTTTGAACCAGACCATTTTTTTAGACGAGATTTCCGCAATAAACAAACGTGAGGGAGAAGTTCGTTTACCTAGAGTAAATATTCCAACATTCAGCGGAACATATTCTGAATTTCCATCATTTCTAGAGACATTTGAGACTTTCACTAGAGACTTTTTGAGACATCAATACATAATAACACAAACGTATCGAAGGTGCATAAGTTGCAATATCTCAAAGGATTGGTCAAGGGAGAGGCGTTTTCATTAATCAGACACTTGAGCGTCACGGAAGCAAATTATGGCGAAGCATGGGACAAAATCAAGATGAGATACAACAAACCGAAACATATTGTTCATTCATTGTTTAAGCAATTTATGGAGCAAGCGAACATGCAAAGGTGCTGCTCGAAATCACTCCGACAACTAGTTGATGTGTCGGATGAAGCCATTCGTGATTTAAGGGTACTGGGTGAGAAGGCTGAAGGTCGCGACCCGTCGCTTTATTATATTCTGGCCAATAAATTTGACAGTGAGTCCTAAGAAGCTTGGGCGCATGAAACAACTGAAATCGATTTTCCGTCACTTGCTGAATTTTTCAAATTTATCAACAAAAGAAGTGACGCGCTAGAAAGTCTCAGTTCTATGTCGAAGAACAGGTCCAATCCATTAAGAAATGTTACTGCAATGATAGCTCAAGTTTCATCATCATGCCCATTCTGCTCAGGCGCACCCGAGAATAAACAAACAAAACAGAATAAAATTATTAAGATATTATTTAAATTCAAAAACAATTAATTAAATTAAATGAAAATTTTAATTTATAAACACTTCACTAAAAAGGACGCTCACACAATAAAGTTTCGAGAAAGAATGAATTTATAACTTACCGGATTGCAAAATTTTCTTTCGTCGCATTTGTAAGAAATGTCATGTTGTCAGTTGCCTCATTTTAACTTTTTTCCTCGAGAGGCGCTTTCTTTACTTTTACAATCGTCAATAGTGCTGACATGAAAGGTGGGTCGGGCCATCGATTCTGCACTCTCAACATCCGGGGTCATAGTTGTGTTCATCGTCATCACCGATCGTAATCAGATGATGAAAAATCCTTCACAGAAACATTAGCGGCATCATTTGCATGGTATCGGAAAGTTGTATCTATGGTGAATTTGGAATTTATTTAATAGGAAATCGTAGTGGCTAAGAAAACAATGTACCTCTATATAAGGAAAACAATTTGGAAAATAAAAAAAGTCGTTACAGAGAATTCTACGACGAACGTCATATTTATAATCGAACACGCAAAATTATATACGGAATAAAATGAACTTAATCGACATTTTATTTATTAAAAAGAAATAAAGATAAAATATAAACTTAAAAATAAAATGTTTTCTTAATTTAATTATACGTATTTAAATAACGGTAATACCTTGTGGACAAAGATCCACCTAAATAGGTAATACTTTATTACGGGTCGTCCACCAAACCCCACACCCGTAATAGAAGTTATACAGATTCGGTAGCTCCAAACAGTTTGTTGCGTGAAAAAAAGCTTATACGCTATATAATGTGGATAGATGGATAGGGTTACAACCAAAATTTAACGTACCACGTTAATCTGAAGCGATTGTCAGTACAACCGTATCTTACTGAATGCAAAACCTATCATATGACAATATTGGAAAATCGAGGAGAGCTTTTAAAGGGTTCATTTGTTGGAAATATTTTACTTGATCAAATCGATGCACCATAAATCATTTAAAATAAAGGCACCGAGTAGGACTTTAAGAGGTCAGGTATAAATCTGTATAAACAGAACAAACCATCGTGACAATGAACCAGTAAACATGATGTACAAGAGTTTTAGTAAAATTGACCATCCGTTCGACTTTTACTTAAGCAAAGATAGCTTTAAACGTAGGTTGTAACAAGATTATGATCCGACCTCAAAATATTTTTATGTTTGTTAATTTTAAATATCATTGTAATACTTAGGTATGTATACTATGACAAGCCAAATTTGTAAACTTTTTTGCTAAACTATTGCGTGCAAAAGTTCCATCTTCGATGAAATACTGAGCGTGCCCATGCATACCGCGTTCCTCCCAACCCTGTGACAATTGCTACTTCAGATCAATTTCGTCGCACCGTCAAGCTCGCGGGTTAAAGTTTGGTCCCGTTGATTTTGTGGATCCAATTCTTACTTTACTTTCTTTTCAATTTCTTCTATGCGGTATTCAAGTATCAACCGCCAAACCCCACTATAGAACAAGATAAAAAAAACAAACCCAACTATAGAACAAGATAGCAAAAACAAACCCACAACAGGTACAACTCGTTCCTTTCTTATAACCCGTATAAGTCATAAATTGTAGTCTATTCAATTTAACAATATGAAACTCAATTATCTAACATAAAACAATTTAGATTACTATATAAATAATATTCAATGCTCGCAAATAAACTTACCATACAATAGTATATCATTCAACAAGCGTATAATGATAGCTGTTATTCACGAAGATGAAGTTTACCGACACGAGCCGATAGGCGAGTGTCGTAAATCGAGTTGTAGAATACGCTACTTTGTCTACGACCGATAAAAAATATTGTGTTTTATTATCAAATCCTTTAAATAAACCTAAAATAATTTCCGTTGACATTTTGACGTCTGTTTAATAATAATGAAAATGGCAAGAGACTACTAGATAAAATTTGAAAAATGAAATTTTTATTTGGTAGTAGTGAATAACAGAAGAAGGGACTACTAGATAAACTAGCAGTGAATAATGGATATCATTATAATTGAAGAAACAAACGTATAATGAGTATATTATACGTTTGTCGTGGACAAAGAATATTTTGAACTCCAATTTGCTAAGTTATCGAGTATTTACCTCGACCATTAGCTGAAAATACCACAAGTGTGATTACTATAAATCGAAAATTTCTTCAAAGCAAGAATTTTTGCAAACCAAACACTACTAATTTATTATCCTAAATAAGACATAAAAAACAGCGCAAAATATTTCTACTCGATGTGAAAGAATAAAATTAACAATAATTTTTGTACAAAAAAACTAAGTTTTATTAATTTTTGTAATTATATAATATAATAGATAACAATTACTAAGAAACCATGTTAATATTTAATATTATTTCTTTTTTATCTATCTTTTTTTTATCCTAATGTCTAGAAATGTTAATGCTTTTTTATTTTTGTTCGCATACTTAAGAACTTATGCACGAATGAACTTTATATTTGTTTGTAATATGATTTGATTCATTTTAAATGCTGCATTGTTTTTATAAGGGCATTGTTAGTTACAAAATGCATTTTGAGGTTAAAATACTATTCTGGTTAGAGGAATAAAAAAAAAAAATGGAAAAAGATACATAATAATAAAATAATATAATCGTATGCAAATGTAGTAGTATAATAAAAATGCAATGTTTGATATAAGTACAAGAAATATGTTTTGTTTTTATGTTTAGGCCGGATTTTAAAGCATTTGTGTATTTCACTTGCAAGAGATATGTTAAATGTAACAATATAATATAGTAATAATATTTAATAGCAATGGCTTTTAGACTCCATGATTCTAATTAAAAAAACTGTACCTTTTAATAATAATTATAAAAAAACTATATTTCATACGCTAATTTACAATTAAATTAAATATTTAAAAAACAGGTTTGACAATGGCACGTTGCTCAATATTTTTTTTTTTTTAATAAAAGCCATCGATTTGTAGTACATATTTGAATTTCTATATAAAAATTGGTAGATTTTTTCAGTTTACTGAATATTAAATTATAAACGTAAATATGAAAATAATAATTATAACGTTTATATAAAAATAATAATAATAATAATATATATTTTAAAATTATAATATAACAAAAAAATGTAATTAATTCGCCACATCATCTTCTCCATCAATTGATGATTCATCTTTTACGGAACTGTCATCACCGCGTTTCGATGTACTTAATCTTGATGAACTTTTAAGACAGGGTGTGGCTGATCGAAAACGTATCGTAGCAGAAAAGAAGTTATGCTTCAACTGCTTGGCATCGACTCATCAAGCGAAAATCTGAAAGCCCAAGTCCAATTGTGCCAAATGTAGGCGCCGACACCATGTCACTTTACGTTCGGAATCTGAGATGGAAAAGGAGAATAAAGAAGACTAAGTGGGCACAACTACTTTAAGCGCCATAATGCAACCAACCACAACTCATACTCGAGCTATATTACCGACAGTCATCGTTATTTTGCAGGATAAAGAAGGGAATCATCGGAGATGTTGAGCGCTACTAGATTTCGGATCTCAATCATCATTTATATCCGAGGATTGTGTCCAACGGCTGCAATTGCAAAGGAAGAAAGCCAGTGTAAACATAACTGGGGCGGCCGATAAAATTTGTACACACAAGCGACCGTGCAGTTAGGCCTAGGCCTCGGAAATGCTTGTGCCACCACGCAAGTAAAAATTTCAATTTAATTCGTTTATTAATAAGATTTTTTTTTGAAAACATGTGACACATCTTGTTGGTCACAATTTTTTTTTTATCGTTCGTTGTGAACGTCGCTTCAGGTTGACCTTACCTGGGTTTATTTATTCGTTATATGAATTTTTCTCCCAGTTATGCCTACCATCTTGATTTTTTTTTTTGGTGAGCTTATGATCATTGGAAGAAAAGAAAGGAAAAATCGGTACGTTAGGGACAGTTGAGTGGATTTTTTCAAGCCGAGTCGTTCGGTTTAATTGATTATTTGTATACAATAAAATAAACCAAAAGTAATTAATATTGGGTAGTGTTAGTATCACTCTAAATTGAGAATTTTTTTATAAGAAAACATTTAGTGCATACTTTGATTGATTGATTGATTGAATTGTACGATCAAGACTAAGCAAGGTTCGCGGTAAGGCACACCATTTTTTTATATAACAAAACCGAAGGAAAGGGAAGGTATGTTAGTAACAAAGAATCGACCCGGTTCCAGATACCTAAGTAGTCGATAGTTAGTATGTTTTTGTTAGTAATATATACGATAAAATAGTTAGCACAAGACAATACAATTTCTAAACTACATGTTCGCTGGATGCTTGAAACTTCTGGAAGCATTTATTTTTTATTTTGTAGCTCCAAGACAAATATTTTATAGAAACTCCTTGCGACCAAAAACTACAAGAGAAATATACACTCCCGGGCATTTGATTATAACCACTTTAAATTTTGACCTAATTGTTCATGTGGTTGTTCTTTTGTTATAAATTTTTATTTTTTTCTCTTGTTGTATGCTGGCTGATAACAAAGAGGTTAAAATGAAACAGGAAAACGGAAAATTCAAATTTCTTATTTTGCGAATATTTAAAGATAAGCACTTGATTATAACCATCTGTAAAAATAGTAAAAATAGTTAATGAAACGATTGATTAAATTTTTTTTTTTTTTTTATTGTTAATAATGTGTAGGTCCTCCATTATTGAGTACAACTTCAAAAACTCTATCTGGTAAGGAATTAAACAGATATTGTAAATAATTTAATGGGATTTGCTCGAAAGCGTATTTGCTCTGTTTTCAAATTGCCTTTCTTCTGCATAAAATTTGCGCGATAACTATCCCCATAAATTCTCGATTATGTTGTGGTCTGGAGATAGAGCTGGTAAGTCCAGAAATTCCACGTTGTTCTGGGCAAACAATTCTTTAACACGTCCTGCTGTATGGATGGGCGCGTTATCTTGGTTATCTTGTTGAAGAGTTCATCGTTGGCCATCGAACATTACTTGGAAATTAATTTTCTGTATTTCTAATAGTTCGATGTAATCCGTTGAGGTCTGCCGACCTTCAAGAACAACCAAATCGATGGCGCCATGAAACGAAATTGCAGCCCATACCATGACTTAGGTATGACAACGATACATAAACCGCTCAGATTTCCTCAAATCATGAAAGTAATACTGAAACCCATCAGGTCCATCTAAGTTGAATGTTTTTTCGTCAGCAAATATCACCTGATGCCATTCTTCCTTCCAATTGAAATGTGCCTGGCAGTACTCTAATCTAGCATCTTTATGACGCTGAAGTAATTGTGGCTTTTTCATAAGTTTCTTGCGTTTAAAGATACGGACACTGTTTAATTACTCTGCGTACTGTTCAGATCCTGGCTGAAGTTCTAACTTTATCCTTGATTTTGCGGGCGGTGGCGGCAGAATTCGACGATGCGCGTAAAATTAACCTACGCTCTCGTTCTTTTGTTGCTCTTGATGTGCGCCCTTTTTCGGTTTTTTCCATAATTTTCTTGATCGTTTAAATAATTATTGATTGTCACATAATTTTGGCCAATTTTAATCGCTACTTGCAAATTAGAATAATTTTCCTGCTTAAATGCAATAATTTTGCTATTCTTAATATACCGGATGATGCACCTTTACCTGGAACGGTTAAGCCGTTACCATACGTGATAATTGCTGACGAAGGATTCGCACTAAAGATGACCATCATGCGGCCATTTCCTGGTCAAAGCTTGTCCGCAATGAAAAGGATTTTTAATTACAGGTTTGAACTATTGACATATAAATTGCATTTAAGATTTTACCTATTTCCCTATTAAACTCGTTTACATAATTTATATTTTTTAAAAAGGTTATCAAGAGCCCGACGTGTGGTTGAGAATGTATTCGGTATATTGGTGCAAACATGGAGGATCCTTTTGAACCGTCTTGAAGTCCAGACCGAAACAATAAACAACATAACTTATGCTTGCTGCATTCTGCATAACCTTCTTCGAATGGATGATATGTCACCCAAATTTAAATCTAGGACTCATCGTCAGTATCAACTTTAATATTGAATTTTCCTCGATAAATTTATGAAAAATGGTTCCATCTCATTTTCTATGCAATTCTCTACAGCATGAATCGCTTCCAAGCACTTTTTTTCCAGCTGGATTTGCTGGCTTCGGTTAAAAGTTGCTGCTCTTGCAGCCATTGACGAAAAGAACTGATTAATCGGTGGCGAGTCGGGTCGGTCTATCAAAGAATTCAACCTCTCTTCGATGGTATCACTTAAATGTCTCTTCTGCCGCTTCAATCTGGGTTGCGGGGTACTGCTGTGCGGCTCACGTTGGGATGGCACTGGTTGTATAGTAAGCGGTGCACTATTAGTTGAATCGCAGTTATCAATGGCAAATTTATTGTTCCGATTGTCTGTGATGTTTTATGCTCAGTTTTATGGCTGTCTCTCGTGGTAAATAAAAACAACAATTATGTTATCTATTTAAAATTTGGTTAGATAAGTTTTACCTGGGTACTTCTATAAATGGTAAAGAAACTGTAAAATTTCAAAGTAAGTCCAGTTACAAGCTTTTTTTTGGTGCTTTTGAGCCACTAGGTATGTATGTTGGTTTGCTTGAAAGCAGCACTGAATTGATCGCGCCAATTTTTCCACCTGGCCTTACATAAAGACACTGCAACAAAAAAGAAATTCTGTATATGTAATTGAAGTTCAATATAAGCCCATAATTACCTTCTTGTCCCAATGCATAACCGATTGCCACCCAAGTATCTTCCTTCTTGCATCGGTTTTTATAATCTTTAGATTACTTATTATAAATTACTGGATGCGACTCCACTTCCATATTTAATTTTTCGTCGAATTATTTTTTATTCATTATTACAAAATAAAATAATAAAGTTTATCAGATAATTTAATAATTTAATTTCTGCTGATATTACAACAATTTTAAACTAAATGATGCTAACCAAAAGTAAAAAAACAAACGACCAAAATTTCAATTCAAATAAAAGTGAGGTTAAATTTCTACGATTTTATTCTATTCTCTATTCTCTTCTCTACTTATACCCATTCGGAAATATTCCCTTAGTACCGAAAAAATTCAATTTTTATGAGTTTTGACAGATGTCCACATGTGGAAAATGGATGTGGAATTCGAGAATAGGCCCCCAGCTGTAATCGACACACCACTTGTTTAGATGACAACATTTTTTTACATAATTATAATATGTATACAGGCTCAATCGATGAAGCTAATCAAGCTGTTCCAGGTGATAATTTGCAGGTACATAATAATTCTTGTTTAAAGTTTGGTCATTTGAATGTGCGCAGCTTGGTAAAACATTTTGATGACATAACTATTATTTTACAAACATATCAATTTGATATTCTTGCCTTGACTGAGACTTTGCTTAGTAGTAAGATTTCTAACAAGTCGCTTCAAATTAATAATTATAAACTGCTACGATCTGATCGAATAAATAATAATTGGGGTGGAGTTGGTCTTTATTTTTGGGCCACTTTTAAGGTTAAAAAAATATTCTCTGGTTCTTTGGGTAAAGTAGAATATCTAGCATCTGAACTTACTGGGAGTTTTGGTAAAATTTTAATTTTGGTTATTTACAACCCACCTCCTGCTTGTAGTAATGATATTAACAGTTTACAAACAATTTTTGCTGAATACCTAATAAGCTATGAAAAGATTGTCTGCTGTGGTGATTTTAACTTCAATATGATTTTTAATAATCAACTAGAAGCTTGTTTGAATTTGCATAATTTATGTTATTTACCTTATAGACCCACTAGGATCAACAGTCTTTTGGATCTGATAATTTTGTACGTACCTGATAGACATAATATTATTTCATTTGGCCAGGCTGCTGTTCCTGCTATTTCTGATCATGATTTGATTTTTGCATATTATAAGTTTTCTCGTACTAGGGATCAAATTTCTTATACTGTTGTTCCTGATTATAAAGCTATCAATCACGAGCATTTTGTAAATAATTTCTTTTCGTTAGATTGGTTTAATATGTACAACTATTCCGATGTGAATGACATCCTTGATATATTTAATTCAAATTTCTTACATTTAGATTTAGCTTTTGTACCCCGGAAAAGTATCATTAATAAATGCCCTACTGCACCGTGGTTAAATTCATATATATTAAATTTAATGAAATGTAGGGATTTGGCTCATAAAAAATATAAATTGTATGGGTTGGATGCTGATTTGACAGCTTTTAAATTTTTTAGGAATAAAACTGTTAAAGGCATCAATCAAGCTAAACAAAAATTTTATTTTGAGAATGCTCATAACTCTAAGACAACGTGGAATAATTTAAAAAAACTAGGTGTTTCAAGCTCTACAGGTGATGCAGCCATTGAATTTTCTGCGGAACAAATCTTGTCTGGGATTTGTAATATTTGTGATTCTACTGGGGTTTTGCCTTTACCTGATATTGATTTCTGTAGTTCTGAAAATGATGCCTTTGTATTTGATTGCGTTGATGAACTTATAGTGTTGAATGCGTTTCGTGCAATTAAATCAGATTCGAAAGCTTATGATATGGTAGACTTCAAGGTACTAAAATTATTTATTGATCTGTTCCTGCCTCTTATAACATTCATTATAAATCAATGTTTGACAAAGTCTGTGTTTCCTGATTTATGGAAGATAGCTTCTATCACACCACTACCTAAAAAGGATGTTATTTCTGGTATTGGTGATATACGTCCAATTAGTATTTTGTCTGCTCTATCTAAGGTCTTGGAAAAAGTTATGCAATTGCAGATCCAGGAGCACCTTAATAAATTTGATTTTCTTTGTAAATATCAATCCGGGTACAAATCCGGCTGTAGCACTACTACAGCCCTTGTACATATTGTTGATGATCTGTCGTCTACCTTAGACAGTAGAAATTCGATGGCTATTTTGGTGCTCTTGGATTTTTCTAAGGCATTTGATTGTGTTAATCATATCAAGTTGTTACAGAAGCTATATTTGTATTATAAGTTTTCCAATTCTGCTATTATGTTGATGCATTCGTATTTATGTAATCGTAAGCAGTTTGTGAGGTGTGGTGATGATCATTCTTGTATTGCGGGGATACTTGCTGGAGTGCCTCAGGGATCCATATTGGGTCCTTTGTTATTTTTTATTTATATAAATGATCTATCATGGCGAGTCCTAAATTGTCGGTTTCATCTGTATGCCGACGATTTGCAGCTGTATATTGGTGGGAACTTATCAGAATTGAATGAAATTGTTTTGCGACTTAATTCTGACCTTAGAAATATTTCTTTATGGGCCAAGAATAATTCACTTTCAATTAATCCAGGTAAAAGTAAAGCATTGTTTCTTTCTAGAAATACTTCTCTTAATATTAGACCTGTGCTTTATTTGGACAGTGATATCATCTCATTTGTTCCAACATTAAACAATTTAGGGCTTATACTGAACTCAAATCTTACTTGGAACGACCATATGCGCTCCTTGTGCCAGCGTATTAATTATAGCTTGTACACGCTTAGGTTGATAAAAAAGTTTTGCCCTGTTAACTTAAGAATTTATTTAATTAAAAGCTTGGTTGTACCCATTTTCAGCTATTGTGATGTAATTTATAACAAATGTGATAGTTCCTCAAGACGTATACTTGAGGTTACATTTAATAATTGTACTCGATATATTTATGATCTTAGAAAGTTTGATCATATCTCTGAGTATAAAGATATAATTCTTGGATGCGACTTGTTTCAATTTTACTGCTATAGGACTGCCGTTTTTATGTTTCGTATAGTTAATTCGGGCATGCCATTGTATTTGCATGAAAAATTAAATTTTTCCCAGTCACTGCGCACAAAGAATGTTAACTTGCCTGTTAACAGAACTAATGTTAGGAATAATTCAGCATTGATAAATGCAATTATCACCTGGAACAGCTTGCCTTTGGAGCTAAAATTCATCAGCTCTCTAGGCTTATTTAAAAAGGGTCTGTTTAAATTGATAACTGAACATCGATAATATTTGTAAATATGATTGTTATTCAAAAGCTTCGGCTTATTTAACATTTTAATAAAATATTACTATTACTATTACTATTAAATAAAGAAATGACACAACGTTTACTCACCCGGCTTCGAAACCCGACCCACAATTTGTTCAGAAACCATTGGAAATGTTTTTTTTTCCTTTTTTGATCAGGTTCATTTAGAAAAATGCCACGAAAAGAGATCCAAATATAAACCAAAAAAACCTACACGTTATGTTCACCACCTCTTAAAATGAAGAATCGAGACCGAATCCAGGACAATCACAAAGATACGCCTTGCCTTCAACATTTGTAATTTTTAAGACATAGCACCATCCACCTCAATTTGACTCCGGATTCACAGCAAAAACACGTCTAAACCTTCGACGTTCGTGCGCCGACCCATCAACAATTAATTGTTAAATTAACAATAAGAAAATTTAAGAAATCAAAAACACAACCGTTTATCTTGAAAGTCATGGCCAACCTCTGTGATGGATCCAACGATGTAACTAAAAAGGAAGTAGGTATTACACATTTGACGTGATAAACAATACATTTTTATGTAAGAAGAATGCGTCCAATGATGGAATTATAATACTAGATACTTGCAACAATACTTACACCGCCCCAATGGACATTTAATTGGTTCCAATTTTATTTTGTTAAAATTTTTGTTAGTATTATAAAACTCAGTGTGAAAGGAAACACATGGATATCTTACTTGAACAGTGTGCTCCAATTCGGATTGTTAACATTACGATTACTTAAAGTTTGTTCTGCCTCTCTATTTGGTATTAGTGTTGTAACATTATTTTATACATCATTTTCCTCATTCAAATTTACTTCTTTACTTCTAAAATAAGTTCTTGAACTTTTTAATGATTCATTAGATTTACCAACTTTTTCACTAACTTTTGTCATTTGGTCAACATAACCCTTCCGTACTCATCCGTCATCTAATTTTACTAGGTAATGAATCTAACCTAATTTCCCTAGTACATTAGCAAATTTCCTTTTATTTCTTGCGAAATAGTCTCTAATAGTCCAGTGTTTGACAGTTTTTCGCTCAGAATTCTTTCGGACAAAACTTGATGTGAAATTTGGACAGTAAGTAGGGAATAGCTCAAGGAACAAAAGTTGTATAGTGCCGAAGTGTGTTTTTACCCTGGGGTGGAAATTGGTACACTCAAAACCAAAATCGATAGAGGGATGAATTCTAAGCAAAAAATGTTCTATAAAGTTTTTTGTATAAATCAATATTTTTCGCATTATTCGTAATTGAAAACGTTGATTTTTTATCTAAAAAATCCATGTTTCACAGCAATTTTTCACGAATAACATGAAAACCTTTATCAAAAAATCAAGACAAGTAAAAATAAAGCTTATAAAAGAACAAATCCATTAAATAATGCAAAAACGACGAATTTTGGAGGAAAACTTAACAGACTTTTTGTAAGTAGTTGAAAAGATTTTAAAATAAGCTTTAGTAAAAGTCATTAGCATAAAACTTATATCCTAGACAGACTGTGTTAAACTAGTTTAAATATTCTATGGAAAACAAATGGATTAGCTAAAATCGAGGTTGACACACTGCGACTATTAAATGTCGTTTTTTCGGAGGAAAAATCAGCAATGAAACCAATGGCAATATGGCATAACGGCAAGAATTGAAATTAAACGTAATCCATTTACAATGTTCATCATTTAGGTATTAAAAATATGTTGTGGTGGCCTAGGTGTGAAGCTGCCTGGTGGTTCGTGTTACCTTCCCACGGTGAACACTAGGCAACGAGCTCATCATTGTCTTTGAGTGGATGGGTTAGGCTAAGACACGGCCCTAAACAACCGGGCTGGGTTAAGATGTCAATCGTATCGTGCTCAGAACCCACCTAGCTGGGGCTTAGTTTGAAAACTAGTTCAGTCAGTATGGTGTATCCGGATACTTGGCGCCCTCCGGATTATGTAGCCTTATCTGTGCATTGCAGATCTCACAGATGAACATTTTTTCTCCGCTACTCGTGGGATTCTTTGGAAGATCTATACAAAAACATAGAGAACGAGACTCTTAAAAAAACCGGAAACTACGGCTGAATGCAGCATATGAAGCGGGCAATGAGCGTTGACCGATAGGTGTGGTTCACAAATAGCAGTAATTAAGAAGGACATTAGCTCGCATATAGTTAGTAGCTTAAACTCTTTGGAAACGGACAAAAGTTCTATAAAAACTGGTCCTAGAGCACCAAATTCCGAGATGTTCAGATCCTTGGTGATATATGTGGACTCCTGGAGGACCTGGTATCAGACTCGCCTTCGGTGGTGGGGGCGACGGTCTAGATTGATGCTGAGGCTATTGCAGATCTCCAGGAGCCATGGTTTATTGGAGGCTGGGTTAAGGGACTCAGGGCACGAAACTTTAAATTGATGTTTGCCAAGGAGGAAGGTAAGATTCGTTTGTGAATTCTCGCTAAAACTAATCTAAACTTGTTTGTGCTGTTTAACTTACAGTAACTCAGATGTGGTAGCGGTTGGCATTGAGATTGGTAGTTTAACTTGAACTTCCACCTTGTGCTTTAGTGGTTGACTAAGGAGTACACCCACTCAGGGGTTGGGGTTATTTTTCAGCTCTTACTCCTAGATATTTTGGGCACTCGAATGGCAGTGAGCACAGCTATAAGACTCAAATCCATTTCTATGTGGATCTTTAGTAATACAGGAAACTCATGATTTTGTGTAACAGAGACATCCCTGGTATCACCGATTACATCATTCCATTCCCATCTTTCGAGGAAAGGTTTCGTGCTGATATTTTCTCTAGAAAGGACTGCCCGAGTGAAGAGATGTTGAACCCTAAAGTGTTGAATTTCTTCGCGGATGGTTCCAAAATAGATGGTAGTGTAGATTGTGTTGTTTTCTTGGAGAAACTAAATGTGAACCTCTCATTTCGTCTCCGCGCTATTGCGGCGTTTTTCAGGTTGACTTAATTGCCATAATGAATGCCGTGGATTGGTTGAGATATAATGTAATATCTGTAAGGGATGCTCGCACTTTTATGGACAGTCAGGTTTCTATTAAAACGATACAAGCTTATTTCCTTAGGTTGAAGGTAGCCCAGAGCTGCCTCTCATCTCTTAACGAGATGTCAGATCAGTTTGACATCCACTTAACTTAGGTGCCAAGCTACTTCAGTGTTGCGTGCTCGCTCAACTCGCTCGCTAGGGTAAAAATTCTGCTCGCTACATGTCAACTCTTGCTTCAGGAAGAAGCTAGGAGAGCAGCGAACTAAAGATGGTCCAATGGTACCTCATGTGTTATAGGCAGATTTGGCCAAAACCAAATTAGACAAGAACTGGATAGCTGTTAACACTTCAGCGTTGCCATATATTTATGGTCGTGGGGGGTTGTTACAGGACACTTCCTCATTGGTCAGTATGCGCAGAAACTAGGGGTATCCTCAGATGATTACTGAAGAAGCTGCGAGGATGTAGAGTGGGAAGAAACTGTACTCCACCTACTCTGCACTTGTCCCCATCTAGCGTTAAGCAGATGGAAATTTTTTTGATCTCAATGGGATGGACTTCAAGTGTATTCAACGATTCGTTGTAAGCTCTGGATGGTAGAGTTGAGAAAATTTTTGTGTGTTATGGCTACGAACCATATTGTGCCTATGGCGGTGCTTAGGACAGTCACCATAACCTAGCCTAACCGAACCTTTCTTATAATGTGTAAACTCAGTTGCAAAAGTAAATAAAGCTCGAAAAAAATTCACCTTATATTAAATCGAGTAGTAATAGTTTCTGGAGTAAATAGTTTATTTGCGACCGAATGGAGGATAGGAGGCAGCTGGCCGATAACTTTACATTTGTTATGCTTCTTAAACTTAATTTATATGATTTTAACATGTTCCGAGGATTGTAAGAGAATTCAATCCAGTTTCGAACTGCTGAGCTTATGATTATGAAAAATTCAATCTTCTCATCAGGCCGCGGCGACTGGACTGATTATAACACAATTTACATTCCATATATGGATGGGTCAGAAGCTATAAGGCCTAACTCCACAAAATAAAAAGTAGAGAAAATTAGTAATGTTTGAAAAATTGATTTCCAAAATTTATGAAAATGATAAAAGGTAAAAAAGTGGGGTTAGTCACTCCTCATAAATTAAATTATCTTTTAAAGTTTAAATTTCTGAAATAAAAATGTTTTTTAATAAGTTTCCTGAACATTAAATCCAATTTTATGGAGTTAATTGGTTTAGCCACTGAAAAATTTATTTTTATTTACAAGAAAATTCATATAACATAATAGTGTAACACATATTTTTAAGTAAAAATAAAAAAAAATAAAGCAAAATTCATTTAAAAATAAACATAGTAATATTTTTAAGGTTTTCTAAGTACTGCAAAGTTTAATCATTGTCAGGCTTTGACTTTTGAGTCAAAAGGATGTAGTTTTATTTTATTTAATTTTATTTTTTCTTCAAACAATTTAAATTCTAATTTAACAAAAAAAACTTTGTGCAGAATAGCAAAATTGCCGAACCGTAGTGATAGTGACATTATTTTGGATGGACGTGAAAACTAGTTCCAACCGCCATTCAACAAATATACAACAATCGGAAAATGAGGTTCGGAAAATGAGAATGCAAGGATCCTGATGAAAATGCAGTTTTGGAAGGATGGAGACCCAGGATATAAGATTGATTTCAATACCGGTTCTGTGATCTTGGCGCAGTTTTTTTTTATTATTTTGTTTTCGACTACTTCTGAGTTTTAACACAACCTATTATAAATGAGCTCTTGCTCAAAATAGTTTGTGTTAATAGCTAAAATTTAATAAATAAATAAATAAAATAAAATAAAATGAAATAAATATGCTGTACAAACATAAAATCATCATATAGATTATCGTCACAATCAGATGCATCCGACGTGCTGTAATTTATTAGGTGTCTTCAATGTTTTGTAGTATTCATGTTTGATAGGTGGTATAAATTTTAATAGATCCATCATGTCCTTTTTCTTTTCTTTTGTGATTGTTCTCCCAGAAGGGTACAGTAGAGGTTGCTCTATGTTTTTTAATTGCACCGGTTTACCAACTCCAGTTTTGTTGATTTTCATTGAAAGAAATTCTTCGTCTGTGTTGAAATTGTATTTAAATTGTATGCTGGTTTGCATCTTTCTAATTTAATCCATTTTATCTTCAGCCAGTTGATTGGTATTCCTGAATTTGGTTTTTTTCTTCTAGTGATGGAATTTTCTAATGGTTTTGTGGATCTAAAGTCTTTATGACTCATTTTGGCGACATTAAATGGGGGTTTCTTCTTGCTAATTTTGATAATTTCATACCAATCATCAGGACAAAAAATATTTTGGTGTTTCTTTGCACATGATTCTATAATAGCGAAATCTGAATGATTTGGTAAGTAACTGTGTCCACTTTGCAAAAACTTGTGTTCAATTGAATCCGCATTTATCTCATCACTTTGAACAAGTTTCAATAAGCTTAGAGCAGTTTTGATATTCCTATTCTGTCCTGTACAAGCATCGGAGTACATTATTATTTTTTTATGATTATTGGCATGGGTTTTAATAAATTTAGTTAAACAAGAAGATATTTCTTGGGATCCACGCGAACCTTCAGTCTCCGGCCAGACATACATGCATCTTACATCATTATTAAAATCATGACAACCAAAATTATAGACATATAAATTTCTTTTATAATATGCCACAGAGGTAGATAACTTAGGAAAGGCTAAAGCTTTTTCCAAATCGAAGGTAAAAACATAAATTTCTTCGGACGCATTTCCTCTATCTATGGCCATATTATTGCGTGCAAGTTCCGCATTCGCTAGATGTACATCTTTTTCAATTTCAGCCTCTTGCTTTTCTCCATTTTTTGTATTTTGAATTTTTATTTGCAGCGCATCACAAATTTGACACGTATCTTTAGCAGGTTGTTTAAAATGTAAATTAAATTTAGTTAAAAATATATTATAGTAATATTTTTCTTTAACCGGTACCAATTTCTCTTCATTACAGTGTATCACATAGAGTTCATACATGATTTTAATGGTTAGATCTTCATTCAAATATCGTCTTGTAGGATTATGTATTCGAGTATAGTGGCTGGAATAACTTGGAAATGACTTTATATGATTAACGACATTTGTGTCATCAATTTTATTACTTGGTATGTGCTGACCTCGATGATCGTACAGTAAATGAACATAGTCAATCGAAGAACATCTTTCTATTCGATGGTCACTTATCTGGTATGTTTCTTTAAAATATTTTTTGCAGACGCGAATGTCTTGTTTGTCATTTCGAATATAAAATGTTTTCGAAAGGAGCCTAGGAGTTTTTGAATTATCTTGAGAATGACGTCTTTTTACTGGTGAAGTTTTGATCGAGCCACGTATATAAATATTTTGGTTTTCGCTACTGTTTAGTTTGTAAAATGAGTTCATTATATTTTTTCTAAAACTGGCACTAATCTTTTGATTGCAATTGAGTCGACAATAACATTGTTTATCTTGAAATAGTTTAGCCGTCATTACGTGCCCATTCGAATTAGTGTATTGCAGCCCTCGTAATCTATTCTGTTTCATTATATTTCGTTTCCATTTTTTTGGATCTCGAGTCCTTTTCCTTCCAACTGTTGAATGATTTTCTTCAGTGGGTTCAATTAAACTGCTATCTACATTTTCTTTTTCCGAATCAGACGAAGAGTCGCAATAGTCAATACTAAAAATTTTCCTTGGCCTATAATGATGATCTGTTGAAAAATCAGTATCTGAGTTCACAGTCTGCATGTCGTTTTAAAGGGTACCTTGATTTTTTTTAATACCAAAAAACACTTATATTTTTTTTTTTTAAACACTTATATTTTTTGTTTATGTTATGACATTTAAATGAACTTCGATTTTTAGCTTTTAATCAACCGAGTAACTGTGTTTGAAAAAAAATGTGAAGTTTCGCTTGAGTTTAATTACAGTGGAGTTAATTGCAATAGCTTCTGAAAAAATTCAATAAAATTCAAAACCTATATCAATTTTTGATATTTTTTAATGAAATTTTTTTAAATAATAAAAGAACAAAATAATTTTCAAAGAGTTCACAACTAACTAGCTAGTAATATAACACAATTGAGAAATTTTCGAAAAGTGGAGTTAGGCCTTATAGCTTCTGACCCATCCATATACAGAATGTACTGTGCGTTATGTACTAGCGAATCATACTAATACAGATAAATTCTCTTACAATTTTTTCTTCTTCACGACATTCGTGCAGCTCTATTTCTGTATAAGGTAATTTTACTTTTTTTTACAATTTTATTTTGTTTTTTTTATTTATTTTTTGAATGTTAATTAATTCATGTAATTTCTAATATGCTACCGGTGATTATACCATTTTAAATGTGTTTTTATTAACACGTAGAAGTATATTAGTATTTACGAACAATCATTCAACGATACCGACTAATAGACAGAATTCTATTTATTTAATTTTTAATTTATATGATTTTAATAATATAAATTAAAATTGATTAATTAACATTAAAAAAAAATTAAAAAAAAAAGCTTCTTAAACTGCTGATGTTCTTGATGTAAGTCCTAGACACTGCTATTTATTTATTTATTTTTATTTTTTTTATTTTTTGACACTGGCATATTTTTGGTTTTTCTAGTAATTAGCTAGCAAGCTACTATTACTCAATAAAATTTATATTTTACCGGGGTTCTTGACACCCAAATATTTTAGGCGTCTTTAAAATGTTTTGTACTTTTTTCTATTCAAAATTCAAGGTTATTGATTTATCAAAATCAGAATCATGTTTTTTTTCATTAACATGTTTTATCAATGCTGATCTATAAATGAATAGTGTGGTTTAATTTCAACCTTCACCTTTTCGTCAACTAAAAATCCTTAATCTTGAGTACAAATACGTGGGTATTTCGTACGGAATTTTTTTTTAAATACACAAAGCGTTCTATGTGTGTCTTGTGTTGTTTGTGTATTTCTGGTACCGTGCTCAATATTTTCTATAAATAGGTATACTTTTCGGAATTCCAACATACCTACTAGTTTGGTTAGAATTTGAACTGCTATTTGCAGGTTTTAGAATAGTTTTATATAAAGTATATCGAATGATAAATTATATTTCCCGGGGGGCTTACAAACAAAACAAAACAAAATGAAAATAAAATCTGAAAGTCAAATAAATTGGTACTACGTGACTTTTAGTTGTCTTACTGCAAATCCGAATTCTAATGTATTGTTTTACATTAAAATTTCGTTGAAATAAAGCAACTTCGATTTCGGTTTATCGTACGTATTCACATTAACTTCAGAACATATCATCTTAATTTATACACTAAAAACAACATAAGGGTCAAAACAACATAAGGGTCAAAATTGGGTATTTCGATGGAGGTGAAATTCTAAAGTGAATTTTAGGTGAAGTTTTGAAATATAGCCAATTAGGATGAAACTACTCGTAGGATAATTCTTAACCGATTTTGGTGAAATTCGAAATGTGCGATGGAAATGGGATTCTAAAATGAATGTTTTGGAATGTGGTGTATTAGGATGGAACTTAGATAATTTTTAACCAATTTTGATACATTTCCATGTTCTGAAATATGGACAATTTTGATGGAACTTCGATAGTTTTTAACTGATGTTGAGGTAATTCGAAATGTGCGATGGAAATGGGATGTTTGTAAATTTTGGAATATGACCAATTATGATGGATCTTAGATAATTCTTAAACGATTTTGATGAAAAACAACGCATGTACGATGGAAATAGGACAGGTAATTAAAGTAGACATAAATTAAAACTTTTAGTTAGCAACACGATAACTTTATTTCTCTTATTAGCATAACCACAAAGTTCTGTAGACAACAAAAATGGTTATGTGCTACGACAAAAATAATAAGTTGTACAATACAATTTGTGTTTACAATTAATTAAGTTGGGTTAGATTCAGTTTTGTAATTTCCATGCTACACGTTACAAGCTCAGCTGATAAGGTGTAAGGTGGTCACGAAATACCACTGTTTATCTACGGTTAAGGTAAATCCCCATTTGACGCAGGTGAAACATATCTCCCTTTTTTTGTCAGCTTTTTTGTCTTCCAAGAGGAGTTACTAAACAGCTTCTTCTAATAATATGCTGTTCCCTTAGCGTGAGGAAACTACTCACAAGTAGTTATATCTACTCGCACAAATAATGTTGTAGTTGTTAGAAGCAGTTTCGCATAAAATTAACGGTAGAGGGATTTTAGTTTAAAAAATTTAATAGATAGCTCTAATCAATTTTTGGTTGTGCGAAATGTTATTTTTTAACCCTAATCCATCCAAGGTGTGCTTTTTTGGCTCATTTGATAAATGTATCGATTTTCACAATAATGTTAATTTAGTTATAAACTTGTATCGTATGTATTTTATTTTGAAACATTTCCATACAACGTACTTGGCTTTCATTGCAAAAATTTAGTAAATTAAATACTTGATTAGACAATTTTCAAAGTGTGCAAATATTTTAATTATTTTGTTATTTAATATTTTATTATTATTTATTATTAATGGAACAACGTAAGTTTGGTGTCGCCAGTTTACGCCTTGGTGTCTACGATTGAGAAATAGATTAATTCGAAGGAATTCTGTTTGGTGGCCTTCCTGGATATAGAAGGCGCCTTTAATAATGTGAAAGCGGAGGCAATCAAGGAGGGATTGTCATTTTTGGAGGTGGACGTTCCCCTGATAGGGTTAATCAATTATATGCTGGGAAGCAGGATTGTTAGCTCGAAGTTGGGGGACTCCACCTTCAAGAGGCGAGTAACTGGGGGAACTCCGCAGGGGGGGTTCTGTCCCCTCTTCTCTGGAACATAGTGGTAAACGGGTTACTACTTGAATTGGAGAGAGAGGGTATTGAAGTTATCGCGTACGCAGATGACGTAGCTTTAGCTGTTACCGGGAAATTCCTGGGCACGATTGTAGACGTAATGCAGAATGCGCTTACCATCGTTACGAAATGGGCTGGCAAATGTGGACTTGGTATTAACCCGTCCAAGACAGAGCTGGTACTCTTTACTAAGAAATACAAAATCCCGGTAGTTGTCCCTCCTACCTTAAACGGCACGAGACTTGCTTTTACTGAAAGAGCTAGATATCTGGGCATTATCTTGGACAGTAAGCTTAGTTGGAAGCCCAACATGTTGGAGAGAATAAACAAAGCTACTTTTGCTTTGTACTCCTGTAGGAACGCTATTGGTCATATATGGGGTCTGAAGCCGGAGCTGGTACACTGGCTCTACACCGTCGTAGTGAGACCTGTACTCATGTACGGGGTGGGTGTTTGGTGGCCAGCTCTGGACAAGGTAACTTACAAAAGTAAGATTGAGAGAGTGCAAAGAACGGCCTGCATGCTTGTTAGCGGGGCATTGAGGTCGACACCGACAAGTGCCTTAGAGGTTATGTTGCACCTTCTTCCGGTCGACATTTTTGGCAAACAGATGGCGGCAAATACGGCTTTACGACTTGCAGCCGTCTCTCAGTGGAGGTGTCTTAGTATAGGACACTCTACTATTGTCAGATCGTTGAAGGATGAGCTGGCGAATCTTGACTACATTAAACCTACTCTACGCTTCGAGAAGCGATTTCGGACCTCCTTCCCTTCAAGGGAATCCTGGAGGAATAGACCGTTATCGGAAACCGAAGCGTTGCAATTCTTCACAGATGGCTCCAAGCTAGACGGCAAAGTAGGAGCTGGAGTATTCTGTGACAAATTAAATGTAAATATTTCTATTCGTCTCCCTGATTACTGCAGCGTGTACCAAGCTGAAGTCGTAGCGATTGAGGAGGTCATGACGTGGTTGAAGCATAATGTGTTATCCTCAGCCGATATCACAATCTATGTGGACAGTCAAGCGGCGATCCGGTCGTTAGAATCGGTGTCTTTGGCGTCACGGGTGGCGTTGAGTTGTCACTCATCTCTAAATGAGATGGGTGAGCATTTCAACATCCAGGTAGTCTGGGTCCCAGGTCACTCGGGCGTCATGGGGAACTGCAGGGCGGATGAACTTGCTAGGCATGATACGACTCTCCAGCTGCAACCGGAAAGGGCAAGTCTGGGGAGGCCTATCACAGCGCTTAGACAAGCACTTGGGAAGCAGGCGCTATCCTCAGCGGGGGAAAGTTGGTCTAACACCCTCATTTGTAGAGTTGCAAGACAAGTTTGGCCAAAGCTGGACTTGGGGCGCACTAGGGCATTAATATCCTTACGCAGACGTGAATTAAGAACGGTCGTAGGAATTCTCATGGGACACTGCCTTTTTGGAGAACATGCAAGAAGGCTGGGTCTGGAGGCTAATGACTTCTGCAGAAGCTGCTTGGACGAAGAGGAGCAAGAGACGTTGGTCCACTTCCTTTGCTCGTGTCCAGCATTGGCTCTCAGAAGGCACAAACACTTAGGTAAGTTCAGGATGGACTGCCTCTCGGATCTCGAAAACATTAAAGTGCGGGACGTCTTACGCTACATAAGTAACTCGAAATGGTTCCAATAGGGGTAAAAGGGGATACATCCTGTGGTATCACAATGGACCGTCACCGGTCTAAGTGTGCGTAAGCAGCCACTCCAACCTAACCTAACCTAACGTAAGTTTTGATTTAAATTGAGGTTATGTTTTACTACTGTCACAAACATTTGCGTTCCATTGAGCATCTACTCACAAGTACTGGGCAGTAGCAAATTGTTTCTAATGGGAAGACAGTGAATGTGTCCCGCATTTTTACTATGATGTCTAAGGGATTACTATGTCTAAGGGATTACTATTATTCCAAAACGAAACGAAAATAAAATCCGAAAATGAAAAACTTGATACTATGGAACATTTTTGGAAGGTACCTTAGTTGTCTCTTGTGCCCTTGATAGACGAGGGATTAGCTAAGCGCGATTTGGGAAACAGGATTAACTAATCCACCACAAGTCCATTTGCGTTGACAGACTAGGGATTAGTTTCCTAGGCAGATAAGTAAAATACTATGTTGGTGATTGCTAATTTTAGGAATTCAACAATATTATTTTTATTTCCGGATGGATTGATATGTTCTAATTATGACAATAAAAATAATTTAATGTTTTATACATTTATTTGTATCAGTAGAAAACCACTGATTTGTACAATGACTGATTTTCGAATGAAAGAATTTTACAATAAAATATATGTACAAAAAAATATTGTGACGGTGACACCTAGTGTGTATTAGAATAAGTAAAACTAATAGCTCAATGTTTTACTGTACTAAATGGAATTTTCCATGATACAAATTGTTACGTAATGTTTCTACGCTATTCCAACTGGAAAAGTCGTGAACTTTCGAGAAGCTTGGTTTGTGTATATAAAAAGGCGAACAAGATCGAATTGGATTATTAGTATTTGGAACGCGATAGAGTAAACTTGTAAGATTATTAGTAATATTTGGTAAGCGATAGTATAAAGATTAAAAGGAATTAGAAAGTGATTTAAAAAAGTGTTGTAGTGCGATAAATAAAGTAAAAGTGATCAGTAAAATTGGAGAATAATTTATATAAAGTGATTTTGTGAATTTTGATTGATAAACTGTGTTGTAATAAATTTTGTGAAATAAATAAATTCGTTGGAGATAAATTAAATTGATTTTGTATTATTCACAATCCAGTGATACGAACCTTGAGTGACAAGGCAAAAACGTAACAATTTGGTGACAGCGGTGGGATTGTGAATAAAAAGAAAAAGAAAATGATTCTCAACGAATTAAAAGTTCCAGAATTAAAGAGGGAACTTGAGAAACGGGGTTTGGCCACTGATGGTGCTAAAGCAGCTTTACAAGCGCGACTACGTGAGGCCATGCAGAACGAAGGGCTGAACGCTGACCATTATGATTTTGGCGTGGAAGTAACGGATGCGGCAACTGTAGAGAAAGCAGAAGATAAACAACCGTTGGTCGAAAAGACACAAGAACATTCTGGAAGTTTCGATTTGTCGCAGTTAATAGCTGCTATGAACCAGATGACAGGACAGATGAGTCTAATGAAACAACAAAATGAGCGACAGTTGGAGACTATAAACCAGTCAAACCTAAAAATGGAACAACAAATAGAGAAAATTGAACAACCAATCCAGGAAATTGCAGATGGGCAAAAGAGAATGGACGAGAAACTTCTCGAATTATCTACTAACATACACGGCGAAGTAGAGAAGCTACAAATGGAGATTCAAAAGGTTGACGAAAAATTAGAAACGAAGGTTCAACATGTTGAAGAGAAATTGCAAACGGAGATTCAACAAGTTGTGGAAAAATGTCAACGTCTCGAGAAAGATCTAACTGATGTCAAGGCAAGTGGAACAACGACGCAAGTGGTACAGACCGTTCAATCAGTTAAGTTAAAACCACCAAACTTCGACGGTACATCATCTTTCGGCATTTTCAAATTTCAATTTGAAACGGCAGCCAATCAAAACCGTTGGAATGATGAACATCTTGTCGCAGCGTTAATAGTGGCCCTTAAAGGTGAAGCAGCGGAGGCCTTACAAACAATTCCGGAAAAAGATCGCAACAGTTATCTCGAAATTATGAAGGCGCTGGATAGGAAGTACGGCAGTGACCACAAGCGTGAAATCTATCGAATGGAATTGAAAAGCCGCTACCAAAAGGGAGGAGAAACACTTCAGGAATTTTCATCGGCAATCGAGCGATTAGTACATCTAGCACATACCAGTACGTCGGCCGATTATATGGAAAGACTAAAAATTGACGCATTCATTGACGGCATTCGAGATCCAGAGACACGCAAAGCGGTAATGTTGTCACCTAAATCAACCTTTGCGGAAACCGTTGCGTTTGCGTTAACCATCGAGGCTGTGCAGAACTTCACCAGACCATCAGTATTTAGGCGTCAAATGAACTCAGACAAGAACGGCAGCATGGAGCGAATGGTACCGACAGTCGGAAGAGGCAGGCTTAGGTGTTGGAAATGTGACAAGTTGGGTCACATCTCAATGGACTGTCGGAAAGTAATACATGGAGAGAGAAGATCGCCTCCTTTTATACGCGCAAACACGGAACGGTCGGGACAGAGGTCTAGAGGCAGCGAGCGAAGATGTTGGGTGTGTAACAGGATTGGCCACATCTCGCGAGATTGTTTGGAAGCAGGAGGAAAGCGGCACGGATTACCATCTTCCATGGAAAGAGCACGAAGAGGAGAGCGGGAATCGGATGAGCGGATGGCAACAGTCGGTAAAGTGGAAAGGTTAGAAGTCAGTTTGAAGGAACCGAAGCTGGCTTCGCCGTCTGGTTGCCCCATAACATTCATCCCTGTTACGAGTGAAGCACGAGGCGGAAGCAGCGTCACAGTTTGGGGCGGTGTTGAAGGGAGGAGGTGTATTATTACGCTGGATACCGGAGCAACCCACACAATTGTTCGGAAAGATTTGATCGCAGGAGCAGTGCAGCTGGTTGATGGGTTAAAATTAAGAATGGCAAATGGGGAGAGTGCAATGATAAAAGGCAAAAAGATCGTGAAAATAAAGATCGGAAGAACTCTTTTCCAACACGAAGTTCTAGTCGCAGACATTGTGGACGAGGTCATTTTGGGAACGGACTTCATGAGGATGAATGGCTTTGTGTTGGATTTTGGCCGAGGAATATTGAGTAGCGATAACATCGAGCTGAAACTTAAGTTTAACGGTACGGATGCGACAGTAAGGCGAGTAACAATCAGTCATTACGAGGAGCTGCCATCGAAATCTGAAACAATTGTTGAGGAAACCAAAGAACACCAGGTTAAGCAGACTTTGGATAAGAAGGGCCGAGTTGTGCGAGGTAGAGTGCGAGTGTCGGGCGACTGGATGAGAACTCGATGTGCCATACGGGCAAATGGCCAGGGATTACACGAGGGGCAACTGGTGTGGCATCACAACTCGCAACAAAAGAAGGGGGATTTATCGGCGAAAGTGCAGCCTATATGGACGGCACCCTACAGGACAAGAAAAGGACAAGGTGGTAAACCAATGGCGGTACATTTAGAGAGGCTGGCCCTCTACCGAGGAGGTAATTTCGGTCCTGTTCGGGACGAACAGGCTTAGGTGAGGGGTAGTGTGACGGTGACACCTAGTGTGTAATAGAATAAGTAAAACTAATAGCTCAATGTTTACTGTACTAAATGGAATTTTCCATGATAAAAATTGTTACGTAATGTTTCTACGCTATTCCAACTGGAAAAGTCGTGAACTTTCGAGAAGCTTGGTTTGTGTATATAAAAAGGCGAACAAGACCGAATTGGATTATTCGTATTTGGAACGCGATAGTGTAAACTTGTAAGATTATTAGTAATAATTGGTAAGCGATAGTATAAAGATTAAAAAGGAATTAAAAAGTGATTTAAAAAGTGTTTTTGTGCGAAATAAAAAGTAAAAGTGATCAGTAAAATTGGAGAATAATTTATATAAAGTGATTTTGTGAATTTTGATTGATAAACTGTGTTGTAATAAATTTTGTGAAATAAATAAATTCGTTGGAGATAAATTAAATTGATTTTGTATTATTCACAATCCAGTGATACGAACCTTGAGTGACAAGGCAAAAACGTAACAATATTCAAATAATAAGTGACATCTGTTAATAAATAGTTTAACTAGTATTACAAAACTGGTTACACTACAAATAATTTTAGTACAAAATCATAAATTATTTAAACGTGTCAACGCACACCTACTATAATATTTTATCCTCTTGTATATAAAAATGTCAAAATAAGTAAACAAACTAGCTAATTTGTTGATGGTAAGTTAAATTGGCTCGATATAAAACAAGTTTTGAATTAATATATGGTATGCATTAAAATTTATACTTTTCAGATATCAGAATATAAGAAAATAAACGTCTGATGGACACAAATATTATCAGATAAGTACAAATTTCAATTACATTTTCAACAAATAGTTCTTTGTGTATTTTGTTTTAATTACCGCTGCTCGACAATAATTCCAGTGATGTCTTCAACAGTGATTCCCTAAATTATAGCTAGTCAATGAGCTGGACTTATTCTTTAATTCAATATTTCTAAGATTTATACATTAAAATACTATAGATTTTCTTTTTTAAAAACATAACCTTAAAATTTATTCAGCACAAATTGTTTAAGATGTCATTGATTTTACAACTTCTATCGTAAACTCACACCGCTTGCACTTTCAGCAATGTTGAAAGAATTATTTCGCATTGTAGCACCACTTGCACCATCACTAAACCCAATATAACTCGATTAGTTACTAATCCTCAAATAACACGAGATTAGCTATCTCCAACTTGATACACTACCGCTATTTTCGAAAAAATTATTAATCGCGCTTGGCTAATCCTTGGTCTATCAACGGTATTAGGCGGGTATTACATTATCACGTTTAATTAATCATGTTTTGCTACAAAGAAAATACTGTTACATAGCTTCTTGAAGCTAAAAATATAATTATATTTGGCTATGATTTAGTATTGCATACCATGTGACACAGCGCCAATCGTAGAAATATTTGCGATATATTATGAATAATTGGCCTTTGGATTTTGTTTCTGATTAACCAATCGAAAATCTTGTGAATACCATTTTTACTAATATATTTGTGTCTATATAAAGCCGAAAAAAATCATTTGATAAACAGACATACTTCTCTTAAACTTCTTAACTTAAAAATTCACATCGAATGATTGTCGAAGCTTACG
Source organism: Tipula vernalis (assembly GCA_958295665.1). Taxonomy (NCBI): domain Eukaryota; kingdom Metazoa; phylum Arthropoda; class Insecta; order Diptera; family Tipulidae; genus Tipula; species Tipula vernalis. The sequence goes on along the minus strand of OY282560.1, from coordinate 215,178,471 downwards.
GTGAGCATGCTTTTTGGTAAATCGCAATGCTATGAGTGGTTTAATACATTCAAAAGTGATGATTTTGACGTGAGCGACGAAGAACATGAAAGACCACCAAAAAAGTTTGAAGCCAGTGAATTACAAGCATTTTTGGATGAGGATGACGCTCAAACGCAAAAACAAGTCGCGAGTCAATTGAATGTGTCACGAGAAGCCGTCTCCATACGTTTAAAAGCCATGAGGAAAACTCGAAAGTTGGGAATATGGGTTCCGCATAAACTGAATGAAAGACAACAGGAAAATCGAAAAATCACTTGCGAAATGTTGCTCGCCAAATACAAAAGAAAGTCATTTCTCCGTCGAATTGTCACTGGCGATGAAAAATGGATCTATTTTCAGAATCAAACCATCGACAATTTTGATTGCAAAGCCAAATCGAGCAACCATCGACATCGATTGCAAAGCCAAATCGCTTCGGACGGAAGACAATGCTCTGTATTTGGTAGGATCAGAAGAGTGTGATTTATTTTGTGCTGCTAAAACCAGGTGAACCCGTAAATACTAAACGCTACCAACAACAAATGAATAATTTGAATCGAGCTTTGCGTGGAAAACGACCAGAATACGATAAAAGGCAACACAAAGTGATTTTGCTTCTTAATAATGCATCATCACACAAAGCAAAACCGGTCAAGGCAATGCTGGAAGCACTTAATTGGGAAATACTTTGAAATGCGGCTTACTCACCGGACTCCGTCCGATTAATACCCTAATTCTGTTTTTACACGGTAGATACGTTCCAGACGAAACCGTGTAAAAAAAAACCGTGTAAAAAAAGACATGAAGTACATAGAAAAAAAAGGGATTGGTTCCATATCCTTCAACCCTGTAAAAATTAGTTAAAATAAAATGATTGATACAAAAAAAAAACTATTATGACAGTCTTTATAATAGTCAAATTAAATTTTTATGTGCATTAATGCACAGTTTATTTCATAAAAACAAATAGGCAATTCAAATCTTAAAGTAAAAGTAACATAAATATAAAATTATATCAGTTCAGAAAACTCGTACAAGTGTAAATTAATAAACAAAAGGTACATAATCCAATTTTTAAAGTAAATTAAAACAAATTAAAAATCATTAAAAATTAAAAACAAAAAATTAAATTGGTTGATGAAAATAACACAGCTCTATTCGCTATCATCATCGGAAATCATACGCGATCGCTTGTGTAATACTGGTTCAAAATCGCTATCATCACTCGAAATATTTTGTACGTCATTATCACGTTCCAATTGTGAGGTTCTCTCTGTGGTATCTTCAACAAGATTAGGATGTTCTCTTTCCGACTGGATAGCACTGCATTTGACAACAAAATCGGTTATTAGCCGTTGTGATCCAGTTTTGGATAGCTCTTTGTATAATTCATGGTAACGAGCCATAGAAGACTTCAGTTCACGTTGAAACTGTGCAGCCCTTTCGCAAATAGGATCGTTTGTAACGAAATGATTTCCCAATTTATTAGCAATGCTAATGCAGCATGTGTGACGCAATCTTTAACAGTAAACTTTTTCCAAGCATCAATTACTGTAAGTGTCTTATCATTATCTATATTGTCCAAAATATACTGGAAAGTTCGCTTGATGTAGTAAGTCTTAAATGTCGCGATGATTCCCTGGTCAAGTGGTTGAATCAGGGATGTCGTATTTGGTGGCAGAAACAAAACCTGTACATTTTCGTGCTCCAAATCTGGATGGCCGGGAGCGTTGTCCATAATCAGAAGAACTTTGAATACCAGACCTTTTTCGTTCATTTATCTTCTAACTTCTGGGACAAAACATTTATTGAACCATTCAGTGAAAATGGCAGTTGTCACCCATGCCTTTTTGTTCGCCATCCAATAAACCGGTAATTTATTAAAATCGACACCTTTCATTGAACGAGGCTTAAGTGCGCGATTAACAAGCAGAGGCTTCAGCATACGGTCTCCTGAAGCATTGCTACAAAATAGAAACGTGACTCGATCCTTTGCTGCCTTAAAACCACTAGCACTCTTTTGGGATTTTGCTACATATGTGCGGTTTGGCATTTTTTTCCAAAAGAGGCCAGTTTCGTCCGCATTAAAGACCTGATCTGAACTGTACCCACCATCGGTAATTATTTTGGCAAGTTTTGGTGGAAATTCTTTGGCAGCCTTCTCATCTCCAGAAGCAATTTCTCCTTTGATCTTTATATTATGGAGTGAGTGCCTTTCGAGAAATCCAGTCAACCATCCTGTACTTGCAGAAAATATATAGCTGTTATCACGACTTGTTTGAGAGGATGTAGATGGTTGAAGTTCCTTTATCTGCTTATAAATTCTCAATGCTTTCTGCTTGATGGTATTTCCATCAACTGGTATCCTCTTTTGTGTATTGTCCTCTATCCATATTACCAGTGCTTTTTCCATTTTTTCTTTAACAGAATCCTAGTGTATGATGACGACTTAGCAGATATTTTCGTTCCAGATACTACAGATTTCCTAATAGCATCTTCATTTCGTTTAATGGTCCTTATTGTGGCTTCGTTCAGACCAAAGCTCTTACCTAAAGACGTTGAACCTTCTCCATTTTTGAGGCGGTCTAAAATTTCAATTTTAGTTTCCAAAGAAATACCTTTCCTTTTGGGTTTCGGAGTTGTAGTATTCGACATTTTTCTTAGGGCCATAAAATTAAATAAAGATATCAATAAGTTCGAATATGTAGGTAATAATAAAAATAGCTTACCCGTATTCTTATCGATTTAAACTTTTTTGTATGTTACTTAGTCAACAGCCTATATAAGCTGTGTTTCTTATTTAAATCCGTAGATCGAGCAGATTGTGAAATCTGAAATCAGATCGATTTGGTCGATCTGAAATAAGAAACAGGTTTCAGATTTTTTAGATCAAAAAAATGTTCAACTGTCATCGAACTGTCAAAAAAAAATTATTTTCATTAGCTAGTGAACAACGCCAACGAGATTTAGTGATTTAAACAGTGATTTTTATTTACCCACGCTTATATTGGACACGAGAAACCGCTACCCGAATTTTTGACTCACGCTTAAAACATTGGATACAAGAAATCATCAACAAATTATTGACCTTTGCTTAAAAATTGGATACGAAAAACCGCTGCACGATTGATAAAATGAACGACTTAAAAAAGCAACAAGTTTCTGCTTTATTGCAAGGAGCTGAGATGATTATGTTCAACGACTCTGAAGAAGAAGAAGAAGGGAAATACGAACACGAAGGGAATACTAACGTCTTAAATTACGCTGAGGAAATTGTACCACGAATGTTGGATGGGAAGTTCAAACAGCATTTCCGAATGAACCGCGAACACATTTGCGGGTATTTAGCGAGCTTTTGCACAAACACAACAAGGACCGAAATGGGAATAGAACAGCAATTGATGGTGACTGTGTGGTATTTAGCAAATGCAGAAACATTTAGGTATACTTTTTATTTTCACTTTTATGTTGGAATTTATATATCAAACATTACAGGACGGTGGCTAATAGGTTCAACCTTTGCAGAGCATCTTATTTTCGAGTATTATATAGGACCTGTAAAAGGCTTTTGAAAGTCAATGTGGCGAACAAGATAATAGAATGGCCTTCGGAAACCGAGCAGCGTCGAATTTCAAGTGGGTTTCCAAAATTTCCAGGTAAATGATTCATATACCTACTTATAATAATTGTGTAGATTAATATTTAATTATTATATAAATTATAGGAGTAACTGGGGCAATTGATGGGTGCCACTTTAAAATTATGGCACCAAAGCAACACCATTCCTCGTACATTAATTGGAAAGGATATCATTCTGTTGTGTTGCAAGGTATTTGTAATGATCGAAAACAATTTATAGACTGCTATGTAGGCGAGGTTGGGTCAGTGCATGATGCGTCTATTTGGAAAAGGTCACCAATTTACAGGAATCTGGCCGATGGGACGAAACAAATTGAACAAGGACTCCACCTGATTGGTGACAGCGCGTATCCATTGACGGAATATTTGCTGACTCCTTTTAAAAATAGTGGGTATTTAACCGAAAGACAAAAAAAGTATAATTGCTGCTTAGCGAAAAGTAGAGTACGCATTGAGAATGCGTTTGGAATTATGAAGTCTCGGTTTAGGCGTTTGAAGTTGATCGAAACTCGAAGATTGGATTTTGTAGCTGTTATTATTATGTCGTGTTGCATTCTGCATAATGTATGCATTAACTTGAATGACGATACTGAGGTAGAAAGTGAAGAAATGGAAGATGACAACTCATCGCCGCGAAACGAGCTAGCCGAATAATCGGGGACAAATAAGAGACAAATTATTTGTAATTCTTTATAAATAAAATAAAATTCTTTATTAAAATTCATTTTAAATAGTTTTAAAATTTAGAAATATAAAAGAAAGAAAGAAAAAAATTTAGAAACATATTTTATTACATTTTATCTACCATCTTCTCCATTAAATCCAAGAAGCGGTCTTGCCGTGATATTTTTTCCTCATGACGACGTTGCACGTCTGAAATTCGTTTTTTCTTTTTTGGAGGTTCTGGAGAAGAAGGTGAAAAGTCATTTTGACTCTCAGACTCTGAATTTGTTGTTTGAACTCTATTGGGCCTGGCAATCATGGAGGAATCGCTACTACAAGTCGCTTCGGGGTTCACCTCCGGCCTTTTAGCCAATATCTCGTCCAATTTATCGTAGTACTCAAAAGACATTCTCTTTCGGCCACTAATGCTATTATTTAGCTTCACAAACTTATATTTTTTTTTTTAATAATTTAAATTTTGTTTCGCATTGTTGCCCGTTTAGTTTGATACCCGACAGTTTTTGAACTTCCTTTGAAATGGAATTCCGAACATTCTTTTTTATTTTAAAATCAAACTCATCATATAGCCGTTTTGTAGATGCAAGTAATGAAAGAATAAGGGGCCTCGTCCACTTGAGACTGTCATTTTTTTCCACTTCTAAGAAATCGTTCGAAGTATTATTTTGGATTTCGTCCTCAACTTCTTGCAAATACTCTATAAAAAAAATGTGGTTGTATAAAATATTTATTTCATTATTTAATAAAATTATTTACCTTCGTCTACATAATAACTAAAATTTCCTTCAATTTCCATTTTTATAACGTTTGCAAAAAAAACAATTGATGAGAATGACAGTTCTTTATTCGGTAATGTATATATTTGAATTATGTGAAGTTAGCTAAACTAAAAGTAATCTGAGAAATCGGAATATTTTTACAAATCAAAAAAATCAATCTAATCAATCTGAAAAAAATAAGAAACAGCAAAAAAATTGATCAGATTGATCTGATCTGAAATAAGAAACAACTTTTTAGTACTCAGATCAATCAGATTGATTAGATCAGAAATAAGAAACACAGCAATAATAACACGTCCAATTTTATTGAAACTAACCAAAAGACTAAGCTGCTTTGAAAATAAATTAGAAAGGGGAATTCCCTAACTAAATTTCTAAAAGATTACAGATAATACAAATAATTTTCTTTAAAATTTCAGTCAAATAGCTTTTTTTTAATCGTGCAATATCGAATGAAATCGTGTAAAACCAGAAAAAAATTTTTTTTTCTAGACCGTGTTAAATCAAAACCGTGTAAAAAAAGACCGTGTAAAAACAGAATTGGGTGATTTGCATCGATGCGGCATGGGATTGTTGAGGGGCACTTCACTTCCTACGAAAATGGTTCGATAACTGATTTGCCTCAAAAGAAGGCCAGTTTTTTGGCGTGGCATCCGCGCATTGCCATAAATATGGGAAAAATATATAACTAATAATGGGCAATACTTTGAATAAAATACTCAATCATACGATTGACGTGTACTTTTTATTAAAACAATTCCGGTTTCATATTTACACATCTGAGCCCCTATTCTCGAATTTCACAACCATTTTCCACATGTGGACATCTATCAAAATCTATGTAATTATTGACTGCTTATTCGGAAATATCCCCTTAGTACTGAAAAAATTCCATAGCGAATTCAAGAATACAGGAATTTAAATTTTCGAAGGTTTTTATAAATTTTGAAAGATGTCTACATGTGGAAAATGGATGTAGAATTAGAGAATAAGGCCCCTGATATATCACTGAATCGGAGCCGATTTAAAATTAAAGAAAAAATTACAATACGTACCTATGTGCATACCGAGAAAGTGAAGGTTAAAATACTTATCAAATTGGGATGTCAAGAAACTCAGTAAACGATAAAGTTGTGTGTGTGTGGTGTATATTAGACTGCAAGCTATAATAAGTACTTTAGTATAATCAAAAACTAGTTTGATTTGTTTGAGATTAGATCCAAATTAAGTAGACTGTTATCGAATACAAGTCACATTGTTCTCTTTGGGAATGAAATTGCAGATGAACTAGCCAAACAAAACCCTCCACACAAATGATGGACAACGAACCAACCGTTATGAACACAAAAAGGAATTAAGAGAAATTTCTAGCGCATACAAATGACAGGTTCGTAAGGTTCGTTTAGTTCATACCGGAAATAAGTTTTAACATTTTTGCCAGTCACAAGGTTTTCACTGTTTTAAGTTATAAATGTTGCCGTTCAAAAACACATTTTATGTATATAACCACATTTTTGGCCAAACATAGTTATTGATGCCAATCGATAGCGAAAATTAATAAACGTTATAAATTGAGAAACACGTAATAAAATAAGAAAACTAGTTTCCATTCGTTCTTTTTTCTAATTTTACAAAGACCTTTAGCCCCGCATTTATCTACGTACATGTTTCCGCCATAAACGATTTAGTTTAAAAATTCCAAATTAAAAGCATCAGCGATAAAACAAATAACGAGATTAAGAACGGAACATATCTACCAAAAGTACAGAAATTTAATAGGTATAGAAGACACTCGAAATTGTGATTAATTGTAGTTTTCCGGAAGACAACATCCATATAATTAAGACGTGTGCCGTATATGACAATATACTTATGAAATATCAAGTGATAATTCAAAATTCATTGAATAAATTTTGGCTAGACTGAACCAAAAATGGATTTTAGTTATCTAAAAGAAATGAAATTAAATTAAAACATAAGTACATATACATAGTAGATATGAAAAATAGTAGATAAACAAGTAAAATGGTTTTAAGGTATAGACAACTCTGTTTACATCTAACGAAGTAAATTCAGGATGGGTCGATGATATGGAAAGTATGATGTGAAGCAAAGGATTTGGGTGATTGTCGGAGCTGGAATGTACGATACCCAGACTTAATTGATGGTATCTTTGTTGAATCAATGATCGGTTGGTGACCTTATATATGTTGAAATCATCACACAGCATTAACGAAATCTTTGAATCCACAGTAATGAACGGTGTTGTGTAACTTATTCGGAGTTGTGAATTAAAGAAAACAAGGCATAACACAACAGAATGCCGATGTTTTCGAAATATGACTAGATTTCGTGCTTGTCATCAAACAGTAACTAAAAGAGATAAATTTTTAGCGTTATATGGGCGAGTTGGCCCATTATAATCTCAAATACCTATGAACTCTCCAAATTGATTTGAAGGGAGAATGTTTAAAACAGAACGATGTAGTTCAGGATTGCGATGTAATAGATATTGTCGATTGTAAAAGTCGAATAAGCTTCTCCAGAGGAAACAAATTAAAACGATGATATTACTAAAATTACACTAGTCGCAAAGGCTACGAATGAACATTTAGCAATCCGGTAATTAAAAATGGTTTTTATAATTCAAAATTGATATTGTTTACAAAGATTCCGAACGTCAAATTAGCAGAAAGATCAGTTTATCATTTTTCTGCTAGGGAATACATGATGCTTCAAACACCAACTTTCTATAAAAAAAAACTATCCATACCTTTAAGTGATGTTATATTTTATATCTTGAAAGAAGCAAACGGAGTGATTAGACAGAATATTCCCTTTAATTATTTATTGGGAAGCAATAGGTGGTGTCGTAAAGAAACCAATTTGCCACACTGAGGGAAAAAACAATGAAAATTCAACAAAAACAACGTTGAATGAAAGTAAAATGTATATGAAAACTCGTTAAAGTGGTTTTTCTTAATTTCAATTCCGAAAAAATTTCAAAATATAATTAAAACAAAACAATGTAGTTTTTAAATTTAACTATTTTATTTTGATTGTGCAACCTTTTTTTTTGAAAGAAATACTCGTTGGTTCAATGTCCGACCAATTTTAATTTAAAATTGCCAACGATTTATTTCAAAGGAGGTATTTCTTTGAAACGTCATTAAGTAATTGTTTCAATGTGAAAACAATCTTAATTTAAATTATTAACATTTTTGATTTAAAATGGGCTAACGTTGATTTAACGAAAATCGAATTCGAAATAAAAGGAAAATGCGTTTGATTTATATTAATTATTGAACTTTTAATTCATTATTTATTCGTATTACAGAAAAATCTTATATACACTAAATTTAATTCAAATAAACTTATATGTTTTTCCGTTATTAATGGAGTACAAGTGTAGCGGTGGGCTTGGAAAATAATTTATATTTTTAATAGATAATTGATCAGTATAAATATTTCCCACTTTATAAGATTGAAAATGATCATCGAATTTTTTTAAATTGCACAAGTAGCAAAGTGTGAACAGGTCCACTTCATACATAATTGATTTGATTTTATATAACTCAAAGTGGTCTTTAATAGCCGATTTAGACGTACCTACCAACATTTTTTTCCAACATTTTTTTTGTTCACACTTAGAACTACACGCAATATAAAAAATGTTTATGCGATAAAAAGAGAAAAACCAAAAATAAAAATGTCCGTCTTGCCATAATTTTTTGGCGGTATTTAAATAAATTCTTAAATTTTTGACAGATAAGTTTAGTGTAACGACTTTTCTGTTTTGTGATTTTATTTTTGTGTAACTAAAATTCAAATAAAAATGGATAATTTAAATAAGAATCAGCTTCTAAATATAATATTTAGTGAAAGTGAGGTGATGAAAATTATATTTTGCGAAAAATCATATTTGAAGACGACAACATTGACAATTTAAATCATCGCGAAGCTACAAAAAGAAAGCGAAAAATGGATAATTTAAATCAAAATCAGCTTCTAAATATAATATTTAGTGAAAGTGAGTGTGATGAAAATGATATTTTGCGAAAAATCATATTTGAAGACGACAACATTGACAAATTAAATTATCGCGAAATTACAAAAAGAAAGCGAAAATATTGGGTTCGCCCTTATTACAGAGAGCGAAACGAAACTGGGGCTTTCCAAAATATATTTTTGCCTCTGAAGATTTCAGATCTAGAATTATTTTTTAATTATATGAGAATGTCATCTTCTCAATTCGACGAGCTTTTATTGCTAATTGGACCGGCGATAAAAAAGCAAGAGTTTCTTCGTCAAACCATACAACCCAATGCAAGATTGGCTATCACGCTCAGGTAATAATAAAGATTTGTTTATTTGTATGTTATTTAATAAACTACCAATATATATTTTTCAGATATTTGGCCACTGGTGAGTCCCAGAAAAGCCTTTCAACCGCGTATAAATGCTCACCAGCAAGTGTGCATTTTATAATAAAGGAAACAACAGTCGCGATTATCGAGGCTCTTAAAACAAAGGTTTTTAAGAAAATAAGTGCTACAGGTTTTCTAGACGTAGCAAATGGTTTCGGCGAACGGTGGAATTTTCCAAACTGCATTGGCGCTATAGATGGTAAACACGTTGCTATACAGGTAGTGGTTTACAACGTGGTGGTATAAATACAAATAAATAAATTAAATATGTTTTATTAACAGGCTCCAGCGTTTAGCGGATCAACCTTTTTTAATTACAAAAAGTTTTATTCAGTTGTGCTCATGGCAGTATGTGACCACGACTATAATTTTTTGATGTGCGACATAGGCGCCGCTGGAAGACAAAGCGACGGAGGCATTTTCCGAAACAGTCAATTTGGCAAAAAATTTTATTCAAATTCGTTACCGTAAGTTTAAGTAATTCCTTTATTATGAACAAATACTAAACATTATTTTGCTCTAGATTACCTCAGCCATCTGATTTATCAGATCGGATTAAAAGTGTGCCTTACGTTTTTGTTGCGGATGATGCATTTGGTCTGCATGAAAATATTTTGAAACCATATTCCAAAAGTCCCCTAACTGAAAAGCAGAAAATTTTTAATTACCGGCTTTCAAGGGCGCGCCGAATTATTGAAAATTGTTTCGGAATATTGGTGTCAAAATGGAGAATATTCAGACAACCAATAATTGCAAACGTAAGTTATTTTTTTATATGATTTTTGACCTTCAATAATTTTATTAATTTTACAGATTGACACCGCAGAAAAAATAATTGGCGCTTACGTTTGTCTCCACAATTGGTTAAGGCAACATTCATCTCCTACACCATATATTACACCGGGATTAGTTGATACTAATATTGACGGCACACAATGCGATGGACTTTGGAGGAATGATGTAACGGACAACATGAGAGGACTCAAAACAAGATTTTATAATTCCACTAAGGAGGCCAAAGAAGTAAGGGAGAAATTTGCCGATTACTTCAATAACGAAGGCGCTGTTCCTTGGCAAATGGATAAAATTTAGTTTGTAAATAATTACTATTCTAAATTACAACATATTTATAATGTTTTATTTTTTTTTTCAATATAGAAAATTTCAAAATGAGGAACTTTTGGTGGTTCGTGCCTAATTAAAAGATAAGTATTTTTCCATAAAATTAATTTTTTGTATTTAGTGATTCATATTTTGGTTGTTTTATTTCTTTTTAGGTGACAACTTTGTCTCATCGTTCCTGAAATCAAGACAATTTTTGAAAATATTATTCAATTTTATTTTAAAAGAGGTTTTTATGCCTAATGGAAGCAAACATTAATTTTTTTCAATTGCTTCCATATGTGCTTTTCCTCAACGCAAAAGATAAATTAACAAATAAAATTTTAAATTTTTATGTTTTATTTGAATTTATTTGTTTTTGTTTTATTTTATAAAATATTTCTGATATACGAAATTCCGCCTCATTTTGGTTTGCTTCGGTCAGGGATTTAAGCTGCAAAGCCACATAATCCCCAAAAACATCTTGCGATGTTTTTGAGGCTGGGGCTGGTGTTGGATTCGCATTTTGGTTAACCAGCAATTCGAGCGCTTGCTTTTTTATAAATTAACTTAAAAATATAAATTTATAAGGTAAACATTAAATATTCAAGAAAACCGGCACAACTTAAAAAATAACAATGTTCATTTGCAATTACGTATATGTCATCCACTATTCCGCCAATTAAAAAACCCAATAAATTTTCTGCAATTTGATTTACTAATCAAATCGGAGAAAATTCATGCTGCTTTTTTGTGGGCGGGAAAATGGGTTACAGATAGGTAATTGAAAATAAACAAATCCATTTTTTGAGTTGTGCTGATTTTTTTAACACCATCGATTTTAATAAAATCAATTTTTAGCCTCTATTTGCTTGCTTTTTCGGGGTGGTACAGGGCTGTCTCTGAAGCTTTCGTTCGAATCCATATTCGATAAGGAAGTTGTTCTGAAATAAAGAAAAAATTCATGAAAATTATTTTTCATTGAAACATTTAAACCAGATTATTTTACTTACGGTCTAGGCTCGATGGTATCGTTTAAAAACGATAAAGCTTTAGCAAACTTATACGATTTACTATGTGGTTTTCCTGTTCCACTGGGCTCAGATTTCTTCGACCTGACGTAGCACGATTTTACCCATTCCCATTTTTTTTTAAGGTCGGCCACATCATTGATTGTCATATCTAAATGAAATGGTTAAATGTTTTTAACTTATTGTTTTATTGTAAAAGGCGATACAACATACCGATTGAAACAGCAATTTCCTCCCATATCCTTTGCCTTATAATTTTATTTTTGTATTGAAGATCTTTAATATTCCATATACAAGGATGTTGCCTCACCGCTTCAATCAGATCCTCTAAAATTAAATCATAATACACTATAACACAGTCAATTAAACAGAATCTACATACCTACCGGCAGGTCCCGCTCCTTTTCCTCTTCTGGAAAGAACATTTGACACTCTGGAAATAAAATTATTAAATCAGGGAAATTATCTGTTTTAATTTAAGCACTATAATTGTAGCTCATATTTACCATATTCAGTCGGGCTTACAGCATCTTCGGCCTGTACGGGTTGCCAATCAGGGTCCGAAAATAGGTATTCTTCGTTGTAATTGCATTCAGTATCTGGAAAAAATACAATTTTTAATTCAAAACAAAATAACCTAACCTAAAATTTATTATGTTTAATTACCAATTCGATCCAAACTAAAAGCCGGCGAAGATACTAACTCATTTTTTAGTATGATTATTTTTTTAACTAAAATGATAAATATAAATATAAATATAAATAAAACAAATTCAAAACTTAAATGCTTACCATTCCACATTACTTTTTTTATTTTGTTTATTTTCTCCTATAAACATTTGACATCTGGTCTGGACTCGGGTCGAGTATATTTTATAGTTAAATTTATTTTTATAGTAACATTTGTTGGAAAAAAAGAGAAAAAAAGAAACAAAAGCCCAACAAAATTTTGTTGGATTTTTTTTTTGTTCTTGTCTTACAAATGAAAATCGTAATATACTAATATCTTCATTTTTTGTTGGGAAAAAAATGTTGGTACGTCTAAATCGGCTATAAAACTTCTGACTAAATAATAATTAGGTTTATATTCAGTTCCTTTATAGGTTACTGATCATATATTCATTTTTATCCGTTTATAATCAATTTATTCAACGTCAATTATTTTGGAATCGTATTCTTCGATTGATAGATGTTTAATTTCAAACTGATCGATGTCACAAGAATTAACTTCGAACCCATGTGCATATTTAATTAAAGTTTGAGAAAACTTTAAACCTGATTTGACAGCTAGTGAATAAGACGGATTCAGTCTTGTGGTTATATTATGCAAATATGTACATTTTCGATTCCTTGTGTTTGGCTTCAAACCGCATTGCCCAAAGATATTTTAAAGGACCACATTGTTTAATTCCCGTCGCATAGTGTACTAAAATATGATGCATTGGTTTAAGTGTCTGGCCATAAAGTTGAATATATCTGTGGCAAATTATCAAAAGGGCATAACTCGAGTTATGCCCTTTGTCATTTTCACAATTTTTATACTAATTACATTTCGGCACATATACCAATTTTATCTATTGGGAAATAGCTGACAATTAATAAGGTAGATACAGCACGTTGCAAAAGGGCATAACTCGATTTTAAAAAAAAAATAAAATTTAATAACGGCATAACTCAATTTTTTGTTTACCTTATTAAAATAATTTTTACAGAATAGTTATATCTAAAAAAGCAAAAGGCAATAATTCACGTTAGATCGACTGATTGTGGGTGTTGGGTGCGTCTCAATAGGGTAGGGGTTGACCGTCTATAGCCATGTATCTCGTGGTCTATATTCCAACGGTGCAACTATGTAGAAACCACCAAATGTGTCTAGTATACCTCCACGTGGTAACACCCGGGCAACGATGTGAAGCATCGGCGAAATACTAGAGGCGAGTGCAGTACACTATAAATGAGCAATGAGCGGAACAAATAAGGAAACTAATACCCCAGGTGGTACACCTGTTGCTCAGGTAAATCCACCCTCTTCGGAGGTCGGTCTCATGGATTCTGGGGAGACCAGCCATTGCTATACTACAATTATTTTAACCAATCCCAAGACATGTTGGTGAATAAACAAGCTCATTTGAGTGAAACAGAAAAGGATAATTCACATCCCATCCAGAGTAGTAACAAAGTCGCGTATTCTCCGATAAGAGGCGGTAGTCCCTCCATTGTGGCCAGCAGCCACAACACTCGTTCTACAAACGAAGAAAAGCTTCACAATGAATTGTGTAAAGCTAATAATGCATTAGTTGAAGCCAACAATATGAATAAGCAACTGAATATTACAATTGCATGGATGCAGGAGCGTATGAAGACGCTTGAAAACGAAGTTAAAGCCCTTAAGCCAAAGGAGGACATCGGTTCTACTCCTAACCAGAATACAACTCCACAAGAGTATCATACGGATGAAGAAGAACTAGCTCGAGAAACTGAGTGGATTAGAGTTAAAGGTGGGAGAAAAAAAAGGAGACGGAATAATAGGCCCTCCCCACCTCAATTAAAGGATAATATTCCAAATAGTATCCAGAAACAACCAAAAAAAATACCTCCACCACCACCAATAGTAATAGATGAAGTCAAAGACTACGATGTACTCTATGAAAAAATAAAAACAATAACTGCTAGTGATAAGTTTAATGCAAAGGTGATGAATGGAAACACCATCAAAATAAACTTAGAAGATGCTGAAACATACAGAAAAATGACAAAAATGTTAAATGAAGAAAAACGTGCTTGGCACACGTTTAAAGATAAACAAACCAGACCAATTAGGGTCATGGCTAAAAACTTACATTCTACGTATAAACCAGAAAAAATAATTGATGACCTGAAAGCAAAACGATTTAAGGCAACTGAAGCATCGATTAAGATAAAACGGAGAGGCAAAGTACCTCTTAACATGTTTATGTTGACCTTCGATACTGATGAAGATATCGAAAAAATTTATCAAATTAAGTACATCTTGGGGTGCAAAGTGGTTATTCAGCCTCTAAGAAGATCTAAGCTTATACCACAATGTAAACAATGTCAAGCCTATGGACATACACAAAAATATTGCAACAGGGAACCTAGGTGTGTCAAATGTTTAGGTAAACATCATACCAAACATTGCGTAAAAGCCCAAAATGTTCAACCTAAATGCGTTCACTGTGGAGAAAACCATCCGGCTAACTACAGAGGATGCAGCTTTGCTATTGAACTGCAAAATATCAAAAATAAGAACGTGATTGCTAAAAGTCCAAGTTCATTCAGGAAACAAGCGGTTAAGATGAACCGACCCGAAGTAAATCGTAGAGTGTCGGGAACTACTCAAGGACAATTTGGTAAAATGACTTATGCTTAAGTAATGATGAGCAACGGAAATCCAGGAAAAACTGCTCCAAATGACGATATAAGTCAAACACTTAAATTAATTTTAAGCAGACTAAATACATTTGATGAGCGATTACAGAAACTAGAGTACAGCACTAAGGGAGCCATCCCTAAACAGAAAAATGGCCAAAGATCTTAGAATCTTATGTTGGAATGCCAATGGACTGATGCAACATCAACAAGAACTGCAAGTGGTCCTGGACACAGAAAAAATCGATGTATGTCTCATCACGGAAACACACTTCACTAGACAATCAAACATTAAATTTAAAAATTATCAAATATATCACACTATTCACCCTGGAAACACTGCTAAAGGAGGTAGTGCTGTTATAATTAGAAATAGTATTCATCACTATGAGGAGTTAAAATATGAAACGGAAGAAATACAAGCAACTGCTGTTATTGTCAAATCCAAAAGTAGTTCTATTTGTATTGCTAGTATTTACTGCCCACCGAAGCACTCAATGAAAGAAAAAGATTATCTCGAGTTCCTCAGTAAATTAGGAAAACGATTTGTACTTGGAGGAGACTTTAATGCAAAAAATGTCCACTGGGGATCCAGATTAACAACGACTAAGGGTAAAGAACTCCTAAAAGCTATCAGAAAATGCAGTTGTGAAGCCCTCTCAACTGGAAAACCAACCTACTGGCCAACTGATCCAAACAAAGTACCAGATCTGATTGATTTCTTTATAATAAAGAACATATCTGTAAATTATGTACAAGTAGATGAAAGCCACGACATAAACTCTGATCATTCACCAATACTTCTAACGTTAAGTGAAAAAATCATTCAGAAAGAAAGAAACTCTTTCCTAGTAAATAATCACACTAATTGGGTATGCTTTAGACTATCGCTAGAACAAAAAATTAACTTAATGGTTCCGTTAAAGACTGAAGAACAATTAGACAAAGAAGTTCACAAATTTGTAAAGGATATACAGCAATCAGCTTGGGAAAATACTCCTGAAATTAAAACGAAAATCAAGGGAAACAACTACCCTATAGAAATTAGGGAACTCCTCGCAGAAAAAAGAAGAGCGAGAAGAGTATGGCAACAAACAAGGGCCCCCCAAGATAAAACTCATTTGAACAGTCTCACTCAACAATTAAGAAGCGAGATCAAAGAATTGAAAGATGAATCAATCAGCAACTATTTAAGAAAATTAACTAATGATAACAGTACTGATTATTCTCTTTGGAAAGCAACCAAAAGAATCAAAAGACCAATAATGCAGATTCCCCCAATAAAAATAGCAGGTGAAAAATGGGTTAGAAATAATGAAGACAAAGCTCGAGAATTTGCCGAACACCTCGAAAAAATATTCCAGCCACATGAAGACCAAACGTTGGAAGCCGAGATAATAATTGAACAAGCTGTGCAAGAAAGGAAAGAAATCCTACCGACAACACCAAAAGAAGTCATGCGTGAGATAAAAGCTAATATGAATATGAAAAAAGCTCCTGGGTACGATCTTATTACTGCAGAAATCTTAAAAGAACTGCCAAGGAAAGCTCTGGTGAAACTCACCAATCTTATAAATGCAGCATTTAGAATCAAATGTGTACCAAGCTTATGGAAAATTGCAGAAGTAATTATGATCCCAAAACCTGGGAAACCACCACACATAACATCGTCTTATAGGCCAATTTCGCTATTGCCAGTCATGTCCAAACTCTTTGAGAAGCTTCTGGTAAAAAGATTAAATCCGATAATCGAGAGTAAAAACTTGATCCCAAATCATCAGTTCGGTTTTCGCAACCAACACTCAACAATTGATCAAGTACACAGAATAACCAGTATAATTGAGAAAGCATTAGAGGAGAAAAAAGTCTGTTCAACAGTATTTCTAGACGTTGCACAAGCGTTTGATAGAGTGTGGCATGAAAGACTTAACCACAAGTTAAGGAATCTTCTACCAATGCAATTTGCTAAGATACTAGAATCATACTTGAAAGATAGGTTCTTCAGGATTAAGTTAGATGATACATTTTCTGAATTGAAAGAAATCAATGCAGGAGTTCCACAGGGCAGTGTATTAGGGCCGGTGTTATACCTACTATATACTTATGATCTTCCTACATTAGAAAACAACACAGTGGCAACTTTTGCAGATGATACGGCGATCTTAGCTGTTGGAAAAAGCAACGAAGAATCAACACGGAAGTTACAATCAGCTATAACTCAAATATATAAATGAACAAAAAGATGGAGAATAAAACTAAATGAAGCTAAATCAGTTCACATCAACTTTACAAACAGACGAATCGAACATATTCCGATTACCATAAATCGGGAAATAATACCGCATGCGAACACAGCTAAGTATCTCGGCATGACCCTGGATGCTAAACTACGATGGAAAGCACACGTCAAGGAGAAAAGTTAAGAATTAAGACTTAAATACAGAAAAATGTATTGGCTGATGGGAAGGAACTCTTCTTTATCAACATACAACAAGCTTCTACTTTATAAGCAAATATTGAAACCGATTTGGACTTATGGTATTCAGCTTTGGGGTTGTACCAAACAGAGCAACATAAATATCATCCAAAGATTTCAGAATATGGTATTAAGGAACATCGTTGATGCACCTTGGTATGTTAGGAACAATGACCTTCATAGGGACCTTAAAATGAATCTCATCTTAAATGAAATCCAGGAAAAAGCACGGAGACACGAAGAAAGACTCCGCCAACATGTGAACATCGAGGCAACCCAGCTCCTAAGCATCACGAATTTAGTTCGCAGACTTAAAAGAACCAAACCTTTTGAGCTGGTGTGATTGTCAGTTTAAGCAGCATTATGCTGATCTAAAATCCACAACAAAGATGTGGTTTACTTCAATTTACCAAACACTATGGAACGCCAATGGGAAGAATCCATAGATTAATTTAAGTTAGTAAATTAAGTCAGAAACAAATTGCTCATTAGTCCAGGAGACTAGATTGTAATTACATAAAATAAATAAAAAAAAAAAAAAAAAAAAGATCGACTGATTTTGAAAAATATTCTAAAAGGCAAAAAGGCATTATTCGAATTACGCCCTTTTGACCATATTAATTTTTTTTATTCCTTTGTTTTAATTAATGTTACACCTTTTTTCCTTTTAAAGTTTTGTGTAAATCAATATAATAAGTCCAATTGTTCCGTTATTACAAATGTGTTTTTGTTAAATCTAAAAGTAATAGGATTTTAGTATAAAATAATTTGAATTATTCCGTTTTGATATTTAACACTTCAAAATTTAAAAAAAATTTAAGTCGACTTATTCCTTTATGTTCAAACTATTTGAATAAAACGTAAAAAAACAAAATAGTGAAAAAAATAATTTTTCTAAAAGTACTGTAAAATACCGTATTTTAAATTTTGTCGATAAATAGTGTTTAAAAAAAAAATTATATTATAATGTAAGTGTACAATAACAAATAATATGGAAAGGCTAAGTAGAACAGAGAGACTTGTCGCATTCTCTAGAAGACGCAATATCGCACGATCGAATAATCAATCGTCTAAAACTTTAAATCAGGATCATCTTGAGAAACATTATAAACAAATAAGTAAGTAATACTTTCAACATTATAATTAAGACTAGGTAATTGATAAAACTCTAATTCATAAAATTAAATTTTATTTTAGATAGCGAAGAAAAACTCCAATCAACAGCTTGTTGTATCGATGCAAATTTTTTTTATTCAATTGTTCCACGTGAGACAGCTTCATCTATAGTAAACGAATCAAAATTTAGCTCGGAGTGCTTACAAAGATTGAAATATGCGTATGCTAACGACACCACTTCCTCAAGTTCCTTGGCTAACGGTATGATAAAATTTATCAATAATCTTCAATTGAAATCAATTGAAAATATTGCTTCTTCTTCAACAACAAAGGGATGTCAGAGCCAAAGTTGCAATATACCGCACGTTAAGTAAATCGATTTACCCTATTTAAATATTTATCGTATGATTTGGTTTTGTAGTAGATGCAGATTATGAGCTAGAATCTAGTTATGATGATAGTATTGCCGACCCCAATTTTGCATTATCAGATAATTCAGATTCTGATTGCGATATTGCTGAAAATGACATAAATGAAGAAATACGCAATATGGGATTACAATTTGAGGAAAATTTGGTTGGAAAACGTAAAATGATACAAATAAAACGGAATTCGGGACAAGCTTACGTAACTCGAACCGGGATAGTAAAGAAAGCTCGAAGTTTTACAGCTCTTACAAGTTGCCGAAAAAAATGTCAGACTAAAATATCCATTAAAGATCAAGAAATTATTTTCTTTAACTGGGCCACAGGTGAGTTACTTTACCCTGAAATCCATTTTTTATTCATTAGGTAAATTAGTTCTCGTAAAAATATCTAATGAATTTATTAAACTGGCTTCTTTTATTTTTTTAATTATGAGTTTGGTTTGTACAATAATAATAATTACTTCATCATTTCAGGAAATTATTCATTACGTGTGGCGCAAATGTCCGGACTGATAGATATTGTTGACAAGAAGACCACTGTGCTTGAACCAAAATCGACACGATTCCGCAGATTCAGTTGCAAGTATCATTTTCAGATCCATGGAGAAAATGTTTACGTCTGCAAAAAATGCTTTTTAATTACTCTTGGAGAAACTGACAAGTTTTTAAGGGTTATTATTGACAAGAAAATGAATACGGCTGGATCTACAATTGAATATGAGTTGAGAGGTAAACACACACCGGCAAATAAAATACCAGAAGTAGTAATTATTGATATAAAAGCTCATATTAATTTATATCCTGCGTACGAAAGTCACTATACGCGGCGAGATACTTCTAAAAAATATCTCCCGCCGGACTTAAATATTTCAATCATGTATCGACAATTCTGTTCGTCAAGACATAACCCAGTTTCAATTACCAAATTTTCCGAAGTGTTCCATTCGATGAATCTAAAATTTAAATCACCTAAGGTGGACACGTGCACCACTTGTGAAATTTTAAAGTCTAAAATTGACGTTGCTGATGAAGAAACTAAAACCGCTTTAAAAATCGATCAACAAAAGCATCACTTAGACGCCGACAAAACTTACAAATCTAAGGAAGCCGACAAAATTAAAGCTAAGGATGATCACACTCTGAAAGTATACAGTTTCGATTTACAGCAATGTTTACCGACACCGTATCTAAACACTAATATATCCTTCTATAAACGATCCCTGTGGACCTACAATTTGACTGTCCACGATTGCTATACCAATACCAATCAACCATTCTGTTTCATGTGGCATGAAGCTATCGGTAATCGTGGTGGCAATGAAATAGCCTCATGTATTTTGAAGAAATTACAAATGGAACCGACTACTACAAAACATGTGGTCTTATACAGCGACAATTGCCCTGGGCAAAATAAAAATACATACGTTTCATCAATGCTCATGAGTTTTCTGCAAAGTGAGACTAACGTAGAAATTATTGACCACAAGTTTATGGTGGTCGGTCACTCACACATGGAGTGTGATACCGATCACTCGGTTATAGAAAGAAAGAAGAAGAAAACCCAACTGAAAATTCATTCTCCAAGAGATTGGTTTCAGTTTGTACGAACTGTTGGAACAAAATCTAAATTTATTGTACACGAGATGAATCAAGCCGACATATTAGACTTTGGAAGCGTATCTAAAAATAAAATTTTATGGCGGACCACGGATACTGAGAGTAACAAATTTTCATTCAGGACAGTTCGCTGGTTAAGATATACGAAGGAGCACGGTATCGTACGATACAAAAACTCTCTAGATAATGAAGAAGAGTTTAAACATTTAAACGTTAAACGACGTGGGGTAAATTCAATTGTACTCGAAAATGAAAACTACTTCAATTGTACTTGAAAAAGAAGGATCTTTTATCTGTTTTACCCTTAATTGACCCTATATTTCATGATTTTTATAAGAACCTGGTCGATGAAACAATGTTAGATTATCATCCAGATTTAACAGCATCTGCGGAAGAAGATTAAGATTTATTCTCGTATAAAAACTGAAATTATTTTTTAATGTATTTCTTGTGAAATCTAATCTTTGGTTTTTGTTTATTTTATTATTTGTACCTAATAAAATGAATTATAGAATTATTTGTTTGCGTACTTCTTGGATTTTGCCTAACCCTACGCCTTCGGGCACTAGCCAAATCACTGAAAAGTTATGCTTCCCTGTATGGTAATTTCATGTGTAATTTGTATTGTCGTAGTAAAACGGCATTAATGGACTTAAACCTTTTATTTGTTGCAACTTGATTTTTGGAAAAAGAAATAACTCAATTGTTTGTTTGAGTATTGCGAAATTGGTTTTTACAAAAGGGCATTGTTCAATAAATGCGAAAAATTTCTAAAACTAATACCTATTCGCTAAAATTATCGATACCAAAAAATAAAGCACAACTTTCTGCATTTTATTTGATAGCTTCCGTTTCTAGTTATTGCCAGTATTTTTTGAAATAAATAAAAATAATGTTATTTTGCTCTCCCGAAAACCACCAAAAAAAAGTTATACCCTTTTGCCTTTTGACCACAGATATAATGCATGATGATTTTCAATTAATAGTTTCAAATTGTTTATATTATTTAAGGAGTATTGTGATTGTTGTAATAAATCAATAATTTGTATTAAAAACGTCAAAGTTTCCAATGACTGTTTTTGTGAGGAATTAAATCACCTGTCATTAAAGGCAAAAAGTGCACAAAGCACATCATTTCACATGCATACATTTTTAAGTTACAGAGTTTTAATTTCTTCATTTCGATATCTGGTGACATACTATATTGTCGATTTCCGTTTCTCCAAATTGGAATAATTTTTTCCTACTATTTACAACATTTATCGATATTATTTCATCATTTATCAATGCTGATAATATGTTGCTTATATCATACCGACATATGTACCCCTTCAAAAATATCTTGTATGATATTAAAACAAAAATTCTCATTTACTTTATTTCTTAAAAATGATTCTATTTCAGATATATCAGATTTGGTATCCTCTCGAGTCCTAGTATACACACGACCAAATCTTTTAGAATTAAATGATTGAACGAAGCCTAGAATGCTATTTATTTTATTTACTTATTTATTTACAAAAAATCTATTCTACAGTTTAAAAAACTTAATGAATAGTAACTACATAGTATAATACAATAATTAAAATTTGTACAATACGGAATATATGTCAAAAATATTATAAAATCAAAAATTGCAGCTACGAATTTCGTACCGAAAGCATTTTCTCGATTTTTTAAAATGAAACAAATGATAATAATCATTGAAAATTCTGGCCATTGAAGCCGTCGGTTCGTTATAGCCATAATTAGTTCTATGAAATTCGATAAACAGAAATTCCCTTTGCCGCAAAT
Source organism: Tipula vernalis (assembly GCA_958295665.1). Lineage (NCBI taxonomy): Eukaryota > Metazoa > Arthropoda > Insecta > Diptera > Tipulidae > Tipula > Tipula vernalis. The sequence goes on along the minus strand of OY282560.1, from coordinate 215,155,972 downwards.
TTCTACCCGGCACATAAATGTTCCAGGCAGAAATAAGATTAGGGCATCTTATACGACCTTTTAAAGAATCCCCGACAAACATTGCTGACGCAATTTTTCGACGCTTCGCTAAAGTATCAATTCGAAGGCTTAGACACCGATTTTCATACCCTGGAAGATTACACACTTGCTGCCACATAGGCTGATTACGATCTGAAAGATAACCAAGCTTTCTATAAATGTAAATGGTAAAACGTTTCTGAATTAATTCCAATCTTTTAATCTGTACTTCATGGTGAGGATACCAAACCACCGCTGCATATTCCAGGTGAGATCTAACTAGAGAAGTATATAAACTAACACATGAAAAAATATCAACAAACTCTTTTGACATTCTAAAAATAAAACCCAACATAGAATGGGCTTTTAATATTATTTTGTCTAGATGTAAAGCAAAAGTTAATTTTTGATCAAAGAATACACCTAAGTCAACAATTGAAGTTACTCTACAAAGTTCATTACCCTCCAACTGATAATTGAAAACAATCGGATTGGATGTTCTATAGAACGACATGATGTTGCATTTATTAATATTGATCAACAATTTATTCGTAGAGCACCAACGAGATAATGAATTAATTTCTGATTGAAATACTTCTGCGTCATTTAAAGATTGAATATGTTTAAAAATCTTCAAATCGTCTGCAAATAATAAGCAGTTATAAAATTTAAAAATATTCGGAATGTCATTCACAAATAAAAGAAAAATGATTGGGCCCAAATGTGATCCCGGCGGAACCCCAGAATGGCAATATATATAATCCGATTTGACTTGATTCAATAAAACACATTGTCTTCTTCCCACCAGATAAGAACCAATCCATTTTAAAAAATTAGGGGCGACACCAATTTCTGAGAGCTTTTTTATAATGATTGTATGGTCAATTGAATCAAAGGCTTTAGCAAAATCAAAGTAAATCGCATCAACCTGGGCGGCTTGTGACTCAAGTGATTCAATAGCGAATTTAGTAAATTGTAAAAGATTGGTAGTCGTAGATTTTCCACTGGTGAAACCGTGCTGAAAATCCGAGATAATTTCTATTGTATGAAATGACAGATGTTTTGTCACAATTAACTCGAAAAGTTTTGGGATCGATGAAAGAATTGAGATTCCACGATAATTGGATACATCAGAGCGGTCCACTTTTGGATTGGTTAAAAATAAAACATAACGGAGTTGCAATATATGATGCAAAACATTTAAGTATTGACGAGGGAATACCGTCAGGCCCACATCCATCATTAAAATCCAAAAGGGAATTACAAATATCATCTTCAGTTATAGATAAATAAGGAATATTAAATTGACAATTACTGACAATAGGGTCATCAACAATAAGACTACTATTATCTTTATAAACCGATTGAAAGAAGCTTGCAAGACCTGTACATATTTCTGATACAGTGCAGAGCTGAACTCCATCATAATTCATAATTGACGGAAAGCCCGTTGTTTTGCGCTTATCATTAACAAACTTCCAAAATGATTTGGGGTTTTGTTTGATATTAGCTTAGATCGTTTTTATGTATTGTAGATATTTAGTATGAAATTCGGATTTAAATTGATCCCGAAGATTGACAAAAATAGATTTGTTAGAGTCACAATCATTGGTTCGAAGTCTGTAAAAGGCTTTATTCTTACGGTTACGCAGATTAATCAAATCCGAATTAAACCGTGGTACGAAACGGTCAAAGGCTAGAAACAGCAAATCATTAAAACTTTTTACATTTACATCAATATCATTGTTAAGAAATAACTCATTCCAGCATATGCATCGGAGAAACTCAGACATACCGTGGAAATCGCATGCTTTAAAATCATAAAACGAATCATCCACAGAAAATTCACGACATTTAGCATTAACGTTATTAACATGAAATTCAATTTCGAGAGAATTATGATCTTCATCATTGTTCTTAAAAGATGTCAAAGATTCGTAAACTGACAAATATTCCGTATTATTAACAAAAATTAAATCTAGAAACGAATTATTATCATTAGAATATAAATTAATTTGTTTAAGATTAAAACTAAATAATGCGTCTATTACCGCCGAGTCATTGATAGACAGAACATTAGAAGGTAATATATCTAATGATTCGGAATCAACCGACCAATTAATATTGGTTAAATTAAAATCGCCCAACACTACTATAGTATTATTTCAATGAGACATATTAACTATTTCACTTATACAATCTATGTGATTTAAATAAATATCGATAGAAGATCTAGGCGGTATATATAGAACTATAAAATAAAATGTTTTTTTACAAATAAAAACTTTAACACATAAAAATTCAATTGTTACACAGCCCGGTACAATGATACGCTCACAATGAAGTGATGAATGAATAGCCAAGAGGACACCACCTCTCGTTTGTTTCGAGCTATTCAAAGGCGATCTGTCACATCTAAAAACAACAAAATCATTTGGAAAGAATTCAGCGTTGTAAATTCCACAATGAAATCCAGTTTCCACAATAGCATATAATTGGAAATGCATCGAATAAAAAAAATTGCGGAATTCCATAGACTTCGATGACATTCCCCCAACATTGCGATAAAATAATTTATAGAGTATGCAATTCGATTTTTGGCTGGGATCTGTTATTGACTGCATGGAGGTCGTTGAAGTAAAGGAAAAAAATTATTGTTCTTATTTTGTTTCCTCTTATAAATCACAAATTCTTTTATCAATGAACCTGATGGCCATGAGCTAGGTTGAAGCAAGCTATCCACGCTAGATACCGGAACATTTATCCGAAACGAAGAAAATTACGGTCTTCTTCATTGATTCGACGTGGTAATATGCGTTTGCAACTAACATCCACAACACCAAACTTGTCTTTTAGAAGGATAAAACTTCCAGTTCAGAAACGTCTTTATGGAGTCTGGACACAAAAATGGTTTTCCGAGGTGCAACCACTTGGAGTGTGAAATCAAGTCACCGGTGCCGATTATAATTTGCCGCTGTTTCGGAATCGTCGAATGTTTAGTTGAAATTACCCATTCATGTTGAGAACTCGTTGTGTTACTAGATAGAGTCAGACAACCATCATTAGTCATCATCGTCGATAATAAATTTGTATCCAGTTCAGTCTGAACTGGAGTTACGGTACCACCATTATCATTACTTTTATTATTAATGTTTTTATGATTCACATTCGTATTATCATTAATTTTAATATTTGTATTATTATACGTCCGATCGGTATGAGTACCAATAGAGGAATGGCGCTATTCATTCCTAGATTGTCTCCAACTATCACACCTAATATAAAACGAATTTTATAACTTCCTTACGAAGTGTTAATGTCAACACCGATTTCTAGCTCTTGTAACTGAGTAACTAAATGGTAAAATGAGCTGTCGTTAGGATTTTTTTTTATATTATTAGAACCAATAAACGCACAGTGAAAAATTAAATCTAATTTTGATAACAAATATTGGGGCATTGTAAGAAAACTATAATAAAAGCCGCATATATTTATTTTATCGAAATTTACTTGTATTTCCAAGTATTTAGATTTGTTGTATTTATGCAACCTATCTAAGTAGGCTCGAAGTGTAGGAAAATTTGAGAATACTTGATTACACTCATTTTGTTTATGTATATCTAATTGAGAACTGGTAAAGTTCGGGGTAGTGACATCTAGCTTTAAATAAACTAACTTGCTTGGTGGTATTAATTTATGACATTTGCGATTTGTATACAAAACTGAAAGCAAATTAACAAATAAGACTGGTAAATATAGATTATTTTAAATAAAATTATTCGTTTTTTGTTTTTAATTCAATTGTAATTACATTAACCATTTTATGAACTTTCTGAAAGAAGATAGAAAATAAACTGTCCTATCGTAATAGTCAAATTTCAAAGAGGTTATGTCATTGTTAATTTCTTATTATTGAATTTAATTATAAAAATAATTGTGAAATATTATTCAGTGATTGTAAATAAATATTTATATATTGTAGATTTTTTGTGAAAATGTCATCTTTTCGAGACATATGCGAGAATATTATAATATTAAAGTATTTTGGAAATTCAAAAAGGCCTGTCCGCGAAGGTGAAGCTATAATTAACGCTGGCTGGATCCACGCTATCGGTATTGAAACCAATTTAAAGCACCGATCCCCTGTTATTACTGGTATGGTCGTGCAGGCTTCGGCATTGTCGTCAAGACCACACGAGGTAAAACTTTTAAATATTGATAAGCCGGTAAGGCTTTGGAAATTATCATGTTTCTGTAAAGCCGGAGAAGGCGCCAAATGCAAACATATTGCAGCATGCCTTCTCTTCATATATCGGTAAAAATGTAAATTAATTATTAAATACATCTATTTCATAACTAATTAATATTTCAGTAATCCTGAGCTTAGAGGAATAAGCTGCACAGAATTACGGCAAAAGTGGGGTAAATTGGGTCCTGCTTTTCCAAAGCGATACAGCGGCGTGACGACCACCGATATGTGTCATACCCAAATAAAACAGCTAATAGTTGATATTGTCACTGATGCTAAAATACATGAATTTTTGCTGCAATTCATAAAAAGTAAAATTATTAATATTAATTAATGCAATATACTTCTAAATTTGGATAATATTTATTTTACAGCTCAACCAGATTCAGAATTGGCAAAGCTCATACTCGGTAGGCGAACAGTTTATTCAGCTCCCACAAACAATGCCAATGCTATTGAATTGTATTACATTTTAATACAGCACGATGGGCTCAAACAATTCATTCCGTTAATGGAACGGTTCATGAAATCGAACCCAATGGATAGTTTAAATTCTATTAAAAAAACTGTGGACGAAGCCGTTGACATTTGTAAAACCACAATCTCGCAAACCAGTGCTAAATGGCTACTTGAAAGGAAATGCAGAATTACGGGAAGTGTGTCGTACAGGTTATATACTTATGGCTCCAACAAAAACCAAAACTGGTCAAAAAAACTTAATGGAATATATAATAGCACGTTCAAAGGAAATAGAGCCACAAAGTACGGCACATATGCTGAAAAACTTGCCAAAAAAGTATATGGCATTCATTATTTAATTTTTGATTGTGGGATAATGATTTCCCCTGATCTGCCATTTTTAGCAGTAAGCCCCGATGGCATATCTTTTAATGGTGAAAATTGGAGTTTAGTAGAAATTAAATCACCTGTCAATGGAAAGATCATGCCTGCTGAAGAGCTTATTAAAACCCTTCCATATATTATAACAAGAGCAAGCGGAGAATATGCATTAAATGAACGACACCCGTACTACGGGCAGATTCAATTGGGATTGGCAGTAACCAATCTGAATAGCTGTGATTTAGTGATTTATAGCAAATTTAGTAATAGCTATGTAATAATTAAAGTAATAAAAAATGTAATTTTTATAAAAGATTACATTGAAAAATTAACTGAAATCTATTTTAATTTCGTAATGCCATTTGTTTTCCAACAACAATAATGAATTTGGATCAATTGTGATATTCGTGAACCTGAATTTTTGTGATAACTATTGAATTAATTTTTTTATAATTTACATTATTTTTGTTATATTTTTCTTAGTCTAAAGTGCTTTACCCATTGAAAAACGAAAAGAAAAATTGGATTTAGTTTTTTCAATATAGCTAATTCCAAAATTATTGCTTTATTTTCACTAAAATCTTCTCGTTTTTGATCGAGTATACCATACAATATTATTTTCAATTTAAAAAATTCAAAAACATTTTTAATTGGCTGAGAAAATGAAAATTTAATTTTTTCGGTTCTAAACAATTTTTTTCGGACGAAAAAAATTAAGTTTTCATTTTCTCAGCTAATTACATTTTTTTTTGAAATTTTTTAATTGAAAATAGTATCGTATGCTGCAGTCGGTCAAAAACGAGAAGTTTTTAGCGAAAACAAAGCAATAATTTTGGAATTATATCGAAAAAACTAAATCCGATTTTTCTTTGGGTAAAGCACTTTAGTATTTCTTTTATTTTGTACATCATGAAATAAGAACTATTTTTTATGAATTATTGTTTTTAAGTACATATTTATTTATTTTGTTAAATACATATAATAAACGGAATTATTTTTTGTTTAAAATTTATCATCCTTTAAAATTGGTGCACTTAAATTAGACAGTGCACTTACAACTACCATGATGTCGTCAATATAGGGTATTACACTGGCACAAATCCTCTCGGACAATACCTTCATTTGCTTAAGACGCGATATTCGCCTTTCTACATGCACTCGTGCGGATGCAATTTTTGTTGACCGTTCTACTTGGGATTTTGTAAATTTGTCGAAAAGGAAATCCGGCCTGATCATTTCAATACCAGCCTGGGCTATAGTTCGTCTGAGATTAAAAACCCCTTATCGACCATGACTGCATCGCCCACTTCGAGTTTATTCCGCAATTCACTTAGATTGAACAATGCCTTGTCCGAAGATTTCCCTGTAGCTACTTTGCTTAGAAAGTTAACTGCTCCTGAGGGTGACACTCCAATCAGCACTTTAAGGGTATGAGTCCTTTTATAGTGTGAATATGTGCTCGTTCTGCAAGTCAAGCATTTTGATTTAACTGTTTTGAACTCCGTACCGTCTAAAACGGTTCTTACGGTTGGAAAATCTTTAAAACATTTGGGCAAGTTTTTGGCATTCTGTTCTCGAGACTGCCAATATATTAATCCTTGCATTCCTTTTGCAAGTAGCTGGATAATATCACTAAAATATCTTTTAGCTGTCTTCTCTGTGATTTGAAATAAAATTGAAAGCTCTGCGAAAGAACAGTTGCTCTTTAATTTGTGCATTGTAAGTAAAATGCGTGTTTTGAAATCCATAAGGGAATTTTCGTTAGACCTTATTGGTCTTACTGTCGTACACATATTAATCATTACTGTTAGCACATTTAAAGACGGTACACCAGTCATTGTAAATAATTTACTATCAGTATTCCACAATGATGTTATATCAAATAAAATGATCGTATTTGCTTGTACCGATTTATCCTCCATTAATGATGTACATTGAGTTCCAATAGATGCATACGCAATTTCTTCGTTTCCAGTTAAGCTTGTTGTTATCACTTCATTGGTACATGTTGTCCTGAAAATATAATTTTAATATTAGTAAGTTGATAAGAACCAAACAAAATAACCTAGAACTTACTCATTATGGTTATGTAATGCATTTGCTCTGCCCAAACGAGCTTTTAAACGGAGCGCTCGACTTGGATCTATTCGGTTATTCGTTGTTATAGATGAAACTGGCAGCATTTGACATGGAAACGCTTTTTTGGTTAAAATTTTTCTTCCGCTGAGGATAGCTTTTAAAATATGCTTCTGTTCGATGTGTTCACTACATATTACAAAATGTTCTGGAAACTTTTTGCCCATTCTCAATACTGATGCCCATTTTGCCAACTCTTTCGAACATTTTTTTTCATTATGTGGAAGTCGATGCATGGAAATATAATCTGTTGCATAATTATTGCATTGCGGTACTCCACAGTGTTGTACTGCCTTTCTAATTTTAATAATTTTTCCAAAATCTATAATTTAAATCAATAAACATTAAGATAATTCGCTAAACAATAAGAATTAAAAACAATAACATAACCTCTTCAGAATACATTTTTTCACAAAAATTTTTATGTAATTGATGGTTTTTTCTTAAATAAAACAGAAGTATAACTCACAATTTTTTTGTGTTATGAAGAGGTTACAATATTGTAAATACGACAAATTTTAATTTATACAAAACTTTATATTTTTCATTTATAAATATTAAAATGTTTACCACTCATTTTTCTCGATTTTACACTAAGCGTTCTTATAAATCGCGAATGTCAAATTTTCATAACAGCAGTCTACTTCAATTTTTTTCCGCTAGATCTTCGACCAGTAGTGAATTACAATTGATTTTCCAGAAATTACATGGTCGAACTTATAATGGCGTATTAGAACTGCTGAATTGGGAAAGCGTTTGAAACATTTACAACAAATGTCAACTATTTTTCAAAATCAAAAGTTAATAAAAATTTAAAAAATGTAAATATAATTTAAAAAAAAAAAAGTAATTATAAAAGACTTCAATAATTGATAATTGTAAATATATATGATTTCAAATTAAATTTAATATTTAAAGTAATAGTTTAGTTTAATATTTTTTTTTTTTGCTTGAAGATGTCATGTGATTGATAAAAGAAACCATGCTGGCTGATTTTACATCATATATTGTGTTAATATGATAAAAAAAAACTGTTGAACAAAAATTCCAGGGAATTTCACAAGCTTTTGGATATTTTAAATTAAAAATTTGAATTATTTTAAAACAGATATCCAAACTGGCAATAAATGAAGAAAATTTAAAAAGCGACCCATTGAAACACACATAACAAATTTTTGGTTGTGAGTTAAGCGAACCTTCTACCACAAGCAAGGGCTGTATAGTCAATCCGCTGTAACGCAATCTAATTGCAAAATGAGTGATTCCTGGCCATCCGCAATGGTAGCTTTTCTTTTGTTGCGGTCGTCTTTGTCTTTGAATCTGGCCGTTGGAAGTAAAACGGAATTAAGCCATGTTGTTTTTTTTTTTTTTTTTTTTTTTTTATATACATATTTTAATTGGGTGCAGAGCGGACTTATTAACGGTCCTAGCTCCTTGTAACTGTCAGAGCTTCTGCACCCAATGCGCGATCCTTCAAGTAAAGATTAATAACTACCTTAAATTTATTCATTTTGTATTCCTCCGGAAATTTGAAGTGTATTAGCGAATTCCACTTTTTGATGTTCGATATACAAATTCGCGCTTAATTTCTTCAGTTCGAGGTTTCGGGAGCTTAACCGTAAACCTATGTGCATTGGTTGTTCCTCTTGTTACTCTTGTTGTTGTAACGAATGGTGGTATTTTCTCCGATAGTTCTGCAGAACATTTACCATGTAAGCATCTGTAGAAGACGCAGAGTTCTGCAACATCTCTGCGATGCTGTAAGCTGTCTAGTTCTTGGGTAAGTTTGGGATTCCGTATTATTCGGATAGCGCGGCGTTGAACCCTGTCCAATAACTGGAGGGTGGTACCAGACGCACCTCCCCAAACTTGACAGCAATACTCTATACATGGTCGGATGAAGGTTTTATATATCTGGAGAACTTGATGCGATTTAAAAAACCTTCAGCATCTATTTAGGAACCCGAGTTTTTTTGAAGCTGATTTAGCCAATGCAACAATGTGTTCATTCCATTTGAGTTTGTTACTTATTTGAACACCAAGCAGTCGAATTGAGTCGCAACCCACAAGGATATGGTGTTTTACCACAAATGGGTAGTCGTTGCGACTTTTTTTACGTGAAAATGTGCATATTTGTGTCTTTTTCTCGTTAAATTGCACTAAGTTGTTGTTACCCCACTCAAATATTGTACTTAAATCGGAATTAAGAGAAGTTACGACTTCTGACCGTTTATTATTTAAATCTGTAATGCTAGGCTCCGCCTCGAATGAAATAGAAGAATGCAATGTGGCATCATCTGCAAAGCTATGGATAGGGTTTACAGTGCTATCCAGCAAATCGTTGATGTATAGCAAAAACAGGGTCGGTGACAAAGGTGATCCCTGAGGGACTCCGGAATTTGGGGAGTGCGTCGATGATGATCTCCCATTAAGTACGACGCTGATTTTTCGGTCATTAAGATAGCTTTTAATCCACCTGGTGGTCATCGAGTCCAGCCCGTATGCCACAAGTTTACAAATAAGATTCTCATGCCATACCTTATCAAAAGCCTTGGATATATCCAAAGCGATTGCAAAGGCCTCTCCGTGGTGTTCTAAGGCGAGATTCCATTTGTTTGTGACGTATTCCATTGGCCTTGTTTACATTCATTGACTTCAGATTAGTAAAGACAATTTCCTCCGAGATGGTGACGGGGCTCATTTTAGAACCACAATATGGAACTAATGGAGGCCTAATTCCATCTGGGACAACTAATGTCGAGTCCGATTTGAAGATGCTTGCCAATAAGTCGGCTTGTAAATATGGATCCACCACCAAAGCGCCGTCAGCACATTTCAATGCTGAAACAGATGTTTTCGAAATATTTGCAACCGATGCGACCATGTGGTAAAAGTTGCGATCGGAGATTTTCAGCTCGGAAGCCACAATGGCTTTCTTGCTGTCGGCTCTTTTCGCTTCTCTACCACAGGTTTGTTTGCAGGTGTTCCGTATCGTTTTGTATTCCTCATAAAAATATAATCTTCTGTATCTGAAAAAAAAAGAAACAAAAAATATAATTAAACTAAAATTCGTTTTAACCCTCCATTACTAACCTCGGTTTTTACCTACTTTCTACTAACTATGGGTGTTTTCCACCCATTACTTAATAGTCATTTATATCGCGAATGAACCACAAAAATCACCAATTGTTGTTATTTTCGATAATTTCATCAATAATTCAGTATCATACAGAAAAAAACAGTTTAATTTAATAGTTCAACCATTTTATTACAAAAATATATAAATAATTCAATATTTCATTTAAAAAAAACTTAAAAATGACAAAGGTTCAGGAACTTTTATCAAAGACCTAGACTTTTATAACCACAGGTATGAAAGAGGCATTTTAAAAAGCTGAAATGATAATCAAAATAAAATTAGTACAACAAATTTTCGCTGTAGACCAAATATTTGGAGAACAATTCGGTTGAACTGAACCGATTTACCATACGTTTTCCCTCTCAAAATTGAAATTCATCAAAGGATGCAGAGTTTTCTGGATCCTGTAAGCCCATTGGCTCATGGCACTGTGTGCAAAGTGTGATCGTATGACTTCCACAAATGAATTTGTCACACTGATAACACTTTTTTTTTGTTTTGCGGTCGCTTTTGTAAGAGCATACTTGGCACCGACTCTGTTTTTCAACTTTTGGTTTCTTCGACGCAGGGGGTTGGTCGTTGGTATTTTTAGTTGCAAATTTTAAACAGCTTATTTTCAAATTGTGGTTCAGTCTCTTGATTTTACCACGCCTGTCGCTTTGTGCTTGGATTAGGCTCATTGCAAGATCTTTCATAAACAATGATCGTTTTTTGTACTGGAGTGGTGGATTGTCGGTCGACAATAATACGATGCGGGCATTTATGCTTGATACGTTCAACAGACAAAATAATATTACAAGGGGTCAGCGACGTGCGTTTCTCGTAACATTGTAGGTAGCACACAGCTGATCTGTATTGTCAACCCCTCCTTTTGTTTTGTTATAGAAATGAATTATTTCTGGTAGCATTTTGGGCCTACTGATAATATAATTACCGGTATGTAGTGTCGAGAGGAGCAAGACACACTTGTTTCTTTTTGCGACATAAGATAAAATTGTAGTATTTTTTTGGTGGCCAAACGTTGTTGAATGTAATTCACGGCCTTTCGCAATTGTAAATAGTTGAGGAAAAAACGTTTTATTTTTCCTTACTGTGCCGACTAGAGTAGTTCTCTTCTCCAACAAATCTTTGGCCAATGGATAGGTTGTGAACCAATTATCGGTTGTAATATTCCGGCCAGCAAATTGAAGATGTCGTGTAATTCTTTGAACTATTTGTTCAGGTTTATTGCATAAATTGAATGGTCCTGGTGGTTGTTGTCCGCAATATATTTCCAGTTTCAATGTATAAAATGTGGTTGCATAAACAGCGGAAAAGATTTTAAGTCCATATTTGGCTGGTTTATTAGGGATGTATTGTTTGAAGCTACACCGACCTCGAAAGCTTTCCAATTTTTCATCAACAGTAACATAGCATCCCACATTGTAATTTTCGTCGCAGTTTTTTTTTAAATGTTCAAACATTTCTCGTATAGGTGCTAATTTGTCAAGTTTCCGACGTTCTGCTCTAGTTTCCACATTATAAAATCTAATACTGCGCAGTAAAAATTGGAATCTTAAGTAACTCATTGTGGTGTTGAATATTTCCAGTCCGGTACCGTCACTGGCCCATAGATCTCGAACGTAAACATGGGATGATTTGTGTAGCCCACATAAGTACAATAAGCCCAGCAAGCTATTTACTTCAATACCATCGGTAATCCGCGCATGTTTAACATCTTTATACTTTGATTGATTTTTTCTAATGAAAATGTTGGTGTTTTCAACAATAAGGTCTACACAGGAAAAGAACCGCTGCCAACTTCCTTGTGGTGTTTCAACATTTTTAGATTTATCTGTCAAGCTTGATGTAACCATGAATATATTCTCCGACCTCGGTCTCCGTTGCACGAATGGGGTTTTCCGCCAAATCGATCCATCTTTCCCTTTAAAATTATTTATTACATCGGAATCTGCATCAAGGTTTTTTTCATCATAGTCTAACTCTTGCTCCGTTTCAGTATCATGCTCGCTACGTATTTCCACATCCTCTTCATTTTCACTAACTTCGCCTCCAAAAGACTCTTCCTCACTATCTAGTTCTTCTAGAATTGCTCGAAGCCTTGCCTGTTCTTTTTCGTAACTGCACATTTTATATTATATTTATTATCCCCTAAAACATTAGGTAGGGAATTATTTTGGCACGTAAAATAATATATATAAAAAAAAAATTACCCGTTTAATAACTCGGGTCGAAATTACTCAAAAATGTATATTTATAACAACTAACCTGGGTATGAATTACCCAAATTTATGAAAAAAAAAATTGTTTAATTAATAACCTGGGTGTAAATCACCCAATCAGTTTCTAAAATTGAAGTTGTGCATTCGTTGAATGACAAAACACTACTAAATAATAAGCAAAACAAAGAGAAATATGTTGAAATAAAATACATAGTGGTCTGAAGTTGGTAAGGATTGATTATCATAGGATTTTGCTGTGGTGAATTCAAATTGGGTGTATTCCACCCAGAGGTTAGTAATGGAGGGTTAAAATTAATTAAGTCTGTTATACCGCAAAACGTGGCAGTTTTCGACAACTTGAATAATTCATGCCATGCTAAATTGTTGATGTTGGCTTCATAATAATGTATAATTTTCTCTTTAAATAATTCCCATTTTGAAAAAGGCTTAAATTTTTTCCGGGATCCCCAAAAAAAAAGTCAATCTCAACCTGAAATAAAAAGGGAAAATTATATTAGTTTGCTTTTATTTTAATGAACGTTTATTTCTTTTACCAAGTCTGGGGATCTACTATCAACAAATTTTGGCCAAACTTTTAAAAATTCCATAATTGACAAATTTTTTAGATCTCTTTGACGAATATGATATGTTTTTCCCATTTATCTTTTACTTCTTCCCAATTTTGTATTTCGCGGTGTAAGGCAATTTTTAGGGCCATCGAAATTGCCTCATCAAATTCAACCGCTTCCTCAGCTTTTTTAAGATGTTCTGAATTTTCAAGATCTTGTATTGAATTGTAAGAAGCGCATGGTGAAAAATCCGATTTTCTTATTTTAAATCTGCTATTGGTATATTTCCCGTACAGTTTGCCACTTGGATATTATTTTTCCCTTGGCGGGGTATGTAACTAGTATTCTTACTCAAATGTATGTAATTAAAAATTTAAATTTTCAGATAATATTATTGTTATTAAGGAAGTTCAGATTATTCAAATTTCAAACATGGAAAATTGGAGTCTTGCAAATTTGGTTCAGTGGAAAATATAACATGTTAAAGTTGATTGTTGATTTACATAAAAAATATTAGATGAAAATGTTAAGTGTGTATATCAAGCGATATGAAAATTTACCGTAATCTGTTTCTCCGATGGGAATATCGTTGTTATTTGGTCGACCAAATGAGGAAAATCCGATGGTTTTTAAATGAATATCGTTCATGTTAATTTGTAGCGTGCCCAAAATTAATACAACTAATTAAATCTTGAAATAAGTAAAATTCAAAAAAAATTAAATTTATTCACCAAAAAAAAAACAAAAATTAAGAATATAAATACAAAGAAAATAAAAATAAAATAAAAAAAAATTGAAAAATTAAGATATGTAATTAATTTAAAAATAAAACTTAAAGAATGATTTTTATTTTTAAATTTTTAGAAAGGATTACATCCGAAGTAAATGTCGCATTTATCACACCCGTTTACTTCATTTCTTCTATGGCGGTTTCCCAACACATCCAAATGTTTTCAGCTAAGCAAAAAAAAACAAAGAAACAAAAAAAAAACAACCATCAGGAATTAAGTTAATTTTAGTTGGTTTCCAAAACAAATGGAGTACTAAATATTCAAGAAGACTACGATCAATTAAAATGGAAAGCCTGTTTTGCCTTATTCTAATTTCAGATATCGATTTTATTTAAACAAAACAAAAATATTTATGTTGGTCGCCCGATATCTTAATGTAGCACGCCTTCCCGGCCAAGCTCAATCCGCAATCCATTCCATCGTGAGTCCGCAGAATTGAAGGAAACAGATCTTTCCAAAAGCATAAATAAAAAAATAACACGTAGGTAAACCAACCTATGGTCAGCCAAAATAAATAAAATAAAGAGTAACTCACCAGTGACTAATCTCCAATCCCATTTCCATTCTTCGCCATTTGTATTTTTGCAAATCATTTGCAAATTTTCTCGAAATATTGTAGTTGCTTCAGCATATATGTACGTAAGTACTCAAAACCAATCATTCGCCGCAATACATATAACTACTCAAAGTCTAGTTTTTGCATTATATTGCAGTATATTATTATTTTCAATCAATCAAAAATGTCATGACACTATTTTTAGATTATTTCTTTAAAAATTTAGGATTTACACTAACGATTTTGATATTATTTTACTGATCATCAGTTTTTAACTAAAACATTATTCTGTTAATAAAACACTTTAAATAGAATGAATATTAACATTTATCAAAAAAAAAAAAAAAAAATAAAGTACATATTATAGTTATTCACCATTCACAAAATAATATTAATCTTCCAAAAAAAATTATTAAATCCGTCTTGGATTCTAAAAAAACCAACTTGCATTTCATTTTGTGTTTTATATTTTTATTTTTTATTATTTGTCCACAAAAAAAAAATACTAAGTAAAAGCACTGGTCATATTATCAATATCATCAAAAAAACGTTCTTGAGCAAGACAAGAAAATACCAAAAAAAATAAACACCACTTGGATTGTAGCTATTCAGTTTTTACGCTACCATCTACTAATTTTTAAATTTTCGTTATTCTCAAAGAAAAAAAAAAACAATCCACCCCGATTTGCATGCTGTTTCGGTTTATATACCAATCCTCAAATCCAAAAATGCCGGAGGTATTCCCTCTCTCCGACTCCAATTTTTCGACCATTGCACCCACCAAGTCACTGAACTCTATACAATCACTTACCTACTCTGACTAAACAATTAGGCTGGTTATAATAAAAAAATTATTATCGAAATTAATTACCAAAAATTTGGCAATTGTTGAGGACTCGGCTTGAGCTTAGCCCGAAAAAAAACCTACGACATCTATTGTAATAATTAAATTGTATTCAGAAAATTCTAAATAAAAATCGATATCTAATCAATAATACAAAACAAGAACAAGTGGCACAGAGATTGCTCTCCATTCATGATATCGCATTCATTGATGCAGACTATTGTTACTGATGGTTTTATTGCTATCGATTTGAAGTAATAAAAAAAATATTTACAAGAATTTTATGTGGTTTTCTTTTTTCCCAAATCCGTCAAAAATCCTGCAAAAATCCATCAATAAGCAAACAAAAAAACAAGAGACAAACGAAAAACTAAAAAGAAAAAAAATTTGAAATGGCAAAAAGAAAACCACATTAAATTGAGGGAATACCGGCAATAAAATTTAATAACAGCAAAACTTCAAATCGACTGAAATATAAATTTCTTCCACGATAATCCTGATTAAATCGCTTCTTTGCGAATTTGTCAGTTTCTTATTTAGAGCGTAGTTCTTAATAATATTTTGTCCTACTGTTGATTCATCCAAAATTGTAGAAATTTGCTACAAAATAGTAAGAAAAAGTGATTGGTTATAAGACAGTCTAAAATAAAATTATTATTGTTAATTTAATTTTAATAATAGGCACCGCCGATGTTGATTGTGCGATATTTCCTAAGTTCAAGTTTGAAGTTTTCGAACATTCATGTCCTCTAATCCATTCACTTACTTTACTGTTTGTAGAAATAGTGTCCTCGTCAATTCCATACTAAAGTGATAAAAATTATGCAAAAATCATCATGTACTATTAAATATTAAACTGCCGAACTATTTTATATTGTAAAAAATAATAAGAATACTAGATGCCCTACAGCGAATCTCTAAGTTTATCGATAAATCCGAGATTAAAATTAAACGAATACCCTTAAAAATTACCTCAAGTTTGCGCCAAGCAAATAATTGTTCACGAAATACGGCTCTAGGTCCAATATGTGGTATAGCCTTTTCTATATCCTCTTTGGATAAATATTTCAAACTTCTATAAGTAATTTAAGTAAATAAGTTTATTTTAATGAAATAAACATCAATCGAAAACTTTCAAGAAATAAACGTTCATGCTATGTGGATAAGTGCTTTATCTAACATCAAAAACTATAAAAAATTGCACATAATATTTTGGTTCGCCATTAATATGGAAATTAAAAATTCTTACCCTGAAGTACCGGTAAAATCTCCAACAATTTAAATGTCTTTAAAATGTTCAATAATTTATCTTCATCGGATTGGGTATTTGCAGAAAGATCAAATCTGTTAACATCGTCATTTACAATGGTGTATTCCGAATTTTCACTAGATTTATCGTAATCATCACAAACAGCAACATCGAGTTGCAAAGAGGATTTCATTACGAGTAGATTTGTTCACGCTTTCTTTCGAACTAATTATGTTTTCTAAATTTACCGTACCGTTTTTAGATTGCACATTGTTATTAAAATTTAGAATTTCGACGCACTGCTAGGAAGATACTAAAACAGCCGCGATTTAGACGTCTGAGAAGAAGAGATCCACTCGAACTGATGAACCTGTGAACTTGTAAATTTAATTCGATATATACATATACATAAGTATAGTCTAAACTAATTAAATTGTGTGCCCTAACAATAAGTATTAATATTGGTTAAGACTTAAAATATGTAATAATTTTTGCTTAAGATTTGATTACTTCTTATGAGTTTCTTATGTAGAAAGATTCAAGAATAAAGCCATTGGCAACATTTAAAAAAAAACTTATTTATGTAAACACTTGCCCAAAAATTCACCAAGCGTCAGAATAATTATTATAGTAATTATTTTAGCGTGATTCACCAGCTTACTCCCTTGACGCCCTGTTATTGGCTGCTGCTACTCAACTAACTCGACCGTTATCTAATTTCTCCCCTCTTTCTATATACATATATATTCGTTCGTCCACTTTCGTCGTCCACCGGTGTTCGTCGTGTACATGTTGTTGTATTCTACCATAAATAAAAGGAATATATAAGATAATTCAAGTGGTGTATTTCTTGAATGGTAATTTTTTTGTAGCGACACACAACATATTCCAATTTTTGGAACTACGATGATCGTCGCTATTATATACGGACGAGTGACGACCAAGTTAACACCATAAAAAATACAATACATAAACAATTGTAAAATTGTGTTGATATTGAACACATACTAGTATACTTATAGAAATTATTTTTGTTGCAACTTACACACGAAAACGAGACACTAAATAAAAGCAGCTAGAAAGGAGTAAAAGAAAATTTTTTATTTTAGTTTTTAATGTACGAGTAGCAAACAAAACCGTTTTTGTTTTATAAAATGAATTGGATTCAAACGTTTTCAAATCCAAATCATGTAAATAACAAAATTGAAGATATCCCTATTTATTTACTTCGTTTCTATATTTTTACAGTCGGTTCTGGTTGTAGATACATATGTATATGTATATAACAAAAAAAAATATTTAAGGAAATTTTCAATGTGGTTTTGTTGTTTTGGTTTTTAATATACCTAGCCAGTTTGACGAAATATCCGTATTTTAAACAAATTACAATTATATAACCAAATAGGATACATTTAGCAGTACCGGTGCAAAAAAAAAATATTTTGAATTCGATTACATAATATTGCATATACATAAATACATAATACATCTGTATGCATTTTAAGTTCGTAGTTCGTAGTTGCATACCAAATTTTTACTATTTATTGAATTTTGGATTATTGAGCCGTATATATAGTATGTACATATGTACAATAGAGGAATATTGTGTTTTTATTTCGCTGCCGTCAATCTGATTTTCGTTGTTAGAATTTACCGAATTTATTCTAATAATCAAATCTTGTTTATTATTACTTATTGTTTTTAGATAATTTCTCGTTGGCGATATTGATTTTGCATTTTAATCGATTTATAGGTAATTATTTGAACTCGTATTATCGAAATATCATTGTTGTTATTATGAGTAGACCGTCGGGTGTTAAATGTGCAGTTTTGCACTGTATTTCTAAATTAAAAGATGCTGCTCGTCTTTTTAAATATTCAAAGCATTATTCGAACCACGAACTTTGGCTAAAAATTGTGGTATATTACGATTCAGTAAAAAGAGAATATTTATTTGTTCAAACCATTTTGAGGCAAGCTGTATTCTTAAACGCAAGCTTAAACGGACAGCTGTACCAAAATTATGTTTACCCCAGCCTACAAATTCAAAACAGAAACTTTTATCGGAAACGTCGACTAACTTAAATAAAAGCCCCTTATTACAAAACGAATGCATGGTTAGCGCAGGGGTAGTTAATTTAAATACTGAGTCAACTAATCAACTTCAAAACATATCAAGAAAAATTAAAAATTTAGAGCACAGAAATCGAATTGTAAATAAAAAACTGATCGATTTGAAAAATCAACCCAAATCATGTTTAAGTGATTTAATTACCAAAGCAAATAAAAGTGATCACTCCAAAAACTTTTGTCGGTTGCTACTTTTAGAAAAAGAGAAAACGCAGGAGTGGCCCGAAACATTTAAAATACTTGCGCAAAATATTTATTACCGGTCCCCGAAATCATATAATTTTTTGAGGAACAGGTTGAATTTCGATTTACCATCGAAATCTTCGCTTATACGGTGGCAACCAATAAAACATTTTTTCCCAGGTTCAAATAATGTACATATTTTAAACAATTCAAAAGAAATAATCGGCACTTTAGATATTTTCGATAAACAATGTGGACCAGATCGAAAGAAAGGCCACCAAAGACAATCAATCAAAAAATGTGAACCAGTAAACAAAGTTGAGTCCGGGACATTAATGAATTCGCGTACGTCCCGGCTCTTTATAAATGATAATAATAACAAACTAATTTTTCTAATTGATACGGGAGCTGACATTTCAGTTATACCTGTCAAATTTTATAACATAAATATAAATAGCTATTCTCAGGATCTAACATTAACAGCCGCCAATGGGTCAACCATTCGTACGTATGGTACGAAGTTGCTCAAGGTAAATTTAGGACTTAAAAGAGACTTCACGCATGCATTTATTATAGCATCCGTGAGTCGTCCTATTATTGGCGCTGACTTTTTGTCAAAGTTCGATCTACTAGTCGACCTCAAAGGAAGACGATTAGTAAATGCGACAACAAAATTATCTGTTGATGCTGCAGTGAGGAGTTTCGAAACCCCTACACCTGTGCATTTTTCAATAGATAATGGTTACGGTACGCTTTTAAATAAATATCCTAGTCTTACAGCGTTACCTAATTTTAATTTGCCAGTCTGTCATTCGGTAGTTCATCACATAGTGACAAATGGATTCGATTCAATCAATTTAAATTCAATTATAAATTTATAATTTCGAATTTAAATATTATATGAACCGCGCTACCGAGAATCACAACTCATATTGTGAATTTTAATTTTTTTGTTTGAATGAGAGGAATCTATGTTTCATGTTTATTATCATTTTGCACAACCGTGTGCGAACCCTTATTATAGCTTTGTTTACTAAATTAATGCGAAAAAGATTTTTATTTTATTATAGGTATTTATATTATATTTAGATTTCCCCTTTTTGGTATCGTCGTGAATTTGTACAACGACGACACACACACGTATATGCTATTATATTTAAAAAATATATAGCCAGTTCAATTTAATTTTTCGACCGAATTGATTTTTATTAAAAAATAATTAATGGCGTGAGAGCGTATTTAGAAGAAATGTATTTACTTTACTTTAAATAATTAAGTTCTAATAAAATAAACGTTTGTATTTTATAAATAAATAAATAATAATTATTATATATTAAATAAGAACGTTATAAGTCCGATCGTTTAACAGCCAGCGAGTCATAACTAGCATGTCAGTCATCTCTTTGAATTTATTCATTACTGATAAATTCAACAGTAGGTTCACTTCCAATAGTTTACGAGTCATTCATTCACAATCAGCAAGTCAGTCATTTTTTTGAATTTATTCATTACATATTTTCAATTGTAGATCCACTTTCGATCGTTTATCAGTCCATCAGCGCCTCTTTGGATTTACTTATTACTGATAAATTCAATTGCAGATTTGCTTTCGATCATTACCATTCAAACAAGCAGAACCACCCAGTCATCTATTTGGATTTATTCATTACAGATAAAGATAAAATTGAATTGCAGATCCACTTTCGATCGTTTATCAGTCAGTCATCTCTTTAAATTTATTATTACTGATAAACTCAACTGTAGATCTACTTCAGATCGTTTACCAGCCAATCGTTCATAACGGGCCAGTCAATCATTTCTTTGAATTAATTCATGACTGATAAATTCAACGGTAGGTTCATTTCCAATAGTTTACGAGCCATTTAGTCACAATCAACAAGTCAGTCATCTCTTTGAATTTATTCATTACATAAATTGAATTGTAGATCTACTTTCGATCGTTTACCAGTGAATCAGCGTGTTTTTGAACTTATTTATTACTGATAAATTCAACTGTAGATCTATTTTCGATAGTTTATCAGCCAATCAGGTACAACCAGTCAGTCAGTCAAACACCTCTTTGAATTTGTTCATTACAGAAAAAAATTAGATTCTCAATACTTCTTCTCACTTTATCGAACAACAAAAAAAAATCACAATAGCTTTTTCAACTAAAAGCTTCGATACAAACTATATTATGGTCTTAATATGTACCAACAAAAAAAAAACTCCGACATAATATTTTTAATTTAATCTTAATTTAATTCACTGCTTCTGCCCTTCATCAACTCAAAATTTCAACTCCCCGATCTCACCTAGCTCAAACAATTTTTCTTTTTCTTCTTCCCCTTCATCTTGTTCACATCTTTTCAATAAAATCAATTCCCCAGCACAAAAAAAACAACATTTTTATTTACAAATAATAAATAAATAATTTGATATTAAATATATCGAAATGTAATTTGCGAACAATTTCGATTGAAATTAATAATTATTTAAAATTTTACATTTTTATAAAGTTATTTTGTTCTCAAAACATCATCATGCTTCGTGCTCCTTTAAACAATTTATGTTCATTTGCGTAAAGTAATAAAACTAATCGTATACATAGTAATCTATGTACGAAATGAAATTTTAAAGAAACACGAAGCCTGACCATGTTTGAGAATAAAAATCAATTTACTAAAATGCAAAATTGTGAGTTAAAATTTTATTAATTTCAATTAAAATTGTATTCAATATATTTAATTTCAAATTATTTATATTCATAAATAAAAATTTTCATTTAAATTGAAAATAAAGACAACACAAAATCATGAATTTTAAAATTCCATATGATTTTGCTTTCGTGTCGTAGGAAAATAAAAATCTTTTTTCTCCAAACGTCTTAAAAGTAGCTTGTTTTAATACTATTATTGGGCATTAAAGTTGGCCTTTTTGTTACCATTAAAAAAATGTGAGTGTTGCTAGGCTGAACTTTTAATCCTAGGTGTAAATGCTCTTTTAACACTGTTTTCAATATTAAAAGTAAATGAGACGTCATAACTTGGTAAGATACACAAACAAAAAAAAAAGTCAAGGCCTCCTTAACTATACAAAATATTTCAATAAAATGTTCAATCTTGATTTTGATGGCAATAGGTTTAATACAATTTCCTTTGCTGTTTGAACCACATCCGGAGGTAAATTTGATAAATCTTCTGATTCAAACATTTTGTTCGCAAGAAAAATATTATAATTATAGCTTGGCAGTTTGACACTTACAATAGTCAAACCAAACAAAAGTCATGATCTCCTTAGTTTCACAAAATATTTCAACAAAATTACTTTCAATTTTGAAATTTTAATTACATAATTTGTACTTACTTGTATAATTAGTTTATAATAAGCATTTCTTCGTTGAAGAAAAAATAGTATGTGTTATTCGGATTAAAAGTGACTTTGTTTGACTCGCAAATATTTGCTTTTGCTCGGCTACGCTGCGCTTCGCCTCGCATGCAAATATAATTGCTCGTCAAACAAAGTATCACTTTTAATCCTAATGACACAATGTACTATATTCCCTTCTTTTTTTTAGAGATTTGGGTTTTTTAAAATAATGTGCATTTTTAAATGCGTACACACACCAATAAAATATAATTCAAAAAATAAGAATAGGATACACTGACAAAATTCTCAAAATAAAAAAAAAATAAAAAAATCTATAAGCGAATGGTATGGTATGGAAACGATCGTTCGTTTCTTAATATATACACATACTAGTGAAACTTAATCATATGGTTGCGTTTTTTATTGTTTCGTTCATTCATAAAGTTTTGTTTACTATATGAACTTGTATAGTATAAAAACGAAAGAATCTCCTTTGTTTTCCTTCACAATAATGTACAACAAGGATAGGAACATAATTAAAACTACAACACTTTGTGTGCGCACGTGGACGTATTAAATAAAAAATAAAAAAAATTTTGGATGGATTGTTGATTTTGATTCTATTCTTTTCTAAGGCATTTCAATAAAGTATTTTTTTTTTAATTTTCTTTATCCATTTACTGGCTATGTTCTTCATTCTAGTTTCTATATGCATAAACCTACATACACACAAATTCAAATTTAGGTATATTGTACAATTTAAATGTATGGTAGTATAAGTCATGCGACGATCAACGATTTTACATTTTTTACCGCTGATTATTTTAAGCGCCAGTTATATTCTTAATGTATTTTGCTATATTCCTTTTATTTATGATTCTACTCTATCGTTTATACCGGCGATGATAAGTCTCAGTAGTAGTATTCTAATCCTCTTTCCCCTATATACTTGTCTATATATCTTCCTATAAACCCTACAACCGACCCAATCAGTATTTCACCGCGCCAACCGTCAAAAGGAGAGAGCAATGTGAAATCACCATGCCCTAAACACCAAATACGCCAACTTCGAACTGAAGGGATTTTTCAGTCATTACAGCTCGGCCAATCTACTATTTCACTGCCCCCAGTGAACTTAAACACATGCCTCATATATTGTTCACTCAGCATCAGTCAGACTGTGTTATACGAGCATCAGGTCCAGCTTTGACCTCTGAGCAATCATTTACAGCTTTAATTGCTACGCTTCCCTTGTTATCACCGTCTCACTGAACGTCGGTTCTACAGCATACCCCGATCACCAACTATAACAAAAGAATTGACCCCCATGAATTTCACATAATTCATGCGTGGTATTTACAGCCATAGTTTTCGTTCATATTCAGCATAATGAACAGGAAAGCTTAAAAACGAACACGCGTAACTTTCTTCAATTACACAACAATATTTTATTCAGTTAACATAATAATTGAATTAATTCAGCAGCTCAAATTATATAATGTAATAAAATTCAATAATTTTCAAAAATTTTTTTTTTTTTTTTTTTTTTAACTCCATATCCATGGTGTCTGAATCTTCGTTTCGATCATCTGAGTCGTCATCAAAGTTTAAATCCTCTAATTTATACCAAGGTTTCATCCGATCTGCCGACTGAACGCCCTCATACGGTTTCTGCGTAATCTGAGTGTTGTTTGTGTCTGTGACTACATATCTATCGTTATCAAGCACCGTTTTAATCTGGTATGGTCCCCTGTATCGAGGTTGAGTTTTTTTCGAAACCCCGGCCAGTGGTTGCTGCCTGATCAATATAAGGTCTCCCTCTTCGTACGTCCTTGGAGATCGGTGAGTTGCATTGAATCTGTCAGCATATTTCGTTTGCTTCTTTAACATTTGCTGACATATTCGATCCCTCAATTCAACCATGGAAACATTAGTTTCAATCTCACCATGCAACTCCTCTTGTAAAGCAATCAAAAGTTTATTCTTCAATATACTTTTAGGCGTATAACTCAATAATAGTTGTTGCGGAGATTCACCAGTCACCGAATGCTTTAGACTATTAATTCCCCATTGGATTGCTGTAATGTGTTTATCCCAATCTATTCCTTCGGCATCAGTTGACATTGCTGATATAGCTGGAGAAATGGTTCGAAAATATCTCTCAATTTGTCCATTTGCCCTAGGAGTTTGAACAGCTGTTGCTACATGTTGGATTGCGTTCTCTTCACAATATTTTCCAAACTCTTTAGACATAAACGATGTTCCTCGATCCGTGATAATCCTTGTGGGCATACCAAAGTATTGCGTAGCTTCATCTAACATCTTAATAACCAGTCCTGTTTTCGTGGTTCTTACAGGTTTTAAAATTAGGAATTTGGTGAATGTGCAAACGATCCCTAAAACATACAAATTCCCGCTTTTGCTCTTAGGGAACGGTCCCGCGTGATCCATATGAATGGTGTGAAATGGAATTGGTTCTCTCTCCACCACATGTAAGGTATAATTCGTTTCATCCCTTCCACGTTGATGATATAGGCATTCCACACAGTTGGCTATATATCTTCTCACAACTGATCGCATCGCACTGAACCAAAAATATTTTCTAATATATCCGAGTGTCCTCTCGAGACCACCATGGCCCAAATCATCATGAGCCATCTTAATTACTCGCCATCGAACGCCACTTGGAACCACAAACTTCTCTCCATCATCACACATTCTATAAACTCGTCCATCTTTCAGTTTATAGGTATCTACATATGATCTGGTCTTGCTATCGATTCTATTCGTTCCATCCAATACCTCTCTTAAGTGAACCAGGTGTGGATCTTGCTGCTGCAATGTTGCAAGCCAGTCATACTTGTCAATACCAATCGACAACACCCTATCACTAACCGTATCACAGTTATGGCCAACCTCATATGGGACGCGGCTCAAAGCATCCACATGGGCCATTTGTTTACCGCTACGAAACTCCAACTCATAGTCAAATTCTGATATACGAAGCCACCATCTAGCTATTCTGGGATTTATATTCTTCTTTTCTTGAGTTAATCTCAGTGAGTTACAATCGGTAACTACTTTGACATGTTTGTTCAGTAAATAATGCTTAAAACGATCGAGACTTTCAACTACAGCCAAAGATTCCAACTCGTAGCTATGGTATTTCGATTCACTTTCTGTCGTCGCTCTGCTAAAATATGATAACGGCCTCATTTCTCCATTTGTTTCTTTCTGCAATAGAATTCCCGCTAACCCATGGCTGCTTGCATCAGTGTGAAGCTCATGATCCGCATTCACGTTATACAAAGCTAGTAGCGGTCGATTCACTAATATTTCCTTCAATCGGTTAAATGCCCTGTCCTTTTCATCATCCCAACCAAATGGAGTGTCTTTCCTCAATAGATCGTTCAATGGTCGTGCTATATTTGCAAATCCCGGAACAAATCTTCGAAAATAACCACATAATCCCAAGAACTGTCTCACCTCTTTAATCGTCTCTGGCTTTTTGAAATGTTCTACAGCTGCTATTTTTGCTGGCCCCGGTTTAATTCCCTCTCCCGAGATTTCGTGTCCCAGGAATTTAATCTCAGTCTGTAAGAAGTTGCACTTCGCTAAGTTTATAGTGAGACCCGCTTTAGTCATTTCGTTCAACAACTCTTCTAAAATTGCCAAGTTTTCCTCGATTGTCTTGGTGGCAATTAATACATCATCCATATAATGAACAAGGTTATCCGAATTTTTCAGACCGAGACAAAGTTTCTTCATTAGTCTCATGAAAACAGCTGGTGCGTTCGACAGACCAAATGGCATTCGGTTATACTCGTAATGGCCATCAGGGGTCACAAATGCCGTAAGGTGTTTTGACCTCTCGGAAATACCAATTTGGTGATATCCATTCAACATGTCCAAATTCGTGAAATATTTCCTATTGGCTAGAGAATTCAATGTTTCTTCAACATTGGGTACTGGGAAGTTCTCTTTCTTGGTGATAGAATTCAATTTTCGGAAATCAACGCACATTCGGTACTCACCGTTCTTTTTTGGAACCAGTAACACCGGACTAGCATACTCCGAAGCCGATTCTCGAATAATGCCTTGTTGTAATAACGTGTCGACAATTGTTTTTATTGTAGATTTCAATCCATATGGCACTTTATAAGGACGATAATTGATGATTTCATTACTTTTCAATACTATTTCCATCTCCAGTAGATCCGTTCTTCCAATTTCATCTGATGTCAAAGCCACACAATTGCGATATTTATTTAATAGTGATAATACCAATTCGATCGCGGCGCTCTTTGAATTTTCCCCGATATTAAGGTCGCATACTTCGATTGGTTCACAACTTGAGTCAGCATTTGTATTATGCTTCTTCACAATTTCAAAGGTTTTGTATGACTTAACAATCTGTACATCTGGCCTATCAAATAAATCACGTCCGATGATAACAGGGTAATCCTGAGAAGAATCATCCACCAAAATTAATTCAATATCGAACGTTTTATTTTGTAATGTCAATTTGCTGTTAAATTTCCCTAACGACTGAACTCTACTGCCACCGAATCCCTTCAAAATCATTACGTGCGGTTCGATCTTCCATTTATTTTGGTTTACAATGCTCTGCCAAATGGTAGTACAGCAACTTCCCAAATCCATGAAAGCGACTAATTCCATACCTTCGATCTGAATCAGAATATGATATTCATCTTTCGGATATTTGTCCAGATTATTGATGGTCATTTGTTTTAACCTACAGTCGTTAGCCAGATGTCCCTCTTTTTTACAATTAAAACAAATTCTCACTTTGCATGGGCAACTATTCGCTAAGTGGCCAAGTTCCCCACATTTGAAACATCTACGGACATTGGTTTCAATATTTCTACGAATAACTTCTTTATTTTCATTCACATGACAAGGACGACGTTTATGATTATATGGGTTAAACCGTTGAGTTTTCAATTCAGCACTGTTAAATTCTTTTCTCGAGTTATTAGAAATCCGGTTCCGATTACCAACTTGTATATCAACAGCTTCAATCTTTTTAATTTGTTTCAGTAAGTCATACATGTCAACACAGTTTGAAGCCAAGAGAACGCCCTTTAAATGTTCATTATCTAATCCCGAAATGATATACCGCATGATTGCTTCATCAGGTAAACTGATTTCCTTTCCCAGGCTAACAATTTCGTAAAAATAATTTTCAATGCATTCATCCATTTTCCGTCTACGGCTCATTTTCTTGAATAATATGTCGCCATCATTACAACACTCGGGAAAACTCTTAATAATTTCGATTTTAAAATCTTCCCAGGAACAAATTTGGCTTTGTACTGCAGTAAACCAAAAACTTGCTGGCCCTGACAACCTGAGTGACGCGTAAAATAGAATACTCATGTCGTCCCACTGATAATTTATTTTCAAACGTTCAACATGTCTTACCCATGTACCCGCAGACAATTTACGGTTTTGTTGAGGATCAAACATTGGGATCAAAACACTGACTTCGTTAATTCCCATACGAAAAGGTTTTCCACTCACCTGAGATGCCTGTACCCCAGTTGTGTTCATTCCCGACGAACGACTTTCATCTTCTAGACGATCAGGTAATTCAATTTCCGAAATCACATTTTCGCCAACACGATTCATTTGCGATCGTAAAGTTTCGTTGTCTTTTCTCAAACGACCCATTTCCGCCATTGCTGTATCTAATTGAGCTGTTACTTCTTTCAATTGTCTCGCAATCGCCATTTTGACTATTAAACACTTTGATTTGATTTTGTTTTTGTCTTTTGTTATTATTTTTTTTTTAATTAATATTACGCAATACGACACGCGAATGTACGACCCCACATCTGAACTGTAAACACTTGCCCAAAAATTCACCAAGCGTCAGAATAATTATTATAGTAATTATTTTAGCGTGATTCACCAGCTTACTCCCTTGACGCCCTGTTATTGGCTGCTGCTACTCAACTAACTCGACCGTTATCTAATTTCTCCCCTCTTTCTATATACATATATATTCGTTCGTCCACTTTCGTCGTCCACCGGTGTTCGTCGTGTACATGTTGTTGTATTCTACTCTATCGTTTATACCGGCGATGATAAGTCTCAGTAGTAGTATTCTAATCCTCTTTTCCCTATATACTTGTCTATATATCTTCCTATAAACCCTACAACCGACCCAATCAGTATTTCACCGCGCCAACCGTCAAAAGGAGAGAGCAATGTGAAATCACCATGCCCTAAACACCAAATACGCCAACTTCGAACTGAAGGGATTTTTCAGTCATTACATTTATAGCAGTAAATATTAATAGTTTTTACAATTGCCTTTCGCTTGAACTACACTTAAAACCATAACCAAATTTAATTTAATATTATATTTTAAGCAAACACTAGAACTAATTCTAACTAATAAATCCACTTGATGATTTCGATTCCTTTCTGCACATGAATACATTAAGATTAAAAAATATATTTGATAGAGATGACGAAAATGAAACAGTAAAATTACTGGTTGGTTTCCTTTTAAATCAGAGGTTTGAAATATCATTTTAAAATCGCTATTTTGTTTTATTGCAGAAACAATTTTGGTTCAAAATTTATATATATTTATATCAATAGTTTTATATTTTTTTAAAGATATTTAATGTTTTCAACATTATTTCATAGTGGCTAACTGTTTATTTAAATAGGATTCCACAAATAGAAATAATTTATTATTTCAATTGAGTTTCACTTAAATTTTAAATTGTGTTTATTTTCTCAGTGAACATGGAGCATAATTATAATAGTATATTACTCAACGAGCATATAATGATAGCTGTAGGCGAGTGTCGTAAATCATCTGAGTGAATAACAGCCATTATATGCGAGTAGAATACGATACTTTGTCCACGACCGATAAAAAATTGTGTTAGATTATCAAATCCTTTAAATAAACATAAAAGAATTTCCGGTCGACATTTTGACATCTCAGTTTAATAATAATAAAAATGGCAAGAGACTACTAGATAAAATTTCCAAAAATGAAATTTTTATTTGGTAGTAGTGATTAATGGAAGAAGGGACTACTAGATAAACTAGCAGTGAATAATGGATATCATTATAATTGAAGAAACAAACGTATAATGAGTATATTATACGTTAGTCGTGGACAATAGTTATTTATGGTACTAGTGAGCAAAACGAGATATTATCCATGAAGGATAAATTTGTCCCACGAGGCGATAGCCGAGTGGGACATTATCCCGAGTGGATAATATCTCTTTGCTCACGAGTGGCATACAACGTTTTATCCACTTTTATTGAAATTAATTTCGTAAATTAATAAGAAATACACTGCGCCAATTAAAAAACGGAACAGAAATTTTCGTAGAAAAAATACCCAGATTTGAACGCTTGTATCTTAGTGAAATAAAACCTTTCAAAAAAATTTTGTTTCTAGTTGAAGGAAATTTTGTTTTCTTTTCGATACTGGAAACCGTTTTATTTTATTTTGTTTTTTTATGACTTTTTTGAGTAAAACAAAAGGTGTCAAAAAAAAAAAAATTTGCTGCTGTTTGAAACTGTAAACGAACTTGCGCGATATTTCATTCAAAAATCCAAATCGGCTATTTTATAGAGAATTTAGAAACCTTGCAAAATGAAACTTGGAAAATTGCTGTGCGGCCACTCCTTGTCGAGTTATTGAAGTTTTAGAGAACACGTATCAAAAAGCGTATACACGTTAACAAGGACATTTTTTTATCTTATAAACTGAGCACTCTACGATAAAACTTTGAGCCACTTTAAATTTTATGTTATTTTATGGAAAACAATAATTTAATTTATCGCCTAGTTATTTTAGAGTCAAGCATGATGAATTGAAAAGAACAATTACTCGTTCGCGCTACAAAAATTGTGGCTTTAGTTGAAGCCGGTGAAACTTATCGGGAAATTGGGCGAAACTGTGATATTAGTGTGTCTGATAATCACCGTCGTCAAAGAAGATATTATGCGTTCCAGTATGACAACTGGACTCAGAGGTACTGGTGTAAGGTTCTTTTTTCGGCCGATGCAGTGTTTGTCGTTCACTAGGGGAACGATTACACCCTAATTACGTCGTAGTATTTCATGGAGGTTCGGTGATGGTTTGGGCGGGTATTTCTTGGATTTGCAAGACTGATTTGGTAGTAATACCACATCCAGCTTTAACATCAGCACGATGCGTCGAAGAAATTTTAAGGCTTCATTTGCTTTCCACGAAAAGGTAAATTTTGCGCGGATTTTTTTTTATGCATGATAATGCCCGGCCGCACACACCTCTAAACACACATTAATTTAAAAAGTCATCCTGCGCGAACTCTAGATTTAAACTTCATAGAACACGTCTGGGATATGTTACAACGGCGTGGAAGAAAACGGACAAGGCAACCAACAAATTTGCAGGAACTTCGAGACGCTTTACAAGAAGAATGGCAACAAATCAACATGCAACAAATACGCAATGTTTTAAATATGCCACGGCGTATTTATGAAGTAATGCGGGCTAGAGGAGGTAATACGCGTTATTGAAAATTCCATTTTGTTCGTAGATTTTAGTTTTATTACGTTTGAATAAAGTTTAAAAAGATTTTGTTTGCAATATACCTTATGAAATAAAT
The DNA here is from genome assembly GCA_958295665.1 of Tipula vernalis. NCBI lineage: Eukaryota > Metazoa > Arthropoda > Insecta > Diptera > Tipulidae > Tipula > Tipula vernalis. The sequence goes on along the minus strand of OY282560.1, from coordinate 215,125,002 downwards.
CATAATTTTCACTGTAAAAACATATTTTCTCCTTGATTTTGGATCACCAAAATTACGCCTGATATCAAAATGTGGCTCAAAATTTTATCGTAGAGTACTTAGTTTATAAGATAAAAAATGTCTTGTTAACGTCTATACGCTTTTTGATACGTGTTCTCTAAAACTTCAATAACTCGACAAGGAGTGGCCGCACAGAAATTTTCATTCAAAATGGCCAATTTGGATTTTTGAATGAAATATCGAGCAAGTTCGTTTACAGTTTCAAACAGCAGCAAATTTTTATTTTTTTTTGACACCTTTTGTTCTACTCAAAAAATTCATAAAAAAACAAAATAAAATAAAACGGTTTCCAGTATCGAAAAGAAAACAAAATTTCCTTCAACTGGAAACAAAATTTTTTTTTGAAAGGTTTTATTTCACCAAGATACAAGCGTTCAAATCTGGGTATTTTTCCGAAGAAAATTTCTGTTCCGTTTTTTAATTGGCGCAGTGTAGTTCCATTTTGTGTTTTCACAGTGGAGCATTGAATTTAGAAATACATTTTATCATAGTGACCGTTCTTTAAATTGTCATGGTGTACTTTAATTTAACTAATTTTTGGAATATAGTTTTTCATTCAATTTGACTACGAATAATTTTCCAATGACTACTCAACATTTTGTTATATCAAATATAACTCACGTTGCCCCTAGCAGCGTGGGTTATACAATAACAATGTGTTATTTTACATTTTCTTTATTTGAAATCAGCATAGTTATCGGGCTATTATATATCAAAAGTGGATAAAAGACTTTTGTCCACGACTGTCTTATAATATACCCATGATTTTTTTTTTTTTTTTTTTTTTCGTCCCTGCCCAAAAGCGGCTAGCACTACGACCTAAAAGATCTTTTGTGCTGTTGGGTACTGTTACTCCAGGAGCTTCTCCACCTCTCTAATAAAGGCGAGAATGCTATTTATAGAGGCCAATTTACATTTCTCCGGGGTCAGATACCTCTCTTCAAAATGAATCCACCTCCGTGTGCACAGAGCAACACACTCACATAGTATGTGTTCTGCGGTTTCTGTCTCTTCCAAACAGAGTCGGCACTCCGTCTCTGTGGACAGGTTCATTTTGTTCAAATGATATCTCAGGTTACAGTGACCTGAGAGAAAACTCACAAGTTTCCTAATATTTCCTTTGCTGAAATTGATCGCCAAATTTTTGTGGTGAAATGGTCTGATCAAAGATTTGGCTTGTCTAAGGCCGGGAATACAGTTCCAATAAGTCAAGCACTGTATTTTTTCCCATTTACTGATTGTGTAGGTTGCAGAAGCCCACGGGATACCACAAAAAGGCTCAGGGCCAATGAGTGTAGTCGACGAGCCTGCCCGTGCAAGTTCGTCGGCTATCTCATTTCCAGTGATGCCCATGTGACCAGGCACCCACCACAACCTTACTTTGTTTTGACAAGAGAGAGATTGTAGCAGTTTATAACAACTTTGAACCGACTTGGAAACCAAGCAGTTAGAAGCCAATGCTTTCAGTGCTGCTTGGCTGTCAGACAAAATGTGGATGGATGCGCCTTTAAGACCTTTGGTCATAATAATAGAGGCGCAGATTTCCATGGCGTGAATTTCGGCTAGAAAAACACTGGGGTAAGTACCCAGTGATTTCGATATTTTGTGATTGGGTCCAAAGACACCAATGCCGACTCCACTATCCATTTTTGATCCATCAGTGTACCAGACTAGGCTGTTAGGTTCCATCTGCGGTAACCCAGTATCCCAGTCAGTTCTATCGGGGATTGTTACCACGAAATTCCTGCCAAAGCAGAGTTCTTTCGGCATAACGTCCGGGACACTAAAGAACATATTCAGGTCTGGAAGTTCATTCAAAATGTCCAGGTGACCCATATGGTCATCATGACTGTATTGATTCGCGAGCTTCAATCTAGCTGCACAGGTAGCAGCTGATTTTTTGACGTGAATATGAAGTGAAGTGAGCCCGATGAGAGCTTCCATTGCCGCCGTAGGGCAGGTGCGCATAGCACCTGTAATTCCGAGACATGCTAGTCTCTGTAATGAGGTCAGCTTGTTCATAATAACTTTTTGCTGTACCTTAGGCCACCAAACTATTGCCCCATATGTTACAATTGGCCTCACTATCATGATGTACATCCAGTAAATCATTTTTGAGTTCAGGCCCCAGGTCCTGCCGAACATACGCCGGCAGGCCCACATGGCCCTGGCCGCGCGTTCGGTAGTTGAAGTAATATGAGAGTTCCAAGTTAGTTTCTTATCTAGGACAACACCCAGATATTTGACTTCATTGGAGTACCCGATATTTATATTATTAAGACTAATTGAACCAAGGTTCAAATTACGTCTTTTGGTGAAGGGCACCAGGACTGTTTTGCTAGGGTTAATCGAAAGGCCCTCCCCAGTGCACCAATTCGAAATAACAAGCAAAGCCTGTTGCATGCTGGCGGACATCGTACGTTCATGCCCTCCAGAGACTATGATAACCAAATCGTCCGCATAACCAATGGCATCGTACCCAAGTAGATGTAAATTATCAAGCAACTCGTCGATCACGAGTGACCACAGCAAAGGGGACAGGACACCGCCCTGCGGACACCCTCTTGCTGCCGTAATCGTGACTGACTCATTACCTAATTTAGATGTAATCTTCCTCCTAACCAACATGGAACTAATCCAGTGGTTAGTCGGATCGTCAATACCTCTACGCTTGATTGCCCTAGCAATTGAGTCGTATCCAGTATTGTCAAAAGCTCCCTCAATATCCAGAAATGCACACAGAGCAATTTCTTTCGAGCGACAGGCTGCTTCAATCTTGGTGACAAGTAGATGCAGCGCACCCTCTGTGGATTTGCCTTTCCTATAGGCGAATTGATTTGGATTTAGAGGTCTGGTTGCAGTTAACCAGTCTCTGATATGAAGATCTATAAGTCGTTCCATGGTTTTAAGAATAAACGATGTAAGACTGATAGGTCGAAAGGACTTAGGAAGTTCACATGGCCGATTGCCAGGCTTTGGGATAAAAACCACGTTTACTTGACTCCAAGCCTGTGGTATGTGACCCCAATTGAAGCTAGTTCTAAACAAGGCCACCAGAGCAGGGGTAATCAAGTCCAGGCCCCTTTGAAGGAGGGCTGGGAAGATTCCATCCCCTCCTGGAGCCTTGAAAGGCTGAAAAGAGTTAATGGCCCATTTGACTTTATCCGGAGTAAAAAGCTTACCGGATAAACTATTAACCCAACCCATATTTACACCCATGTGTGTACCAGATATGGAGTTAGTGATTGTATTTGTGTCGCAAACAGTGCAGCCCGGAAAGTGCACTTGAAGCAGGGTTGCGAGCGACTCTTTGCGACCTGATGTATAACTACCATCGGATTTCAGAAGAAGCCCAATCCCGTTGGACTGATCTTTAGCTAGAACTTTATGGAGTCGAGCAGCTGTAGGTATATCCTCGATATTTCCACAGTTTTTCCTCCACGTGAGGCGTTTGGAACGCCTTAGTTCTGTGTTGTAACTGGTTAGGGCTTGCCTATATTCATTCCACTCATTGGAATGCTTTGCCCTATTAAATAATTTCCTAACCTTCTTACGAAGTTTAGCCAGCTGTTCGTTCCACCATGGAACTTTGCGATTAACCACAACGTTACGCACCACACAGCTGCTTTCGTAGGAAGATAGGAGCACGTCATTAAGCAGACCAGCTGCGGTTTCTAGGTCACTAATTGAATTCAAAGATGTTGGCAGCATGTCTGCTTTGATAAATAAAATATCCCTATATGTTTTCCAATTTGTAAAACAAGGGATACGACGCTCTGTTGCCTGTATGATCACTCCCGGTATATCGAACCTGATGTGCATGTGGTCCGACCGAGAAGCTTCGCTTGAAACATGCCAGTTTGCAACAGAGTTGGAAATAAACTGACTTGACAAAGTGAGGTCCAACACCTCTCGCCGAGTCGAGTTTATGAAAGTGGGGTTCGAACCTTTATTTAAAATGTCTATGTGACTACTCATAAGATAATTTAAAAGGGACTCACCTCTGCCATTTGTATCACTGCTGCCCCAAATGATATGGTGTGCATTAGCATCGCAGCCTATGATGAAATGCTTGTTTTTTAGGTTGCAGTAATCCACCAGATCCTGTACAACTACAGGTGGAGCACTAACCGACTCACCAGGGAAGTACGCAGAGGCACATATTGTCTCCTGCATTCCCCTGCTAGTCGGAACCTCCAGGATTACTGCAACCAAATCCTTAGTGGTGAACTCTGGAATTGGAAGAACGTTAATATTAGATGAAACAAATATTGCTGCTCGGGGAACTTCCTCCCTTCGATCGTAAATCAACTTACATGACTTGAGGTGGAGGCCTCTGATTTTTCCTCCATTAACCCAAGGTTCCTGGATAAGGCCAAGGGTTAAGTGTTGTTTCGCGAACCTGTTGCAAAAGGTATCCGAAGCTCCTTTTGCGTGATGCAGATTCGCTTGTAGTACCCTAATAGTACCAGCCATACTGGATGATTAGGGTAAAGGAGCTCTACGCTCCTGGCTGCTTGCCAGCCGTCTGCTTTGGACCAAACGATGTTTGGCCGAGGAAAATCATCCTCTTCCACCAAAGTTATGTTCAGACCAATTTTTTCCCTTAGGCTTACAAAACTGTTCCTCATCCATTCCGCTGTGGAATGATCGGAACATATAAAAAATAGCCAACCTGTTCTCCGGAAACAGCCAAGGAATTGCGGCTTGTGATTTGAGCCTTGCATCCCAATAATGAGGTCAATGACACACTCCTGTATGTTTGCCATTTGCTCCATACTAAGAGGATTGCCACTGAGATCACCTGGTACGATGCCCAGCTTAACACTGCCTGCTACCTGGCTGAAAGAGGGCTTTACCGGAGAAGGCCCTTCTTTTGCTTTTTTGGCAGGTGGTTTATTTGGTTCCGGAGCAACCTCAAAAGACCTCTCACGCTTACCACCAGACCTCTTGTCTAGGGTAGGAGCAACAGGCCCCGAGGATGCTTTCAGAGGGGTCGCGGACTTAGCAGCAGCTAGAGCCTCTTCTCTAGTTTTGCCTTCCTTGAGCCCCTTTTTAAAACGCCTTCTTTCGAAGGAGTTGAGCTTAACCCATTCCCCGGCGTTGAGGGACATGTTCCCAATATCAACACCAATGGTTGAGGTGCCCGATAACTGTGAGATTACACTTATGTTGTCGTCACAGAAGGTGTCCGTAGTAGAAGAGGTGGACTGTTCCACCTTTTCCTTGGTCCGGACGTTAAGATAATCAAGAGTGGTGGCCCTTGTGGCATCTACCATTCCATCATAGCTTAGGAGACCCAACTCAATAGCTGGTGAAGTTGATGCTTTTAAAGAGGCATCACCCTCTATGGTTTTTTTAAATTCGGTTTCCATTTGAATCCCACGAGTATCCGAGAAATGAAGGTCACCCACAGCAGAGATCGGTATACTGTGGGAAGGCTACTTTAAACCGGGGGTCGCCTGGTACCCGGAGTTCACATACTAAAGACTAAGCTCCCCCTTAGCCACGCAGCTCTCAGCGTATGTTGTCCCACCAAAGCTTGGGGCAATGGATTTACCGCCATTGCACGGTCGTGTAAGTTACTTGGCTACATTCTAGGATGCATTGCCCGGTTGTCGCCACGAGGAGGCGTAACTACACTAGGAAGAAGTCTTATGAGAATCGCATATCCTAGAAAGCTTTGACTCCTAAAACTACTCCCCCAACAACCATATACCCATGATACTTTTGTTTCTTTGATATCCGTTGTTCACTGCTAGCAGTGATTAATCATTAATCACAGTTATTCATTTTTGAAATTTTATCTAGTAGTCTTTGCTTAATTATTAGTCTAGGTAGTAGTCAATGGTAGTAATATCAGCAAGAAGCAAAATATTAAAAAAAAAAATATATATATATATGTTCAACACCACCAGAAATAAACCACCTTTGCAGAAATTACCTCGTTAAATTTATTGCCCGAAAAATCAAAAAAATTATTTCTTAACGGTGTAAAAATCTTACATTGGAGGAAGGAAAAGAATGCAAATTCTCTCTTGGAATCTGTTTTGTTAGTGTATTATACGGAATTATCCTAAAAATATCAACCCTCGGCAATGTGCGTGCTCACATTATACAATGCAGTAATTAATGCTTAGAAGTACGATCAACATACAACATGGAATAAATATAGAAAATTATATGAAATTAAGAGCAATGCTAAAACGGAAAACTGAAAGTTTTCAACCTGAAAAAGCTAGCACTTTTTCTTCAAAGGTAAGATTTAAATAATTGGTTCCAAATATTATGTAAGTTGTTTAAGGTTGCGTTAATGATAGGAATAATGAGTGCTTGTCGGGCAAATGAAATGTACTGAATGATATCAATGATTTACAAGATCTTGGATCCGCTTCCTTAGCAAATGTGCCGAACACCAAGATAAAAATTACTCGAAAACTTACAGTCACCGATAAGTTTGTAAGTGGCCATCTCTCATTGCAAATAATATATTTTTGTTTTAAGTTATCAAAACGGTAAAAGCACGACCCAAAGAATTGGAATTAACAAATTCACTAAAATGGGAAAAGAGATTGCTTACTTTTTACAATTACCAAGCCCCGAAAAATATTCTGGACACAGTTTTCGCAGTGCAACGCTTCTTGTTGACTCAGGTGGGAACATTACGGTTCTAAAACGACATGGTGGATGGGAGTCGATGTGTAGATTTGCTCCGATCCATATTCTTCTTAATATCGGTTGCTGATACACCCTTCAAATAAAGATAATGAATTGTACTACGAATTTGAAATCAATTTTGTTGCTTGTGAAATACAAATTAAATTCTATTTTCGATGATAACTCATTAGAGCGCCATCTGCATGTTAATACAGAAAACTTAGTAAAAATACTAAAATAATAAGTAATCGCTTTAATATAATTTTTTTTAACCTACTGTACAATTAATTTCTTTCTCACCATTATTTTCAGTGAAAATAGGATCTTACAGACATTTTGGGACTTCGAAAAAAGTAATTGGAAAAAGTAGAGTAAAAAGAATTGCTTTAAGTCACACGAATACCGCTAGAAGAATAAAGTTACAAAATATTGAGAAATATTAATCTCTTTTAAAAAACTTGTTGTTTTCGATAAAAAATTCTAGTTTGAACTATAAGTCTTAAAACAAAATGGACTATTTTACCTGTGGTTCGTGGCTTTCAGATTAAAGTTTTAGATTTAATTACTGGCCAATTAAAAATATCACAAAAAATTTGAAACAATTAAACGTTTATTCTCACTGTTTCTCACATTAATTGTATCACATTTTAAATATTGTTCTACTTTCCATCGACGACAGCATTGCCACATATTACAACAATATCATCTTCCAATGAAAGACTTTCATATATCTATACACAATGTATAAGATTACATTCACCTTATGCGCGAATACCATACACTATACCATTATCTAATTTTGTAATTAATATTATGATCACCAACATATGTTATGTTGTATGTTGCAAACAATCACAGATCACCTGTGCTGTATTCGAACATGTATGTATGTACATATATAATAGAATTGAAATGTCAAGCTTGGGAAATATATTTATATTTTTGCTTAGATATAGTGGCTGTTGGTCAATTTACTTGTATTTGTGTTAGAAACTAACATACAAGAAATAAAACAAGAATTAAAATTGAGGTTCTGCAGCAATATTACAATTTCAACAATACCTTAATAAAATATCACCGGTCAACGAAGCAACTTAATTTTACTGAGATCACATGACCTACAAATTGGGTAATTTTTTATTTTTTTTGTTTTCGGCGATCAGGAAATTATAATACACAAAAATATTTTTATACACACATACACCTACTCACATATGTTTGCAATGTATCCATCCATATATACGATCGTTTCAGTTTTATGCTTTTGGTTTTATTTCTTGTTTGTTTTAAACACATTGGCTATGTACATACTCGTATACAATTTTCTACTTTGCAAAATACAAAAAAAAAAATTACATTCTCTTATAAAATTATTTTCATTTACCTGTAAGTTTTATTTTGTTTTTTATTCAACTTATTCGATCGTCAATGTAAAATAAAATAAAAAAAGTAACAAAACAAAAATTACGGACAATTATTTATAGTTTCAGTTCAATACGATCAGTTGATTTGCTTGGATTAAAATACTTGTTTGGTAATTTTAACTTCATTTACTTTTAAGCGCTTTGGTTAGAAATATTTGAAAAATTTAATCTCGAAGAGGTGACATTTTTGTCGTTGTAATAAAACCGATTTTTATTTCTCGTTGTATTTAATTTGTGACATATAATTATTAATGCGTGAATTTAAATGTTAACAAATAGTGAACAATACTAAATAATCGATAATTGTGTTAAATTATATTAGATTATAGTTAAATTTGGTGGTTTTGTGTGAAAAAGCAAGGTGTTTTGTGTTAAATTTCGTTAAATATTAAACGAAGCAATATTTATAACAAAAAAAATCATTTTATATATAAATAAATAATACAATAAAGTTAAAATAATGTTTGTTAGAGTGCAATCACGGATAGTTTGTAAGTAAAACCAAACCATGTACTATATAGACATAACAAAATTCCTTTCTCTTAAAATTTCGTTTTAGTTTTTTGTTGTAATGTAGGTACACAATTAAATACTAAAAAAAAAACGAAAGAAAGAAATTTAACAGTTGGACTTCTTACGATTATAATTTTTTAATTTTTATATTAATTGAAGAAGTTCAAAAATCGAAAAAAAATCGCTTCAAAAAACTTGCGAACTTTTGACTTGTAAATGTATGATCACAGTTGATCACATTCTCATTTAACAACCAGGTACTTTACGACGAATAATTTAATTGTGTTTATCTCATGCTTCAATATTAATTGAATTTATGATCGAGCATTAAATACCATTAAAATTTCTAAATCCCATTAATGCGCTATTAGAAATGCCAATCTACGTACGTACACATATATAAAAACGGTTGTATATTTTTGAAAGTTCAGGTCCACTTGTAATACTTTTGTTTCCATATTTTCACTTTATGTAAATAAAAAATTGATGGTTTTTTTCATATACTGGTTGAAGAATCACTCAAAGACTTATATCAGTTCACCATGAGTTGACACAAAAAAAAAAGTTCTCTTTATACTATAATTAAGCTAATGGTCGTGTAATTTGAGTAGGTAACCATAATATTATGATCGCACGATCAAACTTATGTTACTTTATACAATGAAGGTGATTTTCGACAAGCTACCATTTTAAATTCTTTCCTTGCTAACATTATTACATACACATATGCTGCTACTAGATTTATGTAAAATTTTTGTGGTACTCTGGTACGTTGAAAAATGCTAAGTAAATTTCACAAACGTAATAAGTTTGAAGGCCGAATAGTTTTTTTTTCTTGTTACATTTAAAATATTTGTAATAGTGCAACGATTAAGTTTTACATTCGTCATGTTATTGAAAATGAACTTATTTTAGTCATAACGATAATTTGTAATAAAATTATAAGAATAATAACTAAGCAGTGGTATTTTTACTCGATAATTTTCCTTCTCCACTGTAATGGTAAATGTCACATTTTTAATAACACTTGTTTCCACAGCCCTTTGTACCCATAAATTGTGCTCTCTTGTTCAGTCGTGCTCAACAAAAGCAATAATGGCAGGAAGTATCTAAAATGTTTAATAGATGAAGCAAGCAAAAAATTGATGCATCAGGAGCATTAACCATATAACTAAATTCGCGGCAGAGGAAGCTAGTACCAAAATAGTACAGCTTGACACTGCTTATTTTTAAAATTAACAAACGCTTCGATGGTTCCTGCCAACCAAACTTTTGTAGTTTGCCGTTTTTCTGGAATTGTTTCCAGAAATCTTTTATTCAAAACGAATCACCAAATACTTTAGTAGAACATTTCAAATTTTCGCCGAGAAATTTTGAAGCGACCAGCTCATCGTCTAGTGCTGTTTGCCTTAGGTCGATTTTTTTGGGCTAAATTTTCGACTTTTTTAAATAGTTGGTTAAAACAAATAGTTAGTCAGCTCATACCAATCATTCATAGATGACAATAACTTTTAATTATTCTAAATTGTGACTTTTCGAACGTCAACCGATTGTCACTGAATATTATTGCTAATTGAGTAAAATTACCGGGTGCACTGCTGGAAATTTCACTTATATATTTCTTGTACTGTAACCTTTCTCGCAGCTAACTAAACTCCACAGTGGCGTTTGGATTGGAAGGTGCCGGGTTTAAATTTCGATAGGGGTGGGTTGCAAAACGAGTATCTTCGAATCCTATACTTTCAGTTTGAATTTTTTCTGTTCCTAAACATGACACTGAAATCCCTATTAAAGAACTTTATTTTCAAAGGCGTTTTTTTTTTAACTTTTTTAATGCGTTTGATCAGATGAAGTCAATATAGTTCAGAAAATGTTAACTATTGATCTATACAGCTTTTACATTTCAAATTGAACCTTTTACATTCGAAATTGAACCTCTAGCAAATTATGGCCAATTAGGATAAAACTTGGCTATTTCTTAACTAATTTTATTGAAATTTGATATGTTCTTTGGAAATGGGATTCTAAAATGATATTTCTAATTCCGAGACTATACACCAATGTTAGTACATAGTTTCAATTTTTCGGCGCGTGTCCGCCACACTACATTTTTGATAGACATGGCCCAACGTACCGCTCTGATAGTTTCAGGTGAAGGATTGGCGAGAAAAGTTTCTAACCGAACTTGAACTCATGGAGATAATCTCGATCCTTTAGCAAATGAAATAGTACGTTTACGCTATCTCGACGAAACCTCAACAGCTGCATGATTCACAGAAACCTCAACTAAATGTCAAAATTTAAACGGTTAAAAATAGCTAAGATATATTCTAACTGACCATATTCGAGAATTTCATTTTAAAATCCTATTGAAATTGTATTTAGGTATATTGTATAGTTTATGGTTTGAACCTTCCTACTTTAATCAAAATTATCTTGAGCCAGTTAACAGATAATTCGATTTGTTTCTTTTCTCCTAATGATAGAATATTCTAATAGTCTAGTGAATTTAATTAAAGTCTTTAGGACTCACTTCACCGACATTAAATAGGTTTTTATTCTTGTATGTCTTAATGATGTATCACCAATCATCAGGACAAAAGAAGTTTCCGTATTTCTACACACATAATTATATAATGCAAAAATCCGAATCATTGGACAATCTAGTTTGAATACGGCAGCAGTGCGCCCTAACCTCTCATCCCCGTTACTCGCTTTTATGAAGGAAAGAGCGAGAGAGAGAAACTGAATGATAGGGGATGTCCCCTATCATTCAATTTCATGCGGGGTAGTATACATATTTCATACGAAAAAATCAACCCCGCAAACATGAACAATCCCTTAAACATGAGTTGGCTTAGTTTTATTTTGTTCACGTTTTACCAAGTCTGCTGTGTATCATGTATATCATGCAGCATTCAAACAATGTTAGCCCCGTTTTAGAAATTTATTTTTAAAAAATTATTAAAAGATCCAAAGGGATGGAATAAAAATTCCAAGTCCCATTTCCAACGCACATGTCAAATTTTATTAAAATCAGTTAAGGAATAGCCAAGTTTCACCCTACTTGCCCATATTCCATAGAACTGTATCTAAAAATCATTTTAGAATCCGATTTCGATCGCCTAAACTCCGCCAAGAAATAGCCAAGTTCCGTCCTATTTGGCCATATTCCAGAACTTCATCTAAAAATCATTTTAGAATCCCATTTCCAACGCAAATGTCAAAGTTAACTAAAATATTTTAAGGAATAGCCACGTTCCATCCTAATTGGCCATACATATAATTTGCTAGATGATCAATTTGAAGTGTAAAAGTTTCAAGTGTAAAACCTGTATTACCCACTTATCTTCAAGTGAACCAAAAATTATTATCACTGGGATCATCATTCAATATGAATAGCAAAAAAAAAACTCGTGGTGCAAATTAAATTTTCAATTATGACGCATTATCCAAGCACTCTGTCTATAAATATCAATTAAATTGAAAAGTAACGTCGCGAGGAAACTTTTCGTTGATCGCCTGGTGGTGAATAGCGTAATGTAGTCGTGAAATGACAAGTCTAAAATTTAGTTATAAAAATTGATCTGAGGCACACATTATAAAGCTCTAAATAAACAAAACAGAATGCATTAAAATTAAACGTTAGGACGATTGTGCTGTGTTTCTAAGGTAAAAAGTCACCTTACAAAATTACAAATCGTCAAAATGGAGTGGAAATGTGTATAATCTCGAAAAATTGTTAAAATCCTCCAATTTTGGGATTCAATTGTCTCAGTCTCAGTTTACCGCATAGAAGCCCGAATTTTCGAGGAAGTCCGCTCCAATATGCAATGATAAACTCCTCAATATTCGTGTATCTAATTATTTACAGGTGTGCCATTATCTATGAATAAATCGAATATTGGGATAACTTTCGGAATTTTAGCAAAACTAATTACTTTAAAGCATAAATGCACTATCCCCAAATTTCCTATGGTATACCCATTCTCCATTATTTATAGAAGATGCTAAATTTTTAGGTTTTGGGCGAGGATGAATGATTTGAAATTGATTTCAAAGGAGCGAGGATGAATTATTTTCATTTAAATCAAGTTTTAATAATTTCTCAGCTCTAAATGATGAAAATTTTATATAATTTGGATAGCCGATTGACTTAGAATGTTCGGATGTTTTTTCAGCCCCTGTTCCCAGAATTCTATTACCATTCTACAGTCTTTCTCTAACAAGAGTTGTTTCGTCTACCGCTTTCATTTAGGGTCACTCGTTTGGATTTTTAAACAACAAATTTTACTGTCCTATCGACTGCTGAAACTTTTCCCGTTACATTATGAGTTTCTCTGAATCGTTTCAGTTGCACTTTTTTGACCATTTCTTCAAATTCACGTAAATTTAACTGTAACTTGAAGAAGTGAAATGTATTGATTTTCATTGTGACTGATTGCAACTTCTGCTGGAGTCAGAACAGTAAAGGTTTTAAAATTCATCGGAATTTATCAGTCTAGCTATTGTTTGGAACCTTAAATTAAAACTAATTCCGAACCCCCAAAATCATTAAAATCACTAGATATGTGGGCGATCAAATAATACATTTTTGAATTATTTGCCGTACATCGCGTTTAACATCAATGGTCCCATATTTGCTTCTTAGATGCAATGAAGCTATATATGATTACCACATGACTTCAGATAGTGCCATTTCGATGTTTTTAATACCGAAACGCTGTTTGCCACTAGTCAGTTGTTCAAGATTTTTTGTGGAATGGATACCTTTATTTTGGTTGGCGCGGCTTAAAGACTTCAAAATATCAGGTAATTCACAGAATATATTTAAAATATGAAAACAAAAAATAATTTGTAAATAAGAAAAACAACAAAGGTCATATGTGTTTTAAAACGTTTGTGGTGAAAAACGCCTCCACACGTTCATTACAAACATTTGTTTTCTGCAATATTAATATGGGCAACGAAAGATTAGTCCATGGCCAAGCGACTTTGATTTAATTGGTTTCATTAATACACATAATTAAGAAGCAAAAAAGGAAAAATTACGGCCGAAACCATGGTTGCGAACATTTGTTTAATTGGTTTTTAGGTTATATTCTGTATAAAAACAAACCAAAACGGATAGAAGTCACTATGTGTGGAAGTTCACGAGTATGTAATCAAAAAATCAAAAATACAACACGTAGTCACAAAAAATTCTTACAAACGTTCACACATTTGTAAAACTCTTTGTTTTTATCTTTTCTGGTATGTGATTATCCAACTCTATTCCAGTTGTCCATACTTGTTGCATCATCATTTAATTTACCATCCGTGCATCATGATTTTTATTATTCAGGAAAGCTATCCAACTGGAACAAAGAGCTTGAAGGAGTCGGATAATAGTGAGCGTTTGGTTGGTTGCTTGCTTAACAGTTCCAGTCCTGCTACGTCAAATTTAAAAATGTTTCCTTGTGGATCATATAGATTTCCTATAGTTTTCACGCAATTATTTAACTTGGTTAGAACGTTACGCTTATATCGTATAGTTCTCTGAGTAGAGAGAGAGTTAGAGAACCATTTTCATAAGTTCAGCCTATGCCCAGTAGGGGGACATCCTCAGCATATGAAACAACTGAAAAGTTTCTGTACTCACTCATAGATGGTGTTACGCCACACAAAACTTACATATATTTGTGATTCCCCTGCAGTTACTGTGTGGGTTTCAATTGCGTGGCTGTCAATTGGTTCAGTCAGATTTTGGGTTTCGTCCAAATATAGCTCAAATCAAGTGTTCACCGCAGCAAGAAAAACCACTCAACGAATACATAATAAAATGTAGTAAAATGCATTATGGTCTGACTTTAATCCAGGTTCGACAAATTGTTTATGAATTTGCGAAGAAGTTAGAATATCGCTATTGCCCATCTTGGGATTTAACAAAATGTGCAGGTGTAGATTGGACTATTGGATTTCATAAAAGAAATAAAAACATCAGTTTGAGGAAATCAGAAAATACTGGAAAATACTGCTGCCAGATCATTTTCACTGAGTCGCCTCAGCTCAACATTACTAAGAAATTGTGCTTTCATCGGCAGTACTTTTTCCTGTTAGCTGCAAATACAATTCAGCCGTCTTCATTTTTCTTTCAGGAACACCAGAAAGAAGTTTGGGCTTGGCGTCAAGAACCGGTTATATAAACTGTGATCTTTTTTTGGAGGTGTTAAAATATATAAACAAACACATGAACAGTACAAAAGAATGACCTATCCTGCTAGTTTGTGACCTGTTTAAGGGCAAGTTAAAGGTAGCGTTCAATGATTGGCACATCAACCATCCTGGAAAAGGTTTATCGATTTATGATGTCCCAGCACTAGCTAAAATTGTATACTTTGAAGCGTTTCCCGGTAAAAATATTATAAGTGGCTTTACCAAACCAGGTATCTGGCCTTTCAATAAATTAGCCTTCTCAGAATATGAATTTGATCCATGCGCTATTTATAATCACGACCAATGGCAAAATAGTACAGCAGATGCAAATCTTCAAACTATAGGTTCCAGTATAAATGGCAGCGAGTCAGAATCGATTGCAACATCAGTGCCAACTCACATGCATCCAACAGCACCTCGAATGAATCTTGAGAAAACTATCATTGAGCATCTTGAACCGACACCTTCAACATCGAAAGCCATTGCTATAATAACACCTGAAGCTGTTAGGCCATTTCCAAAAATCGTAAAGCCAAGTCAAGAATTTACACCGACACACTGGAAAAATTAAGACTCAAAGCTCTGTCAGATTTAAAGGAAGAAAAACGGTTTATGAAAGATCAGAGACAACGCGCAAAAGAACTCAAATCAGCTAGAAAGTTCTTAGATTTGCATCCAGAAACTGCTGGGCAAGCGAAGCAAATAAAAAAAAAACAAAATATTCTGAAATAGAAAGTGAATATATAAGTGCGAAGATAATACTTCTGATCATGAGCTGATGATTTCTGTTCAGCCGAATCTAGACAATTTCGAAGAAAGGGATTTTGTCATTATTAAATTCGAAAAAAAGAATAACGTTAAACACTATGTTGGTAAAATTCTTTTCAAATATGACAGCGCTGAATATCAAGTTTCCTATTTAAGGAAGAAACCGTCAGGAACCTTTATATTTCCGGATGTAAAAGATGAAGCGTCGGTGAACATATCAGACATTATACTACGGTTGCCGATGCCAACTGTGACCAAGGGTACTAGCAGAACAGCATATCTTTTCACTTTTAAAAGTAGCAATATTTCTTTTTATAACTTGTAGATAAGTTACAAAAATATCTTATTTGCGATTAATTTTAATTTATCTACTTATCGCTCAGTTATTGTGTGCTACAGGATTTAGACAACTTAAACATAAATATGTTATTACAATTATTGAAATATATGTTATATAAAACAATAAACACTGGTTTTATAAAAGTCGTAGTCCAACTTATTAACTTATTGTATGTATCAAAGTGCCCTATGTATTTTTATCACATGTATCAAACTGATCCCTACCTGGGGTACATTGTTCATATTGTTAAACTACACCAAATATTGAATCAAAAAATGAAAATAGAATAACAATCCCTTAATTGTAACGTATCAGTTTTATGTTCTGTTTATTTTTAAATTATTTTGTCAAAGCTAAAAAAAATGAATCAATGTGCCCCTTCTCCCCCTATTCTAATGAAATTCCGAATGCAATAGACTTTAGAGCGCTTTTTGATGAATCAAATGCCTTACTGAATCCGTATAAGCTACCTCTACTTGATGATGTTTTTCTATTTCATTCATTACTTATCTGGTGAAATCAACCAGGTTAGTAGACGTAGACATACCAGGCATAAATCAATGCTGGTTGACAGATATTTTTGCTTCATTTAAGATTTTCTATTTCCTGAAGAACAGCAGTGGTTAAGGGATGATGAACAATTTGCAAAACGGATAGACCAAAATACATGTCTCCAAAACCTCTTCAAAGCTGGCAGAAAGTTTTTATCGTATATGACTGGAGGAGTGATTGATATGTTGTTATTGCTTTTTTGATCAATGTACTCAGCATGGCGTTTAGTCGATATACAGTTTTGACAAATGCAGCAAACATGTCCGCTATCTCTTCGCTATCTATCTCTCATGTGTAGACAAAACGTTTAATTGCGTAACGTTTAACTGCACTAATAAAACTGTGCAGATAGATTATCGCTCAAATTTAAACTTATGCAGGTCAGCGCCTAGACAATACAAACTATTATTGCAATTTTAGCGTTTTGTGAATATTTCATAGTTGAAACATGACTTCTGAAGATGAAGACCTGTACTCTGAGGGTGATAACACTTGAAACTTATAAAGTAATATACAAAGCAATTCCTCCATTATTTTTCGCTCCGCCATTATTTAATAACATTTAGCTGACAGCTTAAAATATGTAAAACCAAAACAAAAATTAAAAAAATCTGCACAAACTTCCGCTAGTCAATTGCACAGTGTTTCATAACTACGCACTTTTGCCACCTACACGGTAAAGTAGACTTGCAACGATTGGCTTGTGCAATTAAATTTGCGCAAGTAAAAGCCTATGGCCGGCCTTAAATTTGATCCAATTTTTTTTGCATGTCAGTCAAATCTGACTTGTACTTAAATTTGAAATAGACATCAAATTCCTTGCTGTGTTGTAAAAAAGCTTAAACAGCTTTTTTGTTTCCAAACGTAATTTCATCATTTTCAGGCCTTACATTTTCGATTTTTTAGATTTTTGGAGGGTGAATACTAGGTGAAAAGTAAGAAATAGACACATTTGATTTGTTGCAGGCGTTCTGATTTCGGCATACAGCCAGTGGTAGGGTTTCCAATTTTTCATTTTCTAAAAGAAGGTCATTAAAAGCAACGCTAGTTAACTAATGGTGAATTCTTTGGGGCCAAAAAAACTGAACATGATTTTCTACTATGGAGTGTCAATTTTTTATTCATTTATAGTACATGTATATTATTTAATCCCAAAATAGAAGGTTTTGATAGCTATGTCATTTTTTGTTCGGTGTAATTAAATCTTCTTTCAAGAACACTAGAGAGTTCTGTTTCAAATTGTTCCTCCTTTTGATCAATGTTCTATGGGTTCGTTTCATAATTACATAAATGTAATAAATCGTGGTGGTTCCACTCTACTACATCTTTTGGCGTTGCAAAAGCACCAGTTAAAAAATTAAATTACCAGTGGCGGCTGCTGTTTTAAATTTTCACGCATGCAATTTATCAAATTAATTTGTTTAACAATTTTAACTTATTCACAAATTGATTTGGTAAAAGCAAATCCTTGTTTTATTTTATTAAATTATTATTTTATTTATTATTTTTTATTTTAAATCTTTATTTTAAAAATGGGAGCACTACAGTTTTTTTTAAACCCACCAAATGTTCCTCTCTAGTTTAAAACTATTGTACAAGCAAGTTATTTAAAAATATGAAATAGCTCGCTTATGCCCAGTTTCCTAAATAGATCGGTGATCTCCAGTTAAAGAATATTTCCTCTCTTTGTAACGATTCATGGGGCCGGGGGGAGTTTCATGATTTGTTACGATTTGTTATGGAAGAGGAGGGGTGTTTATACTAATGTTAAGTAGCAGAAAATTTTCAAACACAATTCTATTTACTTCAACTGCATGTATTACGATTGTGTCGAAATTTATTAAGAATATCAAAACCAATTCAAATATCCTTTTTACCACAAATTTATGCAATTTGAAGGCAACTTTATTGTTATGCCGAAATTTCTGAAGAGCCACGTAATAAGTGGTATTCAGAGAATAGATAATATCATTGATACCCGGTTTTGTTAATTGAAGCATTTACTTTCATTTAAACACAAATGTTTATGATTTTATGCCTGATTTTCTGAAATGAATACAAATACGTACAGTATGGATTCTACTAAAACCTGTTTCCACTAAAATTGTTGTAAAATAATAAAAAATTACTAATGTGAAGTTTCTAACAAATTGACAAAAAACCTTACAAAAGCTAAAAAGTGTAAATGCTCCGCTACACTAAAATTGTGTAGCTGGAATTTAGATCAAGGCATCGTAGAGAAGTCTAAGTAATATCGAGTATGCCATTTCATTGTATTGACCTCTGTGCATGATTTCTAGCAGACAACATATTTATGCGACCCGTCCAACATAAATTTATTCAAGTTTCAAAAATGTCACGTGGTAAAATTCTGTTGTTGAGATTTCTATGGCCATTGACAGGGCCTCGTAGAGATGTCTAAGTAATACCGAGTGGCTGTTGTTAAAATATGTATATTTTTCTTTATTTATATGTATATTGTTTTGTATTTGGAACTTTTTGTTTTATTGTTACTGCGTTTCTATATATATTAGAGAGACTGGATTTATTCTGCACCCCCCGTTCGTTTCCAGTTATGTGCTTAAAAGTTCGTCATATATTTCCCAAGAGTTTTTCTGGCCGTTGAAAGTGAATTATCCCTCTTAATAAATACAGGTTTGATCCCAACTTCAACTCCGATTCAATATCATCAATTTTCACATTGTAATATGTCCTAATATCTATTGGCTGCACATCAACAATTGCAAAGCCATTATGTAAATTGATACTAAACGTTATTGGGTTTTCGAACCATGTTTTGCATTTCGTACAAGTAGCTCCATACAATTTTACGGCATTTCTAATATTTTTGGAACTTCGTTCATTGAAGTTTTTGTAATTTAAAGGCACATAAAAACTATCTTTTGTGTGCGATTTATAACAACTTGGACAGGTAAAATCAAGTGATATCGAACGTTTCATAAAAAATTCAATTATTTTTGAAATGTTATAATCCATTCTCATATCTATATTAGAAGTGATTATGTTAATGTTAAAACATTTCAATAGCAAATGCGTCCTTCTTCTGAATGTAGACAGAATTGCTCCATTAATTGTGAAGTACGAAATAAAATCGGCAAAATCAGCGTCAGTAGTTTTAATTTTATCCAATATATGTTAATTGTCAATAGATAATATTCTAATTATATGCGCTAGGGCATCGAAACCGCATGTGTGAGAAATGGAGACTCGATAATTTTGATATTCAAATGAATATCCATTTGGCAATATACTATCGGTAACAATTTCTTCAACCTCCGATTCCATCTCGACATCATCTTTAACAAAGTATCTCGGTAAAACACGTTTTCCCATGTATTTTTATTACCTGGCTCTTCCTCAGAATCATGTCTTTTCGCTGCTCTCCTTTTACTTGATTTGGGAGTTGGTTTTAACGCTTGTAAGACGTTTATTGCGTTTACTAAGCGCTCTGTTTTGTCTTTTAATAGGGCAATAAATCGTCCAACCCTTAAAAACTTTCTTTCGATGTAATAATGTTTTATATGTCGGAACCATAATTCCATATTTGAGTTTGAAAACCGGCCTTCAATATTTAAGTATTTGGAGAAGCATGTACTCCATAAAGTAATGTATGCCAAATATCTTTGAATTGTAAATATAGTATTACAAATTCTTTACAGTAGTATGGATTTTTTTTGCAGCACTGATTCTGATTAACTTGTCTCTTGACTAATTCGCTTTCGTATATCTTCCAGAATAATATAAAAAATAGACTTTTAGAGTAGTGAGCCTTGCCCGTATCACTATCACTATAATTGATAGCATCATCTTCATCCTCAAATTTGTCTTCGTTTACCACAATATTGTCGCGATAAATTTCATTTCTAACTAGACAATTATAAGAAAACTTGATATAATCTAATACATTCATATTATTGAAAACATGTAATATAGATTGTATATAAGCCCACCTCCAATCTACTACATAAACCTTTGGTAGTTGTAATTTTGGAATTTGTAACATTTCGGATCTAAAATCAATTAAAAATTTGGTAATAGTTCCACTGTCATGTTTACAAGATATAAATTCAGCAACAGGTACTATACGGTGCGTACTTTTATGACACAGGCGTAGTACAAAATTTTATTGCAGTGTTGCTCCGGGTGGTAATTTGGTTTCTTTACTACAATTCCTGTAACATCCAAATAAATTATTAAAGGACTATACTTTGAAATGAGTTCAAATTGCGACTTTCTTAGTAAAGTTATATTTAATGGCAAAGACACAGAATAGATATATTTATAAATTTATGTTGTACGTGTCGCATAATTATGTTGTCTGCTAGAAATCATGCACAGAGGTCAATACAATGAATTGGCACACTCGATATTAGTTAGACATCTCTACGATGCCTTGTCAATGGCCATAGAAATCTCAACAACAGAATTTTACCACGTTACATTTTTGAAACTTGAATAAATTTATGTTGGATGGGTCGCATAAATATGCTCCTAACGACACAATTTTACCACATGGCATTTTTGTACCAAGACATCTCTGCGATGTCTTGTCAGTCGTTTCAAATAACCACATAGCAAAAGTGTAGCAGTCCCTTTACACTTTTAGCTGTTGTAAGGTTTTTTGTAAATTTGTCAGAAACTTCACACTGCCTAAAAAATTAGCATTATTTGTCACCTTGGTCTCATTTAGACTGTAGCGCCACCAGCGGCGATCAAAAGACGAATAAAGTTTAAATTTATTTATATACTTTGGAAATGTCGTTATAGGGGTTGTACTCCTTGAATTACGTCACATGTAACTGAATTACAAATACTTTGAGATTTCCGATATTTTAACTGATTTTAGGCCCGTTCGAACTTTTTTGAAGTTGAGTACATAAAATAGAATTTATGCAAGATTTTATAAATTGAATTAAGCGTACTCAGGATACTCAAAACCTGAGTTTATTTTAGTTGTATGTCGATTTTATCCAAAATTATTTAATATTTTCGAGATAATTCGAGGTATTTCAATTATTTTTGGATTTAGAGGTTTTTGAAGATTATTCTACGACTCCTAAGTTTATTCGAGATTTTCGAGAATATGTGAAATCTTTTGACGTATCGAGATTATTCTTAATATTACATTAAATTTGCAAAGCAATGTAGTTACGTGATGTTACAGAATTAGTAATACTTCGAGATTTCCGATATGTTATGGGATTTTCGAGGTTTTCACGCAAATAGAAATTGTTGGAGATGTTATTATATTTCGAGATTATTTAATAATTTCGATATTTCTCAATTTCAACATATTTGCTTGATTTTACAAAGTTGGATGATATCCACCACACTTAAATCTATAAACAGATTTACAATAAAAAAGAACGAAAACGACCTTAAATTTGAGCTCCGGCCTCCAGTGTTTATGTAAACATTTTCAAAATAATATAACACCAGAGGAGAATCCAACATGTATTACGTACGAACGCACTACTAGAGGCGATAAACTCACAGGTTTTCAAACTTTTACAGGCTCCCCGACATACTAAATAAAGGGTTTCGAGAAATTAAAAGCGAGAAAAGAAAATGTTAAACATTTATTTTCGTAGAAATGTAAAAATTTATTAATCTTGAATTAAATAAAACAATTGGTTTTGTTTAATCAGTTTAGAGCAGGGTTTGAATCCTGACAGTTCAGGTTTCGGTTTCAAGCCCTGTTTTGAGGATTCTTATATTTATACAGTTAAGTCGAATTGCTTTTCCAAGACATGTCGATATTGTTCGAAATTTACAAAGAGAGTTGCGTGAAGAATTAATGATAGGTCGATATTTAAAATAAAATGCACTTTGGATGTTACACTGTACGATTATATTGTTTGCTCAATATAATTGGTAGGGCTATTTGGATTTATTGGTCCCTCTTGGAAAATGCATTCCACAACCATTTTTATTTTCCGAATTTAAAATTTTGATTTGTTTATCAAGTATCATGATTCATAAAAATGCGAATGGCAACTTTATGATGCCTAAAAGTTGTTCAGAATTATTATAATGGAAAATTTGGTTACGGTTCGCTCAAACGGTTGATGTGGAAATAAACAAAAAATATTTTTGATTTGCGTGTTTATTTTGTATTGAAAAATCTAAATTTCTTTACACATGGAATGAATACATTGTATTATGGACCAGCCACCTCAGGCCGCCAACTACATTTTAGTTCATTAAAGGGCATTTAAGCTTATAGAAAGAGGAAAGGACAAATTCCAGAATTTCTTCCCAAAGAAGTATACTTGGGAACCCTAGCCAGTAGCGTTAAATATATTAACCATAGATTTATAATTGATATTCATGTCGATTATAGAATTCGCGGGAGCGAATCAATCGCGGATCGAAAACTACATAAAAAAAAAATGGAAAACAAAAATTTTATATCATAGTTTCATTGAAATCTCTTTGGATTTTTTTACAAATCGTTAAAAAGAAATTGTTTTAGAGAAACGCTACAAAACTATTGCGATTTTACGGTGAATCAAAAAATCCAAATTGCATGTAAATTAATATAAGTTTTCTAGGATACTTTGATTTGCGGCAATTGTTTCCTATTTTATTTATATGCAGTTTTCAATCCGCGATTGAGTAGCTCAGTTAATTTCAACACATCTACTTCATTGGTGAACACAAGATTTAAGAAACCCTCCAGATGATTATCAATGGGGTTTATTTGGTTTAAATTATAACCAAACATGGCATCAATGAATAATGATTCTGCATCTGACTTTATATTGCTTGGCAGAATGTAATTAAATTAACAGTCAAAATTCCAGATGATATTTAGAAGATTGAAGACACCAAGTACAAGAACTAGCTCGGATTAATTTGATGTATTAATGACTTCTTCAATCGAATCGCCGCTTGCCGCATAATATTCACTTTTTGAATGAGATGGTAAGTTTGCGATCATATCTATAAAAATATTAAGAACTGTGAATCCTCTAATGAATAATTGTTGGCTCCGTCGGTAGCTAGTTGTTTAAGCCTCTTATGACTGAGCAGCTAGTGTTTTCCATTATGTTACCGTTTTTAACTTCTATGCATCTATTGGTTTAGAGAAGTCGCTTCTCTATAGTATTTGTTGATAATTCTGCTTTTGCTCTGATCTAGATTTGCCAATCGTTGTAGTGACGCTATCATGCTTGATTCCGGACATCCTTAAAAGTTAAAGGATTTCTTAGTATGTCTCCGCCGTCTGGGCCTTGTTTTAGGTTTGATTGAAAATAGGTTTCTATTCTGATTACTTCTTTATTCTATATTGCTTACTTTTCGTGTTGTTCATCCGGCCTAGTATGATCCATTCGAATTCAGTTTTCTTTTGTGCCTTTCCAAAGTATTCCTCAAGTAATTGTTGGCCGAGTTTGTCGAATATCAATCCATCGATATTTATTTGTAACTCCTCATCAAATCTGATGTTCTTTGTCTTTTTAAAGTTAAATAAATCCTCAGATCGATTAATGCTCTTGCTTGCTCTAACGATGACATGGTATTAAATTGCATGGCATTATTTTAATCTATCGTACTTCTTACATTCTTCTATTCAACATATTCTGGCTACCATGGCTGTATATACCCGTTCTATTGGTCGTAAGTATTGTATGTGCAGTCGTGTTGCTCATGGCTTCCAGCGATGGAAACCTTCTTTCCAGAAAATTAAAGAAAACATGCTAGTTGTTAAATTTCTTTGTTTTTCTTAATTGTTGTTTCGAAGATTCTGATGCATTCTGGGTTCAACTTTTTGCTTAAAATAAAACCCACGAATGCCTGCCTCGGTCATGAAGGACGGTCTCTTGTTTAGCTGCCATGGCCGTAGAACTTTCACACCGATTCTGCAAATGTTAATTAACCAGATTTAAATGTTAGTGTGCAAGCACACTTTCAATTAACATGAACCATTTGAGCTTGTTAAAAGCTAAAAAGAATGATATCATGAAGTCTTGAAGCTAGTTCTTGTAGAATGAAACTATTTCACTTATGATTGCTTCAATTTTCTCGGAAGGAAACCTGGTAACCACCAAAACGTCAATTGTAGAACCGAAAAATATGCCTGTCAAGATGCCAAACTTTTATATTTTGATCTTTCAGATACATGCTTATGAACATTGCTGTTTAAATAATGATTTTATTTCGGAAATTATTGGTTCAGGTAGCCAAATAAATTTCAAAATATAACAAAGAAATGCGTTCACGAAGTAGAAAGTTATTGCGTTTTCTGTATAACTTTTATATATTAAAGCCCACTCAAATCACAATTTAAAAGAATTCAATTAGATGTCAATTCATCACCCTAACAACTAGATTACCAATTACTTTCCTAAAATGTATTAGCTGTGCTAACTTTTTTATTTTGCCGAGATAAGAGTTTAAATTAAATTGTTTCGTGAAAGCAACAAAAGAATAAAAAAATCTCGAAATTTTATTTATGTTACGAAAGACGCCAACCTCATTTACGTTAACCTCTAATTTATCATTGTAAAATTGCCTAAACTAAAAATATGCAATATTGAAATACTGTACATATTTACAATAATTATCATTACGCTGCATCCTAAAAATTTGCAAAACAAATTCCTATTTTTACGATATTAAATAGCAAAACTGCGAAAAATTCTCAACTGCTAGAAAAACGTCAAAAACTCTCAATTCCATGTTCCCCGGGAAAACCAAAATATGGCCACGGTAAATCGAAAGCCTTAATGCGGTTGCATTTAATTAAATTTTACGCCATTTCGTTGCACCTTCCGGTTTTCGTTTTCAGTGCTGTAATTGTGCTGACATACCTATTGTGAAATTGGTTAAATGTTATTTTCCTTAGAAAGTGTTTTAAATAAAAAAAATATCATTGAAACAGTTAATGGTTAAACAGAGTTTAATCTTCTCAAACTAACTAAATACATTCAAGAAAGGCTAAAAAATCTGGTGTGTGGTCACTTTATCGCGTCAAGTGTAGTTTTTTATTACATTATAAATCCATTTAATAATTTTTTTTCTCAATTTTCACTGTAACTGAACTATTACTGTTAAATTGCAGAAAAAATGAAAGTTTTTAATTTATTTTTATAGGTAATAGCTACATTATTATTACTAACTATTATTATACTATAGTTGTAGTGTTTTGGATGAATACGTTGTACATACCTACGTGATTTTAAAATTAGTTAGCCAACTTTAATTGTAAAGTTCACGGGGTTAAATGTGTGCTCACAAGCACACACAAATTTTGATGTACTACATTCAATTTTGTACTTTCGTTTTGTATATTGTAACTTGTAATATATAGTAGTATACATTGTAAAATTCGTAACTCTAAAGTACAATTGAATTGTTTAAACAACAATAATAAATGACGTCAATCCGTTAGATAATGTTCGCACATGCATATTAAAGTTCAAGTCATCATGATGAGTCCATCATAGTCAAAAGTTCTATAGTACATAATGTATTAATGAACCATAAAAAACTTTAAAACCGGCAAAACCATCAACCGGTTTGTAAATTTGGTAAAAAAAATCTCGTTAAATTACAATATGAATCAACAAATTTTAATATATGGTTTTAAGATGTTACCACACAACTCTAACAAAACAGTTTCCCGTCAAATCAAACTTTATGTAATGCGAAGGAGGAAAATCTATAACCCGCTTCATTGAAGAGAAACGCGCACGCATGCGATAATATTACCATAAAATTATATATGCGCGCATATAAACAAATTATTATTTAATATAAAGAACCATCACATTATAAAATTTTTTAAATATCATCGCTGCAAAGAGGTTTAAATATTAATTACAAAAATTTTTTAATACACAAAATGTTTAAATATTGTTTTTGAAATAATTCCATTGTTCATAAAAGGCGCACATGCACACATAAAATAATAAAACGAAGGACATTTCTGAATTATCTAAAAATTTTGTAACAAATTAACAAAAACAAATAAAATTGAGTCAGTTCGACAATATATTGTACATATATGTATTTCATGAATATCGCTGCGCGCCCCCGATTTATTGTCCAAAACGTACAAATTTGTAAAACAATAACAAGCAGTCAAAAATGTGTCGATACTGCAGTTTATTGGTGTTTCCTCATTTTTTTTTTGTTTTCTTTTGTAATCCAATTAATTAAATTTTATGCAAATAAATCGTTTTATATATGTGGGATTTTGTTGTTGTTATAAATATATACATTTTAACCATGTTAACTTTCAAAAGTTCAAGACTTAAATTAACTATATACATATTGACGAGGTATATACTTGTGCAAGTATAAAGTCCAACTACTAGATCAGATAATCTTAAGGCAACATAAATTGATCTTAAATATATTTTGCGCAAGTTTTTTTTTTTTTTTTGGTTTGTCCTCAATATTTATTGAATGGCATAAACTGTAAAAAATCCTTCAGAAGTGTTAAAAGCAACAATGGGTACACAATATACCACTAATGGACTACGGATTAGCTAAGCGCGGTTAGCGAATTACAGATTAGAGATTAGCTAAGTACGATTATGAATTGTTCAATTTTTCAAGCGAATCCACCAATTTTTTTGAGTTTAGTGAAACTACAGGTAGCGCCATATGTAAATGTTAAAGTAAAATTGGAAATAAAAGTTACGATATTTTAATACAGATGGAACTATTATTTATTGACAAAATACAAAAAATTTGTAATATTGTTACGTTTTTGCCTTGTCAATTAAGGTTCGTATCACTGGATTGTGTATAAAACAAAATCAATGCAATTTATCACCAACGAATTATTTATGTCACACAAAAATTATAACAACACTATTTATTAACGATAATTCACAAAATCAATTTATATAATTTTCACACAATTTTTCTGTTCACTTATAATTTTTATTTACACCAAAACACTTTTTAAATCGCTTTTTAATTACTTTTTAATCTTCACACTATCGCTTGCCAAATACTACTAATCCAATTCGACTTCGTTGGCCTTTTTATATACACAAACCAAACTTCTAGAAAGTTCATGACTTTTCCAGTTAGAATAGCGTAGAAACATTTAGAACAATTTTATCATGAAAAATTCCATTTTAGTACAGTTAAACATTGAGCTATTAATTTAACTTATTCTATTACACACTAGGTGTCACCGTCACACTACCCCTCACCTAAGCCTGTTCGTCCCGAACAGGACCCAAATCACCTCCTCTGTACAGGGCCAAACCTGTCTAAAGGCACTACCTTCGATTTACCTCCTTGTCCTTTCTTAGTTCTGTAGGGTGTCATCCATACAGGTTTCAGTTTCTTCGATAAATCCTCTTTCTTTTGTTGGGAGTTGTGAAGCCACACTAATTGCCTTTCGTGTAATCCTTGGCTATTTGCCCGTATGTCATATCGAGTTTTCATCCAGTCACCCGACACTCGCACTCCACTTCGCACAACCCGACACTTCTGACTCAATATCAGTTTAACCTGATGCTCATTGATTTCCTCAACAATTGTTTCAGATTTCAAAGGCAACTCCTCGCAATGGCTGACGCCTTACTGTCGCATCCCAACCGTTAAATTTAAGTTTTAGCTCGATGTCATCGCTACTGAATATTCCTCGTCCAAAATCCAACACGAAGCCATTCACCCTCATGAAGTCCGTTCCCAAAATGACTCCGTCATGGTTTCCGTGTGGGAAAAGAGTTTCACCGATCCTTATGTTTACAATCTTTTTCCCTTTAATCATTGCACTCTCTCCATTTGCCATTCTCAATTTTAACCCATCAGCCAGCTGCACAGCTCCTGCGATCAAGTCTTTCCGAACAATTGTGTGGGTTGCTCCGGTATCCAGCGTAATGATACACTTCCTTCCATCAACATCGCCCTTGATTGTTACGCTGCTTTCGCCTCGTGCTAGACTCGTAACAGGGATGAACGTTATGGGGCAACCAGATGGCGAAGCCAGCTTCGGTTAGCGATTCTCCTCTCTTTTGGTAGCGGCTTTTAAATTCCATGGGATAGATTTTCCGCTTGTGGTCACTGCCGTACTTCCTATCCAGCGCCTTCATAATTTCGAGATAACTGTTGCTCTCTTGTTCCGGGATGGTTTGTAAAGCCTCTGCTGCTTCGTCTTTGAGGGCCACTATTAATGCCGCGACACGATATTCGTCGTTCCAATAATTTTGATTGGCTGTCGTTTCAAATTGAAATTTAAAAATGACGAAAGATGTTGTTCCGTCGAATGTTGTCGATAAGGGTTCGTATCACTGAACAAAATTATTACAACACAGTTTATTATTAAAAATTCACAAAATCACTTTATATAAATTATTCTCAAGTTTTACTGTTCACTTATAATTTTTATTCCCACTTTCTGTCGCGTTCCAAATACTAATAATCCATACACAAACCAAACTTCTCAATAGTTCATGTCTTTTCTAGTTAGAATAGTGTAGAAACATTTAGAACTGTTTTATCATGGAAAATTCCATTTAGTACAGTAAAACATTGAGCTATTAGTTTAACTTATTCTATCACACCCTAGGCGTCACCGTCACAATATTTTGAATAAGAATCAGCTCAATCAAGAATGATGACGTTAATATCGATATTAGGTTTGGATTAATGGCTTTGACCTAGATAATTATAATATTCCTGGATTCAACATTTATGGTAATTGTAACTCAACATATAGAGCCAGAGAAGTAGTCGTATATTTAAATGAGGGTATTTATAATATTGTATTACTAGTGCTGATATTGTTCAGTTTAACGTTAAATTTAGTGCTGATTTGTTTTTAATTCTTTCGGTCTATAAGTTTCATTCTGTGTCAGCGTAACTTTTTGTTGAAGGAGGTTTTATAAGGTGTTGAGAGCGAATACAACTAAAAATCTGATCATTCTTACCCAACAGCCTGTAGCTGATGAATATATTTTTATGACAGCTTTGCACGGGTTAAAGTCTCTGATAAATAAGGCCACTCGAATAACAAATAATTCTTCTACTTGTTTAAGTCATGTTTTCCTAAGATATGGCACTGATATTTGTGACCTCCGTATTGCTGATCATTTTTGCATGACTTGTATTTCAATTCCGTCTAATTCTAGTCATCCAAACTTTGCTCCTTTAAAGAAATCAAAGCATAATCAAACCGTGGATTACTGTTTAGTTATGTTACTGAGTTCGATTTAAAAATAGATTATCTAAACCCGAACAATCTAGATCTTAAAAAAACAGATTAGCTTACTATGTAAAACTATTCAGAAGGAAACGGAAATAGCAAAAATGGAATTTTCTAAAAAGCAATTTAGAACTGCTTGATGAATTACTGGGAAAGGATAGAAAATATACTGCAATTGATGAAATTATTATTGTATCTGTTGATACTGTTCTTGAACTAAAATCTAACATAGTTAATGACATTGAGTTTTGTTTTCTACATCCGAAGCAGTTTGTTTTCAGGAAATCTTAAAGTATCGAAAATACATTACTGGAATTTAGAAACTTTTTGAATAAAGGTCTTGACGAAAGAAATTCTATAGCTTCAGTTTTCGTAGATATGAAGAAGGTATTTGATATGGTCAATCATTCAGTTTTACTAAAAAAACTTTATTTTGCTAGGTTTCATGGGGTAATGATTTGCTTCTTATCTGTCGGATAGATATCAGATTATCAAAATTAGAGATTGTGTAAATCAAAACAGATTATTTAATGAAGCAATTCCGCAAGGGTCCGTATTAGGAGCTTTGCTATTTTTAATTTATTTAAACTTCATACTTTATACTGGGTTCAATACTGATTTGGTTGCTTTTGCTGATGATCTAGTTTTTAAGTACAATGAAAAGAACAGGATTAAAATAATTGAATATATCCAACTTGATTTGGGTTTCTTAAGGAAATGGTACGTTACCCATTCAATGATTTTGAGCTCAAACGTTTCCATTGTAAATCCTATAGTTGTTTACCATACCTTGAAATGTACCCGTAATAGTTATTCCAAAGAATGTTGGTAAGATTGAATGTGCCGAAAAGTCAAAATAACTATGGCACTCACGATTGATAACAGGTTGAACTGGAAATAACACATTGATGTTGTTCATAATTATCTGGTATCGATTA
Organism: Tipula vernalis; assembly: GCA_958295665.1. Classification (NCBI taxonomy): domain Eukaryota; kingdom Metazoa; phylum Arthropoda; class Insecta; order Diptera; family Tipulidae; genus Tipula; species Tipula vernalis. Next base: position 215,094,360 of record OY282560.1, on the reverse strand, counting down.
TTCGTAAAATATATAGTATACGGTTATTTTGCCCTATTCCTATTTTGAAAAACGGTTATTTCGCTCTGTTAGGAAGGTACATATTACGCTGGAATGCAGCCTCTTGTTATTGCCAAGAAACACTGATTTGAGAATTATGAATAACAAACCAAAGCTTACAGAGTCCTGGCCGTTATTTCGATCTTTAGAAATTTTTCCATTGAGAAATTTAATCGTTTGAAACGTAATGAAGGTTTTTATCTTAATGAAAATGACTAGCAATTCCAAGTTTAAATGTAGCTTTTTATTAATTTTAGTGTATATACTTAGTAGTTAAGCTATTTTGATTTTATTGTTTGATTTTAGAATTTTTTTAGTTTAAAATAATAATCATTTAAATATACATATATATAAGTTGCGTTGACCTTAGTGGCGCCACGAGTTTGTGGTATCGATGTTAATACAAATATTAGTAGAATCCGTTTATACCAAACCATGTATATAACGAACAAACGCTTATAATGATCATATAGTTCATTATAAGCGTTTGTTCGTTATATACATATAACGAACAAACGCTTATAATGAACTATATGATCATTATAAGCGTTTGTTCGTTATATACATGGTTTGGTATAAACGGATTCTACTGTATCACTTTTGCTTGACCTGTTTTTTTTTTTGATTTTGTTCAAAAAGTAAGTCAAAATATAAACAACGTAAAGAATAAAAAAATTAATTTAATTTAATTATTTTAATTATTAATTATCATTTTCATTTTTTTTATTTACACCACAAAATTGTCGTCTTTTTTTTAAAGATGTCAATAATAGTTCCATCTATATTAAAATAGCCCAACTAGTATTTACAATTTTATTTTAACACTTACATATAATGGCGCCACTTGCACTTCCACTAAACTCATTAAAAAGAGATAAATTTCCAAATATTCAGAGATAAGTTTACTAATCGCGTTTAGCCACTAGTCTCGTCTGGCAAAATTCACTAATCACGCTTAGCTAATCCCTAGTATGTCAGTGGTATAAGTCACTATTCTTGGAATAAAAAGCGATTAGCTAGTCTTGAACTTGATACCATTCGCGCTTAGCTGATCGGTATTCTGTCTATGGTACAATTGATGACAGCTGTTACAACACGATTCATACCTATTGGATTTGATTTCACTATTTCCGCCGGTGTGCAGTTTTGTACATAAAGTGCAGCGACACAAATTAAGGAATAGTGTAAGTGTACAAGAAAAGTTACATCAGCATGTAATCGTGAGATAAATATTTGGTTTCGTGGTTCAACCGTAATATAAGCCTGGCTTAGCCTTAACAAATCCAAAAAAATTAAATTTATAAAAATGAACATATGCGGTACCGGTATGAATTTAATTTGTCTAGCTACACTTTTTTACACTAAAGTGTAGTTACAAAAGCAACCTTTAATTTAAGAAAATTAAAACAGACAAAAGTTGTCCATCCTATCCAACTCTTTTTAATTAAGTAACAAAAATTGTTTCAGAAATCTCGACCTATCTCATTTAAGGAAATCTAAGGGTCCTGCTAAAATTTCTGAGGTTAAAAAATTTGGACATTGTGTAGCAACAGTTTCTAACATTTTTTTTGCCATTTTGACAATTTTCTAAAATTGGTCAAATATGGTCAAAATCTTTTTCGGAATTTGGTTTAAATCCACTTTATGGAAGTATAATATGGCGTTTCTGTTTTTACGTGAATTTTTATGTTTTTTATTTTTGGTTATATTGAGGCTAAACCAGGCTTATAAGGTATTTACACAAATTAGTGTAATTCCTTTGGAGAGGATAGAAAATGTTTAGTTTACTTTAGACTTCTATTCGTGGCGTAGTAGTATGCATATTTAATGATATAAATGTTAATTTGTTCGTGGAAAAATCGTGAATCTTATTAATTCCGCCAGTCCAACAAAGCAGTTTCGCATCGCTCAAATAAATAGTTTTTGGAATTTTTGTAAAAATTTAAAATGGTTTTGTACGTTAACTCGATCAAATTCCAGAAGAAAAGAAAGAAGCTAAAATAAATCAAACATTTTGGAATTATGACAAACCAATTGGCAGTTTTTATTTTCGTTTTGTTGTCGGTTCGGCAGCTTAAAGAGCCATCCAACGAAACCGTAAGAAACCTTACGGAATTTAACGAACGATTTTTCTTACGGAAAACTGACAGGTAAGCTAGCGATTCCGTAATAAATATTGTCAATTGTGTTCATTTGTCAATTAATTATTTTGTGAGTGACTGAGTGCGAGAATAATTGAAAAGTGGCCACAGAAATACCTCTTAAATTAAAAATGGACAGCGAAATAGAAGAATTAGAAGACAGTTTTATTATTTTAAAATCACTTCACTGTTTAAAATTATTAAATGAAAAAACCAAAGAAGAAAAGGTCTTGCGCTGTCAGAAAAATCAACCGAACCAGAAGTAACTTTGGATATTTTAAAGTATACAATTAATTTCTATTGGTAAACCCCTATTTTAATATTTCATGTATTTAGGTTACTTTTTCTGAAATAAAGTTGAATGACACCAGCAGTTTTCGAGATGCTACTAACACTAATTAGACCTCATCTGCTAGAGTGTAAAAGAAACTTTACATAAATAATTTAAATTTTAAAATGTGTGTTTAAAATTAAATTAACAATAAACAATTCAATAAATGCTGAGACTGAAACTTTTACTTATTTGAAGAGCGACGAACAATGAGATGAAATCAAATGTTTTGTATTAATTTTTGACGTTTCCTTCAGTTTGTACGAGCATTTTCGCTTAAGTGACACATAATTTTAACGAAAACTGAACGAAACTTCTTAAATTTTCACTGGTCAGTAACATTCAAAAGCCATATATCGTGTTGTTACTTAAATTTTTTATGTTTTCGCTGGTTGGCTCTTAAGAGATAGGCTTTTTCTGCTTTGCTATCAACCAGTTCTAGCTTAACGAAGTAGAAAATGTGTTGCCAACTGCCTCGGAAAATGCCTTGGAAAACCATCTCTTTATGAAACTTTTCAAGGGGCTGCCCGAACGAGGATGCCTCGTTCTTCGACTTGAAAATGCAGAAGGTCAATAAAAATCTAAATTCTGATGTTGACCGACTGCTCAACATTTCAGCATAATAACAGATAGTAGGTGATGGCCCTTTGCCTAATCTAAATAGAGCAGAAGTATGCCTTCTATGTGGTGAGGGAAGCATTTTAAGAGTTTATCATATCGGTTGCGAATTTATGTGTACATTGTGCCTTTTGAATATATTAATTTTACCTCGTTACGCGTTTGCATACAATTACAAGTCTCAGACTTTCTCTTGAATACAGATCACGTTTCTGAATTAAATAAAAATATTGCAATAAGATCGTAATTACGACTTTAAAGTGGCGCTTTCCGTGTTTTCTCACATGCAGGTGTTGTAGATACAAGTTTAAAGTTCAATTTACTTTACTATCTTTTGTGTTTTTTTTATTAGTTTGTTTACAATAAAATAATAGATTATTTCTATTATTGCGGTCAAGAATCGTACAGTTCTTTAGTTTGAGCTAGATACGAGCAGTGTCATCCTATACTTTTCGCGGATATTTTATGGCAGATCTTCTTTGAGTTTTTATGGCAATTTAGATGATACTATCTTTACTATCTTTCCAATGCCATCCAATTCTAACATCCGTTTATACAGAAAGATGCGTCTGATTAACTTATTTGTTTAATAAAGCAATAATGTGCCAAAATGTTAATAGTGGTACAATGTATTATTATTATTATTGTTGTTGAAGGGCTACGTGGGCGTTCAGCCACCTTGCACTGCGACCTAAAAGGTTCTTCAGGCTCTTAACGAACCTGATAATACTGCCGGCCACTCCCGTAATTTCCTACCTCTGGCCCGTCTTCCGTTTTGATTCTACTTTTACGAGTTGCTGGGAATAGAAAATCGCCTGTGGGTCGCCCAACTTTACTACAGGAAGGCTAAATAAAACTGGAGGGTGTCTGGTATTCAGAGTCCGCATTTTTTGGACTGATTAACCTACCAGCCATTCATCCATCGGCATATGCTATTCCACCTTAGATTAGGGTTTTTTGTTAAAGGTTGTTCCTTGTTTAGGAATCTCCTAAAGGATATTTTCTCCTTTAGCTCAATTCATATAATTTTTTTATTAGCCCTGTTGATGTGACTGAAATTAGTGGTATAATTGCTGAACTTACGAGGGCGAATCAAAATGTCTTGCAATATCATATGAAAAAAAAGAGTGAGTGATACAGCAATATTTTTATTTTTTGACGTAATCTCCTTTAAGGTTTATACATTTGTTACATCGATCAATTAACTTGTCTAAGCCCTCTAAAAAAAAGTTTTCTTTTGCTCCATAAAATATTCATTTACAACAAACTGTATACTTCAGAATCACTGGAAAATTCCCGGCCCCTTAATTTTTTTTCAAATAGGGAAACAGAAAGTAGTCACTGGGTGCCAAGTCTGGACTGTATGGTGGTTGCGGAATTTCTACGAAGCCGCAGTCCATCGATTCTTGTTTGGATTCCGGATCCCAATGATGAATCCATGTTTCATCGCCTGTTATTATGTTATCCAAGAAGTTTTCTGGATCTTCTTCATCCATTTCTAAAATCGCCTTTGAAGTTTGAACACGAATTTTCTTTTGTTGTGCAGTCAACAAACGGGGCACCCATCGCGCACTTACTTTTGACATGTGAAGGTGGTCATGTAATATGGTATAAGTGGTACCATATGAAAGGGAAAGTCTCCACGCTAACCGCGAAACAGAAATACGGCGGTCCTCTAGTACAATTGATTCTGCCAAAAGTATGTTTTCATGGCTAATAGCATCTGCGGGACGACCCGGGCGGTTGTCGTCTTCTAATGACTCCCGACCACTTTTGAACAATTTTACCCACCTTGTTACTGTGGAATATGATGGTGCAAATTCGCCGTAAACTTTTGATATGTAATTGAATATATAAATTGCATTGCGTCCATCTTTACAGAAAAATTTAATAACGGCACGATATTCAATTTCATTCATTTTAGAATTTTTTTCAAAACACGGGCTACTAAATTGAAGAAAACAAACGAACTGTAAAATTTACATCGAATTTTGTTTCTATAAGTTTCACCGCGACAAAATTTTTTTTAAAAAAATATATAGTTGTCTCATTCACTCTTTTTTTTCATATGATATTGCAAGACATTTTGATTCACCCTCGTAAATCTAGTAATGTCATTGATATCCTTGGGATGAGCTCCAATATGTTTAAAGCAAATAAAGACTGTTTGTCTCCAATTCTGGTTTATTTTGTTAATCAATGTTTTTTGTCTGGCGTTATTCCTGAGGATTTAAAAACTGCAATTGTTTTACCTTTGTTTAAGAAAGGTGATGCACTTAACAAAGATAATTATCGACCTATTTCTTTACAGCCAACCATAATGAAGATTATGGAAAAGGCTTTAAAGTCACGTATAAATTGTTTCTTGGAAAAACATAATATTCTTAGTAGTTGTCAATTTGGTTTTAGATCTGAAAAAAACACAGAGTCAGCTTTGATACAATTTATAAATGGGGTACATGGTCAACTTAATGAAAAAAAATTGGTTGGAGCTCTGTTTATTGATATCAAACGAGCTTTTGATATGGTAGACCACAAATTGTTGCTGCATAAACTTTATTTAATTGGTTTTAGGGGTGTTCCGCTTAAATGGTTTGAGTCATATCTTAGTGGACGGTTCTTTAAAATTAAAATTGGTAGCAGTTACAGTTTACCTTTTAAAGTTGAGAATGGTGAACCGCAAGGATCCGTCCTGGGTCCACTTTTATTTTTAATTTATATTAATTCAATATTTAATTTAAACTTGAAAGGTAAAATTACTGCATTTGCTGACGATATGGCTTTAAGTTATTACGGTTCTAGTTGTCAAGAAGTTTCTGCTCATATAAATTCCGACTTAAAAATTCTATGTTCATGGTTTGACGGCCACTCTATGGTTTTAAGTGAAAAGACCAAGTTAATGTTTTTTTCGATTAGTGGGTGAGCCATATGCGGATAATATTCCTGATGTAATTTACCATGTTCCTAATTGTAACTCACTAAATTGTAGTTGCCTAAAAATTGAGCTGGTAAATAACTTTAAATATTTAGGTCTGCATCTTGATACTAACTTGAACTGGAAAGTACACTACCTTAAAACAAAAGAGCAATTAAATGGTATACTTTGCGTGCTATGTATTTGCTACGCCCATTATTTCCAAATTCAGCTTTACTGAAATTTTATCATGCATGTGTGGAATCTAAACTAAACTATGGTTTACCCTGTTGGGGCGGTGTTAATCTGAATACATTGGGGCCGTTGCTCACATTGCAAATGTATATAATACGAACTATATTTTTTAAACGTCGTCGTGATCATACATGGCCAATTTTTGTGTCATCGAAAATATTACCATTTCAACACCTTTATGTTTTTAGGGTTTTAAAACTGTTTTTCTCTAGAAGTGGCCATCATTTGCGAAGGGTTCATACCAGGTATGATATTAGAAATAATAACAGGAACCTATTTTGTGTTCCACATTTTAATACCGAAGCTTTTCGTAAATATTTCTTAGTTTCAACGCCAACTTTTTGTAATCGTTTGTCGCTTTGTTTACGAAGACTGCTTAACTCTAAAAATTTTCTAAGTTTAATAAAGAATTGGTTATTTGATAACAAAGACATTGGTTTCATGATTGCTAAATAATCTTATGATTTAATTCTAGATGATTTAGTATTGTATAACTTATGTATTTTCATATTTTTATATTTTTTTTTCTTTTTTTTAAATTATATGGCCCCACGCCATTTTTAATTTGTATAATTTTAAAGCTAACGGTTAATCGCTACTGCCTGTGAACATAGATTGACCTATCTTCATAACCTTCTATTTTATTGTTTAATGTAATTGTTTTTTTTTTAGTTTATACTATATTTTGGCTACATGTATTCTGTTGTAAATGTTTTATTGGTTATGAGAATAAATAAATAATTAAAATAAATAAATAAATTTTCCAGATACAACTTGTAATTGCAAACCAAAAATTTACAAAAAATAATTTTATTGAAAGCTAACCTATTTAAGTGAGTACTTAAAAAACAGACAAAATGTATTCCTTTCATCCCAAACCGACTCTTTATTGCAACTGAAGCTTATATTTTAGGATTTTATTTAGAATAAGACAATTCTAAAGATAAGACTTCCGAGTTTATAAGACATCTGTAGGTAACCAAACCTATATCATCACTAAATTGCCAGAACCAAAATTGTTACAGTTTTCAAGATCATACATGTTACAGAGTTATATTCGACAGAAAAATTTAAGTTTCAGCTCATTATGGAAGGCTTTACTGGAGTGGTAAAAAAAAAAAGGATTTTTTTGCGTCTCTAGATCAATGACATGGCCAACAGTATCTGCCACCAGGGAAATAATGGTCAATTTCAACACCTTTCAACAATATAATGCACTGTCATTTTCAACTGGAGAAAATTGCTCTTCACCCTACCTTGGTGAATATTTATATTAGTGGTAAAAAGTTCCTTGCGACTTTTTTGCTTTTTTAATATCCCTTTTAAGTTTCTACGATATCTGCACGGGCCAGTGTGAATATTAATTAGATTGGTAAAATAGGGTACGCCTATCGACAGCGCCATAACGGGTAGCTTGATAACTGACGCTGTACTAACTAAGACCGTTAAATCGACATGCCGCATGGTCTATTCAAATTGATTGATGGATTTAGTATGTACGACCAAGCCTAAGGGCAAGTTTCCCAGTGATTAACAATGAATCGTTTAATTTTATTGGAGGTAGCAGACGTCGCCTTTTAGTTAATAGTTTATTAGTATTCCAAAATGGTTTGTCTCCTGGTTTAAAGGAATTCATCAAAGTTTCTTAGTTTTTGTATCTCATCATTAACTAATCTTTTAAAAATCATGTATTCATTATAGATTGAGGATGATCGAGTTCTCTGCCGTTGCCTTTTTTTAGAACTTCTTATACCAATTAAAAATTTTAATTCATTTGTGAATCTTAAGGTGTTGCACCTATTTGGCGAAATTTTCTTGATCGATTGATTCTGTTTAGTGTATTCAATTTTCTCATCTATACAATTTGGACCATTTATGTTTTGTAATAATGAATCGTTGTTACACCTGTTGAATCTATTAGCGTCACTGTAAGAATAGAAGGATGGCACTTATTTGTTCATGTTAATGCCATTAATTGTGAACTTGTGATTTTTTAAAAAAGGTTCACTCAAGAAGGCTTCATCGCAGGAAAGTTTGTTGGATCTTATTTAAATGAAGATTTGTTTTTAAGATCAGTTAACAATACTGGACAGTTGATTTAACTTTTCACTCATTTGATTAATTTTAGATTCAAGTGATGTGTCCATCTTCACTTTAATTGCCGAGACTGTAGATGGTAAACAAATTTCATGTATTTTGTCTGCTAAAACTAAATTTTGACAAATGACTTTTTATTTGTTGGTAAACCATTAAGCCAAAGTTTTTTGAAATATTGCGACGGGATGTTATCGCCTATGGCTACTCCGCCTAACAAAGTCGATATTCGTTTATGTTCGCTTTTGGTGTGTCGAGATAAAATGGTTTCTTTAATTTTGTTATATTTCTCAACCTGTGGTGGACGATTAATCAAGTGTGGCATTAAAATCACTTGTGGTAATGCCATCGTGAAATTTTACAATAGTTCATCAGACTTTATAGTGTTGATAACAAAAGTGGATTCAACTAATGGAAACCAAGTCGTCTCGCTTGAGTGGCAAAACGATGGCATTTTATTGCGCGAAATTACATTTGCGTTATTATCTTCAACCTTAATTGCAACATCTCCGTTAGCTATTTTATTTTACTTAGCGAAATAAATGCTAACGATATGGAGAAAGTTAACTCAAAATTAACAAATTAAGAGAATACACTTAACGATCTAATTATTGAGGTGATAAGCTTCAATTTATATTCATAGATAAAAATCAGGATTTATATTTAAAAAAATAGACAAAATAATTTTAAATAATATAGAAATAGAACCGTACCAATAAATTCTTTAATGCGTTTATAAGCGATGTCAACGCTGTTGTGTGTGTAGATGACGAATTTTTTTTTACGATCGAACCACTTACGATTCACAGACTGTTCGTCAAAAATACGTTTGATAATTTATCGTCACGATGTTTATTGATGATGAATCGTAGATTAATGTCCACCAAATAAATTGTTGTGTATATGTGTTGTTATCTTACACGATAGTAGTTAACGGTTATTTATTTCCGGTTCAGAAACGACTTTGCCATAAAATAGTTTATGTACACTACAGGCCAAAAGTATTTGGTCGATATTGTTTTTATAACTAAAACAATTTTTTATATAGTTTTAACAAACATATTAATTTATTTCAATTAATTTAATTAATTACCAGTTCATATGAACTAATTCATTACAAAAAACAAAGAAAAAAAATAGTGAAATATTTAAATTGGACGCTCATCGGTGTGGCCTCCCTTTGCTTGACATAACCTTGGCATTCTATCCAATAATTTATTTATTTGTTCGGATGAAATCTTGTTCCAGGCATATTACAATTTTTGTAGCAAATCTCTCGCCGATGTTGGGCATGTTTTCCGAAGCTCCCGATCTAACTGATCCCACAAGAGCTCTATCGGGTTAAGATCGGGCGATTGTGGGGGCCAATTCATTAAATTCAGTTTCCAGTGGCGAAATTGTTGCTGTAAATAATCCTTACACACATTAAATGAGTGCTTGGAATCATTGTCGTGCTGATACGTGAACCCTCGTCCTGTTAGTTTTAGTCCAGATGGGATAGCATGTTTCTCCAAGATCGCAAGATAGCCAAAGCGATCCATTCGACCCGTAATTTCGACCAAATCTCCTACTTTGTTGTTACCAAAACAACCCCATATCATCACAGAACCACCCCCATGTTTTATTGTAGGAATCATACAGTCTGGGAGCATTTTCTCACCGGGACGACGTCGAACGTCTCTCCTTTTGGATCCAAATATTTCGAATTTTGATTCTTTTAACCAAAGGAATTTTCTCCATTGTGACATTTGCCAATTCTGGTGGTACTTTGCCCAATTAAGTCTTTTTTACGGTGTGTAATCGAAAGAAGTGGTTTCTTAACAGCAATTCTGCCATTTAACCCCTGATCTGTTAGGCGCCCTTTTTGTCGTAGTCAACGACAATTTATTTTCCCGAGCGTTGTTCACTTGCGCTAATATTTGAGGGTCCGTCTGCTACCTATTACGCTTGGATAACATTCCTATATATTCATCCTCCTTTGCAGTGGTATACCAAGTTCGCCCCTGGCGGTATTGGGATGGGTTATACCCAGTTTGTTTAAATCGCTTCAGTGTACATTGCACGGTAGACTTCGGAATTTGAAGTTTTCGGACATTTTCAGCATGCGAATGCCCCTCTCTATGTATCGTGACAACGGCTGCTTTTAATTCGATCGCCAGTTCGAACTTTCTGCCCATTTTTTATACCTTTGGAATTTATTTTTTTTTATTAAATCAATATAATAATAAAATTATTAACATTTAATCCCAGAATTAATTTTTAAAAAATTGTAAATTTACACAGTAAATTTCACAGATATTTATTTAATAACTAAAATAAATTAGTTTTTTACGCAACAAAATATATCGATTTACAGTATGTTGGTGATTTCTCGGATATAAATGCATTTTGACAGGGTGTGTAAGAAAAATATTCATCGAAAATAGCATTGCAAGTCCTTGGTTTTAATTGAAAAAGTGTGTAAATGTTTTCCGCCAAACTGAAATTTTATCTCCGTTGTCGAAACTTTAGATTTGGCCTTAATGTTGTATTTAACTTAGCTGTAAATCCAAACTGGTGACTAGGTGACTGGTATTTAGTCTGGTTTTATCAAATACTTTGGATACATATGGCAGTATAGAAACACCCTGTAAAAGCACCATTTATGTACTGCGCAATCAAAGGTTTTATGTAATTGACGATAAATTTCAATAACTTTGTTGATTTATTATCCAAACCTGTTGCAGCCGCTGTTTTTAAAGCTATGAGGCTATTTTTCACTTCTGTAACAAGTTCATTTTGTAGTCTTATTGCAGAAATACAAACCGGACCAATCGTTTTGTTGAATACGACTTTGAAGCAATAATAGAACTTAAGATTTTATGCCTCTTTGCCAAATATGGATCATTGGAATGTTGATTTTTTAATTTAAAAAGCCTTTCTCTTTCTTTAATAAGTTAAACAATTTCCTGAGAACGGCAATTGGTTACCGAACGTACACTTTTTACATACTATGTTGGTATTTTTAACAATAAGCTGTTCCAACTAATAGATAAACTCACTTATGTTTGACGATCTTAGCAATTCCACCCATATAGGATCACTAAGAACACTAAAAATCTTATCATACTTTAAAACTTTAAATTGACCAAACCTTTTAACTTGCATATAGATTGCCTTTAATCATATAGTAGTCCAACAAATCCGTTTATATATGATCTATCAGATATGCTTGGCCACATGAGTTTAATAATTCCAGATAATCAACAGCAAACCGATTAACTGTACCTATCTAACAAATTATGTTAAAATCTCCAAAAATTACGTTGGAGCGTATTTAAAAATCGTTCAAATAATGAGAAGAAATTATTGATGTTGTTTTTTTGTGACCGATAAATTGCTATAATATTAATATTTTTGTCCACCAATTTTACGCAAACAATTTGACAAAAACCATCATCCTCTTCTATTGTTTTAACGGCCTGGATATTGGTTTTAACAAAGATACCAAGACCGCCATATCCATCTTGCCTATATTCGAAAAAAACCTATTAAATCCTTCAACATTGAAAAATCTGAGCCAACAAATCGCGACCTTAGAATAACACTGTGTTATCCTGCTTGTAGTATAGTTTTGAGGAAATTGAGTTTGAAAATTTGTCGTTTTATAACTTTTTTTATTTATGGAGAATTTGACTGAAATTGCGATATACTATTATTAATATAGTTGACAATTAGATTAAATAGTTATTTTGTAAAAATTAACTTTCCGTTTTTGAATTAGATCATTAGTAAAAAGCAGATACCACTTGGTTACTTAACTATGGATGTTTTAATCGAAGAATAATAAAGTTGTATCTGGTAGATAGAACTTTATTATTCTATAAAAACCACAATAACATATTTTGTAAGATACAACTTTGTAATTATTGAATAAAAAACATAATCATTTAATTTAACTGTTTCATTAATTCAATTTTTTTATTATAAAAATAAATAAAAGTAAAATTTCATTTAAAATAAATAAATAATAATAGTATCGACTAGTGTCTTCACCTAATTAAATTCATTTGGTATAAAAATAAAAAATTCATTCTTATGTAATAGATACTTAGAAGTTTTTTTTCACTTTTAGAGTTTTTTTGGATTCCTTTTTGAAATTTTCGAAATCCTAGATGAGGTACTGCTGTTGTTTTGAGACGCTTGCCCGACGACCATGATATCTTGATTGTTTTGCACTTCATCTGTTTCACGATTAAGCGTGTTAGATGAAAACTCATCTAACTTCAAAACTACTTTATAGTAGTTTATGTCTTTCGCCGACATATACTGAAACATTGCTTTTAGATGTGTCTTTTTTGTATGAGATAATTAATGTGCATTTTTTACCGTTAGAAGTTCAGGACATTCTACAGCCAAAACATTTTGTTGGATCTTTCAACTCGTCTTATGCTGTGTGTGGTAAATTGAGCGTCATTATAAGATAAACAGAATTGAAGCTCGTAACATCTCCGGGTATGCTGTGTGTGGTAAATTGAGCGTCATTATAAGATAAACAGAATTGAAGCTCGTAACATCTCCGGGTATATTTCAAAATTTTGAGCTTCGAGTACGGAATTTTAAAAAAATCGAAAGACGGTTTCCCGGAGCTTGCAAAATCCATAAAATCAGTAGCCTTCATTTGCATGATAATTAGTGGATTTCGTCGATTTACTGATTTTAGTAAGCGACTTTCTCTATGCTGCTGTGAATGTTGTCAACCTCCTGTATTACACTATGGCGGGCAACTGAATACTTCATGGTAATTGAGTTAATGTGAGGATTCGTTTTTATAACGTGTAGAATTGCAGTGGACATGAACGAATTTTTATTTTGAGGTACACACGAATCACCAAGTTATTAGGTCACACATGTCGCTGTTGTCTTCAAACACACGATTTAAAATTTTCACCAGTGCCGATGCCAAATCGTTTCCAGTTCTGTCTGATGTGCACTCTGTCCAAATGGAGCAATAGGTTTTCTTTGTACTACTTAAATACGCCGTTAAATTGTAAATATTTAATTCGCGAAATAAAATATTGGGCCTATTTCTGCTTTCGGGCAGTTCATGACATTTTGAAGGTCGAAACACAGGACTGGAACATCACCTTCTTTGTCGTGAGCTTTTTGTTCCCTCATTTCTGTCTTAAGTTTGTAATGCTCTTCTTTTTCCAAGCACATTTCATCTGTTAACAGGTTTTCCTGTTCGGCGATTTTTTATTTTTCACATAGCCCACATCATTCCGATTTTGGGCGATGAAACCCAATATCAAATTTCGTACAAAATATGTGGCGATATAAACTTTCCTTAACAGGCTTCGGATCGCTGGTGTAATCTCGATACAGCTCTTACATTTTGGATTAATTCAAGTTTTATTCTAGATAATGCCGAGTGGTTTTAGCCCTACAATAGTGGGACTCAACCTTAGGAAATGAATTTATGTGAGCCATAACGTCCGAAATTTTCTCTTGTGGTGTTTTCTTGATTCCTCTTCGCCCTCGTATATCGATTTGTGATGTCCCTGTACGTCATACAGGTGTTTGGGAAATATTATATGTTTCCAAAAATAAATTTTTGCACACCATATGTTGTTGATCAGCAACGTGAATAAAATACGTGAAACTAAACGTCCGGCGAGATTTGTCGTGTTGCGTTCTTGTTTTTCTAGCCGTAAGACTCCGAAAAGTATTTTTTAAGAGAAAATCACGCTTTCGTTGGGCATCTAGACTATAATAAGTGTTAAACTAGAAGGAGAAATTTGTTTACGAAACAGACTACGACGATTGGTTGCCTGTTGAAAATTTTTCATCAGAAAATGGTCGTAAACTCGCACTTAAGCGCCAAATTGTACGGTCATTGTTCATGGATATTCGAGCGTTTTATTGTAACTACTCACTACAGAGACATATGAGAGCGAATTTCAAAGTTGGATGTACTATTTAAAGGATTACAAACTTGTAAGATTTATTTTTGTTGGGATTATACAATTCTAACTGGTAGATACAACTTTATTAGCTCAATAAAAGCAAAAACAATAGAAGAATATGTATTACTTACAACCACTTTTTTATGCTATCTTTGAAACGAAAAGAGATAGTAGATTTTGAATAGATATTTAGAAAGAGCGTATGTCGTTTAGTACGAATACATATATAACTCAAAAAGTCAAAAAATGTCAATTACAACAGTGTTATTCTAAGGTCGCGAAATATATCGACGTTATATTTACTGTATGTATATCATTAATCAATATCTCAATGCCATCTAATTTATTTCTCATACTCTTCGTATTCAAATACAAAATATTCAAATTTGCATTATCGACTTTACTTTTGTTTTATTGTAAACCGGTTGTGCGTTTGACAGAACAGGCGTTTTGATAGTGAATTTTAAAATCATCTTGTGCCGATAATTTGAGAAAGAACTTGTGATATTTAACAAAACTTATAAACTGTGTACCGCGAAAACGTAAAATACAAATAATAGTTTTCACATTGAGAATAATGTTTTGGTATTAAGATAACTACGCCCGATGAGAAAAAACAATTGCCATTTGATATTGGAAATACTAAGAAATAAAAAATATTGGATCCAGTCATAATAATTTGATCCGAAGCAGAAGCAGCTACACTCCTTACAAATTGAATCTGGTTTATACATTGAAAGAATGCCCTATATTATTTGTAAATTTAAAAGTTATAATCAGTAAAAATATTAAAACTGGTTTACTAAACCCAATATTGCACAATAAAATTCACAATTTTTGAATAACATTTGAGTATATTGTGCAATTTTTTGACGTCACACAAGTATATTGCGCAATTTAATTGTACGTGAATACCAACCTTTAGAATACTTAAAATGAGTAAAGTAACCTTAAGACAGCATTTCTGGAGTAATCTGGAGCCTTATTCTCGAATTCCACTTCTATTTTTCACATGTGGACATCTGCCAAAATTTCCTTAATAATTAATTCCCTTCGTATTTTCCTATGTATATTCCACATGTAACCAAATCCCCTATTCTTGAATCATTCGGCATTTTTTATTCACCACTCGGAAATTGTGTCAAATTTCGTAGTACGTTGAATTTTTTTTAAATAATTGTTCGTGTTTGGTTTGTCAGCGAGATTAAAATTTACAAAATTTTGTTTGTGGCATTGCTTTGGTAAAGTTTTGGTTTAAGTTGTTTTAGCTGTTTTAGAATTATCCTAAGCTAGAACAACAATTTGGTAACCGGCTGATTCATCTCGCACATTTCATCCCAAATCAATTCATCCCGCACAATTTATCCCTGAGAGCAATTCATCCCGCACAATTAATCCCAAATCAATTCATCCCTTATGGTTATTCAAATTCTTTTTTTTTAGTGTGCCATGAGTTATATCTATAAACGATGTAAACACATTAAGTATTATAAATTATTGTAGTGTGCCATGAGTTATATCTATAA
The DNA here is from genome assembly GCA_958295665.1 of Tipula vernalis. Classification (NCBI taxonomy): domain Eukaryota; kingdom Metazoa; phylum Arthropoda; class Insecta; order Diptera; family Tipulidae; genus Tipula; species Tipula vernalis. The sequence goes on along the minus strand of OY282560.1, from coordinate 215,078,497 downwards.
ACGATGTAAACACATTAAGTATTATAAATTATTTTAGTGTGCCATGAGTTATATCTATAAACACATTAAGTATTATAAATTTCCGTGTCTTCTAGAATAAATTAAAAATTGGAAAATTAATTTTATGAGTTTAAAAAAAAAAAAATTTAAAAAATTATTTTTAAAAAAACATAATTTTTAACCAGAAATTAGAAGAAAGAAATGGAGGAACAAATAAAATTTTCAAAAACGAAGAACAATAAGGACTGTTTGATATATCAGGGATTCATTTTCTATTTGGATAAAACATTAAATGAAAAAATAATTTGGAAGTGCGCTCAGTATTACTCCACAAAATGTCGTGCTCGCTTACATATTCGTGATAACGTGATTGAAAAGAAACTGCCGGACCTTTTTGAACACAACCATGCTGCTGAAGCTGCAGGCTTGCAGCTCGTCAGCATATGGCAAATATTGTTCAGAATTCCAGAAATTCTCAGATTTGTAGCACACAACAAGTAATTTGCAAAGAAATACCGAATATTTCCGATGCTGCTGCTGCAAAAATGCCACTGGAGAGATCGATCAAGCGTACTATTCGAAGAATACGTAATAAACATTCCGATGTTCCACATTTACCACTTCCAAAGGATTGAAAATCACTTGTGGTTCCGGAATATTATACAAGCATAATGAAAGGTGACACATTTTTGCTTCACCATTCACTGACCGATGAAACCTATAATAATGGAGAAAATCACGAGCACCGAGTAATTTCTGGTATGCCGATGGAACTTTTGAAGTATGTAGCTCAAACAATTATTCACTATACATGCTCTACTATATGGAATCAACATTCCAATAGCTTACGCTGTTTTACCAAATAAATCAGAGAAAATATATTGTAAAGTTTTGGAGATACTGCGAAAACATGAATCTAATCTTGCTCCAGAAAAGATCATGATTGATTTTGACCTCTCGGAAGTTAACGCTTTCAGAAAAAATTTCCCAGAATGTGCCGTATCTTGTTGTTATTTTCACCTTAAGCAAAGCTTATACAGAAATTTGGCTTCATCTGGTCTCAAATCACGTTATGATAATGAACCAATATTTGCAATGCATATAAATATGGTAGCCTCTCTAGCTTTTGTTGAACCAGTAAAAGTTCCAGAATATTTTGATCTTCTAATTTCCTCGACCAGTTAGAACGGTCAGCATGTTCACTCAAACGGAAAATACAAAGATGTCATATTCTACGGTAACGGACGCGGAACTGTTACAATATAGCGGAATGGATCGAAATCGATTTTTATTTTTGGTTGATTTGATTGTTAGATATAACAGAATCTGTATAATAAGTTCTTTAACTGCAGAAGATCACGTTCTTTTACTTTTTCTTAAGCACCGAACCAATTATAATTATAGAACAATTGCGAGACATTTCGAGATTAGTCCCTCTAATGTTTCAATTTACTTTATTCCACCTTGAAGCGAATAGATTTTTGGAATAACAGTGTTGATTCGAACCAATCCTATAGAGCAATAGTTGATTGCATAGAAATATTTGTTCAAAAATCCCAGAATTCTGTACATACTCGTAACCAGTTGACATTTTCACACTATAAAAATACGACAACTTTTAAAATTTTAGTATCCATAGATGAATTTGGTTTAATTACATTTGTTTCGGCAACTTACGGTGGAGCAATCAGCGATCGCAAAATAATCGTAAAATCGGGTTTTTTAACTAATTTGAAACCCAATGACTATATATTAGCCGATAGAGGGTTTGATATTTCCGTGGTTTTAGAAGAGTTACAGGTTGGCTTAAATATTCCACCTTTTCTACGCAATAAAAATCAGTTGTCAGAAGAGGAAATTATGGAAACCAGATACATTGCCAACCGACGAATTCTTGTTGAAAGAGTCAAAGGGCGTGCAAAAATCAACAGAATCATTTCTGATACAATTCCCACTTATACGTAATTTATTTTTAACTGTTTCGTGTTATGTAATTTCCAAAAACCACTAAAAACTTTTTGTTTTAGAAATTAAATAATTTTTTATTAATAATTCAGTTTTAATAAAAGTAATAAATAAACTGAAAAACAAAATAAATTGAATTCATTATACAAAAATAAATAAACATATGTAAGTGTATACGCATGCATGTACTTCTGTCATTAAAATAAAATAATTTAATTCTATATTTAAATATAAGGCCACATATTCTTTATGTATTATACTATAAAAAGCATTTATATATTTAATTTGGTATGAATACTAAGTAGTATCACAGCTCTAAGGAACTTCATGCACACTCGAAGTAAAAATCATCATTCAAACACTCGAAGTAAAAAATCCTCCTATAGTTCGTGCAAAATGCTAGCGAAAATTTGACAGATCTAGCTCATAAATTAATATGGCGAGAATAAAGTTATGTATTTTTGGTTGTTTGTTTACGTTCTATGTTCTCTAATAAAAATCGGCTGTTTTGAACACAAATTTTGTAATTTCCCTCAAATTGAATCATATACGAGTATAATTTAAATTTAAATAATTCAATAAAACAATTGATTACTATACTTCGATAATTCATAAATTCATTATTCGCTTTTGCGCATTTTTTAAATTTAGATGACATTTTTGTTTTTAATATTGCCTAGTTCAGCGCCTAGTATTTTTTGCCTAGTAGGCAAAAAATGACCTTTTAAAGAGAGATAGAGAGATTTTTGTTCTTTATTATTTTGATAGAATTTGTTTATTACGTCACGATTTCCAAATATCCTAACCTAAATATTATGTATTTGTATTTATTTATTATGTATTTGTATATTTATTTAATAATAAGAACAGTCACTGAATCAAACACTTGTATTATTTTGTATTTTATGATTATGGTTATAATTTATTTTATTAATTCATTCGAAGTACATTATTTATTGTTAACCAGGGAAGAACGTATATATCTTCATTGTTACATGACCGGAAGGACTCTCCTATCTTCTTCCCTTTCTGGCGTAACACATATTTCTAAAAGTTGAACTAACAATTTAAGGTTCAACTAACACTTTGGTCCAATGAACATATATAACAGCTCTTCTCCTCGCAAAATTTACATTTAATATACGTCTTTAAATCTCTTAAACTAATATACATTTTAACATAACATAAAATATAATATTAATAATTTAATAATACGATGATTATTTTATAAGTTCAATTTCATAGGTTTTTTAATTACCCGGTTCGATCTCCGTGTTGCTTGTTCAATTATTTTGCTACTTTCAATATTATTACTCTTATCTATAATCTTATCAAGTTTTTCTGGCACATTTCTAATATCTGAATCGAAAATATTTTGTTCAACATTATCAGCAATATTATCATTGTTTTTAATCAATTTCTGATTGTCAAAGATTGTAACGGGTAACGACATATCACCTGGTTCAGTATCCTCAAACACCGAACTTTTTGGAAGACTATTACGATATTATCAGCCTCCTTTAAACCATTTGAAAATCAATTTTGATCCTCCGAACCTGCATTTGGTCCAACCAATCGCATTTGATCAATATGTCTTTTCCACTTCCTACCATCATCAAGATGTATGATGTAATGTAAACTACCTAATCTTTCAATAATATTTCCGAATTTCCACTTAATAGTGTTAGAGATGTATTCCCTTACAATAACTCGATCCCCGATATTAAATTTCCTAAATTTATGGAGTATCTCTTCCCCTTGTTTTGAATTTGAAGGTATCATGAGATCGATTCTAGATCGTATTTGTCTCTTAAAAACTAGCATAGATGGTGTTTTCTCGTAGCCGGATGTATCGTTTTTCGGTAAGTTAACAGTATATTGCATAGGGCTGTATGAAACTCTTTGTCGGTCTCGCAATTTAACTTTAATTTCGCTTTAATGGTCTGGACATACCGCTCTGCCTGTCCATTTGTAGATGGATGGTATGGTGCTCCCATTCTATGCTTAATTCCATTCATTTTTAAGAAATGTTGGAATTCTTGTGAAGTAAATTGAGTACCGTACCGTGATCGGTAACAAAAACCGATTGTATACCAAATGTACTAAAAATTTCCCGAAGGTTCTTGATAGTAATTTCGGTAGTGATATTCTTTATTAATCGAATTTCAGGCCATTTCGAATATGCATCGACCAAAATTAAAAAATATTTCCCTTTAAAAGGACCTGCAAAGTCACAATGAACTCGCTCAAATGGTGTGTCGGTCGGATTCCAGCAATGTGGTACAGTTTTTGGAGGGTTGGATTGTATGACACTACAATCCGGGCAATTTCGAACAATGCACTCTATATCCTTATCGATATTGGGCCACCAGCAATACCCTCTCGCCATGCTCTTCATCCTAACTATTCCAAAATGTGTGGAATGTAATTCATCCAAAAACCCTTTTTCCGCAATTCGTTTGGTATTTAAACTCGAATACCTCGCAGCAAGCACTCTTTTTGAAGTGTAAATTCTGATTGATTAATTCCAAATCTATCGCGACTATCCAATTCACGACCATTTTTAAGACCTTCAATCAGTTTATGGATACTCTTATCCGAATATGTATATTTGCCTAATTCTTCGACAGTCACCGGTAAAGTTTCTATCATGTTTAGTTCAATTATATCGATTTCATCCGGTTGATTTGTAGCATCTGTAGTTGGAAGTCTAGACAATGCATCAACATTCGCGTGTTTTTTTGTATCCCGATAACGGATCTCGTAATCAAACGATTGTAAGAAAATTTGTGTAATGTTGCATACGCGTAGCACGTAATGTTGGTAATCCTTTATTGGGAGCGAATATTTGTGTAATTGGTTTATTATCTGTAATTAATATAAACTTCCGTCCGTAGACGTATTGAATAAACTTTTGAATCCCGTAAACAATAGCATAAGCTTCCTTATCAATGTGAGGGTACCTCTGTTGAGTAGCATTCAACGTTTGTGAGGCATACTGAATTGGCTTTTTCAAACCATCCGGAAAACGATGACTTAAAACCGCACCCACCCCATAAGGAGAGGCATCAGTTGCTAGCAGTAATGTCACATTTGGGTCATAATGCATCAAAAAATGTTCACTTTGCATCTCTGATTTAACTAATTGAAACGACTTTTGACAATCTTTATTCCAAAAGAATTTAACGTCATTTTTCATCAAATTATTAATAGGGTACAACACTGTACTTAAATCTTTAAAGAATCTCCCATAATAATTTACCAATCCCACATAAGCACGTATTTGATCCTTATTCTGTGGAATGGCCAAGTTTTGGATGGCATCGATTTTCTCTTTCATTTTGTGGATTCCGAATTTATCAACCATGTATCCACAGTATTGAATGTTATCCTTGAAAAATTCGCATTTATCCAAGTTTATTCTCATATTGTAATGATTTAACCTGTTCAATACTTCATTTACTCTTTCAAGGTGAGAATCATCGTTTAGTCCCGTAATCTTAATGTCATCCAAAAAAACTGTCGCACCTGGAATATCTTGTAATATCTGTTCGATATGGCGTTGCCATATCGCAGGTGCAGACGCAATTCCATACATTAACCGTGTATAGAGGCCTTTATGCGTATTTAATGTTAAGACTTCACGGTCTTTGGGTACTATTTCAAGTTGCAAATATGCCTTAGTTAAATCTATCTTTGTAAATTTGTCTCCTCCCGCCATTGATGAAAATAACTCCTCAATAGTTGGCAATGGATGTTCATCTACAATTAAATTGGGGTTCACGGTGATTTTATAATCTCCGCAAATACGTATTTTATTATTTGCTTTAGGAACTGGGACTATCGGTGTCGCCCAACGACTGTAATCCACTTTTACTAAAACACCATTGTCTACTAACTCCATATAACTAAAAGAACTATAAGGGCGATTGCTCATACTTTCCATAGTAAAATGGCGCACCGACATATTGTCATATTTTTAAGGTTACTGGGTAATTATATAGATGTCGTACCAATCCGCCATTCGTCAAATTTTAAATGTTAACGAAACGTTTTTTGTATTTTTACTTGTTCGTCATTTATGATTATACAAAGTTATAGTATTTTCGATTGTCAACATTCCAAAATTGTTATTACTTTAAGTTGAAATGAATAAAAATAAAAACAATAGTTTACTTCAGATCTTGTAGCACGCGTATTTTATTTTGACGTTTCGTTAACTAAAAAAAATTTCGTTGAAATATAACAACAACAAAGAAAAATATCGTTTAGATACCAGTGCTGACATCTTCATATTTACTCGATGTTGGTTAAATTTGTAAACCCTATTTGCTTTATAGTTCTTTTAGTTATATGACTAACTCAAACAATTCTCTTTCTACTCGACCTTTCATCGAAAACCTAACCGGACGAGCTTTGCAAAATTTCGGAATTGTGTCAGGTTTAAGTGTCAATCTAACTTGAATACCGTTTATTTTACCGACTTATCAGAAATATTAGGATATTTTAACATGATATTCTCGATTGAATTATCTAAATTCGATGAGCGCAAAATACTCTCTGATTCGCAAAACGAAACTACACCTACGCTTAGACGGTTATTAAAAATTTTATTCCAATTAAAATTTATTTCGCGCAACCATTCTCGTCCTAACAATGGGTGTTTATCGGATTGAACCACGTATAACTTTAAATTTTCTGTATACCCATCAACCCTGACTTTGACAACAATATAACCGATAACATTTATTTTTGAATTACAATAATTAATTAAATTTATCTCGGACTTTGTAACTTCTTTATGATCAAAATACTTTTTTTGTTGTAAGTTTTCATTAATTAAAGCAACTGGGGAACCACTATCAATTTCAAATTTATTTTTTTTATCATCCACATCTAAAGTTATAACAAATTTTGATTTAATTTTCGGATCATCATTAAAACTAACTACTGAATTATTTTGTACGTAATTTTTTTTTGATTTAGTTTGGTTTTCTTTACCATCAATATTAAAAAGTTCATTAAAATTATTTTCTGAATCACCCTATGGTTCTTCTTCCTCTAAAAAATTTGCTTGATCCTTCTTATTAGTTTCACTAGTTCTTTTCGATGCGATTTTGAGGCATACACTTGACAAATGTCCTTTTTTTACAGAATCTGCATATGGAGTTAACATGCTTGCATTTATTTGCCAAATGTGACTCACAGCCACATCGATAACATTTAAGAACTTTATTTGTATTTATTTTACTTAACTTAATCTTATCTTTATCAAAATTAGAATTTTTATTGTATTGTTTACCTTTAACAAAATTTACTGCGAGCTGTGTGGTTGTATGTAAAGCAGCACCTCCTATTGCTGATAATTCCATTGCTTGAGCTGTTTTTATGGCAGTATCCAGCTTCAAATTGTCCGATTCTAAAAGCCTTGATTGAATGTTTTTGTTTGCGAGCCCAAATCATTTAGCCTTAACGCTGTTTCTAAAAACTGACCAAAATTACAGTTGATGGAAATTTTCCGTAAGGGCGTAGCAAATTCATCTACCGATTCCTCTTCTCGTTGTTTGCGGAGATGGAATTTGTAGCTCTCCACTATTTCTAATGGGGTCGGTTCGTAGTAGTTTTTTTAACATTTTCACTATTTCCTCGAATGATTTTTCATTCGGTTTGATTGGAGCTAATTTGTCGCAGATGATATTATAGGCATCTTGACCCATATAGTGTAGTAATATATGTTTTCGCATTTCGTCATCCCCCTCTTTGTAAAATAATTTAAAGGCATCCGTAAGTCTATCGATCCATCTGCTCCAAGTGACTTTTTTTCTATCGAAAACATCAATATTAAATATCGGTAGCATTGCAATATTTTTATTATAACGTAAATGTTAAAAAAAAAATTTATATGAAAAATCTCGTACGATGAGAATAATTCTGCACGTGTAGACAAATTGTAATTTCTTTTAATCCTCGTCGCCACTTTATTTATTATGTATTTGTATACTTATTTAATAATAAGAACAGTCACTGAATCAAACACTTGTATTATTTTGTATTTTATGATTATGGTTATAATTTATTTTATTAATTCATTCGAAGTACATTATTTATTGTTAACCAGGGAAGAACGTATATATCTTCATTGTTACATGACCGGAAGGACTCTCCTATCTTCTTCCCTTTCTGACGTAACTCATATTTCTAAAAGTTGAACTAACAATTTAACATATGAATTGAACATATATAACAATATCTTCTATTGCGCTTTAGTCCTAATTTTGTGAACAAATATTTAGATTAGGATTTAGAAAAGATAGAAAAGCAATGAAACAAAAAAAAATGTTCAAAAATGATTGTACCCACCTCTTTGTTTTGATTTTGAAAAATTAAACAAAGGACCACTTATTGTTTTCGATGACGGGATACCAAATCATATCAAACAAATAATAAAGACAAAAACAAAACTTGAATAAGGTTGTGTATGTGTTTTTTATCATTTCACTTTTATTTGTATAATTCTGAATCCTGTCACCAAAAACAATAAGTGGTCTTTTGTTTATTTTTCTATTTGATTTCAAAGTTTCGCAAAGCTAACAAGACCTAAATCAAAAATTATTTATGAACGTCTCTCTTTTAAATACCGCGTAAAGATTTCTCTTTCGGTTTAAAATTGTACTGATTTTTATTAATTTTTTTTTTTTTTAGTTTTAGGAACAGTATTAAGCCGACCCCTCACGATTTTTATAAACTTATTGAGTACCTTCACTGAAGAGCTGCGCGCACTGGAAAAAATGATCTCCATTAGCATTTTGATAGAACTACACTAGGTAGGCTTTCCGAACAGATTAATATGAATAAAAATAAATCAAAACCATTTATTTTTCGTCTTATTTCTATTGAAAACCAAGTGCCACCACAAATGTCTATGTGTGGTCAGCCGTAGTAATGTATTAGTAGTATTCCAATTTATCAATTTGTAAATATCAAGGAGGCATTGAAAAAAGATTCCATAAACATCTATCAAAACCTAAAAAGTAACAACACTAGTAGTGTTTTTTTATTCGCTCCGGATAGCTGCTATCGAGAGCCGTCATATGAAAAGTGGCTCCGGATAGCGCTCCGTATAAATAGGTAGAGCCAAATATTTTTTATATCAAGTTTTTGGTAAACAATTGAATTAAAAATGATAGTTTGATACTAAATAAGTTTAGTTTACCAATAAATAGCGCGTCAAATTTAAATTTAGGCGTATAAAAATGACGGCTCTCGATAGCAGCTATCCGGAGCGAATAAAAAAACGCGCTTACTATTGCACTTCTCACAATATGAATAGTGAGCTAAATATTTTGTTTATATCTGAGAATGAAAGTTATGCTCCGGCTTGTAAATACATTTGTATTGAGTTTTGGACCTATATTGGTATTTAATTTTGATTATCTAATTACGATGTAGGACATGTATTTGACTAACTCGAGGATATACTTCATGCCTACCATGAACTCAACTTAATTGATTCAAAAACCAATTAATAGCATTTTGCTTTGAACACATTTTTAATCTTTGAACATTAAGTTTCTTTAAAGGAATACCAGCTTGTCTTACACGATTTGATTAAAATTCTGTAACCTTGAGCTTAATTACTCAATAAATATGTATTCGTATGTACGTGTACAAGAATTTATGTATAAGTATGTATAAAAGTTTTGATTTATTTTGTGCCAGAGTTAAATTGGCAGATGCAAGTAAATTTACTTCATATTTATAAACCGATCATCTCATTTGTTTATATATTGCATGTGCATTGTTTTGCGATGCAAAAGACATATTTTAAAATTCTTTGCATCATTTTAATTAAGCGGCTATAATTACGGTATAAATGCAAATGATAGAAATATAATATCGCGAAACTAATTTACACATTTACACAATACTGACTATAATTTCATGAAATTTGATCGGGTGAATAATCAAATTGAAATATAAATATACCGGAACAGAAATGTGATCTCACTTTAAGTATATAATACATAAATAAAGGCCGCACGCATCTTACTTGTTTTAATCACATTTTGTAAAATTTATCAAAGTTCAAATGAGTTATAAAAAAAAAAAAATTCCAAAATTATAAATTCTCGACTACCTTGAATTTTTTATTTTTTTTTTATTTTTAATTTTACACCTTGCCCCATACATTTTACAATAATTATATACAATTAATGATTAGTGCGTGTTTTCATATAAAAAATTTCTTTTAATGCGATAACAATAAATCTTATTGTATTTCTGTTCCTCTTGAAACCATTGTCAAGACACAAATATAACAACAAATTATTGCTTGGTCAATTGTAATTGCTTGACCTAATTATCCATTTATTACTACAAATAAAAATAACAAACGGAGAATAGCATTAATAAGAGAAATACCAATATTTGTTATTTGGCTGACATCTGGTGATGGATAGACGAACTAAATCAATGAATTTTCAATTACGATCTGTACTGCATTACCGACATAATTTCTTTTGTAGTTTCATAATTTGTTTATTAAATTTTAGTCATGATTTTCGATCAATTGTGCGATGTACGCGTTTGATTTTTTTTTTTAATATTATCACAGATACGTAAGTTATTTACGTCATCTAATAAATTTGTAAGAATTGTTGTTTAAATATATTTTTAGCGAATTTGCACTCTATTCAAGATTGGTGTGCATTCATGATCGTGTAATATAAACCGGAAATAATGATTAACTTGTTAGGCAGAACTCGTGTGTTGCAATTTACTAACAAAATATACAAGAGAAACGGGTTTTTGTTTTTAGAATATTATCATCTCAATAAAAATAAGTTTTGCTTTAAGAAGATGAGCACGAAATAAAATCTTGTTTTTGTTATAACTAAGCTTCTTTATTTTGAATTTTATTCTTCGCTTATACCTTCACCTTCAAGTTTTCTGTGATTTAATGAAATTCTTACACAAATCTAACCAAACTAACATAAAATTATAAAGTCCAAGTGAATATATTTTGGTATATTCATGTGATCCAAAGGTAAAAAAAAACTGGATATCTTACATTTATACCAATTTATTGCCATTTTAATTGCACTTGACTTTAGTGTGGTATTATTCTTTCACCTTCTTGTTAATTCGATATAATTTAGTTTACATAGAAGGTTATTTAAATTGTCGACCATGATCCTTTATTGTCCGCATTATTGAAGGAGAGTTAACTATTTACCAGTATAGGTCAGCGAGTTGTCTTCCACTTCCGATAAAACTGGTATAAGATTATGGGTGTATTAACTTCAAATTAAAATATCAACACGAGTTTTTTATAAAAAAAATTCAATGTCAATCAATTTGAAATTTATCGTGTATGTGTGCGTACTCATATGCTGCCAAAATATTAAAGTACAATGTGAAATAATGAAATAATGAAATGTTAATTGAAATTTTTCACAGAAAAGGGTTAATTTTTATTGTTTATTGTGTGTATCAATGTCATAGACTTATGAATCACCTTACTATATGACAATCAATCATTTAATTAAGTTTTGAAGTAATTAACACTACGCATTTTAACAAAAGATTTCATTTATGATTACTAAGCATTCAGCCATTAAATGAAAACGACGAACCTGATTTTAAAAAGAAATTAATATTTACATTCGACAGCTTAGCACTAAAATCACAAATTAATAATCTTTAAATTAAAATATTATGCCATGCTCAGAACATGCATCGATTACCATTTTACTTATGGTAAAAGCGCTTGAAGGATTGAAAGCTTGAAAGGTTATGTAGTATCAGAAATTGACATTAACGTTAGCAAGGCCATTGAACACAATCTTCGCGGTTTTAATCATTAACCAATGCGCTGTCGTACAAACTTTGGTGATCTTGCTTGATCTGAAAACCTAAAGATTAGCTTTTTGAACAGCTATTGGCTTTGCATACTACATGGATACATCATCGCTATCAATTACTGCGCTTGGATGGCCATCGCTTAACTTTCGAGAAGGTTGAACTTTACTTTTTATTGGCCAGCAGCTGACGGTCTATAACTCGGAGAGCTTTTGTAACCTGATACAACTCAGCTTGCATGTCTACGGTCTAAAATATGAATAACGTAATAGTCGCCCAAAAAATGTTACAATATATTACAAGGTTGGCGAAAAATAGATTTGCGATCTGAATGAATATTATTTAAAAACCAGTACAATACTACGCATTTTCCTGGATGCTCGCAGATGTCTGATCACTCTAAGCTTGGTCGGATTCTGAAGAAGATTTCCAGCCTCCAAAAAGGAAATTTTGATACACTTCAAATTCAAATACTTTGACTAGGGCACTGAAACTATAATTGATAGCGTTCTCAAACTAGAATAGTTTTAAAAACTTTTGCGAGAACATGTGACAGTAGCAATATTTCCTGATCTTGCTTCTTGTGCCTTCGCAGACTTAAAGTAAACCTGTGTTCTATATTTTCCTGATGAATCATTAATTATAGATATACACAAGGTACAAAGAGAACGGTAGAAGATGACGTATACAATGGCCAATGATTCGCTTAACGAGTCTAACGCGCGGCCTTTCATTTTGATGGAAAACGACATAAAACAATAAAAAATATTAAAAATTACAAGGCCAACACATATCATCGAAAAGTAGTAAATCAGGAACGTATTTCTTTAATCCCTCTATATGAGTCATGTGCCGCACCAATCCAGTGAAGTTTAACGATACCTAATTCTTGCAAACATTTTCTAAGATAAAGCCTCCTATCGCTAATATGTAAGCGGTGGGTTTTGACAGAACAAATTTCATTACTATGGTTTTACCTAATGGAGGAATAATAATCTTGCTTGAACATCGTTTGGGAAGGCTACTACAGTGGTTTATTTGTTTATTGCATTTCAATGAGCTTCCAATATGATATCTTATTAAACAACTTTATGGCAGTGCAGCAGGTCCCACCACCTTTTGCTTATCCTTAAATCAAGAGGTTTAAAACTGTGAGACACTTCAGGTAATTTTAAATTTTAAAAAGCTTCAGGCAGACCATATTAAATCTCTAAGTACAAATCAAAAATATTTTTGGACAATGGCACACGCTTTTTTTAGCAGAAACTGTATGTAAACAACTGGATTTTTAAAACTACAAGTGTCAACCCATAAGCCAATTAATAATCTAAGAGGCGAATGTAATATGTATAAATGTGGAATCGTAATATGCATAAACGTTTAATACTGAATGAAAACTTTTTTCCTTAGTTTTAACGTCTGTGGAGGTAGATAGAAGCTTTTCACAATCGCTTAGGTTTGAAAAGATAAAAAAGAATGTCCGAAATCGTTTTTTTTTCTGATTGAGAAAAATTAAAAAAACTTATAGAATTTCTCGAATTTATAAAATGTAGAGAATTTATAGAACTTAAGGGATTTTTAAAAAAAAAATTGAGTTTGTAGAATTTATAGGACTGCCCACTAACTAGAATCAACTCATAGAATCTACAAAATTACAAAACTACAAAGAATTTAATAAATTCATTTAAAGAATTTATTGAATCTCAAAAATTTATAGAATTTATCGAATTTACCGAATTTATAGTATTTATAGAATTTAAAAAATTTACCGAATTTCTAGACTTTGTAGAATTCATAGAACTTAAAGAACTTACGTAATTTATAATTATTTAAATAATTTAAAGAATTTATTGAATATAAAATTGATTGAAATTACGGAATTTACAGAATTATTACAGTATAACTCAAAGAATTTATCAAGAAAAAAATTGGTTTTACAATTTAACAAAATAAATTGCGTTTGTAGAATTTATAGAACTGAAAAAGTGAAATAATTCATAGCACTCATAGAATCTACAAAATTTAACAATTTATAAAATTCATCAAATTTATAGAATTTATAAATTTTGAGAATTCGTAGATTCATAAAATTTATAGAATTCAAACAAATTAAACAATTTAAAAAATTATAAAATTTTTAGAGTTTTTAGACTCATAATTCATAGAACCTACTAAATTTAAAGAATTTATAAATTCATAAATACTATGGAATTTTTTAAATCTTAAAAATTTATAGAATTTAAAATATTCATTTAATTTATAAAATTTATCGAATTTGTAGAATTGAAAACACCTACTGGTTTTCTAGACTTTATAGAATTTATAGAATTCATAGAATTTATAGAACTTAAAGATTTATAGGATATAAAAAATTTAAAGAATTTATTGAAAATAAATTGATTAAAATTATGGAATTTATAGAATTATTACAGAATTTATCGAATTCATTGAATTTATAAAATTTGAATAACTCAAAGAACTTACCAAATTTATAGAATTTAAAGAAATTATGCAGTTTTTAGAAAGAAGAAAAAAATTGAAATTTCAATAATTCATAATTCAAAATAAATTGAGTTTGTAGAATTTATAGAACTGAAAGAGCGAAACAATTCATAGAACTCAGAGAATCTAAAAAATTTAATTTTTAGAATTCGCAGATTTATATAATTTATAGAATTTAAAAGAATTACCCAGCGCCATAAAAATGTTCGAATTGATTTATTTTCACTTTGTCTCTTTTATTTATTCTATTGCATCTAGTTGCCATTTGTTGTTTTTGTTTTTTAACTCATTTCTCATTTATTTTGTTTTTTTTTTCTTTTGCAAAAATTGTGTGTAAGTTTCTTAAATAAGTTTCTTTAAATATCAAATCGTACATTTTTATGGCGCAGGGTGTATATAATTTAAAAAATTTATAAAAATTTATATTTTAGAAATTATAAAATTTTAAAAATTATTAAAATTGTTTTAGAATTTATAACATTTATAGGATTTGTAGAACTTATAGAGTTTATTCAAATTTGCAGAATTTATAAAATTTGTAGAATATAAAGAATTTATAAAATTTAATAGAATTTATAGAACTTTAGAAATTTTTAGAAAACAAAAATTGGAATTTTTACAAAAAGATTTGAGTTTGTTGAATTTATAGAATTTATTGTTGAGATAATTTATAGAACTCGTAAAATCAGCAAAACTTAAAAAAATTTATAAAATTTATAAAATTTACAAAAATTTTTAGAATTTGGCGAATTTATAAAATTTAAAAAATTTTTTTTTTCTTTCTATTTTACTTTATTTTACGACCTATATCTCCTTTCGAGATATTCAGTAAATGTTTTGTATTTTTACACTGTCGTGATCGGAGTATTTTTATCCACTGTTAGAATCTCACTTACATTATGATTAGTATAAGCTGATATAACACATAGGTACATCTAACTATTATTGATTCGATTCTTTAGGGGGGAAAAAATTATAGAATTGATAGAATTTAGAAAATTTATACAATTTAAAATATTCGTTAAATTTATAGAATTTATAGAGTTTATAGACTTATTACAATTTAAAAACCTTACTGAATTGTAGAATTTATAGAACTGACAGAGTGAAACTATTTACAGAGAATCACAAAATTTAAAAAATTTATAGAATTGATAGAATTTGATGAACTTATTAGAATTTCTAAAGTTTATAAAATTTGTAGAATCTATCACGTTTATTCTAATTTACATTATTTAAAGGATTTATAGAATTTAAAAATATTATATAATTTTAAAGACTTGTAGAATTGATAAAATTATATAGAATTTATAGAAGCCATAGAATTTATATAATTTATAAACTTATTAGAATGTTCAGAAAATTTTAGAGTATTACAAAGTTGAGAGAAATTATTTAATTTATAGAATTTATCGAATTCACTGACTGAATTTATAAAATTTTTAAAATTCAACGAATTTATCAAATTTTTAAAATTCAACGAATTTATAAAATTTAGATAATTTATAGAAATTTTAGAATTTTTAGATAAGTTATATTTGAGTTTGAGAGATTTTAGAACGACAGATTTGAAACAGTATATAGAATTTATAGAATTATAAAATATATAAATTTCTTAGACTTTGTCAAATTAAATAATTTATAAAATTCATAAAATATATAGAATTTTTTGAAGCTTAAAAATTTATTGAATTCATCGAATTTATAAAATTTATAGAATTTATAAAATTTATAGAATTTAAAGAACTTACCGAATTTCTAGACTTTACATATGATTGTCATGAACAATTAATATATTTATCTATAAAATATCCGAAAAAAACAATTGATAAAATATATAATTTATAGAATTTGTAGGATTTACAGAATTCTCAAAATTTATGGTATTTACGGAATTTATAGGATTTATAGAATTTAGAGAATTCACTAAATTTTTAGAATTTATCGAAATCGTAGAATTTATAGGATTTATTCAATTTACTGTTTAATTTGAAATTTAATTTAAATTGTTTATAACTATTTTTAGAATTGATAAAATTTATAGAATTTACAGTATTTATTGAATTTATAGGATTGATCGAATTTATTGAGTTTACAGAATTTATAGAAATTTTTAAATTTATAGAATTCAACAAATCGACAAATTGAAAAAATTTAAGAAACTTACACAACTAATTGAATTTATAGAACATGTTTATAAAAATTATGAAATTTTTAGAAACAACAAAGTTTGTAGAATTTGTGTATAATAAATTATACGATCCCACGCATGTATGGTCTACCAAAAGTGCAAAAAATTGGTATTCCCTTGAGACCAATTGTAAGCTATTTAGGTTCACCTTTATACAATTTATCCAAATTTTTGTCTAACATTTTACAATAAATCATGATGTGGAAAATAACTTTTCAGTTGTAAAAAACGCGGAAGATTTTAAAAATAAAATGAAAAATATGTCTTTACCAATAAATTAAATATTAGTATCATTAGATGTAGTCTCGTTGTTCACAAACGTGGACTCATCTTTGGTAATAGGTTTGGTTAAAAAATTGTGGAATAGCACTAAAGCATGCCAGTTAGTCCAACAGCGGAAAACTTAGCAAACATTTTTTTTTAAATTATAGTATAAGTTGTAACCTTGAAAATGACGTGATGTGCGTCGAAACGTTTTATTAAAAAATAAATAAAAAAAATAAGTTAAGCTAAAAACCAAAAAATTATTTTATAATAAATTATAGTATTTATGGATATTATAAACTTTATAGTTTCTGTTACATATTTTATCGTTTTCACTATAATATATTTCAATGTTTTTGCAAGCATGTTTGCTTACATATTTTTATTTTGGACTATAAACATACGGGCTCAAACATATTTATTTTGTTATTTAAAAAACCTGATACCTGCGAGAAGATTTGCGAAAAGTGGTATATCAAACTATATAAAACAATACCTTCTTTGCACATCCAAAAAATATCTTATTAGCCCTGCTTGCCGGTGAGTCTCAACATTTAGGAATAAGGCGGTCACGAAAATTCGTACATTAAAAGAACAAACTATTCAAAATGGCACCAACTCTGTAAGAAAATTTAAGGTACCGAAAAAAAATTTTGAAAGTGTAAATTATACGGAAATGATTTGATTAGACCAATGTTATACTGAACCACCTCTTACGGTTAAGAAAAATAAATGAAGCTATTTAAAGAAAAATCCATGCCAGAAAACATTATTTATAAGTTTCCGTGTCAGAGAGTAGAACAACGATGTATAGAACTTATTAGTGCGAGGCTTAAATGGAAATTTGTAACGACAAATCGAGAACAAGCCATACGATCAACATCTTTGTATTCTTCCATTTCCTAACAAAAAATTTACTCTAGGATTTTCTGCATAATGAAAATCTAATTCGATTCGAATAATAAGCTTTATAATAAAATAAAAATAAAGTAACTAAAAACCTCCAACTGGAAACTACCCACGCTAAATTTAATCTCATTTGAAATTATTTTAACATTAATGGGTCATAAAAAAGGCGTTAATGATACTAAAAGGTAACTTTCTCTGAGAGGCCCCCGTGGAAAAACCATAAAAAAAACGTTTTTTCACTCCACACTAATATGTAATGAGCGCATTCAGGTAAGCCAACTGTTAGCAAGATGTTGGGTACATAATCAACACATTTTGAGACCTGAACGCACACGATACATTAAAAATTTCATAGCAATGTGATAGCTTGAAAGTCATTTTTCCATCGGTAGATTTTTAATGTTAACATGTTGGAAAACCTGAATACGCCCAATATATACATACTCGTATATATACTACAGGCCAAAAGTTTTTAGTCGGTAGTGTTTTAAAGAATTTGTTGGTGATATTTTTAACTGAAACAACGTTTTGTAAATTTTATAATAAATTTAATTTAATTTTATTAAATTCAATTAATTTCAGGTCCATGTTATGTATAAAATAATAGATAAAATAACAAAAAATGTTTAAATTGCACGTTCATCGATGTGACCACCTTTTGCTCGAATTACTGCGCTACAAAGTCTCGGCATTCTTTCGAGTAATTTATTTAAATTTTCCTCTGAAATATAGTATTTTTCCAAGCATTTTGTAGTTTATTTAATAAATCTTTCGCTGATGTTGGACATGTTTTCCGAAGCTCTCGATCTAACTGGTCCCACAACAGTTCGATTGGGTTTAGATCGGGCGATTGTGGTGGCCAACTCATCAAATAACCCTTTCGACGTCGATATTCTTCCTGTAAATAATCCTTACATGCTTTAGACGTATGCTTCGGATCATTATCGTGCTGATACGTAAAACTTTTTCCGATTAATCTTAGCCCGGACGGCAAAGCATGATTCTCTAATATTGAGAGATAACCGAAGCGATCCATTCGTCCCTTAATTTCAACCAAATCACCCACCTTGTTGTTACCAATGCAACCGCATATCATAACAGAACCACCTCCGTGCTTAACAGTGGGGACGATACAGTCTGCAATCATTTTCTCGCCAGGACGATGCCGAACATAAACTCGTCTTTTCGATCCAAAAATTTCAAACTTTGACTCGTCTGACCAAAGGACTTTTTTCCATTGCGAAATTTGCCATTTCTCGTGGTACTTGGCCCAGTTTAAGTGTTTTTCCCGGTTTTTGGTCGAAAGCAGCAGTTTCTTCACAGCAATTCTGCCTATTAGTCCTTCAGCTCGAAGTCTCCTTTTTACGGTTGTCAATGACAATTTATTTTCTCGTGATAGGTTTACTTCGGCTAATATTTGAGCTGCCGTAAGTTTTCTATTCCGCTTAGATAAGATGCCTATATAGTCATCAACCTTCGGAGTGGTGACTCGAGGTCGTCCCTGTCGAAATTTGGATGTGTTCTGCCCAGATTGTTCAAATCGTTTCAGTGTATATTGCACTGTCGACTTGGGAATTTTGAGTTTCATCGAAATTTCATCGTGTGAATGCCGTTCCTTCCATAACGTGACAATAGATGCACGTAACTCAACTCCTAATTCGCATTTTTTGCCCATTTTTTGTTTGATTTTAAATTCTTTTGCTTTAAAAGGTTAATATAACGATAATATGATTATTTAATACCCAAAACAATTTTTAGAAATCAGTTAATATAATTTAAATACTTACTAATAACAGCAGCTACATAAAAATGTAATTTATTTGAATATTCACACAGAAATGTTTATTATATGATTAAATGATTAAAACGCAGTTTTTCAGAACAAAAACTTTCCCTTTTTACTATTTTGGTGATTCACCAAATAACAAAAGCTAAACCAATGGAAGTTTATACGTACATATGGTATATTATAGCAGTGCAATATGGTCCTCTTTTTTCGGTTGAACATTTCCATCAGTAATAAATTATTTGATAGTACGGCCAAATGAAGCACGTGAACGAATCCTATCCGGAAAACGTTGAGCGTAAATAGCAACAGCATTTTCAAGATTTCTGCCAGCTTCTCCATAAACCAGAACCATTTCAATTTTCTCTGGCACAGTTAAACGGTCCATTCTAAAGTATTTTATCGTTTATTTTGCAATTACGAAAAACATGAAGATAAGAAATAACACAAACGTTAAATGTGATTTACAAAACTGAATAAATTGTTTTGATGACGAATTTCGAGTATTTCCAATGAAAACGTGATGTTTTTTATTTCAAACGTATTGCAGAATCGAATGCGTGTGTTCTAAGAAGAAGAAATTGAAAAAATTGAATTTCGTCGATTACAACGCCATCTATCATGAACCGAACATAATATTTCATTCAAATCATACGTACTTTTAGTCGTAGAATCCGTATCTGCAATAAAAAATATGGCTTCCTATCTTAGTTTAAAAGTTACCCCCGCCCCACCTACAAAGCGGGGGGTGGGGGACTATTTTTTTGCACTAATGTATTTCCCCCGCGGTATGATTAAATTTTGATTATGGACATTTTTTCCGTAGAGTGGCTATTTTTCGAGATATTTGATCGTCTCAGTTTAAAAGAAACACCCGGTTTATATAAGTACCGAAAATTGTTATTAAAACACAAATTTTAAGATAAATCATAAAAATTTATTTTGTTGAGCTCAAAGTATTCCCCATTCGAGGATCTATATATATGCCGACGTTTTCCAATTATTAAAACATTTTTTATAGGTACTTTCCTGGAGGGGTTTAAGTTCGCACGCCAATTTTGTTTTATGGCTTCAATGGAGTCAAAATAGGTTCCACAAGGTAGAAATTTAAGTCTGGGAAACAGGAAAAAATCACCTGGTGCTAAATCAAGCGAATGTGGTGGTTGATCAATGGTATTTATTGAGTTGTTGGCCTTCATTCACAATCGTAGCTCGGTGTGGTGGCGCGTCATCAACATGTAAAATTCACGAGTTTTTTCCCATAATTCCAGTTACTTTTTCGCATCAGCACAAGAAATTTCGTTTGAATAATTTCGTTCATGCTGTAAACAAATTGGTTGACAGATCGCGCTCAAAGTTGGCATTTTAATGAAAGACAGTCCTACCAATCTAAAGTGTTTACCTGACGTTACTTTTTATGATTTTTTCTCAACAGGATGTCTCTCTAGTGCAGTTAAATTTGGAAGGCCAACCGCTTCTTGAAATTTTTCCATTTGGTCAAAGGACTCTTGAAATTTTCTAAAATACCTTAAAGAAATTAAATGAAAAAGTGTCCCATGTGACATTTTTCTATTTCATCCCATGGGCTTTCGCGTCTATATGCAAACGATTGGGGCGTTTTTCATTTTTTTTCTTAGGAGGATTATTGTTTTGGGTGTAAATGCCGAAATAAAGTTAAATAAAATATTTTTGAAAAGTTTGGTTTGAACGAAATAAGTTGTTAACCTTAAAATTTATAAATAAAACAAAACTAAAGCGTGTGTCTTTTTTTCAAAGAAACTGTTGTCTAATTTTAAAGGAAACAGTATGAAGTCAACCTGTAAGAATTTTTTTAATTTCGATATATTGCGAATCAGATTGAAATGTTGATTTTGAGAATCCGTTATTTAGCCAGATTCTTTTACTTTAAGGCCCCGTTCTATTTTTAGTTTTTTTAACTGTATAATGTTACCAGTGGATAATGAAGCCAGTAGGTTTAATACCCTTTGCGGTAAAAGGTAGTAACACTACAATCACAAACCTCACCCAATCGTACCAAATTTTTTATTGTCACCGCTGGGAATTGAATTCGGGACTTCAAATTGCAAAGCAAAGCTCTGTTTACTGTACCATAGGAGTTTGGCTGATTAACATTAAGAAGCGAACGATAAATATTTAACGAACAAACTCGTATTTAAAGATGCAATATAATTAAGTGAACTTAACAACAAAATTTTAATAAAATCTTAATTTGTTACTTGAATTTATGCAAAATTGATTTTCTTGATAATCTATAGAAAATTAAAACAAAAGAATCCAATTTGTGCCACTGACTGCGATCACTAAATTTGTGAGCTCAAAAATTACGCTTGGGTGAGTTTTCTTTGAGAAAAGAATTCGAGCAATAATTCTTTAAAATATCTACATGTTAAACTAATTATATTTTAATAGTATCTTAGTGAAACTAGTTTTCAAACTTGAATTTAGCTTGCGTAATTAGTAAATTTTATATCTTTTAGCATGACATACAGCTTATACATACGAAGCTATGAAATGTCATATTTGGTATATTCCAGTTTAAGATAAAATCGTAAACGAAATGTGGTTGACTATTTCTCACCATAATATGAGTGTAGTTATAAAAGATTTAAATATAACAAAAATTATTTGATACATAATTACACAAAATTAAGACTCAGTTGAAGTTCTAGAATACGTTTGAACAACATATTTATAATGATTTACAGAGAATTTATCGTACACAGTTTATCGTAAAACAAGTTATCGTAAGGCAAATCGAAATCACTTTTATTCAATTCGGGCGCGTAAATTAATAAAAATAATTTTCTGTCAAAAAATGTTCCGGGAATTCGAGGATATACACAAATGCCGGCGTTTTTCTATTCATCGAAACATTTTTTATAGACACTTTATAGGCAAGCAACGAATTTTTTTTTATGTCTTCAATGAAGTCATAACGGGTTCCACAGAGTAGCAGTTTGAGTCTGAGGAAACAGGAAAAAGTTATCTGGTGCTAAATCAGGCGAATGTGGTGATTGATTGATGGTATTTATTGAGTTGTTGGCCTTATATTCGTTCACAATGGTAGCTCGGTGTGATGGCGCGTTATCAACGTATAAAATCCACAAGTTTTTTCCCATAATTCCGGTTACTTTATCAGAATATACTTTAACTCTGGACCCAACCCCCCAGGGTTTCTGGGGTATTATTTACATTGCGTGCTCGTTTTTCCAATTTTAATTGCAAAATAAAGTTGCGGAAATTAAAATTGGAAAAATGAAATGAGCAACCAATTTAAAATATACGCCAAGAAACAGTGAACTCATTTTCTACAAACGCTTATAAAATACAACTTAAACTAAGTTCAATAATGACGAAACATCATTACTTAACAAAGGTTTGAAGAGAAGCATCGTTATGAAATACAGTAAAAACAGACAATGGCATACAAAGAGAGTCACCACCAACTATATCTTAAATAAGAAAAAAATAAAAAATCATGAGCAACATTGTTTATTGGCATAGATATGTGGATGACCTAATCATTTTATTTAAAGCAACGAATTGGCAGTTGGATAATCTACACTAGTATATCAATAACATAAAACAACAAACAAAAATAAAATTAATATTCGAAATTGGAAAAACCATTCACATCACCGATATCAACATAAAATCGCAACTTATCACCACTTGTTAAACCGGCTAAATAATATTACAACGTTCAGTAATGATTATGATGAAGATGAATTTTCACAATCAAACACGTCACCACGTAGTAAAGGAAATTTAAATACGCAATAAAAAGTCCACCAAATCATATAAATTCTGTCACAAAATTATTTGAACTTTAGCAGAAATTTTGGAATTCATAAATAGTGAAGCTCGAAATATAACGAGTTCATTTTAAAATTTGTTTTAGTTAAAAATTAGTTAAACGTTTTTAATTACTTCAAATTATTTATGCCGTGAGTTCAAATGACTCAAAAAAAAACAAAACAGAACTTTGTTAAAAAATTCTGAACTATTCATAGTACAAATTGATTGAAAGTTCAGTTTTTTTGATCAAGATCAAGAACACGACAATATAAATGTTTAAAACCGTCGAAGTCCAATATCTTTAGAGAAACATTTTCAAAATTCATTTGACGTTTATATCAATAAGGAGTGGGTTGATGTAAAATAATTAATATTCTGATTTGTTTTCACCAATACTACTGTAAAAAAATCATTTTTTTCTTCTACCCAAAACAATTCAACATTAATGCTTCCGGATTCCATTACATATTTTATCAAAACAAAATAAATTGATAAACAAGGCTATTTGATACTCATTAAATTTCAAACTCATGTTTTGATGAATAGTATGAATAAAACGTTACACGTTAAGGTTAGTCAGACTCAGATCAAAGTGAAACAAAATCGCCGTACGGTTTTACCAAAATGTAATTAGCAATGAAAAAATTTTGTTTCTGTTTTCGTTAAATGGTACTCAGTTCAACAAGAAAAATC
The DNA here is from genome assembly GCA_958295665.1 of Tipula vernalis. NCBI lineage: Eukaryota > Metazoa > Arthropoda > Insecta > Diptera > Tipulidae > Tipula > Tipula vernalis. The sequence goes on along the minus strand of OY282560.1, from coordinate 215,054,507 downwards.
TATGCTTATCAATGCATCAGAGATGGGACGCCTAAGTGTTCAAATGGGACTGTTGATGTCTCCCAAATTGGAAGATAAATCTGACGTGAAAATTCAGTTTGAATATTTTAGTGGGTATAACTTCATGTTGTCTCTGACAATACAATAAAATTCACTTCGATAGTTGATTATCCTCAAAACACAAAAACAACTCAAATTAAATTGTTAAAATTTATCTTCACATTTATCGTCCAGTGGCCCTATTCTGGTAATTCCCGGGGAACAGAAATTTTAAATTTTGTTGCAGTATTATTCCATTTTCGCCGAAGTGTGTTCTGGTGTTCGGGAAAATTGTTTTATTGGGAGACATCTGTATTCTAATACGAAAACTTTCATTTCGCTTTTTTGTTTTCGCTTGTGTCGTCTGAATGAATTCGAAGAGCCCATCTGGATAAAGTATTCTTACTATACCTATAACTATGATCAAAAAACGAAAAAAAAAATCATTTTTAGATTTGTATGATGGCATATGGCCAAGTAGAATGGCACTTAACCGATTTTGTTGAAATTCAACGTGTATGATAGAAAAGGGATTCTAAAATGATTTTTAGATGAAGTTTAGGAACATGGCCAAACAGGATGCAACTAGGATATTTCTTAACCGATTTTGATAATATTCGGCATATAAGTGCGATGGTAATGGGATCTAAAATGATTTTTAGATATGCATGTAAGCGGAATTTGCCAAATGTAATGGCAGCGCCGCAGAATTAATAAAATATTTTTCCAATGGAAATTTTAAAATTAAATCTTCCTTTTCCAGAAAGTATGAAAATCTCCTTTTCCAGAATATTTCAAAATTAAATCTTTTATTCCCACTATACCAAAAATATTTTTATTAATTCTGGGGCGTGCCGCAGACATATTTTTGTTTTGGAAATGGAAATTTCTTCCATTAAAATTAAATCTAAAAATTATATCTCCGTTTCCTAGAATATATCTTTTTGTAGTATAAGAAATAAAAAAACCAACTTGGGGATATGGAAATGATATTTTAAATAACTTCATATTGAGATCTATAGTATGTTGATTCATTTCAGTAATTTGCATAGGATTACGATATCTAAGAAAAATGTCTTTAGATGATCTGACTGAATTAATTTTTTTGTTGTTATTCAACATTTCGATTGATAAATTATCCGGTTTTTTTTTTTTTAAAGCTGCTGTTGATGATGATTGTTAATTTCTACAACTTCTTCTGGGTTTGATTTAAATTTAATGCTTCGTTTAGACATAAAAATTCTATATAATAACCGTTTAGGAATAATTATTAAAAATGACACAAGCCCACATTGTGCCGTGGAAATATTATAATGTGAACCCCAATTTACAATAAAACTGCTTAATCCGTTCCAAGACCTAAACAAAATTGAAGATTTTTGGCACATACAGCAAACAAATATCGAATTTGATTTGATATCACGGTTTAAACGTAAATAAGTCCGATCTCTTTCGAGATTAACCTCTTAACTAGAGCGTTTGTTTGCTTAAGTTTTATGGTTGCCCTCGTCGTTTCTAGAGAAAAATTACGTCTTTTGCGAGTAATACGCATGAAGACAGAACGAACAAACGAAGCCAACCATTAAAGCGTCTTTGAACAAAAATTAATTTAACCAGCATTTTGCACTGGTTAAATATTTAACTTGGATAAGCGCATCTAAAGGAAATAACGGATAAAATGACACTAGCCGCAAAGGCGAAGAAAGAAAATTTCCAGCAATCCAGTAATTAAAAATTGTTTTTATAGCTAGGTGAAATTCGTACTAATTTAATGCATTTTTAAATTCTTGTTAACATTTATCTCGGGTTAAGTAAACTTAACACTTTCGCTGCCACAGATGCTCCGGTTCAACAAGAATTTTTTTCATATAGTACGCCGCTGTGTCACCTACACATCATGCCAATTTTGCATTATACCAAGCCACATGTGCACCCGCACATCATGCTTTTTTTATCCCTACCAAGCCTCTGATGTACCGGAATGTCGTGCATTTTTATCTCCCTACAGGCAGTTTGTGCACCGGAATATCAATTTTATTTTCAATCAAAACGATTTAAAACCACAACTAAATGCAAAAATTTGAATAAATAATGGTGAAATAATTTCATTGGTTCTTTATTTCAAACAAATTCAAACAACAATAATAAAAGGAATAAAACAATAAAAGGAACATGGAACAAGGACAACGAACACAACTTTTAAAATGTTGGAGTCGTTTATTTTCTTAAATGGGATTATTAAAATGTTTTAGGCATAAATTCTTTCAGCACTTTCCGCAAAATGTACTGACATATTTAGTTTTTTTACTAGATTCCTTAGGACCAAGCCGACTTGAAATTTCTTTATAATACAATTTGCAACGACTTCTTAGTTTTCGGTTTGACTTCGACTTTTTGAAAGCTTCTTCAAGAAAATGCTCTTCTTGTTCCCAATCCATATCCTAATCTTCTTCCAATTCAATCATGGCCATAATCAAACTCTCCCTAAAGTCAGCGATTTCCATTATTTTAGGACAACTGTTATAAAGTATTAAAGCGTTAACTACTGCTGTATTTAACAGCAAATCGAACGCTACTTTATGTTACCAACGTACGATTTTTCGAAGGCAAGAAAAATAGCTGGATAATTGATCCGACACGTCCACACCTTGCTTAACCTTATTGTACGAAAGAATAATGTTAGGTTTTTTAATATCTTGCTTATTTCTATGTTTTCTTGCAACTTCCATTATTCCGGATTCTTTAGTTGATAAGAAATATGTTCCTACTACAATTCCATTCTTTTCGAAGCAAATCGATTGACCTTTTTTTAATTTTGGAAAAACCGGGATGCCTTTACGATTCTTGCGAATCGTGCCCTGTAAATGAGTATTTTGTTCTAAACAAATATTTGCAAGTTCAAGCGATGTGTAGAAATTATCGGTTGTCAAACATCGTCCAGCATTAAAATAATCTTTCATTAAGTAAACACAAACAGATGTTGCTACTGTAACAATATCATCAGTAAGAAACTTACGAAAATAACTGAAAGGACAATTGTCTTCAGGCGTTTCATGAAGTGTTGGTGTCAATGAGGTATTGAAAACATGAAGAGTCCCGCCATTGGCGTTTTTCCAGACATTATTATTTATTTCAGATGGTTCCGTATTATAGTCACCCAAATTATTAGAATCATCGAAATCTGACATTTCTGTATCTGAATAATAGTTTTCATCAGATACAGAATGACTAGGTTCATAATTGTCTTCACTGTCAGAACCAGAAAAATCAGCATCAGATTCAAATAAATCTGGACTGGCTACATTTCAATTTTTTGGAGCCCAAACTCTTTCAAAAGATCATCACTTCTGGTGTTTTGTATTCCATCGTCATCAAATGATAAAAATTGAGAAACCGTTATTGAATCTCTTACTTCTATTATTTCAGACACATTTGAAATTATTTCAACATCTTCGCTATAAGGTGAATGTGGAATAGTCTTTATCTGAGCAGCACCCAAATCAACATTATTGTTCATTTTGTCTCTTCAAAATACACACTATTTAAACACAAATTTTTATAGAAATAAAGCACATGTTACTCACTTAACTATTTCCTCTCGACTGAAACAAATTTGTTTGCAGCTGCACTCAAATATATGTCAACAATTATATTTAGTGAATCCCCGAATTGCATAAAAATAAACGACTTACCCAATCATTATGATTTACCGGCAACTTAATGGCCACGATAAATTAACATATTATCTACAGGCCAATGAGTTACGGGTGCAAAAGTTTAATAAAAAATTAACTATTATATATTTTTTAATGAGAATTTGATCTAATATAATAATTTCAAGAATACTACAACATAAAACAAGAAAAAAAAAAGTATAAAAAAATGCATGATGACCCGGTGCACCACGGCGTTTAGGGAGTGAAAAACTGCCTGATGTGCTGGTGCTGCAGTGGCTTGGTATAAGGGGAAAATGCTGAGATGATGTGCGGGTGCACATGCGGCAGCGAAATTGTTAAACGTTACTTAACCGTGTCAATTGAAATACCGGAAGTAAGTGGATTGAATATAGTTAATTCTATTAGTACGACTGAACAGTTTCTAGGTTTTCTCCACAAGTAAATTAAAATTATATTTATATTATAAATTATATTATAGAGTGCGCGGTCTGAAGTATCAGAATCAGACTTAACGTCAATTCACTAGATATTCTTCGCTCCTTATCACATATTACATTTTTTATATCTTCTGTCGCTTCTGCCATGAATCTTCTTCGTTCTAAGAGCTTCTTATCATTTAAGGGTGTTGCTTAGCAACTTTCTATTAAGATTTATATAAGAGCTTTATGCCTCAATTCCACTGTGAATCAAAGTTTGTCAGTAAAAATAACTTAGATAAAAATATAAAATCGGTGGTTGTGTGAACGAGACACACAGCGGAGTCAGTCAAGTTTTTACTTACAAAAAATGTGTATCTGTGTTAGTGCACTGAGATCGGAATTAAAAAAAAAGTATCAAATCGAGAACATTTTATGGCAGTTCAACTAATACATGTACATAAATATTGTGTACCGATGGAAAATATTTCTCGCACACACTGATCATTTTAATTGTTTGGCATTTTTATGGGAAAGATTTTTTTAAATTTTGTATTTTATGACGGAAATAATTTGAATAAAATAATTCTGTATGAGTATTAATATTAATTAAATTTTTAGATTATTTTGAAACGTGAAAATAATCGAATTAACACTAATACTTAATTTTTCTAATAATTCTTGGTTATTCTAGGTTATGTTTTTGTTTGCTGTCAAAACACTAAGGCAATTTTAAAGTTTGCAATTTTTATGGTAAAGTCTAATATGTGATCGAAAATATTCGAAAACATAATTCTGATATGAGTATTAATAATAATTAATTTTTTAAATTATTTTGAATCGTAAAAATACTCGAATTAACACTAATTCTTAATTTTTTTTAATAATACTTGGTTATGTTTTTGTTTGCTGTCAAGATGTATCCATAAAAGTTGCTATAAAAAAAACAATAACAAAATACTTTGTGTTTGTCTCTCTGATCGATTATTTTTTTTTGTCTTCTTCCAACTTCAAGTCAGCTCAGTCAATTTTTCACAGTGGGGCTTTAGTACGTTTAAATACGATTCCATTTAAGAAATTCATAAATACTGTGTCGATCAACATGTCATCGAAATTTCAATCAATACAATTTCAATTGCAGACAGCGAGTCGACCATTTTGGACGACTTTTAACAAAAATTGAGAAAAGCCGATTTTGTACTATGCGAGTAGGGATTGCAAAACTAACTCAAATTCAATTATCGATAATTCGATAATTTTTGTAAATTTAACGATATATCGGTAATTTTTATGTTTAAATTTCCTTCAGCGGTGAAGATTCTCAAACATTCGGATGAGTTGGTAATGGCACTCTTCTATATCGTTTTCCTTAACACACAGACAGGCATCCGGGAAAGTTTATGAATTGTTTCTTAGCTAAGTATTTTCTGACTGTTTAAATTTATAATTATTCAGATACTGAAATACAGGGTGCGTCCGAAATGGAAAATGTGCATTTAGCGAAGACACATTTCAAAAAACTACATGCGATGTAGTTTTTAAGTGCATTTTTAACCTATTGTTTGATGTCCATTTATATTTAAATTAATCATAATTACGATTTATAAATTCAGAGTTGTCGAAATTCAATTAATTTAATGATTATAGAGAAATTTAATGTTATGCCAAAATGCGCATTTTAAAAAATGTGCATTTAAATTCGCATTTCGGACGCACCCATAGAATACAAAATTATTATTGCGTATACGCTGTTCCTTGGCAGTTGAAGTTTTCTGCTGCCACTTTTAATTTGTTCATAGATAAAGACTATTATACATGGGTAAATTTGAAAATTTTGAATCTTACGAAATATCGGACGGATTGTTCCATTATGGTTTGAAGTACCAAGTTCAATTCGGCTTCTTTACCAAGTATGCCTTTAATATATTTCTAAATCATTATTCGTTTTTCCGATACCTATCCTTTTCGCTAACAATTTCAGTAACTATATTCTCTTCCGACATTAACTAAATGATTTAATCATTCTGTAAATTTATTTGAGGATTACTTTTTTGGTATATAGTACTTTGATCATGGCAAGTGCCATGCACAGTTGAAAAAATAACTTAAATTTTTAATGCAAGCCTTGCATTACGACTTATGTAATGCAAGTTATTATTAAATTGTAAAATATGATTTGCGTCAAAATGAATTTTAATGGAATTACGAAGATTTCTAAAGCAGTATTTGCATTAAAAAATATTTTTAATACAACTATTAAGCATTTTAAAGCAATCTACTCAAATTGAAAAATTATTCCAACATAAAATTCGCTAAAACAAGCGGACTTAAATGTATATATGAATAATAAGAGTTTTACATTACTGGTATAAAATTCACTAAATCAAACCGACTACATGACATATAAGCAGCTTAATAAATCTTCTTTAATAATTTAGTTTTCCGGATTCGAAAATATCTATTATGTCTTAACTAAGCTTTTCAGTTCTTAATTTATAAGTTATTACCTTGGACGACCATAAAGTGAACTAGGCTAGCCCGTCCATTGAAAGTTGAGATGAACATACAATTTTTTTTTTATTTTTTAAAGTAAACTGCTCTCTGAGATTTCGAACCTCAACCTCAAGGCACCAAAAACAAATAACAACTCCGGAAAAACAAAAAAAAAATCGCTAAAATTACTGAGCTTTTGATGCAACTTGCTTTAAAATTTAATACTTCTAAAATATTTTATTAATGCAGTCTTTGATAAATTTTAATGCAGTAATTTGACGGTTCTTCTACAATTTGCTTTATATTCTAATGGAATATTCCACTAAAATTAAATCGAATTGCTGTATTACAAATCAATGCAAATTGTAACAAACTAATTTTTAATGCAAGCTTTGTATCATTTTGTAATACAGCCTTGCACTGGACCTATATGTAATGCAATTTGCATTATATAAACAATATTTTTTCAACTGTGTGTACTTAGACCGCAGCTTCCTAACCAAGAGATCGTCACATTATTTTACGGAGTCGCGTATATATTTAAATAGAGAGAACTTGCCGAATATTATTTATTCCTGGTTACTTCTAAAAAGCAAATTTCCGTTACTGTCCGAAATTAATATTTGTGTAAGCACGGATTTTTGAACTAAATTTACAGAAAATTGTTGGATCGGCTCGAAAATTTGTCAATCTCAAAATGAGGCCGCCAGAAGAAAGTGTGGGCAGTACTGGTCTAGGCAGGCCTAGGGCAACTTTTCAAATTTTATTTGTTCAAAGCTTTAAACAAACCAAAATGCTAAAATTTGTGAGGTGAGTCCAACCCGAATTACCCATAAATTTAAAACCTCAGCTAGCGAAATTGCAATCCCTGTAAGTGAGTAGACATCCATTCTCGCTTTGTTTTCGACCATCTATGTACATATACAGTGAGATGTAAGTGAGATATTTGTAGGTTTCGTTTTTAACCAAAACATCAAAAATAAATTTACTTTATTTGAGTTTTACGCTGGTAAGATATATTTCTCTTATTGATCTGAAGAAGCCCCTATATAGGAATAGCTGTAGACTGATCAATGCAAAACGAATTCCAAACAACTGATTTATTAAAAAAATAAAAATTTGACGACGTTAGAGATCCCTTTATCTCCTCAATATTAGCGTCGTTCTGCATTTGTCATTCTATGGAAATTACGTTGGACATTTCTTCCTCCTCAGTCTCGTTAGTTCTGATGGATACTATTAAATTGTGCAAAATAAAACACGCGTTAATTGCATGACCAACAATTGTAGAGTCGTGTCACATCGTTCGTTCTTCCAATAAACACCTTGAAATTAAAAATATTGGTTTATTGAATAAACTTATTGCAAACATTCCAATTTAAAATACACAAATCGAACATCCATTCAGCCATGGCTGAAGTGCATATCTTGAAACGCCTACGAACTATGAATCACGAGATATTATAAGAAATTAATCGTAATAGTTATTAAATGTTTATAAATTACCAAACAACCAAGTAAACTTGTCTCTATTGTGTCAACAAGTCGAAGATGATTCAGCAAATTACTATTATTAAAAATGAATGAATCATATAATCCTGTATATCTCGCGATTACATTTGTTATTCGTAATTCATGGTTGCAAACCTATTATATAACAGTTAATACAAAAAAAAAGGAAAACCCATTAGAGGACGTAATCGCATTACCGGCATCTCAACAATGCCGTCTTTCAACATATACATACATATAAACAAAACCATCCAAGCAAAATAAAATTTTGGAATTATCTAGTATTCTATGACTTTTATTGTTTTAGTTTTTTGCGTGAATGTGTTATGAAGGGAATTTTTACGCATCTATAACTTTGGAATCCGACCACCTAGAGATCTTAGCTATACCTTGTTTTTCTTATTTGATGAAGGTCTATTAGTCTGTCTTTGTTTCGTCTTTTAAATCGGATGAGTACTTTTCGAATTACTATTTGTTAACCGATATCAACAGCGAGGATATGAGGCATCTCTCTCGCTCTAGCGCTTTGCTTGGGTTGAGATACCTAACACGATAATAATGTATTATTTTATTATGAGCTTTACTTACTATTTGAACATTCATAGAGTGAAAACTCTTCCTGTTGACGTACTTGTTCTCAATCGGTTTGTAATTTTAACTTAACTCAAAATTGTTTGTAATTTTAACTCAGTAAAATTAAACTTACTAGTTTTTGTTGAAATACTGTTGTAAAATTAACAGTCGATCAAATAAAACACAGTTATATACGTCAACATAATGTAAGACAAAAGAAACTTACTTAAATAAAAACTAGCGTAAATATAAAAAGGTGTTGCCATTCAACTTTCAAGATCCCCACTAGAATTTATATAATTTAAAATTTCAGCCATAAAGCTTTCGAACACTTTATATGTTTCATCGGGCTCAACGGTTTTGTCAATACATCTGCAATCATGATTTATCGGACACATCTCACTTGATAACTTTTGATTTGCGCTATTGGCGTAGAAATAGCCATATAATCAGTCATATTAAATCTAGCTAGATTTCTGTTATGTACTGCTCTTGATAGATCCAAATCTTTCCCGCTTTCCTATCGCGTGTAATTTGTATTCCTAATACATAACGAGCAGGACCAACATCTTTCATTTTAAATGATGGCATTAATCGCCTAATTTTTAAATTTTTTGTCATTAGAGAATATCAAAAATCAACAACATTTACGGCAATTATGATTATTCGGTTACCCTGAATTTTGAAATAAATACATGGATCGACTTTCGATTTTTGAAATCGAAAATTTGTTAAAGCACCAACCAGTTTAATATTCCATATTCAGTTGGATTGTTTTAGACCGTATAATGATTTTCTAAGACGACACTGCGACGATATTGCACTGTATGAAACATAATCATTTAAATTTATCGGCCTGGCACTCTCGATGATCTTCTACCTTCATTATCTGTTCGTAAAATTTTTATCGTTTTGTTTTTATGATTTTCCACAAAACTTTTGAAGACGGTGAAGCAATCTAAAATTCTAGAGCTTCAGATTTTGTTGTTTTTAAAAATAAACAGAAACTTTTCTGGTCTAATCACCGATAAAACCCATAAAATAACATGTACATCCTAATGAAGTTTCTTCTATGGAACCACTTAAATCTGAATGGACAATTTCTTAAACATCACTTGCACGCGTTTCAACATTTCGAGTTTATTTTCCTTTTAAACAAATTCCACATTAACGATTTTCTATTTTGTTTAAATCAACACTTACAGCTTTATCAACTTTTAATTTTTATAGACTATCAAAATCAGTACGACCCATTCTCCGATGCCATAAAGTTGCAGGATCATCTACTTGCACATTGCTAGCCGCAAACTCCTGTTTGGGTTGACTAAAAATAAATAAATCATTGCGACGAATTGCTGACTAATTGCTAAAAGATTTGCACATATATTTGGTACAAACAACACAGTTTTGGCGCTTAATTCTGCGATATTTTTATCAACATTAACATTTAATTTGATATTATCAACAGCTTCAACTGTCATACGGGAACTATTAGCAGTTACGACTTCACTGTTTCGAAATATCGTTTAACATTATCCGGTGCATTGTCATATGTGACGTTGCAGCTTAATCAAAATACTTGACGAGGCTTTTGTTTAATTTTTCTTTTTGTCCGGGCAATTTCGTACAAAATGGCCTCGCTTATTACACTCGTAACATCTTACAAACTTGAGATTACCCTTTTTTATTGACATTTGATTATTACTAATTAAGGCAACATATTCTACATCTTGTAGCAATTTATTTTTAATCAAGTCTGCGCTAATTTTTATTCCTGAACTTATAATGCTCAATCATCGGTCTGTACTCTTCTGGAAGACCGGCTAATAATAAAGTACCTATCCATTCATCACCAACCGTAAAATCTATCGCATTCAGTTTATACGCAGTTGATATAAACCAACTCTTCGCGTTATCCTCAATCCGCTAATGCTTTTTCCAAATGTTCCCAAGCTTCTTTAGCTGACTTCGCATCTTGCACATGTAAATAATTTACAGGATCAATTGTTCATGTAATTGCTGACATCTTAGTTACACTCTCTGGTTTATGATCATCTTTGATGATACAATCCCACAGCTCCTCATATTGAAGATATGCACTTTCCAGGAATTATAATTTTCTCGTCCAATGAGTTTTGGATTTGAAAGCGTGCCTAACATTTTTTTTTATAATTATTGATATTAATTGATTTATTATTTGATTTTGAACGATGGACTGGGCCCATAACCTGTTGAAAAACTGTTGTAAAATTAACAATAAAGAGCACGGATCAAATAAAACATGGTTATATACTTGAACATAATGTAACACAAAATAAACTTGCATGGTTGCTTTATTATACGTAAATATAAAAAGGTGTTGCCAACATAATAATATTAATTCAACTTTCAACAACTGTTAACGCAACAAAATTCTCTTTCTCTATTGGGAAAGTGAATGTTTTCATTAAGAAGTTTCGTGGAGAGTATTCTCGAGACGGTTCTCATTAATTCGGAAACTTTGTCTGTGATATGACAAAACGCCACCCAGTGGCTGATATTGCAGTGTGGTTTGTTTGTCGATCAAAAAATTCCTCAATCGAGTTAACTAGTGTGATTGCTAAACCATTTAGCAAACGATAAAGTTCCCGAAACCTTTTTAAAAAAATTTATTCGTTTTTAAAGTTTATATATAAGGAATTATGTATACTTGTCTCGCTTCGTCGATAACAAACCGATTTAACTCATTCCTTAATCTAGCCAAGGCAATTGGTAAATTATTCAAAAGTGCAAATTCTTTAATTTAATTTAAAATAAAATAATTTAAAAGCATACTGACCACTAGTAAAATGTTGCTTAAATTTCCCGTCTTTTAATTTTGTCGATTTGTGCCAAATCGAAAAAATCAGTCGGACAAAACTGAAAGGCGGGAAATTATCAAAAATCTCCCTTATTGCTTTTTGTGCAAAATACGGGCCCAGAATTAATTTATATTTAAAATCTTTCTAGATATTATTTGTTTGGAAATATTGACGATGTTATAGTACTTGTCATCAGTAAAGTATTGCAGCTAAATTTAGAAATTTAAATGTCATTAGACGGTAAATTTATTTTGTCTTAAAGACATCTATGGTCAATTGTTGGAATGTGCAAGGTGGTATTAACCGTAGACAAACATTTCTTCGAACAGTTTTATATTATCTTGGAAAACCGTACAACCAAATTTGTATTACAATTTTTTGTTAATATGTTATGTTAAAGTATTAGAGCCCACGGAATACTTCTATTGACTTCATATTTTGTAATAATTTTTCTAGACTTGAATAAACCTAAGGTTAATAATACCAACTACTAAACCTAACTTTGTGCAAACTAAAACTTATCTTTGTGCAAAATTTCGAACAAAATAATTTTTGTGAAAATGGAAAGAACAGCAAAAATAACAAAAATGTATGACTAGAAGGATGAACGGAAGGGCACAACGTTTTTTTAGTCAATCTTTTGAATTCCTGGTAACGTGGTAACCTAATTCGTCTAGAAATGTGAACATCTGGAACAATATTTTTTGCATTGTAGTGAGAAAAGTAAAAACTGTATTGCTATATTATTTACGTCACAATGGGCGGTAAATGAGTTGTTACAGTACGAGTTCGATGTTTATGAACAAGGCGACGAAGCAATCGAGTCCAGAATTTCAAACTTGAGAAAATGAATTGATGAACAAAATAAACTAAGGTAACTGATAATTTTAGTCAAGCTCATAAACTTGATTCATTCTTTAAATTCTTCAGATTTCTGTGGTAAGTGGCAGTTAAAACTGGTCTACCATGGCGTGTTATCTAATTAAATTAAATAATTATTAAATTTATTCTAATCAACAAAAAATTTCAAAGTACATTTTTTTTGGTGTGATCCAGTCGGATTTGGATTTAATTTTATATGAATTACAAAGCAAATTGATTCAAATTGTTTTTACAAACAACAATATAAAATTAAATCCAAATCTGAATTTGATCACGCAATAAAAATATTAGTTTTACAATTTTTGTTATTATTTTGGGCAAAAATAACGTTTCGTTTGTTGTAACGTGTTAATTTGTCAGTAATTATGTAAATTTTTTTATTGTTTAAGCTCGTGGAATGAAAGCCATTAGACTTTCTGATATTTTAATTTCTTAATAGCCTAGTAAAAATAAAAATATTCTTAAAAGTGAGAGGCTGCTACTACTTCTTGGGGGGAAGATGAGGCAACATGGAATTGGCAAATTTGTCCGAAACTATTAAACTTATCAATAAATAAATTCGATTAAGAATTAAACCTAGCAAATTTGCCTTTAACTTAGTTTAAGTTTATTAATAACTTATAAGTAACTTCTTTTTAAAGTTTTTTTTTTACTTAGCTATTATGATTCCAAAATTTTTGTTACTCGGTTTGGTCATATAGGTATGTTATAATGAAACTAAAAATTCTTTAGGTCACAAAGCACCTTCACGAAACCACCAAATTCATAAACATTTAAAAAAAAATAATTAAAGCGGCAAAATTTCAAATACACTGCGCAAAAAAAACGGAACAGGAAATTTTTCTCGAAAAAATATCCTCTTTTAAAACGCTTGTATCTTGGTAAAATGTCGGTTTAATTTTTTTTTTTTTTTTTTAAATTTAAAATGAAGGAAATTTAGTCTACTTCCCGTTCCAGCAGTTCGTTTTTTTTTAACTTTTGTTTGAGACAAACAAAAAATTTTTAAACGTGAAAAAACACAAATATTAAGACTGTCAACGAACTTTCCTGATATTTTACTCACGAATCCTAATAAGCATTCTGCAGAGAATTTAGAAACCTTGAGAATGAGACTGTTAAAATTGATGTACGACGAATCTTTGTTGGGTTATTACAAATTGAGTGAAAAACGTGAAAAAAATCGTAAAATGTTAAAAAGTGTATTACATTGCTTCATCTTGTAAATTTAGCACTCTATGTCTGTATGTATGTCACAAGAAGTTCGAGCTAGTGTTCCAGTAAACAACCAGCTAAGAAACGACACGTTGCTGTATAGAAACTGGACTCGTCGGCAATGGCGTGATGTTCTATTTTCAGACAAATCGAAGTTTAATTTGTATGCATTAGAATGGGGAACGAGAGTTTAGCGTGCAACATGAAAACATTAAACCCTCGATCGTAGCGTTTCATAGAGGTACGGTGATGATTTGGGCAGGAATATTGTGGAATTATAAGACTGTTTTGATAGTAATACCGTGATCTGCTTTAACATCAGGACAGTACGTAGATGAAATTTTGAGGCTTCATGTTCCTAAAAAAAGAGAAATCGGACATTAATTTTTTTTATACACGATAATGCCGGGCCACATCTAAGGCTAAACATAAGGCGATTCTTTCAAGAGTAGTCGATATTTAAACCCAATAGAGCACGCGTGGGAAATGTTACAACGACGTCTAACAAAATCGGGCAGGTAACTAACAAGTGAAAATAGCACTCACACATGAAAAGCTTTACTGAGTAGTGAGTACTAATAAACGTAAACTGTGAGAAAACATAGACTAAAAATGTATAGCAATTGTAATAAAATAATATACATCTGCAGTAAACTGCGTAAACTAAAATGGTTCCAATCTCCACTAATTGATAGTGTAGTTAGAAACATAAAATAAAATTCAAATTGCTATCGGTAATTCGTAGCACGATTTAAAAATGTTATGTATGAAAATATAAATATTTAATTTACATTTTAGATCGGCCGCTACAAACAATTGAATTAAAAAATGATAGTTTGATGTTAAATAAGTTGAGTTTACCAATAAATAGCGCATCAAATTTAAATTTAGGCGTATAAAAAAGTCGGCTCTCGATAGCAGCTATCCGGAACGAATAAAAAAATACAGCTAAGATTATCCTCACTGAAAAAGGAGTTGAAACAATTAAATCCAGCAGTACTCAGCGAAAAGATGGTAAAGAGCAGCTTGTTAAAGCATGAATCGTTTTTCATAAAAAATTTAGACAGTATTATATAAATTCTAACTACATACAAAGAGATAAAAGAGCTTTTGTGGAAGGCAAAAGAAAGGGCAAAGCAAATATAAGTGTAGTGTTTTTTTATTCGCTCCGGATAGCTGCTATCGAGAGCCATCATTTTTATACGCCTAAATTTAGATATGACGCACTATTTATTGGTAAACTAAACTTATTTAACATCAAACTATCATTTTTAATTAAATTGCTTACCAAAAACTTCATATAAAAAATATTTGGCTCTACCTATTTATACGGAGCGCTATCGGGAGCCAATTTTTATATGACGGCTCTCGATAGCAGCTATCCGGAGTGAATAAAAAAAGCAGCTTATTGTAGTGTTTTTTTATTCGCTCCCGATAGCTGCTATCGAGAGCCTTCATTTTTCTACGCCTAAATTTAAATTTGACTCGCTATTTATTGGTAAATTAAACTTATTTAACATCAAACTATCATTTTTAATTCAATTGTTTAGCGAAAACTTGATATAAAAAATATTTGGCTCTACCTATTTATACGGAGCGCTATCGGGAGCCATTTTTTATATGATGGCTCTCGATAGCAGCTATCCGGAGCGAATAAAAAAACACTACAATAAGCTGCTTTTTTTATTCACTCCGGATAGCTGCTATCGAGAGCCGTCATATAAAAAGTGACTCCCGATAGCGATCCGTATAAATAGGTAGAGCCAAATATTTTTTATATGAAGTTTTTGCTAAACAATTGAATTAAAAATGATAGTTTGATGTTAAATAAGTTTAGTTTACCAATAAATAGTGCGTCAAATTTAAATTTAGGAGTTAAAAATGACGGCTCTCGATAGCAGCTATCCGGAGCGAATAAAAAATCGAAGCTTAGCAGTGTTTTTTTATTCGCTCCGGATAGCTGCTATCGAGAGCCGTCATTTTTATACGCCTAAATTTAAATTTGACGCGCTATTTATTGGTCAACTAAACTTATTTAACATCAAACTATCATTTTTAATTCAATTGTTTAGCGAAAACTTGATATAAAAAATATTTGGCTCTACCTATTTATACGAAGCGCTATCCGGAGCCACTTTTCATATGACGGCTCTCGATAGCAGCTATCCGGAGCGAATAAAAAAACACTACAAATATGTGTCTGTGTCGGTACGAGTAGGAACGGATAGGAAAGGATAATATAAAGCGCGTTTTTTTATTCGCTCCGGATAGCTGCTATCCAGAGCCATCATTTTTATACGTCTAAATTTAAATTTGTCGCGCTATTTATTGGTAAACTAAACTTATTTAACATCAAACTATCATTTTTAATTCAATTGTTTAACAAAAACTTCATATAAAAAATATTTGGCTCTACCTATTTATACGGAGCGCTATCGGGAGCCATTTTTTATATGACGGCTCTCGATAGCAGCTATCCGGAGCGAATAAAAAAACGCCGTAATAAATACTCCTATAGAAAATATATGTAAAATTTTTTTTTTGTGTCTGACACGATACGAGTAGGAACTGAAAGGAACTGATAATAGAAATCCACCTTATTGATCATTTTTTGTTGTTGTTTTTTTAATAGTTTATTTTTCCTTTAATTATTGTTGTTATTCATATTTCTCGTTCGGAAAGATCGTCTAATTTATTTACAGCGAAACGCTCTTCAAGCGCACTATGAATACATTAGCAACTAAAAATTCAAATAGGATAATAAAATCTCTTGAACGATTTTCCTTTTTTGATCGGCTAATTATAATTTATAAATTATAAATTGTTATAGTAGTGCAGACAGTACATTTCAATATTTACATCTCGAACTTTAAACAAATGTAAATGATTAAATTATATTTATAATTTTTATTTTAAGTTGTTATGGTCGTTTTTATAATTTTCTGTTTTTTTTAAATAAGTACTGTGTATATGAAAGTCCCAGTCCCGGTGAAACGTTGTTTTTCTCAAACTCTATATGAAAAATTAGCGCCTGTCCTAGCGGATCCACCAATAATTTTTTTTATCCACGAAAGAATAAAGGATCCAAAGGAATTCTAATTTTCTTCAATAAGGTACCAAGCTGTCTTTTTGTCGGTTGTATGTTCTCCAATAAGTAAGAATTATTATTATGAAATTACAAAGAAAAGTGTGACATTTGTTTACTTTGAATGAACAGAAAATCCTCTTCAACTAATTGACTAATTAATTTAGCAAACGTTAGCACACGTACCATTTTAGGTTTAAAATATTTAATGACAAATAATCCAGTCGTATACTTATATTATATACCTATGCGTAGCGTCTTGTTTGGTATAGTTGACATAGAAAAAGAAATGCAAATATTCCTTGCATATCTTATGTATATTTGTGAAAAACTACAAAGGATAATTTATTTTGGTTTAAAAATATATAAACGACTTTTTAATATTTTATAAGTACCCTCAATACGTACTAATAAGATTTTCGCTAATATATCGAGTTTTTTAATTTGGTTTCATATACATGAAATTATTTTACAGCAGTTTTAGTTGCATTCAGTTTTCTGTTTTTTTAAATAAAATTTTATATTTAGTTTTTTTTTCTCTAAAATTTGCGCTTGGTTCCTATGCAGATACGTTAATGGATTCTGCCAAGTTTAGAGAATTGTTTGGTTGTACAATGACTCAATTTTTTTATTATATATCATTATTACTCCTCTATAAAATTATCAATAATCAAGTTCCTGTTTATTTATACAATAAAATAAAAATTGGTTCAGCTCGAAATAGCAATATAATACTGCGAGTTAACCTTTCTAATGTTTACAACAACTCGCCACTATTTAATATGTTTACAAGTTGGAATCAGGTTCCGGTGGAGATTAGAAGTGTCAAAATTTTTGCTAGATTTAAAATTTTATTATTTGAATTTGTTAAGAATAAATTATAATTTGTTTTTTTTTTTGTATTCATTATGTAAATGTGTGGGATATAAAAGCGATTCTTTATCCAGGATTGGTTGATAAATAGATAAATAAATCATAAATAAACATATGGTTTATTTGAATTCGTAAATAAACTATTAGGAAAGTTCGTTGAGAGTCTTAAAGATTGTTTTTTTCTCATTTAAAAAATTTGTTTTGACTCCAAAAAAAAACAAAAACGAACTCCTGCATCACAAAGTAGACTAAATCGCCTTTATAAAAAAAATTTAAACCGTGTTTTCATTGGCGCAGTGTAATTTTAAAAATGTTATTTTCATTTATTACTAAGACTGTGTCCGAAAACAGTGATAAATATTTTTTAGTACTAATGATTGACTTTTATTTGAAAATTTTCCCTTAGATTCACAATTCGTTATTTGTCCGTATTGCGTAATAATTTTTTGGGAATTTTCCCCGCTTAAATACAATAATTTCTGAGAAACAAGGAGATTTTTAGATAGAAAATAACAACCATTGACGTCAGAAAAATTAAGCTTTATAGCTTTTTGATATTGTGGCTTGGCACATGTTTATGTTTATTTAAATGTGAACGATTAATGAAATATTGAATAAATTTAAAAATTTAGCTTTAAGCTATTAAAATGTTAAGAATTTTACGAGAAAGAAATGCTGGCTCATTTAATTGTTCATATATTAATTGTATGAGATATAATCATCCGCAGAAATAGGAAAATTTCCTAAAATCCTTCACGACTAATATATAAACAACAACAATCTGGATATATATATATCGGATGGTGAAGACACTCTCACAATAACACTCATTAACACATAATTACACAATTCAATTCAACTATAAAAATTACGAGCAAAGAATTAAAATCACGTCCCGGTTGAAAAATGCATCTTTATTACAGCGTATGAGGAAAACCAATTTCTTTGAAGTAAAACGCTAAGGCGACTATATCACTACAATCATTCACCGAATTTTTTTTTATGTGCCAAAAATTATCATAGGATTTTACTGTGATAATTTGGGTGCGTGCAGTTTTTTCAAATAAATTTTAAAAATTAGTGGTAAAAAATAATTATCACAGGTTTCCGACACAGACAAAACAAAAATGTCGGACTTTTCAACCATTTGGTGGTCTTCTTTAGGAAATTGCTTGCAACTAAAGTGTATGTACGAACACTAAGTCCAACTACAGAGACTTTGAGTTACCCTTCATTATTTATGAATATTTATTATTTTCGTGAAATAAGAACTGATTGAAAATCTTATCAGCGGTGATGAAATTCCTCGGAATAAAGAAAACTGTTTCAGTAGAATTAGGTTGATGAACTATTTACCAAATTTCCAGTCAACCTTTAAAACCGCTTTTCGTATATTAACACATACGATTTCATTAATTCGGCAGAGATTAATACTTTAATCAGAAATTTGTAATTTTTGTAAAAAAATAGGAAATAAAAAACCGGTCCCATCATTAAACTACCCGGAAGCCGGAACTAAAAGGCAACGCAATTTACAATAACCTTGATGATTCCGGATTTACCATGACATTACCAAGAATCAAGACCAAAGCTTTAATTGCGTGGGCTTATTATCTTACTAATCAAGGTATTGCTCATGGTCAATATTGTAAATAATATGAATTATCTCAGGTTCGTCGTACCGAAAACATTACAATTTTGTCCTGTCAAGAAATAAAAAAAAATAAAAATGTTGTTTATTGTTATTTATTACGAAATACTGAACATAAATAATATTTTTAAGAGATTAATCAACATTAAACATCACACATTAAACTTTCTAGTGCATTAAAGTAAAATAAAAGGACATAACAAAATAATTTGTCAAATTTACTTTCAATATAATAATTGATTAGAAAATGCAGTGAGTCCAACTAAAGTTTTTGATCCAACCCTCCGAAATAATTTGCAAATGACATTTTTTCACGTATGGAAATATTATTCGAATGGCATAATACTCGTATATCCTCCAATTATATACGATTTGTATGTTAACAATGCCCTATACATTAACCTTGTTTATATTCTACATGACCATCTTCTTTTTGTGCCAGACAATACTTTTCGCACCATAATAATACAAATTATATGAGTAATATCATAAAATTTTCCAGTAATATTTTCAAATTCCGTAGACTTTAGTAATAGTTTGCATCGTCAAGATGTGGTATAATCACCACATTGCAATCATATAAATAAATAAAACAATTAAACTTTGTACTATGTATAAGTACTTATTTTATATGCCTAAATATTTATAATCGTTCATTTATAGTTGGCAACACTATTTGTGTAACTGTCTCCTTCGAAAAACCATAAAATAACTTTGTAACAATAAATAAAATAAATATTTAATATTTATTATTCATTAAACGTTTAGATTTTGCTTTGTTATTTGTATTTGAAAAATTATACAAAGGATTTGTTGCATGTTTACATTTTGTTTTGCTTTGATCAAGCAGGCGACGAACCTGATTTAGTACAAATTGTAATATACATACGATCATGATCTACATTCCATTTCTATTCTATATCGCTAAATATAATAATTAACTATAATGCGTCGATATAATATTTTATAAAAATGTGCGCCAATGGAAAAATATGTAATACTATTTTTCCATTACTTATGTATGTATATATGTATATGCTTTTCTGTGTTAGTACCATGTATAAAAGACTTAAGTGTTTTAAAACCAGTTTCGTAAATAGAAATAAAAACAAAATCAATACCAACACATATTTTTCTTTTTTTTTTGTGAAAGAAAGTTTTATATAACTTAATAAAATTTAGTAAGAAATGTAATGCGTGATTATGTATGTTACTCGATAATACCTCGAGATTATATATTTGCAAAAAAAATTTCTTAATTCGAAAAGATGGAAAGATTTGTACATAAATATTTTACAAAACACTAAATACAATGTCCTTCTAATCAATATAGTTTAAGGTGATTTTTATCTGCGCGATCATAATATAACAGCAGCAGCATAAAAAAAAAGAGTTGTGTTATTATACATACAAAAGAGAGGGAAATTGTATTTTTATATTAATAAATGAATTGATCGTTAAATTCCGAAATTAATAAAAATTCAATTCACGTTTTATTTTTCAAAAAATTAAAACTTAAATACCTTCTCAGTATTTTTCACTCTCGCGATCGCAACTCTCTGTACAACAAGCAATAAGAATGTGTATAACAAAAAAAAAACGAGAACACAGTAAAATACCGAAAATAAACACTTTACGCGGATAAGATAATTTTGAATTTAGTTAACGTTTTAGTTGTTAAGAGAGTATCGTGTCGCGAAGATCGATTTTTAAATATCTGTTGAGTGCATATATCGATCTCGGTGATCATTTGTTTTTAGTTTTTTTTTTTTTTTTTTTTTTTCGAATAATTTATATTAACTGTCACTCAACAACGAAAAGAAAACAAATAAAAAACAAATGCAATATACGAAATGTGGTTGTTCTATTAAATAATTGTATTTAATGTATGCGGTCAATAGTGCTTAAGCAAAAATATGGTGAAAAGTTTATGTGTAAAAAAAAATCAGTGATCTCGTGTGTATTTGTCTGTGTGTGTGTGTGTGTAGTTTTGTTAATAATGTACAAAAACTAAAATAAAATGTCTCAAGAAATTAAAAAAGAAAAATTGGAAAAATTAACAACACTAAATTTCAACTGATCATCCAGTGTGAATAATAATAAAAAATTTAAAAGAAATTTAATTTATAAATAATTCTTTCTGTTCCAATTACCCAGTTTCATATTATGTTAAGTTGGATAGTTTTTCGAAATAAATAATAATTTTTACAATAGACTGGTGATCATGATCATTATGATCGTTTGAGTGATCATCTTTCTTTTTTTTTTTTTTAATTTACAATAAATCGCGCATATAAAACTCTCACTTGAAATAAGAGTAAATATGCTGGGTTAATAAGGAACCCAACGTTACCGATTTGATCACCATAATCGTGTATGGTCCTACAAAAACGGATTTCATAAATTCATTCCTTGTTAAACAAAAGAAATTTTTATTGCATTATATTATGCTGGATGATATCTTCTTTTCAATTTTCATTTCACTATATTTAGACGAACGTACACATTATACAATTATGTATGTATAAACAG
Organism: Tipula vernalis; assembly: GCA_958295665.1. Lineage (NCBI taxonomy): Eukaryota > Metazoa > Arthropoda > Insecta > Diptera > Tipulidae > Tipula > Tipula vernalis. The sequence continues at coordinate 215,032,722 of OY282560.1, read as the reverse complement.
TTGAAAAGTTCGTTAAACTTATAAGTTCTTATGATTTTCGGGTGATATAGGAAGTCATTACTACAATTTAATTTTTCTAAATAGACAATAACAAAACAAAACATTTTTTGTTATTGTTGTTGTAATATAGAAATACAAAATGAAATTCTTTAATAATTTGTTAAGTTTTGCGCTGATAATTAAATATTTCTGCTTTCATAATTTTGTATACTTATAATCATTAAATTGTCTATTTAGAAAAAAAAAAAAAAAAAAAACGAAAAGTGATTTCAAGTAATGCACTGAAAAATTGTTCCAAAATTGTTTGTAATTATGTGTATAATTAAAAAACACGCTAGATTAATGATAATAAAGAAACAATTGAATGGTATTTAGTAGCAGATAATTATTTTACACGTAAAATACTGTTTTCGTATTCCAAGTGTGCCGTACGAGTCAAATACCGCTTTTTGGCGCCCATCATGGGGTCCACCAATTTCTTTGAAAACAAGTCCTGTTTGTTTACTTATTATCAAGGAAAACGACATAATCGATCAAAACAAAAAAAAGGCACTTAAGCTGTAATATTTAATTAATTAATATTTCGGCTTTGACATTTTTTTTCTTTTTTTTTTAACAAATTAGACAAAAAACAATTTGTGTTTAGCACACAGAAGGTCAAAAATTCTTGTTTCAATTATGTATATTATGGGAAACTGCAATATCGACAAACGATTATAATTAACAGCGTCAGTGATAATAATTCAATATTTTTTTTTTTTTTGCCTTCTAAATGAATTAATGATTATGTGCGAACAATATACGACACCCATAATTTATAATTATATGGTGCCATAATATCCAGTACTGTATACACATTAGATTATAATCTCATTTTAAGTATTGTGTGTGCGCGTTTAAATATTTTGATTTGAGAAAAAATTCCCATCATTATACATTTCACAAAAGACTTTGTCATTTTGAAACTTTTACTTCTTTTATAATTTTTAACGTCTAAATTTTGTAATTACAGTTGTATTTTTCATTTTTTGAGACAATTTTATGGGTAATTTTTTATTATTTCGTTTGCAATAAAATTGTAATGATTTATAATATTTTTTTCTTTTTGTTTTTAAGTTTTTAAGTGAAAAATAATTTAATAAGTGGACATAACTTAAGCCAAAAAAAAAAAGATCAAAACTATAAAAAATAAATATATATAGGAGAAATTTTTAAAATTTATAATTAAGCTTTTTTTAGAAAATAAATAAATAAAATAAAAAATAAAATGCAAGGCAAAAATAAATTGTGCACAAAATTGTCGAGTACATTTTTGAGAAAGTGGTGTAAGTCTGATTTTATTTTATATTTATTACACTGTTATTATTAATTATTATTCTTGTGTAATTTTCCCAATAACCAATGGGGCATAAATAATTTTTGTTCCTACAATTACGTTATCAATATCATTGTATGCGTTATTGTTGAACGTGATCAACCACAATGATAAAATGAGAGTGAAACTAATTTTTTATTATACATTATACAGTAATGGTATAGTGTCGCAAACATATATGTAAACCGCGCCGTCTGATTAAAATATTTTATGAAAATTATTCAATTGTTTTGAATATTATGTATGTAATATTCGAGATGAATTAAGTTGCGCGCGTTACTCCATCCATAATTATGTAGATGAGGTAATGGTAAAAAGCGCACACAATATGAATCGGTATCTTTATGTGAAAATCATGTTAAAAGTTAAATTGTTTAGATGAAATGCATTTATACCTAAAAGGCATGCAATTATGTAAATAAAAATTCATTTACACACATTACCTTCAAATATTATTGTACAATAACCTCTTTTATATTATAAGGAACTGAAAATGCTGCATTATCGACTGAAATGAATGACAAAACCCCCCAAAAAAAAAAAAAAAACAACATTACATTACAAAACCAAGTCGTTGCATAAAAAAATATTATTGTAATAAAAACTGTTTGCGATGTGATATTTAAAAAACCAAAAAAAAAAAAAACAACTTGTGGACTTATACAAAAAATAAGTTACAGCATTAACATTAAATTATCATCAATTTCACGCTTGACATTGACACGAAAATAAACTTCGTCATTTTTATTAAAACGAAAGCGCAAGCATTATATAATATTATTAAAAATAGGCTGTACACTAATTTCAATCTAAACAAAGTTGCACTTTCAACAATGTTATTTTATTTCATTACTTGAAATCTGAAAAGTATTCGGAGGGAGCAAAATATTGTTGGCCAAATTTCCTAAAGAAGTAACAAATTTATTTGTTGCTTTTGTTGCACGATATGAGCACAAGTTCACAGCCAACTCTGATAATTTTTTTTTTTTTTTTTGGTATTTTTTATTCAACAAGTGGGAGTTAAATTTTAATTAAACCAACAAAACAAAAAAAAAACATTTTTCTCACCCAATGAATCAAAAAAATATAAAATTGCGACAGTGACAAAAGTAATAAAATAAATTGCAGCATCACGAGTTTTATTTTTATGATTTTTTATTTTTTTATATATGCAGTCCCGACTGCCAAAAAAAATTGTTTTAATACATAAGCAGTAAAAGTGTTTTATTCATGAGAAATCTAAGAAATGTGCAAGCATGTTAACAATTAAGGGCCTTGGTTTATATTTTGCGCACAAACATTACATTTAAAGAAAGTTAATTAAACTTTAAAATTTTATTAATATTTACCATGAGCCATTGATAACGTTTAGTAATTTCGAAAATCTCGCATAACGCAATGCTGAAATCGCGAATAATCTGTGAAACATCGAGACATAAAAATTTCAAATTTTATCTCAATTTTACTTTATTGCATTTAGGTGTAAAGGTCGCTTCTGGTGTACACAAGCTAAACTAATTAAAAACAACTGTGTTTGTGTTATTGGTTATTTATATCTGGTGCAAGAACCAAACAGTCTTCTCATTAACGCTGAGCACAATTTAAAAATAAATTATTTAAAGTTGATGTTTGCGGTGTTATATGGGGAATATTCCACTAAATTTCGCCAATGTTTTAATTTCAAGATTATCCTGTAATTTTAAGATACAGTAAGAAAAAAAATAACTCAAACTGATAAAAATTGCAATTGTTTGAAAAAAAATTTTTTTTTTCGTCTAGAAATGTTTTTCTGGATTAAATATAGTTTTTCCAGTCGGTAGTGGGAAACAGTGGGAAATCCCAACCGGTTAAGGTTAAACAATTAATCTAGACTTTTCGGTTAATTGATCCGGTAATAACCAGTCTTTACTGAAAATAAAATTTATTTTGAAATTCCCTCGTTCTTCCAACTACGAGTTTCGAAAAGTGAATTTAGAAAGACGCAATTGTTATAAAAACGCAATTACTTATATTACTTGCTTTATAAGGGCTCAAAATATCTTACATAATCGCGTTTTGTCGTAGGTAAAATTCTCGAAACTCGTTTAACACTTACATAATCCACTAGCCAGTTGTCCCAATTTCCGGCTTTAGTGGTTTTACGTTTTTTTGTTTCAATAAAGTTTAATTTTATACATTGGAATTGTCTTAATAGGGAAGTTATTTATAAACTTATTTGAGTTTAGTTTTCATTGGCTTGTTTTCCTAAAATTAGAGGTTTTTGGATTAACCCACAGATTTCCTGATCATAGCTAATTCAATATTTTCTAGATTATTCGACGTCATTTAGTTAATTTTTCGAGAAAGATGTTGCTTAAAGCATTTATTGTATTTTAGTGTTATATTGTTAATAATTTTTTTGATTTTTCAAGATTATTCTAGAATTCAAATTATATTCGAAATTTCTTGAGAATATCGAGATTATTCGAGCTTATTCGATATGTTCGATTTATGTCAAGATTTTTTGACACTTTTATTGTTTATTCGAGTTTAGCTTAGAGTTGAATTAAGCGTAATATTCTGTTTTATGATCTTCTTGATGAGATTCTAAATTAAGATTTGTAGATTTATCTAGATTACTGCTTGATATCTTTCTCGATTTTTTAAAATTGTTGTAGGATTCTAAATTAATTCGAGTTATGTGGGAATATTCGAAATTTTTTGTGAATATCCGACGTACAATATTCTATAATTATAACATTATTCGACCATTTCGATATTATTCAAGTTTCTCGATATGGAACAAAAAATTTGAAAACAAACTATCTTTGAACAATTCCGATCGTTTAATATATGTTCCCTAAATTTTGCTACATCAAGGTTTTGGCCGAGAGCACCCAAACAACGTCATTACCCTTTATGTTATATTTTCACTTGTTAAAACAACGGGCTAGATGCATGTTTTTGCCTCTGACGAGGTAACTTGTGATAGAATTTTGCGGGACACGTAAAAAGAGAGATAAGAAGAAGAATTATGATTGGCTCAAACAGTTCATGATGTAATTGAATAAAAATGTTTTTGATTTGTGCGTTTATTCTCTTTTGGAAAATTTGGACTTCTTTACACGTGCAATACGTTGAATTCATGGACCGGCCGCCTCTCAGTCTTTCTATTTAATAATATTTTATCACCTTAAATCAAAGAGAAATATTCTCGGCTAGCATTGACAATTATCTGTTTGATCTGTATTTGCTTTTTTGTCTGTGTGGTTAAACTAATAAACTAGCTTTGCAAATTTTGAAAAACGAATTTTGAGAATCACTAAAGGTACATACATTTTTTGAATTTGTTTGTGTAACAAGTTGTCGACTTAGATTACCGATGGGCTGTAACAAACACAAGAAAATCGTTTTCTGGCAATCTGCGGAAAACAATTGAAAATGCATTAAGAGCCTAATTGAATCCCATTTTTCGTTCATTGGTTGAAAGAATGGATATAAAATCTCGAAATTGATTTCTTTACTACCGTAATGGATACCCGTTGTCCTCCACTATTCCAATTAATAACAGAAACCAAAACTTTCCATAAAACTAAAATGTAAACATTGAACACCATAAAAATAAACAACCGAGCAAACAACATCAACAACATCATAAATTATCCTCGATCGTCATCAAGATGAACCCATCTCAAATTAGTGTTATTATGAATAAACTTAAAGTAAATAAATTCGTTATGCAGCGACAAAACATACTTCACACAGCTACCCGAGAGCTAATTTAAATTTATATAAAGGAGTTTTACAAAACATGTACGTAAAGAGACTAGAATTGTAGTAACCAATCTTACGGAGGTACAGAAATCAACATCAAAAATTCTTTTTCACACACCTTACTTCCTAATTAAAATTTTCAAAATATCGAAAATATCTCTATCCAGTTGGAACTGCCCATTCTCTAAGTTATTTTTACTTCTTCATGTTGCGTGCCCAAATTTAACCGTTACAATTCTTAACAGCCTATTTAATTCCAATACCCCATTTGCTCAATGTGAGGACTTTAATTGCCGCCAATTATTTTGGAACTACAGCAAGCCCAACAAAGGTTGACGAATTTTATTTGACTTACAAAAAATCTAAAAACTTCGGATCCAAAAATAAATTTAATTCGGATTAATTCCCAGTTTTGTGCTCTATAAACTTAAAAACGTGGAAAGCATAAATCCACTCATTTAACAACATAATTGACATATTGATAACAATCTGAAGTCATTCGTCATCGGCTAAGTTATTACAGATACTATCCAAATTGACTTGTTGACAAAAGAGCTTTCTTGTACTATTAAAGAAGCAGCAAAATTTTCTGTCAGACATAGAAGCGTTATAATTAAACAGAAAATGTGTGCAATAATAATATTAACATAAAATGACAAGATTAGTAGAAAGCCGAAAGATCTATACCTTATTGACATATACGACGTATTGTCTACAACCATTAAACAATTCCTATGGCAACAGTAAAATTATTGGCGAAAATAAAAATGAGAATCACTTGTTCAAAGTTTTCAGAAAGCTTTCGAAAGTGCACCCAACATTCTAGTAATATTCAATATTTTCTTGAAGCATCTTCCAGAATTTGGGATTAAAGTTATCAGACTTTCTTATTTTCCCTCTTCTTGAAAAATAGTAAAGGTAGTCCCAACAGTAAAGCAAAGAATAAGGCCCGTTGCACATTTCATCTAAGCTAAGCGAGAAACTTAGTTTATATTAGCATAGTTTAGACCGCTTAGCTCACTCCGTTGACCGTTGCACATTTCAGCTAGTTACATCGCTCACACATACAATGATTTTGCTGCAGAATTCATTTATTATGATTTATGACACGATACCTAATATAACTAAGTAGCCTACGAGTTAATAATAAAATACACAAAAACATCAGTGTATGTGTGAGCGATGTTCGCTGGCATAGCAAGGCGAAGACAACTCGAGCTAAGATAGTTTGCATCGCTGTAAACAAAAAACATAGCTCGCATAGTTTAGCTCAAGCGTGGAACGTTCCATTAAATCTTTTTATTTACAACCGAAAGCTATGCACATAGCCCACATTGTGTAGCTTAGTCTAGCTGAAATGTGCAGCGGGTCTTAACCCCTGCGATTTAGACAGCTATCGACCAATAAGCTTACTTAGTTCTGTTAGTAAAATATTCGAATATATTGAAGAAAACAATTTGTAAATACCACAACAAAACCCAGCTTTAAACAATCTACTAGCATGGTCCATCTGACTTAGAAAAGGAATTAGACTTAATCTGGAATTAAGATCTTTTGCATAAACTTCGCAGATATTGCTTCCCGATACACTACATAATCCAACTTTTGAAATCGAATTTTGAAAACCGAAAATGTTCTGTTCAGATTCGAAACTCCAAGTCCAGGCTATTGAGTATCAACTCAGGGCTTTCTCAAGGATCTGTATATTATGTTATTCTTTGTTTTTCTAAATGATTGAATGAATTTACACTAAAAATCAATATGAAATCGCTCTATTCGCCGATGATACATCAATATAATACCTCTCTGACATTAACAGTTTTACTGATTACATCAAAATACAGGTAGTTTACTTTAAAAAACAGGGAAAAACAGCGAAAATCACATAAATTGTATAACAAATAAAGTTAATGAACTATTTTATTTGCTAAATCTTATTGTTTGTAATAGCTGCAATTTTGTATTGATCTCTTCATAAAGAAAATTGATCTCTTCATTCAATCAAATCTTACAAAATAAATTTCTTAAATGAATACTAAATGTCATGAGGAGATACCGAAGTGCAAAATTGCATTCAATCACGAATTAAAACCTATCTAAAAAGTGTTTAAAAGTAATTGGATGCAGTTTTGTAATTTCTTAACAGATAATGATTGAGGTATTATGACCCCTTGCAATAAGTTCTATATTTTACTGAACAATCCTATAGCAGAAAAAACCAGAAGAGTTTTTAAGGGAATTTAGTTTAGACTTTGATGGCCAATGAGGGGTAATCTTAGTGATTATTTGTGCAAACCAAGAGAGAGAAATATATGTTCGGGCTTTTACGATTATTTTTGTATGCACTAAGAAAAAAAAAATGTTGATGAGTCTTAACGACTTCTAGACAAACCTACGAAAGAGTAAGTCATTATTCTATTTGGACTTCAATAATTATACCAAACGGAATTCCCTATCACCGTGTCATTCAACCAAAAAAAGACAGAAAAACATTGAAATATTTGCATTAGCTCATGGAATAAGTTCCATTTTTAAAGAACTCCTTAATGCTGTGTACACTTGAAAAAACGTTAATGTGGGTTTGGTGAGGGGTGAGACTCATTAAAAGATAATTAGGGTTTCTAAAAAATATTTATTTTAAACTCGCTTGAAGTACGTGAAATATTTTTATTTCTCAAACTCGAACCCGAACCAGAACTCTTTTTTGTTATGAATGAAATTGAAACCGAACCCGAAATTAGCTGTGTTTGAAAGCCTGTTTTAATGGTTTTGACACATGATAGTCTTAAAAAATTTTTGTTACAAACAATAGATTATATAAGCTCATGGAACCACTATAATATGGTCTAAATCAATTTTTCTTATATTTCGCAGCAAAGTTTCGTGCTCTTAACGGACCAAATATTCAGTAGAAAAAATGTCCATGATGTTGTTTGAAATTTCTATGGTCATTTCAGTCATTAACAGCAATCTCTTTTATTTGAACGGCAGACATTTAAGAAAATTAGGATAATATAGAGGTCTTGTATTCAAAACTAGCAGACTTTGCGTGAGACAAGTTTAGAAATAAAAAAGCCAGATTTTCTATCGGATACACAACTTTTTACTTTTAGCAATAAATTTCTACACAAAATATTCGTCAGGTCCCTGGTGTATCATTGTTCTGTAAACACAAGAATACTAGAAAAAAACTAACACATAAATTATATTGAAATTTAGTATAAATATAGAAGAATTTGAGTTTTACATTATCTAATTCAAAAATTTGAAATTAATTAGCAATATGAAATACCATTCACCACACGTCTAAAATATTTTAGATTTTTGAATTTCCTTCCTGGAAAGACGTTACTGTTATATGTATACGAATTATTTTCAATGTTGTAGATTTCTGCATCATAGATTTCTGCATTGTAGATTTCTGCATATAATTAGTATTGACTGTAATTTGAAACACCAATAAAATTTTGGAGGACCTGATTTTTCAATGACAATGGTAGATATTAACCTTTTCTTGAAAAGTTCAGTAAATTTTGTGTTATGTTATTTAATAATTTCTTTTAATGTAATTAAATTTTCAAAACAAAATGAATCAGAGAATAATAAATCAATGTTTTATTAGCAAAAGAAGAAATTACCAAATTTCATTTTAATTGGGTGCAAGGTCCATTCTTGAGCGGAAGAAAACATACAAAACATTTAGTTTTACTGGCAGTCACCATTAGTTTATTGTTTTTTAAATATTCTGCTTTAAAAGGTTTGGAAATATTTTCAATTTTCAATAGACTACAATCAAAATTTGTTTTTCTAAAATTAAAATCACCTACGGTAAAGTAAACTGATTATCATAAAACATAAGTCATAATGGCAGATGCCCTATAAAAATTGATGCATAATGTCTACACTTCAGTTTTTGGTGGCATGAAATCATTTTACTTAGTATGCATTCACAGTATTGTTTTCGCTCTGCGTTTCGATCTTATTTTCAGATTTTAGTTTTTGTTGTTGTTTTTCTTTACGATATTAGCAAAGAAATGCTCCTTTACCATATAAAAAACTTATCGTTCCCATGGAAAAAATCCAAGTCTTCTACCAATATTATTTAGTGGCACTAACAAAATGTAGTGGCTATGGCGATGAAAAAACAACATCGAATCCAAAAAAATTTCTCAACCATAGTAATTTTTGGTTGTTTTCGGAATATATAGAACTGTCAATAATTTTTTTTATGGTTTTGACAAATTGCAAACTTCAAGATAACAGACTTCGCTTCTCTTCGCCTTTATAATTTTTTGCAACCACATAGACGCCGCTAATTAGGCATTTACTTACATGCAAAATGTTTGGGTTTTGAGAACAAAATATTTTCATAAAAAAAATATTTCTTTAATGATTTATTATGACCAAATTTAAGTTCCAATAGATTTTTTTAAAATTGCTTTGTCATGTGCCCATTTGAATGTAAATTTCAGCTAAAATTACAATTTTCCAAGTATTTACTATAAAAAAAAAACAAATCTAAATGTCATTCGTCGCAAAAACGATCAGTTTAAAAAAAAAACTAAATATTTTTTGTTGTTGTATCACGATAAGTCCAAATCAACATCAAAACGCAGGGCGAAAACATTACTGTGAATGCATACTTAATTAAATACTGAATCAGCAAAAATACCCGATATAAAATATCCCAAATAAAAAAAAAATGGGAAACAATTGTTGTTAATCAAAGTATCCTGGAAAACGATTATTAATATTCAAGAAAACTGCGTTTGTTTCATTACGTTCTTAAAACAAATTTTTTTTTACGATTTTTAAGAAAATCCATTATACATACAATGATTAATTTCTATGGAACTATGATTTAAAAATTTTTTTTTTTAACTTTTTTGATTTATGATATTTTTGATTCACGACACGTTTGATTCATTTCCGTAGTTTCGTAACAGACCTGAATGTAATTATTGGCCATTTTTCCCTAAATGACATAACTTTAGCTAAATGAAGTAATTTTTTCAAAGCACCATAAAATTTCTGAAAAAAGTTTATCAATAATTTTCTTTGAAAAATGTATCACAATCAATACGAACAAAGAAAATGGAAACGGTGCGTTGGAAATTTGAAAAATGAGATTAGCAAACGCGAATTAGCAAATAATTTTTGGAAAATTTTGTTTATATTGAGGATATACGAGCGGAAAAGCATTAAGTGAAAAAATAAAGTTTTAAGTAAATCGATTTTTAAGATTTTCATGTCTCTGATAAATTTTGTTATTTTTACATTAATTAAAAGATAAGACTCTTTACTTATTCCTTAGCGCCTGCTTCGGGCAAATTTTTTATTAAAGACAACGATGAAAACTTAAATAGAAAATTTTGGGAACTACCCCTTTTCGGCGTATCTCCAGTAAATCGATTTGTTTTCGTTGCTAATTGCTATAGCTTTAGAGTATAATTTAGGAGTTTCTATAATCTGCACAAAGTTCTGAGTCGGAAGGCTTGTTCTACGCTTTCTTATTCCTAAAATATTATTTTGATATTACAGCATGAAGGGTTTGGATTTTTCGATCCAAAGCAGTTAATTTTGAGCCAGTTAAATTTTTCTCCTTCACAGTTTATTGTCTCGTTTTTAATTAGATTTTCTGATGAAAATTTCAAATCATAATAGTCTTCAAACTTTTATTTAATTCAAGAGCTTGATACGGCGACTTGTTTTTAGTTCTAACTCAGGCAAGCTTAAACAAGTTTAGCCATTGATTAACTCAATAAATTGGCATAAATGTCTTTTGTTTCTCTAACATGCTATGCATAATTTCTGATCGATTATATCCAAATTCGTGACCTGTATACTAAATTTAAAAAAGTGCAAATGAATCTAATACGGAGCTTCCTCTCTTACTGTTTATCTCTGTTCAGGCACACCAGAAAGCATTTTCCTTATACGCTAATTACTGTCTAAATATTTTCTCATTATAGTATCTTTTCGGCAATTTCTGACTTTCCGTGCAGAGAAACTTTCTAAATCTTCTATTACAATTAGAATAGCATCGGAATTCGTCTTAGTTTTCGGTTTATGTTTCCCTTTTTTGTCTTGTAAAGAATAATCATCTAGAAACGCTGTAATTTGCACTTATGGTTGATAAGAAGTTTTGCCTCTTTTGTTTCCTTAAATTCGCTTTATAACCCCCTGTTCGCCAGACACTTTGACTTCAATTCCATGTTTTTATTTCTTTTCCATTTTGTTATATTTGGCTTCTTCCATCGACTGCAGCAGCAGATTTTTTCTGATTAGAATTTTCACTAATGTCTGTAGTATTCATCTTTTTATCATAATGATCCTTAACCTAATATTTTACTTTTTTAAAAACACTTTAAAACAACCCTTTACTATACAACTGATTTCCCCAGTTACAAACATCGAACAAAGAAAATAATTATAAATTCTTCGAAATTTACGTTTGAATTATTTTTGATAAGTAAACTTGTTTGAACATGTTCTCTTATATAAATCACGTGCAATAATTATTTTTCTACGAAAGTGCGATTAACTTGTTTTACGAAATTTTACGAATTACACAATAGGCAAACTGCACTAATTGTAAATCACTTTACTGCTTTCTGCTGGTAACATAAATTGAAATAATGACTTAATGCATTCAAACCACACCCACCAGTCAAAAACTCAAAAATGAAAAAATGTACTTAGTGTAATAGTTTTAACCCACTATTTGGTTCTGGGAAAGGTTTTCGTGGGGAACCGTACAAAAATGCCCGGTTAGATTTTTATAGATACAGTTAACCTGTTATTAGCTATCTAATAGCTTACGCAATTTTTGTGAAACCATGCATGGTCAAATTTGTTAAAATGTATAACGTCAAACTTACTTAGATTTTAGCATAATACGGCAGTTTAATTATCTATAGTTAGTTCTGGGCCCTATTCCACAAAATAAACTTACCAATTTCAGGACCCAATGCAAGAAGAAGCTGCTATAAGCCCTTGGATAAAATGTAATGAACAAACAGGGAAAGAAAAGGCTAAAAGTGAAAAGGTGACAAGGTGATAAAAACAAAAGTTGACAAATGCAGAGAACCGTGGATAATTTTATTTGTGCTGTGCTACACTGAACGTTTTTTCTATGAAGAAATGATATACGTGACCACTAACTCTGTCACAAATACCATCAAATATTTTATTTTAAAGTTAATATTAAAATAATTTTATACATAGCCTCAATCTAAAAGTTAAATTATCAACTCAAAATCGATTTTGGACATACTCGATTCTTCATTAAATAATGGATTAGACCAAAATGTATAATTTAATTTTGAAATTGCCGCTCAAGGCAAGACCGTCGACTCGTACAATATAAATTATTTGAGCTGATATGAACGTCTTTCCTCTACGGGGCGATCAAATGGGGAATCCCCCTTAAAGAGGGCTAATAAAAGATAACCCATGCTTATTTGAAAAAGTTGTTCCAAATTTGTTGCGTAGTTGGCTGAATGTTTAATAGCATACAATATAGAACTGTGGTAAATGATGTTAAGATATACTTTATAAAAATACTAAACTTTATTCGTTTTTCTATATTTTAAACGTTCGGATGATTACAGTAATTATCAATAAATTCTTTGTTTTTATTTCGCACGGTTACTTGTGCCGACAAACTTAATAATAATCCCTATTTACCAAATTACATTTCGTCCTTCCGTATTGGTTAAAATTTCAATATAAAATTCAAATCCAGACACTATAATGTAACAGGTTTGCAACATTGAAACTTTAAACGTTTTGACCAAATATCGAGCAGAACTCCTGATACCTTTATGAGACAAAATCTCGGATTAGACCTCATTGGCCGACCTTACTTACATTTGTAAGTATCAAAACTGGTTTTATTTTTTAATTGAGATTTTTACACTTCTGTCACTACTCTGTCTCGCACGAAAAGAACCGAATTTATATTATAAAGACCTTATTCCGCTTCTGGGAACTTGATTCCACAGGCTCTTTGAATATATTCAGCAGTTTTATTCCTCCCTATTCGTGGCCAATACCATGCATCTTCTTGAATTTGGAACTATTTTCCAAACTATCCGGGACATAAAACAAAATTTCTTTAATGCAAATTATTACGAACTGTGTACAAAAAAATTGCCCAAATTGCTCTAAATATCACGACGATCTAAGTATCTAAGATTGTTGGACTCCTTTTTCTCAAGAGTCTGTTTCAATGAATTGCGGTCGGTTATTATTTTTAAATGCGTTACATGTAAATATATACGGAAAGGAAAAATGATAGTGCTGTGATAGAGCTCAGTTGTTCTTTATTACCTACATATTTTAAATATAGCACGTTTCTCTATTAAGGAAACAAATGCTGATCTAATGTGAATAAATGTTTGTCTCTGAGATGGTCCATACAGTTCTCTACAGACAAGTAATGGAAGAATAATCGTGATCTGTTGATCTTGCATATTAACTACTGCTGCTATGTCTAATGTCTTATTATCATTTTAACAAAGGAAGTTGAATAATTTTGAAAGATGACAAATTTAAATACATTTAACAAACAACTTCTGGCTCATTTTGATTAAGATATTTCCCTACTTAGGATAATCCTGCCCCAACAATTCTTTAAACAGATTAATAGTGTTCTAACATCAACTGTATCGGCCGTAAGGAGGGAATCGACCCGGTTACATACACATAAGTGGTCGACAGTCAGTAGCGCAACCCTGTTCTAATCTACGTTAAACATATAATATAAAAGGTGCGTTCTGAAAACGAAGTACATTAAGTCTATATTCTATGGTGTAACCTCAAAATTCCTTGTCTTACTACTAACTTATTGTTTAATTTACATTCATTTGCTACCTCCCCTCAAAATAATTGCTTCCTGTAAAACAAATTAAACCACATTATATACTATTAAATTTAAATATGTTTATTTAATTACAAGTTTACTTGTAGGACAATTTGACATACTACAATTTAAGAGATATTTTTCTCATTTCGAAACATTTTACTGCGAACAACGCCAAATTGTTCTATAAAGAGGAAATGTGGAACTCTATATTTTGTGCCATTACAAAAATATTTATGGTCAATATTAGTATGGAGGCCAACGATTTTTTACCTTTTAAATGCATCAATGACAAATTTATTATTTATTACTAACTTCATTAATTAACTTTACGCTGTAGAATTCGGAGTAGCTCATCTACGCTGGAGAAAAGTGCCAATATATATTTTAATCTTTTCAATCATTCACCAAACTTTGGTTAGACTCTGTAGCCGCATCGAAGCATAATACAGTGCTTCATGATCGTTTCAACCGTATAATTCTCGGTACCTGTTGACTAGGTTTATACCATCATTAGTGGTTCCAGCATTCCTATCGTCCGGCTTGCGTTCAGAGATCAAACAGTTGATGTTTTGCAGTAATGGGAGCTTGACCTCTATTTCAATTATTTCGTCGTTTACACCTAAATAAAACCACGAACAAAAAAATTCTATGGTTTTGTATACGCATGCTACGTCATTCACCTTACAAGTTGTTGAGCTGTAAAGTTGTTAAGTCATTATATACATCAAAGTTATCTTCCTACCCGCTATATAACGAGGCAAAAAAATACGACCGTCCCAATGAATAATAAATGTTCCAAAATAGTAGCATAAGTTAATTTTTAATAAAAAATGAGTTAAAGCTACACTGACAGTTACAAATATGTGTTTCAGAATAAAAAGTTCACAATTTCTTGCAAAATCCTTACTATTTCGGCAATAGAAATATTCTATTCTAAGAGATCATAAATTTAAAAGAATGAAACAGAAAAGCATTAAAAGAATTAAAATAATCAGCTGTTGTTTTTGTATTTAATCGACGAATTTATTTATTTGAGCTCATAAGCTCGGTTTCATAAATATTTAATTACTATCCAACTACATAATAGAGTTTAAATATAATTGTTGAGGTTTACCTGTGTAAATCAAATTCATCGTATGATTTGTACACAAAAAAAAAAATTGCGATGCCATTTACTCAACTTATTTTTAATTACACCTCTGGTAATGAACTACTTAGCGGTAACAGTTATCATTATGACTTTTAAACGTTGAGAAATAAAATAACTACAAATTTATATCAGTTGTATAGACTAAGGCTTTTCGACCTTCCTAAAACAACATCCCCTAAGGGTAGAAAATAAAGTAAAACATATTTTTAAATGCTAATTACCTTGTGTGAGGTGCGACGCCCATCTAATACAGTAAAATTATGTCTACCTACATAAATATGTACTTATTTTACGAGAACTATTCACTAGTTTGACTCATTCCCATACATTTTACAATCAACAACTATTAAGATCATACTTATTCGCTTTCACATTTCTTTTTCGGGGTTCGTTTTATGATTGACGTTTGATGACGCCATGATTTTGTGCGTTGGTAGTATACGCAATTTAACGAAAATTGTGTCATTTTCCCGCCTTATTTATTTACAACATCAAAACAACAATTTACACATAATTTATTTAGCATGATTTGAAAGTTAGAGGATTGGCAAATATTTAAAAGTTTGAATAAACATTTTTTGCATACTATTATAGCAGGTTATTAAAATAACCGTCCTTGTAATGATAATACAATACATAATAATTAAATGTAATTAATTTTTAATTTTATTTTTTTTTTTGCTTTAATTTCCAGGGTTTGTTATAGGATTTTCAATATGCCTGCTGATACTCGGTGTTCTAGTCACATTTGGTTTTACGGCGCTTGTGAATAAAGTTATTGATTATAAAGTTGCCCTAAGGAAGGATGGACAATCATATGGCTGGTGGGCAAAACCACCTGTATCACCAATTATAAGGATTTATGTATATAATGTAACGAATGCTGATGAATTTTTAAATAATGGATCAAAACCTATACTTGACGAATTGGGCCCATATGCTTATATGTAAGTACAACAAAATATTTTTTTTCAACACTAATTAGATTAAACTCGAATAGCTAATTGGGAAAAAACCAAAAATATGAAAAAAAACCGAACGTCATGATTAATTTCCTTGTAATTCATTAGACGAAACTCATTCCTGCAAATTTTGAATAATGTCGAAAAACTCGAATTCAAGTTATTGCCTTAGCTTGCTAACTTCGAAATAGTGGCGACACTCAGTGTAACACTAATAAATATACAAGAGAGATAGATATACATTACTAAATTGGGTCATAATCGATATTTATCGTGATACCGGCAATTAACATTGCTGGTGTTTCTTACCCAATCACACTCGACGACATAATTTTTTTATACTTTTGTAAATTACGCACTATACAGTGGAAACATAATAATTAATAACTAATTTATTTTATTTATTTAAACAACGTGTAAATTAATTAGGATACCATAAACATAATATGCATAATATTTCAGGCACCTTGAGTTATGTAATAACAAGTACCTATATGTATGTTGTACGATTTATATCGATTTAGTATATTGAAATTTTCATAAAGTTTTGCAATTAAAAATGTCTTATTTAGTACATATTTGTTAGAGGTGGCCATTAAAATATTACTAAAAATATTGAGGTCATGATCAATTTACACTAATTAAGTGTTGTATATTCCGATGATGATTATGTTGTATTCGAATTATTATGTATTCGAAAGAGTCGATATGTGTTGTGAATGAGATAAGCGCGATCGAATTTTTATTTGATTTTGTGGTACAATGATCAAGGTGATCATCATTGTGATCAGATTTTATTCATAGCGATATTTACTTGAAATTAATTACTTATTTTACTAAATACTACTTTTGTATACACATATAATTAGATTTAATTACTCTTGTTTGCGGTTACTTCCTAGTTTCATTTGTATCAAACACTAAATACATAGTTGCGATCAAGCGCAAAAAAGAAATGTTATTTGCATTTATTTTTACTTGTTTTGTGTTCAATTCAATCCAGTTGTTATAAAATTGTGTGAAAAATTGTTATCACCTGGTCTATTAATAAGTGTGCCGCAATTAGGATAATGTGGTAAATTAGACTACTTAATTTGTTTAATGTTTCAAACCGTCATCGTAAAAGCACGATCAACAATATACAAAGCTGTTGTAAAAGATTTTAAATAAATTGGTTTACCTTTCAAAATTATTTAAATAAGCAATTCTCTCTATGCAGAACATTGTAAAGCAAAACAATTAAATTCTGGGGTCACTATTTAATTTCCGAGTGAATGTGGTATATAAAAGTGGATTCGGAATTTTTATTTTATTTAATTTATTTTTAATTATAAATTCAAATTCAAAAAAAATAACAATAATTATCCCAATAGTTAAACTTGTTAGAAAAATTGCATTTGTTAATTAGTATTACCTTCAAGGCTACGACTTATAATTGTGATTTTTCTTATAACCCCAGGAATTATTAATAAAAGAAAAAACAAATTCTCTGTCGCTGAGGTGATGAATAAGAATGATTAGTTTCAAAATGTTGGAACTCTTCGGTCAATTTCAATTATGTTTTTATTGCAATAAATAATTTTCGTTTTATTTGCAAATTTTTTCAAATTAAGTATTTTGTCTACATATGTTCCCTATGTGTCTGAAACTTTATCTTAAATGCTGTTAGATGTTTTATTCGTCGTTTTTTACTGTCTTCTTACAAAAAGGGTGACCTGAATAAGGAGAACATCAACCGTATTAAACGCAACATAACTTTGTCACATGGAACATATCACACGAAATGTGACTTTGAGACGTGAATTCCACTGTCAGATCGTGGATTTGATACAATTAGAGTTATTTTTCCCTTTGTTTATGTGTTAAAGTATTATGATGATGCTACAAAGAGGATACACTTTGAGGATAAATTTGACGCTAAATATTTGCTAATATTTGTTTAATAACGTTCAAATTGAATGCGCCCAATATATGCAAAAAAATATTCCTCCTTGATGAATTGGATATTAGCGTTTGATTTAGGAATATTGAATATAAATGGATTCAATGTATTGTACCATTTTTCAAATGTGTGTCATTTCAAAAAGACTTGTGGTTGAGTAATTCCAGATTTTCCTGTCAAATATTTCTGTTCTGAAATTAAATTACTTTTCTGTGCAGTTGTGTTATTGAGCATTCTTTTGAAATAATGAAAATTTTGAAAATTAGTCGGATTGCAAAATTTGTATCAATATGAAGACTAGCTTATTAAAATTGAAGGCCACCTTATTGCTTCTTCATTAATGAAAGTATTTTTTTGAATAAAATTCAACTCAGACCGTACTACTATTGTTTTTGAACTTACCCAATGACACATGACATGAGGTATTTTCTGGTATCCGAAACAACTTGGATAACGTTGGAATGTTATCCTGAATCAGAAACTTTCTTTTTGTGTTACACGCTGCTACTCCTTGAATGTTCATACCAGAAAAGACATTTCGTCACACTTGTTCATGCGTTGAATTAACTGGGTTCACGTCGTACATAAACCATATTCTAGCAAAATCTACCAAGCTTATTGTTTGCAACTTATGTTTCAAATTTTTGATGGTCAGTGGGTACATTCCTATACTTGGTGATAACATAGCTGAATTATGATATTCGGTTGATCCCAGCAAAAGAATTCTTACTTGTAGAGTGTGCTCTCGAATAATGTAAATCATCATTTGATGCCGTTGCGAGGTTGTTTTGCTCAACAAACGATTTCAATCAATTCCATCAGAGTACATACATTTTATGTGACATTAAAGATTTTAGTACTCGTGGTGTCAATAATTATGGCAATGATTGCTACATTTTCGGATACAGTCCGATGCTATAGCTTGACGCTGTAATTAATTGGAAGCATAAAACTAATTACGACCATAATTTGACAGTTGTCAGTACTGTACTTAATTATCCTATTTGCGATTGAAATGTTATGTTTTTGCCTTGTTATTCAAGATCCGAATCACTAGATTGTTGAAAAGAACTACTTGACTTTATTAACACAAATTAATGTATTTATACTAAACAAAAAATTAACACAACAAGATTCCCCATTAACCACATTATTCACAAAATCACTAAAATTCACTTAATACGCATTCACACTATTCATAATATTTTTAATTATCACTTTGATATCACACTATATCACTTTTTTCGGACTATTTAAGCTGCGGTCTACTAAATCACTTTTCAAATTACTCGATTTAATATTTACTCTATATCGCGTTCCAAATAAGAATGATTCAATTCAATTTCATTCGTCTGTTTATATACTGAAACCAAATTTCTAGAACTATCAGTATCTTTCAAGTACTTATAAGCACATATGGTTCGTTTCTTTGCTAGGTTAACTATTTGCAAATCTAGCAAAGACATGAACCGAACCCTAGGTACTTATAAGCACTGCGGTGGTCGATTTGAAAGCTACTATTGACGATTGGACGGTCAGTGGTCACGATTTGTATGTAGCCATCTTATTTTTTCTATTTTTCGAGACACACAGCATAAATGTTGTACCTTGATTAACGATTGTATAAGTAGGTAAAGCGCCTCTCGCGAGGTATAGAAAACATGTTCCGGCTATGCACAAATTGCGTCGTAACCATAGTAAATGTGTTATCAGCGCTCCAATCGATTAAACTAACTAAACTAAAAGAAAATTGAAGCTTCTGCTATTGTCTTATAGGCGGCAACCCAAAAGTCTTTGTACGTGAATTACTTTTGTTCGACATTTCTATTTATTTTTGTGAAATACTTTGTTTTGCTTAAAATAAATTTAAAATACCTTAAAATTGTATTGGTGAAATATAAAATCCGCCATTATCAATTATTAAACAAAGAAATATAAAAGGTTAATATATTTTTGTTGTAGTTTTTCGAACATTTCCTTATGAAGCACAGTTAATGACTTTTGTACTAGTGCCATCTTCAAGTAAATTGTATTGTACTAACTATCTTATTTTAGTTTAGTTAGTTATGTTGTGTGCCTCAGAAGACTTTTCAAACTAAACTTTTCAAATTTTGAAGCTTTCACTATTTCCTCATAGATGCTTGGTGAAAAGGCAGTTTACGAGGATACTTTTGGACGAATTTTCAATTTGTATCACATCCAGTTTAAAATACGTAGTCAGTAAAGCCTGGTACACATTGAGAACGAGTAACGAGAACGATATTCCCTTTTTTACCAAATTATGTAACATAATTATTAAAATAGTTAAAACTGTATGATTTTAATGAATGATAGTTAAAATATCGTGCATTTACTAAAAATAAAATTTAAAATTTTAACAGTTTTAATACAAAATTTCAATTTATCATCGTAAATTAAAACGATAAAATGAAATTTTGTATTAACTCATTAACACATTTTGAACTATTTATTGGTTGTTTTTTTTAATTTAAAGCATTATACAAATTTTAAATTCGAAGATCTTGAAACAATCAGAAAATCAAAAAAAAAAATTGAATTTTAAATTTTTCGTGTCGAAAATTTAACAGCCCTATTCCCTTAGTCGTATCGTTAGTCACGCCAAAAACTAGTCAAGTTTTAATCGATTTCGGAAATTTCAAACGCCAGTAACCAAAAATTGGGCAAATTTGTCTTAAACAATTTCAGTTTATCGAAATTTCCAAAGTTTTGAAATTTTGAGAAACTGAATTCAACACTCATTAAATGTTACATAATAACCCAAACAATCACTCAAATGCCGACTATTGAAAAGTACCCTTGCGGGAAAACTTTTCATTAACTGTCTGATGGCAAATAGCGCAATGTTGTCTTGAAATGAAAAGACAAACATTTAGTCAACAAAAAAATAAAAAAAAATCGACCCGAGACTTCCAGCAGTAATACTAAAATTAATTGTAACCAGTTCTGTCGCTCTGAAAACTTTAAACGGAATACGTTTCAAATTTTCAGGGGAGTATTTCTAGATAGAAGGGAGTGCATACGAAACGCGTTAGTTACACCTTAGACATAAATAATTGTTGTTGTTTTTGATCCAAATTTGAATATTAAAAGAAAACTGGGTGGTTAGCTCGGTGTTCTGCTTGAGCTAAATAGTTTTTTAACGCGGCCACAACGATGCGGCTTTCCACAAAAACACAGATGGTTCTAGATTATCGTTTAGAGATTTGTAAGTTTTTCTCGTAGAAAAGAATATCGATCAGCGAAATTTTAGCTTCGAACCGTTTTCACTTTCAACATCGGAATTTTGGCAGATATGCCCAATTCAGACATGTCAAATATGCTATTATGTTTGTCATAATTGGAAGATATTTTGGTGCAATTTAAAGAAATGTCATTGCTAGACGATACCACAGTAGGTACCTAGGGTGACCAGCGATTTTGGTCGCAATTTGAGGATTGAGTTGAGTATTACCGGAAGGCAAAAGTATTGGTAAATTGTATTGGTGTCCAAAGAATAGAGAAAACAGAAAATAAAAATTTGAAATATAAAAAAAAAAATTCAGTGTCATCTCATGCGTACGAAAGGTTGTACATATTTTTATTTCCAGTAATTTAGTGCAAAATTTAAAAATAATAAAATTGTTACTTGAATAATGATTTAAAGATAAATAAATATTAATTAAAAAAGGCAAATAAGTCAAAAAAATATTTATGAACTATAATTTTATTAATAATTTTAAGTTAGAAAAATTACACGACGTACATACTCCCTTTCCTGCGGTTGGATCAACACTAAAAGTTAAAATCACTAATTTACTTCTTATATTTTTCACATTATCCCTCTAAACCGATGTTAAACAAAAAAAACCGTATGCCATGTTATATTAAACAAAAAACTAAAAAATACGCACATTTGACAGTGTCTAATGGGCGTTTTTTAAGTTTTTTGTTTAACATGATGCAAATAAGAGAGATAAAATGACACGAAAAAGAGGGATATAAAATATAATGTGGAAAAAATAAGAAGTAAATTAGTTATTTTGCCTTAGTGTTAATTCAAGCACAGGAAAGGGTGGATGTACGTCGTGTGATTTTTCATGATTTAAAATTATTAATAAAATTATAGTTAATAAATATTTTTTTGATTTATTTTCCATTTTTAGTTAAAATTTATTTATCTTTAAATCATTCTTCAATTAACAATTTTATTAGATTTAAATTTTGCAGAAAATTACTGGAAATAAAAATATGAACAACATTCCTTTCGTGCGCATGAGATAACACTGAATGGTTTTTTTTTTATTTTTCAAATGTTTATTCTCACATAACTCAAAAAAAAAAAAAAAAAAAAGTTAAAAATATTATGAATATGGTCGACGAAGAATGTAAAAATTAAAAACCATTTATTTATGCTGCTTTTTGTTTTTTATATTGAAGATCACCACGAGCAATTGATTGCGTATATTGTTTTGGATTTTTGGTAACGAAGTAAAATGAATGTCTCGTTTACAACAACAATAGATAGAAAAACATGAATTCCTCATGTTAAAAGGTAGGGAAAAATAACTCAAGGCGAGCGGAAGCAACAAAAAAGTTGAACCGATTTCACCCGCTTAGCTTATTTTTGATACTTACCATCATGAGAAAACACACTAATACAATAAAAATATTTGACGGCACACAATAGCAAAATGTATATTATACGCCGTGTACGTATACAAAATTCTCAATCCTCAATCCTCATTTTGCGACCAAAATCGATATCCAGGTCATAAATTACTAAACTTAGACGAAGTCTTACAATTAATTCATTGATCATCACATATATTGGTTAATTCGGAAAATAAATTTCAATGAAATTTGTGCGTAACCGCAGCAGTACCATTTGGGTCAGGGATCGAGTTTCTTAAATGAAACATTGACAGAATTCAACAAATATTGCTAGACACTACAAAGACCCTGTGGTTTTTAGAAACAAATTTCGGGAAATCAGATTTGCCAAAGAAAAATTTCTTTCTACTTTCATACCCACTCCAGGCCCTTACTACATTCCCAGGTTCCAGCACCAAATGCAGCACGTTTGTCAACGGTTTTTAGTGAAATTTTATATCTGAGTTATTAAGCCGATTCTTTCAGTAGTTCTTAATATAGAACCGAATTATTCACGCTCTGAAAATTTCTTGGGTCACCTTATTTGGGGTCGGATTTGTTATTTTAAATAAAATAAGAGCCAAATTCAATAAATATTGAGAACACCACTAATGATGTTTCGGCATTGATGCCATTTATCACAACCAATCCAGGTAGTGTACTACGTCTCCAATTTCAAATGACTAAGTGGCACTGAAATTTGAAATGTTAAATCGATTCTTTAAATAGTTCCTAATATAAAATTTATTAATTTCGGCTCTGGAAAATCCCTTATTTGCATATCATACTTAGCTAATTCAAACTAGTCTCCAGCATCAAATGGATGGAACAAGCACATTTGTTGATGAATTTTAGTGAAATTTATTATCTGCAATATTTTGTAAATTCTATAAATAGTTCCTATTATAAAACCTATTATTTCATGGCCTGAAAAAAATTTTCTGCCATAGGGAAGGGGATCAGAATGAAACCTGGTCCAACGGCAAGAAATATTTTGGAACACTACTCATACTAATGGTATTATGATCGATACCATAAATTAAAAATTACATTTACCAATTTTTGTTTTCCATAAACAGGCAACCCAGACAATTTTCTTCGCCTCCGGCACCGAAAGGAATACACAGCTTTGTGTTTGTATTTTAGTGAAATTTTATTTCGAAGATGTTAAGCCGATTCTACATAAATAGTTCCTAACCTTAAACATAGTAAATCACGGCCTGAATATCGAATTAAATTTGGTTGAAATTATTATTTTACTGGCCCTCGCACATGCAAAACCAGGACAATGTAAGATATTTTCCTGGATGGCCACAGAAGTTTGAAAACCCACAACATCTCCAGAGAAACCAGGACATCTGGTCACATTATTCCTATCTAGACCCTATATAAGTAGGAGAATGCCAAAATAAAACTTAAAGACAATTTATGCTGTCAGCATTTAACCTTGCCAGACAAGGGGGATAATATTCAAATGTAAAAAAAGGATTTAAGAATATTGATGTCAAAGCGTATTGGACGAATGAAATTTCCCATATCACACTACATAAATCCAGACTTACATACAACTTTCCAATCTGGAAAGGTTAAATGACTGCAGAAATTATCTTACAGTATTATTTTTATATAAAAGTGCTAATCTAAGCTTAAGAAATGTTATTTTCCATACATCGTTTTTGTGCGGTAAGGCACAATGACCTCATAATTTGTCTTGCACCGTAATTTTTGTACTGAGGAGGTTCTAATCTAAAATATTTAGTCAAAATTAATGAATTTTTAAGTTGTAAAGTTGTAAGTTATAAAAAACTCGGAATTATCTTTTTATAAGTTTTACCAACTAACTGTTGGCGATATTGTTTGCTAAAATGACTGATTCATTACTGCAAGAGAACTGTTTTATGAGTTTTTGTCTGAAAATGACAGACCCCATTATAAATTAGCTTTGAAAAAATGCTTTATGAGAAAGCCAGATATCCCCTAAATATTATAATTATTGTAAGCAAAAGCCGATAAGTTAAAATATTGTGTCAAAATATTATTAGAATAGCAGTTATTAGAACAGGGGAGTACAAAATGAAATAGCGAAGTACAGGAGTAAGCACTAAGCGAAAGTAGTACAAATACTCCGATTGTACTCACTTTGGCAGCACTGATTGTAACATCAAGACGTAGTATTAATGTCCTAGTAATCGGTCGCACCAACCTCATAAAAAATGTCACAATATTTTATGTCATTTTCTGGCATAAAATGCACTTGTCAACGTACTTTTGTCATTTAACATCTCTTTTTTTTCGCTTTAGTTGTCAACATTTTTTTGAGTTTTAGTCCAGGGAAAAACGAGCTTTTAAAAGAAAGAAATTGATCAAGTTTTTTTTCTCTTAAGAATTTGATGATTCCTAAGATTGGACGAATGTGGAGTTTTCTTAAATGCGAGAACTCTATCTATAATCCGACTCTAATTGCATAAAGAAAGAAATAAGGTCCAGCTTAAAATATGAAACAATACGAAGGGCAAAATAAGAAAATATGATTGTTAAATTTAATGTTCATTAGATATTCATTGGACGCTTTCAGGTCTCGTAACAATATTGGCATTGAAGATTTGAAGAGAAAATCGATCTATTAATTGCCATACAATTTTCGTTAATAGCCTATTTACATTCAAGGTTCTACATCAAAACAGTGAAGACACAAAATTTATGGTAATTTATTTCAAATTTTTTTTTTCTACAAAATTAGTACCGTTAAGTTCTTCTGTTGAAAAATGACCAAAACTAAATTGTTTTGATGTAAAATTTTGATTATTATGCAAAATAAGCTAAAACGAGATAACTCGATGAGAAACAAATTTCTCGATAGAATGTTGCAACAACAAGGTGATATCACCACAAATAATTTTTTAACGATTTGGTAATCGAAATATTGTGTACTTTACTAACTTTGAACGTGTCTGGTTTTTTGAGATTAATTATTCACAGTTTTTCTCTTTTCTCCTTTCATGAATTTTGTATTTTGTATCTAAATTTTTTTCGGATACATTCCGAAAAGTCATTTTTATTTTACTCAAAATGCTGGGTGCACTCTAATTTTTTTATGAAATACTGCAAAAATTTGAACATTAATACCATGTGTAATGCAATTTTTATGAGAATGCGTTGGTTAGACTTGAACTTGGCTTTAATTTCAAATGAAATGAAAGCTAATCACCAGTAAAACTATTTCGACTTATTACAAAAATGTCTGACGACAGTTGATATTGATTTCTTCACAGTAATCGCTATCCTTGAATTATTATAAAATGTAGGTTTATCTCAGCTATGGTGGGGTTTCGTATACAATGCATAGCTCTTATCTCAATTATTATATGACAGATAAATGTATGCGATAATGAATTTGCCAATTTTTAGTCCAGAGATGGCTAAAAATTTAAAAGTATGGTCAAAAAGTGTTGTAAAGAGCCAGAAAAAGTAAAAAAAATTCTCGGAAAGTGTCAACAACAGTGTTTGCCTGTGTTGTGCATGGCAAAAAATGGGAAACAAAGCAATAGTTAGAAAATAAAGCAATAGTTGTATATTTTTCAATTATTACACAAAAGTGTCGAAAACACAGAATTTTGAAAGACTGTAAAGAACTCGCAAATACTAGTGTACGACACTACTCATCTATGCTTTATACTAGATGATAAATTTCGTTTACTTTTTGATCCAAATTTTTCGGTGACAAGTTTTCAGAATACGGCAATTTAAATTTTCGACTGGAATGACATAATTTGACAGATATTCGTCGATCAATTTTTTCCACCGAAATTCAAGAATTGAGCCGTTCGAAATGAAATTGTGAAATCTTTAGTATTAAAGTCTGCGATTTGGCCAACATCAGCTGCATTACATAAGAAGTCTCATTAATTAAAATGAAATTAAAATCACCGTCCATTGGGATAGCTGGGGCTCAAACGAAAATTAATAGAGTTTAATCCAGTTTCGAACTGAGGAGCCTGTGATTATGAAAATCACGTTATTTCTTTGTTGCTTCCGCTTAAAAAATGTGCAGTACCTACCCAGGCTGCCTGATAATAATAATAATAATAATAACGCCCGTACAGCTTGTCAAGAAAATCTAGAGTTCTCCACTGCAATAATTTGTGGATCATTCAGTTTAATAATTGCAGCCTTTAATTTAACCAGTGGCCACCATAACAAGGAAACATACCATAACATCGGTAAAACCAACGATTTATAGTTTGCATGTTGGGAGTTAAACCCAAGGTTTTCCCAAAGGCTCGTCTAAACTGCCAAAAGATGTCCGTAGATTTTTGAAGTTGATAATCCAGGTGAAATTTCCAGGAAAGCTTGCTGTCCAAGAAGGCACCTAAATGCTTAATGTAGTCAGATTTGTTAATCGACCTCGCGAAAAGAGAGGGCGGAGTTAGGCCACATATATCTCCTTGCCTAGTAAACCTTTCCACCACACCACGCCTCCACAATACGTAAAGCTTTCTGCACTAAATCGGTTAACTCGTGCAGGTCAGGTTATTTCCAGCAACTGTAATTACAAGATTGTCAGCGTAGGTTTGAGCAACAAAGCCTGCCTGCTGTAGTTTCATAAGTACATTGTCAATCACTAAAAGCCATATCAGGAGTGAGAGGACACCTCTCTGATAGAAACCTTTGATAACTATGACCGAGATTAAAGCATTATCGAAGTCAACCTCAATACCGAAATTGGTAGCTTACAATTTTCGGAAAAAAATTTCTTAATTCAAAAATTAAATTTTGTTTTTGTAGTATTAGGACAGATTTGGAACAAACTTCATGCCGAGTCTAAATCGCTGTATTATGCAAAACATGCTCCAAAAATTCAATTTTATCTCACCGATGATCAATGATATCAGGATCGCCCTAATCGCTACATGATAACGCGATGCAGCTTCTAATTTATAGAAACATGTGATAAAAACCAAACACTTTTTCTCCTATTTGTCTAAAACTTACCTTTTCTCTTCTAACAAATTTCTAAAATTATAAAAAAAAAAAAAACGATTTTTGTTGTTGGTGTTGTTGATCTTTGAAACAAAATACAAATATTTAAAACTAAAAGTATTTTCACTCAATTCAAATTTTCGATTGGCCTACATATTTTTGAATAATTAAATTAATTAACAATTTTTTTTTTGTTTTCAAATTCAACAAATCATATTTTTTTTTGTATTTTACTTCTAAAAGTGAAGTTAGATGATTGTAATTAATCAAAAAATAAACAAACAAAAAGTATTCAGAAAACCGATTTTAGCTCGCGGGCCCAATCATTAAATATCAATTGGAAAATTTATTAAAAATAAATTTCCATAATTTTTTAATTTAGTCTTATGTTGTAATTTTTAATGTGTGATGTTCATGATTTTATGTGTGTGTAAAGGTAAATAGGTAAATTAAGTTGGTTGTCAGGTGAAGGTCATTGTGTGCGCAATATGTATTTGAGTTTGAGATCACTATACAAAACAATATTTGTATTTACATAAATTCAACCAATTTGAGTACAAATATTTACTTTCGAAATTATACACTTACACATCTCTTGTTTGTTCCTCCATATTACATATTATGCGTGATTTTATTGATGAATCATCACGTTTTACAAAATCGATTTCCACAGAAAATTGTCTGATTGGTCGCGCATTTGTGTTCGTCATATCAAAAATTTACGTTGCGCGAGTATTGAATCGATAGATCATTTTGCACAGTACATAAATTAACTTTTGTACTATCCAAATTGTCATAGTCTTGAGATAAGTCATTTTGTGTTTGTTTTTTTATTTTCTGCTCGAAATGAAAAGAGAAATTTGCTTCGCTTTTTTTTTTTTTTTTTTTTTCTTGAACATTTATGGAATACGGAAGTTGTTGTAGAGCGCATTAAGGTGGTCTACATCTTCACGAACCCGTACATTCCAAATAAAATTATTTTATTTACTATGACTGCATATAGATGACTTTTCAAGGGAAAATTTAATTTATGAATAACAATTATAATATTTAGATGGATGACCAACTCGTAAACGTCCAATTGACATTCACATATATGTGCAAAATTGAATTAAAGGCAAAAAAAAAAAAAAAAATGTTTCGTTTGAATTGAAATTATCTAAAATACGACGTGACTAAATTTCATAATTGCACGTACTGAGCAATGTGACAAAATGTTTCCGCTATAAAAAGAAAAATTGCGATTCTATGTTTTTGTTGTTGTTGTTGTTGTTATTAAACAGCGATATTTTTATACAAATATTAACTTTATGTCTGCGTATAGGAAAGAAAGTAAAGTGTAAATCTTTGGATTGTCTGTGTACATCCGTAAAATCCACCTCGTTCGACACGTTTTCTGTTGTTTCTGCAGGCGGTAATAAAATTCATCAAATCAATAAATTAATTTATTTTTGAGGTAAAACCAAAACAACAGCAAAACTTAGTCATAAAAATAAAGGTCGTAAGGTGGATTTAGTGATAAAATTTAAGGAAACAATAAGGTACAGTGATAGGATAAAGGTTTATTTTAAAATTTTATTGGTTTCGCAAAATATGCGCAAAATATTTTAAATTGAATTTATCAGAATTGAATAGTCCAAGTCCTTGAAAATGAAAATAACTTTCAAATTAAATTAGAAAGAGGCAAATTTTGAAGTAAAACAAAATTAATGTGAATCGATCCCGCCTGAGTGAGTCGCTACAACAATAAGACGCTTCTCTCGAATGTTTCTGTTAAGATCGACTTTTTAAGCAAATAAATTGGTTTAATTCAGTATCTGGAAACAGACGCTGGTTTTCCTTGAACATTTATAACAAAGCACTTCCAAAATCTTCTGGCTACATATGGTAAAGACCATCATAAGGTTGGCTAAAACTTCTCTTGATTTTGTCCAGTCGAATAAGACAGGAATTTAGATAAATCGGCTGATTTGTAAGTTTGGTCTTGTGCCGTTTCTTTCATGGTTCTTTCGAGTTTTAGCAACAATGTCGCTTGTTTAAAGACCAATCTTATGCAGGTAAAGTCCATCACCTGTTTGAGTGCTATATAAATACCCAAAAAATCTACTGGATATTCGTTACTCCGGTTCATGAAGTAGTATTTTGTGCGACCCAAAACCTACTTTTAACAATTTATGACAAGGTTTAGATTCAAACTGAGAATAATCCTTTTAGCTATATAATTTGCCCTATTGAGATTCCGAAAAAAAGTATTTTATTAAAATTGGTCAATAAAAAAGCCATAAGTGTTTTAAAATAATTATAAAATAGACCAAAACAAATCGTATATCTGCAGACTCTGCAAAAATGAGAACCCTCCATGAGTTGTTTATGTTGGTAGTTTGGTTTCGTACTGGAAAGTTGGTCTACTCATCAGGCAGCTACGACCAAACTACAAAAAATTCCACTCTAGCCACATACATTAAGTATCTAGCCAGAACATACTGACATAGCGAATTATTATTCGCTACATCAAATATCAAAAACCCCTGGAGAAACCTCATTTGTGTGTGTATTATGCCCACACGAATATTTATTAAGAATTTAATTTGTCTGTCTGTAATCAGTTGATTTTTCGGCATATTTTATAGACAATAAATGAGCCATAGAATAGCGGAAAAGTGATTGGTGTGAAGTTTTTCACGAAAAGTGTAGCTTCACAAATTAACGAAAAGTGTAAGTGCACTGGAAAGGTGTAGTTAAACACAAAAAAATGTTTGTAAGATGCTTCCAAGTGTGGCCCATATTTTCATAAAGTGGACAGATCAAGCTTTCCAAAACGGTTTTAAAGAGAAAAAGATTTGGGGAGAAAGATCAAAAGAGTTGGGATTGTTGTTATGACCATTTCTGCGGCTGTGGCCGTGTATTTTATAAATTGGACAGTTACCGCTTTCTGATACAATTTAGGCCTAGTAACACCACTGAATTGTGGAACATGGCCATAGAGTCGCATTTTGTAAGTCAGTTTCAAAAATTGGTTGCATTTTAATTACACTTTTTTTTTGTATAACAACACTTTTCCAGTATATTACACTTTTCGTTCATTTCTGCAGCTTCACTTTGTGTGAAAAAAATGCGCACGGGTAAAAACTTATTTCTAAACATTTCGTTTCGCCATATTCTGTCTACTACTAGCAATTATTTTGATCAGAATAAGATTGTTCGGTTGTATAGATTTGGTATAGTTGCCATGCCAACTAATCTTAGGTTAAAATTTCACTAAGTTTCACAACACAGTTTAGTAAAATGTATTTGATGAATTTTAATTTCTTACTCAACCCTACCTCAAAAATGCATCACTATTAATAAAATAAATAAACAATAAAAAATTTCTTAATAAAACCTTAAAATATTACTGTCAAACACAAATTCTTTTCTGTCATTTTTATTTATGATTATTTTATGCTTTATGGATTTTAGTTACGAGTATGCTTTATCGTTGGAAATTTGATAAATCATCGTATTGCAGGCTTTCGTTTTTTACTTTCTTTGGACGTACACAGTAGAGAAAGTATTGGCGGCGTGGTTTAGAAAAAAAAATCATTAAGTTTAATTTTGCTTTTTTCAGGATTTCCGGCTTTTGAAATTGAACTTAGGATGCCGGTAGGGTTGAAATGAAGACCTGATTTTCTATAAATAATTAAAAAACCATTTAAGTTCTTAGAAACCATCCAAACTTTTACAGAACTTTTATATTCAAACCACCTCTGCAATTGATGGTAAACCCTACACTACATCTACAGATTCTTCCTTTTAACTAGTTTTCCGAGTTGATCAGGCTTCGATCATATTTAGCCAAGACTCTTGCGAAAATTACATCGCAATTGCTTTAAATTATTTTTATTCAATTATTTTTTTTCGAAATTACGAGATTTTTCCAAACACCATAAGCTTTTGAATTTATTTGTTGAAAATGAGATTTAACTATTGATTAGACTTCACTATTACATTATTACTTTTAAAGTCTTCCCTCTATTGTATTACAACAATTACTTATTACCTATTTTACATACAAAAATGTTGATTTATTATTGAAATTCGACTTTCATTTCTATTTTATACCGACTCAATCTCTAAAATAGATTAACCCAAAATTAAAAGAAGAACCTAGTCTGAGAGAAGACCCACTTTGTGCTTATGTAAATAATAAACCAAATTTCCACTTGAAGTCATTTTGGCAGATATGTCAGTTCTAACAAAAATACTAACGAAGAAAGATATTTTGGTAAAACTTGAAGGAGGCCACAGATACTCTCCAACAAATCAAAAATTTGAACACTCTTACGTTATTTTCTCCTAACATTCGCAGGCCACACCTGAATATTAAAATATGACTGCTATATAATTTTCTAAGTCATTTAAGCCAAAACAAAAATCTGAAAATTGCAAGACAATTCTGCAGTAATCTAGCCGGACAAAAAAATTATACCGAATTCTGAATTTTATACGATGCAATACGGATCGTATTAAATTTAAGCCCCAAATTTCTATTTTTATTTCATACACTCCAAAAAGTTATATTCTGGAAACTGAAGATTTAATTTTGAAATATTTTGGAAAAGGGAATTTATTTTAAAATTAGAATGGAAGAAATCTCCATTTTCCGGAATATTTCAGAATTAAATCTTCCTTTTCCAGAACAGTGAAATAAGTCTTTAAAATATTTTGTGGGGTGTAATTTCATATACTCAGCCTACGAACAAAATCCCAAATGTATGTTGGAATCAAACGACCAAATACTACCTAACCTCGATTTATAAGATTTCAAAGCGTTGACTATTTTAGGATTCAGCATGTACCACTTATCGTCGTACTCACTGATTGTTTGTATGTGATAATTTGTCATCGTCAGATAATTCATTGGATCATTCGTTGTGACCTGTGAAATATAATGTTGATAATAGTTAGTAATAATGAACCGATTTTTACATTAATTGTTTGTATTGACAACAATCATTAAATTTTTTTGGCATTTATGGTCGATCCATACGATATCAAAACTTCTGACTTTGATTTAAATATTTAAATATTAGCATTTCTTATTATTCAAGAAGATATGTCACATAAATCTCAATGAATCGAATATAACTCCTCATCTTGAACTTTCGTTCCCAAAATCAAAAAATCAACACATGTATGCACGTTCTGATTTCAATCTGCGTGGGTCGGGAAAATTGTTGAATAAATAATTCACATCTTGTCTTGTATATTCTAAAAATATTATTATTTAGTAGACACATTTTCAATAAAATTTTAAATGAAAACAAATAAGACTGAAAATATTTTTAATTTAATTTTGTATTTAGATATCTTACCTGATGAAATAGGTAATCTTCTTAACACAGGGAGCTAGGAATTTTTTGCTCTTCAGTATTTATTGACGATTAGTCCATTCTGCTCTATCGGACAAAAGAAGAGCTTTGTACCCTGATTTGAAAAAAATTATCAAAGTAAACTTTTATCATTCACTCAACTATTATATGAAATTGATTAATATATCAAGGCTGTCTGATATGTATCGCATTTCCAGATTTTACAACAACTTTCATGTTTTATTAAATTTGTGTAGTAAGTTTTCACAAATGTTTCAAACTAGACAAGTTTTACAAAAAAAATTTTAAAACTTGAGGTAAAAGTTCGAGAAATTCGAAACTAATGAAAAACAAAAACTAAAGATTATGATATTTAGGTTAGACTATAGCTACTATGTTTCATTTTAATTTTTTCACAAACAAGTAAAATCATAATCAATAAAAACAAAGAAAATTGTCACTTTGGAAACTTCATACGAGTTTCAGACAGTTATTCTTAAGTTTTGTGAGAGAATTTAAACAACTATATTTTGTGTGGACATTTTTTCTAGCAAAATAAAATTTAAGGCGGTTGCTAATATGTAGAGGGCAAGACAACGATCTGAAGAAATATTTCGAATATGACAAGACCCTGAATTCATTCATTTGATCAGGATCTAACTTGCCTTATGCTCGTTGTTTTATTTTACAAGTACTGGCGTCACAAAATGTTAAACTTATAAAGCACAAACAGCATAAAATTTCAAAGCATATTTGTGACCAATATGATTCGTTATGATTGAAATATTTATATAAATCTGAAGTATGACAGTACCCGTGAGAATTTTGTTAGTAACCACTAAGAAATTTTACTCTTTCGTCTTTGGTAACTAAGACAAGTTTCCGGCAGGTCGACTTATTGTTGGAAGTATTGCACAAAAATTTACTAATGAAATGGTTATAGTTGGCCAAAATATTGGTCTGGTCATTCTAATAACAGTTCTTGCTTTGGCAGATTCAAATGTTCTTGTTTTAAAATGTTAAGGGGTTAATCGGTTGTGTTAATATAAAACAAAATATAGGCGAATTATGCGCTCAGTAGGCATCGTACTATTCGTTTAGAACACCATGATGCAATATTTGAGAAAAGTATTGATTTTCTAATACCACAATCTGGTTAAATAGAAATTGCGTAGGAGGCAAGAGGAAATAACTTCTAATGAAATAAGTCCCAACTTTTATATTTTCAGACTTTTAAAGTGGAATATAATGTTCCCAATGTAAACGAAATAACGCTAAAATGGAAAAACGAAATAATTGTCAACTTTGCTGGGATTTGTAAGATTTAATTTTAATATAAGAATCTAAATTTCCCAGAATACTATAAAATTAAATCTTCCCTTTCCAGAATCAATTTTGCAATCGAACGAATTAAGCCTAAAAAAAACAATTCGAAACATCCAATGCTAAGTTAAGAGGCTTTGAGTAGTTCTCTGTTTTAATGTACATATGAATAATTAAGACACAAATTTTTGAAAATTGTTCAAATTTCTTTAAATGTTGGAATTTCTATAAATCGTCAAATGGGTCGTCAATTGGCTTTAATTTAATAGATGTGACGGTTTTATTCATAAAAAGCCAATACAGCTTAGTCTAGAATTAATACGAGCAAAATATATTGGCTGGAGGGTTTCTTCGTCTATCTCCAAAGAGCAAAGCCTCTCCAAAGAGCAAAGTCCACACCATTTTGTTATTGTCGGTAGAACGTTCCTGACACAATAGTGACTCATCCTCCAGTCTTTAAAATAACGTCATCTATGCGTCACTAATAATAACTTCTTTTGTTTGTTGTGAAGTATGTTGTTCTAAACGAAAACTTACAAATTCTTATGACATTTCTGAGTAACAGTTGTTTTTGTAAAGTCACTTTTGTTTTCATCATCGAGAAAGAAATCATCGATAAGATGAAAACATTGTTAGGTGAACATGCGTCTTCAAATGGAACCGTTTATAATTGGGTAAATAATATAAACGTGGCCGCACAACCAAAAGTAATGCTAAACGTTCAGGAAGGCCAACAGGTGAATATTATGCATCATGACTAAGCACTTTGAATGAAAAAATTAAGGAAGAACGGACACATTTGAAGAAGAAAAAAGTGCTCTTCCATCATGACAATGTAGCATCACTATCATCATGGAAAATACAGCAAAAATTGGATAAATTGGGCTTCGAATTCCCTCCCTATCCACCATATTCACTTGATCTAGCAGCCGCTTGGATTTTTTCCTATTTACAAACATGAAGAAATTGCTCAATGTAAAGAGTTTTGTGTCAAATGATAAAGTAATAGCTGAAACGAAAGCTTATTTTGAAGAGTTTGCTAAATCATGTTTTAAAGAAGGTTTAATGAAATTGGAAAAACGTTGGAATAAGTGTATCGTGCAAGTGAATTTTACTTTAAAAAAATTAAATTTACTGTTTCATTCTAAAGACTTAGCAATCCATCCTCGTACGTAAGAGCCACAGACAAAACGATCTATTCTACAATAAATCGAACGATTTGGATTGAGTCGATAATCTAATAGGCTTTGACTTTCTGTAATTTTGTTTTTTATTATTTTGTTAATATAAAGTTGATTTGTAAACTAATCGAGAAATTGTACACTATTTACAAAATGGCCTAACCGCGAGACGTTATTTGGACAACAGACCGCCGGGAAGGTTCACAAATTATTTTGCTAATTACATATTTCGCAATATTGTTGCCAAAGGGTCCTAACCGAAAAATCCAGGTTAAACGGATGGGCTGTGACCTGGCTAAAAGCATGCTGTACTTTATTAAAATATTCGTCTCTTTTGCTATGCTGTGTTGTAAACGAGTAAACGCTCAAAATATTGTGTGCCAAAAGCTTTTTAAATTATTAAGTAACTAAGGCCGGTAGTGAATGTGTTAAAAATGTTTAGTTAAAAATTAGTTGAAAATAAATAATCGAGATGAATTATTTTTAACAATTTACTGTGTGAATAGTTAAAATTTTGATAACTTCAAATTAAACAAAATGAATAAGAAATAATAGAATTTGATTTATTGTTCACTTAATAATTTAACCACCCGTCAACAGTTGCAATAATTACCGCCCGTCACACATTTTCTGTTCTGTTCTGCGTTTGGGCATTTGAATTGTCCATTTTGTAACTGTAAGGTTATGATGAATTTAAGGTTTTTATATTTTAACACTTGTCAAATTTTTAAACGGTTTCCTACGATGTAATTTTTTTTTTCTTTTTTATGGTGAATAAAAAAGAATTTTAATTTCAGCTATCAAAATTTTCGTTTTTAACAGGTTTTTAACAGATTCACAAATGGCTGGGCGCATTTATGTAAGAACTAATACAGATTTACAATGTGTAGTTTACTCGTATAATTAAACCCGGTTTATTCCACTTTTGTTTATTTTGTGTACCATATAGGGTATTTTTCTCGAGCTCATAAATCAATTGAAATCACGTGTTTTTTGATTATTAGAGTGATTGATTGGTTAAAGAGCAGCACGGCAGTAAATATTTCGCAAAAAAAAACGTCGTCGTGGATCCACCATAAACTGAAAAAATGTTTTTTGTCCTCTTTCTAGTTTTGAAAAAAAAAAAAAAAATCGAACTTTTTCTATTCGCTTATAGAAAATCTTCGGGTAATAATTTATTATCGAGCTCCTCAGTTCGTCCGCAAGTTGTTAAAGGTAACGGCATATTTAAATCCAAATCGTCAAATCCCTACAGGAAAACAAATAAATCCTATTTAACTTAGTTTTGTCATTTCTTTGACTTTCGTATTTTGTAGATATAGTTTTCTCTGCCTTAAGACTAATTTACATTCAAAAAATTTCGCAGATGCAGAGGTCAAATCAAAAATTCATTTTCTTTACACATAAAACGTAAATTTAAGCAAAAAATGTCATAAACCAATGCAAATGATTGGTTTTCTTATTTACCTAACCTTATTATAGTTATTTATTCACGCATCGACGATTTTACAGAAAAAAAGATGAAACTCGACATCTGCAAAAAAAAGCAAACGAGGTTTTTTGGGTTTGTTTCTCGGGTTTCAATTGACTTTTTTAAGCAGATGATTATTTTTTCTCTTTTTGTCTTTGTACTTTTTCCTATGTTGTGTTTCAATTTTTTTACAGACGTCGATTGTCGTTGAATGTAAATCAGTCTTTAATTGAATAATTGATGAATCTTGACCTACTAGGTTTTATTTGGTTTTACTTTTATAAATAAATAAAATTTCGATAGAGAAACAAATTTAATTAAATTTTGTGTGGCAGAGTTATCTAGTAGTCATATTTTATTTGAAACATTCTTATTAGAAAAATTAGTAAATGAATTGGAAAGTCACTAAATGTTCCTAATATAGCTTTGCTTCTTTTTATCGATGGTATTTTAATTCATTTGAAATATGAATGAGGGTATTCACATCTTTATGCATTGATACGCAACACTGCAACAGTCAGTTTACACTATGTTGTATCAACTGTATAATTAAGATTTTATTTTAAGCATAGCATTGAAAAATTGAAGCATACAGTACAAAATCAAATATATAGTATTCAACTTCAGGAACAAATTTTCAATTCTTTATTTAAATATTTGCCGTCTTACTTTGGTAAAGGTTATTCCTATTCGAATAGGAATGAAATTTTGCCCAAAGTAAGAGCCAAGAATAATTTTTTTTTTGCAATTTCAACAGGTTGCCTCCAAGCTCTAAGAATATAATTTATTACTTAGAATTTTTGTAAATATAAAATAGCGATAACAAATTATTTAATAAATTATGATATGTAATTCCAAATAATAATTAACAAAATTTAAACAATATACCTAAAAATTTCTTAGAGTTCTCGAACGTCAGTATGTTCCGTAAATTTGAGTGTGCATACGACAAATTTGAGAAAACTCTTTCAATTTGAGCCGATGATGCCGGAATTTTTAGAAGTTTGATTCCTAAATGCTGTGTTACTTATATACTCAAGCACAACTGTGCAGTAAGTTTCAAAGATTCCGATTCCTCTTCTAAAACTAATCCAACCTTTAAGGCCTTCTTCATTTAGAGTTTCCATTAAAAATTTTGAATTTCCTCTAAATTATTCGGTGAAAGTATGAAATTATCATACCCATTGTTCAAATAGAAATTACTCAAGCCATAAATATTTAACGCCATGTCCTTTTTTTTTTTAAATTTATTCTGGAATTTATCGTATGAAAAAAAATATGTTTTTCAAGTTGGTATGGAGGGGAGAAAAAAGTAGCAAAAACATGAGAAAAGTTTATGTCCGTCAAGTTGTTTTAAGGCATAAGGCAAAAATGTTCATTTGTATACCGCAAATTTCTATGCTTTTCAGGCAAAATTACATAACCCTTTTGCATGTTGCACTGCCTTTAGTCGAATAATTTTAGTGTGTTCCAGATTTGGTTTGGTGAGGGTTCCTTTTCCTATGACTAATGTGAGATAGATGGTTACCCTAGATTTGGTGGTAAAATGTGGAATTCGCTGAGTTTGTAACAACCATTTTGAATTATAGTTTAGAAATTAAAATGAATGTGGTTAGAACTTGTCGGATCTATAAAGGTATGTAAATTAGAACGAAAAGTGTACTTAGATAAGAAATCCTCCTCAAGTATTAGATCGCCGGATTCGGTATTGGTAAATAAATTAGAACATCATTCATGCTATTATTTTGCCTTTTGTAGTTAAACATAAATGAAAAATGAAAAAATAATTAGTTTTAGGTAGGGAAACACTTATAATAATCATCATCAACGGATGATGATGCAACTGTATATTTAAGATAGTTGCTGATTGTTTGGTTTCTATAACCAGCGTGTTATCGGTCCTAGGGATTGAAAAAATATTAGATTTAATTACGCTGCAAGAATCAGGTTTTAAGCCTCCATAATTTTGTAAAGGTTAAAAATATTTAATTCAGTAGTGTCGGCTTTGTATATTTTTTTTTTAAAATGTAAATAGTTTTCAAACTTATGTTGGCACTAAAAGAAGTTAGACAAGCTTACTGGTGAACAGACTTGGTCAACTGAAGTACGTTATATATGTTGTAGCATAAAAGCTTTCTCCGTATGTAACTAAAAAGTCGGACTGAATGAGTTGGATGTGACAGTAATCGATATGCACTAAATAAATCCAAAAATCAGATCTTTTAGCATGACTACACCAGGGTACAGCGCAAATTGCCTCAATTCGGCTGGTTTTCCTTTGAAATTTCTTCGGGATTAAATTTTTCAAATTGATAAAGGTTTGTAGATCTAGAATAAAATGATTTTCGACATCTTGAATTTCGATCCATATTTGGTTTGAAGCCTGCGATACCAATCATATTTCTGTATGTTGTCTGTTCTTTCATTGGATTTTACCGGGAAAAACCGGGAACAGCGATTTTTGTTATATTGTTCTCACATGTCTTCGAAGCTTATGATTCAGTATCTGCGTATCTAAAATAGAAATTGTGTCTACATTCGTGTCATGTTTATTAGTAAAACCGTAGTTTTCGTTATCCGTAATATAATCCGGCAGATCACTTTCGAAATTCTTTTCAGAATCTTTTGCATATTTTATAGCAATTAAAAAGTTTAAAATCACATGAAAGAAGAAATCATAGTTTTCTTTTCATAATGCTGCGAAATTAATTTAAACTTACAAAAACTGAAAGTAATGCTGCACGTTGGCTAAATTGGCTGATTGAGTAAAACATATTTCCTTTATTTCTTAATTGCTCTGTCATAGATTGTCATGCGTGTTTTATATAAAGTCATCATAAGAATTGCTTTAGACATGAAACGTGCTTGTCGCAGATGGAGGAAATTTAGGCAATTTGTCATATGAGAATGTAATATGACGTGTCAACAATTGGTCATAGAGTCAAGAAGCATTCTGAGAAGTTTCCTACTATAGGTTTTATTCGAATTCGAAGATCATTACATGCATGTGTGGACAAAACACTATGATTTTTTTAACTTGGTAAATAGGTCGGTTGTTAACTATGTTGTTTGTATAGGAAGGAATGTTTAACTTTGCTGGTTCTAAAATAATGTATAGTTTGTTTTAGAGAAGACAAATCTTTCGCCGCCGGTTGCACAGAAATTGGTCGGGAATTTGTAGTAAGTATATATTATAGTAATTTATCTGGCTGATAAGGCATCGTAACCTGTCGCTAAAGGTTTGATTAGATTGGTTGCTGATATGTCAAATATACTGAGAAGTGAAAAATCATAACTACCAAATTCTGTGATCAAAATTATGAGTATTAAACATAGCTACAGAAAACTTAAAATTTATCTTATCGTTCATAATGTGATCCAGAACTGAAGAGGTCGATAACAAAGAATCTTGACTTTGCGTTCTCATTCTCAGTGATCACTGAATAAGAAAAATACACTGTGATGGAGTTGGAATATTATTTGAATATCCCCTTTGTCAGCTGTCAATATTAATTCAAAAATTTTCCAGTTAACACTGTATTGTCATAAATATAATTAAAATCAACAAAATTTAAATATTTTTGGTTTGCCCACGCATTGTCATTTTGCCATACGAATAAGTAACGAAAATTATACTCTTAAGCGGTGCTAACAGCAATTTAAATACAAGTTAAATAATTACCGTTCGATGTTTTAGTTAAATCAACCATAACACGAGCAGTTAAACATTTTTCGAGTATACTTAATCAAAGTATGCAAATGCTCAAATCGACATGAATGTTAAGTGTAGTTTAAAATATGACACAGGCTCCAAAATAGCGTACATTTTAAATCAATAATTATTGACATTGATGCCAAAATTCTGATTATTCATTAATATGTATAATTTAGTTCCGGATCCGGCATTGCATGCACACACACACAGTAATTTAATTGTGATTCACTTATGATTCTAAATATTAATAAATAATCACCATTTACTGTCGTGACTCAACTAATTATTTCAGTCCAAATTCCATTTAGCTGAATACGTACAGTTATTATATGTCTAACGTACATATAACTTCTAAAAATTTGCTAATAAATTCGCTTATTAACACAATACTCAACAAACAAAATCGTGACATTGTAAGTAAAAAGTAAGTAAGTAAATTTTTATTTTTTTGGTGAAGCTCTTGAACATGAAATTAAGGTGTAACCTCATCTGTGGTATTTTGTCGTTTATGTTAAAAATTAAAATCGTTTAAACAAATATTCAAAATTACGTTTACTTAAAGAGTTAAACATTAAATAGAAAAGTATTTCCAAGTAAAATGTATATGTATGGTAAACAAAAACTACATTATCGACATTTGACGCGCAATGTCACATTGAAGAGGAAACTTTTAGCATTGTGTAATTGAATTGTACGAAAAAGATTACGGATCTTGTGATTTTGTTGTTATGGGTTAGTAACATATAATAATACAATAGGATTTACATATCCGACAACAACAATACCGAAACAGGGATAATAAAGGGAAAATCCCAAATAAGATGATATCCTTTTATTTGCGTGTACATAATATTTCCGAAATGCGGAAGATTGATGAGCGCTAATTTGAATTTGTATTTTATTAAAAAATCAATATTTGAATTGTTATTTTTGTGGGGCAAAGTTTCACATATCCAAGCTTTACATTCAATTATTTTCGTGATGATGACCTAATCGGATTGAGTGGGTGAGGCAAACAGGGTTGAAGTGGCGGCTTCAGTGCAGTCACATGCGGTAATGGGTGTAATGGATGCAAAACTTAATTATCTGCTGGAGTAACATCTGCTATATTCATTAATAGCACTGATTGTGGTAATAACAACAATAATAATAATACGGATATATCTCAAATCAATTATCAAAAAGGACAAAAAAGCAATTCTAAGGTCAAGTAGTCACCAGCTGAACAATGTTTGGATAATTAAGAATACTAATAATTTCAGTCGACCTTTTTCATGCCGGTAGTGATTGAAGGTATACCAAGTGTAACAAAAAATGATGTCGCTAAACAATTTACACGACCTTTATCAATCTATGGCGCTATCACTTTAGGGGTCATCACTTTCAATTGAAAACTTGTAAATATATTCCTGGAAGAGTTCTTAACAAGAACCGTGCCAATGCTATTGTTTCTATTGGGATTTTAATAATAACCTTTTTAAAATTACGGCCATGGGCGTTATTCTTACCTTTGCCTTATCGATTTTCAAATTAGGTTGCGGCTCTGATGGGGTTCCCTCCCTGTTCCTAAAACAAATTGCTGATACTTTAGTTGCACGTTTCCGTGGAATATTTCCTGATAAATGAAAATTGTCGAAAGTTATCGCATTTTTCAAAAGTAGGGAAAGAACTGAGATACAAAACATTTTACAATTCAAATTCAACCTTTGCAAATAATGTTTATCAAAAGAAATTTTATTTCTTAATTTAGTTTTATTCAGATCTTCTATGGAAATGGGATTCTAAAACGATTTTTTGATTTAGTCCTGGAAAATGGACAATTATCTCCGAAATCAAACCAGATTCCATACATCCTCGAATATTGCGACCGTACCATGATATTATTATTCATAAATTAAGAGCATTGGGTTTTATGGGCTCCTTGCTAAAACGGTTATATTTTTAACTATATGAGCGGGTATTGTGAATGTAGTTAAGAAGGCCAAATGTCTAATGTGTACTTAATCATTTTTTTTTAGTTGATTGAACTTTAATTATATGAGAACAAACAAAGATCGTCCCACCTTAAAACATAGGTTGAGATAGGTTCTGGCTTTAATCACTTTCTCGCTTAGCGTTGTGTTTGTTGCTGCTATTCTGACCGGTAGTTGTATATCACCAAACTTTTTGAACAATTTGAAATTGAAAGTATCGAATACAAATCTAAGGAAGAATCACGATTTAGATCAAGTAAACTTTCTTATAACTAATTAAGGAAAGAACGAGCTTCCTACTGCTTTTCAATCTTATTTAATAAGCATGGCGAGCTATTTGATTTTAATTTATCTGGAAGTACAAAGTGGGATGTTGGTAATATCTAAATAAATATCACATGGTTTGAATTTAATTTTTACCTGCTTAAAGTTACATAGTATTTCAAATTGTACAACCCTGTTCGAATGAATTTGTTTTTTTATTGGGAAAATTAGGCTTTGTACCAACAGATCTCGCAGTTGTTTTCTCCGAAAAAATATTTAGCCAATGATTAAACACTTTATAATAATAAATACATCGGAGAACAGTTACGTACCACTTCTATTTGACAAAAATTCAATTAAGAATGCTTTAACTGATGCTAGCACCAGGCTTGACCGCCATTTGTTTACTTGTTAAAGGCTTTAATGTTTCAATTACAGGGCGTAGATGATTGGGGAGTTTTTTTTCGTTACGACTTTTCCGTTCTATGATGGGAAGCTAGGTAAGCAGCAGGGTTCTCCATTTCATATTTAGCTAAATGAAATAAGTATGAAAGCCTATTACTTCGGATTCCAATTTCATTTTAATCCTACAATAAATTAATTAAACTTATTAGTACAAATTGCAATTGTTAAAGGATACGTGCCCCCGTCTTCAAAATAGTTGCATTGGAATTTATTTTGTAATATGTATACTCGTACCTTGAAAAAATATTTACATCTGAATGCGTTCATTTAACATACTAATGATTATGCATTATGTGAAATATTTGCAGCACAAGTATCTATTTCACTTAATGACTGAGTAACAAATGAAAATATTTTGCGTAATACAGAACAAGTGTTCTTACTAGACGTAGGACGAAGGACCGTACTAGATGTACACATACACAGAAACGATTGGAAGTAAAAACAATTTAATGTCTCCAAGGTATTAGGATTCCACACAGATAGTGTCAAGTGCGAACATATTGATT
This sequence comes from Tipula vernalis, assembly GCA_958295665.1. Lineage (NCBI taxonomy): Eukaryota > Metazoa > Arthropoda > Insecta > Diptera > Tipulidae > Tipula > Tipula vernalis. The sequence goes on along the minus strand of OY282560.1, from coordinate 214,988,789 downwards.
TAGCGAATTATATTCACTAAATCAAAAAACTCAACTCTTTCGTACTTGACGCTATCTGTGTTAAGTAGGAATTGTATTTTTGTAGTTTGGTCGTAGCTACCTGATGAGTAGACCAAATTTTTCAGTACGAAACCAAAATACCAACACAATGAGCTCAAGGAAAGTTCTCATGTTTTATTCAGGGTTATCCACTTTGTATAACTCTTGGGGTAAAGTACGGGAATATTGATATTTATACTTTTTTTTGGGTAGATATATATGAATAATTGGCCCCTTGATTTTTTTTACCAATCGAAAATCTTGTGAATGCTATTATCACTAATATATTGTGTCTATAAAAAGCCGAAAAAAATCATTCGATAAACCGACATACTTCTCTTAAACTTCTAAGTTTTTTTTTCGTTTTAAACCATCAATTTTAATTGAAAATGGCGTTTCGCATTAAAACGTATTAAAAACTTTTGGTTTTGTTCAACATAGATAATAAAATTTTCCCCCACCATGTTTTCAACTCAGATGTACTTTTTTTAAGAGTCACACTTTTTTCGACCGAAAATAAGTTAAAAAGGTTCCCTGCTTATACGCTATAAAACACATAAAATATTTAAGGCCTGAAAGGCAAATGATCGTTGTCTCAAATCATTTCCTGATTGTATTTAGTTTTTTCTTTTCCTTTTCCGTTTGAATTTCAGGTAAAGGTTTCTTTTCTTTGTCCAAGAGGTGAAATCTTGTTCAGTCCTTAGTGTATATAATTCACATACAGGACAGACAAAAGGAGCCAATTAACGGTTTTATTCTTAGTTGCGGTGAAAAATGTTTGCTTATTGCGTTTCAACTAAGCTAAAGTGCACAAATAAGAAAACATACTTTGTATTGTATATACAAATAATAAAGGGTTGGACAAAATTACACTTTTCGTAGAGATCGTGTGCAAATTCTGGAAAACACAAACTTTAATTTTGGAAAAAACACAAATTATACAAGATTCACAATTTTAAAAAGCAGGATACTGAACAATAAAATATTTTGATTTTAAAATTTTGCACACAATTAGGATGGCTTATTGTGCAATTTACATTACCCTTTTAATTGTTCTGAAATTTAAAAAATTTTAAAAATACTCTTTTCCATTTGAAAATTTCTGATCAGCCTATATGTGGATAAACATGTTAACGGATTGAAACACGTATTTTTTCCGGTTGCAGGCAAAGTGGGTACTCAAAAACGTCCCAATGTACACAAATAAAAAGTCAGGCACATCATGTCTTAATGAAGCTATTGCCACCTATGAATGACCGGTATGAACTAACCAACTATTTAGAAAAGTCGAACATTTAACTAAACAAATCGGCATGAGGTACACAGCATAAGTTAATGGACAAACATTTTTCTGTAAATAGAATTCACCGATCACATCTAAATTTTCCATTACTTTAAGCCTGAATGAATCAGGCATACTGTGCTATAGATTAGGATCCTGCTTCGTTACCCTCAATTTAATACTTGCGCCTTAACAAACATGAACTGGCAGCATGGACATCCTTTAAGAATGTTGTTCAAAGTTTTTTGTGGATCAAGAATAATGGTAACGACGAACAGTTGATACAACATTTACTAGACGTAGTTATAAAAATATGGGATGTACTATGTCATTAAAAATATAATTCCTGTATTCGCGCCTAGACTTCTTTTAAGAAAATCTTCAAGCTGTAAGTGATGAGGAAGGAGAGCATTTCCATCAGAACAATAATATTAAGGTCCTGCGATGATGGACGAGTTTTAGGTTAAGATAACTTATTAAACCACAGTCTGTCTAGGGTATTAGATTACCATACAGAAATCTTAAATTTATATTCAGACTCAGAATATCAAAACTAATTAAAATCACCTAAATGGAGGTGGTTCGCAAAAAAGAAAAAAAAGAAAAAATGTCGGCCAGTGAATCGACTAGAGGTTTAAAGCTGTATTGAATGAGTTACATCATGTATCTCAAGTACCATCGAAAGTCGATCTATCTTCAGGCCGCTTTAAAAGTCATTTGCTTAAAGCAGCTGAGGAAGTCCTTAATCCATATTCCTCAGTTCTCACCGGATTAGTAAGGTTATGGGTTAGGTTTACTATTTGAAGCAGGAATTAGCTTCGTTGTTCGACTTTTTTGAATAGTTGTTGTCACCAATATGCTTACTAATCGTTTCATTTGCAACTGCTAATGGTGTGTGCCTCAGGTTGATCTTTTTTAATAAATTTTTGACTTTTCATTTCGAGATCATATCATGTTATTCCCCACCGGTTAAAGAAACCTTTTTGGTCAAGGTTACTTTTGAATTTGTTGTCATTTATAAAGGGGGTGCTTAGATTTAAATTTGCGCTAGCAATGTTTTGCGATATACTAAAGTAATAATGAGATAATATCGGGTAATGGATTTAATTCGTCATCATTACCATTTACAAGCAGAAATTGTAATCTTTTATGATAATTTTTTGAATAAAATAATACGAAACAAATAAATTCATTAGTCGGATTGCAAGCGTGCATACGGTATAACCCATATATGTAATGACCATATAGGAAAGATAGAGTGATGCAGGCATTCTTAATGTTTTTGTGTTATTCATGAAAACGATCGGGTTCTGTTACACAACGACAACAAAAAAGAATTACCGAAACAGGTTACAAACAAGTAAGGTAGCAGAGGAATATGGGGAGAATGGCAAGAGAGGATTGAACGGACCCAATTTTTTTATATTGAGTTATTTGCCGAAACTCGAATTCCGATGGAAGAAAGAAAATTTTGTTCAGATTTAAGAATTGGAAATGCTAGACAAATGCGTGATTTACAATCAACGAAATTTTCAAGATGAGAACTACTTTATTCTCTCTATTCAATTCTCATTTTCTTTTGACATATTAAACAAATTTAAATAAAAATGTCCAACGCTTCGACATTTTCACCAAGAAAGATAACACTCGTCATCTTAAAAAAAAAACTTGAAAAGTCTAGTTTAGGGATTAATTCTCGTTATGAGAACATCTCTAAGTTTCTTCTCCTAAGAGCGTAAATAACACTTATATCTAGAAAGACTTAATCTTCTTTCAGAACCAAATGCTATAGATTGCAACATCGGGCTGTTTAGACGACTGCAGCCAAAGTCGAAGAAAAAAAAAATTTCATGAGTAGGCTTTGTGATTTCGGCTATGATTTAGCGCCAACCATGTGACTGCAGCGACAATTTTTGTAATGGCAGAAATATTTTTAACTAAAAAATAACTACAGTGGAAATGGGATTTTTTTTTTTGAAGTGGACCTTTTATAGGCAGGGTATGATTCGAAAAAAACAAAAGAATATTGAAACAAAATTCTGTGACGGTCGTGTAACGTAATTTTTATATTCGGAAAATAAATGTGCGACTAAAATAAATCAACACACATTTTTGATAGAAATACAACAACAAATTTGACTCTGACAACAGTCGAATCAATACCTCCTAGATTTTTTACAAGTATGTTTATAATGCAGCCCATACACGCTAAGACTAGTTGGACTATTTACACACACTCTCCAACTGATTTCACAGATTCGACTCTATGACGGATGACATAACCTCTGTTTCGTTGAATGATACTTTTCACAAAGTAAAGCGTTACAAAATAATTGTATTAATGATTATTGATAAGTGTCTACAACAAGACGAGGTAAGTGAGCAGAATCAAACGCGAAAAAAAAGGATTTGGCAGAAAGAATGGCTAGGTAATAAAGAAAAGTTCCCCAATCAACTACCTTTGAAAAAATTAAAAGAAACAAAACCTGAAGACTACAGGAACTTCCTGTAGAGGACTAATTTCTTTGAGGACTTGAAGTTTTCGACGACAGTTTCGGCCCAATCTATTGGGAAAATTGTCATCGAAACACGTGAGGCGATTAGAAGTGCCTTAAATAAATTCTTATGAGAATCTTTTTAGATGCCGATATTAAGTGAATATTGGAAAGAAGTGGTTACTTCATTTGAGAGTGTTTCTGATTTTTCTCATTGTATAGGCGCTCTGGATGGTAAACTTATTCATATGAAAAAGGCAGCACATTTTGGTTATATTTATTTCAATTATAAAACACCTTCAGTGTTGTGATATTTGCAGTAGTGAAATAAAAAACGTCAAGCTAAACATACCTCCACCAGAACCTTTGTATGAAGCATTTGGTTTGCGAGATGACTTATTAAAACCATTGGTCCACACAAATTTATCTGAGTTCAGCTCGAGTCAAAGTCGACAACACATTTGGAATTATGGCATCACGTGTTCGTGTATTTCTAACACCTATGCAGCTTTGCCACAAAAAAGAAGCAACAGTAACCCTAGCATGCTGTTACTTGCACAATTTCTTGAGATAATGCCGAGGGGACTATATACATAAATTTAGGAAATTCACCAAACCAAATTTCTCATGCCACTTGAAGCTACTATGTCACGAAATGCTTCCACTCCGAAAGAAAATCCGAAAAGTTTTTTGTGAAGCCATTTCTCATTATAAATGTCTGATGATGATCTTGTAAAAGATGCTCCGGAAATGGATGTAAAGCTGCGTGACTGAAAGATACTTGTTGAATTGGAAGATGCGGACAAAGGTGAAACACAATTTAGTGTCAATGGTCTTTTCGCGTAAATTTTCTGTTTAACAGATAATTTTTTCACAAACACGCCCAAGACTCGGCGTATGCATCCGCATCGTCAGGTTGTTTCTGGGAATTGGTAGATTATAAGTGCCCCACAGCTTTTTATAGAAATTAGGATTTTTCTTTGGATACATTGTGTTTTTTTTTCAATATTCATTCATATTCATACGTTACACAAATGAGAATTTATGAAACAAAAAACCTTACTATATTTCTTACAATATTAACAAAATTCTGTGATATCGGATTTCTGTGTGATTATTGACTCCGCCTCTAAAAATCAAATTTTTGTTTTTTTTGTGTCTGCGAATCGAGACTGTCAAATAAGTCTGCAAACTGCTCTACACGACTGCTCTACACGGTACGATTTTGTAGCGACTCAACTTAGTTGAACAACTAGTCGTAGCTTGAAAAGTTCCAGAGTACTCACAATTGATAGGTCTAATAAAAAATCATCGGGAGTTTGGTGCCAACAATTCAGAACTTAAGAAAATGATCATGAGGCTTTTCGGCCTTATTTCTCCATATACGAATTAGTTTCCTTTATAAGTTTTTAATAATATTTTGATTTTTGACTGAGAGTCTGTCGTGATAAATTTTGCTATCGTGATAGTAATTTTTTGGGCTGACACAATAAACTGTATCACGATATACCTTTTTTGGACTGACACTTAAATATGAAGAAAATTTTTATTTCAGTGTTACCGCTGCGTTTTTTTTGGGATGAATTTTTGGCCAACGTCACGTACATTGCCGTTTGGTCATTTCATTTTACAGAATTTCAATTTTTGCTTGAAAATTTAACATTAAAATTAGAATAGAAATGTCCATTTTTCAAAATATTTCAACACAGACTATTTTGTGTTCACAATTATAATTGCATGCACCATTACCATCACTATCAACAATCAACATCATTATTAACATGCATATTTGAGGCAAATGCATGATGGTGTTATTTTTAAACGATGGGAATATGGTCTTGTTAACACTTATTGCCGTCGGCACTTGACGAAACACATTTAATAACATTTTAAATAAAACACTTGTTTAATATTTCACAAATTTGAGATACAATTTATTCTCAATCGATTTCGACTTGCTAGGTCATCATCAGGACGGAGAGTTTAACTCCTGATGATGACCTAGCAAGTCGAAATCGATTGAGAATAAATTGTATCTCAAATTTGCGAAATATTAAACAAGTGTTTTATTTAAAATGTTAGGGAATATGGTCGGATATTTTATTGTACCGTGTGGTGATAAAAATTCCTGGTTGAATATTTAATTGTAGACATACATCCACAATCCCTCTTGGGCATTCTCATGCATTGTGTTGTGATGATATACGGTTGATAAACATAAACATTTTGATGGCTATTATATTAAACCAAGAATCAATTCGTTTCGTTCATAAACATGCACTTTTATTAGTTGTAAATTATTTTATTAACAAACTATATTTTATACACATATAAATTAATAAAGTACACAAATGTCAAAAAATAGTTTAATTTTATACAAACAGATGGTTCTTATGTAGCTAAGAAACAGTACGCCTACTAAGATTTCAAATTTATATTAGGAAAGGCACGAACCAAAATAAGTTATTTTCTGTCATTTTGTAAGGTTTTTGACCCAAGACTCAATCCAAAATGTTTTTTTCCTTTATCTCCATTTAGGAGCATAGGGCGTCTACTAGACTGGATCATCGAACTCTATTAGGTGCTGTTGTCTTTAGCTCCCCCATGTTTTCCCGAGCTGTTTTGCTTCGGTTAGCACCGTTCTCCTCCAGGTCATTGGTGGACATCCTGGTTATGTCACTTGGTGTCTTTCTCAGCGTGCGTCCTTTTCCATCTCCATTTCCTGGTTTCATTCTTAATGTCCACTTGGTTAGTTTGTCGCAGCAGTTCTTCATTTGTGATGGTATTCGGCCAGAAGCATTTGATCAATCGCCTAAGGCATTTATTCACAAATACTTGGAGCCTTCTTGTTATTTTCTGCGTATGTTTCCACGTTTCACAGCCATACAGCAGTACTGATTTTACACAGGCATTGAACATTCGTATCTTGGTGTTTCTTGACAGGACGGATACATTCCAGATCTTATGGAGCTTGTTGAACGTGTTTCTCGCTTTGTTGATGCGTTGGTTAATGTCTTCCAACAGCCGAGGTATACGAATTTTTCGACATCTTCTATTGTGTCTTGGTTGATGCGAAGTGGTGTACTAATGCTTGTGATTAGTCTCAGGGCCTTTGTCTTTCTTATATTTATCTTGAGCCCAACATCTTGTGCTATTTCTGATAATTTCTGTAGTTTTTGCTGCATGTCTGTATATTTGTGTGCTAGCAGGCAGATATCATCTGCGTAGTCGAGATCATTGAGTCTTCTAATTGGATCCCGCTGGATTTCGTTTGTTGATGCGATGTCTAGCTTGCGCATGACGCTAGCCAGTATTATGAGGAACAGTAGTGGAGATAGTACACATCCTTGTCTGACTCCTTGTGTGTTGTAGTATGTGTCACTCTGCCTTCCTTTGTGTTGAACTCTAATTCCAGCATCGCGGTACATTTCTCGGATGAGTTCGGTTATTTTCCTCGGAATGCCTATTTCGCAGAGTGCTTTCCAGTCGCGTTCGAAGTCGACGAAGAGTAGATATAGTGGTGAGTTCCATTCGTTGGATTGTTCGATGATAATTCGGACTGTGCTAATGTGGTCCGTACAGCTTCTTCCTGGTCTGAAACCAGCTTGTTCGTTTCTTATATGTTGGTTAACAGTTGGTGATATTCGTTCAAGGATGATCATTGCTAGTACTTTCATTATACTGTTAAGGAGGGAGATGCCTCGCCAGTTTTTACATTCTCTTAAATGGCCTTTCTTTGGAATCGTTATGGTTAAGCCCTCTTTCCATTTTTGCGGAATTTTTCCGGTATTCCACACTTCTACTAATGGTGGTGTTAGTGCTCCTGCAGTTGTAAATGTGTCACCATTGAGTAATTCAGCTGGTATGTTGTCGGTTCCAGCGGTTTTGTTATTTTTCAGCTTCTTTATGGCACTTGTAACTTCCCGCTCCGTTGTTGGCTTGTAGTAGTAAGTAGTTCTTCCCATTTTTGATCTAGAGCGCTGATTTCGTTATTTGGTAGATTCATTTGGAGCGTTTCATGGAAAATGTTTTTTATGTCAGTGGTTCTCAATTTATCTATGTTGAATTTCCTCCGATTAGTTCTTGCATTTTTCACAGCAGCTGGTTTGATTTTGAAGGTTGCTATTGCTATTATTATTTGCTTATTATTTGCTCTCAATTTGATTTCTCGTTCTACTATCTGGTGATGTCCAGGTCTATTTATAAATATTCTTATGTGGGAATTTGCTACCGCCTATGAATAGCTGATTTGTGACACAATAGTCGATGAGTCTGTATCCGTTGTTATTCTTAGCAGAATCTAGTGCTGTTTACCCATGATTGTCGCGATTCCGGTGTTGTCAATTCCAATTTTTTGCTTTGAAATCTCCTTGGATAACCCTAATGTCATTTCGGTGTGCACTTGATATGGCGGCTTGTAATTGCTCGTAGAATTCATCCGTTGAATTTTTGAGTGGAATCTTGCTGTAATTATCCTGCTACTTATAGGTTTCCATTCGAGTAGTGATTTCTTCTCTTTAGCCGTTGTTAGTATACCTACGTCTTGTTCGTGTGTGTCTACTCTACCAGAGAACATCATATAATTGCCTGCGCTGGTTGTTATGTCTCCCCTATCCTTCCTTCTTACTTCACTGAGGCCAAGAATTTCTATGTTATACCGCTTCATTTCCTTCTCAGCTTGTGCTAACCTTGATGTTTCCGTTAGAGTTCTTATGTTCCAGTTTTCAATTCGTGTCCGGGTACGATAGCCAATGGTCGATATTTGTGTTGTTCCAAAATGTAGTTTCCCCTTAATTCCGCTTTATAAAAAATGGCGTTTAGTAGTACACCTACTAAACGTGTTATTTCATTCAAATATCAATAACATTCTGTGACATTTAGTTGACGTTCGGAAAGTCGTAATTTATAAAAATAAAAGTAGAGGTACAGCATGTATTGTTGATTCTCTAGCCATCTTTGACTGACTGGTATCAATTAGCCAACTACGAGGGCGGATTGAAAATGAAGCTACCTAAGTAGGAAAACAAAATTTTTTTTGCCAAAAACCATTTATTTCTCAACATAGTCTCCATTTAATTCGACACACTTAGTAAGACGATATTCCAACTTTTTTATACCATCTGAATAATACGATTTCGGGAACCCCTCAAAATACGCGTTAGTTTCGATAATCACTTCTTCGTTTGAGATGAATCTTTGTCCTGCGAGCCATTTTTTCAAGTTTGGAAACAGGAAAAAGTCACTAGGAGCTAAATCTGGACTATAAGGTGGATGATCAACCAATTCGAAGTGTATTTCACGTAATTTTAGCATCGTATCTAATGCTGTGTGAACCGGTGCGTTGTCTTGAAGAAAGAGCACTTTTTTCTTCTTTAAATGTGGTCGTTTTTCCTTGATTGCATCAACCAATTGATCCAATAATGCACGATAATACTTTCCTGTGATTGTGGATCCTTTTTCAAGATAATCGATGAGCAATATTTCGTGTGCATCCCAAAATATAGTGGCCATAACCTTGCCAGCCGATTTCACTGCCTTTGCCTTCTTCGGAGCACTTCCACCAGCTTCCACCCATTGTTTCGATAGATTTTTGGTTTCAGGTGTGTAGTGGTGGACCCACGTTTTATCAACAGTAATTAATCGACGGCAAAAATCAACAGGATTACGCTTTATCATGTCCAAACACCGCTGTGAAGTGGTCTGTCGAACTCGTTTTTGTTCGACACTGAGCAAACGCGGCACCCATCTTGCCGATAGCTTTTTCATATGCAAATGTTCATGCAAAATGTTGAACACACGTTCATATGATATGTTTACCATTTCAACAATCTCACGCAACTTGACTCGGCGATCATTCATAACGATATCGAGGAATTTCATGATATTTTCTTCAGTAACCACCTCTTTTGGCCTTCCTGTTGATGGTATTGTTGCAGTGCTTCTTCGGCCGCGTTTAAATTCAGCAATCCAATATTTTACCATGTAATCTGACGGAGCAGACTCACCGTAATGTTTATCGAGCTTTTCTTTTGTCTCTTTCGCCGTTTTCCCTTTCAAATAATAGTGTTTAATCACTGCACGAAATTCGTTTTTTCCATTTTTCAAGAAACACAAAAGTTGCTTACTTCAAACGACTACAACAAATAAACTAATCGATGAATTTGGGTGAAATTTTAACAGCTGACGTTTGACAGATCCCAATTTCTAAAAAACAAATTTTTTTGTGTTAGTGCTGCCATCTAGCGCTAGGTAGCTTCATTTTCAATCCGCCCTCGTATTTAGAAAAGTTGAAATTTTAGCCATAAAAATCGTTCTGAGGCATATAGCATAAACACCTAAACTTCAGTTCCACAAATTGCATTGTTGCAAAAATATTATTTCACGAAGTCACTGTGAATGGTTGAGCTCTTCTAATCTTAAAAAGTTTATTTCAATCAATTCCGTTCTTTTTAGAAGTTCCTATTACATGTCCTGTCTAAATAAAATACAACGATCTCGGTTTCTCTAAAACAAAAACAAAAATTAATTCTGAACCATGATTTCTGGCAGGTCGAAGTCATAAGATGAACTTTGGTTAGGTTCAGTAAAGAAAATTAGCTTCCGGTTTAGTATTACCTTAAGTAAATCAATAAGGGAACCACATTTTGAGACACCATTCTTTATATGAACCCCTAGTCGTACATATTATGATTATGTGCCACCTCTGAATCAAGTACCACCAGAAACACACAAAAATAGATCAAGAGCGCACAATAACAATATAGCCTAAGTATTTGAAAGTAAACCAAGGGTAAACAAAAAAAATAATAATAATAGAAAGCATACAGCACCATATACAGCAAATATACAGTTAATCAACTTATTTCGTTATTATTAAAAAAGAATAAAACATCATCCATCTTTAATCCAATGTCACGAAAATTTTAATAAAAACCATATTGCTGTTTATTATTCCGCACGCCACTGAAGCTCCAACGTATAAAAAAAAGTCACAAATCTATTCAAATTGAATAAACAAAGTTGGGTTTCTTTCTTTTTTATTTGAAGACGTATAACAAGCGCAGTTTAACAGGCAACAACACTTTACTAACATGAAAAAGCACAAAAAGAATAGATGTAACATGTACATATATACGTAAATCTAAATTATGCAATACAATTCTAGTAAAACTAGATAAATAGCAAAACTAACAATCTACTCATATCGCGTATATGATGTAAACGGGAAGAGAAAGAGAATACATATCGTTGCATTTTTTACCCACATATTTGTATATAACATAAGAAGTAAAAACTATCTCGAAAAGTTGAATGAACGATGTGTAGGTATAGATATATTCTATTACAAAACCGTTGTCTCTGATATGCACTTAACTTTATGCTTCATTACACAAAATGATACATTTGATTAGATTCCATCTTGTTCGTTACATATGCAATCACACATATTTTTGTATGTAACCAATTCAACCTAAACGTAGATATGTATATTATAGAGTTGTAATGCAATCATAATTATGTCTATTCAAAAGCACGAATAAAAAAAGAGAAAGCTTAAACTGATCATAAAATTTAGTAATTTTGTTGGTACTATTTTTCACTTGTAAATTATTAATTTTGTGACAAATTGGTATCGTACTTAATGGATATTTGGTTGTCTAGATACACCGTGTACCTACCTCTAATTTAATTTGTACATTTTTTTTTTTTTTTTAATTTTATGTATTGAATCAGAATGACAAAAAAAAAATAAAAACGGGAAAAACTCAAGTTATTAATATTAATATTTCAATTAACAGTCTGTTGTGAAAAAGCAAGCAACACATTAATTGTGTATAGTTTTATCCGTACAGACACAAATATAACGGAGCATACAAATAAATTGAATTTTAAATAATTTATCTTAATGCCCTTCACATCACTTGTAACCACAAATTTTATACAAATCCGTACCAAATATTCACAGAGAGATGACATAATCAAGCGGTTTTATATAGCCACATTAACCTGTTTTATTTAGCTCTAAGATATACTTGAGTTAGAGTACTTCACTAAAAATAACTCTTAAGATAATGATGTTCACGTTAAAAATGGGGGCGACCGTTAAACTTCAAAATAATTTTAGAATTGCGAATCATCAGTTTTGGAGCTTTATCCGAAACTCATACAAATCATCAAGTTTTTGCATTTTATTTTTCTATATGTAATTTACTATTTTTACTGAGATTTAATTAAAAAGAATTTAATTCAATGTTTGTATTTGAACCATGTTATATAAATAGAATTTAGCATTAAAGATGTTTTCGAAACCGGTGTGTGTGTGTGTGTGTGTGTGTGTGTGTGTGTCTCAGGTCGATTTTGTGCATAAATTTTCGACTTTTTAAATAATTTGTCGGTGAGTTCATACCAATCATTCATAGATGGTGATAGAAGTTTATATGACGTAGTGTGCCTGACTTTTCATTTTCTTAATTGCAGCTTTTCGAACGTTAATCGAAATCACCGAATGTTATTGCTATTTGAATAAAATAACCAGGCATATTTGCATGAAATTCTGAATTGTGTTGCGATTTTGCCAACAGCCAACCAAATAGCACATTGTTTAAACTATGGTGGTTGGACCTGAAAATAGGGGATTTGTATCTCCTTGACCAGTGACCCTATTCTGATATTTCCCGGGGAACGGGGAATATTTTTATTTTACAGCAGTTATTCCCAGATACATATTTCCAACTTTTTATTCCCCATTTTCCAAAAGTGGATTCTGTCAATTGGGTAATAAATATACAGGGGAAATAAATTTAGTTATATCAAAATTATTATAATAGCTGCATTTCTTGACGCATAGTGATCCGGATCAGATCAAAATTTACATGTGAAGCAACAACAACATTTGATCTCTCGTTTTGGATCACAAATGGTGATCTAAAAATAGTTGAACAATATTTTGTAAAGCGACAAAGAATATAATGAATTTAGTACGAGTATGAAGAGGCAGATTCAAAACGAAACGAGACAAAAATTTGATTTTTTGGTGTTTGTTTGTTTTACGCATTTTTGTGTCGTTTCATGAGACAAGATCTGATCTGGATCAGATCAAACGTCAAGAATTGCTGCTAATAACTCTTATTTATTACAATACTATCTTTCAAATTATTAGGTAATTTAACCCTTACAAACAATATTAATATTATTATATTAATTATTAATATCAACTACATATATACAGATATTTTCGTTAAAAATCTTTCCCCATCAATTCTTTCATCAAATCGGTGTGGAAAAATAAACGTCAAAACTGCTGTAATTGGGAATAATTTTTTCCCAGTAAAAATTCTTTCCCGAACACCAGAATACACTTTGGGGGAAAAGGGAATAATACTGCAATAAAATTTAAAATTTCTATTCCCCGGGAATTACCAGAATAGGGCCACAGAACGTAAAATGTCTAATCTATATTTTTAGAGACTGTGATGGGATGAATTATAACAATAGTAAATAAATTTGGGAGTTGGTTCCTTGCAAAGCAACCACCATCCAGCTAAAGTTGTACAAAGTGTTGATCAGACAGGGAGTCATATTTGGTTTTGACAGTTCGATTCTGAATGAAGATTACGAAAGATAATTTAATAACGATAATCGAGAGGACCTTCGATTTAAAAAAAATTACAAAATGGTCTCCGGTTCTCTGAGACACCCTTTGGTATGTGCAGAGGTCACTGTAATAAAGGTGGGTGACCTTTTCATGATGATTGGATTTCAAAATATGGAGGAATTAATAAAAATTTTAAGGCTTTACTTTGTAAATCGGTGGTTTCCCGAGTTTATAATATTAAACGTCTCCAAAATGACGGTAGTCTTCGTACGTCGCATGTTGTTGCACAACATGGAAAGCCTCTCTCGGATGGTGAATAATTAAAAGAAGGATTTTTAAAATGCTCAAAGCACCTTTTCGACGATTTTCCTAACAAAGGCAAAATAGTGAACCGGATTAGAGAATTATCTTTAAGCAGAAATCCCGCGTCAAAGTTCGTATTACAGAAATAAGTAACGATATTAGTAATCAATTATTATTTGTGGGGGCCCACGGTTATTGAGAGAGATTTACTAAACGTTCAAATATTATATAGCTCAGATTAAGGTTAAAGTAGACCACCCTTTCAAAATTGTAGAACGGGTCATTTCTAGGTAATTTTTATGAAAATTTAGACGGTAGTCTAGTTTTTAGACAAATAAGAAATCGTTCCTGTTGCTATTAAATATTTGCTTAAGACAGCCCAACAATTTCTTTTCGGTTCCTAAAGGTGAAATGAATGTTAGAGTATCTACATGTAATCTGACTCCATAGAAATAAAAATGGCTTTAGGTTTTGACAGATCTTTAGATTTAGAAGAAGATTTGCTAAACTTGTTTGAAATTAAAACTTTCGTTGGATTGATTTATTTGTAATAAATGTTTTGTACTCCAAATTTACCTCTACAAATCAAATTGTGAATTTTTGTCAAACAAATTCAATCATTTAAAAATTAAGTTTTGATTAGAAAAGGTTGAATTTGATTTGCAAAAAATTGAATGTGATTGACAACAGATTAAATTTCTTTTCCAAAGGCTAAATTTGAAAAATTGTTGAACCTTTCTTCCTACAAAAATATCTAAACGCAACAGAAAACTATTTCATGTTTCCCTCATTAGGACGGTCTTTGTCTTGAGAAAGAGAATCAACGGATACCTGAACCAAACCAGTCAGTCTCTATAATGGATTCGTTCGTTCAACTAAAATTCGAGATTTTCGAGATTATTCGAGAATTTTTGAGATTGTCTTGTGTATTTGATAGTTCAATGTTCTCGAGAGTCTTAGAGCCTAATCGTAGAATATGATTGTTTGGTATTTACGATATTATCCGGTACTATTTGAGGGTTTCATTCTTCTTATTGCATATCGTTTTGTTGAGCTTAGTCCTAACTTGCTTAGTAGCATTAGTAACACTAAGTTACTTGAGAAATAGATCGATATTTACACGAATTTTCAAAATTTTCGTGGATTTTCTAGATTTTTACAGCATTTCCGAAATTATTCATTAATATTCAAATTTTTTGGTATTATTGAAATTGTTCGAGATTCACTTAATATAGAGATTATTTGAATTTTGTATGGCAATGTTCTGCACTTATCTTTGAGTTCTAGAAACATGCAGAGTTACACATATAAATCTGAATCGTGGTATTTAGTAGATGTTTAGAGATTTTGTCAAACTTTCTAACGAGAATGACCAAGTTATTCTCGTTTTACATGGTGGTGATTGGTGAGTATAACATTTCCTTTGGTTTTACATACTTATTACAATTGATACTTCTAGAATATGCAAGATACTTTGAAAATTTGAAATTTTTGAGATTATTTCTTCAAATTTGTTATGCTTTATTGCGCCATAGCATTGAGTTGATTGCATGAAATTTCGTTTTATTTGAAGTCATTGAAGCCATTCTTTGTACAAGAAGCATTTTAGGGGCACAAGGAAAATTTTGTGGTGGGGGTGGGGCCCGTAATTTGTAGTTACGAACATGCGGGAATGTTTTCATTTGCGTTGGATGAAACCACTAATGTCACTTCACAAGAACGACTTGCTATTATAGCTAGATACCCAACTGGAAATATAATGAAAGATGAGCTCGTAAAATTAATGACAATGTCTCGAAAAACAACAGGCCGATACATTTTTAACTTATTCAAAGAAGAATTTGCCAAAATAAAAATTAGTTTAACGCAAAGAGTATCAGTTACAAACAGGTGGTGCTCCGAATATGGTTGGCGTACATAACGGTTTCATAAAGTTTTTGAAAGAAGAAACCAATCAATCAAGGCCGGCTTAAAATCGTTAGAAGGTGTAATTAATATTTAGCAAATATTTATAGGTTTAAAAAATCACTCAATCGATTTCGGCTTGTTAGACCATCATCAGGAGTATCTACTAAACTGTAAAAATAAAAATTTAGTTGTATATATAATAGAGTTGCAAACTATACAGGATGTTGATATTCCACTACACTCAAAACTAGTTTCGTTTGAGTTGCTAGTCTTTTCACTTCTATTCCAATTAACATCTTGTCTCAAATAGATTATACTTACTTAGGGATGTTGTAGATGGGGGCTTACGCAATGAACTTAAGCTAATATTAGAAACTTGTATTAAACAAAATTATTTTTGCTTTGATAATAAGTATTTCATATTCACTGATGGTCTACCGATGGGCTCCCCTCTGTCACCTTTGTTACCAGAAATTTTCATGAATTTCTTCGAACAAACGGTTGTATCCAAGCAATAATCCTTATTTCCGTCATGTGATCTTTTGGTACAGATATGTTGATGACATACTATGTCTATGGAATGGAACTGATAGACTATTAACTTCATTTCTCAATTAGTTAAATTCTTAATACCCCACCAATAATTTTACGGTAGAAAAAGAAGAAAACAAATCTATTAACTTTCTATATATAACAATAACCAGAATTAATTCTTCATTAGAGTTCAAAATTTATCGAAAACCCACGTATACAGACGCCATTATACCTAACTCTTCAAACCATCCCCATAATATAAAAATGTCAGCTTTCCACTCACTTTTAGATAGATTAATAAACATTCCTTTGACCATATCCAATTATAACAAAGTGCTTAATATAATTTTAGAAATAGCAGCGAATAACGGTTATGCAGCTAAGACTATATTAAAGTTATTAAACAGAAAACTGAAACATAAAGCTTTAGCCGATATTTATCCACCTGACAGCCCAATGTCGAAAAATTGGCGCCGCTTAGAGTATATAGGAAAAACTAGCCAACGGATTAGTAACATCGTGACAGAATACACAGATATTAGCTTTGCCTTTTATAACAATACAACAGAATTGATCGCCTTTCCAAGTCTGGCGTTTATAAGATCAATTGCAATGATTGCAGTTCCTCTTATATCGGACAGACTGGGCGCAGTTTTGAAGTTAGAGTTAAAGAACATTTATCTGGTAGCCATGAATCATCCCTTTATAATCATTTATCGTTAGAAAATGACACAGCCAGTTTAAACAATTTAGAAATATTACATGTAAAACCAAAAAACAGACGTTTAGACAACTGAGAATCTTACGAAATCTGAAAAGCTATATTTCTTAACCAAAATATTCTCAACGAACAGAGAGAAATCCGTTTCTCACCAATTACCGACCCCGCACTGTTTTATTCCCATACAATACATTTGTCGATGTAATCCTTGACAAATGCCTCTCGAACATCAATATGTTTGGTATGTGACGACAATTTCTCCTCCTTAATGAATTTCAAGCAACTTTGATTGTCTTCGAAAATTGTTGTCGGTTTTTCAATGCGTTGATCGAAATCATTGAGTACGAATCCGGATAACGCAATGCAATCCTGTCTTCGACTGCACCAACTGAGAATACCGTTACAATACTTGAATATGTAACCAGATTGTGACTTTCTGCTTGCACGATCATCAGCCCAACTTGCATCTGCATATCCGATTAACTGATCCGTGCCATCACTCTTGCCAAGTGACAATTGCAAACCGGCAGTACCCTTGAGATACTTTAATACCAATTTAAACTGCTGCCAATATGTCAGGTCTCGTGTTGACTGATATGTACAGTAAGCAACCGAGCAACTTTTGATATTTGCCGTTGCCTAACAACAAATCCGTATCTCCTCCTTTACCATATCCAAGTGATAATGGAACTGAGGACTCCTTTGCATCAGACATTTGGAAATCCTTTAGTAATTTTCTAATGTAAGTAGTCTGATTCAACGTGTAATAGCCATCTGCTTCCTTCTTGACTTCAAGACTCAAGAAATCCTTAATCTCTCCCAAGTTCTTAATCTTGAATTTCGAACTTAAAAACGTTTCGCACTTGGAGATTATCTCGTTGTTTTCACCAGTAATGACCACATCGTCAACGTAGATTAATACTTAGCATATTTTTCCATCATGTTTGTAAGTGTAGAAGCATGGATCATTCTTGCTTTGAACAAAACCGAAATCGATGAGAATTTATTTGCTGCCACTGAGCAAACACCTGATCATAGTCAGTACCGTATTTTTGCGAAAAACCTTGAGCAACAAGCCTTGCCTTGTGTCTGACTACTTTTCCATCTGAATTGCACTTTAGCTTGTAAATCTACTTGCAGCCAACTAGATTTGCACCTTCTGGAATTTTCACAAGCTCCCATGTTTGATTCTCCATCAATGACCTCATCTCATCTGTCATTGCTTGAATCCACAGCCTCTTTTGATCACCCTTGATAGCTTCTACGTAGCACTTTGGTTCTTGAATGACTGAACTCACCACATTCATTTCTTCAATAAGTTTCTTTGGTGGAATTCCTTTGTTAGCACGTTGTGATCGTCTAACAGTTTGCTCTTCATCTTCATTCTGAACGTGATCTTGTATTGAATTCTCTTCCTGTACTTCCTCATCGACTAATTCCTTTTGCATCTGATCGTTTTCTGCATCTTCAAAGTTGTTCAACTCTGAATTGTCGATAATTTGTTCCTGTTGATAATCTTCGCTGGACTTGATAGGTAACAAATGGCCCCTTTCGACGAACTGAATATCTCGTGACTCGATCGGTTTCCGGACTGTAACAACGATATGCCTTTGATTCGTAATCATAACGGACCAGCACTGCTTTTACACCCTTTGAATCGAATTTGCGCCTTGTTTGTTTTGGTACATGCATATAACATTCTGATCCGAATTTTCTGAAGTATTGCACATTCGGACTTTTCTGGAACCAGCCTTCATATGGCGTTGTTTCTTTACCCTTTGTTGGCAAACAATTCTGGACATAGTTAGCCATCATTACAGCTTCGCCCCAAAACTTTTTCTCTAGACCTGCGTCAATTAGCATGCAGTGAGCCATTTCTACCAACGTTCTGTTTTTGCGTTCCGCTGTTTCGTTTTGTTGAGGTGTGTACACAGTAGTTCTCTGGATTTGAATTCCGCTCGACTTTAAATAATTCACGAATTCATTACTGATGTACTCTCCTCCTCAATCTGTACGGATGCATTTAGGTTTCTTTCCGAATTGAACCTTTACCATCGCAATATATTCCTTGAATTTGCTGTAAACTGATGATTTATTTGCGATTAGGTAGCTGACTGTAAATTTTGAGTAATCATTTATGAATGTCACAATGTAAAGATTACCTAATGGTGTGATCGTTTGCATCGGACCACAAACATCCGAATGAATCAGATCCATGACTGCAACTGCTTTATTAGTCGACTTGACCGGAAACTTGATTCGAGTAATTTTTCCTTCGAGACACACTCTGCACTTGGAGTTGATTTCGTAATCCGCTGTACACTCGCTAAAGTTGATGCCTTTAACCAAATTTCGTTTCGCCAATGATTTCACAACTTTGATGTTTCTATGGCCTAGAACCTTATGCCAATAATGTATGCAGCCATTGGATTCCTTTTCGACCGAGTAAACTTTGTGAGGTTCCTTTAGTCTGTAAAGTTTACCGCTGATTTCGCCAACTGCAATTTGCCGACTGTTTCCCCTTATTTCACACTTGTTGCCCTTGAAATTTACTTGAAAACCTTTTTCCGTTAGCTTTTTGACTGAAGGTAAATTTCCCTTGATATCTGGCATTAGCAACACGTCTGTGATTCTTACTGGAACACTTTGATTTTCTTCATTCAGAAAATCAACTTTAATTGTGCCCTTACCCGCAGCTGTTAATTGTTGACCACTTGCAACGCTTACTTTATCACTACAATTCATGTCGATATTGACGAAAATATCCTTAGAACTGGCAATGTGACATGTGGCACCTGAATCGACAATCCAGCCATCACCTACTTGATGTGTCACAAAGAGTTTTTCTGTTTCATCTTTCGCTAGATTCGCCTTCTGATTACTTCTTTCCTTTTTGTTGTATTTTCGATAATCCTTTTTGATGTGACCGCTTCTTTTGCAAAAATAGCACTCAAACTTTATATTTTCACCTTTTTGACCTTTCGCTCTTGATGTGTCAACTTTTAATGCAGTGTCATCCGTTGTTCCGCCTCGATCCATTCTTCTTTTGAATTCGGCGAGAACCTTTGATTTAACCAACGTGAGTGTCAATTCACTCCCTTCTTTACCTTCGAGCGCCGTTACCAAACCGTCGTAGCTTGGTGGCAAAGAATCCAACATCGTAGCACTCATAAAAAATTCCGGACCAAAATCTACACGAAGCGCCAATAATTTTCGAAATAGCTCGTTCATGGAATTCACGTGTTTTTCCGCATCGCCGCCTTCATCAAGCCGCTGTTGCATGATTAACTTCAAAATGTGCACACGATTGCTTGATGTGTTTGATTCATACGTTTCCTTAAGAATTCTCCATGTATTTCTTGCTGAATCTGCACCGATGATGTGATGAATTTGATCGTCTTCTACATTCAATGCAATTGTTGAATGTGCCTTTTCATCATTTGCTGTTCACGCTGCTGTAACTGGTGATGGTTGTACCTCATTGATAGCTGCCCATAAACCTTTTTCCTTAAGAAGCATTTCCATACAAAATAATTTGTTCCGTTTAGCTTTGAAATGCTGTATTCAGGTGACACCATCCTTTTTCGTATGTGAATTTCACAACACCGAAAAATCAATTTCACTTTATCCAATTAATCTGCCTTAATTTTTCGAAATATCCGTATTCTTCATTCACTGGGCCAATAACCTAATGGAATTTAACCAAGCAGAGCTGGAAACTTGAAAATAAAACACGAATGATTCCAGATTATTTTTTATTTTAAAAAACCTTTTATTTTGCTTCTTTTAGGTTGTGTCACTTGAAGAAGATATTATTGACTCAAGTGAAGTTAGCTACAATAGTTAAATACAGTACAAGTTTCACAATCAATCACTATTTGAGGGGCTCAGAACCATCACTCATTATCACTGACATTCCGCAAAAACACTTGTCCAAATTTAAATTTTACACAATTCATTTTAATCCAAGCACTCTCTCTGTAAATGACATCTGTAATAGCGGTTTTCGGAAATATAGTATGTAGATCATAGTAAATAAATAGAACCATCTTTTTTTTTATTAAGTTGGTAACAAAATTGGGAATGCGATACCTATCGCCCGAAACTAAAACTTCGTACCCTTTAAAAATCCCTAAACAGCCTTGATACATTAATCAACTTCAAATAATATTTGAGTGAATGATCAAAGTTTACTTCGATTGTTTTTTTCAAATATAGGTACGAAGCTTTTCTTTTGTCCGATAAAGTACAAGGTCCAATCGTCAATATTAAAATTTAAAAACAAATTCAGGGTTGAACGTTCCATGAAAATCAATATCGAATAAAAATCGAAAATGCATTTTGACAGATATTCAATCAGAATTAATAAAAATCTATGTGTTGAAAACAATTAATTTGAGATAATAATTATAAATGGAGATTTAACATTGGAAGTTGATATCGCTTTAGCATTTAAATACCAAGCTGAAGACTATCTACACTGAAATACAATTTAAGAATCATTTTAGATTCTCTCGTAGTGCAATACAATATATTGTATAATGGGTATGTGTTACATTTTGCTGAAAACCCACATTTTATTTATACATAGCGAATTATTACTCAGGTAGATGTTCAACAAGTCCTGATTTAAATTTGTCTTTTACAACCTGGTATTTAAGTAACCGGGAGAAGTTCCGCCAAATAGCCGACAGGTTTTGTAAAGCCATTTTCACTGCTTACGAATCAGTTTTCAACCAGATTTCCTTGTATTGGAATCGCCCTGATTTATAAAGTCGCCCAAACCAGAAAAATACACAAATGTATCTAAGGAGCTTGAATAAATTGCATGAATTAAAGGCATAATTGGGTTAAATAAAAAATTGTTGATAACTATGTATTTTCTAAAGGGCGATTAGGCGTATAAAAATAACGATTTAATTGTTTCTCATTTTGAAGGACTACGGCCGTTTAGGCGAACAACAAAAAACATTCAACTACCTACATCCTAAGTCAAGAATCAAATCGTAGTTGGATGTGTATGATAATTTCAGCATTAAATTTATTATAAATTGCATTGTGGCGACGTAAACACTTCAAAACATATACCTCATATTAATACAGATGTGCCTATATTCAGAATAATGAAGATGATCTTGTGGCTTGTTCCAGAAACATTAAACGTACATCCGTATTCCAACAAGTGGTGGATGATTTTATAATTTAAGTTGAAGGAAATAAAAAAAAATTAAAACGTTTCCTTTTCTTGGGTCTGCCGCTCTTTGTCCTCAGCTTTTTTCCTGTTTTCTTCCTTCATAAATTCTTTAATAATGTTTAAAGAATTTTCATGTATGTACCCTTCCATTTAATAGTTAAATTCATTTAACGTATGATTTCAGCTTTTTGATTCACCGACGACATACCGTATGATTTACTTTGGTCTAAAAAGACCAAAGTATTGAAATCCTGTCAAAAATGATCAAAAATTTGGTTGGTCTAAAACCACTTTTCGCGACGTTTTGAAAGTCCATGAGTCTAAAAAAGCAAAAAACCAAAATGTCCGGCCATCTGTCTGGATGTCTGTTGGTCTGCCAATCAGTTTCTATGGTCAAGGCGGGATTTGAAAAGCTTTTGGAACCTGTGCGTCAAGAGGGTCGGGTACCTGCCATACGAATTGATCCAAAATACCTGGTTATAGAAATATTTACCAATTTTGTATACATGCTGGTTTGAATATTGAGTTGGGCATTGAGTTTGGGATTGAGTTTTCGAGTGGTTGGTTATTTTTACTCTTTTTGTGTCTATTCCTATAGATGCTGCACCTTGTTTTGTCCATTTACTGAGTTCGTTTACTCCGAGCGGAATATTTTTGTACCAGCAACTATCCGGATATTTATTCCAGTCTTTATTCACAGTAAGAAATAAACGATTAGTTTTAATGCTTTTGGTCCGTTTCGACATCATTTTTCTATATAATCGGACAGTGCAATGATTTATGTTTTCTGCATTTGTAGTTAACCATTTACTTTCAGCTGTTCGCTGATTTCCTCCTTGGGCGGTTTTAGAGAAAACCGTGTTATATTCGATACGTCCTGTTTCTTTCCCGAAATTATCTTTTTCATCTGTAAAATAGTCTAAAAGGCACGAAACTGATTCACCTCCACGCCAAGCGAGTTCCACAGCAGCAATTTGATAAAATTTACGTTGCAGACCGGAGGGCGTGTTTTCGTCAAATGTATCCAAAATTTTGCTGATTTCATCAGCCACTAACGCCGTTGAGCTGATTTTTCGTTTCGTCGGAATAGCCTGAAGTACTCTTCTTTTCGAATTTTTCGCATTTACCGCGGCTTGAAACACTACATCTTTAAATGGGTCAATGGTTCGCTTAAATTGCGTAAAATATTTCTGGTGCACCATTTTAGCGGTAATAATCCAAATTGTTTTAACTACTCCTTCCTTATACTCCGTGCCATCTTGTTTCCGCATGTAGAAAGCCCAATCTTTAAGAATTAGGGCGAGTTCTTCGTTGGTTGTATTTTCATCCAACTGGTACTTTCGCACATTACAAAATTGATTAAATTGTCTTAAAACATATTCGTGAGTTTTTTTTGTATTTGCCGGCTTGTTGTTTTCGATCATTTCATCAATTATTTGTAAAGAATTATTCCCGAAACGATCCATTTTGGATTTATTGAAGTCGATAACTGCAAACTGACATATATAAACAGAATTGTTGTTTTTTCTTTTGTCAAATTTCAAATTTGCTAAGCCTACACGATTTTAATTATGCTACTACATTTTACAAATGTTTATATAATCGATTATACAAAGGCTTATATAATCGATGTAACCATAGTTACTATATTTTAACTATTAGAAAAACCAGGCATACATTGATTTTTATAATTTAATGAGTGATATAGTCTTGTCAATTCGACTCGTGCGGCAGGAATAACCCTCGATTAGAGAAGCCAAAAATCTAACAAAAATAAATCCTATCCGAAAAAATCAAATTTTTTAATCATAACAAATTTTTGGAAAGTTATTTTCAAACATGGTTGGCATACATAACGGTTTCATAAAGTTTTTGAAAGAAGAAACCAATCAATCAAGGCCGGCTTAAAATCGTTAGAAAGTGTAATTTCTACTATGGCGAAGATTAATAATTTCATTACTGTTCGTGCATTAAATCACCGTCAGTTTACCACATTGTTAAATGAAATTGAAGCACATCATTCGGATTTGTTAATGTATAATAGCGTTCGATGGTTAAGTCACGGGAATGTTCTCAAACGTTGAGTTGTTAGCCGAAATCCGTCTATAACCATCTATCGGTTTAATTCTTTGCACACTTTGTATACCTTAGAGAATGGGAGTTGCCGCCCCAAACCTCCGCTTTGACGATTTATTGAAATATAGTATATTAATAGAAATTAGAACGGTTCTTAACAATTTGTCTTTTTTAATAATTATTCACATACTAAAATAAAAAACTTCTCAAAGCCGCTTAGCATTGGTCCTCTCCGCGCAAGGATGACAAGAAATTATGTAGTATCCTTTTGTTATCAAATTGTAGTTGGTCGTATTTAATAAAAATGTATTAGGGTTTTTTTTGTCGGGATTGGTTTTTATTGAGAATTCGAGGGTATCCCAATTTTTGGAATAAGGCCTTAAATGATAGAATTGGGCTACTTCTCAACCGATTAAATAGTAAATCCAATTCTAAAATTTTTCTTTTATAAAGTTCTGGTTTAAGGCCAATTGGAATGGTACTAGGCTATTTCTTAGCATATGGCCAATTAGAACCGAATATGGCTATTTCTCAATCGATTGTGAAGAATTATTTCTATAGAAATAGGCTATTCCTTAGAATAAGGCTAATTATAATAAAAATTTGATATTTCTTAACCGATTATTATAAAATTCAAGATATTCTAAAATGATTTTTAGGTCAAGTTCTGAAGTATAGCCAACTGTAATGAAACCTGTCTTCCATCGTAAAAAACGCCTAGGCGCTTTAAACGAATAGTGCGCCTATTCAATTTAAATTATTTAAGTTACTACAATTGTTTTCGAAATTTGAATAATTCGTCGTAATACTGTGAGGAAAAATTCATATATTACATGTATTACTTTGTCTTGACCTTCAACAACAATTGAAAAAATCATGTCAAAATCAATCGAATGTTCATATTTTCTAGAGTATGTATATCTTATTTGCGATCGAGGAGGGGTATATTTAAACCTAAATTTCTTAGATTTTGTTACTATTTCCAAATTTCTGTAAAATTTCTGAAAGTCGATTTGTTTAAATTTAAATTTTAATTTAGTTAAATTTTTAACGTGGAAAGTGATGAAAGGTTTATCTTGATAGTGTAATCACACGTAAAGTTTCGAACCAATTCAAATTTAGTTCTTGTTAAAATCCATGAATTTAATATTTTTCTTGCTTACAACATCCGGTCTTGAGTTCAATTATAGTCACAGACCAACTTTTAATCACAACCATGAAAAAAAAGATTTTGAGTACACAATGGTTAGTTGGGCTGACCACCTACTACATTCAACAAAACGTTAAAAAATACTGTTCGAAAGATACCAGTTGAGACGCTATAAGCTCGATTCCGGCCTCTAAGCCATATATTTTTTCGACTGCAGACAATTTAGAGTATTACTAACAAGAAGCAAATAACAAATTCAAACTTTCTCTTCCTTATTGCAGTTCGCAGGCTTACAGGCAAAGCAAGTTCGTTCGACAAAATCCTAAATTCGATTTATTTAATCACTAAATTTTTTAAGTTTCAAAATAATTCTACGGTCAATGGAATCAAGGGATCAAGAATCGGCCCACAGAACACTCATTTAATTTTTCATGGAATGAATTAGAGAATTGACCCTTTCCTTACCTACAAGTTGATAAGGGATACAATTAGCTATTTTGGTTTATATTTTGTGCGATGTGTTATCCATTATATTTTGTGTCCCCAATACATAAATGACAATTATAATGCTTTTATTATTAATATATTATGGGTTTAAAAAATCTAATAGTTTTATTGACGAGTAGACCATATGCTCTATCGGACAAAAAGAAAAGCTTCGTTGCCAGATCTGAAAAAAATAATCACAGTTAGCTTCACAGAATCTTTGCTTTCGGGCGGTAGGTATCGCATTTCCAATTTTTGTTTTTTTCGAGTTGCATTAAGGCTACCTTTCTATAAAACATGAAATTTTGGCGCAAACGTACCTTATATTCCTCCTTGTTTTACGAAAATAACACGATATTTACGTTGAAAACTTTATCTTTATTTTCTTATGCTGTGTGCCTCAGAAGACTTTTCAAACTAAACTTTTGTGAGACCCAGTAATTCATGCAATATTTAAATATATGTCACTAGGTTAAAAGTATTCAACTGTGCCTTATACCAAACTAAACATTTTATATGTATATTTAATTTGTGAAGGTTTGTTACAGTATTATTTTTATTTTATTTGTAGGTAACAAGAAACTATAACAAAACTGAAATTTACAAGCATATATTTGCTAATGATAATGCTTATATCCACAAACACTTGAGTGTCTGCTAATTCGCTTAATAAAATTTGCGGTCTCTTCGCTCAACATCAAACTTTCAAAGGTTTCAAATTTTAAATAAAATTCCGTGTTTCTTTGTTTCTATATTGGCTGACCAGTGGAGAGCGGGCTGTAGGGTCACTGGTATAATTTTCAATATTTCAAGATATTCTGTGAGAACAATTGTTCACAAAATTCTTGATGTTTGTAAAGCTAGCACCAAAGTTAGTCAAATTGTCAAGTTAAATACATATAGTCTTATCGGCGAATAATTTAATCGACGATTGGCCACTTCAATATTTTCGAAAGCGTTAAGTGCTATCGATGGATACCACATAAAAATTGTTGTACCGCGGATCATTAATTTAATGGCAGTATGCGACAGTTCTGGTAAATTATTAATATTTGTTGTGGATACTCGGGTTGTGTACATGACCAAAGAGTCCAACGGAACAGTCAATTATATCGTAAACAAACATTCCCACCTCATGGATTATTTCTATTAGGTGACAGTAAATACAAATGTTCGTCACACCGTCCGTAAGAAAAGGCAACTTAACCGCAGTAGAAAGAAACTTTAACATTATGAATAGCAAAGGACGAAGCATTGTGCGAAATGCATTTGGAATAATGAAAATCGATGATGGGCGATTTTTTTTAAATCACTGGAACTGAAAATTTTTTGTTTTTCAATTACATTTACATACTACGCATACTACCAGAGCACCCTGTATTATATAGAGCCATAATCAAAAAATCTGAGCTTTTATAAGGGAATTAGAAACGAGGAAAAAACGGAACTTTTCATAGTAAAACACACAAAACATATGGGAAATCACTTTTTTTCCTAAGACAAATTTTTAAATGAAAACGTTACAAATTCTTAATTATGATTTCTGAAATACTTTCATAAATGTTTGAATTTCAACACAGATGAATATCGTTTAAGTAAATCGTTTTCATTTTCTTGTAATAATTGATTTATTTAAACCAAAATATAAAAAAAATTTCCTAATAACAGCATTCTGGTCAAATTAAAATAAAAGCTTACTACGATTCATTTGGTTATTAAGTCAATATACATTACATAGATGGCAGTGATGGCCGTCAAAATTTGGAAAAATCGTACCAAAACTTACCACCTGAGGAAATTTCAAGTTCAAAAATTGTAGGAAAAGCAAAGCAAATTCACAAAATATAGGAACGTTTGATAATTTTGAGATTAAATAATTTTTTTTCGTATTTTTCTTTGACCATTCTAGACATCTTGCGTACACTAGTAAAACTAAAGATAAATTTAGCAAGTATTATTTTAATTTGTCTGAGCCAACTTTGATATATTTTTCAAAATGAAAGTTCGAAAAAAAATATTTTAGAAATAATTTAATTTTAATATTTCTGCAATTAATATTTACTTAATACCAATATGGCCTTCTTGTAATATATTGTTCTTAAAGATAAGTAGACAACTTTTATATAAACATTTTATGACATTTTTGTATTTTTCATTGAAAAACTTGAAGCTAAAAAACACCATTTTTACTATGGATTCCTATGGAAATCAGTGAAAAGTTATACCACTAAAAAAGCTTCTAAAAAATACGTCATTAAGATTATGGCTCTATACTCTAGAAGGCTCTGATACTACATGTTTTAAACAGTACGTCATACAAATTGAAAATTCGTCGAAAAGTAACCTCGTAAATTGACTTTTTATCTAGCATCTGTGAGGAAATAGCGAAAGCTTCAAAATTTAAAAAGTTTAGTTTGAAAAGTCTTCTGAGGCACACAGCATTAGTGGTATTCGAATTTCCAAATACAGCGCTTAGGCGTTTTATTTGAATGGGCGTTTTATTTGATTTTTTTCCATCATTTTCAAAATGTTCGTATTTTCAGTTACTCCCGAATAAAGCGCCTAGGCGTTTTTTACGGTGGAAGACTAGGCTATTTATTAGAATATGATTATGGTAAAATTCGAGGCATTCGATGGGAAATTGGATCTAAAAGAATTTTCTGAAATAAGGCCATTTATGAAGGAACTCTTAGAATACCACCAATTGTACCGGCACCGATTATTTCTCAGCCGATTTACTGAACTTTGTTTTTATCTTAACCAATTAGAAGGAATTCGTAAAGTTCGATGGAAATGTGACCCTACAATAGTTTTTAGAATGGTTGAACGGAATCGGATTATTGATTCTTCCTTTTACACATTGAATTGAACCTCTTAACTTGGTAGCATACATACAGGCGAATTTTATAAAAACCTCATACAAACAATTTAATATCACAATCGGCAAACGGTAAGGCAAGAAATAAAACTGCAACTGATATACAGACAAAGATTTTTTCTATTGTACCATTAAGCGGCCCTACCTTTCATTATATTCATAAAATTACATTAAATTATATTATGACGTACTAGTTATTTTGTAATGTAAACACCCTTCCGGTAGCCAAACAATAAATTTAATATTCACGTACATAGGACAAAACTATCTAGACGTTTCATTAAATAAATAAAAATAAAACTTTTTAATTAAAATTTTATGATTTTGATAGAATTGTAGAATTTTATATTGGCGCAATCTTAAAAAAAAAAAAAAAAAAAATGTTTCCAGTCATAATTTTCATCTAACAAAAACAGTAAAGATACAGTTTGTGTTAGATTTTTCTAAATGAATAAATTTTAATTAAAACAAAATGAAAACACAACCGTTTTGATTAATTATGAATTAAAAGCAAGTTAACGTACGCGTTTAATAGGAAGGGTGGAAAATTATTTGTTCTAAAAGTGAATGTTCATGATTAAAATATATTGTATACACAATGGGTGAAGTGAATAAAAAAAAAAGTAAAAGCTTTTACTTAAATTATTGCACACAAAACACTGATTAGTTATCATGTACAAATCTTGAACCATTTAAGTAAAAGCATTTACTTTGGGTTTGCCGGGCCATTTGCCATAAAAACCTTAAACGTAAACCTTAATTTTTATACATTTTGTACCTTATGAAATATATACGAGTGCGTAAACAAATATGTCTTCCGGTTACAATATAATTATTTGTGAACCTTGATGCATTACTAGAGATAGGTATAAATTAATAGATAAATGATTAGAAATGTTTTTGATATTTGTTTTCGAGGTAATACCAATTTGTTTACATAAAACATTTAATTTTTGTTTTATTTATATCTGATCATGATTATCATGTTCAATACTAATAATGATGATGATGATTACCGGAAGGATTATATTAAAAATATATCAATTAAATAGTTTACTATCAAATTCAACAGCCTTGAATAATTTTGTAAATTTTCGAAACTGATTGAAATTCAGTTAGTTATTTACTCAATTTTTGGTTTGCAAAATCTTTAATGGATTATTGATGATGAGTCGGCATAATTAACATTAAAATGTGTAAAGTGTTGAGTGTGCGCGCGTTTATTACACAATTACTCATTAGATCATACATATACAATCGAATACCGTATATAGGTCGATATTGCAGGTTTTTTTTTTAAATTGCTAAACTATTTTTAAATTAGCTGTTTATTATAATCTAATAACATACCATTCACCTTATACGTATGTATGTTGTATGTCCATTTATGAATTTTTATTTTTTATTTTTTCGTATACATCCAATAAGATACAAGCAAATATCTCTGTTAAAAACTGGTAATTTTCACTTTTCTGCATTTGGTTTTAAGTCCGAGATTACAAAATTACGCATTTACGTGTTTTTCGCAGAATTTTATCTTGATACTTATGATGATTAGTTATGGAAATTATATAAGTCTCGATTGTGTCACCTTAAAACTATTCTTTTAATAATAAATGTTAATGTTTTGTTTTTTTTTTTAATTGCAGCGAAGAATGGGAAAAGGTTGATATCGTGGAGAATAATAATTACACAATTTCCTTTAATTACAAGCGTCTCTATCGGTTTAGTGAGGAACTGTCAAATGGATCCGAAGATGATGTTGTCATTGTACCAAATATTCCCATGTTGAGTGCAACATCACAGTCAAAACATGCGGCACGATTTTTACGGCTGGCTATGGCCAGTATAATGGACATTTTAAAGATCAAACCATTCGTAGAAGTTTCAGTTGGCCAATTGTTGTGGGGCTATGAAGATCCACTTTTAAAATTAGCCAAAGATGTGGTGACCAAAGAACAAAAATTACCATACGAAGAATTTGGTTTGCTGTACGGTAAAAATTCAACACATCCCGAACGTGTTACAGTATTCAATGGTGTGAACGATATTCGGCTACAAAATGTAATCGATCAATATAATGGACGCAGTCATTTGCCACACTGGAAGGAGGAACGATGCAATCGACTCAATGGATCAGATGGATCACTATTCCCGCCACATATAACACAAAATACAATATTGCACGTATTCGATAAAGATTTGTGCCGCCTGTTACCGCTGAAATTTGAACAAGAGGTATTTCATTTTTTATTATAATATTATTAATATTAATTTGCTTTTATGATTAAGTTGCTGAACTTTGATCAAATTATTAAAAAAAAAACAATTTAAAGAAATATAAAAATGTATTTTCTGTTTCAAGGGCAATATTAATAAGCACATATTTCTAATAATTTATATATTTCTTTCATTTTGTTTAAAGGTTAAAACGGCCGACGATGTAATGGGTTATCGTTTTACACCTGACGAGATGACGTTTGCTTCAGTCGATAAGAATCCGGATAATGATTGTTACTGCCCTGGTGGACCACCATGTGCACCACATGGTTTTTTCAATGTATCGCTGTGCCAATACGATTCACCGATTTTACTTAGTTTTCCCCATTTCTATATGGCCAATCAAACATATCGATTAGCCGTTGAAGGTATTTCACCGCCCGAAAAAGAGAAACATCAATTCTTTATGGACATTCAACCGGTAATTTAATTTAATTTTATTAAACTTTATCAACATATATGAAAATAATATTCTTTCTTTTTTTTTTTGATAGGATATGGGAACAACCCTCCGAGCACGTGGCCGAATTCAAATCAATTTAGCCGTTAGCCAAGTTGTAGATATTAAACAAGTTGCCAACTTTCCGGACATAATATTCCCCATTTTATGGTTCGAAGAAGGTATCGATACGCTGCCCGAAGAAATCACAAGCCTACTTAAGCTCGCCTCAACCGTACCACCAAAGGCTCGTGTAATATTAATGTGGAGTCTATATGCGTTGGGCATATTTTTATTAGTAATTGCAATCACTTGTTTGGTACGACGATCACATCGACAAAGCACATTACATTTAGAGGGCTCAAATTATAATGCAACAGCGGCTGTTGATCAAGCAAAAAAAAATAAAGCGAAAGCTATGGCAAATGGAAAATAAAATTACAAAATATGGTTGATTTGACACAAACAAAAATAAATGCAATACAGCTTTAAATAAGTAAACAAATAAAAACAAAATTATATTAAAAAAGCCATACAAAACATTCGATTTAAATAATACGAAAGGAAGCAAAAAAAAAAAAACTAAAAAACAAATGTAACGACAAAATGGCGACATAACAAAAGTTTAATTAAAAAAAAAAAAAAAAAAGTAAAAAAATAAATAAATAAATAGTACGTAATAAAGAAACAAACAAATACTCTTAACCTTAAAATTTATTTAGTACACGGTTGGTTTTGTATTTTTATATGTACGTATTATATAAGGACGTTATGGCTAGAAGAAGAAGAAGAAGAAGAAAAAAAACAAACAAACAAAACGTTTATTTTGTGTTTTAGACAAAATATCCGTTTTTGGTTGCATCCAGTAGAATAAAACATATAAATATAAATAAATTAATTAGTATTTTTAAGGAACGATGTATTATTTGTTAACAATGTATTTTAAAATTTTTATTTTTTATTTTTTTTTTTTTTTTTTTTTTTGTAATTTCAAATCCGTCCATATTATCAAATTGTATTTAGACCACACACATATTCGGGCAAAACAATTTTATTATTAATTATTATTATTATTATTATTATGTATTATTATAATTATGTATTTTTAAATGTAAATTAATTTCTTTTTTATTTTTTAATATTATATATACTTTTTTTATTAAATATTATTTTTAATTTGTGATAAATTAAATAAATGGTTTTTTGTTAAGGAAAATTAAATAATAAATAAAAAAAAAATTGAAATAAATTAATAAAAACAGATGTAGGAACGTATAATTATAATGTTTTATTTTAATTAACTTCAGTACACAACAAAGACGTTTCCAAACACGTTTGATTATTTGTTAATTCCATTTAATTCGTCCCTTTTCTTTCTGTCGAGTGTTTTTTCAGTATATACCCAGAGAAGTGGTAGGTTCTGGTTAAGTATTCACCAAACGGATTATTCGCCACTGAGCGTTGGCCATTTATATACAATCATGTCGATTATAGCATGCATATAAAAAAAATAGGAAACAATTGCTGCAAATCAAAGTATCCTGGAAAACTTCTATTGATTTACATACAGTCCGTTACAGCAGATTAAATCCACTAAATCAAAAAAATGGGAATTCCCGAATTCATCTCTTTTGGATTCTATCGCTATTGTGTTTTCTATACTGAAAGGTAGATGATTTCATCACTAATCAAATCACTAAAAATTTATTTTCTAGTTGGCTTTGGAAATGTTCCTTTTTTTGTTTTTCATTTAAACACGGTAAAAAAAAATTCATTTTTATTGTTATACGTGAATAAATCCAGTTCATTTTCCTTTCTTTTGTTTAGTTTTATTACCGTTTTGTTACCAGTGGAATTGGATTGCGCGAATTTGGAAAAGGGGTGGTCAATGTGGAAACGTACATTTTAAATGTATATGATGGCAACGGGAAAACATATTAAAACTGAATCGGAAAAAATAGCAACATTTCTGTGGTTAATTGGTTCCCAGACGATGGAGGTATATAACACATTGTTCCCGAACGATGGAACAACGGATGGGATTCTTGGAAATCAGAATGCTGTCATTGAGCCAGTTTCTGTTCAAACGGTAAATGCATACGAAAATGGGCAAGAGAATAAAGATGCTACGGCTGTGGTACCAAATGCCAATATTCCAAGAACTTTGGATGAGGTGTTGAAAGCGTTTGATGGGTATTATACGTTCAAATTTGACAACATTGTGCAAAAAGGAAAACAATCATTTGTAGAGTTCGAAACAGAACTTCACAAACAAATTGAATTTTGTTAGTACAAATTGGAAGGAAAATCGTACAAAGAGCGTATGTTGAAGGAGCGAATCGTCATTGAGGTGAATGATAAAAAATTGCAATTAAAATTGTTGGAAGGATAGGATGAATTATTGCAAAAAGTCATTGAAACGTGCAAAATGTACGAAGCTGCTAATGCACAAGGCGTTGTTGAACACAAACAGTCAACCATGTGTTAATAGTGTAGCTGAATATCGGCCAAAGGAAACAATCGATGCTGTAATATGTCTTTGTTACAATTGTGGTAATAATTTCACAGCAAATCATTTACAATCATGCAAAGCCAAGGATATCAATTGCCGGTCACGTGGACGTAAGGGCCATTTCCAGCGTTTTTGTAAATCGAAGGGTAAGCAAACAGACAGCAATGAAACCAAATCCGGAAACACGCTTGGAAACCGTAAGCTGGATAATAACAGTAATCGAAAACAACAACAACAATCAATTAACTGGGATAGCTCAGGTAATTGTGTACAAATTAGTGATGGAAGTGCGAATAGTAGATTTTATTTATAGAATTCAAGTAATATTGCCAACCATATGAAGCGATGTTATAAGGAGTATCAAGTATAGAAAATCAATTAGTTAAGTTTAAACTCGACACTGGATCTGATGAAAATTTTTAGAACATTGAAAACAAAATTGGAAAATAAGAATGGAAATTATTCGGTTTATGATTTTAATGGAAATAAAGTAAATGTTTTTGGAACGGTCAAATTAACATGTTTCGATCAGAAAGCCAAAATGGAATAGTCTTCTCACTTTATTGTTGTCGATGACGTGTGTGAACCTATACTCGGTCTAGAATCATGTGAAAGATTTGGATTAGTCAAACGAACTGATGTAGGTTCTGTTGCTTGCGTGTTTGTCACAAACACAAGGGGAATTTTTGAAAAACAATCGTGATGTCTTTGAAGGTTTGGGTAAATTTCCGGGAACGTTTTCGATAAATATGAAGGAAAATTCAAAGCCGGTTCTTCACTATAAGAAACGGATACCAAACTCTTTGTGGGATAAATTGAGGTCGCAGCTTGATAGAATGGTACAGGATGGAATCATTTCACCTGTTGATTACCCGACTGACTGGGTTAATAATTTACAAATACTCGAAAAGCCTAACTCAAGTGAACTGCGAATTTGTTTGGATCCGAAACCACTCAATGAGTGCATCAGGCGTGAACATTTTTTGATTCCAATGATTGATAATTTGATGTCTGGTTTGGCAGATAAACGCGTTTTTTCAGTTTTGGACTTGAAAAGTGGCTATTGGCAAATGTAATTGGACGTAGTGAGCTCCGATTTAACAACATTCATGACTCCGTTTGGGAGATATAAATTCAATCGCGTGCCATTTGGGCTTAATTTTGTACCGGAATTATTTCAACGTGAAATGTTTAAAATGTTGGGAGACATTGAGGGAGTGTTAATTTATTTTGATGATACGGGTATTTGCGCAAAAACGGAAGAAGAACACGATCGGATAATGGAAAAGGTCATGGAAAGAGCGCGTAAATACAATATTAAATTTAACCCGGATAAAATTCAATATCGAAAGCGTGAGGTTAAATTTATGGGTCATATCTTGTTTGAAGGAAAGTTTAAGGTGAATTTAAAGTATCGTGACGCAATTTTAAAGATGAAGAAGCCGGGAAATAAAGCGGCCGTTTCAAGATTTTTGGGTATTCTTAAATACTTAGCTAAATTCATTCCAAATTTGTCAAAGCAATCGGCACATTTACGTAGCCTCACGTGAAACGATGTTACATTTGAATGGACGGAAAATCATGATCGGGAATTACTTGATATCGTAGCATCGGAACCGGTGTTGGCGATGTATGATCCGAAGTTGCCAGTCATTGTGCAAACGGATGCATCTAAATATGGATTGGGTTATGTAATTGTTCAGAGAGGACACCCAGTAGCATATGCGTAAAGGACGCTAAGTAAAAGTGAACAAAAATGGGCTCAGATCGAAAAGGAGTTGTTGGCAATTGTGTTTGCATGTCAGCGGTTTCATTATTTTTTGTATGGACGTGAATTTACGGTGGAAAGTGATCACAAACCTTTGGAAACATTGGTCAGGCGGGATATTGATGATGTGACAATGCAGCTTCAGCGTATGCTCATGTCACTTTTGAAATATCCAAAGATGACTGTTGTGTTCAAGCCGGGCAAAGAAATGCTTGTGGCTGACTGCCTGTCACGGGCCCAACTATCGGAATGCCAAGAAGACACGGATTTATCGGGAATCATTCATTCAGTAACTAAATCGGCGTGTTTATCGAAAAAAAACATATGATTTGTACCGTTCAACCATTGAACGAGATGAATTTTTTTTTGCGAGTTTGTCGATATGTAGAGAACGGTTGGCCGAATTATCATCTGCTGGACGATCTGGAACCGTATGTTTCACAAATTCAAGAATGAACTTCATTGTGAGAAAGGCTTACTTTTTCGAGATCATCGACTCGTGATTCAAAAAGATTTACAAGGTAAACTTAGCAAGTGGTTAAATGCACCACATTTGGAAGTCGAAAAAACTCTTGCACGTGCAAGAATGCTTTATTACTGGCCTAATATGAACGGTCAGATAAGGGAAATGGTTGCATCTTGTGCATTTGTGAAAAGAAAATAACGCCTAGCAGCTAAAAGGAAGAACTAGTTCAAGAAGAGCTACCAAAGTATCCGTTTCATATAGTGTCGATGGATCTATTTGAGTATGCTGAACAGGACTTCTTATCTGTTATCGATGCATATTCGGGATATTTAATTGTTGAACATTTGAAGAACAAAACAGCGCGTCATATCATTGGAAGATTGAAAATTGGGTTTGATAGAATCGGATATCCAACTGTAGTAAAACCGGATAATGTACCATTTAACTCACGGGAATTTGAGGAATTTGCAAATGATTACAATATGATAATGAAGTTCTCGAGCCCTCGGTATCCACAAAGCAATGAATTAGCTGAGAAAGGTGTTGCTAAAAACATTTTGAAACGTTGTGTTGAAGATAGAGACACGGAAATTATCAGCATCGAATTTTAGAATAAAACACAACTCCTGTGGCAAGTATGCGTTTGACACCAGGCCAGTTATTTTTTGGGCGGGTGGTCAAGACGAGAATGCCGATTTCGGATTCATTGTTATATCGAGACAACCTAAGTGAGGGGATCGTTCAAAACAAAATTAAAGAAAAAACAGAAAGGCAGAAGTATTGTTATCACCGGAATGCAAAAGCACTGCCAGTTCTAAATGTGGGTGATCTCGTGATTTAAAAAAAAAAAAATGGAAAAGAATGGAATTATGGTTCAATTGTTGGTAATGTGAATGGTCGATCATACATCGTTAGGGATAATTTTGATAATTATTTTAGACGCAACCGATGGTTCATCGCCAAGACTAAGAATAACGAAGTGAATGGGGAAAAAGTAATGTTTGAAGAAAATGTTAGATGTAATGTTGCGCCACTTGGGCGTAACGTACAGGAGAATGTTAATGATGGCAATGAACCAATTATTTGTGATGTGGATGAGCCGACCAGTGTTGAATGAGAGTAATGCTAGTAGTTCTGATTCAGAAGCAGGGTCAGCCAGCGATCAAGAGATACCTGAACCAGTTATAGCTGATGAGTTCGGGGGTCAGACAACTCGTAGTGGTCGCATTCGTCGTCCACCTCAGAGAGGACAAGAAGGAGTGAAAGAAAAACCTTGGGAGATACACTCATTATAAGACCTAGAGGATGGGATAGCTGTTACCAAAGGCTTGACGAAGTACGCCAACAAGGACGTACATCAGGGCGGGAGTGTGAGCGGACATAAAGGACAGCTGGAGCGGGGCGTGGCCTGTGTGTTGTGCGCGGAATTGACTGACGGTTGAGGAGAGAATGTCCCTGCAACAAAAAAAAAAAAAAATATCATTTATTGAACCATAGTTGTAAGGGAACCCCAACAACAAAATTCCAGCCACCTCCTTAAGGGGATATTTAAATCAGAACATATTTTTTTTGTCCATACAGGTGCCGGTATCCAACAAAGCGCTTTGGAGAGGATCCGAAAACAAACCGTAAATTTGAACATTTTTTTTTGTTGGGTTTTTCCAGGTCCTTGCTATTATTATATGTATATATTCCTTTGTTTGTACTTTATTTTGTTTTCTATTTTTTGTTGTTAATACCCCTAATCATATGAGGAGTGTCTGATCAAAAGTCGCTATTTACATCTTACTTTTTGCTACTTACTTTTGATCACTTTTTTGTAGTAAATAGCTTGTTTTGACCAATATCAAGAATGTTAGGAATATTTTTCATAGAGAAATTGGCAATTTTTGGTCCATGCTGAAATGTGCAATTTTTTGTACATGCTAAATTTAATTCTGTTTATCCTAAAAATGGTGTTGAAAGTTAACTAAGAAGTTTTATTTAATGAGGGATGAGCCGAGGAATGAGGTATGGTCTACTGTTTTGGTGATACGTATGGAGCGGAACGGAGGTAGGGGAACAGGAAATTCCGCCATGGGGCGTTCGATGATTCCCTGGCCTCTCTACCTTAGAGTATCTTTAAATTTATATTGTGTTTTTTTTTGCTAGTCTTTTTATCGCTTCGCCCTCGTGGTTACTGCCAAAAATGTGTCTATTACAATTTGTTGTCCGGCTACATCAGGCGGGGGTGCTCCAGCGGATTCCGGTGCTAGCGTCGTGACTGTGCTGGACCGTTCCTCCTCGTTGTCCCTTGCACGCTGAGCGGGGGGACTAGGATACAAGCCATTTCTACCCGGTGGTGTTAATTGTGGCGGTTCCTTGTCTCGGCGCTCTGTGGGGCATCACTTAGCCTCTTCATTCCAATTCCGTTTTCTTCTGTCGAGGTCCCCCATTGTTGGCAGGAAATTTAATATTAAATTTTTTTTTCCTTGTCCTACTCTAATCCTTGTCTTCTATGATACCGCACCGGACCTCTAAATTCGTGTTCTGATAACGGAATCATGGTTCCTTATCCTCGGAGGATAAGTCGATACCTTGACTAAAATAAATTTTCGTTACAGTTTAAATAGTAAATCAAATCAAACGTAAAAAGTAAATTAATTTGCATCATTATATTTATTATTTTCAGGTTGTTAAATGTAATTTGAAATTAAAAAAAAATAAAAACTGAATATTTTGTTTGATTTGTAATTGTTTTTTTTTTATCAATGTTTCTTTAACCGGGGAGTGACAATTTTTTGAGACAATATACCTTAAAACATTTTGGCGCCCCAAATGGCGCCATTTATACACTCAATTTATTTAGTATTCACCATATTTAGTACTAGGGTTTTCTGACCTCTCCCATTTCAAAATTACTTATGATGTCATTGTTTGTAAGATAGATACACCGACACATAAAAAAAAAACATCAGATTCAATTTATTTTTAAATATATTAAATTCGTTATAAGACAACGCGAATTATTTTCACGTATTTTCAGAAAATCTCTTTCATTATCAAATCATCACACATAGAGGATTATTATAGTAAAAAACATCTTCCCTCTCAATAATACTTATACATTTATATATGGCTATATGTATGTATGTATATATATATACTTGCGTTCTGAATCATTTTGGTTTTTCCTCCTAAAGTATTAGGAAAAAGAAAAACAGGGGCAACAACAATAATAAAAAAAAGGATCAATACAAAAGCGAATTAAATAAAACTTTCATTCATTTTTCATATAAAAAAACACATTTTCCTTGTATACACATATACGTGTACAAGGAATCGTGGGCTGTGGGTGGATGAATTTCACACCAAAAATAAGGCGAAAAGCTATAAATAACATTATACACACAGAAAAATGTGTGTAGGTGCATTTTTCATTTGTATACATAAACATCTATTTGTGACTTTGGTAGTACTTTCCAAAATCATCGATTTTCCTTCCTCAAATTAAAAAAAAAAACGAAAAAATCACCTTGAATCGTACCACCTATTCCGCTTACTCTTTATATTTAGTGCACGCAAATTTATCATGAAAAAAAAAATACAAAAAAAAAAAAAATTGTAAATCGATTAAGGATAACACACGAATACCCCTAATATGTTTATTTTGTACGGACAATATATTACACGATTTTGGTTTGACCTTCGACACAATATGTCCTTGAGAATTTTAAATATCGTGTGAAATTATTTATAAATAGAATATTTTATGTATTTAATGTGTTGGGTTGGTCATATGATCCATAATAATGACACCTAGTATAAATTCCGGGAAGCTGTAGGTAAACACACACACACACACATACATATATATAAATAAATTTTATGTGGGCAAATTTGTATCTCAATAAAATTAACATTAATACTCGTTTATATACATACAGTGTATGTATCTCGGAAATGAGTGGAAAACTCTAGTTTGATGACATAACACAATAATAAAAAATAAAAAAAATCAGGTATATTTTTTGGTTTTGTTATTGAGCTTTTCCAATTTTCTTGAGAATCGCGCAGAATCCATCTTTGTGAAGAGAATAAATTTTGATTGTTCAATTTCTCGTACATATCGTGCGATCTCGTTCCAGCACAAAGGATATATTTTTTTATTGTCCTGTTTTTGTTGAACCCATACACAAATCTGCCGTCTCAAATAATTTTCCAATCAAGAAATTCCATTTTCGTTTTTTTTTTTTTTTTTTTCGGTGTGTGAGATTCAATAGAGAAAGAAGTCACTGTAACAATACAGGAATTTAATTTGGTTCTTCTAAAATAAAAAAATATTAATTAAATATTTAATAAATAAAAGAAAAGTTTAATAAATTTGTTAGAATATAACGGGTTATGGCGTCACTGTATAAATAACAAAAAATACTTAAATATAAAATTGTGATAGAAATTCTTCGAAATAGTGATATTAGTGTTGAAAAAATAGCTTGTTACATAAAACCAATAAGGCCAACATAATAATATTTATTTGTATTAGAAATAAAAAAAAAATAAAAAGTTAAAATTTAGGTTAAATAATATTAAAATAATAAGCCTAAATGTTGATTCTGGAGAAAAAATATTAGTTCTTTGTTTTTAATTTTTTTTGCTGGTTTAAACTGGAACAATAATTTAAAATATTTAATTTTAATCCTTTTTTTAACCTTTGCACTTATTTTAGTCTCCCATTTTTGTCTGTCTCTTCATTTTTCCTCACTCTCCTGTACTTATTCTCTTGTTCGTCCATATTTTGAAATTAAAAGAGAATCCAAAAAAAAAAAAAAAACAATAAAATTCCCCAACATCCCCACCTTCTTCAATCATCTAAATATATCCTTTTTATACCTCGCCTGTGTGTTACAGTAGGAAAAAAATTAAATTTATAATTTTGTGTGTGATTTGTTGTTGTTGCTGATAATAATAATAATAA
Organism: Tipula vernalis; assembly: GCA_958295665.1. Lineage (NCBI taxonomy): Eukaryota > Metazoa > Arthropoda > Insecta > Diptera > Tipulidae > Tipula > Tipula vernalis. The sequence goes on along the minus strand of OY282560.1, from coordinate 214,947,706 downwards.
TAATATTAGTACATATTAGTAACATAAATAATAAATTAATATAAAAAAATAAACATTAATATTAAACAAAAAAAAAAAAAAAATTAAAAATAGTGTTTGATTAGCTTTTTAATTTATATTGTTTTTGTTTCGTTGTCTAGTTTTCTTATATTGAAAATAAAAATCAATCAAAATTAAAAAAATTAAAAAATTTAAATTTTTTAAATTCAAAATTAAAAAAAAATATAAAATTATGCCATTTAAATATTTTCAACGACGTGTTAGTGGTCCTGGTGCATATGGGTTGAATTATCATAAAAATAGGTAAACCACCTAAATACATAACTAATATATAAATAAATAATAAAATAATAATATGTCCATCCCCACCCCCCACCCACACATATTCTCTCTATAATATAAACATCATTAATTTATTAAAATAATATAATTATGCGCATGTTCCGATTTAATTAATAAAATATTATTGTTTTGTTTTGTTGGTTTTTGATACAATTCATATTGTATCAAATCTTTTATTTGAATTAAAAACTACACTTTTGTTTTTTTTTTATTTATTTATTATGTAATCACATTTCTATAAAATGGCGGCCATACATATTTTTATACGTCTACGTATTCAAAGCTAAACTGTCCGTCTGACATATTAACAAAACAAAAACAAAAAAAACAAAAAAAAACGGCCAAATGTCATTTCAAGAGATGGATTCTAGTAAATTTAATTTTGTTTATTGTTTTTATAAATCGGAAATCCTTGTTTTGATTTAATAATTTTTTTTTTTTTTTTTTACATATTATAGAGAAGTCTTAAAAAAAATTATTTGTTTACTCATTTGTTTATTTATAATTTTTGTTTTATTTATTTAACTTAGAATTAATTGTGTGCACTAAGCAGGCGGATGAAACTCAAATTATATTTATAACAAAAAACATTTTTGTGTTGAATAATAAACAAACAAAAAAACATTTTTAATTCTTAAAGATAAAGAGGGCGATTAAGGTGTTTTTATGGTACATACATGTATAAATGAATTTTATATATTGAGTGAAAATATAGTACACTACTCGGGTCACGGTAATCATGTCATTGTTTTTTTTTATTTTTTATCTCTTTCTCTCTCTCTATTTTTTCCTACAAATTATCTATCTAGTTCTGTTGTAGCCAACGACCAATATTTTTAGATTTGTATTTAAATAGATAATAGTTTTTCCAAATATAAATCTTAAATCTTTTTTTTTTTTTATTGTGAATGTGTGTTAGATTAAATAAAATATAAATATATACTTTCACTCTTCTACCTAGTGGTCACCCTGTAGTGATAAAGCAGACCTTTTTTAAAAAAAAAACAAATTTTCAGTTCTTTTTTAAACCAAACACAATGAACATTTTTTACAAAGAAGCTCTAAGCTAGAAAAATATAAAAGCTTCCAAAGTAGATTTTTATTATATATAATTTTCTCTCATCAACTTGCACTTAAGAAACCAAAAAAAAAAAAAAAATTAAATAAATAAATAAACAATAAGAATTTATTTATACCATTTTTAACATTGTTTTTTTAAATATTCTTGCATCCTCACTTTTTGACTTCTCTTACATAAAATAAAAAAAATAAAAAAAAAAAAAAATTATTAAAAATTATTTTTTTTTTAAATATTTATTTTAATATTTAAACATACTATTTTTGTAACTCTTTCTCTCTCTCTCTCTCTTTCTCTCTATAAAATATTTACAGGTACAATTGTGGTTTGTTGCTATAAAAAAAAATGTTTAACCTCAAACATTATGTAATAATTATTATTCTGGAAAATCTAACATACCTACATCTACATACATGTTATATAATAATATTTACATTCGACTACGTATTTTTTTTTAAATTTTGGGTTTTTTAATTTTTTTTCTATGTACAAATGTTTATATCTCGTACGTGTACGTCTATTTAATATTTATATATGACGGAGAACTCTGTGTTTATGATTACGAATTTTATTTGAATGGAAAATATAACGAAAACCACATTATTTTCTTTACACTTTTATTTAAACGTAAATATAAATATAAAATCGTATGTGGTTGGTGGAATATTAAAAATAAAAATATTTTGTAGCTTAACCTGACTATTTAGTTTTGAATCTTTTTTTTTTTTTTTAAATTTGGTTGCAATTTTGCTACTATACATTTTTGTTGTTCGTTAGCGCTTAACCCTCAATAAATCGAACAGTCCCCCTGGTGGTTTTTTAGTATTAAAACTCAAAATTTTAATAGAATATGTTTGATTCAACGTTATTTTCCGCTTACCGTTGGTCAGTGCTGGACAAAAATAACGTCTTGTTGAGTATACTTACGAGTATAAACACTAAATTTTATTTGTTTGCGTTGTTTCTTATATACAAAAATATTATACCTTTTACAACAACAGTATAAAAATATGCTAATTGTACATTAATTATATAATTAATGTAATTTGTACAAATTTATAGGTAAAAACTGCTGACAATGAAATATATTGATATTATATTTGGTAAACTGCTAACAATAAAAAATATAAAAAACTGTTGACAAGGTTGAACATACTCCGCGGATGTATTGATTTGCATGGCATAGATGACTCGCTGAGTTAACATCTCTATTCGGTAGCTGCTGGAGCCTCTAGCCTGTAGTCATCTTGCCTTGGCGCTCTTATTCTGACCTTACATAGGTATGCTATCACGCCTATTAGGATAAAGCCAACTATGATATATGTCACTGCGTAGTGGTGCACATTTTGCTTTGATACATTTACACTAGCATCTTGTAATTCAGCTATTTTCTTGTGGAGAACAGTAAATTCTCCTTCATTTGGAACTTCCTCCTGAAGAATAGTTGTATTGTAGAGGTTTGTCCAATTGGTCGATAGATTGACTGCTGGTAGGAATGATAAATCTACTCTGATTTTGATGGGTTTGTGACTTTTTAGTGTAATTAATCCAACTCTCAATGTGCACCCTTCCTTGAGTGAAATCTTCCCGTTTAATGGAATAGTTAACGTAGTCACATCTTCCCCGCAAACTATAATGGCTGGTTGTGGATGTTGCAATGAAAACAACCAGTTATTGTTCCTAAGTTTGACCCAGTTGGTTTGTGACTTGTCTGCTTTTTGTTTCGCTGTCGCGCCATTATTTGTTTTCGTTGAAATTAACAATTGAAACTCACAAATAGGGTTGGTGAAATAAGCAGTATGCATTGGATGCTGAAGTATGCAGATATAGCTAGCTTCAATGAGGTTGCAATGATGGAACTCATAGCTGGATAGCATGTAGTACTGATCACGATGCATTGATGTTGCCAAGTAATCCATTGATGGTTGTGAAGGTAGCACTTGATGTTGGGAATTATAAGGGCTTAAACAATTGATATTTTTCCTTGGCTAATAGGGGCAGCTTTAGCTCCAAAATAACATATTGTCCATTCAGACGTCCCTTGCAAGATATCAGTTGAGATCAGGTTATTATTTGATCAGGGTCCTGATTCCCTGGCAGAACTACATCTGGTGGCAAGTGCTGTGTTATTTTGTTCATTTCCTCTGCTAACTGTGGTGGTGTTAAAATGGCATTACTAACTACCTTATTGTGAGTATCTAGAACTGCTTCAACTAAATTCTGTCGGATCTCTTTAAATTTCAACATTAACATCAGGCCCTGAATTGCCATAGTTGTGAATCTGTTAATGTTGTTGAGATCGTTCGAATGCTCATTTACTTACTGATTAAATAACTTCCAATGCTGAATCATTTCTGCCTCGTTTTTCTTAAGCAGACTGAGGGTGGCATCGACAATAGATGTCTGATTTTTTATGAGCTTTAGTAAATAATTCATTGTCTTGACTGCTGCCTCCCATAGCCTTCCGAAATGTGGTGTTGATGGTGGAATAAAATGCCATTCTGTGCCATTATTAGCCAACATTTTTTGAAGTTCTGGGGTGACATGTTTTATACACTCATACGCTTTTCCTTGTCGAGTATTGATCGAGCTCCGACAAAATGCGTACCATTATCAGAATAAATATGTTGGCATATACCTTTGTGCGCAATGAATCTTGTGAATGCTGCTACAAAGGCTATTGCAGTTAAATCGCTCACAATCTCGAGATGGACAGCCTTAGTTGAAAAACATACAAAGACTGCTATGTATCCCTTGTAGGACTTCGTGCCTCTTCCTTTAGAAACTCTGACTTGAATAGGTCCTGCAAAGTCTACGCCCGTGTGTGTGTGAATGGACGTGACGGTAATACTCGTCCTTGAGGCAAGTCTGCCAGCGATGACATGTTATACACTTATTTATTTCTGCCCGAATTCTACTTCTGCCGTTTGTGATCCAGTCAGTACCTTCTTCTAAGAAGAGCTAGAGTTAGCTGGCTGCCGCCGTGCAATGTCCGTATGTATGCATCAGCTATCAGCAGCTTGGTTAAACGGTATTTTGAAGGTAGTATAATTGGATGCTTGGTATCGAAATGTAAGGCGCTGTTCGCAATTCTACCTCCTACTCGCAGGATTCGCTGTTCGTCAATAAATGGATTAAGCTATAAGAGATGACTTTTCGCTGAAACAGAGTCATGTTTTTGTAAACTAATAATTTCTTTCTGGAACTCCTCATGTTGTATCGCTCTGCATAATTATTCTCTTGCTTCCTTGAGCTCCAAACCGGTCGGTACGATGTTTTGCGTCATATGGCCGCCTTGCATTTTTAAACTTTTCTTTATGAAGCGTCGACAATAGCTGATGATGCGAAATATTTTGTTGATGTCCGAATGTTTTTCTACTAGCTGCACAAATGGATTTACTATTTTAGCAGTAGCAGTTAACATCACATGCTTCACCTCTAGTGCGGTATCGTTGACTTGAATAGGTTGTGGCCAATCCTGAGTCGGCCTATTGAGCCATTTCGGCGTCCATCATAAACTGTAGTCTTTCAACTGTGTTGGCTGAATTCCTCTAGACCATTGTGCTGGATTTGATTGTTCTTGTATTTCAGAAATCCTATTTGCGACGAATGTCTTGTATTTTTGGGGAAGACCTTTAATCCACGAAAGCGTGATCATTGAATTTGTCCAAAATGACATCTCTATATCTTGGATGATACAACTGTTTCATTACTACTTTGGTCTTGGATGCAACAAGAGTCACGTTGATATCTCCATCGTTGTTCATGCTCCTAGCATAGACGACTGCTGCTTAAGCCATCTAGGTATAGATATTAATTCTAATGAAGGAAGTGCAGTTTTAAAATCCTGCCATTGCGTGGCTAGTATCTGAGGTAATGTTTGATCCCAAGAAAGGCCTGCTACCCAAAGGTCTTGCATGATTAGTTTAGCTATTATAGTAACTGGTGCTAACCATCCTAGGGGGTCAACGATTTTTGAGCTCTCTGAAAGTAGACTCCTTTTGGTAACGTTTCTGTTATCAGACTCCGATAACGAAATGCGAAATCCGAAGCTGTCTGTGGCAGGATTCCAACGAAGGCCGAGTGTTTTTATTGTATCATCAAGCTTAAATTCCATGATTCCAGTATTTCGCGGATTTGTTGGTACGGCGTTTAGTAGGGCTTGGTTCTGTGCTGATAATGCATCGTCGAGCGTGTTGTTTTCAGATATAAGATCGTCAACATAGAAATCAGTGAGAGCGATTTCCTTCGCGATTGGATATCTATGGGCTTCATCTTTCGCTAATTGTTGCAAGGTTCGCACCGCTAAGTAGGTCGCTGCCGCAATGCCATAGGTCACGGTTGTAAGTTTGTATTCTTGCAGCTGTTCCCCAGGAGACTTTCTCCATAAAATCCGCTGATATTCCTGATCTTCTTCATGAATTTTTATTTGACGAAACATTTTTTCTAGATCTGCTGTGTAGACGTACTTATATTTTCACCATCGTAAAACTATGCTCATTTAGTCCTGCTGCAGCATGTGGGACCATTCAGCATAAATTCATTTAATGATGTCCCTGTGGATGTTTTTGCCGATGCATCGAAAACGACTCTGAGTTTTGTCGTTGTTTTCTCCTCCTTCAAGACAGCATGATGAGGAAGATAGTAGTGTTGGGTATCTCCATCTATACTTTCAGTTTTCTTCATATGTCCTAAGGCCTCATACTCGTCCATGAATTGTTGGTATTGTAGGGCCAACTCAGGGTTCTTGGCCAGACGTTTTTTCGACTTGGAGTGGTCGAGCGATGGCTGTTTTTTTTTGATTGACCGAGTGGTTTGGAAACTAGTAATTCGTTATTAAACGGAATTCTTACCTTATAACTTCCATCGGTTAGGCGTATATGAGTTTCGTCGTAAATTTCTTCACATTCCTTTTCTTCTTTGTATGACTTCTTGGTTTATGTACTTCCTCGATTTCCCAAAACTTTTTTAATTGATTGTCAATCTCGCTGGTGGTTACAATCATTGTCTGATACATTGCCATATTGACACTAGCAGATGTATTCCCAGTAAGAATCCATCCCAGTTTGGTTTGTTGTGCAATATGCTCATTAGGTGCACCTTTCATTCGATTCGGCATTATTATTTGCCCATAGTGACCTGCACCTAATAATATGTCAATTGGATCGGGTTCGTAAAACGTTGGATCTGCCCAAATAAGATTTTTTGTATGGTTCCAATAATTTGGTTCAATGACCTTATCAGGCATGCTACCGGTGTACCGGCTTCTGTCCGACCCATTCCGGCGATGTCTGCTTGATTCGGTGTTCTTGTAAGATTGAGATTGTTTGCTAACTCTTCAGTTATGAAGGTACCTTGGGAGCCTGGATCAATTAGAAGACGGTTCAAGTGTTCTTCATCATTACATGTTATATTTATCATGGCGGTAGCTAATAAAATGCTACCTTGCGCAGCTTTATTAGCTGTTTGTAAGGTTGTTTTTGCAGGAGTTTCTGTCGGTTTTTTGGTTGCCTTTTCGTTGTCGTGGTGTAGCATATGATGAGATCCGGGCTCCCATGGCACCTTCATCCATAGGTCGCTGGTTCACATCCGGCTCGAAGGGCCAATGTTTGATTCAACGTTATTTTCCGCTTACCGTTGGTCAGTGCTGGACAAAAATAACGTCTTGTTGTAGTATACTTATAAACACTAAATTTTATTTGTTTGCGTTGTTTCTTATATACAAAAAATATTATACCTTTTACAACAACAGTATAAAAATATGCTAATTGTACATTAATTATATAATTAATGTAATTTGTACAAATTTATAGGTAAAAACTGCTGACAATGAAATATATTGATATTATATTTTGTAAACTGCTAACAATAAAAAATATAAATAAAAAAGATGCAATATAGTGCATAGTGCATCCAGTATCTAATTTCTGCAAATGTATAAAAAACTATTCACAAGGTTGAACAGAATACGTAGAGCTAGAAGCTTGTATCTCCCTTACATCTCTACAAATTCGTTTTAAATTTTTTTAAGATATTTTCAAATTTTGCAAAATTTTTCGCGACTACCCCCTTATAGACGGCAGAGCCCACGGGGTGTCTATTATATATTTTCATTCAAAATGTATCCTTATGGTATGTAGACATGAGTGAATAAAAGTCTTTTGTGTTTTTCATTTGTTGTATTTATTTTTAATTATAAGGATTTTCTTCTAAAACCATTCAAAAATATGGCAAAAGAGTGATAGCTCATTGGCAAGATACGCATTTTACTATGCGTCGCTTACGTGTGTTGCGCTTCCGTGGGCAAATATGGCATTTTCCTTGTGTTTTTATACGGATGAATCTTTTTCAGCTTCCACTGGATCGAATCTGGGCCAGGAATCAGTTAATTTACAATCTAACATATCCTCATCGGATCTAAAGCGCAACGCGAGAAATGTGTTTGCGCCAAATCGGCAGCTAATTGATGCTAAAGATGAGTTTCAATAAAAATGAGATACGCTGCCAAAGTCTTTATATCGACCATGTTGAAGACCATAGCCAGCGCCCATCGATGGGATCCACACCGCCTTTCGGCTTGTTTTAATCCAATATTATTTGTGACTTGCCACTTGCAGCATCGATCTCCAAATCATAATGCATCGTAGATAAAAGGATCAAATTTTTTTTGTGCTTTACGGTATATGCGACCATTGTGCAATTCTCGAGGAGCGCAAAGACAGATATACTGACGTTATCTCCTTTCTTTCACATTAGTTCCTGGGCGGTCTAGTGTTTGTCCTTGGGCAATGTTCCGATGAGGGTCAATTTACGTGTTACGACCATTTCAGGCAGTGGCAATGAAGTGAAAAATTTATCAGTTGTGATTTATTTATTTTTTTACTTATTTATATTAAACGGGCATAAGCTCATGGCTTTTCCACCCTTCCATACAAAACATCCATCAAACATTTAAAATTTCCTACAAGCATACATGAATTAATTAACATTCAACAAAATATTGAAAAAAGTAAAAAAAATTGGCTTACACAGAAATAGAGCTGTGTTGTGAATATCGTGAAGAGGAAAATTGTAAAAGATTTCATCTGTATTAGTATGATTCGCTAGTACTTAAATGCACAATACATTCTTTATATATAGAATGTAAATTGTAGTATAATCAGTCCAGTCGCCGCGGCCTGATGAGAAGATTGATTTTTTCATAATCATAAGCTCATCAGTTCGAAACTGGATTGAATTCTCTTACAATCTTCGGAACATATTAAAATCAGATAAATAAATGGCGTTGCAATAGGTTCGCCTCTATCTCCAGTAGTGGCTGGTGTCGTATTGGAAGTGCTACTTGACACCGCCTTGATTGAGCCCAATTAATTTTAATATTTTGTTTATTTAAAAATACGTCGATAATTTATTTTTGTGTGTACCTGATGATAAAATTGGTTGTATACTTTCAAAATTTAATAGTAATCGTTTTGGTTTAGAATTTACTTTAGAAATGGAAGCGGATACTAAATTATAATATACTCATTATACGTTTGATTCTTCACTTATAATGATATCCATTATTCACTGCTAGTTTATCTAGTGGGCTCTTCCTACATTATTCACTACTACCAAATAAAAATTTCATTTTTGGAAATTTTATCTAGTAGTCTCTTGCCATTTTCATTATTATTAATCTGAGACGTCAAAATGTCGACGGAAATTATTTTAGGTTTATTTAAAGGATTTGATAATAAAACACAATTTTTTATCCGTCGTGGACAAAGTAATGACTGTTATTCACTCAGATGATTTACGACACTCGCCTATCGGCTCGTGTGTCGGTAAACTTCATCTTCGTGAATAACAACTATCATTATATGCTTGTTGAATAATATACTATTTTTGGACACAATATTAGTTCGGAAGAATAACGGTCAAATTGATACTATTTGGTCGCAAAAAATTTATCGTCCGGTCGAATTCTCAATTTTAATAGTTTTCACCGTTTAGCGAATTAATACCCCTGGTTTCGTCTACCGAGTTAAAAAATCCTCTGATACTGGACACACATTTAAATTTGATCAGGTAAAAATTGTGGACAATGAAAAATTGAATAAAAATCGTTTTTTTTTGGAAATGGCTCACATTATTGGTAATCATGAAATTGTTGTCAACAAAATGAGTGATACTGACGATCTTAACCAAATTTATTCTGGCATCATTGATTTTATATCTAAATTCCCAAAATATAAATCGTTTGAAGATTCTTGAAATTCCAAATTCAAAAAGTTTATTTACTAAAAATATTTTGATTGTAGTCGTCCAATTTGAATGAATTTGTCGTTTGTTGGAAAAAAATTTATTTTCGGTTTACAAGTTCGGGTATGACAAGAAATACTCTTCAAATTTATAAATATATATATTTAACGGTAAGTCAGAGAATGACATGGTAATTCCTATATACGTATTTTAATAAATTTGTATGTATATATTGTTAAAACCGTGTAGACCTGAAGAAGATAATAAATTTATCGAAACGTCGAAATAAATATCAGGAATTAGTTTTATTGGCTGCCAAACCCGAAGGCTAGAGGAAAGGTTTAAATATTAGCTAAATAATTGATAAAGTAGATTTAGTAAACCAGTTTTAATCATGGCCTGTCATAATATAAAATTAATGATAAAAATGACCAAATTTTTTTTAAAACTTAAATAAATTTATTATTTGGAGGCTTTACTTAAATAAACGGAATAGTTTTTAGTAGATTTACTTATTAGTTAAGTTTAAAGTGAATCATATTATATGTAGTTTTAATGCACATTCAATGCCAAAATTACAAATTTAATTTTTATAGAATCTTTTTTCCATATTTATGATGCTCTCACGGGCAAAATGGTCGGTGAGAAAGTTTTATTTATATGAAAAGATTTTGACGTCATTTTTTCCGTCTCAAGGAAAATGAATCGGAAATGTGTATTTCTCACTGAAAATACTTTTCATTGTACTTTTCACGGAACGAGAATTGATCCCCTGGTCTAATTTTAGCCACTTACTATGAATATTTTTTTTTTTGTTTGGTGCCTTACGTTATGTTTGAAGAGAACCTTAGCATTATGTATGTAAATATAAACGCGAATGTTTGTGTTCGCTTAGTTTTCAAAAATCACATTATCTTATAAATATGTTCACAAAAATTTGAGTATAAAACAATTATTGCACCGGTATTTTTACCGTGCCAAACGCAGGTGATGGTCTCCTACGGTTTTCTTTAGGAATTCCTTTGTTGTACGAACTATATGCTCTGCTTTTCAGGTGGAAGAAGGATGAAACGGAGCTGTAAGTATAAGAAACTATATTATTCTTGTAAAAGCACTTCCATTATCCGAGACTATCATGTCAAGTAGTCCGTGCGTTGAGAAGATACTGCGAAGCGATTGTACCGCACATTCGGATGATGTGGATGGAACGGTGGAAACTTTCAACCATTTAGAATATGAGTCGACAAGCAAGAAATATTTTACCTTGGAATTGTCCAGCAAAATTCACATGCCGTCTCGACCAAGGTTGAGTTGTTGTTTCCCATCGATGAATCGGTGCTTTAGGATTTTCTTGACAGTGTGAATAGCTTTGAACGGTTCATTCGATGACAGAATTTAATTTTGACTACCAGAAATAGCTACGTATAATACGATAAAATTTGTTGTTTAGCAGCTTCCGGAATGATTGTTCTTTGGCCGCAGAGTAAACAGTTTTTTTATAGTCGATATCTCATTGCGATATTGAAAGAATGGTGTGATTTGTTGTCAATTTTTCCGTCAAGCCAACCCCTCATCCCCCAACTTAAAAATCGTGTTAAAGTTTTATCTTTCGCTCGTGGATTGTTTCGATCATTAAAACTTCTTCTTTGGCGGTGGAAGCTATTGCGGTTGGGTTAGGTAACCTGACCATCACAGCTAAGAAGTAGAGGCAGTGACTTATTGTAATATACCAAGAAACTGTCGTTGATGGGCACTATTCCAAATCCACTTTGAATCTTTCTCCAGAAGACGATGTAGCGGCTCAGCTATAGTAGGTTTTCCTGCTAAAAAAGCATGTTAAACATAAACAAGTTCCATAAAACCTTGAAATTGCTTTTTGTCTTGAGATGCCGAAGTGTTGCTTATAGCTGTTATTTTTTCCTTATCATGTGTCGATCGAAGACCAGCTTCACCTAATCTATTGAAAACTTAGGCGGTCCATATATTCCTTCTCGGTCTGTCCAATTACGATGATATCATCAAAATACGGAAGAACGCCTTCGATGCCTTTGAGCAGCTGTTCGATAAATTTTTGGAATATATCAGGTGCTGACGATATTCCAAACTAAAACCTGTTTACTTTGAATGTCCTCTTGTGAGTGATGACAACTGTTGGTATGCTTGTGCTAAATCAAGCTTCGAAAAATATTTTCCCGGTGGTAAAGATGCCAATAAGTCCTTTGTCGACGGGATTTGGAAACAATGTCGGCTTAATGCTTTATTAACTGTTGATTTGTTGTCCCCACATATCCGAATTGATCCACCTGATATTCTCACTGGAACGATAGGTGTCGCCCAATCGCTGTAATCAACAGGTTCAACAAGTCGACGCATGGCGAAGGGAATAATCCTGGCAGGCAGATGAATTGGAACAAAACAATGTTCGGATCAAGTTTCAGAGAAATTTGTTTTCCCCGGTATAAGCGAAGCTCAGTTGAAAATAAATTCTTATATTGCTTGACGATCTCAGTGACGGCTGATGGTTGGATTAGGTAATCGATTGTAAAGGCAGTGACGATATAATTTTGTTATTATAACTCACGTCGAATTATGTTGAAAAACCACTAATTTTAAATTTGAAGGGCATAATATCAATAAATAATATCATAAATATGATATTGTTAATGATAACGGTTATTGATTTTTGAAATCGGTGTTTTGTGAGATTACATTAAGTTGCAAACGATTTCGTCCGTTTCCAGAAGAGCGATATGAAGATGCGATCTGGCCGTATTTTCAACATGAATTATATTATCTAGAAAATCGGTTTCGGCATTGCTCTCTCGAATGATCACTCCCACAGACTTGGCAATTCGTTAACCTTGATAAACCACGATCGTGATTAATAACGACCTTGGGCTTGCTGTGATCGTGAAGGTATGGGGAATTAATTAACTATTCATTTGATTATTAAAACACACCATAAATTTTATTTATTTAAATAAATCTTTATTATTTATTATATTTATTTAATGTATTTTTTAAAAGAACGTTATAACACTTAAATATGCATATCGTTCATACTATATTTATATTTATTTTTAGTACATATAGTAATGAACTGCATATTTCGAATATCTCTTTTCAACTTCCATTTTATTTTCAAACCAAATGTTTGTTGGGTAAAAAAGCTATGTTTTATGAACACTGCGTTTAGGGGAGAATGTAAGCGTTCCATATTTTATTGAACTCTATGATTGCTTCTATTTGTTTACTCACTTGTTGACAATACGAATCTGAACAAATAATTTTTGGATAGGATTTATTTAGGAATATATCCCCACAATACTCCCCTTCCAGTAGATTCTGTATGAATTTACGTATAAGTGAGTAAGTATCGTTCGTCTGAAATAATTGAATTTTGTGATTGTGTGAAGTCTTGTGGTATTATTGTTTGTATCGTGACGGTGTTCTGATAATTCGTCTTGATCTTGTTTGAGTCGGTTCTGTAGGTGGTTTTTGTTGTAAATCGAAAGTAACTTTTTTTGTTGATGTAGTTTTACCGTTCTCTGAAACTATTAATTGTTGGTCGAAATTTGGTCTATTGGTTTTAGTAGTTGGTGTTTGTACGTCTTGAGTGTTTTCCAAATGACACGGTTTTAGTCTGTCGATTGATACTTTGACCGGTTTGCCTTTAATTTCAAGTGTAAAAGTTTTATCTGTTTTCTCTATAACTCTGTAGGGTCCTGTGTACGGCGGTTCAAGTGATTTCCGTAATGCGTCCGTCCGTAAGAAAACATGAGATGAGGAAGGCAAGTCTTTCGAAATGAAAATTTTGTTCGTAGAATGCCGAGATGCTGGTGTTGGTCGTATTTCTTTGAAATGATTTTTCAAATTTTGAACGAAATCGTTTTGTGAAATTTTGGTATCGGAAGATTGATCAAAAAATTGTCCAGGAATTCGAACAGTGGATCCATAAACTAGTTCTGCTGGTGTAGTTTTTAGTTCTTCGCTGTAAGTGGTACGAAGTCCCAGTAGAATTGTCGGTAAAATGTTAGCCCAATCTGGTCTGTTGTGACACATAATGGCTGATTTGATGGTGCGATGCCATCTTTCAATCATGCCATTACATTTTGGATTGTAGCTAGTTGTACGTCGATGTTGGAAGCCTAAAAGTGTAGATAATTCCGAAAATAAATGTGATTCGAATTGAGCCCCCTGATCTGTAACGATGAATTCTGGCACGCCAAATCGAGCTATCCAAGTTGAATATACGGCAAATGCGACAGTGACAGCAGTCATGTCCGGCACTGGCACCGCCTCAGCCCAACGCGAGTAACGATCAATTAACGTCACGCAATATCGGTTGTTTCCGGAGATTGGAAGTGGACCAATGATATCCAAGTGAATTTCTGTGAATCGTTGAGAAGCGAGATTGTAAGAGCCGAGAGGTGATTGGATGTGCCTTGAAATTTTCGATTTTTGACATGGTATACAATTTTGAGCCATCGTTTTTGAATCTTTGGAAATGGAGGGCCAAACAACATTTGAAGTCAATAATTTGATGGAAGCTTTTACGCCCGGATGAGATAAATTATGTAAAGATTCAAAAACAATTTTCCGAAATGCTGGCGGAATGAAGGGTCTTGGTACACCGGTTGATACGTCGCAACATATGGATTTAGTTGCGTTGAACGTTAGAGGAATTTGCACTAGTTTAAGAGATGTGTTTGTATTATTATTTAAAATCTCTCGTAGTTCGATATCATTGGTTTGAGCATCTGCGATTGCTGCATAATCAATGCTTTCAGGAATAGAAATTTGATTGATGCGGGAGAGGGTATCTGCAACGACATTATTTATGCCGGAGACGTGTTGAATATCGGTAGTGAATTGGCCGATGAAATCTAGATGTCTGAATTGACGAGGAGATGCTTTTTCAGGGTTTTGTTTGAATGCGTAGATTAATGGTTTGTGGTCGGTGAACAATGTGAACTCACGACCTTCCAATAAGAATTTGAAGTGCTTAATGCCAGAGTAAGCTGCAAGCAACTCTCTGTCATAAGCACTGTACCGTTTTTGCGTTTCGTTAAGTCGTACTGAGAAGAAACCGAGTGGTTGCCAAGTATCGGAGATGTACTGCTGTACAACTGCCCCAATTGCCGTATCTGAAGCGTCGACCATGATCGCGAGTGGAGCTAAAATCGCTGGGTGATTCAGCAACGTTGCTTCGCATAATTTTGATTTACAATTTTCAAAAGCTTGAATTAGTGGTGTTGACCACTCAATTAGTTGTTTGCTGTTTTTTTTATAACCTTTGAGTAAATCGTTTAGAAGAATTTGGTCTGCCGCGGCGCCGGGAATGAAACGTCTGTAAAAATTTATCGTGCCCAAAAAACGTTTGATACCATCAACAGTTTCTGGGCGTTTATAGTTTTTGACAATTTGGATGCGGTCTTGATTTGGAAGTATACCTTGTCCAGTGACCGTGTGTCCTAAAAATACAATTTCTGTCTGTGCGAAAACGCATTTGTCCGTATTAATTATAAGTCCGTTGTCTGAAAATTTTTGAAAAACAATTTCGAGGTGTTCTAAATGTTCGTCAAGTGATTTGGATGCAATTAATACGTCGTCTAAATATACAAAACAGAAGTTAAGGCCTAAAAGTATGGAATGCATTAGTCTTTGAAATGTCTGTGCTGCATTCCGTAGTCCGAATGTCATTTTTGTGAATTCAAAAAGGCCGAAAGGTGTAGATATTGCTGTTTTGGGTATGTCCGTTGGTTCGATGGGAATTTGGTGGAACGCCTGGACAAGGTCTAGTGTCGAAAAAATGGTGCAACCTTCAAGTTGATACGAAAAATCTTGAAGGTGCGGAATGGGGTAACGATCTGGGATGGTTATATTATTCAACGACCTATAATCACCACATGGTCTCCATGTTCCATTCTTCTTCTTGACTAAATGAAGTGGACTGGACCAGGCACTGCTACTTGGTCTGCATATTCCTTGTGACATCATGTGTTCGAACTCAACTTTTGCAATTTGCAGTTTGTCGGGTGCCAAACGTCGTGTTTTACAAGATACAGGGGGTCCATTAGTTTCCAAACGGTGAGTAATTTTGTGTTTAATTATTTTAGTAGATAGACCACTGTTCACTAAACCCGGAAATTTCCCGATCAAAATGTCGATTTTAGAATTTTGGTTCGTTTTGTTAATAAAAGATAGGGTCGGATTTGGTTCTTGTGATAAGACACCTCTGATAAACAGGGAGGTTAACGGATCAATTATCCTCTGTCCCTGGATGTCTACTAAAAGGCCTGTTTGTTTTAAAAAATCCGCCCCTATCATTGGCAATGAAACTTCAGCGATGATAAACTCCCAACGGAATTCTCGTCGAAGTCCGAAGTCTAATTTTAAAATTTTAGTGCCGAAAGATTTTACCGGAGTGCCGTTTGCCGCGAATAATTTTTTTGTAGAATTTGATATAAGTGTTGTTTGATACAGATTTTCTGGAATGACTGAAACATCTGCTCCGGTGTCCACTAAAAATTTTAGTCTCGTGTTTCTATCAAAAATTACTAAACGGCTCGCTAGTTGACCATCAACACTTGCCGTTAATTCGTGATGGTCTAGCGAAAATTTTTGTCAACATTTTTTGAGTGTTCCTCAAAATGTTCGCACCCCATCACACATTGTTTTGCGTTTTCACCGAATTTAAAATGAAAATAACAAATTTTAAATTTTGGATTCAGTTTTCGAATTGGTGATCGTGACGGACTTCGAAATTTTGACCGAGAATTTGGACGTGCACGAGAATTGCTACATAATTCTGCAATCATTCCTGTTAGTTTATCAATTTTGCTGTCCGTCTCTGCTTTATAATGTTTCAGTTCTGTATTTTCTGTTGTAGAATCTGATATGCTGTTGATGTTTAATGAGTTTGTCATCGTCTCCAAAATATTGTCTGCTCGAGTGGCTAATATTGCTAGTGAAACGTCATTTTCAAATGGAGTCAGTATCATCTGTATTTGTGCTGGAAGTCGTTTCATCCATAGTTGTCGTATTGCGTTGTCATCGAAAACTGTTCCCGCGTTCAGTCTGAATTTATTGAGTAGCATGGATGGTTTCTGGTCTCCGAGAGTAAGTCCGTGTAAAACATTATTTAATTTCGTCCGTTCCGTCTCTCCTAACACTCGTACAACTTCCTCCTTGAACGCAGTGTAAGGAGTAGTCTTTTTGTCCCGTAGTATTATATTTCCAAAAGTGTCGTGATGTCGTGCGTCTAAAGCTGCGAGTGCGTGTGCGTATTTTGTCTGTTCCGTGGTAATGTTTGCTAACAGGAATGACTGCTCTAATATCGAAAACCAAATGACCGGATTTTGACTGTATAGGTGTTGTGGAGGTCTAAACGCTACATGTGCGATATTTGTCACATTAGCTGGTATTGATGTTATAACTGGAGGTGGAGAATTGGTTGATGGGCTTGGACCTTCCTCAGCACTGTTATCATCGATTGTCAGTTGTTGTCGTAGTGCGTCTATTAAAGCCAAAATTTCTTCGTTAGTCATGGTTCTGTCTGGTGTGTTATCTATTTGAGGAGTATTGGGATCCATAATTTTTTTTAAAAATAAAAATAAATTTAACACGAACAAAAAATTTTTTAAATAGGTGAGAAAATGGTGATAATTGTGGACAGTGAAACAAACGAGGTAAGAATAATATTGTGAACTGACGACAAATGAGTAAACCAACAAATAAACGACACCAAAATAATATTGATTTTTCGTTTTTTTTTTTTTAATTTTTTAACATGTAGTTCTTTAAAATTTGGAATACTCACGGTTCTCCTCCTTTCGTCGTGTACGCTTTTTGGTTAGTGATGATGTCTTCCTTGTGCGACCTTGCACGGCTAAACAACAAAAACTCTTTTAGCTTACCACGGGTGGGGGCCAGAACTGTTTATGTATTAACTACACTGAATATTTCGGTTGACCGCTTACCACTGGTGGGAGCTATGTCGTCAATGCAATATTCAGATGTTTGGTGTCTGGAAAATGGTTGATTTAAACTCGCTGTTATTAGCAGTTTAGTTGTTGATTTATAGCGATGTTTTGGCTGGCCGATATAGCTAAACGGTATTGTTGTTTAAAACGGCTTTGCTGGCTATTATGCTGAATTGCTGGTTAACGGCTTTGCTGGTTATTATGCTGTATTGCTGGTTAACGGCTTTGCTGATTGTTGTGCTGTATTGCTGGTTAACGGCTTTGCTGATTATTGTGCTGTATTGCTGGTTAACGGCTTTGCTGATTGCTGGTTATTATGCAGTTGTTCTGCTTGTTCTTTGGTTGGTTGCGTTTTTTGATCTTTGGGGTCACCAGTTATGGGGAAATAATTAACTATTCATTTGATTATTAAAACACACCATAAATTTTATTTATTTAAATAAATCTTTATTATTTATTATATTTATTTAATGTATTTTTTAAAAGAACGTTATAACACTTAAATATGCATATCGTTCATACTATATTTATATTTATTTTTAGTACATATAGTAATGAACTGCATATTTCGAATATCTCTTTTCAACTTCCATTTTATTTTCAAACCAAATGTTTGTTGGGTAAAAAAGCTATGTTTTATGAACACTGCGTTTAGGGGAGAATGTAAGCGTTCCATATTTTATTGAACTCTATGATTGCTTCTATTTGTTTACTCACTTGTTGACAATACGAATCTGAACAAATAATTTTTGGATAGGATTTATTTAGGAATATATCCCCACAAAGGTTCATTTCGGGATAGTGTTAACTGGTTACCATGTTGTTTGCCTACAAATTTTACTTGCTGTTGATTTTCCTTAATCAATTGTTGATTTCTTGCGGCTCCTTCGGTGGATAATGCATTTTCATGAAGACCAACCGATCGCGTAGCATTCTTTTCAGTATCCTTACCAAATTTGCAATCGATTGCCAGCGATTTCCGAAGGGCGTGGAGAAAAATGATTAGAAAGTGATTCGATAATTTCTTTATAAGTTAATTCACTTACCGTTTTGGGAGTTTTGAGAGCTATTAAGGATTCTATTAGCTCACAAACATGTGCTCCACACACCGTTAAGAATGTTGTCCTCTTAATCTTTTCGTCCCTTATACCGTTGGCGATTAAAAACAATTCAAAATTTTTATATGAACTCCAGCTGTTTGGTTGTTACAATACCAATGGCAATTAGAAAATAAATTATATTTTTATTAATCACTTAATACTAGACTGGGTAATATTTTATTGTTACAAGTGAGGGATATTTAATCCCGTTAAAATACATGGATATATCTTATTTACAATATACGTATAATGAGTATGAAATATTAGTACTTTAAAGCCCGGATCTTCGTTAATCCGCCACTGCTCGAATAATACCTAGCATATGTATAAATCACTCAAAAGTAAGCAAATTTCGACTCAGCATAAAAACCTCGAAAACCCTCATAGAATATCGAAAATCTTTATTCATCACTAATTCTGTAATGCATTGAGAATCTCAGCTCACCCAATTTTAATTTAAAACATTTAATTCAATCCAAATTTAACTCAAACAATATCGAAAATCTTCAATAATGTCAAAAAAATATGCAATTACGTAACACTTAACCCAAAACCAAACTCGAAAAACCGTCACAACCTCGAAAAATACCATAAAATAACGGAAATCATTATAACACGCACTATCTCTCTCTAGTGGGTAGTCGCGGTGAGACCGCGATCCATAAAATTCACGTTCAAGTAAATTAATTACAATTTAATTACAAAATGCTAATGTTCGCCTAATGATCAGATTTTCGTAACCATGTCCATGTTGAATAAAATAAAATTTTTGTTCATTGCCTAATTAAAGGCGGATTAAATTTTATATTCACCACTACTAATGTAAAGTACATTATGTACAGAATAGTACGTTCATGGTATTTTCTTATTTCTGAATTTTTGTTTTATCAAATTAATTACATTTACTAGTTCCAGAAATTATTATGCAATACTAAAGAAATTAAATTAATATAATTTGAATAATAAATACAATAAGAGTAAAATTTGAGCAAAAAACAATTGGCGATTACATTGGTTGCATAAGTAAAAGGCGAATATATGTATTGACCAGATTTCAATCGCAATAATTCCAGATTTCTATGTTTTACTAAATTATATACTAGTACGACTCGAATACAAATTTAATTTCATTTTAATTTTAATTATTAGAAAGTTATTATAAAAAAAAATCGATTAGAAATAATAACTTTTCTAGTAACACCATTGATTGCAATATAAAATTTATTACTCGGAAACTATTGAATATACAACTTTTGTAAATTTTGAAATTATAAAAATAACTAGTAAACTTATTATTGCCATAACTTAAATTATTTCATCAATAGCTAATGTTATTATTAAAATAATAGCCAAATTTGTGATTTTGTAACGAAATCCATGATTTCGTTAACAGACACGGGATCTGTGGTCTGGTGCGGTCTGATAGCTGGCTAGAGCTCACGATGCATCGTGGGGGGAGAAAAAGAATCGCAAAAAAAAAGAAAAGATAAAAACTAAACATTGTTTGCCACATCTGCAGGAGGTAAAGCAAATAATAAATTGGGTGTGATCGTTCGAGATTGGGTGTGATCGTTCGACCGCTCGATCCCCATACATATTTCTCACAATTCAACGAGGAAAAAACAAACGAACATTAGGTTTAGTATAAGAAGAAATTATACACAAGAATAATAATAATACGAACAGAGATAGACACCGGTATACCATTCAAAACAGAAAACGAATGCGAAGATAATTACGCAACCAGGGCTGCGTAACAATTTCAGTAGTTAATATGTTAATATATTCGTCCAATGTGTGGTAGCATTTAATTTTAATAATTCCAAAATAATTTGTCTAATCTCTCAACTTATTATTAAATCTATTTTAAAATTATTGAAATAAAATATGATTACACGTTTAGGGTTGCCAGATAAAATTTTAAAGAAAAAAGTACATTTCTGGCATAAAACGAAGAATGAGGTGTATGTATATAGATAGTGACCGAACGTCTTGATTTCACCTGACATGTTCTGGTTTTTGAAACTTCTGCGGAAACTCCAGCCCAAATTACATGGCCCAAAAATGTTAAGGATGTAATTTAATCTATTTAAGATTGGAAGCTTTTATAGAAGAGCTTTTTTCAATGGCTTAAGATCTCCGGTATAAAAGTGCAATAAAATACATCGACACATAATGCATATGTACTAGAACGGAGTAAATTGGTTGGTTCGGCTGTTAAAAAAAAAATTGGCAAATCTTTTTGGCAAATGTAGTTTTTTGATTTATGATTATAGTACTGCATAGTACTGCAAAAAAACCGGACGGTTAAATTACACTTAGTTCTTAGAAACTTCTATAATATTCCATCATCTGCTCTACTAACTCCACGCCACCCATATTCTTATTGTATTGAGAAATAATAGGCATGTGAAGTTAGCCCAGGATTTTATCCTAGAAAATAAAAAAAAATTAATCAGGCAATACTAATAAAATTATGCAACATATACTCTTGTGTGTTATCGCAGCCCAGGATTTTATTGTATTTAATAAAAATAAATATAATTTCATTAAAATCAAATCAATGGAAAACAAAGAAAATTGAACCTAAAATATTTTAGTTATGTACTTCTATAAACCAAATTGGTTTAAAACAAAAAATTCATAATTACCAGTATTAAAAATAAATCACAGTATTTTCATTTTTTATTATGGTGCGCGAAAACTAAAAATCTCTCGGATTGGGGCTATATAGTTTTAAAACGGGCTTGCAAGGGGCTAAATATTATACTATTGTCACGATGATCGGTATGTTGCAAGTTGCCGAAATAAGGCCTTTGTCTTACAACTCAATTGGATTTACCCAGTTTAAATGAGTTTTTATTGTGCTGTGCCAAAACTAAAAATCTTCCTTATTTCCTAAACCTACAAACAAACCCGTAGAAAGAAGCATCCAATTTGGTACAGTCGTTTGTAAGTTTTAAGCATCCGAACAAACCACGATCCATTTTTATATACTATATATATGTAGATAAAACAAAAAGCAACAAAAAAAATGTTTTCCTACAATCGCCGTGAAAAACAGGCTTTTTTTCTCTGTTTTCAAAGCCCAAAGTGTCTGTTTTTTTGACAGTTAATAAACAAATTACTTTGTCACACGTTTCTCTTAGAAACGTGTGACAAAACTTGAAACCGCACGCATGTTTAAAGAAAGACTAATGTTTGTATAAAACATCAAACCAAATTTTTGTTTTTCTTTATGAAAAATAAAAAATATCTTTGACTACTCGATTGAACAAAATGTCGGTCCTAAAATAAAATCGTATTGTCAGTATAGTAAATTTTACTACAAAATTATCTTTTTATTATATTTTTTAAAATGATTGTAGGAAAAATAAAGTGTGAAACACGTCCGCAAAGTTGTTTGTCACGCTCGAAAGGTTGCTGGCCTCCGTCCCGTCGGCCAGCAATTTCCTTTCTCGCGTGACAAACTGGCACTTTGCGCTCTTGATACACAAATAACTATTTTCTCCGATCGTAGGAAAAAATATATCTTTCCGTTGTTTTTTCGAAACGAAAAGCTCATGATTCCAGTATGTTGTATTTGTTGCTAAGCAACAAGTAATAATAGTACGAGAATATTTTTTCTGGCCTAGGCCGGAAATATAATCCCGTATGGATTTTTAATTGTTTAGAAGAAATAAAAGTACACTTATAAGGTCAAACGCATTTATTTATTTTAATTTAACAGTATACATAATAATCAATTTTTATTTGATAAATCTATGCCAAACTAATTATGTGTTAAGTATAGGAGCTTAATTTTACTTATTTGTAATATTAACGGTTATCGTACAATTAGTACAATTATTGAACATTGGTGGATTAGTAGTATCGCATCCCAGCATTGTTGTTGATATATTGCTATTAAAATCATTAACATTATTTGCATCGGCTGTTTCATTATCCGTTGTATCGAAAATCTTATGAGCAACTTCAATTTTATTGATAATGGATTCATCGATGTACCCTTCAGCAACAGTCGATGACTTCCATCCTCCAAATCTTTTTAAGCATGTTAAATCTGCGCCATTATCAACTAAAATTGTCGCAAATGAACGGCGGAAACAGTGCCCTGTGTATTGTTTTGCGTCTGGCAATTTTAAAAAGGTAGCAACAATTTGTGGCATTTTACCAAACTGATGTATGCCAACTGCTTGTTTGAAACCTTTACCATTTGTTTATTTAAAAAAAAAACGCAAAGAATTGAAATCTTTTGGACGCGAAGCTATATATTTTCTGTAATATTCTAAATAAGTTTCGTTTACGATAACTGATCGTGGTTTATTTGTCTTGTTATTCGGGATTTTAACTAAAAGTTTAGATCCCAAATCACTAATGTCAGTAATTTCCATGCGGGCTAGTTCATCCCGTCGACAAGCACCAGCGATTCCAAAAATTAACGCAACCTACAAAAAACAATCATAATATAACATACAAAAAAATATTGCAGCGTGAATTGTATTTTATCCGAAAACATATTTGAATTTAATGTGTAAATACAAATAATAATCGTTTTAAATACCTACATGCTTACTTTAGTAACTAGGAACGAATCATCTGAAGCTTCCAAAATGAATTGTAGAACATATTCCATAGTTAATATTTTAGATTTCTTCGCTTTTTATCCGTAGCTGAATTAGCTGCTTCCACTATATCCGGCGGGGTACAAGATAAGGATAATTCGATTTCACTGTCCATATCCCTTAAATTTCGTTCACACGTTTTTTTATAAATCAAATAGGTACACAAACTTGAGAACTTTTGAAAAAAAAACAAAATGTATTTATGTCTTATGATGTCGTGGCTAACTAAGCAATAATTTTATGTTATTTTCGATTTTTTACTTTGTTTTGATTTCTTAATATGATAATTAATGAATAATACTAAAAATTATTTTGGGTTTATATTCGTTTTAAAGTCCGATCGGAGAAAAAATAGTATGTGCAATTCGGAGGAAAAGTGCATTCCCGGACTCCCGTTGGTTTTGGACTCGCCTATCGCCTCGTCGGCCAATTTCCACTATCGTCCGGGAATACAGTACTTTTCCTCCTAATTATATAATATACTATTTTCGGCGATGCTATATAAATAATTTTTTTTCTTTAATGTTTCAATACTTTTTCAGATTTCGTGGTGTTCACATCATTTCGTGTTTTTGTTATTTCGTATTGTGTTTTCTCTTGTGCTCTATAAAAAGTTTTTTTTAAAACTATTGACTCTGGCTGTACCTGGACTTGTTCTAAAACTTATTATAATATTGTATTTTGATTTTGGTGTTGATTGGCTTTTGCTTTCGTTTGGATTTTCTTTTTTGCCGTTACAATTTTTTTTTTGTTCCACGTACATATTCACGGTTGAGGCTGTGCAACGAACTGTCAAACCCAGGTTGGTAGCCCGTTAACAGAATCCACCTGGGTCTCTGTCTGCAGCTTTGGCCTGGCTACCGCGCAGTCTAGGGGTGGGGATGTTGACAGTGTCCACCAGGGGCTAGATTGCTGCTGTGCGTTATGAATCTGACATTAGAAGAACACACGACACACCCACGCGTCACACCATGGTCACTCCCTGAAAATGGTACTAACCAACTACAACATATTAATTCTTATAATAAGCACCATTTTTATTTACAATATATATTAGCCATTACTTGATTGATTGATTGATATGAATGCACGGCCAAGCTTATGAAGCAAGAAATCCCGTGTTAGTGATGTGGTCATTAAACTGTCACACCAACTTTATAACACAGGTGAATGCTCTCCTTACTGAAGATACCTAAGCACCATTACAACAAGGAGAGCACAACCACTCGCGATATCACATAAATGTGACAGCATCATGTCCACCCCTGGCCGGGTCCCACCGTGCACTCTTTCACACATAACAAAACCGAAGGATAGGATAGGATAGTTAGAAGTGACAGAATCGGCCCGGTTACAGACACCTAGGTATAGCCGATAGTTAGTAAATTTTTAGTAATTATATAGTAAAATAGTTAGCACAGGACAACACAATTTCTAAACTACAGCTAATTTACTACTTCTTGATCCTGGAGCGTTGATTCAAGCTAAAATTTAATTCTGAAACTCAGGATTAATTTAATCCCTATAATAATTATTAATTCTGGAACTATGTTATATTCTGAAAATTGGATTATTTAATATCATATTAAGGAAGAGATCCCTTTAAATATTCTCTTAACTAAATTAATTAATATACATTAATGAACAAAACACAACATAATAAAAAGATTAGCACAAGACAGCACAATCTAACTACATTATTAGATGATCTTGTCTCTGGAATCCAGGGTCGGATACTCAGGACTCCCTAAATTTATAACAGGACTTAGAAAAATTATTAATAATGTTGTAATTTCACCCCTGTCCGCTTATCATTCATTTACCTGCTAAAATATTTAAGAAAAATATAAAATAACAACACTTATTTCCTTATTCATAGTCCTTTTATATTTAATTAATTAATTATTACGTACTGCAACAAGGATTAACATTAACATTATAAACCATTTAAACATAAAATTTAACTTAAAACCAATCATCTATTTCCTACCGAATCAGAAAAAGAAAATACATAATAATAGATCCAATTATTCTATAAAATTTATATAAAATGATTTAAATGACAATGTTACAGTACCACAACACCTAGACTTATCAATAATTCAATTAGGTACTATAAGTATATGAAGAATCAACAAATAAAATTAATATAAAAATTAATATAAAAATTTGCAGGCGACTCTGAAAACTAAATTTAATTAATAAAACACCGTAATATCAAATTTTATTACTTAAATGAATAATTATTATAACAGGATCTTCAGTATTCACGATCACACATCGTATACACTCATTTACACATACCAAAACCGATTAATAGAATATGATTATAAGTTGGGACTGCTAAGCGATTGATATATGTATAGCAAATTATTAGTACATACAATAAATGATAAACAGGTTAGTACAAGATAGCCATTTTAACTACATGATTAGATGCTCGTTTCTCTGTAAACCAATGCCAGAACTCAGGATTCTTTAAATCTAAATCAGGACATCAACAATTATTATTATAATTAATGTTTTAGTTTACTAATTTTGTTGACAT
The DNA here is from genome assembly GCA_958295665.1 of Tipula vernalis. Taxonomy (NCBI): domain Eukaryota; kingdom Metazoa; phylum Arthropoda; class Insecta; order Diptera; family Tipulidae; genus Tipula; species Tipula vernalis. Next base: position 214,921,784 of record OY282560.1, on the reverse strand, counting down.
AATTAAGATAAACAAAAATCAAAATCTACGAAATTTATACTTATTATATACCCCATAAAACTTCGGCTCCGTTTATGGACGTATTACCCTGCAAAATCAAGCATGCAATGTAAATAAAATAATAAATCAATGAAAGGAACCTGAAACGTTATTTTCTTAAAAATTTATCGGTGTACCATTTCAGTAAAATTGACGTTTGTATGTAAAAATTGCAACCTAAACTTCAAAAAATCCATTAAGTTAATTAATTAAGTTCAATACATTTAGCATAACAACTTGTCTTTACATAATTCCACGTTGTTCACATTCGTTTAATCAAAATTTGGCATGCATAAATAAATACGTCATTATGTGTTGCAAACCAAATCACAACTCAACTTAAAATTAATATTTCAAAATTAGTATTTAATTATCTAACTTAGTTAATTTATAAACTTATAATATTAATAAAAATCAATTAAATATAATTTAATGTAGTTTATAATACCCTGTAAAAAATAAATCATACCCAAATATACTCTTAAATAAATCTAAATATAGTATATCCATAAAACTTTATCTCATTTCTCGTACATATTACCCTGCCACTAAATTATGCACACATAAATCTTAAACTCAAATTATCATTTTCAAATTAGCATTTTATTTATATATTTAGTTACTTTATAATTTTATAATATTAAATTAAATTAATTTAAAATCAATTTGATGCAATTTGTAATACCCTGTAAAAAAATTATTAATCATAAATAAATAAACTATTTTCAATGAATTGTATAAGACGGATTCCAATTCGACTCAAACCCATTCGATTATACGAAGTATAAGAATCCTATTTTGTATAGTATCTACATTATATGCATACAAATAGCGTCACAATGCCTCGAACTAAAATTATATATAAAAGGAATACCAATCCATACATACGAACGATCACCACTGCCAGTATAGACACTATCATTTGTGCTACCATACATTTACACCGCTTTTATTCAGTGGCAATAGTTATACATAATTTCAAAAAACCAACAAAAATGTCCATACAAGACAATACATACAAAGAAAATATATAAATTTATATTATCTTCCATGTGCGTAGCAGGGGACATAACAAAGCGTACGCGTATTATCTATAATACCTATAGACAATTCACTTATGAATAACAAAACCCAATTATATGCATACGTATAGATCCACTCAAAATACAAATTATATAAACAAAAAATCATACTAAATTCCTGTTCTATATAACAAACAATATTCAGGAACATATTTGTGTCGATTGTCAAAACCAACATTAATGTACCACAAACCTGATTGTCACCAATATTAGAAATTTATTTTGCGCTTATACATGAAAGTATTGGTGATCGACAGATTATATAAATGAGTGAGAAAAACAAACAAATTGTAGATAAAACAAAACAAACGAATTGTGTAGGGAGAATTGGGTATGTTAATAATGAAAAGAAAAAACTAATTGGGATTGGTTAGATGAGAGTATTTTATTCTATTTTTGCACCAACACTTTCAACTATAAGCTATTAAACGTAAGAGTGCATCTGTGTGCTTTATCACTGAATTAGGCCTGTAGTATTACATTAGTGTTGGTTTTGCGATTGCACATACAATAAAACACAAGAACACTTATAAATATGCGTAAAAATAAAATAAGATATGAAAATTAACTACGTACATTATATCAAATTAAACTAAAATCAATTTTAATACAATCCAATTATTAGATTTTAGTAATTAAATTGTATGTACAACCCCAAGAAAATTTAAAATCATGCACTTAATCAAAAAATCAAGAATTTTGATTTCTTTAGCTATAAATACAAAACATTGCCTGATAAATGCATCCCGGTGGATTGCATTTTCCAAAATTACACTTTAACTATTATTTCACTTTAAATAAATTGAATTAAATTAAATTAAATTAAATTAGAATTAAAATGTATGTCTATTTGTATATAAGGTATATACATAACACTTCACACTAACACATAAATAAAAAATAAAAATTAAATTAAATTAAATTAAATTTTGAAGAGGAAAGACAAAATACGTCTATCCTCTTTGAATGTTCGCTCGATCCTTCTTACAATATATATTAGCCATTACGTTAAAAAATTACAAACTTGTCTTTATTTTTATTTTCCCTTTTATATAAGCATGATAACGCGCTTTGGGGTTATACCGTTATTTGATAAAGGTGGTGGTATATCCCTGGGATAACATCGTTACTTGAATTACCGCTGTCGCGCACGAAGAGCTCCACGAACACGCCAGTGATTTCTGAAAATAAAACAAACAAAATATCCCCCACACACCGACACAAAGTAGGTCGATAAAAAAAAAAACTTAAAAATAACAGTATAAACAAAAGAAAATTAAAGGAAATGGTGATATTACTTCAGCAAAGTTCGTTGTTGGCATCAAAATCCTTGTTGGATCTGTAATTCGCTACACAAGCCGGTTGGCTGTGGGCACCACAACACAAAGTTTTCCCGTTTAGTAAACCGCTATACAAGCCGGTGGGCTGTTGGCAACACAAAACAAAAGTTTGCCCGTTTAATATTAATCCGTAATCCGCTATACAAGCCGATCTTATCTCATCCACAAAACAAAATAACAAGATTGATACAATCTATACAACTTTTCTTAGCCACACACTAAACGATACGACTGAATCATACGATTTATTTTTCCGAATCTCCAACTTTTTTTGATCTACACTACATATCCTGTAAGATCAAGTACTTTTTTTCACTTTTCTTTTTAAATCGATTTTTCTATTTTTGTTTGGCGTGTGATTTGTTCGCCTGTCCAAATCGATCTCCAGCTTTTTTCGTCGCTGTCAAAACTCCACACCTCATTTTTTTCCTCTTTCTGATGCGAGCGCCTAAAAATCGTTTGGCTAATAGCCGAAGTAATTGACAATTTGTTTTCGGATACAGCTGAACACCGATTTACGTAAAATATACCTAGTTATAGGTGCGCACTGACTTACGCAGTACCACAACCAATTAGGACAGATTTTATTAGATATTTTATAAATATTTAAATACTTTCCCACACAACTGTAACGATCCATTCGTTACAGCTGTTGTAAGTAATGTCTTTTGATTAGACCCTTGCTTTAATTGGACTTGCTTTAAAGAACTTTTAAACAAATTTGGCTATTACATTATTGACCTTTGCTTTTATTTGACTATTCTGACTACTGTTTTAATTTTGTTGCTTATTTTACACATTTTAATTGAAATTTTGTTTGGTGATTAGGCAAAATTTAACATGCCTTTTGCAAAATTTTGCTTTCATGAGTCTAAGTATTCTGTACTTCAGGACACCATTTTAAATTTTACTTCTGATCTTGAAAATTTAAAACTTGGAAGTATAGACAAAAATTCAATATTTTTTAAGATCTGTCAATCATAAGTGGATTAAAATGCTCGGATACTAATAGAATGTGCCTGATAAAATTGTTGAAAAATGGTAATTTTAAAACCGGATTTTATGATAAAGTGCTAAAGAAATATTATGTGGATGAAATTATAGAAAATAATGAAGAAAAAGAACTCAAATCGGCAAGAAACAAAAAAAATATTCTCCTACAAGTATCAAACGACAGGACTCTGATGTCGATGATCTGTTCGAACCTAAAATAATTAAACCCGTTATTTTTAAAAAAGTACGACGAACACATCAAACAGCTGGATTCAAATGACAAATTGGCGAAATTGTTGTAGATGGTTGGCTCGACGTTTATTGCGAAAACGCAAACAAGTTAAATTCGAAAACTTATCCGAACATAATATCATATTTATTGACAGCAAAAACTGGTTGTCAAATAAACATAAAGTCTTGCGACTATAATAAAAAAGTTATTTGTATTAGGGCTTATTGCGGTCATGATAGATGTCGAAGATTTAAGTTATTTAATAACAATTTAAAATGTGGAGTATTCAAAGTATACAGTACAAGTCAGATTCAAAGTCATACGTTCCTAAAAAACCAGGCAAATAAGAGGCTCGAAAAGAGAAGAATTCAAATTTCAACTTTCCAAGCAAAGAGTAGAAGAAGTATTTGAGAATATGGTAAAAGATGAAAATAAATTATTTTTGCAAGAGTTTAAAACCACTGAAGTAAAATCTATGAATTTTTAAGGAAAGTCCGATCAAATATGTTGCGAGATCAAGATAATGACTCTGATGATATTCTAAAGGACCTTTTATGTTATATCTTATAGCGAAATACAATTTCGAATGTTACGCAGTTTGCTTAAGTGTGAACCGTCCAAAAAACTGATTGCTTATTTGGATGCAACGGGCGGTTTAGTTAGACCTCCAAAACGCAACCTTGCTAATATATTGTACTATGCATTAGTAGTTCCAGTGAAGGTGAGTGAATCCGATCCTGCTGATCCATTTCCGTTAACGGACATGGTAAGTTCTAGCCATAATAGAGATACAATTGGATTGTGGCTCAGATCTTATCGGATTGAAATTGAGCATCAATATAAATGTTGGCCAGTTTTTAAAACTATAGTTACGGATGGAAGTTTTGCAGAAATTAATTCAGTTTTAGAGGCTTTTAACAAAATGGACATTGTACAATACCTTAAAGTAACACATGATCATATAATAAACTTTGTAGAATCGGATAATTTGGTGAAATTACATTTGTGTGTTTCACACCTCATGCATAATATTGCCAACGATTTTAATGCATCATATAACCAAAGTGACAACAACGTAAAACTTTTAAAAGAAATCTTTGCGTCCTTGTTTTTAATAGAAAATTATGAAGTTTTTAAAGATATTTGGAAAAATTGTACGATCATCTTGAGGTCTAAATACTTTAACACCTTTATGTACAATTATTAAAAACGCACAAAGTTCTACGATTTATTAAAGAAATGTATAAACGAAATGAATTTGTATACGATAGGTTCTCACTAAATATCCCTAAAATACATTTCAAACCCTACAAAAATAAAGAAAAAATGATAATAGCCGAAGAGGAAAAACCATTGGCGCATCTTCTTGCCGTTAGCGAAGGTTGGGCAAAAAATAAACCGATATGTCTTTCTCCTTCTACGCCAAAGTCTAAAACTAATTTTAGTCAGCATATGATAAAATCATTAAATACGATGACCCCACCTGAAGCACGGAGTAGTTTGTTACAAATGGCTATTTCAAATAAAAGGTCGCATAAAAATGAAACAGAGCCTTGCACTAAACGTGCTACTAAATTCATTTTAAATGAAGAAAGCTCGACCATGGCATTTTTACAAAATGGAAGGGTCACCGGTGAAAATTATTTTTATACGTGTGCTTTCGATGCGTTTTCATGCTGTATTTTAAATTTAAATAACTTCGAAGCAGGGACAGTATATAACGATTTTTCAAAATTAATTAAAGCTTTGCGAGCTAATCAAATTGATACAGCAACAAAATTTCGATTTTCCTGTTTAACAAAATTATATGGTTTAAAGCGAGACTGCTCTTCAAACATCACCACCGTATCAAATTTTATTCTTGATATTTTATGAAATATATACCGGTTAATCCATTTAAGTTGGAAGAAATGGGATTGGAGAACTTGGCAAGTTGCTTAGAAGAAAATGACCCCATTTGCTCTCTTTGTAAAAATAATTCAGCAGCTCAAAACATTTTCGCGAGTAATACGATATACATATATTTATGTTGAACCACTACAACATCCAACTAAGCAAATTGAAATTACAAAAATTCCCAACGACAATAAATATTTTTAGCAAGACATTTAAGATTAAATCCTTTGTAAATTACATATCAAATGGTCATCATTATGTATGTTATTGCCATAAAAATCAACATTGGGCCGTTTATGAGGACTTAAATGAAATAATCATGCAAAAGAGGATATCTAAATTTTCTAAAATAATTCCCCATTTGCTAGCATATGAAAGTATGCATTGAAAATTAAATCCATCATTCGACATATTTATGTAAATATAACCAAAACAAACATAAACAAAAGGACAGCATTAGTTAGCCCCTGGTATGCCCATTAAATACCATATTGCCCCAATCCAAAATATACATCTTTTAGAAGTGTATTTAATAAACATAAAGTTATTCAAATAAAATAAGCCTAAAATAACTTCTAACATTCATTTCCAATTTTCCTGCTGCAATAACCTATTTTTAAATTACCTGCAAATCAAGGCACTCAGCACCATTTGGATATGAGCCCCATGGTTCTTGCAAACAATTTAAAAAATTAACAAATCGAAGAATATCGCAAGGAACGAGGACGTTGTTCTCTATTATATCGAATAGCACGAATCTCGGAGATTAATAATTAAATATGATGTTTATATATGATGTTTATATTAAATTATTAATTAATTATTATTAAACATTAATTATACAAGGGTAACAAAACCGTTAACCAACTGGCTACGGAAAACCAGACGTTTCGTTTCTCTTGGAATTGAAAGAGGATCCCTATAAACGGGCTCTCCGTCGAGAGTGAAATGGATCCCATTGGCTTGGGCGCTCCATATGAATGGTTGTATGAACAAGGATCCCTATAAACGGGCTCTCCTGCATGAATGATTGTGTGAAGCCTAGGGAACGAAACGTTTCGGAGAGTACACGCAAAGGAGAGATATTCGCGCTATTCAGTATAATAGAGAAAAAAAATCTTTGAGTTGCAAGACAAAGACCATATTTCGGCCACTTGCAACATACCGATCATCGTGAAAATAGTATAATATTTAGCCCCTTGTATGTCCATTTTAAAACTATATAGCCCCAATATACTGTAGTTTATTTTTAATACTGGTAATTATGAATTTTTTGTTTTAAACTAATTTGGTTTGTAGAACCTTCGAGAGTCTTTGTTTTCCATTGATTTGATTTTAATGAAATTATATTTATTTTTATTAAATACAATAAAATCCTGAGCTGGGATAACTTCACACATGAGTACATGTTGCATAATTTTATTAGTATTGCCTGATTAATTTTTTTTAATTTCTGGGATAAAATCCTGGGCTAACTACCTGAAATAACCAGGGGGCAGATGACGTTTTGGTAGCTTTTTGTTTTTTTATTCCAACGATTAACGCTAGACGTTGAATTGGCTTCGGTAATTGACGATAGTGCGGTTACGCATTTCATATCTTTCCACTTTGCAACGCAGATTTTGTGAGTCCCGTTATTATGCATAAATTCTTGGCTCTCACCCCGCTCCATATGCTTAACGTTCTTAAAGTTTAAATTTTTCAACCGATTTGTCATTATCGTCCCTAAAATACAAACAAAACCATAAAAATTGGAAATATAATACAACGTAATAATTCACCAGTAGCTCTGAGTCCCAAATCGAGTAATACGTGTAGTAGAGGCACCGTCGTAAAATACTGATCGAAGTAAACGAAATTTCCTTTTGGTATATGTTCCACTAAGTGAACTATGGCAGGGCCTAAGGCCAAAGTTCGATCGCCGCGGTCTGTTTTATCACCTTGGTATATTTGGAAGTGTACGACGAGACCCGCAGACGTTGTAATAACAAAATTGTTTAGCCCAACCGCCGGTGTCGGGTGTCATCTGCTCATCAATCGATTTCTTGACATAGTGCTTGAAATGGCTTCAAATCAAAACCACTTTCGCCAATACATGTCGATGCATGGATATGATACACAACCCATCATTAGCCATATCCCGGCGGCATCACTAAAGTGATTTACAATAAAATAGGACGTAAAATATTCTAATGGAGCTTTGCAAGTACTTGCTTGGGATGGTATATTTTCCGTTATTAACTCATGTTTTCCAAATAGTCCGAATACCACGTATTTACTGTCGCAACAAGCGTATCAGTGTTGTCTGCGGGGCTATCTGAATCTTCCTCCCCATTATTGTCAACAAAATGAATTACGTTGGCATCTAAAACTACGCCCGATGTATATAATAATATTTCGTAACTGGTCCTCGTCTATATGCCACTCGCTGTTTTTGTACAAAACTACAAAAAAAAGTATAAAAAATTGTAAAAGCCCGCCAATTTTCTTTCTGCATTTAACATTCAACATACACACTTGTGTATGTAAGAATTCTAATTTTTATATTTTTAATGTACTTAATTTTACTTAATTTGATACGGGTTGTTCATTGTAAAACAATCGCTTTTTAAGGTTACAAAACGACTGTTGAAATTTTTACAAATTATTTTTGACATTTTAGATAACAGCATTTATTTTGCTAATACATGGAAGCAAAATTCACTAAAAATTATTTATACGAACTAATAACGAGTCGATTAAAAAAATGTCTTTCGTACCTACACATTTATGGCAGGCGGTTTATGATTACTATTAAAAAAATATTTCATTATTGACATTCGAGTAATTACACGATTGTGTCGGTTGGGCTTAAGATGTGATGAAATTTTAGGTAGTTAATACATTTAAACGATATGGCTATATTTGCCCACACATTTGTCCGTATTAAAGTTATATTATACAGAAACATATTTTTTTCTGGTATAAGGATAGGGATAACTTCTACAATCTAAGTGTCGGGTTTCTTCTGCTATCGCAGGGAAAAAAAGCTGTCTTGGGTTTTAAAGCAGTCGATAATCTGCGTATACATGCACGATCCCTCCATGATCTGATGGAATCTACGTCTACCACGATGTCAAGCTGGTGAATGATGACTTTATGCTATAGAACTTGGAAAAATCAGATCGAGTTATGTGAAACAACAGTCCGAAAACCTGACACGTGCAAGCAATTTAAGGACAGCTGGCTCCTTCACGTTCTGCTTGTTTTGCGAGTCACCTTTTGGTAGGCACAGAGGGTGTTGATGGCGCCGACGGCTCCTCGGCGTAGGGAATGATTTGGCAACTTCTCCTGTCCTGTAAAATCTTTCACTATTATTTTTAAAACACTAGATTTCAAAGATTTTATTGTGATGATGTTTTTTAATAATATTTTTAATAACTTTTAATTATTGAGTACAAGACTTTTAGGAATTCAGATTAATAATGTTTTGTGAATATTAACAATAACTTAGCTTATTCGATTAATGTTAGAACAATTTCATTATAAAATTAATAACTTTATAGTAGATTAAACTACTTTTTTATAGTTTTGCTTTTAATAATGATTAATTATTGAAACAAGAACAATTTTTTCTCTAGGTGTTATCATACCTATATAATATGCAACCAAATTAAAAACATTTAAATTAAAATAAGCTTAAAAGTGGCGCACATAAGAAGGCATAAAAAGTTTTGTCATCTTTTTCATTTAAAGAGTATACATAGGTACTCTACTTTATATACGACGAGTAAGTTCGTTTGCATAGGCATTTTTTGTTTTCCTCTCATTTCATTTAAACTAAAAACTTTTTAAACAAAAAAACTGGAAAAATTGTATATTTACTGTACATTTATAGTTAGCTACCGAGATGATGAGCATGATTATGATGATACAAAAAAAAATAATTATAACTCCTGATGTGTGTGTACGAGTTTATGTGAGGAAGTACAGCATAAAATACAAATTGTGGTTGTGTTTCTATAAAGCTTTTCAAAGATTATTGTGCTTTTTAACTGTAGTCGTTTGGTTTGTTATACAATAATGATGCTGTGTACGAGATGATATAAAAAAAAATATTATGTGTGAATTTTTATTCATTTATTCATGAAAATATATAAAAGACATACAATTACCTTTGATTAAACAGAAGATGGTTTATCTACATACAATTATAATTTCATTTACCTTTTTTTGGTGCGCATTGTGGTAAAACAAAATAGCAATTCATTTGCGTTTGTTAGTTACAATTAACTACTTAACATGGGCCATCTTATTTTTATTACAAACACATTCGATAATGTAGCAAAACATGAAAAAGCGAAAATTCAGTGATTCTTTTTTTAACCGAATTGATTGATTTATTGATTGATTTTGAGTGTACGACCAAGCATTTTTTACATTTACTTGGAAGGATTGGATAGCACTGTTAGTATAGGATTGAGATCGACTCGGTTACAAACACCTTGACGGTCAATTGTTAGTGTTTACATTTTTTCTAAAACATGTTTTCTATACTTGGTATCCTAAAGTAAATATTAATTAGTTATCAATTACCCCTTATATGTTTCCCACCACCTTAGTTCCTCCGCCCGTTTTTAATTGATTGATTGATTTTTAAATCACTAATCATACTTTCAACCAATTAAGTTTAAATTTAAGATATTTCTATAAACCTGTTCAGAAATTATCTTTAAGTACTATAAAACCTTAATGTTAGTTATAGTATCGGTTTTACTTGGCTGCTTCAGATTCCAGAACCCACCTCCGGAAATTTGTTGTCGCAGTATGATTAAGACTTCCTAAATCTAATTATTAACTAACTATCTAAATATATGGTTTTGTAGTTTATTAGACTGACAACTCCATTCTGCAATAACGTTTATTATTTTGCTGTATCAGATTTCTGTACTTTTCTTAAATTGTAATCATTATTAATTTAAATTTCCCTTAAAACTTGATAACAGGGGCGATCTAACATAATAAATATAATTAGTAATTAGTATCACCTACGTTAACAGACATGGGAATAGAGGTCTGGTGCGGTATAGTAGCTGGCTAGAGCTCACGGTGCGGCGTTGGGTTTTCCAGGCGTATTCTCTTGCTTGAATAACTGCATGAAGAATAAAAATGAGAAGGGAAAAGGGAAATTGAGACTATTTTTGCCACGGCCTCAGCAGCTAAGAAAATAATAAACCAGGAGTGGTCGTTCCGGAGTGCTTAACTGCGACACAGGCCTCCCATCATCGGTCCGCCTACCGGGATGCTGTCTCCCAGTCATGGCGGTCCCCGATGCTGACAAGGAATGGATGGACGCCCGCATGACAGTCCAGCGACAATCCCCCCCACCTCGGAACGGAAACTGTCACCCCAGCGCGACCAACTCATATGTCGTGCCGCCCTCCATCGTCGGAGGAACGAACGGCACGCCCGGAACAAATATGGAAAAGGCCGACCCCCGACACGATCATGCCTCACATCATCCGATCAAGCAAGTAATTTATTCACACTTGTATACAAGGTGACCCATGAGAGAATACCATAAAGAAATCACACTCATTGATAACCGGTACACACAACTGTAGAAATCACATCGAAAGCAAAGATTTTTTTAAATCAACAAACAAATTCAATTTACAATAGAAACTTTTTTTTATTCAAAGAAACTCAAAAGGAAAAATAACTAAAACTAAATTACTGACTCGATTAGAAAAACATCAGTAAACTCAATATAAATCAAGACTGGTCTATTTGAGACCGTATTCAATAATAACGAGACTTATCATCTCTAAATTCAAAACTAGACTGACCAGACCATTTATCATTTTATATTTTATTTTTTCAACTAAAAACTCATTTTTTAATTTGTTTTTGTTCTCCTTCTTTATGTTTTTACATCAGCACGACGCGCACATAATGTGTATAACTTTTTACCTTTCATCGCGCTCGTGCCATGTACACAAACACTTTTAACCTCCGCCCCCCCCCCCTCCCCACTCAGAGCAATTACAATAAACAGCGCAAACGAGTCAACAATACATTAATAAAAGGAATATTCCAGACGGAAACTACAGAAAAGAAATTAAATAAGTTCGTAATACACGATCCATACACAGACATGAAAGTATTTCACACTGTATGCATAACTCGATATAACGAACGTGGAGAATAAAACAAAATGTATTTATCTCTTTACTATATATATAAAAAACACAAAATATGTTTCTCGACAAAACGAATGGTTATTTAATTTTAAGAACATAAAAAGAGCATAAATAACCCTTCAAAGTGCGAATTGTTATAACCGAGAAATATTAATTTGCTTTTACTTTTTGATTTCAACAAATTTTTGTTCGACATGGTGGAGACGGATGACGGTCGTAACAACTTATTTAAATGATTTCCACTATTGCAACTTAAACTACGGTTTAGCACAACTGCTAATTATAAATGAAGCATCTTCGCTGACCTGCCACTAAGATTATAGACTCTTGATCTGTGCTGGAAAATGATAAGACTATAAATAATTTCTAAAGTACGAATCCGACCTGAAGTTACTGTGAATTAAGATGACAAAAATCAAGACAACACAATTTCTAAACTACCTGTCCGGTGGGTGCTTCAATTTTTTGGAAATCTGCATTAGGTTCCTCCCATATTCTGAAAATCCAGTCCAAATTTGTTAATTATCACTTTAAAATAAACTAACAATTATTAAACTCTGAAATCCTCATGGTTTAATTTGTTTTAAATCATCTACATACTCAACTAAATTAATTATGAATAAATAAAATAAAAGAAATTAAATTAAATAACAAAATAAATAAACTGTACTGACAATTTAAATAACAGAGGTTAGTACTTAATAATCTTATCCCAAGTGTTGCGACGATCAACGACAAAAGTTTTGTGTGTTAGTGTTGTATTTTTATTCAATTCATTTCAAAATATTCCCCTATATCAGAGTTTTGTATTTTGTTGTGACACCGAAGAAACAGCGAAGAAACACACAAATTTGACGAAAGATATTCAATTTTTACAACTCAATTTATTGAAATTTATTTTATTTTTATTTATTTTATTTTATTCAAATACAAAATTTACATCAACGTAATAGAAACAAAACTTGTTATATCAAATTAATGAAAATGCTTCCTTTCACATGAAGCCGAAAACAACGAATGACAAAAAAATGCTTTCTACTGAAAGATCAAACTCTCTCCTGAAAAGTCAAACTCTCTTTCTTAAAAACCAATAAACCATTTTTTATAAACTAGCGTTACCCCCCGCCGCCCCCCTTCCGACAGAACACCCTACAAACCAATCATTTGGAATACTTAATCTTTACCGCGATTAATTGGCTTACAGGACATCTAGCGTTAACACCAAGTATAACAAAACTGAAAAGTTGAATCGGTTATTCAATTTTTTCTGGTTTTCAGACGAAAAAAATAGAAAATGATGATAAATATAACTTGGTTTCCAACTTTTAACACAGCTTTGGAATGTGGCATTGTGTGTACATTTTTATTTATTTACTTTCACTTTCTTTTACTCCTACTTTCTTTTACTTTACGTAAAATAAAGTATAGTAATCATGAAAATTTAGGACCTTCAGATTTTTAGAGATTTATCTGTTTTGAGGTCCCCTGAGTCCGAGAAAGTGGGTTTCGAAATGGTGCCTGTCTGTCAGTCAGTCTGTGTCCTCTCTACAGCCCAGATGGTTTAACCAATCGAACAACTGAAACTTCAGATTTACGCTTTTTTGATAAATTGGGAGGTCCCAGTGAATTTTACTCCAAATCGGTCCACCGGAAGTGGCGACTCCCTTGGTCCAGAAAATTTATTTCGCAAATACATATCTTAAAAAGTATAAGGTTTACAAAAAACTACTTAAAACAATATGTTTCCAAAAATTAAAAAAAAAAAAATGTAAAAATTATAAAAAAAAAAAAAAATTTCTCAAAATTCTCTGTTCGTAAAAGAAAGTCGTGTGTTGGCCACACCTCCATTTTTTATTTTGTGAGAAATGCCATTACGGTTGGTTATGGTTTCTTCGTGTTTCGTGATATACGTCTGTGGCATTTTTTTTTTCTGAGATTTAATACCGTTATTTTTTTGTTTTATTTTTTTATATAATAAATTATGTAGGTACTTAATATTTGAAATGAAATATGTATGTATCAATGTAAATTCGCATTAAAAGATGGTACATATTGTTTTATTAAAAACATTTTTATTTAAATATTCAAATTCAAAAGAGAAATACTGCCGCCAAAATCCATATTATAAGCCATGCCCATAATTTTGTCGAAATCTCAACCTAACATTTTTGTCATCGCACTTTCCGATTTCTTTGCGACAAGTCGGACACTATTGCTGAAAAAAATTCAGTGATAAAATCAGCAAAATGTCCCAAAAATATAAAAACTTTCGGAAATAAACATACTTGGGAATTTACGAATTTATCTAACATTTGTACTAGAATATCATCGCAAAGAAATTACAAATTGCGGCTTGGCAGTTAGCTAAATTGACATTTCGCAAATCAATCACGCATCATGCCAAAGTAAGCAACTACAAACTCAAATTAACAAAAACACCAGCATAAGCAAAATTATCCCGCTTTAGACTCGACAAGCAGCAATCGATATTGCAGCAACCCTTCACTGGGACAAAGCAAATACCTTTAAGCACTCTTATAACATTTAACCAACATCAACATGTATACAGCATATCTCCCGTTCACGACACATTCCTCACTAAATCCATTCGAATACTTAAAATTGCATTGTTTCAATCTGACTACAAATAAACCAGTATTATGTGAATCTTATTAAAATGTGAATAAAGAAGCGATGAAACGTATACTCACCCGCTTTTGACATCCGGTTCACAATTTGTTCAATCAATGAGAAATTCATCAAAGATGGTTGTAGATTGCAAAAACGAAATTCAGCAGTAATAGAACGTATGTTCCGCTTTCTGTTGCGAAAAAGGGTACACATCTATGACTTTATCAGATATTTGTGATGCTGAAATGCGATTTATAGATGTTTTTACAAGATAGCCAAGTTCAGTTACTGATATACGAATTTTCAAAAAATTCTCTTAGTTTTCATTAAATAGATCGAAATAAGTCGTCATTTCGGCTACGATGCACAATCACTCACAAAATCACTCAACACTCACTTATATGTAATTTAATTTAAATTGCAAATACACAATAAAAAGATTTAAAAAAAAAAAAAAATCTTAATGAAAACTAAAAACAACGGCGTGACTCGAAAGTCATGGCCAACCTCAGTGATTCCGTTTTTAACCGAAAGGGAACAAAATGGTCAATATATTAAAGTAGTTTAAATTTAAAATATTTATGAATATGAAACAAATTTAAACAGAAATAAAAAAACCTTTCGGTCAAATTTTTATTTTATTAACTGAAACATAATATACAAATTAAAAATTAAGATTTGGATCCTATATATTAAGCCAGCATTATTATGATCCGTATAGCCTGGCTTTCTTATAGCGAAACAAATTATCTCATTACTGAGCTGAAGCTTGATTTCGATATCGTTCCTTTCCAGGAAAGTTGCTCCAGAAAAGCGCCCGCAAACATTATAACTGCTATGGTTTTAGCGGTTTTCCGGTCATTTATTTTATAAGTAACATAAATCTTAAATATGTAATTTCAGATAAACGATTTTTGTAGCACAATTAGTTCCAAATATACCAAGAACATCCTTTTTTCATTACCTTTCCAGAAGCTTAGATCATTGAGTCCTCTTATGGATCTATAAAATTCTGTTGGTTGATTTTTATTTGTCTCAAATCATCTGATACCTTTTTAATTGGCACTATTAATCATGCGGAAAATACGTTATCATAACAATAGGGAGATCTTTCAAACCTGTGCGGTTTGTATGGTATCCTTCTCGATCTCTATTCCGAAAATTTTCATTGTTTCTTTTTTTACAGGTATAGTCTGCAAAATATGTATGATGAACCATAAGAAAGTATTCTTTTTCTACGCAACATATTCCACAAGAAAAGTATCCATTATGATTTTAAATGACATCACAAATAAAATTTTTGATTTTGCTTTCTAGTTTCTTATGTTGCACTATTATTCCACATTATTCCACATTGATAAGAAATTTAGAATCATTGGCGAATTCTCTTAAATAATCATCCACGTTTCCTGGTTAACTATAACCGAAATAAATTCCAACTGGAAATTGTTTGAACTAAATTTTAAAAACACTCCACAAAATAGGCCAAAACTGTGCTTTAGAGCTTGTACTTATTGGAAGGCCATCAACGTTGATAGGAAATTTTAGTATATTAAATTGATTCGTTATTGGTTTTATAAGGGATGTGAGTGTACCTTTTAGTCCGAAATGAACTGATTAACCTGGTTCTACCGCTCGCCCTTGGTGCGGCATTATCAAAACCGGGATTTGTAATTAAATAGGCATCGTCAAAGCCGTTTAAAATGTATTTTGCCGACAGGTATTTTTAATTTAACGTACTTTCGTAGTCTGCATAATTTTAGAAATTGTTTCTTAATTTTAATCTAATTTAATTTTATTGAAATAAAAATTATAATAATTTAAAGAAAATCATAATTTTCTGTTTCATTTCATTCATTGATTTCTCACTATCCAGTCATATAAATAATTGTTAAACGATTTGTATTTTGACCTTTACCTAACACCCTGCTGAATATAAATTATTTCAATAGAAATTCAATTACTTTCATCAACGGTCAAAATTCAGATTCTCGTTTCGAAAATATAGTCCTAATAAAATGATGGATCCTAATACTCTCGAATCTTTATACAAACAACTTTACACGAATAATTAAAACTGAGGTTGAAATATTGCGACTAAACAAGAATAATTCACTAGACCTAATTACACTAGGCTAAATCGCAGCTAACTTCATTACTTCTCTCTTTGTTAAAAGTAAAAATTAAGAGGGACGGTTCAACTAATCTCACGCAGGTCGGTTAAACTGGTGGCTGATCCATGCACCAAATACAGGCACCTCAAAAATTGTATTAAATAATCATGGATTTAGATTTACAACTAAGCCGTTCATGTTCAAGAATCTCAGATGTCCAGAGCATCTAATAAATGTCACATGGAACTGTTCAATGTTCCAATATCTTCAATCCATATCCATGTCCCGCCAATTTAAAAAAAAAAATTGTTCTACCAACTCAAAAGATTCCCTCATCTTCAACCATCAAAGTAATACGACAGAAATGCAATGAATTTAAGTAATATAATTCGTTTGAAATTTTAGTCTCATATTATTTCTGTCGAATGTTACTTACTTACCACCTTTGAAAATTAGAACTTTTCTGAACAAAATTCAGAGTTTAGTTCTTGTTAGATTATTTCAACTATCAATTCGAAAGTTTTGTAACCTGCTTATTAATTTTATATCCAAAATTTGAAATTTAATTTAGAATCTTAGGATTTTCGATTTGGAGTGATCTACGCAAACTAGGTATTTAGTTTAACGAAATTCAAACTTTTGAAGCCAAATTCGAAAAGCTGTCATTTAAAATTTAAAATTGAAATAAAGTATGAGTAACTTTTTGAGATTTCTAAAAATACCAACATTTTCAATATCAAATACTTATAGTTTATGTTCCTAAGTGGCTAGCGAGCTTTAACTTTAAATTTAATTGGGATATAGACTTGAAATCAAATTTTAGAGTCGAATTTCTTATTTTACATACATACTAAAACAAAAATAAAAAATTATGAAAGATCTTACAAGTTTTTTAAAACCAAGCAACCAGCAAGTTTGATTTTCTGTATTTTGTCCGTAGATCGTAGATGTAAATCGCCGCTCCAAAGTCACGTTTTACGAATAAAATACTTCCTTTGAGAAGCATCAAAAAACCTAAAATTGAACTATTTGATGTTTGATGAACATAGTTTTAAAAATCTGTCGCAATATTTAAAGAAAGTTAAATAAATTCTAAATTAGCTGAACGTTTTGAAATTTATCATCAATATATTTTTACATTATCTATACAAAAACCATGAATACTGTAACACGATCTTAAATAATAAAATCTCTCGATAATATCAAAAACTCTCGAATAATCTAGAAAATTTGCGATAATCTCGAAGAATTATCACAGATCTTCACAATGTCAAATAATCTGTAACGACATGCGAGTATCAGCGACGATACCACAATACTGTTCACATTAACAATATCTGGAATAATCGAATATTATTTCCTAGAGAATATGAAAAGCTCGATCTTTCTCTACTTATCAATGCATTACGCAACTTTCTAAACCGCTTGCAAATATCTTCTAAAATCGAGCTGAAAAATACCAATAATTTCGATATTGACAAAACATTTCGAATATACTCGGAAAACTCGAATACAGCTCGCTGGAATTCTATCTTGAAAAATCAAGAAATCATTAAGTAATTCTGATCATTTATCATGCTTCACAAATTAAAAGCAAAAAAAATAACTGAAAAATCTCGAATAATCTCGAAATTTTTGCATATTGTTTTTAATTTCGAATTTCTTCGATACCCAGCAACTCTAAGCCGTTCAAATTCGGAAAACTGGATAACTCCAAAAATCTCGAATGTTTTTTTTGGCTAGCATTGGTTTTAGCTGTCTCAGTCAAAGTGGCGCCATTTATTTCTTGGTGTGGAAATATTAATAACTAAAAATCGCTGTATTAAATCTTCCTTTTTCAAAATTTGCCACCGTCGCCTGTCAAGTGAGACAGCTAAAACCAATCCGTGCCGTTTTTTTTTTATATACTATATATATATATTTATTATGGCACTGCCTCCAAAAAAGGAGCCTTCTAGCCCGATTTCAAAATTCCCGCTATTACTCAACTTTCATTCAGTGATCCACTTTCATACCGTTATACCACTCAACTTGATAAATTCATACATTATCTTGTATTCATTTTTCCCCATTCGTAATAATTCATTCAAGTTTCTTGCATTCCTAAGGACATCGAACATTCCTTTATTTTGGGTAAATTTGGAACATTTTAGAATTAAATGTTCGATGTCCTCCACAACCAAATAGCTTTCACATAAATCATCCTCACTCAAATGACGTTTCTTTAATCATTCTTTCCAATTACTATGATTCAATCTCACCCGTTCCATCGTTCGTATAATTGTAGTGTCTCTCTTGCAACCATGAATTCATACTCTGTTATCTCCTCAAGCATACAACCCCTTTTGGCAAGCATATCGGCTCTTTCATTACCTTCAATCTGTAGGTGTGAAGGTCCCCATTGTAGAATCACCTCACTCCCACAAGATTGAAGGTACTCATACATCATTTCTACAAACACACTGCCCTGAGTACCCCCTGCCTGTTTTATTAATACTCAACCACTCAGGGAATCTGAGAATAGGACTACACTCCTCCTCCCTTCATTCATTGCCAACTTGATTCCTTCCATAATTCCAATCAATTCTGCATTCATTATACAGATGCTACCATTCAATCTTAACAATTTCTCTTTTTTCATTGCCGAAATGTAAATCCCTACACCCACTCGATCCTCATTAACACTAACATCTGTAATACTTCCACATGTGCAAAATAATTCCGTTCCATTCTTCGAAATTCTCTCTTAACCGATAACTCATTCATCATCTCTTTTGTTATGCTTCCAAAATTCAAGCACACAGCAAGATTTTCTTAAGGAACTTTTGGACTCACTTGTCTAATTTTTGAAAATATTTTCATATTTTTCGTCATTATTTTCGACCGTTGCGTTTTTTTGGTAATCCGTTCCTCCTTCCATTCTTACTTTTATCTCATTCACTAACACATTGTCTTTGGTCAACATTCGCACAGCCTCTCGCACGGTGATCCATTCCCTCTTATAATTAGAAGGTGAATCACCCAATACGGACCATAGAGTATGTATTGGGGTAGAATTAATCGCCCCTAATACCACTCTAGCACATGCATTTTCAACTTTCATTAATTTTTCAAACCCGACCTTAGATTCGTCACCATACACACTCATTCCATAAGCAATTTTGGAAGACACTAGCGCCTTTCGCAGCCTATCACTCACACTAGGGTGAGCCCACCATTTTGGTTTACTCACCCTTTTGATCACATTTAATCTGCTCTTACAATTATCGGCTAATTTTTTCATGTGCACAAGCATACATTCCTGAGCTCGATTTAGGGCCTAGCCGATAGTTTTACCCATGCCGATTAGTACAAAGGCATGTGCAAATTGCAAGATAAATTTGTCGGGGGCATTATACGTATGTATTGAGCTCTTATACAGATTGAAGAGGGTCGGAGAAATTTTGCTCCAATCTATAACTTCTTCCACACAAAACAAACTTACGCTCACTCATAAACTCATACACACATAATCATACCCTCTTTCAATATCCAGAAATACTGCCGCAACAAACTTCTTTTCCTTTCGTACTTCCCACACAAATTTTTCCACACATATGTTTGCAGAATGGTTACGTCGGAAACCAAAAGTGGTCTCTGGCAATAAACTATTTTCATTCATAAACTTTTTAAACCTACCTTTCATCATCCCATTCACCATTTTAATAAAAACATTCAACATACATATTCCTCTATAGTTTATTGCGAGATTTGTGTCGCGATCCCTTTTGGGAATTGGAACCACTCTGCAATCCTTCCATCTTTCCGCTATCTGAACACTCATCCATACCCTACTGAGAATTCGAAGCAAGATTTCCTTTGCTTCAACGCTCAACAGCCCAATCATTTTATAACTCACTCTAGTTATTCCTGGGGTCGTAGATTTTGCGGTTTCTAAAACCCTCAGGAACTCATTCCATTCAAAGTGCACATACATTTCATTCTAATTTTCACCAACATCTTTAAGTCCTACATTATTCTGAACATCCGTCATCATCCATTACAACGTTTCTTTCATTCCTCATTTTACCTCTCACCCTATTAAATTTATTCCATACATTTTTGGTTGTGGTTCTGTGTGTCATTTCTGACATATAGTTCCGCCAACTTCTCCTTTTCGCTCTACGGATAGCCTTTTTCAATTTTCCATTTACCACAATCACGACAAATACACCTGTTAAATTCACGCAAAGCTATCCGTTTCCTTTCATGCCAATACTGAATCTCCATATTCCACCCACCGTTTACTTTAAGTTCATTCGCTCTTATTTCAAAACTGCACATTTCATTAACTCTCTCTATATTTCACATTCAAGCTGGTTTGCATCATTTATTTCATTTGTTATGAGAATCTCATTCATACGTTCAATCCATTTCTTACTATTCAGCAAGACCTTTTTCTCAATATCTTCATTTACACCACCTAAACAAGAATTGTTCATAAAATGATCACTACCCAAAGAACATTATCTCTGTAAGATAAAGTCTCCAATAATCTGTAAAAATGTATAAAATCTCGAATAATACGTTTAATGCCGAATAAGTGTCGAATTAGTCTAAAAATCTCGAAAGATCTGTTAAAATGTCAAAACTATCGAGTTATCGCTTGTTTTGTAAAATCACGCAACTCAACGCCTTAATAAAAGTATAATCGAAATACGATTCGATATAAATATCTCGAATACGTTTAGATTTCTTGAATAATTTTGAAATATTTTTCTCGAAAAATTAGTTGGGAGACGTCGAATAATCTCGAAAATTTCAATAGAGGTAATAATTTCGATGCCAAGCAACTTAGCGTTAATCAACCCTGGAAATCTAGATTAATTCAAAAATGTCCAAATCCCAGTTTGATCGAACTAAACTCAAGTAAAGTGTCTATTCAAACTTGTAGCTTAGCACTTAAATCCAAATACCTATCGAAAAAATTCTCGAAAAATGATAAATGGAATACAGTAAAGTAACTGCAACTGGCTGTACAATTGTTGTGCAATAGGCTAACAATTTACTTGTTGATTGAAATTGCTGAATGAGAAACATTTTCGCTCGAGTATCATACACGATTTTTTATTCGATTGTAAGAAATTAATAAAATTATTACTAATTACATCGAGAGTACCTAATTAAATTCATTAAAAGTGAAATTTACTCAATTATGTGCAAAAATACTGGAGGACAAATAAAAAACAAATGCAGTATAGTTTATTGAGCTCTAAAAAAAATTAGGGCGAAAATAGTATGTTGCATAACAAGTAATGAAAACGACTCATTACAATACAAAAGTGAAATTTGTAGCCCGAGCCTTCCGTTGGCTACAATCACTTGAGTATTGCAATTTTACCTTTTCACACGAGTTAATCACGCTATTTTTTCTACGAATTTAAATAATTATTCATAATTAAAGAAAATTATTTTAAATATGTACGTGTAGAAAAACAAATCATTAAATTCAACGAAAATCTATATTGATATAGATTCCCAACAATCAATTGTTTCCATGGCAATGAATAATAATATTACGAAATAACATGAAACAAATTTTTTCTACGATAGAGCAGAGTAACCTATAGCAACCATTACACGGTCAGTATTAATGTCATTACCAGTAATGCCATTACCACTAAAAGTCTTGCGTCATTACTCCTTCATTATTTTACCACCTTAAACGATCATTATTAATGACATTAATTCCATCATTACTGCTTTCATTACTGCTGGAAGAAGTAAATTTTTCTGTGAACAATTTTGTTTAATTTAAAATGGAGAATAAGGAAAAAGCGTGTGTTGCTATAATTTTTGCATTGTGCACTCAAAAAACCGTTCAACGGAAACGCTGGATGAAGGACTGGCTATCAAAGAGAGATAATTATTCTCATGTTGTTTTACTACGAGAAATAAGTATAACTGAAGCAGATGACTACAAAAATTATTTTCGGATGAACCAAGATCAATTTGATGGAATATTGGAAATGGTCAAACCATTTCTGGTAAGGGAGAACACCACCATGAGGCAGAGCATTTCGGTGAATGAAAGATTGGCACTGACGTTAAGATATCTAGCTACAGGAAGAAGCTTTGAGGATTTGAAGTTTTCTACTATCATGTCACCTGCTTCAATAAGTCACGCTATTCTTGAAACATGCGAAGTTTTAATTTACGTTTTACAAGAGTATATTAAGGTACATATTTGTTTAAGGTTTATTAAATCAAACTTCAAGTATCAATTAGTTATAATAAATTCTTGTTATTTATTTATTAGAAAATAAATTTATTTTTATGTTTTATACTTTAAAATTAGTAATAAAATCGTTTATTGTCACAAATTGTTCTTCACAAACAGGAGAAATGGACTGCGATGAGCTTTTTTCATTTTCAAATGTGGACATATTGCTGGTCTCATTGTTCGGTGTCATAAATCTAAAATTTCTGTTATCTACATTAATCTGTACGGAATGTCTGTGTAGATTTCCCAGGGTTGCCTCGAACATTATATCATTGATTGCTTTTTCAGCATAAATTCTTTGTGTTTTTTCCAAATTATTTAATTTCTCGCTCCAAACCTTGCAAATATCAAGCATATTGTTCTGTTTTTCTTGCGAGTTATCTAAAAAATTGCAAGCTTTCTGAAGTATCTCATTGCGTATTGCAGTTTGACCTACATTTTTTTGTGTTCTTGCCGGTGGTGGTTGTGGTATTGGCAGAATAGATGATCTTGATGCAAATGATGCAGAACAAATCGCTCTTATCGGAGACCGTTCCCTGTTGTCCATAACATTACTTTTACTAGTCTAAAAAAAACAAAAAATTATTTGTATTTCTCTCGGTAGTGAAAGTCTATTTTTTTAATCTTATTTTAAATTCATTTTGTTTCAGTTTCCCAAAACTCAGGAAGAATGGGTTAAAATTTCTGATGATTTTGGAAATTTACATAAATTTTGGAACACCTTAGGGGCAATTGACGGCAAGCATATTGCCATTAAAAAACCTAATAACTCAGGTGCCATGTATTTTAATTACAAAGGTTTTCATAGCATCGTACTGTTAGCTGTCGTTAATGCACGAAAGGAATTTTTAATGATTGATGCTGGGATGAATGGTCGAATTTCAGATGGAGGTGTTATGAATTATTCTAAATTTGGAGAGCTTCTACAACAAAAAAAAATTAATTTACCAAAACCTAGTTTTTTACCAAACCAAAACAACGAAAATTTTCCATTTACGTTCGTTGCGGACGAGGCATTTGCTTTAAATGAAAATTTAATGAAACCGTTTTCCCAGAAATCTCTAAATGAAAATCGGCATAACTACAATAAGAGATTGTCAAGAGCTCGTGTAACTGTCGAAAATGCTTTCGGAATTCTGGCATCAAGATTTGGAGTTTTCCAAAAAGCAATCAACCTTGAACCAAAAAAAGCTGAAACAATAACAATGGCATGTTGTTATCTGCACAATTTTTTAGTTAAGGAAAATAAAGCGTATATCACAACAAATAATACAGGGACTACTGTTGATAAATCTTGTAGATTTACAGAGAAGTCTGAACCGAAACAGTACCTCAGATGCAAAGGAAATACGAAACAAATTTTGCGATTATTATAATAATGAAGGAAAATTGTGAAATTAACGTCATGTTTGTAAAACTTTGTAAATTTTGAATCAAATAAATAAAAATATAACACATATAAAATTAATAAATAACTACTATACCTCGTTGATTTCCTGCACATTGGCATTCACTGGCTGTTCAAATTTATCTAAGAACTGCAGAGCATAAAAAACGTAGGACGTTGGTTTATAGACATTATCGGCGCTAGTGCCTGATCTCTTAGACAACAAAATTTTTTTTAATTCCTTTCGGTAGTTCGATCGCAGCGTATTAATTTTTCGTTTAACGTTTTCACGAGTAGCTGTTGGTTTTATTTTTTTATAAATTATTAAAAGCTTATCTAAAGCTATATTTCGTTTGGGTTTGTTTATATAATTTGGGTTAGTTGGATTCCATAGTTCAGGCATAGTTTCATATGTTTCGATGAAATTTCGAAGATCGTCGACGTCTTCGCTATTCAACACGCTACTAATTTCGCATGATTCGATTTCAGATGCTTCTCCAACTTGGTCATCTCCAGATGGTTCAATTTCATATTCGAATTGTTCATAATCAAACACACCACATGAATTATCCATATCAAATATTTTCTTTTCTTTTTTTTTTAATATAAATCTTGTCTAGATAACCTAAAAATATAATTCACGTTCACATTATCGGGTTATCATATTTATATAATTATTATAATATTTTCTTATAAAGGAAATATAATTATATTTAGCTTCATGAAGATTAAGATAATTATATCTTATTTGTAAAAAATAAACTTATTCTAAAAATAAAATTATTATAAAAAAATAAAATTATTTTTACCCGGCTAATATTTTTATTGACAACCAGTAGTAGTCGAAACGGACAACAGAGTAATGAAGCAGTAATGACGCAAAACCTACACACGGTCATTAATATTGACAGTATCCCCACCAAGCATCAGTAATGATGACAAAAAATCAGAAAATTCGGATTTTCATCATTACCGACCATCATTCCTCATTACTTCAAGTTACACGATCAATATTACTGTCATTATTAGTAAGTAATGACATTAATACTGACCGTGTAATGGTTGCTTATGCTTTCGATGACTATTTTTGAATTCAAATTATATAAGAAAAGGATGCTTTGCACAAATCGTGTTGCAATTTCATTCCACAACGTTTTCTCAATTGCCAGACGATTCGTGATAAAAATCCAAATGTTTTAATTATATTGTGAACCAATTAATTAGTTTTGTTGATCCGTACAAGTTTGTTATTTTTTATGTTGCTAATTATTTAGAAATTATAAATATTACATGACTATTGTATCGTAGAAAAAATAGCGTGTATAACACGTGTGAAAACGTGTAATTGCAATACTCAAGCGATTGCAGCCTTCCTATCACTCAGGCTGCGAATTTCACTTTCGTATTGCAATGACTCGCTTTCTTCACTTGTTATACAATAGACTATTTACAATATTATTTCATCACGATTTTATGCACAACATTCTTTTCTGCCTTAAGGTAGATCCGCACGACGTGTTTTCACAAGTACTTTTACAAATGTGTCAACATTTGTGACAATTTTTTATGGCCACATGTTGTGTTTTTGCTTTTGTGATTACATATGCTTCCTCACATATGTAATTTTCGAAAATGACTTTTATCCATTTTGGTATGTTTTTACACAGGGTATAACCTCAAAAAATTAAACAAATGTCATCATTAACCATGGTTTTGACCGTAATTTTTCCTTTTTTTTATTTTAATTGTAGGTATTAATGAATCTAAAGAAATCAAAGTTGCCTGGTCATAAATTAATCTATCGCCGTCTATATTAATATTGAAAAACACAAATGTTTTTAATGACCGTGTGGATATGATTTTCAACTTCACAAATATATTAAAACACACTTGTATTTTTTGACATATTTTCGTTTGTTAGAACATAACTGAAAACACATCGTGCGGATCGACCTTTATTTTAAACAAAAAAACCTTGTCGAAAAAGATTTTTTTTTGTCCAACTTTTTTTTTTTTTCATCAAGCAACCATAGGGAATATTAATACTGTCACTACTAGACTAGCTGTCTCTTCTTTTAATGTTGTTTAATTTTGCCTGAAAGGCAAAACAATTTGCCATAAACAAAATTGAACAATATTCAATTTTCTATTTTTGCCTTAAAGGCATTTAAAATGGCCTACTTGAGTTTCATCAGCTTTCGAAAAAAAAAAAAAAAAAATTCACAAAATTTATTGAATAATTCAGTATTTATTAAAATGTGTTGTTACACGGTAAAAGTCGGTTAATATTGGATCGATTAACGGAAAAGTTTAGATTAGTGCGCGTTTAGCCATCATCAGGTTTGTTTACCCCACCATAAATATATTCAGCAGCTAAGGCCTAAATAATGTTTTCAATATTTTCTAATAATTTGTTTGTACGGTTTTGATTATAGTGCTCCAAAGATTTTACAAGCTAGTGCGAAAAATATTTCGATTTATTGCTTGCGTGAAAATTTAAGGCAAAAACCGCCACTGATCGTAAGGTTTCTACGCTAAGAAATCTTTGCCCATACTAATATTCACCGATACGGATACTCATGGAGGACGCTAATCCCGATAAAAAAAAAAAGAAAACGGTATTTAGATTTTTCGATATAAATAATTACAAAATGAATGCTTTATTTTACCTAAAATCGTCTGGTTCTGGTTTGACTAAAGGTACCATACAATACTATGAAAAATTAAAAAACACGTTTAATTGTTTGAGAAAATGAAAATTTAATTTTTTCCGACGAAAAAAATGAAAATTCAATTTTCTAGATCAATTAAATATATTTGAGGTTAGGGTGACATTCTCGATACCACTTTGCTAGCTTAAAGCAGGTTTTCACATTCTCAACTTGCTATAGTCATTAGTAATGAAGATAACACAAAAACTATCATGTTTTTGAGATGGTATATCAACCGTAATGTATTTTTAGGTTAGGTTGAGTGAAAGTTCTCAAACAACCTCAGAAATGGAGTGATTACAGTCTGTCAGTGGAGTGACAGTCTATCGTGATAGGGAGAATCCATTTGAAAGTGAAGCCAATCATTGTTTTTAAATGTACAGGTTTACCAAGGATGCTACCAAATTTTTCATTGAACTTCATTCGATGAACCTGAATGAACAACTTCACGAAGCAAATTTATTTCATCTTATTTGATGGTATGTCATTTACTATGACGTTTTTTCGGTTTTGTTAAAGTTATCCATTTTAAAATCATTGCCATTGTACAAATTGTACAATAGGTTATTACCTCAGAATTCCTTCGGATAACACCGATTTTGATAGAAACTTGTAATTAAGCTTATCTTACCCTCCTCTTCATAAGTTGTAGGTTTCTGTTGTGTGCTTTTTGTTTTTAGTGGTTGGAAACTACCTTTTCCGGCAAAAAAATGTAAAAACCATAGATTTAAGCGTTACTTCGATTGAAGTCATGTTTAAATAAGTAAAATAAACATTCTTTCATGTTCTAGAATATAATTTCTGATTTCAATGTTTCAACCCTTAAAAACCACCCCTTATTACCAAATTTACAAAAAAAAAAAAAATTTTCAACACCTTGAAATTTTTTAATGGTGCATTTATAATGAATTAAAATGCCGTCATATTTCTGAAATTTTGAATTTTAATTAGAAAAAAGAATAGAGAGTAAAAATGCTCAAATATTAATCGGCGTTAGTAATGTACATGATATACACATTGAGTGGTGTGAGTGATAAACCACTAAATTTAAATGTTTATCTAAATAAGGTTGATCATTTTAAATATGTACCTGCGTATCAGGAAAACAAGCAGGCTTTCTAAAGAGAATTTTAGCAGGTTATGCAATGTACACGAAACAATGTACATTCACATATATCCATATACGGTATATATATGGTACATCCATATACATATTTATAGAAATTCCTTTATCATCCATCAGCAGGTGTTCGCCGGCGTGCTCCGTTTAACGATCAGCCGTTGGGCTGACCCCTTTTGATTTTGATGAAATTTGGTGAAAATGTTCGTCATATGAAATAACTCCACCCATATTGTTTTATTTTCCTCTAGGTCACTCTGTTTTGATACAGGGTGATTTGCCGTTTTCTACTTTTCGTTAAAATTAAAATTTGTGAAGAGCTCGTTCTCAAAAACCACTTAACCGATTTCAATATTTGTTAGTTCAATTGAAAGGGATTGAGTTCTTGTTTTGTATAAATTTTTTGAAAAAAATCCAAATTAAATTTTTGTTTATGAAAAAGAGCATTCTTTTGAATAATGTCATTTTTCGGTCTTTTGGGCCACAACGAGTTGCCTATTTTATATTTTTTGTTTTAAAAGCTTATTTATTTTACCAACTAATAAAAAATAAAAAAAAATTGCGTTAGGAACAATTTTAGTTATGAATTTTTTAATACACCAGCCTCGACATATTTTGTGTTTGAATTTTTAATTATTCTACCTGAGTTTTGCACCATTTACTGTATTTTAAAAGGTAATCCTATTTTATTTTATGTATTAGTGTTGTTTACTATTTTATAGTTTTTTAAAAACAATAAAACTATAAAAACTTTATTATAGGTTGTTCCAAAAATATAGGAGTACAAGTTTCGAATAACTACAGCATTATCACTTTATAACGTTTTCTTTTGTTCAGGAAAACGGGTCTGCCACATTTTGGTCTGTTAATATGACGTAATTTGGTATTTTAACAAAGAAATAAATTTTAACTTTTAACTATTTCATCAGGTATATTTAAGTATACTTAAAACTTAGGAGGCTAAAACTTAGCTTTCAAATAAAATATTTCCATATAAATACGATGGAACTGTTATATTTATGTCATTTGTAAACGTAAATTTGAAGTAAAATTTAAACCCCGTAGAAATATTAAAGTTTCAATATGAAAATTAAGTGTGAAATGTGCCTTAAAAAAAATAGATCGCGTATTCGTAAAATCTCTAATTATGTAATTGAGAAAGCTCATACAAAAGGTGTTTGCTTAGTTAAAGGAGGGAACATTTGTACTTCATGCTACTTCGAAATATATAAAAGTAAACAAAATAATGTAATAAGTGAAGCTTCAGGACCTTTTGGTGTTCAACAAATTAATTTGGATCAAAACAGTTCACCACCTACATCATCATCATCATCGCCATCAAAGATTTCAATAATATCAAGTGAGAAGCAATACGTCTATCCTGACCTTTCATGACTCAACTCTACTTTACAGTCAATCAATAGTTTACTAAGTTTACTAAGTTTTTATTTATCAACAACATGGAATAAAGCATATAGCTTTTCTATTCCAACTATTATCTAGTTACATATAAACTTATAAAATATAACATATAAACAAACACTAATTAGAAATTATTTTTAATAAAATCAAAAACCAAAGATTTAAATTTTGATAAAGGTCTTGCACTTCTAATCTCAACCGGAACCCTATTCCAAATTGTAAAAGTTGTAAACAAGGGTGAGTTATTGTAGACATTGGATCGGTTGGCTGGCAGAATTATGCTGCCATTGCGAATAGATCCAATTTTTATTTTATTGTATAAGTACAAAGGAACCCGATTATTAATAATTTTATATAGTAGTAGCATCGCTCTATAATAAAAGAACTGAATCATTGTGCAGCCGAGCAATTCCTTAAACATTGCAGAAATATGATCATATTTCCTTAATCCGTTGACATACCTCACAATATTATTCAGAGTAACTTGTAGAATATTGCAAGAAATCGAGTCACAACTTAAATACAGGAATTCACAATATAATACATGGGGTATTACTAATGATTTCGAAAGCAAAACCCGAATATTTTTGGGACATATGTGTTTATGAAGCTTCAGTCCATATAAAATAAAATTAATTTTATTACAAACATTAATGACTTGAGAATCCCAGGTAAATCTACTGTTAATACAGATTCCAAGGTTATTTACATGATTTAGAAATGGAATTTTTATATTATTAATAAAGATATCAGGAATAATTGAGAAATTATTCCTAGAAATGAAAATTGCCTGTGTTTTCGCGATGTTCAATGAGATTCCATTCGATTTTGACCATACCAATATATTAGATAGATCTAGGTTAACATTATTGAAAATTTCCAGAATATTATCACTAGTACCACCAAGATATAATTGACAATCATCAGCATACATGTGATATTTGGAATATTTTATTGCAAGCGGCAGATCGTCTATGAACAGGGAAAATAACATTGGGCCAAGAATGGTTCCTTGAAATACACCTGTCGGTATTCGTTCAGAACCCGATTCTTTACCATTTATGACTACTTTTTGATATCTTCCGGATAAATAGCTGTGCAAAAGTTTAAGGGATGTTTTATCAAAGTTAAAGAAAAGCAACAGATTTTGTAATAACAGTATGTGATTTAGAGAGTCAAATGCTTTAGAGAAATCCAATAGTATTAACACGATAAACGAGTTTTTTTTGTCAAGATGGTGTGCAAGATCATCAACAACATGAAGCAGAGTGGTGCTAGTACTGTGATTATTACGAAATCCAGATTGAAATTGGTTTAAATAATTATGCCTTACTAAATGCTGGCTGATCTGATCCCGAAGTATAATCTCGAAAACTTTAGATAAAATCGATACCAGACTAATCGGTCTAAGGTTATCCAAGGAGTCGTTATTCTTTTTTTTCATTATGGGAATCACAATGTTTGTTTTCCAGATATCTGGAAATATAGACTGCATGATACAAATATTAATAAGATAGGTCAATTGCGATACAATATGCGGTAAAATAGCCTTTAAGAATTTCAGATTAATTTTATCATGACCAGGCGAGTTAGATTTTATCTGATAAGCAGCTTTGACAACGTCGATTTTACCGACACTACTAAAATAGAAATACATTTGCTCAATAGTGTTTGTAATGTCAAAGTTAGGTAGTGGAAGAGTGACAGACGCAGACTGTCCACCACAAAAATAACGGTTGATGACTGAGGGATCCATATCAGTTAAAATATCAGACTTACTTTTCCCCAATCCAACTCTGTGGATGTTATTCCAGATTCGTTTCATAGCTAGTTTACAGTTACCAAAGAAGTAACTCTGTTTAGAACTTCTTATCAAGCTAGTTACTCTGTTGCGTTCAATGCGATATAACTCCAGGTACTTTAAGTTGGATGATCTTTTATATTTAGCAAACGCTCGGTCCCTCACTGACATACTTGTAATGATACGGGTATTTAGCCACGGAGCCACAGATTCGTTATCTACTATTTGCTTAATAGGAACACAATTATTATGGATGTCATACAGGCAGTCATAAAATGATTGGAATAAAGAGTTGACGTTATAAGTCGAATGCATAAAGCTCCAATTAAAATTCTATAGTACGGAGGAAAATGAGATCTGACAATTATAAGAAACAAAAAATGCAAGAAGTTGCAGCAAAAATTTCTGAGGAAATATTTCAACTACCTTGTAGTTCTGGTGAAATTCGAAATAACACTGAAGGCGATAATAATGAAATAATTAAACAATTACGAGAAAAGTGTGAAAGTTCCAATACCTTCAGTGAAAAATATATGGTATTAACATCGTTACCGAAAAGCTGGTCTGCTCGAAAAATTCAACGAGAGTTTAGTGTTTCTTATTATATGGCAAGGAGAGCAAACAGATTCAAAAGGAAAATGGAATAATGTCAACACCGAATATCAAATGTGGGTCTAAGGTCCTTAACCAAGTACTGGTAAAGTTGGTGCAGAATTTTTTTGAAGATGACGAAATAAGTAGGATATGTCTAGGAAAACGAGACTTCGAAACAATTTCATCGGAAGAAACTGTTATTACAAAACAACGTAGGTTGGTACTTTGTAATTTGAAGGAAGCATATCAGATCTTTAAAAAAACACACCCGAGTAGAATAATTGGATTTTCAAAATTTGCCTCACTTCGTCGAGGACACTGCGTTTTGGCAAATTCCAGCGACACACATAGTATATGCGTTTGCATATATCATCAAAATATTAAACTTATGTTTAATGTCATACAAACAATGAAACTCCTTTCACATGAACAAGAAAGTTATCGGAAACTAATTTCTCAGATTGTTTGCGAAAATCCAACAACATCTTGCCAATTAAACGAATGTGCAACCTGTCCAGGAATATCCGTACGGATTTGTCTACAAAATTTCTACAAAATGATGTAGAAGAAATAACATTCAAGCAGTGCCAACAAGTAGATAGATGCACAATGGAAACAGTAACCGTATCAACATTGACTTTTATGGATAAGTTTTGCGAACAACTACAAAACTTGGTACCGCATTTATTTATTGCAGAACAACAAGCAACTTACCTGAAACATAGGAAATCAAATTTAAACCATGATGAATGTATAGTTATATGCGACTTTTCGGAGAACTATTCATTCGTAGTTCAGGATGCGGTTCAAGGATTTCATTGGTCTAACGCACA
Source organism: Tipula vernalis (assembly GCA_958295665.1). Taxonomy (NCBI): domain Eukaryota; kingdom Metazoa; phylum Arthropoda; class Insecta; order Diptera; family Tipulidae; genus Tipula; species Tipula vernalis. Next base: position 214,889,145 of record OY282560.1, on the reverse strand, counting down.
GTGTACGATACATCCCTTTGCTGTTTACTATAAAAATAATAAAGAATCACATTCGATGGGCGATGTTAACCATAATAAATTGGAATTCACAAAATTGGTGGCTATATCTGAATCAACAAAGCACAATCATGTAGCAGTAAGATTATTCATTCAAGGCCTAGTCAATTTCATAAAGGAAAAATTAAGACAAATAAAAAAAATTTATTTTTTTTCCGATGTATCAGGGGCCCAGTATAAAAATAAAATGAATTTTTACAATCTCTGCAATTTTAAAGAGGATTTCGAATTGGAAGCAGAGTGGCATTTTTTTGCAACATGCCACGGAAAAGGACCTTGTGATGCATTAGGAGGAGTTCTCAAGAGGAATGCTGATCGAGCAAGTTTACAAAGACCGTTTGAAAATCAAATAACCACGCCGCATGAACTATATTCATGGGCTGTGAAAAATGAATCAAAAGTCAACTATTCATGGTTCAGTACTAAAGATTATTTGAAAATTGAAAGAAAATTAAAAAACAGATATAACTTAGTTAGGCAAATACCAGGCACTCACCAATATCATAGTTTTTCTCCTATTAATAAGACATCTTTATACATTAAAAAAACTTCATTTTGTAAAAACTCAAAACTGTTTGATATAACAAAATAAAAATTATTTCAAAATTATTTATTTCTGGTTTATTGTTTTTAAAAAACTATAAAATAGTAAACAACACTAATACATAAAATAAAATAGGATTACCTTTTAAAATACAGTAAATGGTGCAAAACGCAGGTAGTATAATTAAAAATTTAAACACAAAATATGTCAAGGCTGGTGTATTAAAAAAATCATAACTTTAAAATTGTTCCTAACGCAATTTTTTTTTATTTTTTATTAGTTGGTAAAATAAATAAGCTTTTAAAACAAAAAATATAAAATAGGCAACTCGTTGTGGCCCAAAAGACCGAAAAATGACATTATTCAAAAGAATGCTCTTTTTCATAAACAAAAATTTAATTTGGATTTTTTTTCTAAAAATTTATACAAAACAAGAACTCAATCCCTTTCAATTGAACTAACAAATATTGAAATCGGTTAAGTGGTTTTTGAGAACGAGCTCTTCACAAATTTTAATTTTAACGAAAAGTAGAAAACGGCAAATCACCCTGTATCAAAACAGAGTGACCTAAAGGAAAACAAAACAATGTGGGTGGAGTTATTTCATATGACGAACATTTTCACCAACTATCATCAAAATCAAAAGGGGTCAGGCAATATTTCGAACCTTTCTATGATAAGGCATTTAATATCAGCAACTTATACTTCCTTACCTTGGCGCTGTGCGCATCATTGATTTCACATCCGTCAGTTACGACTTGTCATCAGTGATGGTAATCAGATCCGGTTTTTTTAAGACTGGAAGATATTATGAGACGAGGCTCAAGGTTGGTTGCTCAACCTTGCTCGTCCAGGCGGCGCTTGATGAACTTTACAACATTGTCGTGCCGTTCCACCCTTCTACCGTGGGTCCTAAGACATCCTTAGTAATTAGTTGTTTCAGGGACCCCACAACCTCCGCGACATTGCCTGCGCGCTCTACTTCTGTTTGTTCGAGATTTTGAGGAAGAGCATTAATCTTTAGCTTGATAAAGTTTAAAAAGTCGCACCATGCTAGTAATTTGTGGGTAGTTGTCTAATCCGTCTTTGCGCAAAGGAGGCTTGAGAAGAATCCTTTAAACCGACCCGATCAACTGACGCGTGCAAATTGCAATTTGCTGCTCCAGAATGAGTCGATGTCAGATCTTCTTTCTAAATATTTTCCTTCAACCTGCAGTGGTCGTGCCGCATTATCTATTTCATTGACCAGGAAAGTGTTAGCAGTCAATGTTGCCTGATGGTTTGGCAATTCAAGGCGTTCTAGGCAGTGCAATCTTAACCATAGAGCGACCCAGCGGACCGCCGGAACTCTAAGGCTGTCGTCGTTTATGAGCGCATGGAACACTATGCGCCTTGAATTAATGCGCTGATTTTATTTAGACTGCCATTAAAAACATTGCTTAGGGTAAGGCGGTGATATCATTGAGGTAGCAGGGCAGTGCTCAATGCGTGGTGCGTTTGTTGAGGCTTAAGTGGGAGCTTCCTTAGATTATCCAACTTGAGTTCTAGGCGGCGATGTAGGAAGATTTTACTCCTCCCGTCAGCTGAAAAATGTATTTCCAGATAGCGCCATTCCTAAGATCTTTTGAGGGAAGGAATATTAACTCCTCCAATATTAAATGCGTGCTGTCCAATAAACGTATGCTTCTTTTTGCTGCTAGCTTCAATACTGATACTAAAGCACTTAGATCGGTTCCTGGTCCATACCACACGCAGATAAAAATTCATAAGTTCGATCTAGAAGCACCAGGAGGCCCCAGATGTGGAGGCTACCGCATTAATATTAGTGCCACCTACTGATCTCGCCTACTGTTTCATTCACCGCCCATCGGATTTTTTTGGGGTTGCCATAAACATATTTCATATAGGCAACAAACCTCTCTGGCATTCCGTAGTATCTTAAGGTTCCAAATATAGCGTTATGGGACATGGAATCAAATGTTTTACTTATATCCAGAGATGCAATATAACAAGCGGCATTACGCTGATGATGATGACGGAGAATCATATCCAAAAGTGTAGTATTATCAGCACAACCATTTATTGAACGAAAGGCTAGTTGACCGAGATCGAAATTGAATTTGTTGTTGATCCTCGTGGTGGTAGTACTGTACAGATGTCGAGCATACACGGATGGAATGGCACATAATTGGTCTGAAGTCACCGGTTCGGCTTACGTGGATACTTTTCGCACCACATGGTTAGATTATAAACAATCATTAGCACCATGGGCGCAATATAATGCAGATCTCGTGGGGTAATACCGTCCAGACCCGGTGACGATGAAATCGATGGTAGATGTTGTTTGATTTCTTCGAAAGTAAAAGGAGCCTAACACCGTCGTATGTCGTCGGCATATAGCTGCTCATCAGTAGGGAATACCCACTCTGCCTGCTCTATTACTGCCCTTCAGAAAGGATCCATCAATTCCTGATTAGAAACAAGCACCACTTTGGAGCCTTCTATAATAGATCTTATGCACCGTCCCTGATGTTGCATAAAATTCCTTTGGGTAAATGCGTAATTTATTCTTCTCGCCTGCTTACTACTCAAGCAAGCAACATCATGCGGTCGCAAGCGAACACGCTGCTCTCGGCAGGGAAAAATCTATATTAGGCCGGCAGCCAATTAATAAAGAGTTCATTCTTTGCTGACTGGCTAAGCCCTGTTAGCAATGGAGAGGAGCTTCTTAGAGTGCAGGTCGGTCCCTGGAACTATGGTGGTTGTAATGTGCTCCAGACGGGGCCCTGGCGATAGTATCACATGCATTTGCATTTTAATAATCGTGATCATTGATCTATAATCAGCTTTTTCCCTAATCTTTTTAATCGCCTCAATGGACCTGTTCGTAAACAAGTTCATGAGGAGTACATTTAGGTGATGTTTGCCGAGTCACTTTGGCTCATTCTATCGACTTCATCGGGATGGGCTCTTCTCCGACGCAGGTCCATATCAGTCTTGTTGTTAAAAGCTCTTTCACAGTACTCGCACAAAAAGAGAGCAACTGTGGTACGTGATAGGGTTATTCGAGGCGTTATTATGTAATTGGTACTAACTTGTTTTGAACAGAGGGATTAGTAATCCTAAAGCTCTAAGCCTTCTTCAATAGCCATAGCAAAATAAATTGCTAAGCCCATCGGAAACTACGAGGAGAAGGAAGGTAAGCACGTCTACGATCCCAATTAAGAGGGTCATACACATAGTTACTCCCGCTACGATGATTTACATTATGTAGAAACGGGCATATATGTCGAGAGTAAAACCATTTACATGCTCAGAAAATTTCGCCGAAAAACACGATTGGTTTTTTTTAAAGCTAACTTCCTTAATTTTTAATATATCCAATCGCTCCAAAAACCTTTTTGCAGGTAGTTTCAAGAGCCTGTAAAGTTGAACTTCCCCTTCGGTTTTGACATTTTTGAGTTTAAAGGGCTCGGTGAAGGTAGTCATCGCAATCAAATGCGAAAATAAAACGGTTGTATCTCGATTAATTTTCATCCTAGGAAGTCTTTCGGCAAAAATCGCTCTGAAAAATGCGTTTTTTAGATAGAAAATCAACATTTTCAATCGCGAAAGAAGTTCATTAGAGAGAATTAGAATAGAATTCGTCTCTCTATCGATTCGAGCACATATAACTTTAGTTCTTTGACCAATCCCTATTTATTGTCCAAATTTCACGCCAATCGCTTTTATCCGAAAGAATTCTGAGCGAAAAACCATCAAACATGATATAATTTCAAAGAGACATAATTTCATGTACTCCAATCTTGGAAAAGTTGTTTGCTTATCTGCTTGCTAGAGTATCAAGTATGCGGCCCTTTACATATATCTCAGTAATAAATATTTTGCAAAAAATTGTTTAATTATCTGCTTGCTACCGCATCGAGCATGTGGCCTATTCTCAGCTATTTTTTGCAATTCACCCGCTACACAAGCAATAACGAAACTAAAAATGTGCGAAATCATTTTCATCTTTGTCTATTCTGCATGATGAGTATGTAAAATTTGTTTTTCTGTGAATCAGAGCAATCAAAACATTTACTTTTGTTCTTTAAATTAATCTCTGTTTACCTCAAAATGGTATAATATTATTATGTAGCTCAACTCTCTTATCTTATATGAACTAAACACATATAAAGGTAACGTAAACATTACTTAGTACATTTTTTTTTTTTTTTGGTCAGTTACAATTGTAAAATTGACTTTTGAGCAAAATGACGCCAACCATGATTAGAGATGTGATTTTTTTTTTGTGTTGCTTATCAGATCTGTAATATTTGTATGCCTTATCTTTCGGTATATATACCATAGCTAGTTTGCAAAATTTTTCAGTATATCTTCAAATAAGAATCAAGATGAAATATTTTGTAATTGTATCGGTTGTGTTGTTGGCCGCTGCGACACCATTAGATGGACAATTCATATCCCAAAATTATGTAAACCAATTACTAGAAAGAGCAACGGAAGCGTTTGACAAAGGATTGGAACATCTTGATTCGGCATTTGAAAAATTGGCTAATCACATTGAAAACGTTCAAGAGAGTTATTTGGGCCAATACGACGGGGAACAGTTAAAAACAATTTTGAGTAGAAATCTAACAACGGGCGATGCAGATTGTGATCTTCAGATCCAAACGTCGTTCGGTGAACTCGAAAATTTAACGCTAATCTTTTTTAATGACACCGCTAGTTTACAAGAGGAGGCATTTTCAAAATTCTTTGATATACGTCAACGGTTGTCTGATTTGCATGATAAGTTTACTGATGATGTTGATAGATTTATTGTCAAGTATAATGGTGATAATGATGGCAGGAGACCTGATTTCTACAAATTATTTACGGATATTTCAATCATTGGACGTTCGTTTGGCACTGTGTCCGCACAAATTGGCCGTGAAATACCAACAATTTTTGCTAAACTAGCTGAATATCATACACGTGCCCAAAGTATTTCAAATCAACACCGAATTAACCTAACACCAATTGCAAGCGCTTTAATCGGAACGTACCACCGATGTGTTCATCAATAAAATGCGTGGCAGTATAATACAATGCAAACTCTATAAAAACTAAACGAATATTATATTATTTACATACTCGTACATATTTACCTGTGTTATGTACCTTATTAAAATAAACTGCGAGGATTATAACAAAAAAAAAAAAAAAAACACGTGTTTAATTATAATTTTGATGTTCCCAAGGCGTTAATTGAAAATATCCGTGCGACCAAAATAAAAACACAAAATACAGTTAAAAGTTTGTTGTTCTTTTTTTTTCACAAATGTTACAATTTTTACATACTTACATACTGGTTATTTATTTTAACGGTAATTAAATTTTTTTTTATTTATCAAGGCATACGTGTATAAAATAATACGCCATAATTTGTGTACACCGTTTTTGTTTTGTTTCACGTTGAATGAAAATTATGAAATTATACGCAACCAAATTTATTATTTAAACAAGAAACGAAATTATCTTGATTGCGTGTGTATATATGTGTGTCTGAAAGCGCTTTTCATTTATTTTATTTTGGCGTTTATTTCTATACGTACCGTATGTTAGGCTAATCCCAGAGCGGTCATTTTGGGTTAATTAGGCACACACACAACCATTTTTTTCTGTACAAATTTTTTAATGGTTAACCATATGTTTAAAGTTTTATTAAAGTTTTTTTTTTTGTTTTGAAATATTTATGAAATGTGTCAAAATTATGTAACGAAAAAATGGGTGTTTGTTTTTCTCGTTTTTTATTTTGTTTTGGGTGTGAAGTTTGAAAAACTGTGACAACAATAAACAAGTTAAGTCCCCACTAGGTATTTTTTTTTGACAAGAATAAAAATTTCTTTACATAACATAATCCTCAATTATTATATTATAATGTATTATGTTTCTTATATGGCCTCCATCACTGATTTTTCATTAAAATTTGGTTTTTTTATTACAAATAAACAAAAACAAAAAAAAACATCAAATAAATCAAGAATTTGTCTTAGGTTCGTTTTGCAATTTTTTAAGGTGCACAAGGTTTTTTAAGGAGTATTACACCTCTCTCTCTCTCTCTTTCTCTGGATTATATTTGTATAGGTACCTGTATGCTAAAAATATGACAATAAAAATCTTGGTGCGGTTGGTATAAAGTGTAAGAAAATGAAAATTTGATGAATTATTTATTAAAAAGGGAAGCTACATGGAATTTTCATATTTCGTTATTTATTTTGTTTTACGAAACAAGTTTGGCCCAAAAATAAATTGCATATTTTATTGTTAGGATCGTTACGTAAAAATTACATAAAGCATTTTACGCGCGGCCATTTTTTATAAATCACTTACCCTTAGTTCAATAATAAATAATAATAATATTGCGCCATATTGAATTTTGTTTACATGTAAATCAAATAATAATCTGTATTTTTTGTGGTTTTTGTGCGACTTCAAAAATAGACTCACCAGACGTGCCAATCAAATTAAAGTATATAACGATTTTTTTTTTTTTTTGCAATATGCGATACCGAAAATAACATTCTATATACCATATTGATTTTAATAGTTGTTTAGTTTTTGTTGTAGTTTCAGTTTATTTTGTCCAAAAATAAAAGAAAATCTATATTTTCTATTTTTAATAACAATTCACCTTGACACATCCAAGAAAGTCAAAAAATATAATACCAACGTAGTACTTTGTAGAACACATAAACACGTATCGGTATATTAAACCTGACAGGAGGACAACTATACTGGATTGTACTCACAATTTGAACATTAACCGAAAATATCTTGAAAAAGAAAATGATTACCAAAAAAAATGGAAGCAATCACCAAAAGTAGGTGTAGTCGTTGAAAAGTTGGGTATAATCACGAAACAAATTCAATTTAAGGTAATTATTTAAGTAAATCGCGAGTAATTTTCATAGTGATGTCTTTCAAATGGCGTTATTAAAATCACCAAATATAATACTAACATACCAATGTAACGGGTGGTACAGTCTTTTCAACCTGTGAATTCTCACAAACCGTGAATTCCATCGATTCGTTAGTTTAAAAACAGCAGTATGATGAAGATTTTTCTAATATTTTTCGAAGTTTCAAATTATAAATGATTAATTGTATGAATTATCATTCAAATAAAAACTGGACAGTTAAAGAATTGAAATTACACAAACATAGGTATATTGTTATTGACCTCGAACATTTCCAATTACAGAAAAAAAACAAAAAAAAAATTCAACTTAGTTGCTCACTGTATCGAAGATTGGCCAGCTCACAGGGTTTTCCGATGGGCATGCCACGTACGTGTATTTAGCCAAAATATTATCAGCGGTTGAGCACCAGTAGGGTTTCTCATTTCCCGTAAATTTAAAATCTCGGGATTCTCAGTAAAAAAATATTTCATCCCGGGATTTCCCGGGATCCCGAGGAAAAATATTATTATTTTAAAATATTAAATCAAATACGTATTCTAGAAAAAAATAATAATTTATTTCAACAACAGAAACTGTAACTCCGAAGAAAAATAATATATTAATAAAATATAATTCTGAAAACATAACAAAAAATGGAGGTGTGGCCAACACACGACTTTCTTTTACGAACAGAGAATTTTGAGAAATTTTATTTTTTTTTAATTTTTTTTTAATTTTTTTTTTTTTTTAATTTTTAAATTTTTAAATTTTTTTTTTTTAATTTTTTATTTTTTATTTTTATTTGTTTTTAATTTTTGGAAACATTTTATTTTAGTAGTTTTTTGTAAACCTTATACTTTTTAAGATATTTGCAAAATAAATTTTCTGGACCAAGGGAGTGGCCACTTCTGGTTAGCCGATTTGGACTAAAATTCACTGGGACCTCCCAATTTATCAAAAAAGCTTAAATCTGAAGTTTCAGTTCGATTGGTTAAACCATCTGGGCTGTAGAGAGGACACAGACAGACTGACAGACTGACAGACTGACAGACTGACAGACTGACAGACTGACAGACTGACAGACTGACAGACTGACAGACTGACAGACTGACAGACTGACAGACTGACAGACTGACAGACTGACAGACTGACAGACTGACAGACTGACAGACTGACAGACTGACAGACTGACAGAGGCCATTTCGAAACCCACTTTTTCGGACTCAGGGGACCTCAAAACAAATAAATCTCTAAAAATCTCAAGGTCCAAAATTTTCATGATTATTATACTTTATTTTACTAGAGTAAAAGAAAGTAATAAAACAAATAAAAATCACAATTCGAATTTCACAACATAAGCATAAAAAATCTAGGACATTTAAAAAGCACAAATTATCAATTGATTTATCACTCAATTTTGAACGAATTTTTGTGATAAACAGTCCCGTCGTAGAAAACATTCTTTCCGATGTAATCGATGTTGGCTTGATGGCCATTAATACTGAATATATATTATTTAAATTTTCAGTGCGCTTTCCAGTGGCCTCGAAAATATTCATTTCCTTTGTGAGGTTTTTTAAATCGTAATGGTTACCTAGGATTGATGTTTCCCTTTCCACTCGTTTGACATTACAAATCGCAGCATCCAATTTTTCTTGAAGTGTTAAACCAACTTCGCTAAATGATGTAAAGGCTGAGGTATCAATGAAATATCGTCTTCATTATCACGACTCTCGTCTATTACTTGAATATATGCCGAAGTATCACGAGCACCCTCAATGTATAGCCTAGTGAAAAGTTTTTTAGCTGTTGCATGTAATACATACTTGGAGGGCAAGACCAATTTGCAGTAGATTTTTATTTTATTTTATTTATTTATTGGGAATATTGATACTCCACTAAATACAAATCAGATAATCCAGCGGATTTAATGTCCTTTAAAGAATAATCCGATTAAAATTATAAATTTATACAGTAAAAAAAAAAAAAAAATTTTGTTATGTAAAAAACAACAATATCATAAAATTATAAAGAACAGAACTAATAATAATATATACATTGCCTAAAATTACAAATACAATTCAATATTTGACTTAAAATGCTTTTTAATATTATTCTTAAATTTCAAAAACGTTTCAGATCTTTTTATACTTTCAGGTATTTGGTTATGAGTAAATGGTCCCAAGAAGGTAATTACCCTTCTTCCAAATTCAGTCTTTATATGATGGCAACTAATTCTTTTACAATTTCTAAAATATGACGAATACAATCAAATTTAATATTAGATAAACCTGAAGATACATGTAGTGTTTTATACATATATAGAGTTAGTTATAGTTTATGTAGCACATTAATGGGTAACACTGAAATATTCTCATTACAATATAGTTCTTTAGTTGGAAACAGAACCGGCAACCTGTGAACTGATTTTAAGCTTTTGTTTTGCAATACTTGTATTTTTTTTTTAGCCTAGTTGCAGGGGCTGTTCCATATGTAAGTAGACCGTAACTGATTCGTGAATGAATAAATGAGAAATAAATCATTAACAACACCCGTCTAGGAACAAAAAAAGATAATTTCCAAAGAAGACCTACAAGTGGAGCAATTTTTCTACTAATGTCATCAATATGATACCGCCAAAACATATGAGTATCAAAAGTTACTCCTAAATATTTAAATGAATTAACTCTATCAATCATAATGTTGTTAACTTTAAATGAAGGTACCATAACATTTAATTTATATGGGGAATGAAATATCATATATTTAGTTTTAGATATATTAAGTGCTATCAAATTGGATTTATAATATTCTAATAATATATCAAGATCATGTTTCATGGCATTTATTATCCCACTGGAATCAGCGGTTTCATACAACAAAGCCGTATCATCAGCAAAAATTCTAATTTGACCATTTAATGGTAAATAAGAAATATCATTAATGAAGATTACTAATAAAAGTGGTCCCAAAACACTACCTTGTGGAACACCACATTTGATATCCAACATATCACTTTTTAATTCATTGACCATGACATACTGTTTTCTATTAGATAAATAGCTTCTCAGCAAATTATAAGGAACACCCCGTATACCATAACAATATAATTGGCTTAGTAGCAATTCATGATTAGTACAATCAAAAGCTTTCTGTAAATCTAAGAAAAGCGCTCCAACATACATTCTGTTGTCAAAAGCTGTAAAAATAATATTAGAAATTTCAACAAGGGCCTAATTCAGTGCCAGCTCCCTTTCTAAAATAAAACCATATTGATGTGAGTAGAAAAAGTTATTTGAGTCAAGAAAATTCAACAATCGGGAAAAGAGTAATTTTTCAAAAATCTTATCAAATACTGATACAGTTGAGATCGGTTTATAATTACTAATTGATAACCTGTTACCATTTTTAAAAACAGGAAAATCTTTCGCAACCTTTAAACAATTAGGATAAATACCAGTTAACAAACATTCAATAAAAATTTCCGATAAAAGTTTTGAGAAAAAGTCCGCTCTGATTTTTACTACATAGTTATTAATTTTACCCGGACCACCACCCTTGCAGTTATTAAGTGAATAAATAATATTATAAACTTCAGCAGATATAACTGATGGATAATACATAGAATCAGGGTGCCAATAAATGGTTCCAAATTTATGTATTTCTCTGTCAGAGTTGATAGATTCACTAATTGAACAACCCACTTTAACAAAATAGTTATTGAAAATGTTAACTCTATATCACCAATATTATTATAAAGCCGTTCGTTTACTAAAATTGAATCAAATTGTACGGATTTGTGATTTTTATTAAGAAACAAATTGATATTTTTCCATAGAGTTCTTTGATCTAAATCAACAAACATTTGATTAAAATAATGTTTCTTAGCAAAATATTTCTTTGATTTTAGCAACTTACTTATGCGTTCTAATTCAGCTTTAAGATCCGTGTTGTTGGGATTTAGTTTACATCTTTTTAAGGCTTTATTTTTCTCACGAATTACATGCCATATATCATAAGTAATCCAAGGGCATAAAGTATTTTTTAGTTTGGCTTTGACACTTAGTATATTAGTATAATTATTAATTAGTTCATTGTATTTCATTTCAATTAATTGTAAAGTGGTGTTAGGATCATAGACATTAAATGACGTCGAGAGCAGAAAGTTATTAAACTCTTCATTAACTTTATCGAAGTTAACAATTGTTTTCCTCAATGTTTTCATAATGTACTTAGTTGCAAAGCAAAAGCTTGTGTAAAGAAAATTGTGATCGCTAATGTTTGAATAGATGGTAGAATTAAAAACTTTTTTGATATTTAGAAAACTAGATACGGGATGATCTAATATATTCCCACTAGCAGAACGAGTAATATTTGTATTAGTAGTTAACAAACCATAGGTCATTAGCAGATTTATATAGTTAGTTACATAATCATCTGATTTGTTGACGGGAATATTTAAATCTCCAAGTAATATATTATCCGATTTACCACTATCAGAGAGAAAATTATCTAAATAGTTAAAAAAACAATCAATATCACAATCAGGTGGGCGATAAATGGCACAAAGTTTAGTACTAACATATCGAGGAAGCATAATTTGAATAATGTGAAATGGGTATAAACCATTATCATTATTTAATGAACTATATTCAATGTCATTCCTGATATATAATGCAAGACCTCCTCCAGATCTATCATCTCTACATGAAAAAATACTACTATAATTATTTAAGGAATACGACATCATATTGTGACTCTGAATAAAAGTTTCAGAAATAACTAAAATATGAACATCAGCTTGTAAATTATCAATGAACTCTAACAAGTTGTCAAATTTATTAATGTCATTCATCCCACGAATATTAATTTGTAGAGTTTTCAATTGATAAGTGTTATTTCCAAAACCATCGTTTGAATTCATTATAAAATCATCAACATTATCAAAATACTCATTATGACAATATTGATTTAATATACTATTAAACTCACTCATAGCCAATAAATCGAAATAAACAGTAAAATCCAGTCATTACAGCCATCTTTAATAGCCATCAATAATTAACCATTGATATAACAACTTCAAATAGATGAAAATATAAGACCAATTATATTCAACGCCAATAACACCAAGAATTACAACAAAAAGATCAGAAACGTCTGTGAATGACTTTTCATATGTAAACAATACAAATATTGCAATGATAAAGTGAATAATTTTAAAAGTGTACACTCGTATTAAACTATAAAAATCAAATGTAAGTAGATATAGAATATATAGAAAAGATTTAAAATACTGAAAACTAAAAATTATTAATATATTTACATGACAACAATTCTGAGTTGAGGATATCACATCAATATCAAACCGCACCATTGTCGCCTGTAATATTAGGACAACCCAGAAATGTCCTTTCAATATAGTTGATGTCATTCATCGAGTTAATGTGATAAACAATAGCGTCACTATCCTTCCTCATTAATATTTTTCCTTTTTTACACCATAAATACTTGAAATTAGGCTTTTGTTTTATTTTTTTAGCTTCTGCATACAGTTTGGTCTGAAGCGGTGAGAGATGATCCATAATACAAATAGTGCGAATTTTGTGCGATGCACAAATTGATTGATACCTTCCGATTCATAATTATAATTTGACCGGCTGTTTAAAAATTTTAGTAAGCCAACTAAATTTATATTTCTGCGTTCTTCGATTCTTTGCTGCACAGATTGAAGCATTTTTGTAGAAAACCAATTTTTCTTCTTAGCTAAGCCGTTGAAGATAAATATGAATACGTCTGCGTCAAGTAAAGTAGCATCTTCCAAGCCTTTCTATTCCAATTTTTATTGGTTGCAACGACGTTATTATTGCCTTCGTTACTGCATATTACTCATCGGAAATATCGAGAGATTCGTTTAATTCGATCATCATTTCTATTCGATCATTGCCTTTAATATATATTGTTTTTATTCAAGGAATCTCTCTAGCATCGCAACAAGACTGTGCCATGTTGTTTTCACATTCAATGTCAGCTTAAGTTCCTTATGGAATTATTTACGATTTTGTAAATTGTCAATGAAGTTAACACCTGTTGAAGTGTTGAGTTGTATGAGTCGCCATTTTTTCCGAATTGTTCGAATGCAATTATATCATCATACTCATCACCTTCACTATCATTTTCATCAGAATCTTGAAACTGCAAACCGTCACTGAGGGGGTTGAGTTTGGTGCTCAATACTGCTTAGCCGCCCAATTTTTTTTCATTACGGATGCCCCGTCAATGACACTTGCTATAATGTGCGTTTTTATTTATAAATTGAAATCTGAAGTGATCCGATTATTGGACCCAGGTTCCAAAACTTTGTTGATAAGTGTAAATTTAAATTTAAATAACGTCGATTCGTCCATTGCAATAGAAAATCGTGTCCCACTAGAAAGTTGCTTAGTTATTTGCAAAAACACACTTTGTTTTGATAAATCATATTGTTTTTTTATCATACTCATGAGATGGGGGAAAAAATTGGATTCCCGGGATATATTACTTATATCCAGGAATATCCCGCTATCAATTTTACCCCCGGGTTCCCGGGAAAAAGGGATCCCATTTGAGAAACCCTACATACCAGTGATCAGTGGCGTAACTGGTTACCAGTTCTGTCGCTCTGAAAACTTTAAACGGAGTGCGTTTCAAATTTTCAGGATGGTATTTCAAGCCAGAAGGGAGTACATTACATACGAAATACATTAGTTAGACCTTAAACATAAATAACTGTTCGTGTTTTGTGTTGAAAAAAAAACAAAATCACGATCCAGCCTATTACACTAAAATTGTTTTAAGTTTTTGAGCCAAATTTGAATATTAAAAGAACAGTGATTTATTTATTCGTTTAGAACTACTTATCTATTTTACTATTAAAGTGTTAAGCCCTGTATGCTGCTCGAGCTAAATAATTTTTAACACGGCCACAACTCTCCACGAAATCACAGATATTTTTAGATTATCGTTTTGAGATTTTTAAGTTTTTCTCGTAGAGAAGAGTACCGATCAGCGAAACCGTAAGTGGTTAATGGAAAATTTATCTTAAAGCAACTTTAGCTTCGAACCTGCTGTTGATCATTTTCACAAAGCTAGTTTTTGGGAATTGGCAGAAATTTTAGACTGGAAACCTGGACGAAATCTAAAAAAATATCGCCTTAAAAAACAGTACAGTTGTTCGAAATTTCATGTTTTTAATCAAAATAAAGTTTTTGTTTTTTCTCAAAGTTTGCACTTTATTTTCTACTTACGTTTTATTTTCAAAGAAACGTGCATATGCTTTATACTTAATTTTAACACAACTCTGTGGGATTAGGATGGAACTTGACTATCCTTAACCAGTTATGAAGAAATTCGACTCATGCGATGGAAATGAGGATGTAATATGATATTTCTAATTCCGAGAGCCTGTACTACTATTAGAAGCTTCACTTCAGCTCCGCGCACTTTGTTTTAACTTCAATACGCAAGGAATTGGTCCTTAAGTAAGTGTGACGAGACAAGACTTTCAAATCTTTTGATCATAAGAACCGCAAACTGAATCTCCAAGTTTAATTGACTAACTTTATTTAATTATCGCTACATATTTTGTAACGGTTAACATTGAGAACTAGAAAAAAGCAAAAAATAAAACACAACTATTTAAAGCTTAGGCAGCAGTCGAACGAGAAAGGTTTATAATTTTTAGAATAATTTTTTTGAGGGAAGTTCGAGGTCAAACCTTAAATAAAAAAATAATGAACTTTTACTAAAGATACCGACAATTTTAAGATTGAAAGCGAAATACGGAAGGAATGACGTGTTAGTGGTAAATTAGGATACGTTAATTTGCTTTTGTATTCACAGAAAATCATATTTTGAGCAAAAACAAATTTAAGAATTTTTTATAAAAATATTTAAATATTTCTTCTATCACATTGCCAATTTGCAGTTTTATTTTAACAAAAGAAATCGAGACGGACAAAATTTTAAGAAAATAGTTTATAATTCACTAAGTCAGTGTGATAGTTTTGTGTGAACCAAAACTTTATGCAAGTAATCGGATAAATGAATGATATCACAATTGATGTCAGTGTCAGTATCTCAGTCTAAGGGTTGGTGTCGGTCAGTGGAAGGAGTACATCCGAAATACGTACAATAGTTAGACCTTTATTATTATTATTGGAGGGCCATGTGGGCGATCAGCCACCTCGCACTGCGGCCTAAAATATCTGTTGTGCTGGACCCTGCTTAATCATCCGTCCAGTCAATATTCAGGTTCTTAATAAACTTGATAATAATGCCAGCCGGTACGTGATATATACTATCTGTTTACTACAGCATATAGTTCCGCTAGAAAGATGGTAGCATTGGAACCCAAGGACTTCGAGAGGGATGTCCCACTCCCGTATATTCCTATCGCTGCCCTGTCTTCTGTTTGATTTTACTCTTACGTGTTGCTGGGAATTGCAAATCGCTGTTGGTCACCCAGCTTTACTGCAGGAAGGCTAAATAAAACTGGAGGGTGCTTGGTATCCAGAGTCCGCATATTTTGAACTAATTAACCTATCTACCATTCATCCATCGGCATATGCTGTTCCACCGTAGATTAGGGTTTTTTGTCAAGGTTTTTACCCTGTGCCAAATGGCCAAAAATGTACCAAATGGCCTCAGTTACCAATGATTGCCACGAGGAGGCAGCACGTACACTTGCGAATTGTGAACAGGTTTCCCCTTACACAATTGTACCCATCACGCAGCTACCTAATACTTGACCAGAACGGCTCACGTGATGCACTCCCTACTGGAAGGTTACGGAGCTGGTAGACTAATCTACTCAACTTTGGTGTTCCCTCCAATAAGCGCCAAACCACCAGACGAAGACGTAAGAAAACAGGACAGTTATTAAGTCTCGAAATATGTTGTGTATTTGATTTAAAAAAAATTGCTAATAAAACTGGTTTGGTGACGACGACTGGTCACAAAACACGCACCTAGTGAAATCTCTTCTAAAAAAGTTTTAAACTTGGTAGCTTGATTCTTTATTTGGTGATAAATTTCAATGGAATTTCTTAAATAAAACAGGGCCAGAATTCAACAAATATTGCAAGACACTATAATGCCACTTTTGTTACTAGAAAAAATTTAAGGAAATTAGATTTGCCAAAGAAAATTTTTTTTTTTTACTTTCATAACAACTCCAGGCCTGTACTAAATTTCCAGGTTCCAGCACCATAATGGAGCACGTTTGTCAATGGATTTTATTGTAGCCTTATACCTGAGTTATAAAGCCGATTCTATATGCAGTTTCTAATATAAAACAGAATTATTCACACTCTGAAAATTCCTTGGGTGACTTCATATTTGGTCGGAACACCACATATTTAATGATAGCTAATGCAGACTATTTTCTCAGTCTCCAGTATCAAACGGATGGAATAAGCACATTTGTTGATGGACTTTAGTGATTTTTATTATCTACAAATTTTGTACGGCTGGAATCAAAGTTTTTAAAATAAAACAAGGCCCAACGGCAAAGAACTATTTTGGAACACTATTCGTGCTAAAGGTATTAAGATCGATACCATAAGTCAAAAATTAGATTTGCCAAATTTTTTTTTTCGTACACGCCGTCCCACATTTTCAGCACCGAATGAAATACACATATTTGTTCCCATATATATATATATATATATATATAAAGAGTAAACATTGGGACAGTCATCTGGGTTGGAGTTCAAATTAAATTTTATTGAAATAATTATTTTTATAGTTCCTCCTGCATTATGCAAAGGCGAGAAGGAGAATGTCAAAATAAAACTGAAGGGCAATTTCTGCTATCAGAATTTAACCTTGCTAGACAAGAAAGATGCAAGGGATACTGGATTTTATTCTAATGTAAGCAAAGTATGTGAGAATATTGCTATCAAGGCGTATTTGGCAAATTAAATTTCCCATATCACACTGCAAAAATCCAGACTTCCATACAACTTTCTAGTACGAAAAGGTTAAATGACTGCAGAAAATTATCTTAGAGTATTATTTTTATAGCGCTATAAAAGAGGGTCCTTGGGAAGGATTTGGGAGTATTGTCAATCAAGACTTCCACACATCGTGTTTGCGCGGTAAGGATAAATGGCCGCATAATTTGTCTTGCAGCATAATTTTTGTATTCAGGAGGTCCTAATTTAAATATTTGTCCAAATCAGATAAAAGTTTTTTGTTAAAATCAAGTAATCTCTGTCATCTTTGAGTTTATCTGGTGCCCCACACTTTTTATAAGTTGTGAAAATCTTCAGATTCTGAAAAAAAAGCATTGTGAAGTTGAGGTAATTTAGTTCGCAAATTTGACCGATCGTACTCACTTCGACAGCACTGCTGGGTACACGTACTGGGGCCCACGATATCAATTTAAAAGTTTTTTTATTTGTCTGTATGTATTAATCCGATTTTTCGGCTTTTTCCAGACAGTAAAATAAAGAGCCATCAACTCACAATATATCTACTAATAAAAAGTTGAAACATCATCCCACCCCGTGATTTTACCCCAAGGAATAAGGATTATATAAAGTATACAATCCTTTAAAATATGCGTTTTCTAAAGCTCCTTCGGTAGTTTGGTTTCGTACGAAGTAAGACCGTACTGGTTTAGCGGATTATAATATTCACCAATTTACAACTCAAGGAAAACTGTGAATGAAACAGTTTGTCTATAAAAAAGCTGAAAAATCATATTGATATCTATCATGAGTTCGAATATTAGATAAGGCTTAAATTAGACCACATTTTTAAATGAGCAAAACGGTGATCTAATTTTTAGAGAATGAAGAAGTTGTTTCTCTCACTGTTGGGTGTTTCCTTAAGACAGACCTAATAATTTCTTCATCGTTGCTGAAAGTTTTTGGCTGAGTAACTACAAGTAAAGTCTATCCTTAGAAATAAAATCCCTCTAGGTTCTGACAGATATTTAGATTTAGGCTGCGATCTTTATAGACACTATTTTTCAATGGAGTCAAAAAGGGGTCCACAGAGTTACAACCTGAGTCTGAGAAATAGAAAAAAGTCACCTGGTGCTAAATTAGGCGAATGTGGTGGTTGATCGAAGCTATTTATTGCGTTGTTGGCCTTATATTCGTTCACAATCGTAGCTCGGTGTGATAGCGCGTTATCGTCGTTTAAAATCCACGAGTTTTTTTCCATAATTCTGGTCATTTTTTTCCCATTAGCCTAAGAAATTTCGTTTGCAACACCATATTTAAGGTCAACTCTTTGTTCAATAATTTCGTTCATATTAAAAATCGCTGTGCACCAATGCGGTCGACTGACTTAACCAACTGCTGTAAAGAAACTGGTTGACAAATCGTGCTCGATGTTGGCTTCATAATGAATCACAGATAAGAAATCTAGGAAACAAAAATTTCCAATAATAATTCCCGGTACTATTTTGACAGAATGTATAAGTTTTAGACTCCAAATTTACCTCTTTTTACTTCAAGTTCAACCTTTTAAAAATCAAATTAACTTTTCATTAGAAAATATTGAATATGTTTTGAAAAAGGATGAACCTAACTTACAAAAGAGAGCTAATTGCTGCTAAGCAGTTAACGAAGAATCATTGTGATGTTCATAAAAATCAAGAGGAAATAAATTGTTGAAACTTTTTCTTAGAAAAATATCTAACCACGAGTGAAAACAATTTCGCTCATTAGAAGCGGCTTGAACTAGCCAGTCTCTTTAATGAATTAGCACAAATTTCGTTCAGCTTATAGTATCACATTTATCGGCTCTTTTTGACTACCGATAAACAGTAAATACAAATTGAACTACATAATTGTACACCGGATGGTGTTTTTATATTTGAGTACCACATTTCTTTCACATAAAATACTATTTGGTTAGGGGCGTAAAATTGTGTATGCATTTCTCTATTCAATAACGAATTTAAGCAACATTTTGATTAATTTTAATTACTGGTAAATGGAAAATCGTAAAGTTTACCGAATTTTACCGGTAAAGAAACTATTTTCCACTGCATTAGTTGAGATTTTTTTCGATCTGCAGGGTCTAAATATCAACTTGCAAACTTTGAAGTTTACGCAATTTCTTAAATCCTTCTCTCGAAATTAGGTAATTTTAAACAATGCGGAGCTGGAGGCTAGATGATTGGAAGAAATAATTGTTTAATTAAAAAAAGAAGCATTTTTAGGGGCCCAAGACAAATTTGCGGGGGGCCCGAAATTTGTAGTTACACCAATACCAGTGGTTTACCGTAAGACGAGGTTACATTTTTTGTTATTGACTTGGTCTACACATTCACATTTAAAAAAAAAAATAAAAAATTTGGAGTAATTTCAATGGTTGCACTGTAAAATTTTTGATTCAGGAACTATTTTCTGGTTACGTTGATTGTATGTTGAGTATTAAATCGTATAGTTTATTTGTTGCAGTGTTTATTCTGTTGTTCAACATAAATCGGTTGTCTTTATTTTTATAAATTTCGAATTCTTCGGTTCGACTTAGCACATCCTCTTTCTTCATTCTATGCATTACTTGTAAATTTGTTTCAAAATTTGCGTATTTGTGTTGTGTAGAATTTGTATGTTGAGTGAATTTTGACTCAGGGTTGATTTTTCCGATTGATTTAACGTGCTCCCTAAATCTTTCTTTAAAGGATTGGCCCGTTTGTCCTAAATAAAACGCTTGACAATTTGAACATGTTAATTTGTAAACCCCGTATCCAAAGTTACGTTATTCCTGTTCTTAATTAATTTTTCTAATTCATTATTTGTTTTGTGCGCCAGAGTATAACCAAATTTTGAAAGACTTTTTGAATTTTTTTACTAGTATGACTTCAATCCATAATTATATTTTTTTATCATTAACATCACAATTTAGACTGGTATACTCCCTATATATACCTTGGATAAATACTTGTATTGGAATGTGCATGTGAATTCTATTATGCAGAAAATGTTCAATGGGCTGCGAATGCTTTGGCGTAACTCTGCATTTACTCCAATCAAGGTCAGGATGCTGTTAGCTAGATCTTTAATTCTTAGTAATCTGTTTTATTGTGATGTGGTGTTTTCCGAATTAAGTTTTTGCTTATTTACCAAAATTAAAAGAGCGTATCATTCATGCCTAAGATACATTTTTGGATTGAAATGCAGGGATCGATTGACACCTTACTATAATAAGATTTTTGGATGCTCTTTGGAGAATTATTTTGATCTTAGAAATCTATTTCTAGTTTTAATGTACAAAATTATTACAACTTGTCAACCTCAATATCTATATCATAAGCTTGTATTTACTCAGTCATTACGGACACAAAACATAATATTGCCAAGAGGTGCTAGGCTATGGAATACTATTCCAACCCATATTAAATGTTTGACACGTTTGGACACGTTTAGGGTGGAATGCGTGAATTATCTTAATAATCTATAGCTGTATGTAATTATTGGTTTACAGTTACTTATAATTAGTTATAAATCTGAAGACTTAGTTTTAGTTTTATTTTTTTATTTTTATCTCTTCATATTTTTTTATAATTTTTCTTCCTTTACTGATCTGTGGTACAAACTAATGTAGATTAAGTGGATTTGTTGCTGTTTATACAGCGTAATTACAGTGTAATTACGTAAAATGACCTAGTTGTCATGTTGTAATAAAAACGGAATAAAATAAATAAATAAATAAATATTCCATTTTCCTCTTGTATTCCTATTGATCCTGTTTGGAACCCATTTTTGTGAGAGATGCATTTAATGTTACCCAGCTCTACTCTGTAGTTTTCATTTGACATTGGTATACTGTTTAGCCTATGGATCATTTGGCAGTATGCTGCTATCTTTTGTTGATACGGGTGATGCGACATTTGATTAATCGTTTGGTACGTTTGTGTAGGCTTTCTGAAAATTTGGAAATTATGTTTCTGATTTAAATTATTTATTGTTAGGTCCAAAAAATTGATAGATTTATTATTTTCAATTTCTAATGTGAATTTTAAGTTTGTGTGGATTCCATTCAAGCAATTATTAAGCTGGTTCACCTATCTTCTAGTCCCAGTAAACAAAATCAATATGTCCGCTGTATCCGCAATATACCCGCAATATGCCCACATATCTATGCCAATATTGGATTTTTCCGAAAAATTAATTTCTTTCGTTCAAAATATGCGTGTTGTCAATATGATTCAAAACTATGTTAGCTAAAGTTCCGGATAATGGGCTGCCCATAGGTAGATCATCTCTTTGAATATATAGAATTTCTCTTCGTGCTTAAAATTGTGTGTTACTGATAACAGCCTTAATAGTAACATTATAACTGACCGTCGGGTCTTCGTTACACTCCTAAATCCTGTTGTTTATAATGAACTCGTCAATTTTCGTGTTGTAGTCCCGTTTGCTCATTATTACGACTGTATAGCCTTTGTCTGCTTTAACAATCACCGCATCGTTGTGGCTTATTTTATCCCTTATACTGATGGCTGTTTTATTCTCGCTATTATGCGTAGCTGGACCTTGACCAATTTCGTTC
Organism: Tipula vernalis; assembly: GCA_958295665.1. Classification (NCBI taxonomy): domain Eukaryota; kingdom Metazoa; phylum Arthropoda; class Insecta; order Diptera; family Tipulidae; genus Tipula; species Tipula vernalis. The sequence continues at coordinate 214,867,044 of OY282560.1, read as the reverse complement.
TTAATTTTGTCAACTACTATACTCCTAATATCCGCTTGATGTTCTAAATTTGTTTTTGTGATAGCGTTCGTGATGATCATTAAGACTCTCCTTTTGATTATTGGAATTGCTAAGTGGCGCTATATTGTACTTTAGACCTTTTTCTAATAATGCTACCTCATTATTGTCGAATTGAATACTCGTGTATTCTCAATACATATGGTGGAATTGGAGGGGTTCAATCTTATGGTGGAATTGGTGGGTTGTAGTTGGTACGTTCGACGAAGAATTTTCCATGTTGTTTCTAATGGTAACCACCGCGTCTAACTTCCTTGTTATGGTATATCTCTTGGGCTGCTATCTCGTTTCTACCAGCTCATTGACATGTTTTAATATTTTGACGAATTCTATACAATGGAAACCTCTAGCAATACTTAACTGTTGATTGTACACCTCCATCGTTAATCTGTTGATTTTCGTATGTAGTATTTTGATCATCATTCTTTAACCATAGCTTTTCAGCTTTAGCTTTTATAAGAATTGCCGTTCTTGTATTACTCGTAATTTTTATGTTGATATATTTTGGTATAACGTCCTTTGTTACGCACGATTCGTTGAAAAATAGATTTCATTTATTACAGCTTAGCACCATATTTAGTGGCGTCACACTGCCGGAAAGATATTTAGGCACTTTCGAGGTTTGCGGCGAGACAAAATGAAATTAATTTCAGAAAACAAGAGTTCCCATAATGCTTATTTAGATTTGGTAAGTTCAACTAATCTTGAACTATATCAAAAGGGTAAAACTCAGGACATGACCACTCCAGCAGTTTTAAGAAAAATAAACTCAGAATTTTGCAAACGAGATGATCTTGTTCGGGATTGCGATTTGGTTGATATTTATTATCAATGTTGTTTATAGACTAAAACAAATCGGTTTAAGTATATATTCTGTAACCGAACCCTTACAAGTGGTCCTATTGCAAAATGAGCAAATTCCACTTTTAAAACGAGAAGAAATTAAAGCAGTTTATTACGCTTCTGTTAAAAAAATGTATATTAACCTTATTCCAAAAGCCGAATTTATATCATGCCAACATGACGCTTGAACTTTAAGTAAATTTTTGATTGATGTGAAAAAAGAAATTGAAATCAATATGAAACAACTAAAAGGTCATTACTTTGTTGTTGACTGAGAAGACTCAGAAAAATAAATTGATACTCCAACCTACATCGGTCTATCAAAAATGTTTTGAAGAAGACGTTGTTCGGATTAGAAATTCCTACAGCTGCTACCTACCTTTCAATATTTTTACAGTAAATGAAAACACACTTCGCAACATTGAAGGATGTGTGGGTAGCTTATCAATCGAGAATATAATAAGTCGGTATTATAGAGCAGATGTACAATCTTTCAATAACATGAATTATAACATAAAAATTTGTGAAATTCAAGCTGAAATTATATTAGATATGGAGAATTTCGCTTTGAAAGCAATCATATCCGCCATACTTAAAAGGCCGAATAATAATTTGAGAAATGTACGACGACTTAAAACAAATTTCCGTTTTTACAACAGACAAACAATAACAAAAAGGTTAGCCCCATCGTATGCTCAACCACTAATGTCTTTATGTAAATAATCTTATGCGCCATATATCCGTGAGAAAACTCTATGATCTGGCCAATCTTCTATACAGAGAGCAACTAAAATACGATAAGGTCTCATGAAGCGATAACCCTGGATTATATCTATCTCATTTTGTTCACTAGTACCATAAATAACTAGTATTTAGTGTTTTTTTGTTTTTTAAATGGTATCTACATTTTTAATATCCGTACATTACTTTTACCGACTGTTTCTTCAATACATGCACATTTTTTAGCTGTGTGATAATGATAGGCGTGAGATCAAACGAAATTCCTTCATTATTTTATCAAATCTGATATCTAATTGGTATCCGCTGGCCAATATGTTGGTTTACCTTCAGACAGGGTAGATGGCGTGGTATCACTGGTATCGTCGAATTTTAATAAATGAATTTTTTGTCAAATCTGAAATTAAGCATATGTCTATATTTTCTATGTCATTAGGAATACTATATTTTTAACTCTGGAATATGTTGCAAGTGCCCATTTGCATCCCAATTGGCGATTCTGAATGTGTTATTGATCAAGGAAGTGATTTCATTCACTGTTTCTTGCTTATTTAACCGATTATTTAAAGCGTCTTAGCTTCTTTTTTCTTTTGGTTAGCCTTAAGTTTAATGCCTCTGTATTCTTTAGAATTTTTTCAAGAATTGGGCTTTGGCCGTCTTCCTTGATACTTACTGTTTCCCGCTGTTGTACAATCTGCGAGTATGTTTTCCGGCCTTCTATTGCATTTGTTTGTGGTAGCTCTGCCACTGGGTTTTTGGACATTGTTCTATTACTGGGCATCCCACGGTTTAGCATGTCCTGCCTTTTTTGTTTCTCAGTTTTTGCAGTTCCCTGGCTACTTCATATCCTCTATAGTTAGCGGGATCCTGTCCGTTACAGTTTACGCATTTTGGAGATGTATTTTTTGTCAAATTACAAGCTTGGGCGAGATGTTTGCAATATTTCTGCGTGTGATTAAATTCTTGGCATTTCTTACACTGAGGTATCAAGCCAGCAGATTTTCTTAACGCTTCTATTCTAACTCTCATATTAAGGACTGCCTCAATATTGAAAAATTGTCCTACTTTTTCTTTGCTATTAAAAGTAAGCATAAACTATGGAAACCCCCTTTTATTAATTTTGATACTTTGATCAGTGACGGTTTTATCTTTTTGTAGGATATTTACCGCATCCTCTATTTTCAAGCCCTGGTGTTTAAGGTGAATTGGGTGAAAACCTCTGGCCATCTGCTGTATTGATTTTCGATATTTTTATTGTTCAGTGTTATAACTCTGTATTCTTTTGTAGTTACCGATTTTATTATTGGTTGAATAGTACCATATTCAGTTATACCATTAATGTTGATTGATGGTGGTATATTTTCCTTAATTTTGGTAGGTTGGTTTTCCTGATCTAGTATATTTTGCTGATTTTGATTTAATACACCTGATTTTGAAGTTTGGTTTGAAGCTACAATTCTGTAGGAGATTCTGCCTTCCTGTTTTCCAGGTCTTTTCTTCCTGTTCTTTTTTAGAATTCAATCAGTTTCTTCTCTTAACTCTTCTTTGTCAGTATGGAACTCTGTGGCACACTGTCCCTCTGAATTCTTGGCTTGCAAAGCATTTTTCTACGGAACTCTGAAGCATCCTGTTCCTCAGGTTCCTTTGCTTGTAAATTTTTTTCAGTTTCTCACGTTTTTACTTCGTTAATTAACTCGGATGTAACTTTTTCAATCTTACTCAGCTAGGCAACGCTGGAATGCAGCTAGGCAACTCTGTGTCACTGGGAGCCAAATCAACCTTGGGAGAATAAAAATATTTCCTCGATTGCACTCGAAAATTATTTTAGTTGTAATGGAATATCAGGCAAATGTTTCGATACCGATCGGTGTGCCATTGTAGAATCCGTTCTTTATTTATAAAAATGTTTTGAGCATATACTCATTCACAATGGCTTAACATTTTTAAAGTATAAAGTAATAATTAAAATTGCAAGGTTATAAACTAGATCACAGTACAGCTATTCAAATTATTGACCTGATTCGCTTAGATTTTTGTATTTTACGCGATTAACGTAGATAGTATCGTACATTGTCACAGATGCCGCTCGAAAATTGAAAATTTAGTTTCACCAAGGAATCCGCTGTGATAGCATTTCGCCATTGTGCTCGATTCACAAGTCAAAGCCGTTTCTTGACTATTTTCTAATTGCTAGTATTTTGGTCAAATATGGCCGCAAAGTTCGTTGAGGGTTTTCTTTTCCGTCGCAAAATTTAAGTGTTGGTGGGTCTGACACTTCTCACTTATTAAATGCTGGGGTTAATAGGGTAGAATTCAATCACAATAAATTTCAATTCTGTGTTTTCTCAGGGGCAATTGACAACTATTGCTTATTTTTATAATCAATAGTAGATCAAAATTGGTGCCAATAATACAGGACTTGAGGAAATTGCACTGGGAAAATCAAATTAAATACGACTGAATAGTCTAGCGACAATTTTTAAATATGCCATCCCCACAACCAAATTCTGATAAAATTCATAGTTTTCGTAATTGATAGGTCTAACAGATAATTTTGGGCCAATTGCAATGATTAAAAGCGCAATGTGCAATGTTTAAATGTTTCGCTAAATTTTTTCCAATCCTTGGTACTGTTCCGCTTCCCAGCTAATTGATTTTTATTTATTTATTCACAAATATTAAAAATCACTGCTACCCAGCTCCGTCCGCTGATGCTGCTCCTTTTGCATAAAACGTCACTTTTTTAAACGCTGAATACTCGCTACATTATCAAGATATATGGCTTAAATAGGAATCTCATAACAGATATTTTGCTTGCATCCGTAATTTAATTTCGAGATCGGCAAAACTGACTTATGCCTTGACGAAAATAAAAGCTTCATTATAAATTGCTATGGAAATGAAGTTTATCAACAATAAATTACGAATAATTTTACAACGTTAACATTTAATAATTTTTACAATACATATAATTTGGTCTGTAAGTGTTTCAAAGTGTATACATACATTCCGGCGAATTTATTTTACGAGATAATTCATTCAAATCAAATATTTGAAGCAAGATTTGAAATATTTGGGCTTTCAAAAAGCCAATCCCCTTAAATTTAATAATGACTCAAAGATTTAACCTTTTAATCGACAGTTTGACAATTTAAAAATTGAATCTTACCCATGTCTAAGAAAATCGACATAACAAAATGTTCTTTCATTGGGCAATATCTGACCTTGGGTTTACCTATACTGAAATAACGATTAATCTAAAACTAGAAAAATTCTGATAGGTCTAGGTGAGTATTTTAATCATGCTCATCCACAATGCACGATATTAATCGAAAATTTCGATATTATTCGAGATTTTCGATGCTATTCGAGATTTTCCATTTTAGCTTGCAGTTGAATTACGAGTAATCATAGCACTCAGTTAAATTATCTTATAGAGAAGAAATTCTCGAAATTCAAGATTTTTGGATTTAGCTAGATTTTCAGATTTAAATAGTGTTTGTAGATTATTCGATATTATCTTCATTGTTACATTTTCGAGTTTTTTCAAGACTGAATAGTACTTATCAGATTATTTGGCTCTTCAAGAGGATCGAGGATCTTAAGTTTATTCGAGTTTTACATTACATTAAAATAATTAACTTTTAATGAAATAAAGTAAAGCTCCTTTAGATTTAAATCTGTAGTGGAGCAATTTAAAGTTTGACGTTAATTAAATTAATACAAATTCTCTGGTAAAAAAATAATTAACTATAATATATTGTTAGATTATATAACTCTTAATCTTCCAATTTACAACCTCAATTTAAATTTTAATTAATTTACATATTGTTTTATCAAGCTGCGTACATGCTCCAATTCTGGTGAAAAAATGTACACCACGAAGTTAGCAAAATAGTAAAATTTTTAGTTAAAATTGGTTACCCTGGTGAACTTTTTGTTCTAGTTGAAAATAATTCAACTCATACAGCTAACTTCATGGTGTACATTTTTTCACCAGAAATGTATAGCACGTACGCAGCTTGAAAGTACTTCATAATTAACATGAAACTCCTTTCAACGTTGGGAAGCCAAATTCGAATTTTCCGATCAAATTTATGTTTTCGTCCACTACAGTCAGAGATTTAATATTATTTGGTATTATGTGACAAAAAATTACGGTAAAATTGCAACGGATACAGGCAAATTTAGTTGGATTTTACATAAGAACGGTTACAAAACATTACCTTGTATTTACAAAATTTCTCAAAATCGTTTTATTGGGTTATCGTTTATTGTGACAATGAAACTTTCAAACGTGTTCATTGTAGAGTATCTTCTTAGCAAATCCGATTGGGTTTTTTTGACTCGCGAAAAAATATAAAAGACATTGATACACGATAATGCGTTGTAGCCGTCGATATTGTAAGTAGCACACAATTTTTGAAATCCTTATAATGGTAAAAATGTCTTAGCGCCAAAATATTTAGTTTTTGAGACAAGGGAATTATTGGCGTTATATTGGTGCGTTTTTAAATTAATTTAACTATTTATTTATCGGTCAGTTTTCTTAGAGTAATATTCAGAACTCAATTCCTTAGATTGTTGAATTGGTGTATGTTTTAGATTACATTTTTCCGCATGTTGTTGAGGTAAGATCTACAAGCACGCTACGAATCCATTGTTAAACCAAAAACACTGTGATTAACTTGAATTTGTCATAAAACCTTCACGATAAAATATGAGATTTGAGAAGGAACTAGTAGTAGTCGGCCACCCAAAGCAAATGTTTTATATCGGAAGCGCTATCATTTGAACCATAGCTCAAAGTCAAGTCATAAGCAAACGAGGTGGCATCTTAAAGCCAAGTCATGGGCAATCGAGGTTTCACCTATTTTGAAGACGATCTCGCACGTAGCGTATAAATCTCAAGAGCTTTGCCCTTGACATGCTTTGGAGATATCGCCAAATAAAGCTGCAGGTTTCGGTTATGGTTGCATATATTTGCATACCTTAGAAAATTGAAAAGTGCTTCTTTAGAGGATTTACCTGCTGGGAAACCATATTGATTGCCGTGAAAAAATTTAATTTTTTCAAAGTTGCTCAGTAACTGATGCTTTAAATCTGTCTTAAGTTATTAAATTTTAACTCATCACCCTTTTTAAAAATTTGAATCACGATTGCTATTGTTAAGAATTTCGGGTTCTTTTCAGGATTCGTATTTGATTTTGGCAAGAATTTACAACTCTTGTTCCAGCACTTTGCAATGTTATTGGTTCAATGTTTAGCACTTTACTATTTCACTGGTTCACTATCGACTGGTTGAATTAAAACTGATTTTACTTGGTTGAATGTAGTATGCGTGTATTTATTCGAGAGAAATCTATGACGTAATCATTGCAATTTGCATCATTGTGTTTTGCCGAATAATGGTCGTTCTGCATTTGCAACTCATCAACCTCTGTCGTTGATTTAAAAAAATATCCATGGTAAGGATCGAACCATCTACCTTTACCACTCTATGCCATGTAGATGTGTCTTTTTCTACAACGCTTACGACGTTACTTGTGTGATTGTGTTTAACGTTAGGCATAATCGTCACACTATTTTCAAAATGTTTGAAAAAACGCTAAGGTTATATAAGAACGTCAAAACAAATACCAAGAACCAAGTACAGTCTTTAACAACAAAATTATCAATTCCATCCAATCCTTTAGATGGTTTGTTCTTTAAATGCTTACTCTCATAAGTGAACTCTACGTTTTTGAGCACCAAAAGTATATTTATTTGCTTCTTTGCTATTAATATCTATTGAACTATTATACGTGTTATACGGGTTTATTAATTGCATCTCGTTAAAGAATTAGTAATTTATCGAGAATTTTGTTATTAATGAGTGTGAAGTTTATGCTAAAAAAATTACACTGTTAAATTAGCTATTTTCCAATTGGAATTTAAATTATATGAAAATTTAAATTTTTTGTAATTTTGGATTTTTCGTACCACCAAATAGATTCTTTTCATCAGAAAACAGGTTCTTTTCATCCTTTTCAGATAGCTGGACCATCTGTTTATATCGTTAACCAAAAGCATCCAATTGTGTTGAACATTACTATATTTCAGATAATTTAAAAGTTGACTGAATTTTGATGGTTTAAATAATAATTTAGAGCCGATCCTGGAAATGTCCCGAAGGCCCCGAACATTTCTTTGAATAGCTAAGCCGTATAGCGGTTAATGTCACCCAGTCGAACCAATTATGATGAACTATAATATATTTCACAGTTTTTGGAATTTTTAATAATTTTCCATTATTTTAAAAGTTTTATATCGCCGACCGCAGAGATATCCACAATGTCTTGCCTATATTCTCGGATAACTTGGCCATATGCCAGTCTTCATGGTCAACCTTATCCAATTGTGATGAACTATACTATACTTCACAGAATTTAGAATTTTTAATAATTTTATTGGTTAAAAGTATTTGGTCTCGAGACCTTTTCTTTTCTGTGAATCAAGCAAATCAAAATTGTAGACATCTCTGTGATCGGAGATACAACAATTTTTAAAACAACAAAATTATTAAAAATTCGAAATTCTGTGAAGTATAGTATAGTTCATCACAAGTAAATTAAATTGACCACGTAGACTGGCATATGGCCAAGTTATCCAAAAATATAGGCAAGACCTAGCGGACATCGCTGAGATCGGAGATACAACAATTTTTAAAACCAATAAAATTATTAAAAATTCGAAATTCTGTGAAGTATAGTATAGTTCATCACAATTGGATAAGGTTGACCACGTAGACTGGCTTATGGCGAAGTTATCTGAAAATATAGGCAAGACATTGTGGACATCTCTGCGGGCGGCGATATAAAACTTTTAAAATAATGGAAAATTATTAAAAATTCCAAAAATTGTGAAATATATTTATCACGTTCATCATAATTGGTTCGGCCTGGTAACATTGACCGCTATACGTTACGTTCATCATAATTGGTTCGGCTTGGTGACATTGACCGCTATACGGCTTAGCTATTCTAAGAAATGTGCGGGCCTTCGGGACATTTACAGGATCGGCGCTAAATTATTATTTAAACCATCAAAATTCAGTCAACTTTTAAATTATCTGAAATATAGTAATGTTCAACACAATTGGATGCTTTTGGTTAACGATATAAACAGATGGTCCAGCTATCTGAAAAGGATGAAAAGAACCTGTTTTCTGATGAAAAGAATCTATTTGGTGGTACGAAAAATCCAAAATTACAAAAAATTTAAATTTTCATATAATTTAAATTCCAATTGGAAAATAGCTAATTTAACAGTGTAATTTTTTGTTATTTTTTTAGTATAAACTTCACACTCATGGTTTTTAAGCTTTTCTAGTTTTGTATAGAGTTGAGTTACTTTCAGACACAGTTAAATAAGTTTCTGGGATGTTGAGTTACATAGTAAACATCTTTCTAGTTTATTTTCGATTTAATTATGAAAAACTTTCGAGGTTATTCTTTCTAGATTATTGTTGAAGCTTATTCGTACACCGAAAAAAAATTGCGGTTGAAGCTTATACACACACCCACCATTTATGACATGTTTACAGAACAAAGATAAAAGTCAACGAGATTTATACTTTAATTCATAAAATGAAGAATTTAATTACTTTTTAGGACTGTGTCCGAAACCTTTGATAAATAATGTTTAGTACTAATTTTTGTCATTTATTTGAAAAATATTGAATTGTGCAATAAATTTTTAGCAAATCTGCCCATCTCATACATTTGTTGTCTCACTTTAAATACAATAATTACTGAGAAATACGGAGATTTTTGGATAGAAAATGGCAACTTCTACCCATACAAGTAAGCTTCATGGCTCGCTTTTATATTGTGGCTAGATAGCAGCATATCTAATGCGTATTTTTTAGATTCATGCTGCTGAATTGTTAAGAATTGGTCGAGAACGAAATGCTGACTCAAAACAAAGATAATATGCGAATGGGACAAACAGATGTGAGATATAAACTTCATTGAATAATTTCCGATTTCTATCCGATATACATCGGATGTTCACGACACTCACAATAACACTCATTAACACATAATTACGCAATTTAATTCGACAATAAAAATTGCGTCCCAGTTGAAAAATGTATCTTCATAACAGCGAAATGAAACGTCAAGGCGACTACATCAATCACACAATGAATTTATTATATGTATGGCAAAAATTATGAGAGGATTTGACTGTGACAATTTGGGTGAGTGCGGTTTTGCAAATATACGTCAAAAACTAGTATTAAAAAATATTTATCACATGTTTCGGACACAGTCTAAGTTAGTTACAACCATTTTAATGGTTAATATTTAATTTTTTTTTAAATATCTATTTCGAATTCAACATAAACGAAGCTTGTCTTCACAACCGTTCCCGTGGTTGAGAAAACCCTTCTTTTGAATTATCATTATTCCATCGAGTAATATGTCCTTATCCCCTTAAGTTAATTATAAAGTTGGAGAAGTGCATTCCATAATTACATAAAAATATTATAACGTGGTGGTTTTACTCTATTACATTTTTGGCATTGCAACATTTGATAGAAAAAGGACATTTTAGTACATAAAAGGATATTTTAGCTTATAGAAAGTGGACGGAAAAATTCCAGAAAATAAGGGCTGCCCTAACCAAAAAACATATTTGGGAACCCTAATTGTATCTGAAAACTTTCAGTCCTAACTCAATTTTTGTTCAGCTTAAGCCTTAAATAATTGTATTGTCCCTCATGAGTAATAACTAGAATTTCACACTCGTTATAACATTCTATTATCATTTTCTCATGATTTGAATGCCTATGAAGTTTATACTATATTTTACTAAAATTGTTCTAGTATGATATTAGTAAATTTTTCACTTGGGCACACAAAGGGATGAATATTTTACTAAAACAGTACTAAACTCAAAAATAATGCTACTCAAATAATGACATTTAGGGGAATTACGTTGGTCAGGTTCCATTCAAAGTTATTGTGTAGTGTGTACTAGTAAGACCAAAATATAAAATTAGTTGTTTATTTAAAATTTTTTTACTTGCCCAATAACACATTTGCTAAAAATTAGGCAGTTCTATTGAACTTTGCTACCCTTAGTATTAAAAACTAAAAATCTCAATTTACTACTAAGGCCGAAATATAAAATTAAATGTTTAATTAAAAAAAAATTTCTGGTCCAAAATCACACAATAACTATTGCTTAAGTTAGTTTTTAATACTAAGGGTAGCAAAGTCCAATAGAACTTCCCAATTTTTGGCATAGATATAGGTGAACATATTGATTAATCGATAGTTATCGTGTGATTTTGGGCCAGTAAATTTTTTTTAATTAAACATTTAATTTTATATTTCGGCCTTAGTAGTAAATTGAGATTTTTAGTTTTTAATACTAAGGGTAGCAAAGTTCAATAGAACTTCCTAATTTTTGGCATAGATATAGGTGAACCTATTGCTTAACCGATAGTTATCGTGTGATTTTGGGCCAGTAAATTTTTTTTAATTAAACATTTAATTTTATATTTCGGCCTTAGTAGTAAATTGAGATTTTTAGTTTTTTATACTAAGGGTAGCAAAGTTCAATAGAACTTCCCAATTTTTGGCATAGATATAGGTGAACCTATTGATTAATCGATAGTTATCGTGTGATTTTGGGCCAGTAAATTTTTTTTAATTAAACATTTAATTTTATATTTCGGCCTTAGTAGTAAATTGAGATTTTTAGTTTTTAATACTAAGGGTAGCAAAGTTCAATAGAACTTCCCAATTTTTGGCATAGATATAGGTGAACCTATTGATTAATCGATAGTTATCGTGTGATTTTGGGCCAGTAAATTTTTTTTAATTAAACATTTAATTTTATATTTCGGCCTTAGTAGTAAATTGAGATTTTTAGTTTTTAATACTAACGGTAGCAAAGTTCAATAGAACTTCCCAATTTTTGACATAGATATACATAGGTGAACCTATTGATTAATCGATAGTTATCGTGTGATTTTGGGCCAGTAAATTTTTTTTAATTAAACATTTAATTTTATATTTCGGCCTTAGTAGTAAATTGAGATTTTTAGTTTTTAATACTAAGGGTAGCAAAGTTCAATAGAACTTCCCAATTTTTGGCATAGATATAGGTGAACCTATTGATTAATCGATAGTTATCGTGTGATTTTGGGCCAGTAAAATTTTTTTAATTAAACATTTAATTTTATATTTCGGCCCTAGTAGTAAATTGAGATTTTTAGTTTTTAATACTAAGGGTAGCAAAGTTCAATAGAACTTCCCAATTTTTGGCATAGATATGTAGCACTTCGCCTGGGTACAAATAAAAAATATTAGTTAATTAATTTAAACTTTTATTAATTAACATTTCCCAAAAAACATTTATTTAATTTTTACGAAATTCACGAATAATACCATAACACATGAGTGTGTGTCGAAGGTATCAGAACGACGACTCAAAAAGGAAGTCAAGTTTTACTTCTTTTTGCTTTTCGGTCAATTTGATTTTTTGTTTTTAAATTTTCGATTTCGAAAATAGATTGCCCATATGGCAGCAAGTTGCTGTAGGGCGCGGCGCTGCTAGCGATGATGGTTGTATTGGCGGCGCTGCGGGCATTGAAGGTTGTGTTGCGGTCGAAGCGGCTACAGTACTTCCCACCTAGATGAAAATTGGTGTTCATCGATAAATTTAGCCGGGATTCGCACCGGTCGACCAGATCGGGTAGATTTCGTTGCTGTTGGTAACTTAGTAGGAGTAGCCGGTTCGTTTGGTGTTTTTACTGTTGTCGTCGGCTCCACCGCCATATTCCCGCTTCTATTAGACAATCGAATTCCTTTCGAGCTGCTTCGAGTTTTTCTGGTTCCAAACGCCGAGGTCGAGCGTAGACGGGTTGTCCTGTCGTGATGATTTGATGAATTACGGCGGTAGAAATTTTGCTTCCTGGCACTGGTAGTTTTGTAATCTGGTTGTATTCTTCGAGAAGTTCAGCATAAATCGGGTTTACATAATATGCCTTGTATTCAGTTGTATTGTAACGTTCAGCCTTAATAATAATAAAAATGAAGTGAATGTGGCTGATTGTGTACATAAAAAAAAAATGGTAGCTGTGATAAATAAATAAAAATTCACTATAGCACTCCTGACTCAGCTGGTAGAGGTATATTTTGGTCGTGAGTAAAAAAAAAGTAACACAGCTGTGCTATTGCAAAGAAATACTTTACTGGAACATACCACTCTCACTCAACTCACCCTCCATGGTAATTGATTGACTTAAGCTCTCATTTGAACGGAAATAAGAACAATTAAGAACATGTTAATACCGTTAATTCAAATTTTTATTAATTCAATTCCTAATACAAATATAGAACATTTGAATCAGAATCACTTAAAGAAAGATGGAAGGGGAAAAAAAAATCTTAATTCAAAATTACTACGAAATACTAAAGTTAATTAACTCGCTCCGGGATATTAAAATGATATAAAGAAAAAACCAAAATCTAATAATTAAAATTCACATACCTGATCCAAATCGCTGACGAAGAAAGCGCTTCCAACGGCATCGATCTTGCTCTAGAGTAAGGAAAAAGAATAAATCACCAAATTCTTCAAAAAAAAACCAATACACGTTAATTAACTAAAGTTTACACCAATCACAAAAAAAAATATCGAATGTATAAAATTCAGCAAACCCGTCCACCAAATAATTAAGTATTGTAAAAAAAAACGATTTAAGTTATAATAAACAGAACTGATTCTGATCAAAAATAAAATTAAAAAAAAAAAATATACAAAAAAAAATTGATTTAAATAAAAGTTAAACAAAATGACAAATATTCATGAGGTCAAGCCTGGTTGCCCTGTACCAACTTCTCCAATTCTTACGGCTTACGCCTCCTGTTTAATTACGTTCCGTTTTGCTTCGTCTACAATAATTGCCCCATTAATGATACATACGGCTGCGTTGTTAATTTGCAAAATGCTTTGTAGGTTGCAGCAACAAATATATTTTTCGAAAAATTTTAATTTAATTTGTGTAAATCGCGAATCTGATTTAAAGGCACGCTATTAAGGCCGTTATTTCTATGTTTACACGTTTGTATTTGCACTATTCGTGCTACATTCAACTCGGCGTCTCCAATGTTCTGCTTCCTTGACGATACCGCTAACTTCACTTTAAACTTAAATTTCGGAATCCACTAACACGGAATAGTTTTATTTGTCTCGAAAATAATTAAGTAAAACACAATCACGAATTCACAAATGATTTATGTTAGTTTTTCTTTCTGTTTAGTCTTGATGATTTTAAATTTCACAAGGTTACATCACCAAGATTTTGTTTTGTATCTTTTCGATATGATGATATAAGTTGTCTATTTTTGGGTTTTTTTCCCTTTTTAATGCATTTTTACTTATACTCTGTCTACTTGTTTTTTTTTTTTCACTTTATTATTTTCAGATTTGATTTTCTTACAAATCATCTATACTCGATAACTATTCTCGACCAACTCTCCCAAAAAAATTTTTTTTTTCCACCAAAAAAGCATTTACAACCGAAACTTCAACGGAACCATCAAAAATAAAAATCCCGGTTTCCCAAAAAAAAATTAATTGTGTATGTATGTATGTGTATTGGCGTTTTTGATTGTAAACCTATATAACCGAATTGCATGACCAGTACAAAAACTCCATGGTTAATGATGAATGAAATATTCATTGATCACAAATTTAAGAAAATTGAAATACAGTCCCAACCTCACAATCAGTAACATTACTGCAAAGGGACCGAAGTAAATGTTACAGTATCTTTTACCATGATTCGCAAACAATTTGAGTTTAAACCAGTGCTTGGATCGATTATCCTTTTTCTCATCAAATCGATTAATAATCCGAATCTGGTAATGAAATCTGCGCCGATGATTGGCGTTGTTACATCGGCGACTACAAACGTCCACACGAAGTCACGTCGTAATCCGAGGTTTATCTTCAGTGTTGTTGTGCCGTATGTTTTAATTTCAGTGCCGTTTGCTGCGAACAATTTAATGTCTGTTGATTTGCGGTTGCCTGCGAACTGATTGAGAGGTAGTACCGATACGTCGGCGCCCGTATCGATCAAAAATCCGATATTTGTGGACTTATCATGTATCTTCAATCGGTTTACAAATTTGGATTCAGGCTGTTCGCTACCTGAATTCGACACAGGCAGCTGGCTTCAATATTGATTTGATGTGGCAGCATTCGTGGCGTTGAATGTGCACGGCTTGCGGCAACGTGTTGCTTTGGTACCAAACTTCCAATGATACCAGCAATTAGGATGCTCAATACGAGATGATTGTTCCCGAGACCTGTTGGCGTTGAATGATTTACTGCTGCCGTGATTGATACTGGATTTTCGCTCAAGTTCTGTGATTCGGTTACTTAACTTTTCGAATAAGTTGATTTCAGCAGGCAGCGTCGGTGTCGTTCTCGCATTTTCTAGAATTACAGGTGGCTGCGGAGTTGTTTGATAAATCGTGCGATCACCAATAGTACGCAAACGAATCGACTCCACTAATGTATCGGCTGCGGCCAGTTGGTCGCCAATTGGCGAATTTTTCATTTGAATTATTGCGGCGTGCGCCATCTCTGGTAGTCGAGCAGCCCATAATTCAAAAAGTGCAGTTTCGGTCAAAGAATCGTGTGTTAAACTCTTTAATTTTTGATATAACTTGCTCGGTTTTGAATCGCCGAGTTGCACTTCAGTTATCGCTTCGCGAAATCGCCTTTGCTGCGAATTTGAATAAAAAGCGATAATAATTGGCTTAATATGTGTATATTTGCCGCTTACTGGAGCTTCGCCGATTTGCGTTTGTAATGCACCTAGGTCATCGAGTGGAATTTGTGCCATTACTGAACAATATTTTTTAGTATCGCTGGTCACGCTGCTAGCCTCGAACCAAAATTCCAAGCTGGAGAAATAATTTTGCAGGTTATGCGCACTATCAATTAATTTCGGCATCGGTATTCGCGGAATCACAACGTTAGCATTTATATTTTGCGATTCATCATCGCCACTTTGTTTTGCCTCTGCGTTTGTCATATTTTTTGTTTTTTCTTGAGCACGTTTTTCACTTTAGGTTAGCTTGCGTGAAAAACTCTAAGAAGAGACGTCTTGGGTCACCACTTTGTAGCACTTCGCTAAGGTACAAATAAAAAATATTAGTTAATTAATTTAATCTTTTATTAATTAATATTTCCCAAAAAACATTCATTTAATTTTTACGAAATTCACGAATAATACCATAACACATGAGTGTGTGTCGAAGGTATCAGAACGACGACTCAAAAAGGAAGTCAAGTTTTACTTCTTTTTGCTTTTCGGTCAATTTGATTTTTTGTTTTTAAATTTTCGATTTCGAAAATAGATTGCCCATATGGCAGCAAGTTGCTGTAGGGCGCGGCGCTGCTAGCGATGATGGTTGTATTGGCGGCGCCGCGGGCATTGAAGGTTGTGTTGCGGTCGAATCGGCTACAGATATAGGTGAACCTATTGATTAATCGATAGTTATCGTGTGATTTTGGGCCAGTAAATTTTTTTTAATTAAACATTTAATTTTATATTTCGGCCTTAGTAGTAAATTGAGATTTTTAGTTTTTAATACTATGGGTAGCAAAGTTCAATAGAACTTCCCAATTTTTGGCATAGATATAGGCGAACTCCTATTGATTAATCGATAGTTATCGTGTGATTTTGGACCATTAAAATTTTTTTAATTAACATTTAATTTTATATATCGGTCATAGTAGTCAATCAATACATTTTAATATAATCAATACAGTTTTGTACGAAACCAAATATACAATTAAATTGAATTGAATTGTTTATGTAAATTAATTAAATGCATGTCGAAAAGACCAATCTATCGATTTACGGTATATCTTTTTACAAAATACGGTGATGTTAAAAATAAATTACACGTGATCCATATTTGCGGAAGGCAAATATGGATCACTTGTAGTTTATTTTTAACATAGCGGTTTTTAGGTATTTTAATTTTATAAGCAATAGTAGTAAACTACTATTGCTTACAAAATTAAAATTATTACATTTACATATTTCATTCATGAATTTATAACTTTTCGTTTTTTACGCAAAATAAAAATAAAAATTAGGTAAACGAAATTTCGATTTGAATGTATTTTTATGCAACGAATAAATTCGTTAAGCAGGGAATTGGTGCAGTTGTTTTTCTAAATTATCAAAATATTGTATAATTTGCAAGATTAATTTTAATAATTTGTTTTTTTGATGAATTGCCCCTGAATGTATGCATTTGAGTATCTAATATATTTATTTATATTTAGTAAGAATTAGTAAATACTTAATTCGCGTTGATTTGAATATCACAGAATCCCTTGCCCTTCACTTTTTAATTAATACATTTGTTGGAGAATAGCATTTAACACTGTTTAAAATGTCGACCCCTTTATTTATCTACACGTGTAGCATTACATTATAACACAGATTCAGATGCTGTTTCCGATTTGGCAATTCATTTATTGTAATTTATCTGCTCTGTTATCTATAAAAAAGAAACTAATTAGTAAAGAAACCAGCCTAGTTTTTCAAAAACCTTTTTTTTTCTAAATTATGTGTTGACATTAACATTTTTCTTGCCAACACATCAATATTATCCGTTCATATTTCGGTTTATGTAAACTCTCAAACAACAAATATAATCAATTTACGTAAGATAGGTATACACCACCATCCTTCATGGATCCTTTAAAAAGACAAAAAAAAACGAAAATGTTATTTTATTGTTTTTATTCAAAAATTTGTATAAGAACTTTTCGGCCTTACTTTTCACGAAACTTTTGTATTTAGTTTATTTTCCACCATTTCCTCTCATTTTCATTGCCACTTCCACCTTGCTAAAAAAAAAAAAAAAAATTAAATTAAATAAAAGTTCATTATTCTAATAACACAAGTGAAAGTGCGTCATCGCAAACTAAACCAGAAATGAAACAAAACAAAACAAAAAATTTAGTGGTTGGTCGATAAAGTAGTTTGGCTCTTTTTTCGTATTTTTATTAATAATTTACTAGCATACTCGTATATGTATGTTGTATAATATAAATGTACACAAAAAAAAAAAAAACGACCGGGTTATAAATGTATGTGCATATGTACATATTGGAATTTTTCAAGAAAAACGATAAAATAAAAAACACAAACCTGTATACATACCCGCAGACGACAGAAGAAATTTGATTTTCAATGCTCTGTACTGGCTTTTAAGTCAAATAAGATGAGAAGCACACATTTTGACATTACAAATTAATAGATTTGAAAGATAATAACTTGTTATATCGTGCACACGTGTTTCACAATATTTTTATAATCTAATTACCAAACAAAGCATAACCATATCGTGTTAAATATAATACACAAAACAATTAGTAATTACAATCAACAAACAATTACAACAAATTTATTTCTTATACTGACCTATATCAATAATTGGTAAATCGTCATTCCACATGTATAAGTATGAAAATTGGCCAAAAGTTTTCCATTTTTCATTAAGGGTTAAGCGTTAATGTTATTTTATTCGTTTTATTGTTGTTAAATTATTTTATGTATCACAAAGCGAAAAAAAAATCGATCCGTTACGAAACACAACATTCAAACGAAACATAAAATGATAAAAACAGAGATTTATTTTTGTTTTTTATAGCAACTAACCATAATTGTACATGCTCTCGCTCTCTCCCTCTCCTACATTATAAAATTGAATTTTACTATTTTCTCAAACTTTTTTGTTTCATTCAGCATTCTCGTTTTTGTTTTTAGTACATTTTTTATTTTCCATTGATTTTCTCTCGCGCTCACGATAAGATCGTGACTTATTCGGTTTCATGTATTTTTTTTTTGTTTTTTTTTTAACTTTTTTAAAGATATAAACAAAATATAAAAATTTGCTCAATTTAATAATAATAAAATATTTTTTTTGTTTTCTTGTTTTTGCTCTCTTTTTTGGATCTGTTTTTTTTTTTCTTTTTTTTATTATAGCCAAGAAAATTCAGAATTTTTACATTTGAATCAAAATCAATTGCATCAGTCGTCGGTAAGTGTTGGTTGTAGTAACATATCTTCATCGTCAAATACACAAATACCATCATCAACATCAACATCGGGTATTATAACAACAACTTTGTCACAAAGTGGGATAACAGCACAACAGCAGCAGCAGCAACAACAATTACAATCATCCCAAACAACATCATCATCGACAACATCTAATAATTTATTTTACGGTTGTAATACGACACAATCCTCGCAGACGCTTACATCAAATAATAATTTAAATAATAAAAATCAATTAATTAATTTAAATAACTGTGATTTAATTATAAATAATGAATTATATTCAAATAATATAATTAAATCGTCTGCATCGATATCGTCCCATATTGGCGGTGGTGGTAATAACGGCATTGATAACAATAGTCAATCCTTTAAATCGAACAATGTGGATTTGTTGTCATCGCCAGAGTCAACGGTTAATAACGAACAAAGTAATAATTATACAAGTGGTTCAAAATATTATGGTGGTGAAATAAATTTAAGTGGTAACTATAATAATAGTAATACAAACAATAATAGTAATAATAGCTTTCGGCGCTCATTAAATAATTTACCAATTGGCAGTGTTGGTAGTAATACCGGTAGTTTAAATAGTGGTGGCTATACGCCGTTAACAAATAGTGGACAAACTCAAACGCAGCAACCGATCGCTTCATCGCCAACCACCGGTGCAACCTTTGGTACAACCTACAATAATAATTGTGATAATAAATCAGCGACA
Organism: Tipula vernalis; assembly: GCA_958295665.1. Taxonomy (NCBI): domain Eukaryota; kingdom Metazoa; phylum Arthropoda; class Insecta; order Diptera; family Tipulidae; genus Tipula; species Tipula vernalis. The sequence goes on along the minus strand of OY282560.1, from coordinate 214,847,530 downwards.
AAATATTCATGTAATACAAATACACCAAATTCATTGTTACAACGTTTGACAAAACGATCAAAATTTTTTAGAAAATTTGGCCATCATTCTAGTACAATCGGTGGTACAACGAGTATTTGTAGTACAAATATAAATAATAATATAAGTAATAATAGTAATACGAAAACAACAAACAGTTCGCCATTTTTTTATAATACATCGCGCAAATTTAGTCTGATCAATACGAAAAAATTAAATAAAAATTTGCTAAAAAATAAAAAGTATAAACAAAATTTGTCGGATGGCCATTTAGCGACAACAACCGCATCACCTACAACGGCAACATCAACGAGCGGCCAATCACAACAGCAATTACAACATAGTGTTACAACGACACCAGGCGCCGAAAGTAGTAGTAATAATAGTTTTAGTGCCCAATCAAGTATACGTAATAAAAATAAACAATTAGCCAATGTTGTTACAAATAATATAGGTGGCGGTGGTGGTGGTATAAATAGTAGCTTGTGCGGTGGATCACTATATAGTAACTCTGATAGCCGGTCACGTATAAATAGTGATTCATTTTATCCGATAAATAATTTAAATAATATTAGTTCAAATAATACACACGGCAGTGGCCACGGTAATGGTGGCCAACAAATTTCCAATAATTCAACAGCAAATTCATCAACAAATATTATAAAAATTAAAAATAATTGTGAAAATTATAATAGTAATAGTAGCTGTGGTAATTCAATAACAAATAATAGTAATTTTAGTTTAAATCAATTGCAACAGCATCAGCAGCAGCAGCAGCAACAGCAGCAATCGCATCAGCTACATCAAAATAGTGATAATAATATATTAGATTCAAATAATAAAATCCATTATTGTGATTTAAATAGGCAACAAATAAATTATCAATTAAATAATAGTAATAACAACAATAGCATAAATAATCATAATAATAATAGTAATAACAATATCCAACATCATCATCATCATCGTAATAATATTGAGTTTAGTCGACAATTAAGTGCTCCAATTGAAAATTATTCATGCAATAATTTATTAAATAATAATTTAAATTATTTAAATAATTCACAATATTTTTCAAATTCATCGCAAACGAATAGTTTGAATCGGAATAAAACTCGAAATCGTGGAACTAAATCAAATGGACGGTAAGTGTTTTAATTTTTTACAAAAATTTATTTTTTTATTTCTACAACTACAATAAAAAAAAAAAAAAAAACAAAAAAAAAAAAAACTCAAATCACTGTGAGAAGAATAAGTAATTTTGAATTGCATTTACGCGGTTAAAAAAACACATATCTGCATTATCGATTTCTTTTCAATTTTAATTTTGGTGATTTATTTAGTGATAGTGTGCGACGGGTGGGCGATTTTAATTTATTTATTTTTGTGTTTATATTTTATATAGATTTGCGGATAGGTAATTTTGTGATTTGCATGTTTTGTGATTTCCCTTGTGACATCAAACATATTGTACATATGTACGTACATAATAATATGACTTGTGTTTTCTATTGTGATGGATTGAATAAGTTTTTAAATTAAGAATAATAATTTATTGTTTTTGAACTTTGTGGCTAGTGTGGTTTAAAATAAAAATGAATTGCTTTAAGGTTATCTGTCCGAAAAGTGGTAACGACGAATACATAAATAACAAAATAAATGGAAAGATATTTTTATTTACTTCCACACTTTCTTAGAAAGAAAGTCCAATAATTACCTCTTATCGAATTTTGCAATACATCGTACTTTATCGATTTTACAAAAATGTTAAAACAGAAACTACCAAACGAAAGTTGTAAAACGAATTTTTTGCTTTCAATCTATCTATCTTCTATTATTTGGTGAGAGGTGTTCCAACATTTCAAATATTATGTGTATTTAGAATAATATTGTTACATTCAGCCAAAATACATGCAAATAAGTTAGTTATCGTAATTTTTTCAATTATAATTTAAAGTTGGTAAATCATCAACTTTTGTAATAGTCCGTTGATTCCAGAAATTAAAGGAATCGAATTCGTTTTCTTATAAAGTTCCAAATATTTAAAAAATTACCGCGTTGCACCTTGCAAATTAAATTAATTCCGTAAAACGAATTTCTCATAAATGCGTTATATGTACAAACATATTATGTATATGTACGTTCGCTTCTTATCAAATTTTAACTTATCACATATTTGAAATGAATTTGGGGATAAGTTTAACCATTTCGAACGCCATTTAAAAATAACTTACTTCCAAAAAAAAATTCGTGCTAAGATATGGCATTGCTCATATAACTGTAATATGAAAATAAATACACAAAAGAACGATCGCACAAGACAAATGAGAAAAAGATTAAAAATGACGGTTGGTCTATACTCCATATAGTGTATAAGGCGTTAAGGAGGGTTAAATCGCAAGAAATTAAAAATTGTCTCATTTATTGTGCGGCGCGTATCGATATATAAATTAAAATTGTTCAGTTTTATAAAAAACTTTGTAATAAAAACGGTACACAGTAGTTAGTACTTGTCGTCGAAGCATTAATAATAAAAAGTAAAATCAATCCTGGGCAAAAACAGCACTGGCCCACTTGCACTTTTAAGATACTATTTGAAGGCCCAAAAATCAATAACGATCAATGTAACCTTCAATTAGAAGGTTATCATAGCATAGAAATCTTTCGTAATCATCAATATTTTATTTTATTTTATATAATTCACAATTATAAAGCATACAGAATTAAATAATTCGCATTACACGCTTAGTAATAAAAAACATTAACAGTCAAAATCATTGAAGAATCTGTTATGCTTAGTCTAAAACCTAATAAATGGTGAATTGACTTTGAGGCTAGTGGAAAGTAGAAACATTAAAACAGACTGGATTTCTAATGCTATCTATTGTACAGAATAACTTCAGTGGAGATTTTTCTTCTAGACTCAAGAGAAATGTGATTCTACGACTTTCACACTTTCTACGCATTGAAGATTAAAATTGTTAATCTTGTAAATGTATAATCATTATGAAAATTCCTAGGTTTGATTTTAAGAACAAAACATTTTTCATTATTAAGATGTAAATCATTAGTGCGACACTAGTCATACAGCAGTCCAGATCGTTTTGTAATACTAAGCAATCGTTGTGTGATTTGATTGATCTAGGGTCAATTTAGGGAGAGTTTAGGCACAAAAAGTTAGACTTGACCAATGCTTGAATAGACCGCATATATATATATATATATATATATATATATATATATATATATATATATATATATATATATATATATATATATATATATATATATATATATATATATATATATATATATATATATATATATATATATATATATATATATATATATATATATATATATATATATATATATATATATATATATATATATATACATATATATATATATATATAAAAATACCTACTACACGTTTTCATTTTTGTGCTGCTAATTTTCATCTTTGGTACATTTCCGTTCTAATTAACGTCTAAACGGCTTCATAACTTCTTAAAATTCTCTGCGCCTTACGTCTTAATAAATTCGTCTTATTTATTCTCGCCATAACATCTTCGTCTTCTTTAAACATCTGTGTCTTACTTAAACATCTTCCTTTTAGTAGCACTTATAGGTACATGGTTTTTGTTTCATCATTTTAAGTATAAAATACCTTCAGGTGAGTAATGATGTTTGCCGGTAATTCCATTCAACCATAACCCTGGTTATTCTTGTGGTTTTGAATCATTGAAAAAGTCTTTGATTATGAGGTAAGTTGTCGACTGTTACTGCGTGCTTCTGTGCGCTATCGCGGCTTCCGTTGCCTCCTCTTCATCAACTTCGTCACTACTATAGGTATTATACTGATTGTGACCCCAAGGTTTCATAAAATCTGCAGCTGTGGAAGTCGATATTGGGCCTTCGTGTTCTCCTACTTTTACCACATTGTACCCGGTCATTTGGTAATACTTGTGTAATCTTATAAGGCCCCAAATATTTAGCCCTGATTTTTAATCCGGCTCCGAACTGCGTGCGTTTGATTGTCACCACGTCATTCAGATTATAATTGACTGCTGGCTTACGTTTTTTGTTGTATGCTCTTCTTTGGTTCTTCTTGTGTTATTATTATTACCTCTCTCGCCTTTGACCTAACTTTGTTCGTCACGCTCGTCAATAAACGCATTGACTACTTCGTCCGCCACGGCCTCCGCAATTGAGACATCTTCAGGATTTCTCACTGGAATTTCAAAAATTACCTTAAATAAACTTCGTTTTATCGTTCTTTGCCACGTGGAATTAATAAACCTTTGTAGCTTTTCTGCTTGTTTACTATACACCATTCATCCGGAGACTTTCCAGATAATTTTGTTAACACAGGAATGATAACTCGATTTATCCTTTCCACTTGTCCGTTACCCCTTGGCTTACCAGTTGTGATACGTGTGTGTTTTATTTGATTCTCCAAACAATAATCCTCGAACTGCTGGGAAGTAAATGCTGCTCCTCTGTCGGTCACCACATATTCAGGATTTCCAAAGACTAATTGGTGAATCTTCATCTTGGTTACAACTTCAGAACTTGGTGTCGTCTTGGTTGGGTAAATTCATACAAATTTGGAAAACGCATCTATCACTGACAAAAGAAATTTATAATTTTTATTAGTCGAGACCAAAGGTCCCAAATAGTCAATATGCAGAATAGATAGGGGATACTCGCCTTTTGGCAGAGGGTTTAAAAAACCCTCTTGCCTTCCTTGTTTTCGGTCGCTCAATATACATTTAATGCAGTTGGATCGAAATCTGCCACATTTCTCTTGGAGCTTGGGAATGTAATATTTGCGCTCGATTAGCTCCGCCATTTTTTTTTGCACCGAAATGCCCCTCCTTATGCGCCGCTTCAATAATTTCCATCTCCATCGCTTTTGGTATAAATAATATCTGTTCGCCAAAATCATTTTCTTTGTATACCATTCCGTGATTTATTACAAAATTTTCGTGGGGTCCATGCTACAACAACGATGTAGTAATCTTCAGTTTATTATCTTGCTCTTGTGCGCATCTTATTCGTTCGAGTAATTCACTGTTTACAACCAATATAACAGGGTTACGGCTCAACGCATCCACATGTCTCATCATTGTACCCCTTCGATGTTCTAGTGTATATTGGTAGTCCTCTAGTTTTATAGTTTGCTTCAACGCAGCGCAATCGGTTACTATTTTAAAAGTTGTGCCCAAAAGAAATACCCCCAATTTCTCCAAAGCTCTGACGATGGCTAGCACTTCTAACTCATAGCTGTAGTAACGAGATTCTTGATCCGTGGTTTTCCGACTATAGTAGTAAACGGGGTGCAATTTACTATCTACACTGTCCTTTTGCAGTTAAAGTGCTCCATAACCCAATTTACAGGCATCCGTATGTAACTCAGTCTTAGCTTCCGGTCTGAAGATCTTTAGAACGGGATCTGATATCAAAAATTTCTTTAATTTAACAAACGCTTCACGTTGAGTAGTACCAAATACGAATTTTATGTCCTTCTTTAATAGTTCGGTGAGTGGTCTAGCTATCAAGGCGTAATTTGGAATAAATTTCCGAAAATATCCGGTTAGTCCTAGAAAAGCTTGAATATTTTTGACAGAATTTGGCTCAGGAAATTTAGCAACTGCTCGTGTTTTCATTTCGGATGGCTTTATTTTTCCGTCGTTTATGAAATAACCCAAATACTCGACGATTGAAGTTAGCCGGAAATTGCTTGCAATGTTCATAACTATTTTCAATATTGTCATGTTTTGTTCGACCGTCAAAGATTGAATAATTATATCGTCCATATACACCATTATGCGCCCTTCTGAAATTAAGTCATTACAGATTAAGTTTATATAACGCTGGAAGGCTGCTGGTGATACACAAAGCCCAAATAGAACTTTGCAGAACTCGTAATGTCCGGATGGTGAAACAAATGTTGTGTATTTTCTGCTATGCTCTTCTACTGGTACATAAAAAAATCTATTCTTTAGATCTAAAGTTGAAAAATACTTTGACGAGTGTAATTGTACAACCAAATTTTCAATTACTGGTAGGGGGTATCTATCCATCACAATTTTTCGGTTAAGCTTGCGATAATCAATACATATTCTCTTACTGCCATCCTTTTTACTAACCAACACAATTGGTGACGCATATTCGGAAATACTAGGTCTGATAATGCCATCTTTTAACCAACCCGCAATTTGCCTTTGAACTTCTTCTCTTTCGGTCTGGCTTAGTCGGCGAGGTGGTTGCCACACTGGAATTTCGCTCCGTAAAACAATTTTTAATGAGAATGGGCATTCTTTAACCTTCTGCGGTTCGTATTCCTTAACCAATTTCATAATATCTTTATACAGTCGCTTTTCACCTACTTCTATTTCATTTTCTTTTTCCACCAATAAGCAGTTAAAGGGAAATCCATCTTTATGATATTTTCGCACGGTTATCTTCCCATTTTCTGTAAATATAACAGCGTCTTTTAAAACATCGTACCCAATCAAGAATCGAACGGGTAACATATTTGACTCCACCACTTTAATTGGCACTTCAACAATTTCACCATCGATATTCAAACTAGAAATAAAAATACCCAAAGTCTTTACTATTGAATTCCCAATTCTATTGAGTTCCCTATTAACGTCAATGTTATACTCTAAACCAAGTTTGAGAAATTCGTCTTCTCTGATAATCGTAAAGTCACTACCGGTATCAATAACTGCTTCTATTTTTTTATCATTGATAATTACGGTACATTGATTAGAGCTTTCGCCAACCTGTACGAAACAAGATTTATTTCCCGACAGATTTGTTTCCTGTGATTTGCTTCGATGACAGTTATCATTATCACTTTTACTTGGACAATCGGTTGCTTTATGCCCAAATTGTAGGCACTTGAAACATTTGGGACCTTCTGATTTCTTATAGCAAAATTTTGCCTTGTGCCCTGACTTACCGCAATTGAAGCATAAGTCCCGTGACGATGCCGATGCAGTTTTGGAAGGTTTTCTAAAATTCCGTTGTTCTTGAGATTTTGTTGAGGGTGGATTCCGTTGAATAAAATTTTCATAAGTTTCAATTTTACGTTTTAATTCTTCGAATGAGTGAGCACCATATAACTATATTTGTTCGATGGGATATCATTGACACCTTCTACAAAATAGTCGATAATAGCTGAAATTATCTACATCAACAAGCACAGCAATTTCTCGCAAAGATAGCAGATAGTCCTTTAATGACTCGCCTGCTTTCTGACTTCGTTCTCTCAATCTCTTATGTATTTCGGCATTATTTAATTCTATATGGAATTCGTCAGTTAATGTTGACTTTAGCTCACCCCACGATTTTATTTTTGGATAAGCTCTAAGAGTTTTGGCAGCTGATCCGGTTAAAGCATTTTTTGCTACCACTAAACTTTGAATTGGATCTAAGTTAAATATTTGAATTGAATTTTGTACGTCGTCGATCCACTTTTCAACAACTATAATTACCACTTCCAGAAAAATTAGGGATTGAGTTTTGTATATCCCTTATTTGAATGCTGTTTGTGGGTCGCTCGAATAAATGCAAATCTTGGTCATACTCTTCTAAACGGTATTTTTTTGTTGCTTGACGAGATATTATTGTCCCGCACTAATTTACACCTTTGGTTTGACCTTGAACTTTGCACTACGGCGAATTCTCAAACACTTCACAAAGGAGAAGCACTTTACTTTTCACGACTTAACTTTTAGAGGAATAAAACAAAACCGTTCACAATACAGCAAAAATTTATTTAATTAAATAATCTTCTTCACAATCGATACAATTATTACAATAGGTCGTGATGCGACTAAAAACACAAGTGACCTAACATGATTGCTTTTTGACATTTTATACCCCTTCTCGTTACAACTATTATGACTAACTTGTTATAATTTAAATACGATGCAGTACTGGGCAAACTGTTGATAAAGATGGTCACCAATTCCGACATATATATATATATTGTTACGTTTTTGCCTTGTCAATTAAGGTTCGTATCACTGGATTGTAAATAATACAAACTCACTGCAATTTATCACCAACGAATTTATTTATTTCACACAAGAGTTATTACAACACAGTTTATTAATAAAAATTCACAAAACCACTTTATATAAATTATTCTCAAATTTTTACTGTACACTTATAATTTTTATTTCCACAAAAACACTTTTTAATTCATTTTTTAATTCCTTTTTAATCTTTACTCTATCGCTTACCAAATATTACCAATAATCTTACAAGTTTACTCTATCGCGTTCCAAATACGAATAATCCAATTCGATCTTGTTCGCCTTTTTTTATACACAAACCAAACTTCTCGAAAGCTCATGATTTTTTTTCTAGTGTAGAAACATTACGTAACAATTTTTATCATGGAAAATTCCATTTAGTACAGTAAAACATTGAGCTATTAGTTTTACTTATTCTATTACACGCTAGGTATCACCGCCACAATATATATATATATATATATATATATATATATATATATATATATATATATATATATATATATATATATATATATATATATATATATATATATATATTTATATATATATATATATATATATATATATATATATATACTCGTATATATATACATATATACTTATATATGAGGTGTCCGTTTCCAAAACTGCCTATTCGCAGCTAAGTTGTTTTTTGGTAAAACGAAAATTTCTTAAATGAAAGTTTTTTTTGAGTTATAATGTACTTTTATTGCTTTTTATTGTTCCTGAGGTACTTAAGAAAAAAATAAGCCAATTTGACTCGTGGGAAATTAATAACTAATTTGTTTAAACGACTTATTAAAACCAAAATGGAGAGTTTTGGAAACAACTAAATTTTTAGATTTTTTTGGAACAGCAAGAAATGTTTTTGGGTAGTTTTTGAAAAAAAACCAATTTATTTATTAAGAATTCAGTCTCTATTTATTTTGTCAAATAATTCAGTCTCGAAATAAAATATACTAAATACATAAAATAATTATGTACAATATAATATTTAGAAAATAACACAAACTCATTTTATTAAGTTTAATAACTTAAACCAAAAAAAAAATCACTTTAAATTTGCACTGCATCCTGTTCCATAACATTAGACAATATTTCGTCATCTTCGTCTAGAACATTAGGAGTTTCAGAGGCATCGCAGTTATCAATAACATCCTTATAATATTTAAGCGATTGTCAGTTTCTCCAATCCAATCCGAAATGTTTGCTCAACAATTTATCAACATCGTCGAATTTCGCTTTCTTCACCTTGGCTTCTAGAGGCACTTCCATTGGAACTATATTGCTAGCATTTCGAAACCTTTTAAAAATCGATTTCGGGTTTCCTAGCTCAACTCTATAGTTTACTTCCCCCATTTTCACTTTTTCGTTGAAAAATAAATTTTTTGCAGGGCGCAAATTTAAAATGCCAGTTATTGAGGAGCTTGAAAACCTGTTGGGTTGTCGATTTCCAATCGTAAACTAGAAGATCCTATAAATTGAAAACCGTTCCGTGATCTTTGAATATATATTCTTCGGGCTGTACAATTGTTTCTTTCTTTTTAACTATCTTTTCTATGCGTCCAAAAACTCGATCCGGTGGGATAAAAGAGTGTCCTGGTACTGGAAAAAATATTGTCACTTGCGTAATTTGTACTGGAGCGTTGTTCAGCCATTTTGTTACCATAGAAATCATTGAACGGTTTTTATTTTGCCCACCACATCCATCACAAAAAAGTTTAACTGAAGTGACACTTTCATCAAACTGAGTCAAATTTAATTGATGGTAAACCGCAGAAGCGATTTCATTAGACCCTTTGGGTCTCTTTGCTTCATTCCACGTAAAACAAAAAACATTTTGCCATGATTGGT